>OX337245.1:45126539-46466876 GCA_946965025.1 Blera fallax
AATTTTTCTATTGCTCTTCGAGGTGGTCAAGAATTCCAATGCAACCCCTGTAAAAATTTGAAATTTTTTTTTTCATCCCCGATTTGAAAACTTTTTATGTAGAATTAAGCTCGCACCTTTCCTGAATTCAAATCTGCTTTCAGAGTTGAGCTGCGACTTATAGTTTTCGAGAAAATGGAATTTTTCTATTGCTCTTCGAGGTGGTCAAGAATTCCAATGCAACCCCTGTAAAAATTTGAAATTTTTTTTTTCATCCCCGATTTGAAAACTGTTTATGTAGAATTAAGCTCGCACCTTTCCTGAATTCAAATCTGCTTTTGGAGTTGAGCTGCGACTTATAGTTTTCGAGAAAATGGAATTTTTCTATTGCTCTTCGAGGTGGTCAGGAATTCCAATGCAACCCCTGTAAAAATTTGAAATTTTTTTTTTCATCCCCGATTTGAAAACTGTTTATGTAGAATTAAGCTCGCACCTTTCCTGAATTCAAATCTGCTTTTGGAGTTGAGCTGCGACTTATAGTTTTCGAGAAAATGGAATTTTTCTATCGCTCTTCGAGGTGGTCAGGAATTCCAATGCAACCCCTGTAAAAATTTGAAATTTTTTTTTTCATCCCCGATTTGAAAACTGTTTATGTAGAATTAAGCTCGCACCTTTCCTGAATTCAAATCTGCTTTTGGAGTTGAGCTGCGACTTATAGTTTTCGAGAAAATGGAATTTTTCTATCGCTCTTCGAGGTGGTCAGGAATTCCAATGCAACCCCTGTAAAAATTTTAAATTTTTTTTTCCTCCCCGATTTGAAAACTGTTTATGTAGAATTAAGCTCGCACCTTTCCTGAATTCAAATCTGCTTTCGGAGTTGAGCTGCGACTTATAGTTTTCGAGAAAATGGAATTTTTCTATCGCTCTTCGAGGTGGTCAGGAATTCCAATGCAACCCCTGTAAAAATTTGAAATTTTTTTTTTCATCCCCGATTTGAAAACTGTTTATGTAGAATTAAGCTCGCACCTTTCCTGAATTCAAATCTGCTCTTGGAGTTGAGCTGCGACTTATAGTTTTCGAGAAAATGGAATTTTTCTATCGCTCTTCGAGGTGGTCAGGAATTCCAATGCAACCCCTGTAAAAATTTGAAAATTATTTTTTCATCCCCGATTTGAAAACTGTTTATGTAGAATTAAGCTCGCACCTTTCCTGAATTCAAATCTGCTTTTGGAGTTGAGCTGCGACTTATAGTTTTCGAGAAAATGGAATTTTTCTATTGCTCTTCGAGGTGGTCAAGAATTCCAATGCAACCCCTGTAAAAATTTGAAATTTTTTTTTTCATCCCCGATTTGAAAACTTTTTATGTAGAATTAAGCTCGCAAGTTTCCTGAATTCAAATCTGCTTTCGGAGTTGAGCTGCGACTTATAGTTTTCGAGAAAATGGAATTTTTCTATCGCTCTTCGAGGTGGTCAGGAATTCCAATGCAACCCCTGTAAAAATTTGAAATTTTTTTTTTCATCCCCGATTTGAAAACTGTTTATGTAGAATTAAGCTCGCACCTTTCCTGAATTCAAATCTGCTTTTGGAGTTGAGCTGCGACTTATAGTTTTCGAGAAAATGGAATTTTTCTATTGCTCTTCGAGGTGGTCAAGAATTCCAATGCAACCCCTGTAAAAATTTGAAATTTTTTTTTTCATCCCCGATTTGAAAACTTTTTATGTAGAATTAAGCTCGCACCTTTCCTGAATTCAAATCTGCTTTCAGAGTTGAGCTGCGACTTATAGTTTTCGAGAAAATGGAATTTTTCTATTGCTCTTCGAGGTGGTCAAGAATTCCAATGCAACCCCTGTAAAAATTTGAAATTTTTTTTTTCATCCCCGATTTGAAAACTGTTTATGTAGAATTAAGCTCGCACCTTTCCTGAATTCAAATCTGCTTTTGGAGTTGAGCTGCGACTTATAGTTTTCGAGAAAATGGAATTTTTCTATTGCTCTTCGAGGTGGTCAGGAATTCCAATGCAACCCCTGTAAAAATTTGAAATTTTTTTTTTCATCCCCGATTTGAAAACTGTTTATGTAGAATTAAGCTCGCACCTTTCCTGAATTCAAATCTGCTTTTGGAGTTGAGCTGCGACTTATAGTTTTCGAGAAAATGGAATTTTTCTATCGCTCTTCGAGGTGGTCAGGAATTCCAATGCAACCCCTGTAAAAATTTGAAATTTTTTTTTTCATCCCCGATTTGAAAACTGTTTATGTAGAATTAAGCTCGCACCTTTCCTGAATTCAAATCTGCTTTTGGAGTTGAGCTGCGACTTATAGTTTTCGAGAAAATGGAATTTTTCTATCGCTCTTCGAGGTGGTCAGGAATTCCAATGCAACCCCTGTAAAAATTTTAAATTTTTTTTTTCCTCCCCGATTTGAAAACTGTTTATGTAGAATTAAGCTCGCACCTTTCCTGAAATCAAATCTGCTTTCGGAGTTGAGCTGCGACTTATAGTTTTCGAGAAAATGGAATTTTTCTATCGCTATTCGAGGTGGTCAGGAATTCCAATGCAACCCCTGTAAAAATTTGAAATTTTTTTTTTCATCCCCGATTTGAAAACTGTTTATGTAGAATTAAGCTCGCGCCTTTCCTGAATTCAAATCTGCTCTTGGAGTTGAGCTGCGACTTATAGTTTTCGAGAAAATGGAATTTTTCTATCGCTCTTCGAGGTGGTCAGGAATTCCAATGCAACCCCAGTAAAAATTTGAAAATTTTTTTTTCATCCCCGATTTGAAAACTGTTTATGTAGAATTAAGCTCGCACCTTTCCTGAATTCAAATCTGCTTTTGGAGTTGAGCTGCGACTTATAGTTTTCGAGAAAATGGAATTTTTCTATTGCTCTTCGAGGTGGTCAGGAATTCCAATGCAACCCCTGTAAAAATTTGAAATTTTTTTTTTTATCCCCGATTTGAAAACTGTTTATGTAGAATTAAGCTCGCACCTTTCCTGAATTCAGTTGAGCTGCGACTTATAGTTTTCGAGAAAATGGAATTTTTCTATCGCTCTTCGAGGTGGTCAGGAATTTGAAATTTTTTTTTTCATCCCCGATTTGAAAACTGTTTATGTAGAATTAAGCTCGCACCTTTCCTGAATTCAAATCTGCTTTTGGAGTTGAATTCAAATCTGCTTTTGGAGTTGAGCTGCGACTTATAGTTTTCGAGAAAATGGAATTTTTCTATCGCTCTTCGAGGTGGTCAGGAATTCCAATGCAACCCCTGTAAAAATTTGAAATTTTTTTTTTCATCCCCGATTTGAAAACTGTTTATGTAGAATTAAGCTCGCACCTTTCCTGAATTCAAATCTGCTTTTGGAGTTGAGCTGCGACTTATAGTTTTCGAGAAAATAGAATTTTTCTATCGCTCTTCGAGGTGGTCAGGAATTCCAATGCAACCCCTGTAAAAATTTTAAATTTTTTTTTTCCTCCCCGATTTGAAAACTGTTTGTGTAGAATTAAGCTCGCACCTTTCCTGAATTCAAATCTGCTTTCGGAGTTGAGCTGCGACTTATAGTTTTCGAGAAAATGGAATTTATCTATCGCTCTTCGAGGTGGTCAGGAATTCCAATGCAACCCCTGTAAAAATTTGAAATTTTTTTTTTCATCCCCGATTTGAAAACTGTTTATGTAGAATTAAGCTCGCACCTTTCCTGAATTCAAATCTGCTCTTGGAGTTGAGCTGCGACTTATAGTTTTCGAGAAAATGGAATTTTTCTATCGCTCTTCGAGGTGGTCAGGAATTCCAATGCAACCCCTGTAAAAATTTGAAAATTTTTTTTTCATCCCCGATTTGAAAACTGTTTATGTAGAATTAAGCTCGCACCTTTCCTGAATTCAAATCTGCTTTTGGAGTTGAGCTGCGACTTATAGTTTTCGAGAAAATGGAATTTTTCTATCGCTCTTCGAGGTGGTCAGGAATTCCAATGCAACCCCTGTAAAAATTTTAAATTTTTTTTTTCATCCCCGATTTGAAAACTGTTTATGTAGAATTAAGCTCGCACCTTTCCTGAATTCAAATCTGCTTTTGGAGTTGAATTCAAATCTGCTTTTGGAGTTGAGCTGCGACTTATAGTTTTCGAGAAAATGGAATTTTTCTATTGCTCTTCGAGGTGGTCAAGAATTCCAATGCAACCCCTGTAAAAATTTGAATTTTTTTTTTTCATCCCCGATTTGAAAACTTTTTATGTAGAATTAAGCTCGCACCTTTCCTGAATTCAAATCTGCTTTCGGAGTTGAGCTGCGACTTATAGTTTTCGAGAAAATGGAATTTTTCCCCTGTAAAAATTTGAAATTTTTTTTTTCATCCCCGATTTGAAAACTGTTTATGTAGAATTAAGCTCGCACCTTTCCTGAATTCAAATCTGCTCTTGGAGTTGAGCTGCGACTTATAGTTTTCGAGAAAATGGAATTTTTCTATCGCTCTTCGAGGTGGTCAGGAATTCCAATGCAACCCCTGTAAAAATTTGAAAATTTTTTTTTCATCCCCGATTTGAAAACTGTTTATGTAGAATTAAGCTCGCACCTTTCCTGAATTCAAATCTGCTTTTGGAGTTGAGCTGCGACTTATAGTTTTCGAGAAAATGGAATTTTTCTATCGCTCTTCGAGCTGGTCAGAAATTCCAATGCAACCCCTGTAAAAATTTGAAATTTTCTTTTTCATCCCCGATTTGAAAACTGTTTATGTAGAATTAAGCTCGCACCTTTCCTGAATTCAGTTGAGCTGCGACTTATAGTTTTCGAGAAAATGGAATTTTTCTATCGCTCTTCGAGGTGGTCAGGAATTCCAATGCAAAACCTGTATAAATTTGAAATTTTTTTTTTCATCCCCGATTTGAAAACTGTTCATGTAGAATTAAGCTCGCACCTTTCCTGAATTCAAATCTGCTCTTGGAGTTGAGCTGCGACTTATAGTTTTCGAGAAAATGGAATTTTTCTATCGCTCTTCGAGGTGGTCAGGAATTCCAATGCAACCCCTGTAAAAATTAAAAAATTTTTTTTTCATCCCCGATTTGAAAACTGTTTATGTAGAATTAAGCTCGCACCTTTCCTGAATTCAAATCTGCTTTTGGAGTTGACCTGCGACTTATAGTTTTCGAGAAAATGGAATTTTTCTATCGCTCTTCGAGGTGGTCAGGAATTCCAATGCAACCCCTGTAAAAATTTGAAATTTTTTTTTTCATCCCCGATTTGAAAACTGTTTATGTAGAATTAAGCTCGCACCTTTCCTGAATTCAGTTGAGCTGCGACTTATAGTTTTCGAGAAAATGGAATTTTTCTATCGCTCTTCGAGGTGGTCAGGAATTCCAATGCAACCCCTGTAAAAATTTTAAATTTTTTTTTCCTCCCCGATTTGAAAACTGTTTATGTAGAATTAAGCTCGCACCTTTCCTGAATTCAAATCTGCTTTCGGAGTTGAGCTGCGACTTATAGTTTTCGAGAAAATGGAATTTTTCTATCGCTCTTCGAGGTGGTCAGGAATTCCAATGCAACCCCTGTAAAAATTTGAAATTTTTTTTTTTCATCCCCGATTTGAAAACTGTTTATGTAGAATTAAGCTCGCACCTTTCCTGAATTCAAATCTGCTTTTGGAGTTGAGCTGCGACTTACAGTTTTCGAGAAAATGGAATTTTTCTATCGCTCTTCGAGGTGGTCAGGAATTCCAATGCAACCCCTGTAAAAATTTGAAATTTTTTTTTTCATCCCCGATTTGAAAACTTTTTATGTAGAATTAAGCTCGCACCTTTCCTGAATTCAAATCTGCTTTCGGAGTTGAGCTGCGACTTATAGTTTTCGAGAAAATGGAATTTTTCTATCGCTCTTCGAGGTGGTCAGGAATTCCAATGCAACCCCTGTAAAAATTTGAAATTTTTTTTTTCATCCCCGATTTGAAAACTGTTTATGTAGAATTAAGCTCGCACCTTTCCTGAATTCAAATCTGCTCTTGGAGTTGAGCTGCGACTTATAGTTTTCGAGAAAATGGAATTTTTCTATCGCTCTTCGAGGTGGTCAGGAATTCCAATGCAACCCCTGTAAAAATTTGAAAATTATTTTTTCATCCCCGATTTGAAAACTGTTTATGTAGAATTAAGCTCGCACCTTTCCTGAATTCAAATCTGCTTTTGGAGTTGAGCTGCGACTTATAGTTTTCGAGAAAATGGAATTTTTCTATCGCTCTTCGAGCTGGTCAGAAATTCCAATGCAACCCCTGTAAAAATTTGAAATTTTTTTTTTCATCCCCGATTTGAAAACTGTTTATGTAGAATTAAGCTCGCACCTTTCCTGAATTCAGTTGAGCTGCGACTTATAGTTTTCGAGAAAATGGAATTTTTCTATCGCTCTTCGAGGTGGTCAGGAATTCCAATGCAACCCCTGTATAAATTTGAAATTTTTTTTTTCATCCCCGATTTGAAAACTGTTTATGTAGAATTAAGCTCGCACCTTTCCTGAATTCAAATCTGCTCTTGGAGTTGAGCTGCGACTTATAGTTTTCGAGAAAATGGAATTTTTCTATCGCTCTTCGAGGTGGTCAGGAATTCCAATGCAACCCCTGTAAAAATTTGAAATTTTTTTTTTCATCCCCGATTTGAAAACTGTTTGTGTAGAATTAAGCTCGCACCTTTCCTGAATTCAAATCTGCTTTCGGAGTTGAGCTGCGACTTATAGTTTTCGAGAAAATGGAATTTTTCTATCGCTCTTCGAGGTGGTCAGGAATTCCAATGCAACCCCTGTAAAAATTTTAAATTTTTTTTTTCATCCCCGATTTGAAAACTGTTTATGTAGAATTAAGCTCGCACCTTTCCTGAATTCAAATCTGCTCTTGGAGTTGAGCTGCGACTTATAGTTTTCGAGAAAATGGAATTTTTCTATCGCTCTTCGAGGTGGTCAGGAATTCCAATGCAACCCCTGTAAAAATTTGAAATTTTTTTTTTCATCCCCGATTTGAAAACTGTTTATGTAGAATTAAGCTCGCACCTTTCCTGAATTCAAATCTGCTCTTGGAGTTGAGCTGCGACTTATAGTTTTCGAGAAAATGGAATTTTTCTATCGCTCTTCGAGGTGGTCAGGAATTCCAATGCAACCCCTGTAAAAATTTTAAATTTTTTTTTCATCCCCGATTTGAAAACTGTTTATGTAGAATTAAGCTCGCACCTTTCCTGAATTCAAATCTGCTTTCGGAGTTGAGCTGCGACTTATAGTTTTCGAGAAAATGGAATTTTTCTATCGCTCTTCGAGGTGGTCAGGAATTCCAATGCAACCCCTGTAAAAATTTTAAATTTTTTTTTTCATCCCCGATTTGAAAACTGTTTATGTAGAATTAAGCTCGCACCTTTCCTGAATTCAAATCTGCTCTTGGAGTTGAGCTGCGACTTATAGTTTTCGAGAAAATGGAATTTTTCTATCGCTCTTCGAGGTGGTCAGGAATTCCAATGCAACCCCTGTAAAAATTTGAAATTTTTTTTTTCATCCCCGATTTGAAAACTGTTTATGTAGAATTAAGCTCGCACCTTTCCTGAATTCAAATCTGCTTTCGGAGTTGAGCTGCGACTTATAGTTTTCGAGAAAATTGAATTTTTCTATCGCTCTTCGAGGTGGTCAGGAATTCCAATGCAACCCCTGTAAAAATTTTAAATTTTTTTTTTCATCCCCGATTTGAAAACTGTTTATGTAGAATTAAGCTCGCACCTTTCCTGAATTCAAATCTGCTCTTGGAGTTGAGCTGCGACTTATAGTTTTCGAGAAAATGGAATTTTTCTATCGCTCTTCGAGGTGGTCAGGAATTCCAATGCAACCCCTGTAAAAATTTTAAATTTTTTTTTTCATCCCCGATTTGAAAACTGTTTATGTAGAATTAAGCTCGCACCTTTCCTGAATTCAAATCTGCTTTTGGAGTTGAGCTGCGACTTATAGTTTTCGAGAAAATGGAATTTTTCTATTGCTCTTCGAGGTGGTCAAGAATTCCAATGCAACCCCTGTAAAAATTTTAAATTTTTTTTTCCATCCCCGATTTGAAAACTTTTTATGTAGAATTAAGCTCGCACCTTTCCTGAATTCAAATCTGCTTTCGGAGTTGAGCTGCGACTTATAGTTTTCGAGAAAATGGAATTTTTCTATCGCTCTTCGAGGTGGTCAGGAATTCCAATGCAACCCCTGTAAAAATTTTAAATTTTTTTTTTCATCCCCGATTTGAAAACTGTTTATGTAGAATTAAGCTCGCACCTTTCCTGAATTCAAATCTGCTCTTGGAGTTGAGCTGCGACTTATAGTTTTCGAGAAAATGGAATTTTTCTATCGCTCTTCGAGGTGGTCAGGAATTCCAATGCAACCCCTGTAAAAATTTGAAATTTTTTTTTTCATCCCCGATTTGAAAACTGTTTATGTAGAATTAAGCTCGCACCTTTCCTGAATTCAAATCTGCTCTTGGAGTTGAGCTGCGACTTATAGTTTTCGAGAAAATGGAATTTTTCTATCGCTCTTCGAGGTGGTCAGGAATTCCAATGCAACCCCTGTAAAAATTTTAAATTTTTTTTTCATCCCCGATTTGAAAACTGTTTATGTAGAATTAAGCTCGCACCTTTCCTGAATTCAAATCTGCTTTTGGAGTTGAGCTGCGACTTATAGTTTTCGAGAAAATGGAATTTTTCTATCGCTCTTCGAGGTGGTCAGGAATTCCAATGCAACCCCTGTAAAAATTTGAAATTTTTATTTTCATCCCCGATTTGAAAACTGTTTATGTAGAATTAAGCTCGCACCTTTCCTGAATTCAAATCTGCTCTTAGAGTTGAGCTGCGACTTATAGTTTTCGAGAAAATGGAATTTTTCTATCGCTTTTCGAGGTGGTCAGGAATTCCAATGCAACCCCTGTAAAAATTTGAAAATTTTTTTTCATCCCCGATTTTAAAACTGTTTATGTAGAATTAAGCTCGCACCTTTCCTGAATTCAAATCTGCTTTTGGAGTTGAGCTGCGACTTATAGTTTTCGAGAAAATGGAATTTTTCTATCGCTCTTCGAGCTGGTCAGGATTTCCAATGCAACCCCTGTAAAAATTTGAAAATTTTTTTTTCATCCCCGATTTGAAAACTGTTTATGTAGAATTAAGCTCGCACCTTTCCTGAATTCAAATCTGCTTTTGGAGTTGAGCTGCGACTTATAGTTTTCGAGAAAATGGAATTTTTCTATCGCTCTTCGAGGTGGTCAGGAATTCCAATGCAACCCCTGTAAAAATTTGAAATTTTTTTTTTCATCCCCGATTTGAAAACTGTTTATGTAGAATTAAGCTCGCACCTTTCCTGAATTCAAATCTGCTTTTGGAGTTGAGCTGCGACTTATAGTTTTCGAGAAAATGGAATTTTTCTATTGCTCTTCGAGCTGGTCAGGAATTCCAATGCAACCCCTGTAAAAATTTGAAATTTTTTTTTTCCTCCCCGATTTGAAAACTGTTTATGTAGAATTAAGCTCGCACCTTTCCTGAATTCAAATCTGCTTTTGGAGTTGAGCTGCGACTTATAGTTTTCGAGAAAATGGAATTTTTCTATCGCTCTTCGAGGTGGTCAGGAATTCCAATGCAACCCCTGTAAAAATTTGAAATTTTTTTTTTCATCCCCGATTTGAAAACTGTTTATGTAGAATTAAGCTCGCACCTTTCCTGAATTCAAATCTGCTTTTGGAGTTGAGCTGCGACTTATAGTTTTCGAGAAAATGGAATTTTTCTATCGCTCTTCGAGGTGGTCAGGAATTCCAATGCAACCCCTGTAAAAATTTGAAATTTTTTTTTTCCTCCCCGATTTGAAAACTGTTTATGTAGAATTAAGCTCGCACCTTTCCTGAATTCAAATCTGCTTTTGGAGTTGAGCTGCGACTTATAGTTTTCGAGAAAATGGAATTTTTCTATCGCTCTTCGAGGTGGTCAGGAATTCCAATGCAACCCCTGTAAAAATTTGAAATTTTTTTTTTCATCCCCGATTTGAAAACTGTTTATGTAGAATTAAGCTCGCACCTTTCCTGAATTCAAATCTGCTTTTGGAGTTGAGCAGCGACTTATAGTTTTCGAGAAAATGGAATTTTTCTATCGCTCTTCGAGCTGGTCAGGAATTCCAATGCAACCCCTGTAAAAATTTGAAATTTTTTTTTTCATCCCCGATTTGAAAACTGAAAATTATGTAGAATTAAGCTCGCACCTTTCCTGAATTCAAATCTGCTTTTGGAGTTGAGCTGCGACTTATAGTTTTCGAGAAAATGGAATTTTTCTATCGCTCTTCGAGGTGGTCAGGAATTCCAATGCAACCCCTGTAAAAATTTTAAATTTTTTTTTTCATCCCCGATTTGAAAACTGTTTATGTAGAATTAAGCTTGCACCTTTCCTGAATTCAAATCTGCTTTTGGAGTTGAGCTGCGACTTATAGTTTTCGAGAAAATGGAATTTTTCTATCGCTCTTCGAGGTGGTCAGGAATTCCAATGCAACCCCTGTAAAAATTTGAAATTTTTTTTTTCATCCCCGATTTGAAAACTGTTTATGTAGAATTAAGCTCGCACCTTTCCTGAATTCAAATCTGCTCTTGGAGTTGAGCTGCGACTTATAGTTTTCGAGAAAATGGAATTTTTCTATCGCTCTTCGAGGTGGTCAGGAATTCCAATGCAACCCCTGTAAAAATTTGAAATTTTTATTTTCATCCCCGATTTGAAAACTGTTTATGTAGAATTAAGCTCGCACCTTTCCTGAATTCAAATCTGCTCTTGGAGTTGAGCTGCGACTTATAGTTTTCGAGAAAATGGAATTTTTCTATCGCTTTTCGAGGTGGTCAGGAATTCCAATGCAACCCCTGTAAAAATTTGAAAATTTTTTTTCATCCCCGATTTTAAAACTGTTTATGTAGAATTAAGCTCGCACCTTTCCTGAATTCAAATCTGCTTTTGGAGTTGAGCTGCGACTTATAGTTTTCGAGAAAATGGAATTTTTCTATCGCTCTTCGAGCTGGTCAGGATTTCCAATGCAACCCCTGTAAAAATTTGAAAATTTTTTTTTCATCCCCGATTTGAAAACTGTTTATGTAGAATTAAGCTCGCACCTTTCCTGAATTCAAATCTGCTTTTGGAGTTGAGCTGCGACTTATAGTTTTCGAGAAAATGGAATTTTTCTATCGCTCTTCGAGGTGGTCAGGAATTCCAATGCAACCCCTGTAAAAATTTGAAATTTTTTTTTTCATCCCCGATTTGAAAACTGTTTATGTAGAATTAAGCTCGCACCTTTCCTGAATTCAAATCTGCTTTTGGAGTTGAGCAGCGACTTATAGTTTTCGAGAAAATGGAATTTTTCTATCGCTCTTCGAGGTGGTCAGGAATTCCAATGCAACCCCTGTAAAAATTTGAAATTTTTTTTTTCCTCCCCGATTTGAAAACTATTTATGTAGAATTAAGCTCGCACCTTTCCTGAATTCAAATCTGCTTTTGGAGTTGAGCTGCGACTTATAGTTTTCGAGAAAATGGAATTTTTCTATCGCTCTTCGAGGTGGTCAGGAATTCCAATGCAACCCCTGTAAAAATTTGAAATTTTTTTTTTCATCCCCGATTTGAAAACTGTTTATGTAGAATTAAGCTCGCACCTTTCCTGAATTCAAATCTGCTTTTGGAGTTGAGCAGCGACTTATAGTTTTCGAGAAAATGGAATTTTTCTATCGCTCTTCGAGGTGGTCAGGAATTCCAATGCAACCCCTGTAAAAATTTGAAATTTTTTTTTTCCTCCCCGATTTGAAAACTGTTTATGTAGAATTAAGCTCGCACCTTTCCTGAATTCAAATCTGCTTTTGGAGTTGAGCTGCGACTTATAGTTTTCGAGAAAATGGAATTTTTCTATCGCTCTTCGAGGTGGTCAGGAATTCCAATGCAACCCCTGTAAAAATTTGAAATTTTTTTTTTCATCCCCGATTTGAAAACTGTTTATGTAGAATTAAGCTCGCACCTTTCCTGAATTCAAATCTGCTTTTGGAGTTGAGCAGCGACTTATAGTTTTCGAGAAAATGGAATTTTTCTATCGCTCTTCGAGCTGGTCAGGAATTCCAATGCAACCCCTGTAAAAATTTGAAATTTTTTTTTTCATCCCCGATTTGAAAACTGAAAATTATGTAGAATTAAGCTCGCACCTTTCCTGAATTCAAATCTGCTTTTGGAGTTGAGCTGCGACTTATAGTTTTCGAGAAAATGGAATTTTTCTATCGCTCTTCGAGGTGGTCAGGAATTCCAATGCAACCCCTGTAAAAATTTTAAATTTTTTTTTTCATCCCCGATTTGAAAACTGTTTATGTAGAATTAAGCTCGCACCTTTCCTGAATTCAAATCTGCTTTTGGAGTTGAGCTGCGACTTATAGTTTTCGAGAAAATGGAATTTTTCTATCGCTCTTCGAGGTGGTCAGGAATTCCAATGCAACCCCTGTAAAAATTTGAAATTTTTTTTTTCATCCCCGATTTGAAAACTGTTTATGTAGAATTAAGCTCGCACCTTTCCTGAATTCAAATCTGCTCTTGGAGTTGAGCTGCGACTTATAGTTTTCGAGAAAATGGAATTTTTCTATCGCTCTTCGAGGTGGTCAGGAATTCCAATGCAACCCCTGTAAAAATTTGAAATTTTTTTTTTCATCCCCGATTTGAAAACTGTTTATGTAGAATTAAGCTCGCACCTTTCCTGAATTCAAATCTGCTTTCGGAGTTGAGCTGCGACTTATAGTTTTCGAGAAAATGGAATTTTTCTATCGCTCTTCGAGGTGGTCAGGAATTCCAATGCAACCCCTGTAAAAATTTTAAATTTTTTTTTTCATCCCCGATTTGAAAACTGTTTATGTAGAATTAAGCTCGCACCTTTCCTGAATTCAAATCTGCTCTTGGAGTTGAGCTGCGACTTATAGTTTTCGAGAAAATGGAATTTTTCTATCGCTCTTCGAGGTGGTCAGGAATTCCAATGCAACCCCTGTAAAAATTTTAAATTTTTTTTTTCATCCCCGATTTGAAAACTGTTTATGTAGAATTAAGCTCGCACCTTTCCTGAATTCAAATCTGCTCTTGGAGTTGAGCTGCGACTTATAGTTTTCGAGAAAATGGAATTTTTCTATCGCTCTTCGAGGTGGTCAGGAATTCCAATGCAACCCCTGTAAAAATTTGAAATTTTTTTTTTCAATTTTTTGGAGTTGAGCTGCGACTTATAGTTTTCGAGAAAATGGAATTTTTCTATCGCTCTTCGAGGTGGTCAGGAATTCCAATGCAACCCCTGTAAAAATTTGAAATTTTTATTTTCATCCCCGATTTGAAAACTGTTTATGTAGAATTAAGCTCGCACCTTTCCTGAATTCAAATCTGCTCTTAGAGTTGAGCTGCGACTTATAGTTTTCGAGAAAATGGAATTTTTCTATCGCTTTTCGAGGTGGTCAGGAATTCCAATGCAACCCCTGTAAAAATTTGAAAATTTTTTTTCATCCCCGATTTTAAAACTGTTTATGTAGAATTAAGCTCGCACCTTTCCTGAATTCAAATCTGCTTTTGGAGTTGAGCTGCGACTTATAGTTTTCGAGAAAATGGAATTTTTCTATCGCTCTTCGAGCTGGTCAGGATTTCCAATGCAACCCCTGTAAAAATTTGAAAATTTTTTTTTCATCCCCGATTTGAAAACTGTTTATGTAGAATTAAGCTCGCACCTTTCCTGAATTCAAATCTGCTTTTGGAGTTGAGCTGCGACTTATAGTTTTCGAGAAAATGGAATTTTTCTATCGCTCTTCGAGGTGGTCAGGAATTCCAATGCAACCCCTGTAAAAATTTGAAATTTTTTTTTTCATCCCCGATTTGAAAACTGTTTATGTAGAATTAAGCTCGCACCTTTCCTGAATTCAAATCTGCTTTTGGAGTTGAGCTGCGACTTATAGTTTTCGAGAAAATGGAATTTTTCTATTGCTCTTCGAGCTGGTCAGGAATTCCAATGCAACCCCTGTAAAAATTTGAAATTTTTTTTTTCCTCCCCGATTTGAAAACTGTTTATGTAGAATTAAGCTCGCACCTTTCCTGAATTCAAATCTGCTTTTGGAGTTGAGCTGCGACTTATAGTTTTCGAGAAAATGGAATTTTTCTATCGCTCTTCGAGGTGGTCAGGAATTCCAATGCAACCCCTGTAAAAATTTGAAATTTTTTTTTTCATCCCCGATTTGAAAACTGTTTATGTAGAATTAAGCTCGCACCTTTCCTGAATTCAAATCTGCTTTTGGAGTTGAGCTGCGACTTATAGTTTTCGAGAAAATGGAATTTTTCTATCGCTCTTCGAGGTGGTCAGGAATTCCAATGCAACCCCTGTAAAAATTTGAATTTTTTTTTTTCCTCCCCGATTTGAAAACTGTTTATGTAGAATTAAGCTCGCACCTTTCCTGAATTCAAATCTGCTTTTGGAGTTGAGCTGCGACTTATAGTTTTCGAGAAAATGGAATTTTTCTATCGCTCTTCGAGGTGGTCAGGAATTCCAATGCAACCCCTGTAAAAATTTGAAATTTTTTTTTTCATCCCCGATTTGAAAACTGTTTATGTAGAATTAAGCTCGCACCTTTCCTGAATTCAAATCTGCTTTTGGAGTTGAGCAGCGACTTATAGTTTTCGAGAAAATGGAATTTTTCTATCGCTCTTCGAGCTGGTCAGGAATTCCAATGCAACCCCTGTAAAAATTTGAAATTTTTTTTTTCATCCCCGATTTGAAAACTGAAAATTATGTAGAATTAAGCTCGCACCTTTCCTGAATTCAAATCTGCTTTTGGAGTTGAGCTGCGACTTATAGTTTTCGAGAAAATGGAATTTTTCTATCGCTCTTCGAGGTGGTCAGGAATTCCAATGCAACCCCTGTAAAAATTTTAAATTTTTTTTTTCATCCCCGATTTGAAAACTGTTTATGTAGAATTAAGCTTGCACCTTTCCTGAATTCAAATCTGCTTTTGGAGTTGAGCTGCGACTTATAGTTTTCGAGAAAATGGAATTTTTCTATCGCTCTTCGAGGTGGTCAGGAATTCCAATGCAACCCCTGTAAAAATTTGAAATTTTTTTTTTCATCCCCGATTTGAAAACTGTTTATGTAGAATTAAGCTCGCACCTTTCCTGAATTCAAATCTGCTCTTGGAGTTGAGCTGCGACTTATAGTTTTCGAGAAAATGGAATTTTTCTATCGCTCTTCGAGGTGGTCAGGAATTCCAATGCAACCCCTGTAAAAATTTGAAATTTTTATTTTCATCCCCGATTTGAAAACTGTTTATGTAGAATTAAGCTCGCACCTTTCCTGAATTCAAATCTGCTCTTGGAGTTGAGCTGCGACTTATAGTTTTCGAGAAAATGGAATTTTTCTATCGCTTTTCGAGGTGGTCAGGAATTCCAATGCAACCCCTGTAAAAATTTGAAAATTTTTTTTCATCCCCGATTTTAAAACTGTTTATGTAGAATTAAGCTCGCACCTTTCCTGAATTCAAATCTGCTTTTGGAGTTGAGCTGCGACTTATAGTTTTCGAGAAAATGGAATTTTTCTATCGCTCTTCGAGCTGGTCAGGATTTCCAATGCAACCCCTGTAAAAATTTGAAAATTTTTTTTTCATCCCCGATTTGAAAACTGTTTATGTAGAATTAAGCTCGCACCTTTCCTGAATTCAAATCTGCTTTTGGAGTTGAGCTGCGACTTATAGTTTTCGAGAAAATGGAATTTTTCTATCGCTCTTCGAGGTGGTCAGGAATTCCAATGCAACCCCTGTAAAAATTTGAAATTTTTTTTTTCATCCCCGATTTGAAAACTGTTTATGTAGAATTAAGCTCGCACCTTTCCTGAATTCAAATCTGCTTTTGGAGTTGAGCAGCGACTTATAGTTTTCGAGAAAATGGAATTTTTCTATCGCTCTTCGAGGTGGTCAGGAATTCCAATGCAACCCCTGTAAAAATTTGAAATTTTTTTTTTCCTCCCCGATTTGAAAACTATTTATGTAGAATTAAGCTCGCACCTTTCCTGAATTCAAATCTGCTTTTGGAGTTGAGCTGCGACTTATAGTTTTCGAGAAAATGGAATTTTTCTATCGCTCTTCGAGGTGGTCAGGAATTCCAATGCAACCCCTGTAAAAATTTGAAATTTTTTTTTTCATCCCCGATTTGAAAACTGTTTATGTAGAATTAAGCTCGCACCTTTCCTGAATTCAAATCTGCTTTTGGAGTTGAGCAGCGACTTATAGTTTTCGAGAAAATGGAATTTTTCTATCGCTCTTCGAGGTGGTCAGGAATTCCAATGCAACCCCTGTAAAAATTTGAAATTTTTTTTTTCCTCCCCGATTTGAAAACTGTTTATGTAGAATTAAGCTCGCACCTTTCCTGAATTCAAATCTGCTTTTGGAGTTGAGCTGCGACTTATAGTTTTCGAGAAAATGGAATTTTTCTATCGCTCTTCGAGGTGGTCAGGAATTCCAATGCAACCCCTGTAAAAATTTGAAATTTTTTTTTTCATCCCCGATTTGAAAACTGTTTATGTAGAATTAAGCTCGCACCTTTCCTGAATTCAAATCTGCTTTTGGAGTTGAGCAGCGACTTATAGTTTTCGAGAAAATGGAATTTTTCTATCGCTCTTCGAGCTGGTCAGGAATTCCAATGCAACCCCTGTAAAAATTTGAAATTTTTTTTTTCATCCCCGATTTGAAAACTGAAAATTATGTAGAATTAAGCTCGCACCTTTCCTGAATTCAAATCTGCTTTTGGAGTTGAGCTGCGACTTATAGTTTTCGAGAAAATGGAATTTTTCTATCGCTCTTCGAGGTGGTCAGGAATTCCAATGCAACCCCTGTAAAAATTTTAAATTTTTTTTTTCATCCCCGATTTGAAAACTGTTTATGTAGAATTAAGCTCGCACCTTTCCTGAATTCAAATCTGCTTTTGGAGTTGAGCTGCGACTTATAGTTTTCGAGAAAATGGAATTTTTCTATCGCTCTTCGAGGTGGTCAGGAATTCCAATGCAACCCCTGTAAAAATTTGAAATTTTTTTTTTCATCCCCGATTTGAAAACTGTTTATGTAGAATTAAGCTCGCACCTTTCCTGAATTCAAATCTGCTCTTGGAGTTGAGCTGCGACTTATAGTTTTCGAGAAAATGGAATTTTTCTATCGCTCTTCGAGGTGGTCAGGAATTCCAATGCAACCCCTGTAAAAATTTGAAATTTTTTTTTTCATCCCCGATTTGAAAACTGTTTATGTAGAATTAAGCTCGCACCTTTCCTGAATTCAAATCTGCTTTCGGAGTTGAGCTGCGACTTATAGTTTTCGAGAAAATGGAATTTTTCTATCGCTCTTCGAGGTGGTCAGGAATTCCAATGCAACCCCTGTAAAAATTTTAAATTTTTTTTTTCATCCCCGATTTGAAAACTGTTTATGTAGAATTAAGCTCGCACCTTTCCTGAATTCAAATCTGCTCTTGGAGTTGAGCTGCGACTTATAGTTTTCGAGAAAATGGAATTTTTCTATCGCTCTTCGAGGTGGTCAGGAATTCCAATGCAACCCCTGTAAAAATTTTAAATTTTTTTTTTCATCCCCGATTTGAAAACTGTTTATGTAGAATTAAGCTCGCACCTTTCCTGAATTCAAATCTGCTCTTGGAGTTGAGCTGCGACTTATAGTTTTCGAGAAAATGGAATTTTTCTATCGCTCTTCGAGGTGGTCAGGAATTCCAATGCAACCCCTGTAAAAATTTGAAATTTTTTTTTTCAATTTTTTGGAGTTGAGCTGCGACTTATAGTTTTCGAGAAAATGGAATTTTTCTATCGCTCTTCGAGCTGGCCAGGAATTCCAATGCAACCCCTGTAAAAATTTGAAATTTTTTTTTTCATCCCCGATTTGAAAACTGTTCATATAGAATTAAGCTCGCACCTTTCCTGAATTCAAATCTGCTTTCGGAGTTGAGCTGCGACTTATGGTTTTCGAGAAAATGGAATTTTTCTATCGCTCTTCGAGGTGGTCAGGAATTCCAATGCAACCCCTGTAAAAATTTTAAATTTTTTTTTCATCCCCGATTTGAAAACTGTTTATGTAGAATTAAGCTCGCACCTTTCCTGAATTCAAATCTGCTTTCGGAGTTGAGCTGCGACTTATAGTTTTCGAGAAAATGGAATTTTTCTATCGCTCTTCGAGGTGGTCAGGAATTCCAATGCAACCCCTGTAAAAATTTTAAATTTTTTTTTTCATCCCCGATTTGAAAACTGTTTATGTAGAATTAAGCTCGCACCTTTCCTGAATTCAAATCTGCTCTTGGAGTTGAGCTGCGACTTATAGTTTTCGAGAAAATGGAATTTTTCTATCGCTCTTCGAGGTGGTCAGGAATTCCAATGCAACCCCTGTAAAAATTTGAAATTTTTTTTTTCATCCCCGATTTGAAAACTGTTTATGTAGAATTAAGCTCGCACCTTTCCTGAATTCAAATCTGCTTTTGGAGTTGAGCTGCGACTTATAGTTTTCGAGAAAATGGAATTTTTCTATTGCTCTTCGAGGTGGTCAAGAATTCCAATGCAACCCCTGTAAAAATTTGAAATTTTTTTTTCCATCCCCGATTTGAAAACTTTTTATGTAGAATTAAGCTCGCACCTTTCCTGAATTCAAATCTGCTTTCGGAGTTGAGCTGCGACTTATAGTTTTCGAGAAAATGGAATTTTTCTATCGCTCTTCGAGGTGGTCAGGAATTCCAATGCAACCCCTGTAAAAATTTTAAATTTTTTTTTTCATCCTCGATTTGAAAACTGTTTATGTAGAATTAAGCTCGCACCTTTCCTGAATTCAAATCTGCTCTTGGAGTTGAGCTGCGACTTATAGTTTTCGAGAAAATGGAATTTTTCTATCGCTCTTCGAGGTGGTCAGGAATTCCAATGCAACCCCTGTAAAAATTTGAAATTTTTTTTTTCATCCCCGATTTGAAAACTGTTTATGTAGAATTAAGCTCGCACCTTTCCTGAATTCAAATCTGCTCTTGGAGTTGAGCTGCGACTTATAGTTTTCGAGAAAATGGAATTTTTCTATCGCTCTTCGAGGTGGTCAGGAATTCCAATGCAACCCCTGTAAAAATTTTAAATTTTTTTTTCATCCCCGATTTGAAAACTGTTTATGTAGAATTAAGCTCGCACCTTTCCTGAATTCAAATCTGCTTTTGGAGTTGAGCTGCGACTTATAGTTTTCGAGAAAATGGAATTTTTCTATCGCTCTTCGAGGTGGTCAGGAATTCCAATGCAACCCCTGTAAAAATTTTAAATTTTTTTTTTCATCCCCGATTTGAAAACTGTTTATGTAGAATTAAGCTCGCACCTTTCCTGAATTCAAATCTGCTCTTGGAGTTGAGCTGCGACTTATAGTTTTCGAGAAAATGGAATTTTTCTATCGCTCTTCGAGGTGGTCAGGAATTCCAATGCAACCCCTGTAAAAATTTTAAATTTTTTTTTTCATCCCCGATTTGAAAACTGTTTATGTAGAATTAAGCTCGCACCTTTCCTGAATTCAAATCTGCTTTTGGAGTTGAGCTGCGACTTATAGTTTTCGAGAAAATGGAATTTTTCTATTGCTCTTCGAGGTGGTCAAGAATTCCAATGCAACCCCTGTAAAAATTTGAAATTTTTTTTTCCATCCCCGATTTGAAAACTTTTTATGTAGAATTAAGCTCGCACCTTTCCTGAATTCAAATCTGCTTTCGGAGTTGAGCTGCGACTTATAGTTTTCGAGAAAATGGAATTTTTCTATCGCTCTTCGAGGTGGTCAGGAATTCCAATGCAACCCCTGTAAAAATTTGAAATTTTTATTTTCATCCCCGATTTGAAAACTGTTTATGTAGAATTAAGCTCGCACCTTTCCTGAATTCAAATCTGCTCTTGGAGTTGAGCTGCGACTTATAGTTTTCGAGAAAATGGAATTTTTCTATCGCTTTTCGAGGTGGTCAGGAATTCCAATGCAACCCCTGTAAAAATTTGAAAATTTTTTTTCATCCCCGATTTTAAAACTGTTTATGTAGAATTAAGCTCGCACCTTTCCTGAATTCAAATCTGCTTTTGGAGTTGAGCTGCGACTTATAGTTTTCGAGAAAATGGAATTTTTCTATCGCTCTTCGAGCTGGTCAGGATTTCCAATGCAACCCCTGTAAAAATTTGAAAATTTTTTTTTCATCCCCGATTTGAAAACTGTTTATGTAGAATTAAGCTCGCACCTTTCCTGAATTCAAATCTGCTTTTGGAGTTGAGCTGCGACTTATAGTTTTCGAGAAAATGGAATTTTTCTATCGCTCTTCGAGGTGGTCAGGAATTCCAATGCAACCCCTGTAAAAATTTGAAATTTTTTTTTTCATCCCCGATTTGAAAACTGTTTATGTAGAATTAAGCTCGCACCTTTCCTGAATTCAAATCTGCTTTTGGAGTTGAGCTGCGACTTATAGTTTTCGAGAAAATGGAATTTTTCTATTGCTCTTCGAGCTGGTCAGGAATTCCAATGCAACCCCTGTAAAAATTTGAAATTTTTTTTTTCCTCCCCGATTTGAAAACTGTTTATGTAGAATTAAGCTCGCACCTTTCCTGAATTCAAATCTGCTTTTGGAGTTGAGCTGCGACTTATAGTTTTCGAGAAAATGGAATTTTTCTATCGCTCTTCGAGGTGGTCAGGAATTCCAATGCAACCCCTGTAAAAATTTGAAATTTTTTTTTTCATCCCCGATTTGAAAACTGTTTATGTAGAATTAAGCTCGCACCTTTCCTGAATTCAAATCTGCTTTTGGAGTTGAGCTGCGACTTATAGTTTTCGAGAAAATGGAATTTTTCTATCGCTCTTCGAGGTGGTCAGGAATTCCAATGCAACCCCTGTAAAAATTTGAAATTTTTTTTTTCCTCCCCGATTTGAAAACTGTTTATGTAGAATTAAGCTCGCACCTTTCCTGAATTCAAATCTGCTTTTGGAGTTGAGCTGCGACTTATAGTTTTCGAGAAAATGGAATTTTTCTATCGCTCTTCGAGGTGGTCAGGAATTCCAATGCAACCCCTGTAAAAATTTGAAATTTTTTTTTTCATCCCCGATTTGAAAACTGTTTATGTAGAATTAAGCTCGCACCTTTCCTGAATTCAAATCTGCTTTTGGAGTTGAGCAGCGACTTATAGTTTTCGAGAAAATGGAATTTTTCTATCGCTCTTCGAGCTGGTCAGGAATTCCAATGCAACCCCTGTAAAAATTTGAAATTTTTTTTTTCATCCCCGATTTGAAAACTGAAAATTATGTAGAATTAAGCTCGCACCTTTCCTGAATTCAAATCTGCTTTTGGAGTTGAGCTGCGACTTATAGTTTTCGAGAAAATGGAATTTTTCTATCGCTCTTCGAGGTGGTCAGGAATTCCAATGCAACCCCTGTAAAAATTTGAAATTTTTTTTTTCATCCCCGATTTGAAAACTGTTTATGTAGAATTAAGCTCGCACCTTTCCTGAATTCAAATCTGCTTTTGGAGTTGAGCTGCGACTTATAGTTTTCGAGAAAATGGAATTTTTCTATCGCTCTTCGAGGTGGTCAGGAATTCCAATGCAACCCCTGTAAAAATTTGAAATTTTTTTTTTCATCCCCGATTTGAAAACTGTTTATGTAGAATTAAGCTCGCACCTTTCCTGAATTCAAATCTGCTTTTGGAGTTGAGCTGCGACTTATAGTTTTCGAGAAAATGGAATTTTTCTATCGCTCTTCGAGGTGGTCAGGAATTCCAATGCAACCCCTGTAAAAATTTTAAATTTTTTTTTCCTCCCCGATTTGAAAACTGTTTATGTAGAATTAAGCTCGCACCTTTCCTGAATTCAAATCTGCTTTTGGAGTTAAGCTGCGACTTATAGTTTTCGAGAAAATGGAATTTTTCTATCGCTCTTCGAGGTGGTCAGGAATTCCAATGCAACCCCTGTAAAAATTTGAAATTTTTTTTTTCATTCCAGATTTGAAAACTGTTTATGTAGAATTAAGCTCGCACCTTTCCTGAATTCAAATCTGCTTTCGGAGTTGAGCTGCGACTTATAGTTTTCGAGAAAATGGAATTTTTCTATCGCTCTTCGAGGTGGTCAGGAATTCCAATGCAACCCCTGTAAAAATTTGAAATTTTTTTTTTCATCCCCGATTTGAAAACTGTTTATGTAGAATTAAGCTCGCACCTTTCCTGAATTCAAATCTGCTTTTGGAGTTGAGCTGCGACTTATAGTTTTCGAGAAAATGGAATTTTTCTATCGCTCTTCGAGGTGGTCAGGAATTCCAATGCAACCCCTGTAAAAATTTGAAATTTTTTTTTTCATCCCCGATTTGAAAACTGTTTATGTAGAATTAAGCTCGCACCTTTCCTGAATTCAAATCTGCTTTTGGAGTTGAGCTGCGACTTATAGTTTTCGAGAAAATGGAATTTTTCTATCGCTCTTCGAGGTGGTCAGGAATTCCAATGCAACCCCTGTAAAAATTTGAAATTTTTTTTTTCATCCCCGATTTGAAAACTGTTTATGTAGAATTAAGCTCGCACCTTTCCTGAATTCAAATCTGCTTTTGGAGTTGAGCAGCGACTTATAGTTTTCGAGAAAATGGAATTT
Organism: Blera fallax; assembly: GCA_946965025.1. Classification (NCBI taxonomy): domain Eukaryota; kingdom Metazoa; phylum Arthropoda; class Insecta; order Diptera; family Syrphidae; genus Blera; species Blera fallax. The sequence goes on from OX337245.1 coordinate 45,149,147, forward strand.
TTCTATCGCTCTTCGAGCTGGTCAGGAATTCCAATGCAACCCCTGTAAAAATTTGAAATTTTTTTTTTCATCCCCGATTTGAAAACTGAAAATTATGTAGAATTAAGCTCGCACCTTTCCTGAATTCAAATCTGCTTTTGGAGTTGAGCTGCGACTTATAGTTTTCGAGAAAATGGAATTTTTCTATCGCTCTTCGAGGTGGTCAGGAATTCCAATGCAACCCCTGTAAAAATTTGAAATTTTTTTTTTCATCCCCGATTTGAAAACTGTTTATGTAGAATTAAGCTCGCACCTTTCCTGAATTCAAATCTGCTTTTGGAGTTGAGCTGCGACTTATAGTTTTCGAGAAAATGGAATTTTTCTATCGCTCTTCGAGGTGGTCAGGAATTCCAATGCAACCCCTGTAAAAATTTGAAATTTTTTTTTTCATCCCCGATTTGAAAACTGTTTATGTAGAATTAAGCTCGCACCTTTCCTGAATTCAAATCTGCTTTTGGAGTTGAGCTGCGACTTATAGTTTTCGAGAAAATGGAATTTTTCTATCGCTCTTCGAGGTGGTCAGGAATTCCAATGCAACCCCTGTAAAAATTTTAAATTTTTTTTTCCTCCCCGATTTGAAAACTGTTTATGTAGAATTAAGCTCGCACCTTTCCTGAATTCAAATCTGCTTTCGGAGTTGAGCTGCGACTTATAGTTTTCGAGAAAATGGAATTTTTCTATCGCTCTTCGAGGTGGTCAGGAATTCCAATGCAACCCCTGTAAAAATTTGAAATTTTTTTTTTCATCCCCGATTTGAAAACTGTTTATGTAGAATTAAGCTCGCACCTTTCCTGAATTCAAATCTGCTTTTGGAGTTGAGCTGCGACTTATAGTTTTCGAGAAAATGGAATTTTTCTATCGCTCTTCGAGGTGGTCAGGAATTCCAATGCAACCCCTGTAAAAATTTGAAATTTTTTTTTTCATCCCCGATTTGAAAACTGTTTATGTAGAATTAAGCTCGCACCTTTCCTGAATTCAAATCTGCTTTTGGAGTTGAGCTGCGACTTATAGTTTTCGAGAAAATGGAATTTTTCTATTGCTCTTCGAGCTGGTCAGGAATTCCAATGCAACCCCTGTAAAAATTTGAAATTTTTTTTTTCATCCCCGATTTGAAAACTGTTTATGTAGAATTAAGCTCGCACCTTTCCTGAATTCAAATCTGCTTTTGGAGTTGAGGTGCGACTTATAGTTTTCGAGAAAATGGAATTTTTCTATCGCTCTTCGAGGTGGTCAGGAATTCCAATGCAACCCCTGTAAAAATTTGAATTTTTTTTTTTCATCCCCGATTTGAAAACTGTTTATGTAGAATTAAGCTCGCACCTTTCCTGAATTCAAATCTGCTTTTGGAGTTGAGCTGCGACTTATAGTTTTCGAGAAAATGGAATTTTTCTATCGCTCTTCGAGCTGGTCAGGAATTCCAATGCAACCCCTGTAAAAATTTGAAATTTTTTTTTTCATCCCCGATTTGAAAACTGAAAATTATGTAGAATTAAGCTCGCACCTTTCCTGAATTCAAATCTGCTTTTGGAGTTGAGCTGCGACTTATAGTTTTCGAGAAAATGGAATTTTTCTATCGCTCTTCGAGGTGGTCAGGAATTCCAATGCAACCCCTGTAAAAATTTTAAATTTTTTTTTCATCCCCGATTTGAAAACTGTTTATGTAGAATTAAGCTCGCACCTTTCCTGAATTCAAATCTGCTTTCGGAGTTGAGCTGCGACTTATAGTTTTCGAGAAAATGGAATTTTTCTATCGCTCTTCGAGGTGGTCAGGAATTCCAATGCAACCCCTGTAAAAATTTTAAATTTTTTTTTCCTCCCCGATTTGAAAACTGTTTATGTAGAATTAAGCTCGCACCTTTCCTGAATTCAAATCTGCTTTCGGAGTTGAGCTGCGACTTATAGTTTTCGAGAAAATGGAATTTTTCTATCGCTCTTCGAGGTGGTCAGGAATTCCAATGCAACCCCTGTAAAAATTTGAAATTTTTTTTTTCATCCCCGATTTGAAAACTGTTTATGTAGAATTAAGCTCGCACCTTTCCTGAATTCAAATCTGCTCTTGGAGTTGAGCTGCGACTTATAGTTTTCGAGAAAATGGAATTTTTCTATCGCTCTTCGAGGTGGTCAGGAATTCCAATGCAACCCCTGTAAAAATTTTAAATTTTTTTTTTCATCCCCGATTTGAAAACTGTTTATGTAGAATTAAGCTCGCACCTTTCCTGAATTCAAATCTGCTTTTGGAGTTGAGCTGCGACTTATAGTTTTCGAGAAAATGGAATTTTTCTATTGCTCTTCGAGGTGGTCAAGAATTCCAATGCAACCCCTGTAAAAATTTGAAATTTTTTTTTTCATCCCCGATTTGAAAACTTTTTATGTAGAATTAAGCTCGCACCTTTCCTGAATTCAAATCTGCCTTCGGAGTTGAGCTGCGACTTATAGTTTTCGAGAAAATGGAATTTTTCTATCGCTCTTCGAGGTGGTCAGGAATTCCAATGCAACCCCTGTAAAAATTTGAAATTTTTTTTTTCATCCCCGATTTGAAAACTGTTTATGTAGAATTAAGCTCGCACCTTTCCTGAATTCAAATCTGCTCTTGGAGTTGAGCTGCGACTTATAGTTTTCGAGAAAATGGAATTTTTCTATCGCTCTTCGAGGTGGTCAGGAATTCCAATGCAACCCCTGTAAAAATTTGAAAATTTTTTTTTCATCCCCGATTTGAAAACTGTTTATGTAGAATTAAGCTCGCACCTTTCCTGAATTCAAATCTGCTTTTGGAGTTGAGCTGCGACTTATAGTTTTCGAGAAAATGGAATTTTTCTATTGCTCTTCGAGGTGGTCAAGAATTCCAATGCAACCCCTGTAAAAATTTGAAATTTTTTTTTTCATCCCCGATTTGAAAACTGTTTATGTAGAATTAAGCTCGCACCTTTCCTGAATTCAGTTGAGCTGCGACTTATAGTTTTCGAGAAAATGGAATTTTTCTATCGCTCTTCGAGGTGGTCAGGAATTCCAATGCAACCCCTGTATAAATTTGAAATTTTTTTTTTCATCCCCGATTTGAAAACTGTTTATGTAGAATTAAGCTCGCACCTTTCCTGAATTCAAATCTGCTTTTGGAGTTGAGCTGCGACTTATAGTTTTCGAGAAAATGGAATTTTTCTATTGCTCTTCGAGCTGGTCAGGAATTCCAATGCAACCCCTGTAAAAATTTGAAATTTTTTTTTTCATCCCCGATTTGAAAACTGAAAATTATGTAGAATTAAGCTCGCACCTTTCCTGAATTCAAATCTGCTTTTGGAGTTGAGCTGCGACTTATAGTTTTCGAGAAAATGGAATTTTTCTATCGCTCTTCGAGGTGGTCAGGAATTCCAATGCAACCCCTGTAAAAATTTTAAATTTTTTTTTCATCCCCGATTTGAAAACTGTTTATGTAGAATTAAGCTCGCACCTTTCCTGAATTCAAATCTGCTTTTGGAGTTGAGCTGCGACTTATAGTTTTCGAGAAAATGGAATTTTTCTATCGCTCTTCGAGGTGGTCAGGAATTCCAATGCAACCCCTGTAAAAATTTGAAATTTTTTTTTTCATCCCCGATTTGAAAACTGTTTATGTAGAATTAAGCTCGCACCTTTCCTGAATTCAAATCTGCTTTTGGAGTTGAGCTGCGACTTATAGTTTTCGAGAAAATGGAATTTTTCTATCGCTCTTCGAGGTGGTCAGGAATTCCAATGCAACCCCTGTAAAAATTTTAAATTTTTTTTTCCTCCCCGATTTGAAAACTGTTTATGTAGAATTAAGCTCGCACCTTTCCTGAATTCAAATCTGCTTTCGGAGTTGAGCTGCGACTTATAGTTTTCGAGAAAATGGAATTTTTCTATCGCTCTTCGAGGTGGTCAGGAATTCCAATGCAACCCCTGTAAAAATTTGAAATTTTTTTTTTCATCCCCGATTTGAAAACTGTTTATGTAGAATTAAGCTCGCACCTTTCCTGAATTCAAATCTGCTCTTGGAGTTGAGCTGCGACTTATAGTTTTCGAGAAAATGGAATTTTTCTATCGCTCTTCGAGGTGGTCAGGAATTCCAATGCAACCCCTGTAAAAATTTTAAATTTTTTTTTTCATCCCCGATTTGAAAACTGTTTATGTAGAATTAAGCTCGCACCTTTCCTGAATTCAAATCTGCTTTTGGAGTTGAGCTGCGACTTATAGTTTTCGAGAAAATGGAATTTTTCTATTGCTCTTCGAGGTGGTCAAGAATTCCAATGCAACCCCTGTAAAAATTTGAAATTTTTTTTTTCATCCCCGATTTGAAAACTTTTTATGTAGAATTAAGCTCGCACCTTTCCTGAATTCAAATCTGCCTTCGGAGTTGAGCTGCGACTCATAGTTTTCGAGAAAATGGAATTTTTCTATCGCTCTTCGAGGTGGTCAGGAATTCCAATGCAACCCCTGTAAAAATTTGAAATTTTTTTTTTCATCCCCGATTTGAAAACTGTTTATGTAGAATTAAGCTCGCACCTTTCCTGAATTCAAATCTGCTCTTGGAGTTGAGCTGCGACTTATAGTTTTCGAGAAAATGGAATTTTTCTATCGCTCTTCGAGGTGGTCAGGAATTCCAATGCAACCCCTGTAAAAATTTGAAAATTTTTTTTTCATCCCCGATTTGAAAACTGTTTATGTAGAATTAAGCTCGCACCTTTCCTGAATTCAAATCTGCTTTTGGAGTTGAGCTGCGACTTATAGTTTTCGAGAAAATGGAATTTTTCTATCGCTCTTTGAGCTGGTCAGAAATTCCAATGCAACCCCTGTAAAAATTTGAAATTTTTTTTTTCATCCCCGATTTGAAAACTGTTTATGTAGAATTAAGCTCGCACCTTTCCTGAATTCAGTTGAGCTGCGACTTATAGTTTTCGAGAAAATGGAATTTTTCTATCGCTCTTCGAGGTGGTCAGGAATTCCAATGCAACCCCTGTATAAATTTGAAATTTTTTTTTTCATCCCCGATTTGAAAACTGTTTATGTAGAATTAAGCTCGCACCTTTCCTGAATTCAAATCTGCTTTTGGAGTTGAGCTGCGACTTATAGTTTTCGAGAAAATGGAATTTTTCTATTGCTCTTCGAGCTGGTCAGGAATTCCAATGCAACCCCTGTAAAAATTTGAAATTTTTTTTTTCATCCCCGATTTGAAAACTGTTTATGTAGAATTAAGCTCGCACCTTTCCTGAATTCAAATCTGCTTTTGGAGTTGAGCTGCGACTTATAGTTTTCGAGAAAATGGAATTTTTCTATCGCTCTTCGAGCTGGTCAGGAATTCCAATGCAACCCCTGTAAAAATTTGAAATTTTTTTTTTCATCCCCGATTTGAAAACTGAAAATTATGTAGAATTAAGCTCGCACCTTTCCTGAATTCAAATCTGCTTTTGGAGTTGAGCTGCGACTTATAGTTTTCGAGAAAATGGAATTTTTCTATCGCTCTTCGAGGTGGTCAGGAATTCCAATGCAACCCCTGTAAAAATTTTAAATTTTTTTTTCATCCCCGATTTGAAAACTGTTTATGTAGAATTAAGCTCGCACCTTTCCTGAATTCAAATCTGCTTTTGGAGTTGAGCTGCGACTTATAGTTTTCGAGAAAATGGAATTTTTCTATCGCTCTTCGAGGTGGTCAGGAATTCCAATGCAACCCCTGTAAAAATTTGAAATTTTTTTTTTCATCCCCGATTTGAAAACTGTTTATGTAGAATTAAGCTCGCACCTTTCCTGAATTCAAATCTGCTTTTGGAGTTGAGCTGCGACTTATAGTTTTCGAGAAAATGGAATTTTTCTATCGCTCTTCGAGGTGGTCAGGAATTCCAATGCAACCCCTGTAAAAATTTTAAATTTTTTTTTCCTCCCCGATTTGAAAACTGTTTATGTAGAATTAAGCTCGCACCTTTCCTGAATTCAAATCTGCTTTCGGAGTTGAGCTGCGACTTATAGTTTTCGAGAAAATGGAATTTTTCTATCGCTCTTCGAGGTGGTCAGGAATTCCAATGCAACCCCTGTAAAAATTTGAAATTTTTTTTTTCATCCCCGATTTGAAAACTGTTTATGTAGAATTAAGCTCGCACCTTTCCTGAATTCAAATCTGCTCTTGGAGTTGAGCTGCGACTTATAGTTTTCGAGAAAATGGAATTTTTCTATCGCTCTTCGAGGTGGTCAGGAATTCCAATGCAACCCCTGTAAAAATTTTAAATTTTTTTTTTCATCCCCGATTTGAAAACTGTTTATGTAGAATTAAGCTCGCACCTTTCCTGAATTCAAATCTGCTTTTGGAGTTGAGCTGCGACTTATAGTTTTCGAGAAAATGGAATTTTTCTATTGCTCTTCGAGGTGGTCAAGAATTCCAATGCAACCCCTGTAAAAATTTGAAATTTTTTTTTTCATCCCCGATTTGAAAACTTTTTATGTAGAATTAAGCTCGCACCTTTCCTGAATTCAAATCTGCCTTCGGAGTTGAGCTGCGACTTATAGTTTTCGAGAAAATGGAATTTTTCTATCGCTCTTCGAGGTGGTCAGGAATTCCAATGCAACCCCTGTAAAAATTTGAAATTTTTTTTTTCATCCCCGATTTGAAAACTGTTTATGTAGAATTAAGCTCGCACCTTTCCTGAATTCAAATCTGCTCTTGGAGTTGAGCTGCGACTTATAGTTTTCGAGAAAATGGAATTTTTCTATCGCTCTTCGAGGTGGTCAGGAATTCCAATGCAACCCCTGTAAAAATTTGAAAATTTTTTTTTCATCCCCGATTTGAAAACTGTTTATGTAGAATTAAGCTCGCACCTTTCCTGAATTCAAATCTGCTTTTGGAGTTGAGCTGCGACTTATAGTTTTCGAGAAAATGGAATTTTTCTATCGCTCTTTGAGCTGGTCAGAAATTCCAATGCAACCCCTGTAAAAATTTGAAATTTTTTTTTTCATCCCCGATTTGAAAACTGTTTATGTAGAATTAAGCTCGCACCTTTCCTGAATTCAGTTGAGCTGCGACTTATAGTTTTCGAGAAAATGGAATTTTTCTATCGCTCTTCGAGGTGGTCAGGAATTCCAATGCAACCCCTGTATAAATTTGAAATTTTTTTTTTCATCCCCGATTTGAAAACTGTTTATGTAGAATTAAGCTCGCACCTTTCCTGAATTCAAATCTGCTTTTGGAGTTGAGCTGCGACTTATAGTTTTCGAGAAAATGGAATTTTTCTATCGCTCTTCGAGGTGGTCAGGAATTCCAATGCAACCCCTGTAAAAATTTGAAATTTTTTTTTTCATCCCCGATTTGAAAACTGTTTATGTAGAATTAAGCTCGCACCTTTCCTGAATTCAAATCTGCTTTTGGAGTTGAGCTGCGACTTATAGTTTTCGAGAAAATGGAATTTTTCTATTGCTCTTCGAGCTGGTCAGGAATTCCAATGCAACCCCTGTAAAAATTTGAAATTTTTTTTTTCATCCCCGATTTGAAAACTGTTTATGTAGAATTAAGCTCGCACCTTTCCTGAATTCAAATCTGCTTTTGGAGTTGAGGTGCGACTTATAGTTTTCGAGAAAATGGAATTTTTCTATCGCTCTTCGAGGTGGTCAGGAATTCCAATGCAACCCCTGTAAAAATTTGAATTTTTTTTTTTCATCCCCGATTTGAAAACTGTTTATGTAGAATTAAGCTCGCACCTTTCCTGAATTCAAATCTGCTTTTGGAGTTGAGCTGCGACTTATAGTTTTCGAGAAAATGGAATTTTTCTATCGCTCTTCGAGGTGGTCAGGAATTTCAATGCAACCCCTGTAAAAATTTGAAATTTTTTTTTCCTCCCCGATTTGAAAACTGTTTATGTAGAATTAAGCTCGCACCTTTCCTGAATTCAAATCTGCTTTCGGAGTTGAGCTGCGACTTATAGTTTTCGAGAAAATGGAATTTTTCTATCGCTCTTCGAGGTGGTCAGGAATTCCAATGCAACCCCTGTAAAAATTTGAAATTTTTTTTTTCATCCCCGATTTGAAAACTGTTTATGTAGAATTAAGCTCGCACCTTTCCTGAATTCAAATCTGCTCTTGGAGTTGAGCTGCGACTTATAGTTTTCGAGAAAATGGAATTTTTCTATCGCTCTTCGAGGTGGTCAGGAATTCCAATGCAACCCCTGTAAAAATTTTAAATTTTTTTTTTCATCCCCGATTTGAAAACTGTTTATGTAGAATTAAGCTCGCACCTTTCCTGAATTCAAATCTGCTTTTGGAGTTGAGCTGCGACTTATAGTTTTCGAGAAAATGGAATTTTTCTATCGCTCTTCGAGGTGGTCAGGAATTCCAATGCAACCCCTGTAAAAATTTGAAATTTTTTTTTTCATCCCCGATTTGAAAACTGTTTATGTAGAATTAAGCTCGCACCTTTCCTGAATTCAAATCTGCTCTTGGAGTTGAGCTGCGACTTATAGTTTTCGAGAAAATGGAATTTTTCTATCGCTCTTCGAGGTGGTCAGGAATTCCAATGCAACCCCTGTAAAAATTTGAAAATTTTTTTTTCATCCCCGATTTGAAAACTGTTTATGTAGAATTAAGCTCGCACCTTTCCTGAATTCAAATCTGCTTTTGGAGTTGAGCTGCGACTTATAGTTTCCGAGAAAATGGAATTTTTCTATCGCTCTTTGAGCTGGTCAGAAATTCCAATGCAACCCCTGTAAAAATTTGAAATTTTTTTTTTCATCCCCGATTTGAAAACTGTTTATGTAGAATTAAGCTCGCACCTTTCCTGAATTCAGTTGAGCTGCGACTTATAGTTTTCGAGAAAATGGAATTTTTCTATCGCTCTTCGAGGTGGTCAGGAATTCCAATGCAACCCCTGTATAAATTTGAAATTTTTTTTTTCATCCCCGATTTGAAAACTGTTTATGTAGAATTAAGCTCGCACCTTTCCTGAATTCAAATCTGCTTTCGGAGTTGAGCTGCGACTTATAGTTTTCGAGAAAATGGAATTTTTCTATCGCTCTTCGAGGTGGTCAGGAATTCCAATGCAACCCCTGTAAAAATTTGAAAATTTTTTTTCATCCCCGATTTTAAAACTGTTTATGTAGAATTAAGCTCGCACCTTTCCTGAATTCAAATCTGCTTTTGGAGTTGAGCTGCGACTTATAGTTTTCGAGAAAATGGAATTTTTCTATCGCTCTTCGAGCTGGTCAGGATTTCCAATGCAACCCCTGTAAAAATTTGAAAATTTTTTTTTCATCCCCGATTTGAAAACTGTTTATGTAGAATTAAGCTCGCACCTTTCCTGAATTCAAATCTGCTTTTGGAGTTGAGCTGCGACTTATAGTTTTCGAGAAAATGGAATTTTTCTATCGCTCTTCGAGGTGGTCAGGAATTCCAATGCAACCCCTGTAAAAATTTGAAATTTTTTTTTTCATCCCCGATTTGAAAACTGTTTATGTAGAATTAAGCTCGCACCTTTCCTGAATTCAAATCTGCTTTTGGAGTTGAGCTGCGACTTATAGTTTTCGAGAAAATGGAATTTTTCTATCGCTCTTCGAGGTGGTCAGGAATTCCAATGCAACCCCTGTATAAATTTGAAATTTTTTTTTTCATCCCCGATTTGAAAACTGTTTATGTAGAATTAAGCTCGCACCTTTCCTGAATTCAAATCTGCTTTCGGAGTTGAGCTGCGACTTATAGTTTTCGAGAAAATGGAATTTTTCTATCGCTCTTCGAGGTGGTCAGGAATTCCAATGCAACCCCTGTAAAAATTTGAAAATTTTTTTTCATCCCCGATTTTAAAACTGTTTATGTAGAATTAAGCTCGCACCTTTCCTGAATTCAAATCTGCTTTTGGAGTTGAGCTGCGACTTATAGTTTTCGAGAAAATGGAATTTTTCTATCGCTCTTCGAGCTGGTCAGGATTTCCAATGCAACCCCTGTAAAAATTTGAAAATTTTTTTTTCATCCCCGATTTGAAAACTGTTTATGTAGAATTAAGCTCGCACCTTTCCTGAATTCAAATCTGCTTTTGGAGTTGAGCTGCGACTTATAGTTTTCGAGAAAATGTAATTTTTCTATCGCTCTTCGAGGTGGTCAGGAATTCCAATGCAACCCATGTAAAAATTTGAAATTTTTTTTTCCTCCCCGATTTGAAAACTGTTTATGTAGAATTAAGCTCGCACCTTTCCTGAATTCAAATCTGCTTTCGGAGTTGAGCTGCGACTTATAGTTTTCGAGAAAATGGAATTTTTCTATCGCTCTTCGAGGTGGTCAGGAATTCCAATGCAACCCCTGTAAAAATTTGAAAATTTTTTTTTCATCCCCGATTTGAAAACTGTTTATGTAGAATTAAGCTCGCACCTTTCCTGAATTCAAATCTGCTTTTGGAGTTGAGCTGCGACTTATAGTTTTCGAGAAAATGGAATTTTTCTATCGCTCTTCGAGGTGGTCAGGAATTCCAATGCAACCCCTGTAAAAATTTGAATTTTTTTTTTTCATCCCCGATTTGAAAACTGTTTATGTAGAATTAAGCTCGCACCTTTCCTGAATTCAAATCTGCTTTTGGAGTTGAGCTGCGACTTATAGTTTTCGAGAAAATGGAATTTTTCTATCGCTCTTCGAGGTGGTCAGGAATTCCAATGCAACCCCTGTAAAAATTTGAAAATTTTTTTTTCATCCCCGATTTGAAAACTGTTTATGTAGAATTAAGCTCGCACCTTTCCTGAATTCAAATCTGCTTTTGGAGTTCAGCTGCGACTTATAGTTTTCGAGAAAATGGAATTTTTCTATCGCTCTTCGAGGTGGTCAGGAATTCCAATGCAACCCCTGTAAAAATTTGAAATTTTTTTTTTCATCCCCGATTTGAAAACTGTTTATGTAGAATTAAGCTCGCACCTTTCCTGAATTCAAATCTGCTTTCGGAGTTGAGCTGCGACTTATAGTTTTCGAGAAAATGGAATTTTTCTATTGCTCTTCGAGCTGGTCAGGAATTCCAATGCAACCCCTGTAAAAATTTGAAATTTTTTTTTTCATCCCCGATTTGAAAACTGTTTATGTAGAATTAAGCTCGCACCTTTCCTGAATTCAAATCTGCTTTTGGAGTTGAGCTGCGACTTATAGTTTTCGAGAAAATGGAACTTTTCTATCGCTCTTCGAGCTGGTCAGGAATTCCAATGCAACCCCTGTAAAAATTTGAAATTTTTTTTTTCATCCCCGATTTGAAAACTGAAAATTATGTAGAATTAAGCTCGCACCTTTCCTGAATTCAAATCTGCTTTTGGAGTTGAGCTGCGACTTATAGTTTTCGAGAAAATGGAATTTTTCTATCGCTCTTCGAGGTGGTCAGGAATTCCAATGCAACCCCTGTAAAAATTTTAAATTTTTTTTTCATCCCCGATTTGAAAACTGTTTATGTAGAATTAAGCTCGCACCTTTCCTGAATTCAAATCTGCTTTTGGAGTTGAGCTGCGACTTATAGTTTTCGAGAAAATGGAATTTTTCTATCGCTCTTCGAGGTGGTCAGGAATTCCAATGCAACCCCTGTAAAAATTTGAAATTTTTTTTTTCATCCCCGATTTGAAAACTGTTTATGTAGAATTAAGCTCGCACCTTTCCTGAATTCAAATCTGCTTTTGGAGTTGAGCTGCGACTTATAGTTTTCGAGAAAATGGAATTTTTCTATCGCTCTTCGAGGTGGTCAGGAATTCCAATGCAACCCCTGTAAAAATTTTAAATTTTTTTTTCCTCCCCGATTTGAAAACTGTTTATGTTGAATTAAGCTCGCACCTTTCCTGAATTCAAATCTGCTTTCGGAGTTGAGCTGCGACTTATAGTTTTCGAGAAAATGGAATTTTTCTATCGCTCTTCGAGGTGGTCAGGAATTCCAATGCAACCCCTGTAAAAATTTGAAATTTTTTTTTTCATCCCCGATTTGAAAACTGTTTATGTAGAATTAAGCTCGCACCTTTCCTGAATTCAAATCTGCTCTTGGAGTTGAGCTGCGACTTATAGTTTTCGAGAAAATGGAATTTTTCTATCGCTCTTCGAGGTGGTCAGGAATTCCAATGCAACCCCTGTAAAAATTTTAAATTTTTTTTTTCATCCCCGATTTGAAAACTGTTTATGTAGAATTAAGCTCGCACCTTTCCTAAATTCAAATCTGCTTTTGGAGTTGAGCTGCGACTTATAGTTTTCGAGAAAATGGAATTTTTCTATTGCTCTTCGAGGTGGTCAAGAATTCCAATGCAACCCCTGTAAAAATTTTAAATTTTTTTTTTCATCCCCGATTTGAAAACTTTTTATGTAGAATTAAGCTCGCACCTTTCCTGAATTCAAATCTGCTTTTGGAGTTGAGCTGCGACTTATAGTTTTCGAGAAAATGGAATTTTTCTATCGCTCTTCGAGGTGGTCAGGAATTCCAATGCAACCCCTGTAAAAATTTGAAAATTTTTTTTTCATCCCCGATTTGAAAACTGTTTATGTAGAATTAAGCTCGCACCTTTCCTGAATTCAAATCTGCTTTTGGAGTTCAGCTGCGACTTATAGTTTTCGAGAAAATGGAATTTTTCTATCGCTCTTCGAGGTGGTCAGGAATTCCAATGCAACCCCTGTAAAAATTTGAAATTTTTTTTTTCATCCCCGATTTGAAAACTGTTTATGTAGAATTAAGCTCGCACCTTTCCTGAATTCAAATCTGCTTTCGGAGTTGAGCTGCGACTTATAGTTTTCGAGAAAATGGAATTTTTCTATTGCTCTTCGAGCTGGTCAGGAATTCCAATGCAACCCCTGTAAAAATTTGAAATTTTTTTTTTCATCCCCGATTTGAAAACTGTTTATGTAGAATTAAGCTCGCACCTTTTCTGAATTCAAATCTGCTTTTGGAGTTGAGCTGCGACTTATAGTTTTCGAGAAAATGGAACTTTTCTATCGCTCTTCGAGCTGGTCAGGAATTCCAATGCAACCCCTGTAAAAATTTGAAATTTTTTTTTTCATCCCCGATTTGAAAACTGAAAATTATGTAGAATTAAGCTCGCACCTTTCCTGAATTCAAATCTGCTTTTGGAGTTGAGCTGCGACTTATAGTTTTCGAGAAAATGGAATTTTTCTATCGCTCTTCGAGGTGGTCAGGAATTCCAATGCAACCCCTGTAAAAATTTTAAATTTTTTTTTCATCCCCGATTTGAAAACTGTTTATGTAGAATTAAGCTCGCACCTTTCCTGAATTCAAATCTGCTTTTGGAGTTGAGCTGCGACTTATAGTTTTCGAGAAAATGGAATTTTTCTATCGCTCTTCGAGGTGGTCAGGAATTCCAATGCAACCCCTGTAAAAATTTGAAATTTTTTTTTTCATCCCCGATTTGAAAACTGTTTATGTAGAATTAAGCTCGCACCTTTCCTGAATTCAAATCTGCTTTTGGAGTTGAGCTGCGACTTATAGTTTTCGAGAAAATGGAATTTTTCTATCGCTCTTCGAGGTGGTCAGGAATTCCAATGCAACCCCTGTAAAAATTTTAAATTTTTTTTTCCTCCCCGATTTGAAAACTGTTTATGTTGAATTAAGCTCGCACCTTTCCTGAATTCAAATCTGCTTTCGGAGTTGAGCTGCGACTTATAGTTTTCGAGAAAATGGAATTTTTCTATCGCTCTTCGAGGTGGTCAGGAATTCCAATGCAACCCCTGTAAAAATTTGAAATTTTTTTTTTCATCCCCGATTTGAAAACTGTTTATGTAGAATTAAGCTCGCACCTTTCCTGAATTCAAATCTGCTCTTGGAGTTGAGCTGCGACTTATAGTTTTCGAGAAAATGGAATTTTTCTATCGCTCTTCGAGGTGGTCAGGAATTCCAATGCAACCCCTGTAAAAATTTTAAATTTTTTTTTTCATCCCCGATTTGAAAACTGTTTATGTAGAATTAAGCTCGCACCTTTCCTAAATTCAAATCTGCTTTTGGAGTTGAGCTGCGACTTATAGTTTTCGAGAAAATGGAATTTTTCTATTGCTCTTCGAGGTGGTCAAGAATTCCAATGCAACCCCTGTAAAAATTTTAAATTTTTTTTTTCATCCCCGATTTGAAAACTTTTTATGTAGAATTAAGCTCGCACCTTTCCTGAATTCAAATCTGCCTTCGGAGTTGAGCTGCGACTTATAGTTTTCGAGAAAATGGAATTTTTCTATCGCTCTTCGAGGTGGTCAGGAATTCCAATGCAACCCCTGTAAAAATTTGAAATTTTTTTTTTCATCCCCGATTTGAAAACTGTTTATGTAGAATTAAGCTCGCACCTTTCCTGAATTCAAATCTGCTTGTGGACTTGAGCTGCGACTTATAGTTTTCGAGAAAATGGAATTTTTCTATCGCTCTTCGAGGTGGTCAGGAATTCCAATGCAACCCCTGTAAAAATTTGAAATTTTTTTTTCATCCCCGATTTCAAAACTGTTTATGTAGAATTAAGCTCGCACCTTTCCTGAATTCAAATCTGCTTTTGGAGTTGAGCTGCGACTTGTAGTTTTCGAGAAAATGGAATTTTTCTATCGCTCTTCGAGGTGGTCAGGAATTCCAATGCAACCCCTGTAAAAATTTGAAATTTTTTTTTTCATCCCCGATTTGAAAACTGTTTATGTAGAATTAAGCTCGCACCTTTCCTGAATTCAAATCTGCTTTTGGAGTTGAGCTGCGACTTATAGTTTTCGAGAAAATGGAATTTTTCTATCGCTCTTCGAGGTGGTCAGGAATTCCAATGCAACCCCTGTAAAAATTTGAAATTTTTTTTTTCATCCCCGATTTGAAAACTGTTTATGTAGAATTAAGCTCGCACCTTTCCTGAATTCAAATCTGCTTTTGGAGTTGAGCTGCGACTTATAGTTTTCGAGAAAATGGAATTTTTCTATCGCTCTTCGAGGTGGTCAGGAATTCCAATGCAACCCCTGTAAAAATTTGAAATTTTTTTTTTCATCCCCGATTTGAAAACTGTTTATGAAGAATTAAGCTCGCACCTTTCCTGAATTCAAATCTGCTTTTGGAGTTGAGCTGCGACTTATAGTTTTCGAGAAAATGGAATTTTTCTATCGCTCTTCGAGGTGGTCAGGAATTCCAATGCAACCCCTGTAAAAATTTGAAATTTTTTTTTTCATCCCCGATTTGAAAACTGTTTATGTAGAATTAAGCTCGCACCTTTCCTGAATTCAAATCTGCTCTTGGAGTTGAGCTGCGACTTATAGTTTTCGAGAAAATGGAATTTTTCTATCGCTCTTCGAGGTGGTCAGGAATTCCAATGCAACCCCTGTAAAAATTTGAAATTTTTTTTTTCATCCCCGATTTGAAAACTGTTTATGTAGAATTAAGCTCGCACCTTTCCTGAATTCAAATCTGCTTTTGGAGTTGAGCTGCGACTTATAGTTTTCGAGAAAATGGAATTTTTCTATCGCTCTTCGAGGTGGTCAGGAATTCCAATGCAACCCCTGTAAAATTTGAAATTTTTTTTTTCATCCCCGATTTGAAAACTGTTTATGTAGAATTAAGCTCGCACCTTTCCTGAATTCAAATCTGCTTTTGGAGTTGAGCTGCGACTTATAGTTTTCGAGAAAATGGAATTTTTGAATTTCAAATTTTTACAGGGGTTGCATTGGAATTCCTGACCACCTCGAAGAGCGATAGAAAAATTCCATTTTCTCGAAAACTATAAGTGGCAGCTCAACTCCAAAAGCAGATTTGAATTCAGGAAAGGTGCGAGCTTAGTTCTAC
Source organism: Blera fallax (assembly GCA_946965025.1). Lineage (NCBI taxonomy): Eukaryota > Metazoa > Arthropoda > Insecta > Diptera > Syrphidae > Blera > Blera fallax. Next base: position 45,164,904 of record OX337245.1, read on the forward strand.
ATAAACAGTTTTCAAATCGGGAATGAAAAAAAAAATTTCAAATATTTACAGGGGTTGCATTGGAATTCCTGACCACCTCGAAGAGCGATAGAAAAATTCCATTTTCTCGAAAACTATAAGTCGCAGCTCAACTCCAAAAGCAGATTTGAATTCAGGAAAGGTGCGAGCTTAATTCTTCATAAACAGTTTTCAAATCGGGGATGAAAAAAAAAATTTCAAATTTTTACAGGGGTTGCATTGGAATTCCTGACCACCTCGAAGAGCGATAGAAAAATTCCATTTTCTCGAAAACTATAAGTCGCAGCTCAACTCCAAAATCAGATTTGAATTCAGGAAAGGTGCGAGCTTAATTCCACATAATCAGTTTTCAAATCGGAGAGGAAAAAAAAATTTCAAATTTTTACAGGGGTTGCATTGGAATTCCTGACCACCTCGAAGAGCGATAGAAAAATTCCATTTTCTCGAAAACTGTAAGTCGCAGCTCAACTCCAAAAGCAGATTTGAATTCAGGAAAGGTGCGAGCTTAATTCTACATAAACAGTTTTCAAATCGGAGAGGAAAAAAAAAATTTCAAATTTTTACAGGGGTTGCATTGGAATTCCTGACCACCTCGAAGAGCGATAGAAAAATTCCATTTTCTCGAAAACTATAAGTCGCAGCTCAACTCCGAAAGCAGATTTGAATTCAGCAAAGGTGCGAGCTTAATTCTACATAAACAGTTTTCAAATCGGGGATGAAAAAAAAAATTTCAAATTTTTACAGGGGTTGCATTGGGATTCCTGACCACCTCGAAGAGCGATAGAAAAATTCCATTTTCTCGAAAACTATAAGTGGCAGCTCAACTCCAAAAGCAGATTTGAATTCAGGAAAGGTGCGAGCTTAATTCTACATAAACAGTTTTCAAATCGGGAATGAAAAAAAAAATTTCAAATATTTACAGGGGTTGCATTGGAATTCCTGACCACCTCGAAGAGCGATAGAAAAATTCCATTTCATTCCAGCTTAATTCTTCATAAACAGTTTTCAAATCGGGGAAGAAAAAAAAAATTTCAAATTTTTACAGGGGTTGCATTGGAATTCCTGACCACCTCGAAGAGCGATAGAAAAATTCCATTTTCTCGAAAACTATAAGTCGCAGCTTAACTCCAAAAGCAGATTTGAATTCAGGAAAGGTGCGAGCTTAATTCTACATAAACAGTTTTCAAATCGGGGATGAAAAAAAATTTTCAAATTTTTACAGGGGTTGCATTGGAATTCCTGACCACCTCGAAGAGCGATAGAAAAATTCCATTTTCTCGAAAACTATAAGTCGCAGCTCAACTCCAAAAGCAGATTTGAATTCAGGAAAGGTGCGAGCTTAATTCTACATAAACAGTTTTCAAATCGGGGATGAAAAAAAAAATTTCAAATTTTTACAGGGGTTGCATTGGAATTCCTGACCACCTCGAAGAGCGATAGAAAAATTCCATTTTCTCGAAAACTATAAGTCGCAGCTCAACTCCAAAAGCAGATTTGAATTCAGGAAAGGTGCGATCTTAATTCTACATAAACAGTTTTCAAATCGGGGAGGAAAAAAAAAATTTCAAATTTTTACAGGGGTTGCATTGGAATTCCTGACCAGCTCGAAGAGCGATAGAAAAATTCCATTTTCTCGAAAACTAAAAGTCGCAGCTCAACTCCAATAGCAGATTTGAATTCAGGAAAGGTGCGAGCTTAATTCTACATAAACAGTTTTCAAATCGGGGATGAAAAAAAATTTTCAAATTTTTACAGGGGTTGCATTGGAATTCCTGACCACCTCGAAGAGCGATAGAAAAATTCCATTTTCTCGAAAACTATAAGTCGCAGCTCAACTCCAAAAGCAGATTTGAATTCAGGAAAGGTGCGAGCTTAATTCTACATAAACAGTTTTCAAATCGGGGATGAAAAAAAAAATTTCAAATTTTTACAGGGGTTGCATTGGAATTCCTGACCACCTCGAAGAGCGATAGAAAAATTCCATTTTCTCGAAAACTATAAGTCGCAGCTCAACTCCAAAAGCAGATTTGAATTCAGGAAAGGTGCGATCTTAATTCTACATAAACAGTTTTCAAATCGGGGAGGAAAAAAAAAATTTCAAATTTTTACAGGGGTTGCATTGGAATTCCTGAGCAGCTCGAAGAGCGATAGAAAAATTCCATTTTCTCGAAAACTATAAGTCGCAGCTCAACTCCAAAAGCAGATTTGAATTCAGGAAAGGTGCGAGCTTAATTCTACATAAACAGTTTTCAAATCGGGGATGAAAAAAAAATTTTCAAATTTTTACAGGGGTTGCATTGGAATTCCTGACCACCTCGAAGAGCTATAGAAAAATTCCATTTTCTCGAAAACTATAAGTCGCAGCTCAACTCCAAAAGCAGATTTGAATTCAGGAAAGGTGCGAGCTTAATTCTACATAAACAGTTTTCAAATCGGGGAGGAAAAAAAAAATTTCAAATTTTTACAGGGGTTGCATTGGAATTCCTGACCACCTCGAAGAGCGATAGAAAAATTCCATTTTCTCGAAAACTATAAGTCGCAGCTCAACTCCAAAAGCAGATTTGAATTCAGGAAAGGTGCGAGCTTAATTCTACATAAACAGTTTTCAAATCGGGGATGAAAAAAAAATTTCAAATTTTTACAGGGGTTGCATTGGAATTCCTGACCACCTCGAAGAGCGATAGAAAAATTCCATTTTCTCGAAAACTATAAGTCGCAGCTCAACTCCAAAAGCAGATTTGAATTCAGGAAAGGTGCGAGCTTAATTCTACATAAACAGTTTTCAAATCGGGGATGAAAAAAAAATTTAAAATTTTTACAAGGGTTGCATTGGAATTCCTGACCACCTCGAAGAGCGATAGAAAAATTCCATTTTCTCGAAAACTATAAGTCGCAGCTCAACTCCAAAAGCAGATTTGAATTCAGGAAAGGTGCGATCTTAATTCTACATACACAGTTTTCAAATCGGGGAGGAAAAAAAAAATTTCAAATTTTTACAGGGGTTGCATTGGAATTCCTGAGCAGCTCGAAGAGCGATAGAAAAATTCCATTTTCTCGAAAACTATAAGTCGCAGCTCAACTCCAAAAGCAGATTTGAATTCAGGAAAGGTGCGAGCTTAATTCTACATAAACAGTTTTCAAATCGGGGATGAAAAAAAAAATTTCAAATTTTTACAGGGGTTGCATTGGAATTCCTGACCACCTCGAAGAGCGATAGAAAAATTCCATTTTCTCGAAAACTATAAGTCGCAGCTCAACTCCAAAAGCAGATTTGAATTCAGGAAAGGTGCGAGCTTAATTCTTCATAAACAGTTTTTTAAATCGGGGAAGAAAAAAAAAATTTCAAATTTCTACAGGGGTTGCATTGGAATTCCTGACCACCTCGAAGAGCGATAGAAAAATTCCATTTTCTCGAAAACTATAAGTGGCAGCTCAACTCCAAAAGCAGATTTGAATTCAGGAAAGGTGCGAGCTTAGTTCTACATAAACAGTTTTCAAATCGGGAATGAAAAAAAAAATTTCAAATATTTACAGGGGTTGCATTGGAATTCCTGACCACCTCGAAGAGCGATAGAAAAATTCCATTTTCTCGAAAACTATAAGTCGCAGCTCAACTCCAAAAGCAGATTTGAATTCAGGAAAGGTGCGAGCTTAATTCTTCATAAACAGTTTTCAAATCGGGGATGAAAAAAAAAATTTCAAATTTTTACAGGGGTTGCATTGGAATTCCTGACCACCTCGAAGAGCGATAGAAAAATTCCATTTTCTCGAAAACTATAAGTCGCAGCTCAACTCCAAAATCAGATTTGAATTCAGGAAAGGTGCGAGCTTAATTCCACATAATCAGTTTTCAAATCGGAGAGGAAAAAAAAATTTCAAATTTTTACAGGGGTTGCATTGGAATTCCTGACCACCTCGAAGAGCGATAGAAAAATTCCATTTTCTCGAAAACTATAAGTCGCAGCTCAACTCCAAAAGCAGATTTGAATTCAGGAAAGGTGCGAGCTTAATTCTACATAAACAGTTTTCAAATCGGAGAGGAAAAAAAAAATTTCAAATTTTTACAGGGGTTGCATTGGAATTCCTGACCACCTCGAAGAGCGATAGAAAAATTCCATTTTCTCGAAAACTATAAGTCGCAGCTCAACTCCAAAAGCAGATTTGAATTCAGGAAAGGTGCGAGCTTAATTCTACATAAACAGTTTTCAAATCGGGGATGAAAAAAAAAATTTCAAATTTTTACAGGGGTTGCATTGGGATTCCTGACCACCTCGAAGAGCGATAGAAAAATTCCATTTTCTCGAAAACTATAAGTGGCAGCTCAACTCCAAAAGCAGATTTGAATTCAGGAAAGGTGCGAGCTTAATTCTACATAAACAGTTTTCAAATCGGGAATGAAAAAAAAAATTTCAAATATTTACAGGGGTTGCATTGGAATTCCTGACCACCTCGAAGAGCGATAGAAAAATTCCATTTCATTCCAGCTTAATTCTTCATAAACAGTTTTCAAATCGGGGAAGAAAAAAAAAATTTCAAATTTTTACAGGGGTTGCATTGGAATTCCTGACCACCTCGAAGAGCGATAGAAAAATTCCATTTTCTCGAAAACTATAAGTCGCAGCTTAACTCCAAAAGCAGATTTGAATTCAGGAAAGGTGCGAGCTTAATTCTACATAAACAGTTTTCAAATCGGGGATGAAAAAAAATTTTCAAATTTTTACAGGGGTTGCATTGGAATTCCTGACCACCTCGAAGAGCGATAGAAAAATTCCATTTTCTCGAAAACTATAAGTCGCAGCTCAACTCCAAAAGCAGATTTGAATTCAGGAAAGGTGCGAGCTTAATTCTACATAAACAGTTTTCAAATCGGGGATGAAAAAAAAAATTTCAAATTTTTACAGGGGTTGCATTGGAATTCCTGACCACCTCGAAGAGCGATAGAAAAATTCCATTTTCTCGAAAACTATAAGTCGCAGCTCAACTCCAAAAGCAGATTTGAATTCAGGAAAGGTGCGATCTTAATTCTACATAAACAGTTTTCAAATCGGGGAGGAAAAAAAAAATTTCAAAGTTTTACAGGGGTTGCATTGGAATTCCTGACCAGCTCGAAGAGCGATAGAAAAATTCCATTTTCTCGAAAACTAAAAGTCGCAGCTCAACTCCAATAGCAGATTTGAATTCAGGAAAGGTGCGAGCTTAATTCTACATAAACAGTTTTCAAATCGGGGATGAAAAAAAATTTTCAAATTTTTACAGGGGTTGCATTGGAATTCCTGACCACCTCGAAGAGCGATAGAAAAATTCCATTTTCTCGAAAACTATAAGTCGCAGCTCAACTCCAAAAGCAGATTTGAATTCAGGAAAGGTGCGAGCTTAATTCTACATAAACAGTTTTCAAATCGGGGATGAAAAAAAAAATTTCAAATTTTTACAGGGGTTGCATTGGAATTCCTGACCACCTCGAAGAGCGATAGAAAAATTCCATTTTCTCGAAAACTATAAGTCGCAGCTCAACTCCAAAAGCAGATTTGAATTCAGGAAAGGTGCGATCTTAATTCTACATAAACAGTTTTCAAATCGGGGAGGAAAAAAAAAATTTCAAATTTTTACAGGGGTTGCATTGGAATTCCTGAGCAGCTCGAAGAGCGATAGAAAAATTCCATTTTCTCGAAAACTATAAGTCGCAGCTCAACTCCAAAAGCAGATTTGAATTCAGGAAAGGTGCGAGCTTAATTCTACATAAACAGTTTTCAAATCGGGGATGAAAAAAAAATTTTCAAATTTTTACAGGGGTTGCATTGGAATTCCTGACCACCTCGAAGAGCTATAGAAAAATTCCATTTTCTCGAAAACTATAAGTCGCAGCTCAACTCCAAAAGCAGATTTGAATTCAGGAAAGGTGCGAGCTTAATTCTACATAAACAGTTTTCAAATCGGGGAGGAAAAAAAAAATTTCAAATTTTTACAGGGGTTGCATTGGAATTCCTGACCACCTCGAAGAGCGATAGAAAAATTCCATTTTCTCGAAAACTATAAGTCGCAGCTCAACTCCAAAAGCAGATTTGAATTCAGGAAAGGTGCGAGCTTAATTCTACATAAACAGTTTTCAAATCGGGGATGAAAAAAAAATTTCAAATTTTTACAGGGGTTGCATTGGAATTCCTGACCACCTCGAAGAGCGATAGAAAAATTCCATTTTCTCGAAAACTATAAGTCGCAGCTCAACTCCAAAAGCAGATTTGAATTCAGGAAAGGTGCGAGCTTAATTCTACATAAACAGTTTTCAAATCGGGGATGAAAAAAAAATTTCAAATTTTTACAAGGGTTGCATTGGAATTCCTGACCACCTCGAAGAGCGATAGAAAAATTCCATTTTCTCGAAAACTATAAGTCGCAGCTCAACTCCAAAAGCAGATTTGAATTCAGGAAAGGTGCGATCTTAATTCTACATACACAGTTTTCAAATCGGGGAGGAAAAAAAAAATTTCAAATTTTTACAGGGGTTGCATTGGAATTCCTGAGCAGCTCGAAGAGCGATAGAAAAATTCCATTTTCTCGAAAACTATAAGTCGCAGCTCAACTCCAAAAGCAGATTTGAATTCAGGAAAGGTGCGAGCTTAATTCTACATAAACAGTTTTCAAATCGGGGATGAAAAAAAAAATTTCAAATTTTTACAGGGGTTGCATTGGAATTCCTGACCACCTCGAAGAGCGATAGAAAAATTCCATTTTCTCGAAAACTATAAGTCGCAGCTCAACTCCAAAAGCAGATTTGAATTCAGGAAAGGTGCGAGCTTAATTCTTCATAAACAGTTTTTTAAATCGGGGAAGAAAAAAAAAATTTCAAATTTCTACAGGGGTTGCATTGGAATTCCTGACCACCTCGAAGAGCGATAGAAAAATTCCATTTTCTCGAAAACTATAAGTCGCAGCTCAACTCCAAAAGCAGATTTGAATTCAGAAAAGGTGCGAGCTTAATTCTACATAAACAGTTTTCAAATAGGGGATGAAAAAAAAAATATAAAATTTTTACAGGGGTTGCATTGGAATTCCTGACCACCTCGAAGAGCGATAGAAAAATTCCATTTTCTCGAAAACTATAAGTCGCAGCTCAACTCCAAAAGCAGATTTGAATTCAGTGAAGGTGCGAGCTTAATTCTACATAAACAGTTTCAAATCGGGGATGAAAAAAAAATTTCAAATTTTTACAGGGGTTGCATTGGAATTCCTGACCAGCTCGAAGAGCGATAGAAAAATTCCATTTTCTCGAAAACTATAAGTCGCAGCTCAACTCCAAAAGCAGATTTGAATTCAAGAAAGGTGCGAGCTTAATTCTACATAAACAGTTTTCAAATCGGGGATGAACAAAAAAATTTCAAATTTTTACAGGGGTTGCATTGGAATTCCTGACCACCTCGAAGAGCGATAGAAAAATTCCATTTTCTCGAAAACTATAAGTCGCAGCTCAACTCCAAAAGCAGATTTGAATTCAGGAAAGGTGCGAGCTTAATTCTACATAAACAGTTTTCAAATCGGGGATGAAAAAAAAAATTTCAAATTTTTACAGGGGTTGCATTGGAATTCCTGACCACCTCGAAGAGCGATAGAAAAATTCCATTTTCTCGAAAACTATAAGTCGCAGCTCAACTCCAAAAGCAGATTTGAATTCAGGAAAGGTGCGAGCTTAATTCTACATAAACAGTTTTCAAATCGGGGATGAAAAAAAAAATTTCAAATTTTTACAGGGGTTGCATTGGAATTCCTGACCACCTCGAAGAGCGATAGAAAAATTCCATTTTCTCGAAAACTATAAGTCGCAGCTCAACTCCAAAAGCAGATTTGAATTCAGAAAAGGTGCGAGCTTAATTCTACATAAACAGTTTTCAAATAGGGGATGAAAAAAAAAATATAAAATTTTTACAGGGGTTGCATTGGAATTCCTGACCACCTCGAAGAGCGATAGAAAAATTCCATTTTCTCGAAAACTATAAGTCGCAGCTCAACTCCAAAAGCAGATTTGAATTCAGGAAAGGTGCGAGCTTAATTCTACATAAACAGTTTTCAAATCGGGGATGAAAAAAAAAATTTCAAATTTTTACAGGGGTTGCATTGGAATTCCTGACCACCTCGAAGAGCGATAGAAAAATTCCATTTTCTCGAAAACTATAAGTCGCAGCTCAACTCCAAAAGCAGATTTGAATTCAGGAAAGGCGCGAGCTTAATTCTACATAAACAGTTTTCAAATCGTAGAGGAAAAAAAAATTTAAAATTTTTACAGGGGTTGCATTGGAATTCCTGACCACCTCGAAGAGCGATAGAAAAATTCCATTTTCTCGAAAACTATAAGTCGCAGCTCAACTCCAAAAGCAGATTTGAATTCAGGAAAGGTGCGAGCTTAATTCTACATAAACAGTCTTCAAATCGGGGATGAAAAAAAAAATTTCAAATTTTTACAGGGGTTGCATTGGAATTCCTGACCACCTCGAAGAGCGATAGAAAAATTCCATTTTCTCGAAAACTATAAGTCGCAGCTCAACTCCAAAAGCAGATTTGAATTCAGGAAAGGTGCGAGCTTAATTCTACATAAACAGTTTTCAAATCGGGGATGAAAAAAAAAATTTCAAATTTTTACAGGGGTTGCATTGGAATTCCTGACCACCTCGAAGAGCGATAGAAAAATTCCATTTTCTCGAAAACTATAAGTCGCAGCTCAACTCCAAAAGCAGATTTGAATTCAGAAAAGGTGCGAGCTTAATTCTACATAAACAGTTTTCAAATCGGGGATGAAAAAAAAAATTTCAAATTTTTACAGAAGTTGTATTGGAACTCCTGACCACCTCGAAGAGCGATAGAAAAATTCCATTTTCTCGAAAACTACAAGTCGCAGCTCAACTCCAAAAGCATATTTGAATTCAGGAAAGGTGCGAGCTTAATTCTACATAAACAGTTTTCAAATCGGGGATGAAAAAAAAATTTCAAATTTTTACAGGGGTTGCATTGGAATTCCTGACCACCTCGAAGAGCGATAGAAAAATTCCATTTTCTCGAAAACTATAAGTCGCAGCTCAACTCCAAAAGCAGATTTGAATTCAGGAAAGGTGCGAGCTTAATTCTACATAAACAGTTTTCAAATCGGGGATGAAAAAAAAATTTCAAATTTTTACAGGGGTTGCATTGGAATTCCTGACCACCTCGAAGAGCGATAGAAAAATTCCATTTTCTCGAAAACTATAAGTCGCAGCTCAACTCCAAAAGCAGATTTGAATTCAGGAAAGGTGCGAGCTTAATTCTACATAAACAGTTTTCAAATCGGGGATGAAAAAAAAATTTCAAATTTTTACAAGGGTTGCATTGGAATTCCTGACCACCTCGAAGAGCGATAGAAAAATTCCATTTTCTCGAAAACTATAAGTCGCAGCTCAACTCCAAAAGCAGATTTGAATTCAGGAAAGGTGCGATCTTAATTCTACATACACAGTTTTCAAATCGGGGAGGAAAAAAAAAATTTCAAATTTTTACAGGGGTTGCATTGGAATTCCTGAGCAGCTCGAAGAGCGATAGAAAAATTCCATTTTCTCGAAAACTATAAGTCGCAGCTCAACTCCAAAAGCAGATTTGAATTCAGGAAAGGTGCGAGCTTAATTCTACATAAACAGTTTTCAAATCGGGGATGAAAAAAAAAATTTCAAATTTTTACAGGGGTTGCATTGGAATTCCTGACCACCTCGAAGAGCGATAGAAAAATTCCATTTTCTCGAAAACTATAAGTCGCAGCTCAACTCCAAAAGCAGATTTGAATTCAGGAAAGGTGCGGGCTTAATTCTTCATAAACAGTTTTTTAAATCGGGGAAGAAAAAAAAAATTTCAAATTTCTACAGGGGTTGCATTGGAATTCCTGACCACCTCGAAGAGCGATAGAAAAATTCCATTTTCTCGAAAACTGTAAGTCGCAGCTCAACTCCAAAAGCAGATTTGAATTCAGGAAAGGTGCGAGCTTAATTCTACATAAACAGTTTTCAAATCGGGGATGAAAAAAAAATTTCAAACTTTTACAGGGGTTGCATTGGAATTCCTGACCACCTCGAAGAGCGATAGAAAAATTCCATTTTCTCGAAAACTATAAGTCGCAGCTCAACTCCAAAAGCAGATTTGAATTCAGGAAAGGCGCGAGCTTAATTCTACATAAACAGTTTTCAAATCGTAGAGGAAAAAAAAATTTAAAATTTTTACAGGGGTTGCATTGGAATTCCTGACCACCTCGAAGAGCGATAGAAAAATTCCATTTTCTCGAAAACTATAAGTCGCAGCTCAACTCCAAAAGCAGATTTGAATTCAGGAAAGGTGCGAGCTTAATTCTACATAAACAGTCTTCAAATCGGGGATGAAAAAAAAAATTTCAAATTTTTACAGGGGTTGCATTGGAATTCCTGACCACCTCGAAGAGCGATAGAAAAATTCCATTTTCTCGAAAACTATAAGTCGCAGCTCAACTCCAAAAGCAGATTTGAATTCAGGAAAGGTGCGAGCTTAATTCTACATAAACAGTTTTCAAATCGGGGATGAAAAAAAAAATTTCAAATTTTTACAGGGGTTGCATTGGAATTCCTGACCACCTCGAAGAGCGATAGAAAAATTCCATTTTCTCGAAAACTATAAGTCGCAGCTCAACTCCAAAAGCAGATTTGAATTCAGAAAAGGTGCGAGCTTAATTCTACATAAACAGTTTTCAAATCGGGGATGAAAAAAAAAATTTCAAATTTTTACAGGGGTTGTATTGGAACTCCTGACCACCTCGAAGAGCGATAGAAAAATTCCATTTTCTCGAAAACTACAAGTCGCAGCTCAACTCCAAAAGCATATTTGAATTCAGGAAAGGTGCGAGCTTAATTCTACATAAACAGTTTTCAAATCGGGGATGAAAAAAAAATTTCAAATTTTTACAGGGGTTGCATTGGAATTCCTGACCACCTCGAAGAGCGATAGAAAAATTCCATTTTCTCGAAAACTATAAGTCGCAGCTCAACTCCAAAAGCAGATTTGAATTCAGGAAAGGTGCGAGCTTAATTCTACATAAACAGTTTTCAAATCGGGGATGAAAAAAAAATTTAAAATTTTTACAGGGGTTGCATTGGAATTCCTGACCACCTCGAAGAGCGATAGAAAAATTCCATTTTCTCGAAAACTATAAGTCGCAGCTCAACTCCAAAAGCAGATTTGAATTCAGGAAAGGTGCGAGCTTAATTCTACATAAACAGTTTTCAAATCGGGGATGAAAAAAAAATTTCAAATTTTTACAAGGGTTGCATTGGAATTCCTGACCACCTCGAAGAGCGATAGAAAAATTCCATTTTCTCGAAAACTATAAGTCGCAGCTCAACTCCAAAAGCAGATTTGAATTCAGGAAAGGTGCGATCTTAATTCTACATACACAGTTTTCAAATCGGGGAGGAAAAAAAAAATTTCAAATTTTTACAGGGGTTGCATTGGAATTCCTGAGCAGCTCGAAGAGCGATAGAAAAATTCCATTTTCTCGAAAACTATAAGTCGCAGCTCAACTCCAAAAGCAGATTTGAATTCAGGAAAGGTGCGAGCTTAATTCTACATAAACAGTTTTCAAATCGGGGATGAAAAAAAAAATTTCAAATTTTTACAGGGGTTGCATTGGAATTCCTGACCACCTCGAAGAGCGATAGAAAAATTCCATTTTCTCGAAAACTATAAGTCGCAGCTCAACTCCAAAAGCAGATTTGAATTCAGGAAAGGTGCGAGCTTAATTCTTCATAAACAGTTTTTTAAATCGGGGAAGAAAAAAAAAATTTCAAATTTCTACAGGGGTTGCATTGGAATTCCTGACCACCTCGAAGAGCGATAGAAAAATTCATTTTCTCGAAAACTATAAGTCGCAGCTCAACTCCAAAAGCAGATTTGAATTCAGTGAAGGTGCGAGCTTAATTCTACATAAACAGTTTCAAATCGGGGATGAAAAAAAAATTTCAAATTTTTACAGGGGTTGCATTGGAATTCCTGACCAGCTCGAAGAGCGATAGAAAAATTCCATTTTCTCGAAAACTATAAGTCGCAGCTCAACTCCAAAAGCAGATTTGAATTCAAGAAAGGTGCGAGCTTAATTCTACATAAACAGTTTTCAAATCGGGGATGAAAAAAAAAATTTCAAATTTTTACAGGGGTTGCATTGGAATTCCTGACCACCTCGAAGAGCGATAGAAAAATTCCATTTTCTCGAGAACTATAAGTCGCAGCTCAACTCCAAAAGCAGATTTGAATTCAGGAAAGGTGCGAGCTTAATTCTACATAAACAGTTTTCAAATCGGGGATGAAAAAAAAAATTTCAAATTTTTACAGGGGTTGCATTGGAATTCCTGACCACCTCGAAGAGCGATAGAAAAATTCCATTTTCTCGAAAACTATAAGTCGCAGCTCAACTCCAAAAGCAGATTTGAATTCAGAAAAGGTGCGAGCTTAATTCTACATAAACAGTTTTCAAATAGGGGATGAAAAAAAAAATATAAAATTTTTACAGGGGTTGCATTGGAATTCCTGACCACCTCGAAGAGCGATAGAAAAATTCCATTTTCTCGAAAACTATAAGTCGCAGCTCAACTCCAAAAGCAGATTTGAATTCAGGAAAGGTGCGAGCTTAATTCTACATAAACAGTTTTCAAATCGGGGATGAAAAAAAAAATTTCAAATTTTTACAGGGGTTGCATTGGAATTCCTGACCACCTCGAAGAGCGATAGAAAAATTCCATTTTCTCGAAAACTATAAGTCGCAGCTCAACTCCAAAAGCAGATTTGAATTCAGGAAAGGCGCGAGCTTAATTCTACATAAACAGTTTTCAAATCGTAGAGGAAAAAAAAATTTAAAATTTTTACAGGGGTTGCATTGGAATTCCTGACCACCTCGAAGAGCGATAGAAAAATTCCATTTTCTCGAAAACTATAAGTCGCAGCTCAACTCCAAAAGCAGATTTGAATTCAGGAAAGGTGCGAGCTTAATTCTACATAAACAGTCTTCAAATCGGGGATGAAAAAAAAAATTTCAAATTTTTACAGGGGTTGCATTGGAATTCCTGACCACCTCGAAGAGCGATAGAAAAATTCCATTTTCTCGAAAACTATAAGTCGCAGCTCAACTCCAAAAGCAGATTTGAATTCAGGAAAGGTGCGAGCTTAATTCTACATAAACAGTTTTCAAATCGGGGATGAAAAAAAAAATTTCAAATTTTTACAGGGGTTGCATTGGAATTCCTGACCACCTCGAAGAGCGATAGAAAAATTCCATTTTCTCGAAAACTATAAGTCGCAGCTCAACTCCAAAAGCAGATTTGAATTCAGAAAAGGTGCGAGCTTAATTCTACATAAACAGTTTTCAAATCGGGGATGAAAAAAAAAATTTCAAATTTTTACAGGGGTTGTATTGGAACTCCTGACCACCTCGAAGAGCGATAGAAAAATTCCATTTTCTCGAAAACTACAAGTCGCAGCTCAACTCCAAAAGCATATTTGAATTCAGGAAAGGTGCGAGCTTAATTCTACATAAACAGTTTTCAAATCGGGGATGAAAAAAAAATTTCAAATTTTTACAGGGGTTGCATTGGAATTCCTGACCACCTCGAAGAGCGATAGAAAAATTCCATTTTCTCGAAAACTATAAGTCGCAGCTCAACTCCAAAAGCAGATTTGAATTCAGGAAAGGTGCGAGCTTAATTCTACATAAACAGTTTTCAAATCGGGGATGAAAAAAAAAATTTCAAATTTTTACAAGGGTTGCATTGGAATTCCTGACCACCTCGAAGAGCGATAGAAAAATTCCATTTTCTCGAAAACTATAAGTCGCAGCTCAACTCCAAAAGCAGATTTGAATTCAGGAAAGGTGCGATCTTAATTCTACATAAACAGTTTTCAAATCGGGGAGGAAAAAAAAAATTTCAAATTTTTACAGGGGTTGCATTGGAATTCCTGAGCAGCTCGAAGAGCGATAGAAAAATTCCATTTTCTCGAAAACTATAAGTCGCAGCTCAACTCCAAAAGCAGATTTGAATTCAGGAAAGGTGCGATCTTAATTCTACATAAACAGTTTTCAAATCGGGGAGGAAAAAAAAAATTTCAAATTTTTACAGGGGTTGCATTGGAATTCCTGAGCAGCTCGAAGAGCGATAGAAAAATTCCATTTTCTCGAAAACTATAAGTCGCAGCTCAACTCCAAAAGCAGATTTGAATTCAGGAAAGGTGCGAGCTTAATTCTACATAAACAGTTTTCAAATCGGGATTGAAAAAAAAAATATAAAATTTTTACAGGGGTTGCATTGGAATTCCTGACCACCTCGAAGAGCGATAGAAAAATTCCATTTTCTCGAAAACTATAAGTCGCAGCTCAACTCCAAAAGCAGATTTGAATTCAGGAAAGGTGCGAGCTTAATTCTACATAAACAGTTTTCAAATCGGGGAGGAAAAAAAAAATTTCAAATTTTTACAGGGGTTGCATTGGAATTCCTGACCACCTCGAAGAGCGATAGAAAAATTCCATTTTCTCGAAAACTATAAGTCGCAGCTCAACTCCAAAAGCAGATTTGAATTCAGGAAAGGTGCGAGCTTAATTCTACATAAACAGTTTTCAAATCGGGGATGAAAAAAAAAATTTCAAATTTTTACAGGGGTTGCATTGGAATTCCTGACCAGCTCGAAGAGCGATAGAAAAATTCCATTTTCTCGAAAACTATAAGTCGCAGCTCAACTCCAAAAGCAGATTTGAATTCAAGAAAGGTGCGAGCTTAATTCTACATAAACAGTTTTCAAATCGGGGATGAAAAAAAAAATTTCAAATTTTTACAGGGGTTGCATTGGAATTCCTGACCACCTCGAAGAGCGATAGAAAAATTCCATTTTCTCGAGAACTATAAGTCGCAGCTCAACTCCAAAAGCAGATTTGAATTCAGGAAAGGTGCGAGCTTAATTCTACATAAACAGTTTTCAAATCGGGGATGAAAAAAAAAATTTCAAATTTTTACAGGGGTTGCATTGGAATTCCTGACCACCTCGAAGAGCGATAGAAAAATTCCATTTTCTCGAAAACTATAAGTCGCAGCTCAACTCCAAAAGCAGATTTGAATTCAGGAAAGGTGCGAGCTTAATTCTACATAAACAGTTTTCAAATCGGGGATGAAAAAAAAAATTTCAAATTTTTACAGGGGTTGCATTGGAATTCCTGACCACCTCGAAGAGCGATAGAAAAATTCCATTTTCTCGAAAACTATAAGTCGCAGCTCAACTCCAAAAGCAGATTTGAATTCAGAAAAGGTGCGAGCTTAATTCTACATAAACAGTTTTCAAATAGGGGATGAAAAAAAAAATATAAAATTTTTACAGGGGTTGCATTGGAATTCCTGACCACCTCGAAGAGCGATAGAAAAATTCCATTTTCTCGAAAACTATAAGTCGCAGCTCAACTCCAAAAGCAGATTTGAATTCAGGAAAGGTGCGAGCTTAATTCTACATAAACAGTTTTCAAATCGGGGATGAAAAAAAAAATTTCAAATTTTTACAGGGGTTGCATTGGAATTCCTGACCACCTCGAAGAGCGATAGAAAAATTCCATTTTCTCGAAAACTATAAGTCGCAGCTCAACTCCAAAAGCAGATTTGAATTCAGGAAAGGCGCGAGCTTAATTCTACATAAACAGTTTTCAAATCGTAGAGGAAAAAAAAATTTAAAATTTTTACAGGGGTTGCATTGGAATTCCTGACCACCTCGAAGAGCGATAGAAAAATTCCATTTTCTCGAAAACTATAAGTCGCAGCTCAACTCCAAAAGCAGATTTGAATTCAGGAAAGGTGCGAGCTTAATTCTACATAAACAGTCTTCAAATCGGGGATGAAAAAAAAAATTTCAAATTTTTACAGGGGTTGCATTGGAATTCCTGACCACCTCGAAGAGCGATAGAAAAATTCCATTTTCTCGAAAACTATAAGTCGCAGCTCAACTCCAAAAGCAGATTTGAATTCAGGAAAGGTGCGAGCTTAATTCTACATAAACAGTTTTCAAATCGGGGATGAAAAAAAAAATTTCAAATTTTTACAGGGGTTGCATTGGAATTCCTGACCACCTCGAAGAGCGATAGAAAAATTCCATTTTCTCGAAAACTATAAGTCGCAGCTCAACTCCAAAAGCAGATTTGAATTCAGAAAAGGTGCGAGCTTAATTCTACATAAACAGTTTTCAAATCGGGGATGAAAAAAAAAATTTCAAATTTTTACAGGGGTTGTATTGGAACTCCTGACCACCTCGAAGAGCGATAGAAAAATTCCATTTTCTCGAAAACTACAAGTCGCAGCTCAACTCCAAAAGCATATTTGAATTCAGGAAAGGTGCGAGCTTAATTCTACATAAACAGTTTTCAAATCGGGGATGAAAAAAAAATTTCAAATTTTTACAGGGGTTGCATTGGAATTCCTGACCACCTCGAAGAGCGATAGAAAAATTCCATTTTCTCGAAAACTATAAGTCGCAGCTCAACTCCAAAAGCAGATTTGAATTCAGGAAAGGTGCGAGCTTAATTCTACATAAACAGTTTTCAAATCGGGGATGAAAAAAAAAATTTCAAATTTTTACAAGGGTTGCATTGGAATTCCTGACCACCTCGAAGAGCGATAGAAAAATTCCATTTTCTCGAAAACTATAAGTCGCAGCTCAACTCCAAAAGCAGATTTGAATTCAGGAAAGGTGCGAGCTTAATTCTACATAAACAGTCTTCAAATCGGGGATGAAAAAAAAAATTTCAAATTTTTACAGGGGTTGCATTGGAATTCCTGACCACCTCGAAGAGCGATAGAAAAATTCCATTTTCTCGAAAACTATAAGTCGCAGCTCAACTCCAAAAGCAGATTTGAATTCAGGAAAGGTGCGAGCTTAATTCTACATAAACAGTTTTCAAATCGGGGATGAAAAAAAAAATTTCAAATTTTTACAGGGGTTGCATTGGAATTCCTGACCACCTCGAAGAGCGATAGAAAAATTCCATTTTCTCGAAAACTATAAGTCGCAGCTCAACTCCAAAAGCAGATTTGAATTCAGAAAAGGTGCGAGCTTAATTCTACATAAACAGTTTTCAAATCGGGGATGAAAAAAAAAATTTCAAATTTTTACAGGGGTTGTATTGGAACTCCTGACCACCTCGAAGAGCGATAGAAAAATTCCATTTTCTCGAAAACTACAAGTCGCAGCTCAACTCCAAAAGCATATTTGAATTCAGGAAAGGTGCGAGCTTAATTCTACATAAACAGTTTTCAAATCGGGGATGAAAAAAAAATTTCAAATTTTTACAGGGGTTGCATTGGAATTCCTGACCACCTCGAAGAGCGATAGAAAAATTCCATTTTCTCGAAAACTATAAGTCGCAGCTCAACTCCAAAAGCAGATTTGAATTCAGGAAAGGTGCGAGCTTAATTCTACATAAACAGTTTTCAAATCGGGGATGAAAAAAAAAATTTCAAATTTTTACAAGGGTTGCATTGGAATTCCTGACCACCTCGAAGAGCGATAGAAAAATTCCATTTTCTCGAAAACTATAAGTCGCAGCTCAACTCCAAAAGCAGATTTGAATTCAGGAAAGGTGCGATCTTAATTCTACATAAACAGTTTTCAAATCGGGGAGGAAAAAAAAAATTTCAAATTTTTACAGGGGTTGCATTGGAATTCCTGAGCAGCTCGAAGAGCGATAGAAAAATTCCATTTTCTCGAAAACTATAAGTCGCAGCTCAACTCCAAAAGCAGATTTGAATTCAGGAAAGGTGCGATCTTAATTCTACATAAACAGTTTTCAAATCGGGGAGGAAAAAAAAAATTTCAAATTTTTACAGGGGTTGCATTGGAATTCCTGAGCAGCTCGAAGAGCGATAGAAAAATTCCATTTTCTCGAAAACTATAAGTCGCAGCTCAACTCCAAAAGCAGATTTGAATTCAGGAAAGGTGCGAGCTTAATTCTACATAAACAGTTTTCAAATCGGGATTGAAAAAAAAAATATAAAATTTTTACAGGGGTTGCATTGGAATTCCTGACCACCTCGAAGAGCGATAGAAAAATTCCATTTTCTCGAAAACTATAAGTCGCAGCTCAACTCCAAAAGCAGATTTGAATTCAGGAAAGGTGCGAGCTTAATTCTACATAAACAGTTTTCAAATCGGGGAGGAAAAAAAAAATTTCAAATTTTTACAGGGGTTGCATTGGAATTCCTGACCACCTCGAAGAGCGATAGAAAAATTCCATTTTCTCGAAAACTATAAGTCGCAGCTCAACTCCAAAAGCAGATTTGAATTCAGGAAAGGTGCGAGCTTAATTCTACATAAACAGTTTTCAAATCGGGGATGAAAAAAAAAATTTCAAATTTTTACAGGGGTTGCATTGGAATTCCTGACCACCTCGAAGAGCGATAGAAAAATTCCATTTTCTCGAAAACTATAAGTCGCAGCTCAACTCCAAAAGCAGATTTGAATTCAGGAAAGGTGCGAGCTTAATTCTACATAAACAGTTTTCAAATCGGGGATGAAAAAAAAAATTTCAAATTTTTACAGGGGTTGCATTGGAATTCCAGACCACCTCGAAGAGCGATAGAAAAATTCCATTTTCTCGAAAACTATAAGTCGCAGCTCAACTCCAAAAGCAGATTTGAATTCAGAAAAGGTGCGAGCTTAATTCTACATAAACAGTTTTCAAATAGGGGATGAAAAAAAAAATATAAAATTTTTACAGGGGTTGCATTGGAATTCCTGACCACCTCGAAGAGCGATAGAAAAATTCCATTTTCTCGAAAACTATAAGTCGCAGCTCAACTCCAAAAGCAGATTTGAATTCAGGAAAGGTGCGAGCTTAATTCTACATAAACAGTTTTCAAATCGGGGATGAAAAAAAAAATTTCAAATTTTTACAGGGGTTGCATTGGAATTCCTGACCACCTCGAAGAGCGATAGAAAAATTCCATTTTCTCGAAAACTATAAGTCGCAGCTCAACTCCAAAAGCAGATTTGAATTCAGGAAAGGCGCGAGCTTAATTCTACATAAACAGTTTTCAAATCGTAGAGGAAAAAAAAATTTAAAATTTTTACAGGGGTTGCATTGGAATTCCTGACCACCTCGAAGAGCGATAGAAAAATTCCATTTTCTCGAAAACTATAAGTCGCAGCTCAACTCCAAAAGCAGATTTGAATTCAGGAAAGGTGCGAGCTTAATTCTACATAAACAGTTTTCAAATCGGGGATGAAAAAAAAAATTTCAAATTTTTACAGGGGTTGCATTGGAATTCCTGACCACCTCGAAGAGCGATAGAAAAATTCCATTTTCTCGAAAACTATAAGTCGCAGCTCAACTCCAAAAGCAGATTTGAATTCAGGAAAGGTGCGAGCTTAATTCTACATAAACAGTTTTCAAATCGGGGATGAAAAAAAAAATTTCAAATTTTTACAGGGGTTGCATTGGAATTCCTGACCACCTCGAAGAGCGATAGAAAAATTCCATTTTCTCGAAAACTATAAGTCGCAGCTCAACTCCAAAAGCAGATTTGAATTCAGAAAAGGTGCGAGCTTAATTCTACATAAACAGTTTTCAAATCGGGGATGAAAAAAAAAATTTCAAATTTTTACAGGGGTTGTATTGGAACTCCTGACCACCTCGAAGAGCGATAGAAAAATTCCATTTTCTCGAAAACTATAAGTCGCAGCTCAACTCCAAAAGCAGATTTGAATTCAGGAAAGGTGCGAGCTTAATTCTACATAAACAGTTTTCAAATCGGGATTGAAAAAAAAAATTTCAAATTTTTACAGGGGTTGCATTGGAATTCCTGACCACCTCGAAGAGCGATAGAAAAATTCCATTTTCTCGAAAACTATAAGTCGCAGCTCAACTCCAAAAGCAGATTTGAATTCAGGAAAGGTGCGAGCTTAATTCTACATAAACAGTTTTCAAATCGGGGAGGAAAAAAAAAATTTCAAATTTTTACAGGGGTTGCATTGGAATTCCTGACCACCTCGAAGAGCGATAGAAAAATTCCATTTTCTCGAAAACTATAAGTCGCAGCTCAACTCCAAAAGCAGATTTGAATTCAGGAAAGGTGCGAGCTTAATTCTACATAAACAGTTTTCAAATCGGGGATGAAAAAAAAAATTTCAAATTTTTACAGGGGTTGCATTGGAATTCCTGACCACCTCGAAGAGCGATAGAAAAATTCCATTTTCTCGAAAACTATAAGTCGCAGCTCAACTCCAAAAGCAGATTTGAATTCAGGAAAGGTGCGAGCTTAATTCTACATAAACAGTTTTCAAATCGGGGATGAAAAAAAAAATTTCAAATTTTTACAGGGGTTGCATTGGAATTCCTGACCACCTCGAAGAGCGATAGAAAAATTCCATTTTCTCGAAAACTATAAGTCGCAGCTCAACTCCAAAAGCAGATTTGAATTCAGAAAAGGTGCGAGCTCAATTCTACATAAACAGTTTTCAAATAGGGGATGAAAAAAAAAATATAAAATTTTTACAGGGGTTGCATTGGAATTCCTGACCACCTCGAAGAGCGATAGAAAAATTCCATTTTCTCGAAAACTATAAGTCGCAGCTCAACTCCAAAAGCAGATTTGAATTCAGGAAAGGTGCGAGCTTAATTCTACATAAACAGTTTTCAAATCGTAGAGGAAAAAAAAATTTAAAATTTTTACAGGGGTTGCATTGGAATTCCTGACCACCTCGAAGAGCGATAGAAAAATTCCATTTTCTCGAAAACTATAAGTCGCAGCTCAACTCCAAAAGCAGATTTGAATTCAGGAAAGGTGCGAGCTTAATTCTACATAAACAGTCTTCAAATCGGGGATGAAAAAAAAAATTTCAAATTTTTACAGGGGTTGCATTGGAATTCCTGACCACCTCGAAGAGCGATAGAAAAATTCCATTTTCTCGAAAACTATAAGTCGCAGCTCAACTTCAAAAGCAGATTTGAATTCAGGAAAGGTGCGAGCTTAATTCTACATAAACAGTTTTCAAATCGGGGATGAAAAAAAAAATTTCAAATTTTTACAGGGGTTGTATTGGAACTCCTGACCACCTCGAAGAGCGATAGAAAAATTCCATTTTCTCGAAAACTACAAGTCGCAGCTCAACTCCAAAAGCATATTTGAATTCAGGAAAGGTGCGAGCTTAATTCTACATAAACAGTTTTCAAATCGGGGATGAAAAAAAAATTTCAAATTTTTACAGGGGTTGCATTGGAATTCCTGACCACCTCGAAGAGCGATAGAAAAATTCCATTTTCTCGAAAACTATAAGTCGCAGCTCAACTCCAAAAGCAGATTTGAATTCAGGAAAGGTGCGAGCTTAATTCTACATAAACAGTTTTCAAATCGGGGATGAAAAAAAAAATTTCAAATTTTTACAAGGGTTGCATTGGAATTCCTGACCACCTCGAAGAGCGATAGAAAAATTCCATTTTCTCGAAAACTATAAGTCGCAGCTCAACTCCAAAAGCAGATTTGAATTCAGGAAAGGTGCGATCTTAATTCTACATAAACAGTTTTCAAATCGGGGAGGAAAAAAAAAATTTCAAATTTTTACAGGGGTTGCATTGGAATTCCTGAGCAGCTCGAAGAGCGATAGAAAAATTCCATTTTCTCGAAAACTATAAGTCGCAGCTCAACTCCAAAAGCAGATTTGAATTCAGGAAAGGTGCGAGCTTAATTCTACATAAATAGTTTTCAAATCGGGGATGAAAAAAAAAATTTCAAATTTTTACAGGGGTTGCATTGGAATTCCTGACCAGCTCGAAGAGCGATAGAAAAATTCCATTTTCTCGAAAACTATAAGTCGCAGCTCAACTCCAAAAGCAGATTTGAATTTCAATTTCAAAAATTTCAAAAATTTCAAATTTTTACAGGGGTTGCATTGGAATTCCTGACCAGCTCGAAGAGCGATAGAAAATTCCATTTTCTCGAAAACTATAAGTCGCAGCTCAACTCCGAAAGCAGATTTGAATTCAGGAAAGGTGCGAGCTTAATTCTACATAAATAGTTTTCAAATCGGGGATGAAAAAAAAAATTTCAAATTTTTACAGGGGTTGCATTGGAATTCCTGACCAGGTCGAAGAGCGATAGAAAAATTCCATTTTCTCGAAAACTATAAGTCGCAGCTCAACTCCAAAAGCAGATTTGAATTCAGGAAAGGTGCGAGCTTAATTCTACATAAACAGTTTTCAAATCGGGGAGGAAAAAAAAAATTTCAAATTTTTACAGGGGTTGCATTGGAATTCCTGACCACCTCGAAGAGCGATAGAAAAATTCCATTTTCTCGAAAACTATAAGTCGCAGCTCAACTCCAAAAGCAGATTTGAATTCAGGAAAGGTGCGAGCTTAATTCTACATAAACAGTTTTCAAATCGGGGATGAAAAAAAAAATTTCAAATTTTTACAGGGGTTGCATTGGAATTCCTGACCACCTCGAAGAGCGATAGAAAAATTCCATTTTCTCGAAAACTATAAGTCGCAGCTCAACTCCAAAAGCAGATTTGAATTCAGAAAAGGTGCGAGCTTAATTCTACATAAACAGTTTTCAAATAGGGGATGAAAAAAAAAATTTAAAATTTTTACAGGGGTTGCATTGGAATTCCTGACCACCTCGAAGAGCGATAGAAAAATTCCATTTTCTCGAAAACTATAAGTCGCAGCTCAACTCCAAAAGCAGATTTGAATTCAGGAAAGGTGCGAGCTTAATTCTACATAAACAGTCTTCAAATCGGGGATGAAAAAAAAAAATTTCAAATTTTTACAGGGGTTGCATTGGAATTCCTGACCACCTCGAAGAGCGATAGAAAAATTCCATTTTCTCGAAAACTATAAGTCGCAGCTCAACTCCAAAAGCAGATTTGAATTCAGGAAAGGTGCGAGCTTAATTCTTCATAAACAGTTTTCAAATCGGGGAAGAAAAAAAAAATTTCAAATTTTTACAGGGGTTGCACTGGAATTCCTGACCACCTCGAAGAGCGATAGAAAAATTCCATTTTCTCGAAAACTATAAGTCGCAGCTCAACTCCAAAAGCAGATTTGAATTCAGGAAAGGTGCGAGCTTAATTCTACATAAACAGTTTTCAAATCGGGGATGAAAAAAAAAATTTCAAATTTTTACAGGGGTTGCATTGGAATTCCTGACCACCTCGAAGAGCTATAGAAAAATTCCATTTTCTCGAAAACTATAAGTCGCAGCTCAACTCCGAAAGCAGATTTGAATTCAGGAAAGGTGCGAGCTTAATTCTACATAAACAGTTTTCAAATCGGGGATGAAAAAAAAAATTTCAAATTTTTACAGGGGTTGCATTGGAATTCCTGACCACCTCGAAGAGCGATAGAAAAATTCCATTTTCTCGAAAACTATAAGTCGCAGCTCAACTCCAAAAGCGGATTTGAATTCAGGAAAGGTGCGAGCTTCATTCTACATAAACAGTTTTCAAATCGGGGATGAAAAAAAAATTTTCAAATTTTTACAGGGGTTGCATTGGAATTCCTGACCACCTCGAAGAGCGATAGAAAAATTCCATTTTCTCGAAAACTATAAGTCGCAGCTCAACTCCAAAAGCAGATTTGAATTCAGGGAAGGTGCGAGCTTAATTCTACATAAACAGTCTTCAAATCGGGGATGAAAAAAAAAAATTTCAAATTTTTACAGGGGTTGCATTGGAATTCCTGACCACCTCGAAGAGCGATAGAAAAATTCCATTTTCTCGAAAACTATAAGTCGCAGCTCAACTCCAAAAGCAGATTTGAATTCAGGAAAGGTGCGAGCTTAATTCTTCATAAACAGTTTTCAAATCGGGGAAGAAAAAAAAAATTTCAAATTTTTACAGGGGTTGGCACTGGAATTCCTGACCACCTCGAAGAGCGATAGAAAAATTCCATTTTCTCGAAAACTATAAGTCGCAGCTCAACTCCAAAAGCAGATTTGAATTCAGGAAAGGTGCGAGCTTAATTCTACATAAACAGTTTTCAAATCGGGGATGAAAAAAAAAATTTCAAATTTTTACAGGGGTTGCATTGGAATTCCTGACCACCTCGAAGAGCGATAGAAAAATTCCATTTTCTCGAAAACTATAAGTCGCAGCTCAACTCCAAAAGCAGATTTGAATTCAGGAAAGGTGCGAGCTTAATTCTACACAAACAGTTTTCAAATCGGGGAGGAAAAAAAAAATTTCAAATTTTTACAGGGGTTGCATTGGAATTCCTGACCACCTCGAAGAGCGATAGAAAAATTCCATTTTCTCGAAAACTATAAGTCGCAGCTCAACTCCGAAAGCAGATTTGAATTCAGGAAAGGTGCGAGCTTAATTCTACATAAACAGTTTTCAAATCGGGGATGAAAAAAAAAATTTCAAATTTTTACAGGGGTTGCACTGGAATTCCTGACCACCTCGAAGAGCGATAGAAAAATTCCATTTTCTCGAAAACTATAAGTCGCAGCTCAACTCCAAAAGCAGATTTGAATTCAGGAAAGGTGCGAGCTTAATTCTACATAAACAGTTTTCAAATCGGGGATGAAAAAAAAAATTTCAAATTTTTACAGGGGTTGCATTGGAATTCCTGACCACCTCGAAGAGCTATAGAAAAATTCCATTTTCTCGAAAACTATAAGTCGCAGCTCAACTCCGAAAGCAGATTTGAATTCAGGAAAGGTGCGAGCTTAATTCTACATAAACAGTTTTCAAATCGGGGATGAAAAAAAAAATTTCAAATTTTTACAGGGGTTGCATTGGAATTCCTGACCACCTCGAAGAGCGATAGAAAAATTCCATTTTCTCGAAAACTATAAGTCGCAGCTCAACTCCAAAAGCGGATTTGAATTCAGGAAAGGTGCGAGCTTCATTCTACATAAACAGTTTTCAAATCGGGGATGAAAAAAAAATTTTCAAATTTTTACAGGGGTTGCATTGGAATTCCTGACCACCTCGAAGAGCGATAGAAAAATTCCATTTTCTCGAAAACTATAAGTCGCAGCTCAACTCCAAAAGCAGATTTGAATTCAGGGAAGGTGCGAGCTTAATTCTACATAAACAGTCTTCAAATCGGGGATGAAAAAAAAAAATTTCAAATTTTTACAGGGGTTGCATTGGAATTCCTGACCACCTCGAAGAGCGATAGAAAAATTCCATTTTCTCGAAAACTATAAGTCGCAGCTCAACTCCAAAAGCAGATTTGAATTCAGGAAAGGTGCGAGCTTAATTCTTCATAAACAGTTTTCAAATCGGGGAAGAAAAAAAAAATTTCAAATTTTTACAGGGGTTGGCACTGGAATTCCTGACCACCTCGAAGAGCGATAGAAAAATTCCATTTTCTCGAAAACTATAAGTCGCAGCTCAACTCCAAAAGCAGATTTGAATTCAGGAAAGGTGCGAGCTTAATTCTACATAAACAGTTTTCAAATCGGGGATGAAAAAAAAAATTTCAAATTTTTACAGGGGTTGCATTGGAATTCCTGACCACCTCGAAGAGCGATAGAAAAATTCCATTTTCTCGAAAACTATAAGTCGCAGCTCAACTCCAAAAGCAGATTTGAATTCAGGAAAGGTGCGAGCTTAATTCTACACAAACAGTTTTCAAATCGGGGAGGAAAAAAAAAATTTCAAATTTTTACAGGGGTTGCATTGGAATTCCTGACCACCTCGAAGAGCGATAGAAAAATTCCATTTTCTCGAAAACTATAAGTCGCAGCTCAACTCCGAAAGCAGATTTGAATTCAGGAAAGGTGCGAGCTTAATTCTACATAAACAGTTTTCAAATCGGGGATGAAAAAAAAAATTTCAAATTTTTACAGGGGTTGCATTGGAATTCCTGACCACCTCGAAGAGCGATAGAAAAATTCCATTTTCTCGAAAACTATAAGTCGCAGCTCAACTCCAAAAGCAGATTTGAATTCAGGAAAGGTGCGAGCTTAATTCTACATAAACTGTTTTCAAATCGGGGATGAAAAAAAAAATTTCAAATTTTTACAAGGGTTGCATTGGAATTCCTGACCACCTCGAAGAGCGATAGAAAAATTCCATTTTCTCGAAAACTATAAGTCGCAGCTCAACTCCAAAAGCAGATTTGAATTCAGGAAAGGTGCGATCTTAATTCTACATAAACAGTTTTCAAATCGGGGAGGAAAAAAAAAATTTCAAATTTTTACAGGGGTTGCATTGGAATTCCTGAGCAGCTCTACATAAACAGTTTTCAAATCGGGGATGAAAAAAAAAATTTCAAATTTTTACAGGGGTTGCATTGGAATTCCTGACCACCTCGAAGAGCGATAGAAAAATTCCATTTTCTCGAAAACTATAAGTCGCAGCTCAACTCCAAAAGCAGATTTGAATTCAGGAAAGGTGCGAGCTTAATTCTACATAAACAGTTTTCAAATCGGGGAGGAAAAAAAAATTTCAAATTTTTACAGGGGTTGCATTGGAATTCCTGACCACCTCGAAGAGCGATAGAAAAATTCCATTTTCTCGAAAACTATAAGTCGCAGCTCAACTCCAAAAGCAGATTTGAATTCAGGAAAGGTGCGAGCTTAATTCTACATAAACAGTTTTCAAATCGGGGATGAAAAAAAAAATTTCAAATTTTTACAGGGGTTGCATTGGAATTCCTGACCACCTCGAAGAGCGATAGAAAAATTCCATTTTCTCGAAAACTATAAGTCGCAGCTCAACTCCAAAAGCAGATTTGAATTCAGGAAAGGTGCGATCTTAATTCTACATAAACAGTTTTCAAATCGGGGAGGAAAAAAAAAATTTCAAATTTTTACAGGGGTTGCATTGGAATTCCTGAGCAGCTCTACATAAACAGTTTTCAAATCGGGGATGAAAAAAAAAATTTCAAATTTTTACAGGGGTTGCATTGGAATTCCTGACCACCTCGAAGAGCGATAGAAAAATTCCATTTTCTCGAAAACTATAAGTCGCAGCTCAACTCCAAAAGCAGATTTGAATTCAGGAAAGGTGCGAGCTTAATTCTACATAAACAGTTTTCAAATCGGGGAGGAAAAAAAAATTTCAAATTTTTACAGGGGTTGCATTGGAATTCCTGACCACCTCGAAGAGCGATAGAAAAATTCCATTTTCTCGAAAACTATAAGTCGCAGCTCAACTCCAAAAGCAGATTTGAATTCAGGAAAGGTGCGAGCTTAATTCTACATAAACAGTTTTCAAATCGGGGATGAAAAAAAAAATTTCAAATTTTTACAGGGGTTGCATTGGAATTCCTGACCACCTCGAAGAGCGATAGAAAAATTCCATTTTCTCGAAAACTATAAGTCGCAGCTCAACTCCAAAAGCAGATTTGAATTCAGAAAAGGTGCGAGCTTAATTCTACATAAACAGTTTTCAAATAGGGGATGAAAAAAAAAATTTAAAATTTTTACAGGGGTTGCATTGGAATTCCTGACCACCTCGAAGAGCGATAGAAAAATTCCATTTTCTCGAAAACTATAAGTCGCAGCTCAACTCCAAAAGCAGATTTGAATTCAGGAAAGGTGCGAGCTTAATTCTACATAAACAGTCTTCAAATCGGGGATGAAAAAAAAAAATTTCAAATTTTTACAGGGGTTGCATTGGAATTCCTGACCACCTCGAAGAGCGATAGAAAAATTCCATTTTCTCGAAAACTATAAGTCGCAGCTCAACTCCAAAAGCAGATTTGAATTCAGGAAAGGTGCGAGCTTAATTCTTCATAAACAGTTTTCAAATCGGGGAAGAAAAAAAAAATTTCAAATTTTTACAGGGGTTGCACTGGAATTCCTGACCACCTCGAAGAGCGATAGAAAAATTCCATTTTCTCGAAAACTATAAGTCGCAGCTCAACTCCAAAAGCAGATTTGAATTCAGGAAAGGTGCGAGCTTAATTCTACATAAACAGTTTTCAAATCGGGGATGAAAAAAAAAATTTCAAATTTTTACAGGGGTTGCATTGGAATTCCTGACCACCTCGAAGAGCTATAGAAAAATTCCATTTTCTCGAAAACTATAAGTCGCAGCTCAACTCCGAAAGCAGATTTGAATTCAGGAAAGGTGCGAGCTTAATTCTACATAAACAGTTTTCAAATCGGGGATGAAAAAAAAAATTTCAAATTTTTACAAGGGTTGCATTGGAATTCCTGACCACCTCGAAGAGCGATAGAAAAATTCCATTTTCTCGAAAACTATAAGTCGCAGCTCAACTCCAAAAGCAGATTTGAATTCAGGAAAGGTGCGATCTTAATTCTACATAAACAGTTTTCAAATCGGGGAGGAAAAAAAAAATTTCAAATTTTTACAGGGGTTGCATTGGAATTCCTGACCACCTCGAAGAGCGATAGAAAAATTCCATTTTCTCGAAAACTATAAGTCGCAGCTCAACTCCAAAAGCAGATTTGAATTCAGGAAAGGTGCGAGCTTAATTCTACATAAACAGTTTTCAAATCGGGGATGAAAAAAAAAATTTCAAATTTTTACAGGGGTTGCATTGGAATTCCTGACCACCTCGAAGAGCGATAGAAAAATTCCATTTTCTCGAAAACTATAAGTCGCAGCTCAACTCCAAAAGCAGATTTGAATTCAGAAAAGGTGCGAGCTTAATTCTATATAAACAGTTTTCAAATCGGGGAAGAAAAAAAAAATTTCAAATTTTTACAGGGGTTGCACTGGAATTCCTGACCACCTCGAAGAGCGATAGAAAAATTCCATTTTCTCGAAAACTATAAGTCGCAGCTCAACTCCAAAAGCAGATTTGAATTCAGGAAAGGTGCGAGCTTAATTCTACATAAACAGTTTTCAAATCGGGGCTGAAAAAAAAAATTTCAAATTTTTACAGGGGTTGCATTGGAATTCCTGACCACCTCGAAGAGCGATAGAAAAATTCCATTTTCTCGAAAACTATAAGTCGCAGCTCAACTCCAAAAGCGGATTTGAATTCAGGAAAGGTGCGAGCTTCATTCTACATAAACAGTTTTCAAATCGGGGATGAAAAAAAAATTTTCAAATTTTTACAGGGGTTGCATTGGAATTCCTGACCACCTCGAAGAGCGATAGAAAAATTCCATTTTCTCGAAAACTATAAGTCGCAGCTCAA
Organism: Blera fallax; assembly: GCA_946965025.1. NCBI lineage: Eukaryota > Metazoa > Arthropoda > Insecta > Diptera > Syrphidae > Blera > Blera fallax. The sequence continues at coordinate 45,194,039 of OX337245.1, forward strand.
CTCCAAAAGCAGATTTGAATTCAGGGAAGGTGCGAGCTTAATTCTACATAAACAGTCTTCAAATCGGGGATGAAAAAAAAAAATTTCAAATTTTTACAGGGGTTGCATTGGAATTCCTGACCACCTCGAAGAGCGATAGAAAAATTCCATTTTCTCGAAAACTATAAGTCGCAGCTCAACTCCAAAAGCAGATTTGAATTCAGGAAAGGTGCGAGCTTAATTCTTCATAAACAGTTTTCAAATCGGGGAAGAAAAAAAAAATTTCAAATTTTTACAGGGGTTGCACTGGAATTCCTGACCACCTCGAAGAGCGATAGAAAAATTCCATTTTCTCGAAAACTATAAGTCGCAGCTCAACTCCAAAAGCAGATTTGAATTCAGGAAAGGTGCGAGCTTAATTCTACATAAACAGTTTTCAAATCGGGGATGAAAAAAAAAATTTCAAATTTTTACAGGGGTTGCATTGGAATTCCTGACCACCTCGAAGAGCGATAGAAAAATTCCATTTTCTCGAAAACTATAAGTCGCAGCTCAACTCCAAAAGCAGATTTGAATTCAGGAAAGGTGCGAGCTTAATTCTACATAAACAGTTTTCAAATCGGGGAGGAAAAAAAAAATTTCAAATTTTTACAGGGGTTGCATTGGAATTCCTGACCACCTCGAAGAGCGATAGAAAAATTCCATTTTCTCGAAAACTATAAGTCGCAGCTCAACTCCAAAAGCAGATTTGAATTTAGGAAAGGTGCGAGCTTAATTCTACAGAAACAGTTTTCAAATCGGGGATGAAAAAAAAAATTTCAAATTTTTACAGGGGTTGCATTGGAATTCCTGACCACCTCGAAGAGCGATAGAAAAATTCCATTTTCTCGAAAACTATAAGTCGCAGCTCAACTCCAAAAGCAGATTTGAATTCAGAAAAGGTGCGAGCTTAATTCTACATAAACAGTTTTCAAATAGGGGATGAAAAAAAAAATTTAAAATTTTTACAGGGGTTGCATTGGAATTCCTGACCACCTCGAAGAGCGATAGAAAAATTCCATTTTCTCGAAAACTATAAGTCGCAGCTCAACTCCAAAAGAAGATTTGAATTCAGGAAAGGTGCGAGCTTAATTCTACATAAACAGTCTTCAAATCGGGGATGAAAAAAAAAAATTTCAAATTTTTACAGGGGTTGCATTGGAATTCCTGACCACCTCGAAGAGCGATAGAAAAATTCCATTTTCTCGAAAACTATAAGTCGCAGCTCAACTCCAAAAGCAGATTTGAATTCAGGAAAGGTGCGAGCTTAATTCTACATAAACAGTTTTCAAATCGGGGAGGAAAAAAAAAATTTCAAATTTTTACAAGGGTTGCATTGGAATTCCTGACCACCTCGAAGAGCGATAGAAAAATTCCATTTTCTCGAAAACTATAAGTCGCAGCTCAACTCCAAAAGCAGATTTGAATTCAGGAAAGGTGCGATCTTAATTCTACATAAACAGTTTTCAAATCGGGGAGGAAAAAAAAAATTTCAAATTTTTACAGGGGTTGCATTGGAATTCCTGAGCAGCTCTACATAAGCAGTTTTCAAATCGGGGATGAAAAAAAAAATTTCAAATTTTTACAGGGGTTGCATTGGAATTCCTGACCACCTCGAAGAGCGATAGAAAAATTCCATTTTCTCGAAAACTATAAGTCGCAGCTCAACTCCAAAAGCAGATTTGAATTCAGGAAAGGTGCGAGCTTAATTCTACATAAACAGTTTTCAAATCGGGGAGGAAAAAAAAAATTTCAAATTTTTACAGGGGTTGCATTGGAATTCCTGACCACCTCGAAGAGCGATAGAAAAATTCCATTTTCTCGAAAACTATAAGTCGCAGCTCAACTCCAAAAGCAGATTTGAATTCAGGAAAGGTGCGAGCTTAATTCTACATAAACAGTTTTCAAATCGGGGATGAAAAAAAAAATTTCAAATTTTTACAGGGGTTGCATTGGAATTCCTGACTACCTCGAAGAGCGATAGAAAAATTCCATTTTCTCGAAAACTATAAGTCGCAGCTCAACTCCAAAAGCAGATTTGAATTCAGAAAAGGTGCGAGCTTAATTCTACATAAACAGTTTTCAAATAGGGGATGAAAAAAAAAATTTAAAATTTTTACAGGGGTTGCATTGGAATTCCTGACCACCTCGAAGAGCGATAGAAAAATTCCATTTTCTCGAAAACTATAAGTCGCAGCTCAACTCCAAAAGCAGATTTGAATTCAGGAAAGGTGCGAGCTTAATTCTACATAAACAGTCTTCAAATCGGGGATGAAAAAAAAAAATTTCAAATTTTTACAGGGGTTGCATTGGAATTCCTGACCACCTCGAAGAGCGATAGAAAAATTCCATTTTCTCGAAAACTATAAGTCGCAGCTCAACTCCAAAAGCAGATTTGAATTCAGGAAAGGTGCGAGCTTAATTCTTCATAAACAGTTTTCAAATCGGGGAAGAAAAAAAAAATTTCAAATTTTTACAGGGGTTGCACTGGAATTCCTGACCACCTCGAAGAGCGATAGAAAAATTCCATTTTCTCGAAAACTATAAGTCGCAGCTCAACTCCAAAAGCAGATTTGAATTCAGGAAAGGTGCGAGCTTAATTCTACATAAACAGTTTTCAAATCGGGGATGAAAAAAAAAATTTCAAATTTTTACAGGGGTTGCATTGGAATTCCTGACCACCTCGAAGAGCTATAGAAAAATTCCATTTTCTCGAAAACTATAAGTCGCAGCTCAACTCCGAAAGCAGATTTGAATTCAGGAAAGGTGCGAGCTTAATTCTACATAAACAGTTTTCAAATCGGGGATGAAAAAAAAAATTTCAAATTTTTACAGGGGTTGCATTGGAATTCCTGACCACCTCGAAGAGCGATAGAAAAATTCCATTTTCTCGAAAACTATAAGTCGCAGCTCAACTCCAAAAGCGGATTTGAATTCAGGAAAGGTGCGAGCTTCATTCTACATAAACAGTTTTCAAATCGGGGATGAAAAAAAAATTTTCAAATTTTTACAGGGGTTGCATTGGAATTCCTGACCACCTCGAAGAGCGATAGAAAAATTCCATTTTCTCGAAAACTATAAGTCGCAGCTCAACTCCAAAAGCAGATTTGAATTCAGGGAAGGTGCGAGCTTAATTCTTCATAAACAGTCTTCAAATCGGGGAAGAAAAAAAAAATTTCAAATTTTTACAGGGGTTGCACTGGAATTCCTGACCACCTCGAAGAGCGATAGAAAAATTCCATTTTCTCGAAAACTATAAGTCGCAGCTCAACTCCAAAAGCAGATTTGAATTCAGGAAAGGTGCGAGCTTAATTCTACATAAACAGTTTTCAAATCGGGGATGAAAAAAAAAATTTCAAATTTTTACAGGGGTTGCATTGGAATTCCTGACCACCTCGAAGAGCGATAGAAAAATTCCATTTTCTCGAAAACTATAAGTCGCAGCTCAACTCCAAAAGCAGATTTGAATTCAGGAAAGGTGCGAGCTTAATTCTACATAAACAGTTTTCAAATCGGGGAGGAAAAAAAAAATTTCAAATTTTTACAGGGGTTGCATTGGAATTCCTGACCACCTCGAAGAGCGATAGAAAAATTCCATTTTCTCGAAAACTATAAGTCGCAGCTCAACTCCGAAAGCAGATTTGAATTCAGGAAAGGTGCGAGCTTAATTCTACATAAACAGTTTTCAAATCGGGGATGAAAAAAAAAATTTCAAATTTTTACAGGGGTTGCATTGGAATTCCTGACCACCTCGAAGAGCGATAGAAAAATTCCATTTTCTCGAAAACTATAAGTCGCAGCTCAACTCCAAAAGCAGATTTGAATTCAGGAAAGGTGCGAGCTTAATTCTACATAAACAGTTTTCAAATCGGGGATGAAAAAAAAAATTTCAAATTTTTACAGGGGTTGCATTGAAATTCCTGACCACCTCGAAGAGCGATAGAAAAATTCCATTTTCTCGAAAACTATAAGTCGCAGCTCAACTCCAAAAGCAGATTTGAATTCAGGAAAGGTGCGAGCTTAATTCTACATAAACAGTTTTCAAATCGGGGCTGAAAAAAAAAATTTCAAATTTTTACAGGGGTTGCATTGGAATTCCTGACCACCTCGAAGAGCGATAGAAAAATTCCATTTTCTCGAAAACTATAAGTCGCAGCTCAACTCCAAAAGCGGATTTGAATTCAGGAAAGGTGCGAGCTTCATTCTACATAAACAGTTTTCAAATCGGGGATGAAAAAAAAATTTTCAAATTTTTACAGGGGTTGCATTGGAATTCCTGACCACCTCGAAGAGCGATAGAAAAATTCCATTTTCTCGAAAACTATAAGTCGCAGCTCAACTCCAAAAGCAGATTTGAATTCAGGGAAGGTGCGAGCTTAATTCTACATAAACAGTCTTCAAATCGGGGATGAAAAAAAAAAATTTCAAATTTTTACAGGGGTTGCATTGGAATTCCTGACCACCTCGAAGAGCGATAGAAAAATTCCATTTTCTCGAAAACTATAAGTCGCAGCTCAACTCCAAAAGCAGATTTGAATTCAGGAAAGGTGCGAGCTTAATTCTTCATAAACAGTTTTCAAATCGGGGAAGAAAAAAAAAATTTCAAATTTTTACAGGGGTTGCACTGGAATTCCTGACCACCTCGAAGAGCGATAGAAAAATTCCATTTTCTCGAAAACTATAAGTCGCAGCTCAACTCCAAAAGCAGATTTGAATTCAGGAAAGGTGCGAGCTTAATTCTACATAAACAGTTTTCAAATCGGGGATGAAAAAAAAAATTTCAAATTTTTACAGGGGTTGCATTGGAATTCCTGACCACCTCGAAGAGCGATAGAAAAATTCCATTTTCTCGAAAACTATAAGTCGCAGCTCAACTCCAAAAGCAGATTTGAATTCAGGAAAGGTGCGAGCTTAATTCTACATAAACAGTTTTCAAATCGGGGAGGAAAAAAAAAATTTCAAATTTTTACAGGGGTTGCATTGGAATTCCTGACCACCTCGAAGAGCGATAGAAAAATTCCATTTTCTCGAAAACTATAAGTCGCAGCTCAACTCCAAAAGCAGATTTGAATTTAGGAAAGGTGCGAGCTTAATTCTACAGAAACAGTTTTCAAATCGGGGATGAAAAAAAAAATTTCAAATTTTTACAGGGGTTGCATTGGAATTCCTGACCACCTCGAAGAGCGATAGAAAAATTCCATTTTCTCGAAAACTATAAGTCGCAGCTCAACTCCAAAAGCAGATTTGAATTCAGAAAAGGTGCGAGCTTAATTCTACATAAACAGTTTTCAAATAGGGGATGAAAAAAAAAATTTAAAATTTTTACAGGGGTTGCATTGGAATTCCTGACCACCTCGAAGAGCGATAGAAAAATTCCATTTTCTCGAAAACTATAAGTCGCAGCTCAACTCCAAAAGAAGATTTGAATTCAGGAAAGGTGCGAGCTTAATTCTACATAAACAGTCTTCAAATCGGGGATGAAAAAAAAAAATTTCAAATTTTTACAGGGGTTGCATTGGAATTCCTGACCACCTCGAAGAGCGATAGAAAAATTCCATTTTCTCGAAAACTATAAGTCGCAGCTCAACTCCAAAAGCAGATTTGAATTCAGGAAAGGTGCGAGCTTAATTCTACATAAACAGTTTTCAAATCGGGGAGGAAAAAAAAAATTTCAAATTTTTACAAGGGTTGCATTGGAATTCCTGACCACCTCGAAGAGCGATAGAAAAATTCCATTTTCTCGAAAACTATAAGTCGCAGCTCAACTCCAAAAGCAGATTTGAATTCAGGAAAGGTGCGATCTTAATTCTACATAAACAGTTTTCAAATCGGGGAGGAAAAAAAAAATTTCAAATTTTTACAGGGGTTGCATTGGAATTCCTGAGCAGCTCTACATAAGCAGTTTTCAAATCGGGGATGAAAAAAAAAATTTCAAATTTTTACAGGGGTTGCATTGGAATTCCTGACCACCTCGAAGAGCGATAGAAAAATTCCATTTTCTCGAAAACTATAAGTCGCAGCTCAACTCCAAAAGCAGATTTGAATTCAGGAAAGGTGCGAGCTTAATTCTACATAAACAGTTTTCAAATCGGGGAGGAAAAAAAAAATTTCAAATTTTTACAGGGGTTGCATTGGAATTCCTGACCACCTCGAAGAGCGATAGAAAAATTCCATTTTCTCGAAAACTATAAGTCGCAGCTCAACTCCAAAAGCAGATTTGAATTCAGGAAAGGTGCGAGCTTAATTCTACATAAACAGTTTTCAAATCGGGGATGAAAAAAAAAATTTCAAATTTTTACAGGGGTTGCATTGGAATTCCTGACTACCTCGAAGAGCGATAGAAAAATTCCATTTTCTCGAAAACTATAAGTCGCAGCTCAACTCCAAAAGCAGATTTGAATTCAGAAAAGGTGCGAGCTTAATTCTACATAAACAGTTTTCAAATAGGGGATGAAAAAAAAAATTTAAAATTTTTACAGGGGTTGCATTGGAATTCCTGACCACCTCGAAGAGCGATAGAAAAATTCCATTTTCTCGAAAACTATAAGTCGCAGCTCAACTCCAAAAGCAGATTTGAATTCAGGAAAGGTGCGAGCTTAATTCTACATAAACAGTCTTCAAATCGGGGATGAAAAAAAAAAATTTCAAATTTTTACAGGGGTTGCATTGGAATTCCTGACCACCTCGAAGAGCGATAGAAAAATTCCATTTTCTCGAAAACTATAAGTCGCAGCTCAACTCCAAAAGCAGATTTGAATTCAGGAAAGGTGCGAGCTTAATTCTTCATAAACAGTTTTCAAATCGGGGAAGAAAAAAAAAATTTCAAATTTTTACAGGGGTTGCACTGGAATTCCTGACCACCTCGAAGAGCGATAGAAAAATTCCATTTTCTCGAAAACTATAAGTCGCAGCTCAACTCCAAAAGCAGATTTGAATTCAGGAAAGGTGCGAGCTTAATTCTACATAAACAGTTTTCAAATCGGGGATGAAAAAAAAAATTTCAAATTTTTACAGGGGTTGCATTGGAATTCCTGACCACCTCGAAGAGCTATAGAAAAATTCCATTTTCTCGAAAACTATAAGTCGCAGCTCAACTCCGAAAGCAGATTTGAATTCAGGAAAGGTGCGAGCTTAATTCTACATAAACAGTTTTCAAATCGGGGATGAAAAAAAAAATTTCAAATTTTTACAGGGGTTGCATTGGAATTCCTGACCACCTCGAAGAGCGATAGAAAAATTCCATTTTCTCGAAAACTATAAGTCGCAGCTCAACTCCAAAAGCGGATTTGAATTCAGGAAAGGTGCGAGCTTCATTCTACATAAACAGTTTTCAAATCGGGGATGAAAAAAAAATTTTCAAATTTTTACAGGGGTTGCATTGGAATTCCTGACCACCTCGAAGAGCGATAGAAAAATTCCATTTTCTCGAAAACTATAAGTCGCAGCTCAACTCCAAAAGCAGATTTGAATTCAGGGAAGGTGCGAGCTTAATTCTTCATAAACAGTCTTCAAATCGGGGAAGAAAAAAAAAATTTCAAATTTTTACAGGGGTTGCACTGGAATTCCTGACCACCTCGAAGAGCGATAGAAAAATTCCATTTTCTCGAAAACTATAAGTCGCAGCTCAACTCCAAAAGCAGATTTGAATTCAGGAAAGGTGCGAGCTTAATTCTACATAAACAGTTTTCAAATCGGGGATGAAAAAAAAAATTTCAAATTTTTACAGGGGTTGCATTGGAATTCCTGACCACCTCGAAGAGCGATAGAAAAATTCCATTTTCTCGAAAACTATAAGTCGCAGCTCAACTCCAAAAGCAGATTTGAATTCAGGAAAGGTGCGAGCTTAATTCTACATAAACAGTTTTCAAATCGGGGAGGAAAAAAAAAATTTCAAATTTTTACAGGGGTTGCATTGGAATTCCTGACCACCTCGAAGAGCGATAGAAAAATTCCATTTTCTCGAAAACTATAAGTCGCAGCTCAACTCCGAAAGCAGATTTGAATTCAGGAAAGGTGCGAGCTTAATTCTACATAAACAGTTTTCAAATCGGGGATGAAAAAAAAAATTTCAAATTTTTACAGGGGTTGCATTGGAATTCCTGACCACCTCGAAGAGCGATAGAAAAATTCCATTTTCTCGAAAACTATAAGTCGCAGCTCAACTCCAAAAGCAGATTTGAATTCAGGAAAGGTGCGAGCTTAATTCTACATAAACAGTTTTCAAATCGGGGATGAAAAAAAAAATTTCAAATTTTTACAGGGGTTGCATTGAAATTCCTGACCACCTCGAAGAGCGATAGAAAAATTCCATTTTCTCGAAAACTATAAGTCGCAGCTCAACTCTAAAAGCAGATTTGAATTTAGGAAAGGTGCGAGCTTAATTCTACAGAAACAGTTTTCAAATCGGGGATGAAAAAAAAAATTTCAAATTTTTACAGGGGTTGCATTGGTATTCCTGACCACCTCGAAGAGCTATAGAAAAATTCCATTTTCTCGAAAACTATAAGTCGCAGCTCAACTCCAAAAGCAGATTTGAATTCAGGAAAGGTGCGAGCTTAATTCTACATAAACAGTTTTCAAATCGGGGATGAAAAAAAAATTTTCAAATTTTTACAGGGGTTGCATTGGAATTCCTGACCACCTCGAAGAGCGATAGAAAAATTCCATTTTCTCGAAAACTATAAGTCGCAGCTCAACTCCAAAAGCAGATTTGAATTCAGAAAAGGTGCGAGCTTAATTCTACATAAACAGTTTTCAAATAGGGGATGAAAAAAAAAATTTAAAATTTTTACAGGGGTTGCATTGGAATTCCTGACCACCTCGAAGAGCGATAGAAAAATTCCATTTTCTCGAAAACTATAAGTCGCAGCTCAACTCCAAAAGCAGATTTGAATTCAGGAAAGGTGCGAGCTTAATTCTACATAAACAGTCTTCAAATCGGGGATGAAAAAAAAAAATTTCAAATTTTTACAGGGGTTGCATTGGAATTCCTGACCACCTCGAAGAGCGATAGAAAAATTCCATTTTCTCGAAAACTATAAGTCGCAGCTCAACTCCAAAAGCAGATTTGAATTCAGGAAAGGTGCGAGCTTAATTCTACATAAACAGTTTTCAAATCGGGGATGAAAACAAAAATTTCAAATTTTTACAGGGGTTGCATTGGAATTCCTGACCACCTCGAAGAGCGATAGAAAAATTCCATTTTCTCGAAAACTATAAGTCGCAGCTCAACTCCAAAAGCAGATTTGAATTCAGGAAAGGTGCGATCTTAATTCTACATAAACAGTTTTCAAATCGGGGAGGAAAAAAAAAATTTCAAATTTTTACAGGGGTTGCATTGGAATTCCTGAGCAGCTCGAAGAGCGATAGAAAAATTCCATTTTCTCGAAAACTATAAGTCGCAGCTCAACTCCAAAAGCAGATTTGAATTCAGGAAAGGTGCGAGCTTAATTCTACATAAACAGTTTTCAAATCGGGGATGAAAAAAAAAATTTCAAATTTTTACAGGGGTTGCATTGGAATTCCTGACCACCTCGAAGAGCGATAGAAAAATTCCATTTTCTCGAAAACTATAAGTCGCAGCTCAACTCAAAAAGCAGATTTGAATTCAGGAAAGGTGCGAGCTTAATTCTACATAAACAGTTTTCAAATCGGGGAGGAAAAAAAAAATTTCAAATTTTTACAGGGGTTGCATTGGAATTCCTGACCACCTCGAAGAGCGATAGAAAAATTCCATTTTCTCGAAAACTATAAGTCGCAGCTCAACTCCAAAAGCAGATTTGAATTCAGGAAAGGTGCGAGCTTAATTCTACATAAACAGTTTTCAAATCGGGGATGAAAAAAAAATTTCAAATTTTTACAGGGGTTGCATTGGAATTCCTGACCACCTCGAAGAGCGATAGAAAAATTCCATTTTCTCGAAAACTATAAGTCGCAGCTCAACTCCAAAAGCAGATTTGAATTCAGAAAAGGTGCGAGCTTAATTCTACATAAACAGTTTTCAAATAGGGGATGAAAAAAAAAATTTAAAATTTTTACAGGGGTTGCATTGGAATTCCTGACCACCTCGAAGAGCGATAGAAAAATTCCATTTTCTCGAAAACTATAAGTCGCAGCTCAACTCCAAAAGCAGATTTGAATTCAGGAAAGGTGCGAGCTTAATTCTACATAAACAGTCTTCAAATCGGGGATGAAAAAAAAAAATTTCAAATTTTTACAGGGGTTGCATTGGAATTCCTGACCACCTCGAAGAGCGATAGAAAAATTCCATTTTCTCGAAAACTATAAGTCGCAGCTCAACTCCAAAAGCAGATTTGAATTCAGGAAAGGTGCGAGCTTAATTCTTCATAAACAGTTTTCAAATCGGGGAAGAAAAAAAAAATTTCAAATTTTTACAGGGGTTGCACTGGAATTCCTGACCACCTCGAAGAGCGATAGAAAAATTCCATTTTCTCGAAAACTATAAGTCGCAGCTCAACTCCAAAAGCAGATTTGAATTCAGGAAAGGTGCGAGCTTAATTCTACATAAACAGTTTTCAAATCGGGGATGAAAAAAAAAATTTCAAATTTTTACAGGGGTTGCATTGGAATTCCTGACCACCTCGAAGAGCTATAGAAAAATTCCATTTTCTCGAAAACTATAAGTCGCAGCTCAACTCCGAAAGCAGATTTGAATTCAGGAAAGGTGCGAGCTTAATTCTACATAAACAGTTTTCAAATCGGGGATGAAAAAAAAAATTTCAAATTTTTACAGGGGTTGCATTGGAATTCCTGACCACCTCGAAGAGCGATAGAAAAATTCCATTTTCTCGAAAACTATAAGTCGCAGCTCAACTCCAAAAGCGGATTTGAATTCAGGAAAGGTGCGAGCTTCATTCTACATAAACAGTTTTCAAATCGGGGATGAAAAAAAAATTTTCAAATTTTTACAGGGGTTGCATTGGAATTCCTGACCACCTCGAAGAGCGATAGAAAAATTCCATTTTCTCGAAAACTATAAGTCGCAGCTCAACTCCAAAAGCAGATTTGAATTCAGGGAAGGTGCGAGCTTAATTCTACATAAACAGTCTTCAAATCGGGGATGAAAAAAAAAAATTTCAAATTTTTACAGGGGTTGCATTGGAATTCCTGACCACCTCGAAGAGCGATAGAAAAATTCCATTTTCTCGAAAACTATAAGTCGCAGCTCAACTCCAAAAGCAGATTTGAATTCAGGAAAGGTGCGAGCTTAATTCTTCATAAACAGTTTTCAAATCGGGGAAGAAAAAAAAAATTTCAAATTTTTACAGGGGTTGCACTGGAATTCCTGACCACCTCGAAGAGCGATAGAAAAATTCCATTTTCTCGAAAACTATAAGTCGCAGCTCAACTCCAAAAGCAGATTTGAATTCAGGAAAGGTGCGAGCTTAATTCTACATAAACAGTTTTCAAATCGGGGATGAAAAAAAAAATTTCAAATTTTTACAGGGGTTGCATTGAAATTCCTGACCACCTCGAAGAGCGATAGAAAAATTCCATTTTCTCGAAAACTATAAGTCGCAGCTCAACTCCAAAAGCAGATTTGAATTCAGGAAAGGTGCGAGCTTAATTCTACATAAACAGTTTTCAAATCGGGGAGGAAAAAAAAATTTCAAATTTTTACAGGGGTTGCATTGGAATTCCTGACCACCTCGAAGAGCGATAGAAAAATTCCATTTTCTCGAAAACTATAAGTCGCAGCTCAACTCCGAAAGCAGATTTGAATTCAGGAAAGGTGCGAGCTTAATTCTACATAAACAGTTTTCAAATCGGGGATGAAAAAAAAAATTTCAAATTTTTACAGGGGTTGCATTGAAATTCCTGACCACCTCGAAGAGCGATAGAAAAATTCCATTTTCTCGAAAACTATAAGTCGCAGCTCAACTCTAAAAGCAGATTTGAATTCAGGAAAGGTGCGAGCTTAATTCTACAGAAACAGTTTTCAAATCGGGGATGAAAAAAAAAATTTCAAATTTTTACAGGGGTTGCATTGGAATTCCTGACCACCTCGAAGAGCTATAGAAAAATTCCATTTTCTCGAAAACTATAAGTCGCAGCTCAACTCCAAAAGCAGATTTGAATTCAGGAAAGGTGCGAGCTTAATTCTACATAAACAGTTTTCAAATCGGGGATGAAAAAAAAATTTTCAAATTTTTACAGGGGTTGCATTGGAATTCCTGACCACCTCGAAGAGCGATAGAAAAATTCCATTTTCTCGAAAACTATAAGTCGCAGCTCAACTCCAAAAGCAGATTTGAATTCAGAAAAGGTGCGAGCTTAATTCTACATAAACAGTTTTCAAATAGGGGATGAAAAAAAAAATTTAAAATTTTTACAGGGGTTGCATTGGAATTCCTGACCACCTCGAAGAGCGATAGAAAAATTCCATTTTCTCGAAAACTATAAGTCGCAGCTCAACTCCAAAAGCAGATTTGAATTCAGGAAAGGTGCGAGCTTAATTCTACATAAACAGTCTTCAAATCGGGGATGAAAAAAAAAAATTTCAAATTTTTACAGGGGTTGCATTGGAATTCCTGACCACCTCGAAGAGCGATAGAAAAATTCCATTTTCTCGAAAACTATAAGTCGCAGCTCAACTCCAAAAGCAGATTTGAATTCAGGAAAGGTGCGAGCTTAATTCTTCATAAACAGTTTTCAAATCGGGGAAGAAAAAAAAAATTTCAAATTTTTACAGGGGTTGCACTGGAATTCCTGACCACCTCGAAGAGCGATAGAAAAATTCCATTTTCTCGAAAACTATAAGTCGCAGCTCAACTCCAAAAGCAGATTTGAATTCAGGAAAGGTGCGAGCTTAATTCTACATAAACAGTTTTCAAATCGGGGATGAAAAAAAAAATTTCAAATTTTTACTGGGGTTGCATTGGAATTCCTGACCACCTCGAAGAGCGATAGAAAAATTCCATTTTCTCGAAAACTATAAGTCGCAGCTCAACTCCGAAAGCAGATTTGAATTCAGGAAAGGTGCGAGCTTAATTCTACATAAACAGTTTTCAAATCGGGGATGAAAAAAAAAATTTCAAATTTTTACAGGGGTTGCATTGGAATTCCTGACCACCTCGAAGAGCGATAGAAAAATTCCATTTTCTCGAAAACTATAAGTCGCAGCTCAACTCCAAAAGCAGATTTGAATTCAGGAAAGGTGCGAGCTTCATTCTACATAAACAGTTTTCAAATCGGGGATGAAAAAAAAATTTTCAAATTTTTACAGGGGTTGCATTGGAATTCCTGACCACCTCGAAGAGCGATAGAAAAATTCCATTTTCTCGAAAACTATAAGTCGCAGCTCAACTCCAAAAGCAGATTTGAATTCAGGAAAGGTGCGAGCTTAATTCTACATAAACAGTTTTCAAATCGGGGATGAAAAAAAAAATTTCAAATTTTTACAGGGGTTGCATTGAAATTCCTGACCACCTCGAAGAGCGATAGAAAAATTCCATTTTCTCGAAAACTATAAGTCGCAGCTCAACTCTAAAAGCAGATTTGAATTCAGGAAAGGTGCGAGCTTAATTCTACAGAAACAGTTTTCAAATCGGGGATGAAAAAAAAAATTTCAAATTTTTACAGGGGTTGCATTGGAATTCCTGACCACCTCGAAGAGCGATAGAAAAATTCCATTTTCTCGAAAACTATAAGTCGCAGCTCAACTCCAAAAGCAGATTTGAATTCAGGAAAGGTGCGAGCTTAATTCTACATAAACAGTTTTCAAATCGGGGATGAAAAAAAAATTTTCAAATTTTTACAGGGGTTGCATTGGAATTCCTGACCACCTCGAAGAGCGATAGAAAAATTCCATTTTCTCGAAAACTATAAGTCGCAGCTCAACTCCAAAAGCGGATTTGAATTCAGGAAAGGTGCGAGCTTCATTCTACATAAACAGTTTTCAAATCGGGGATGAAAAAAAAATTTTCAAATTTTTACAGGGGTTGCATTGGAATTCCTGACCACCTCGAAGAGCGATAGAAAAATTCCATTTTCTCGAAAACTATAAGTCGCAGCTCAACTCCAAAAGCAGATTTGAATTCAGGGAAGGTGCGAGCTTAATTCTACATAAACAGTCTTCAAATCGGGGATGAAAAAAAAAAATTTCAAATTTTTACAGGGGTTGCATTGGAATTCCTGACCACCTCGAAGAGCGATAGAAAAATTCCATTTTCTCGAAAACTATAAGTCGCAGCTCAACTCCAAAAGCAGATTTGAATTCAGGAAAGGTGCGAGCTTAATTCTTCATAAACAGTTTTCAAATCGGGGAAGAAAAAAAAAATTTCAAATTTTTACAGGGGTTGCACTGGAATTCCTGACCACCTCGAAGAGCGATAGAAAAATTCCATTTTCTCGAAAACTATAAGTCGCAGCTCAACTCCAAAAGCAGATTTGAATTCAGGAAAGGTGCGAGCTTAATTCTACATAAACAGTTTTCAAATCGGGGATGAAAAAAAAAATTTCAAATTTTTACAGGGGTTGCATTGAAATTCCTGACCACCTCGAAGAGCGATAGAAAAATTCCATTTTCTCGAAAACTATAAGTCGCAGCTCAACTCCAAAAGCAGATTTGAATTCAGGAAAGGTGCGAGCTTAATTCTACATAAACAGTTTTCAAATCGGGGAGGAAAAAAAAATTTCAAATTTTTACAGGGGTTGCATTGGAATTCCTGACCACCTCGAAGAGCGATAGAAAAATTCCATTTTCTCGAAAACTATAAGTCGCAGCTCAACTCCGAAAGCAGATTTGAATTCAGGAAAGGTGCGAGCTTAATTCTACATAAACAGTTTTCAAATCGGGGATGAAAAAAAAATTTCAAATTTTTACAGGGGTTGCATTGGAATTCCTGACCACCTCGAAGAGCGATAGAAAAATTCCATTTTCTCGAAAACTATAAGTCGCAGCTCAACTCCAAAAGCAGATTTGAATTCAGGAAAGGTGCGAGCTTAATTCTACATAAACAGTTTTCAAATCGGGGATGAAAAAAAAAATTTCAAATTTTTACAGGGGTTGCATTGAAATTCCTGACCACCTCGAAGAGCGATAGAAAAATTCCATTTTCTCGAAAACTATAAGTCGCAGCTCAACTCTAAAAGCAGATTTGAATTCAGGAAAGGTGCGAGCTTAATTCTACAGAAACAGTTTTCAAATCGGGGATGAAAAAAAAAATTTCAAATTTTTACAGGGGTTGCATTGGAATTCCTGACCACCTCGAAGAGCTATAGAAAAATTCCATTTTCTCGAAAACTATAAGTCGCAGCTCAACTCCAAAAGCAGATTTGAATTCAGGAAAGGTGCGAGCTTAATTCTACATAAACAGTTTTCAAATCGGGGATGAAAAAAAAATTTTCAAATTTTTACAGGGGTTGCATTGGAATTCCTGACCACCTCGAAGAGCGATAGAAAAATTCCATTTTCTCGAAAACTATAAGTCGCAGCTCAACTCCAAAAGCAGATTTGAATTCAGAAAAGGTGCGAGCTTAATTCTACATAAACAGTTTTCAAATAGGGGATGAAAAAAAAAATTTAAAATTTTTACAGGGGTTGCATTGGAATTCCTGACCACCTCGAAGAGCGATAGAAAAATTCCATTTTCTCGAAAACTATAAGTCGCAGCTCAACTCCAAAAGCAGATTTGAATTCAGGAAAGGTGCGAGCTTAATTCTACATAAACAGTCTTCAAATCGGGGATGAAAAAAAAAAATTTCAAATTTTTACAGGGGTTGCATTGGAATTCCTGACCACCTCGAAGAGCGATAGAAAAATTCCATTTTCTCGAAAACTATAAGTCGCAGCTCAACTCCAAAAGCAGATTTGAATTCAGGAAAGGTGCGAGCTTAATTCTTCATAAACAGTTTTCAAATCGGGGAAGAAAAAAAAAATTTCCAATTTTTACAGGGGTTGCACTGGAATTCCTGACCACCTCGAAGAGCGATAGAAAAATTCCATTTTCTCGAAAACTATAAGTCGCAGCTCAACTCCAAAAGCAGATTTGAATTCAGGAAAGGTGCGAGCTTCATTCTACATAAACAGTTTTCAAATCGGGGATGAAAAAAAAATTTTCAAATTTTTACAGGGGTTGCATTGGAATTCCTGACCACCTCGAAGAGCGATAGAAAAATTCCATTTTCTCGAAAACTATAAGTCGCAGCTCAACTCCAAAAGCAGATTTGAATTCAGGAAAGGTGCGAGCTTAATTCTACATAAACAGTTTTCAAATCGGGGATGAAAAAAAAAATTTCAAATTTTTACAGGGGTTGCATTGGAATTCCTGACCACCTCGAAGAGCGATAGAAAAATTCCATTTTCTCGAAAACTATAAGTCGCAGCTCAACTCCAAAAGCAGATTTGAATTCAGGAAAGGTGCGAGCTTAATTCTACATAAACAGTTTTCAAATCGGGGATGAAAAAAAAAATTTCAAATTTTTACAGGGGTTGCATTGAAATTCCTGACCACCTCGAAGAGCGATAGAAAAATTCCATTTTCTCGAAAACTATAAGTCGCAGCTCAACTCTAAAAGCAGATTTGAATTCAGGAAAGGTGCGAGCTTAATTCTACAGAAACAGTTTTCAAATCGGGGATGAAAAAAAAAATTTCAAATTTTTACAGGGGTTGCATTGGAATTCCTGACCACCTCGAAGAGCGATAGAAAAATTCCATTTTCTCGAAAACTATAAGTCGCAGCTCAACTCCAAAAGCAGATTTGAATTCAGGAAAGGTGCGAGCTTAATTCTACATAAACAGTTTTCAAATCGGGGATGAAAAAAAAATTTTCAAATTTTTACAGGGGTTGCATTGGAATTCCTGACCACCTCGAAGAGCTATAGAAAAATTCCATTTTCTCGAAAACTATAAGTCGCAGCTCAACTCCAAAAGCAGATTTGAATTCAGGAAAGGTGCGAGCTTAATTCTACATAAATAGTTTTCAAATCGGGGATGAAAAAAAAATTTTCAAATTTTTACAGGGGTTGCATTGGAATTCCTGACCACCTCGAAGAGCTATAGAAAAATTCCATTTTCTCGAAAACTATAAGTCGCAGCTCAACTCCAAAAGCAGATTTGAATTCAGGAAAGGTGCGAGCTTAATTCTACATAAACAGTTTTCAAATCGGGGAGGAAAAAAAAAATTTCAAATTTTTACAGGGGTTGCATTGGAATTCCTGACCACCTCGAAGAGCGATAGAAAAATTCCATTTTCTCGAAAACTATAAGTCGCAGCTCAACTCCGAAAGCAGATTTGAATTCAGGAAAGGTGCGAGCTTAATTCTACATAAACAGTTTTCAAATCGGGGATGAAAAAAAAAATTTCAAATTTTTACAGGGGTTGCATTGGAATTCCTGACCACCTCGAAGAGCGATAGAAAAATTCCATTTTCTCGAAAACTATAAGTCGCAGCTCAACTCCAAAAGCAGATTTGAATTCAGGAAAGGTGCGAGCTTAATTCTACAGAAACAGTTTTCAAATCGGGGATGAAAAAAAAATTTCAAATTTTTACAGGGGTTGCATTGGAATTCCTGACCACCTCGAAGAGCGATAGAAAAATTCCATTTTCTCGAAAACTATAAGTCGCAGCTCAACTCCAAAAGCAGATTTGAATTCAGGAAAGGTGCGAGCTTAATTCTACATAAACAGTTTTCAAATCGGGGATGAAAAAAAAATTTTCAAATTTTTACAGGGGTTGCATTGGAATTCCTGACCACCTCGAAGAGCTATAGAAAAATTCCATTTTCTCGAAAACTATAAGTCGCAGCTCAACTCCAAAAGCAGATTTGAATTCAGGAAAGGTGCGAGCTTAATTCTACATAAACAGTTTTCAAATCGGGGAGGAAAAAAAAAATTTCAAATTTTTACAGGGTTGCATTGGAATTCCTGACCACCTCGAAGAGCGATAGAAAAATTCCATTTTCTCGAAAACTATAAGTCGCAGCTCAACTGCGAAAGCAGATTTGAATTCAGGAAAGGTCCGAGCTTAATTCTACATAAACAGTTTTCAAATCGGGGATGAAAAAAAAAATTTCAAATTTTTACAGGGGTTGCATTGGAATTCCTGACCACCTCGAAGAGCGATAGAAAAATTCCATTTTCTCGAAAACTATAAGTCGCAGCTCAACTCCAAAAGCAGATTTGAATTCAGGAAAGGTGCGAGCTTAATTCTACATAAACAGTTTTCAAATCGGGGATGAAAAAAAAAATTTCAAATTTTTACAGGGGTTGCATTGGAATTCCTGACCACCTCGAAGAGCGATAGAAAAATTCCATTTTCTCGAAAACTATAAGTCGCAGCTCAACTTCAAAAGCAGATTTGAATTCAGGAAAGGTGCGAGCTTAATTCTACATAAACAGTTTTCAAATCGGGGAGGAAAAAAAAAATTTCAAATTTTTACAGGGGTTGCATTGAAATTCCTGACCACCTCGAAGAGCGATAGAAAAATTCCATTTTCTCGAAAACTATAAGTCGCAGCTCAACTCCAAAAGCAGATTTGAATTCAGGAAAGGTGCGAGCTTAATTCTACATAAACAGTTTTCAAATCGGGGATGAAAAAAAAATTTTCAAATTTTTACAGGGGTTGCATTGGAATTCCTGACCACCTCGAAGAGCTATAGAAAAATTCCATTTTCTCGAAAACTATAAGTCGCAGCTCAACTCCGAAAGCAGATTTGAATTCAGGAAAGGTGCGAGCTTAATTCTACATAAACAGTTTTCAAATCGGGGATGAAAAAAAAAATTTCAAATTTTTACAGGGGTTGCATTGGAATTCCTGACCACCTCGAAGAGCGATAGAAAAATTCCATTTTCTCGAAAACTATAAGTCGCAGCTCAACTCCAAAAGCAGATTTGAATTCAGGAAAGGTGCGAGCTTAATTCTACAGAAACAGTTTTCAAATCGGGGATGAAAAAAAAATTTCAAATTTTTACAGGGGTTGCATTGGAATTCCTGACCACCTCGAAGAGCGATAGAAAAATTCCATTTTCTCGAAAACTATAAGTCGCAGCTCAACTCCAAAAGCAGATTTGAATTCAGGAAAGGTGCGAGCTTAATTCTACATAAACAGTTTTCAAATCGGGGATGAAAAAAAAATTTTCAAATTTTTACAGGGGTTGCATTGGAATTCCTGACCACCTCGAAGAGCTATAGAAAAATTCCATTTTCTCGAAAACTATAAGTCGCAGCTCAACTCCAAAAGCAGATTTGAATTCAGGAAAGGTGCGAGCTTAATTCTACATAAACAGTTTTCAAATCGGGGAGGAAAAAAAAAATTTCAAATTTTTACAGGGTTGCATTGGAATTCCTGACCACCTCGAAGAGCGATAGAAAAATTCCATTTTCTCGAAAACTATAAGTCGCAGCTCAACTGCGAAAGCAGATTTGAATTCAGGAAAGGTCCGAGCTTAATTCTACATAAACAGTTTTCAAATCGGGGATGAAAAAAAAAATTTCAAATTTTTACAGGGGTTGCATTGGAATTCCTGACCACCTCGAAGAGCGATAGAAAAATTCCATTTTCTCGAAAACTATAAGTCGCAGCTCAACTCCAAAAGCAGATTTGAATTCAGGAAAGGTGCGAGCTTAATTCTACATAAACAGTTTTCAAATCGGGGATGAAAAAAAAAATTTCAAATTTTTACAGGGGTTGCATTGGAATTCCTGACCACCTCGAAGAGCGATAGAAAAATTCCATTTTCTCGAAAACTATAAGTCGCAGCTCAACTTCAAAAGCAGATTTGAATTCAGGAAAGGTGCGAGCTTAATTCTACATAAACAGTTTTCAAATCGGGGAGGAAAAAAAAAATTTCAAATTTTTACAGGGGTTGCATTGAAATTCCTGACCACCTCGAAGAGCGATAGAAAAATTCCATTTTCTCGAAAACTATAAGTCGCAGCTCAACTCTAAAAGCAGATTTGAATTCAGGAAAGGTGCGAGCTTAATTCTACAGAAACAGTTTTCAAATCGGGGATGAAAAAAAAATTTCAAATTTTTACAGGGGTTGCATTGGAATTCCTGACCACCTCGAAGAGCGATAGAAAAATTCCATTTTCTCGAAAACTATAAGTCGCAGCTCAACTCCGAAAGCAGATTTGAATTCAGGAAAGGTGCGAGCTTAATTCTACATAAACAGTTTTCAAATCGGGGAGGAAAAAAAAAATTTCAAATTTTTACAGGGGTTGCATTGGAATTCCTGACCACCTCGAAGAGCGATATAAAAATTCCATTTTCTCGAAAACTATAAGTCGCAGCTCAACTCTAAAAGCAGATTTGAATTCAGGAAAGGTGCGAGCTTAATTCTACAGAAACAGTTTTCAAATCGGGGATGAAAAAAAAAATTTCAAATTTTTACAGGGGTTGCATTGGAATTCCTGACCACCTCGAAGAGCGATAGAAAAATTCCATTTTCTCGAAAACTATAAGTCGCAGCTCAACTCCAAAAGCAGATTTGAATTCAGGAAAGGTGCGAGCTTAATTCTACATAAACAGTTTTCAAATCGGGGATGAAAAAAAAATTTTCAAATTTTTACAGGGGTTGCATTGGAATTCCTGACCACCTCGAAGAGCGATAGAAAAATTCCATTTTCTCGAAAACTATAAGTCGCAGCTCAACTCCAAAAGCAGATTTGAATTCAGGAAAGGTGCGAGCTTAATTCTACATAAACAGTTTTCAAATCGGGGAGGAAAAAAAAAATTTCAAATTTTTACAGGGGTTGCATTGGAATTCCTGACCACCTCGAAGAGCGATAGAAAAATTCCATTTTCTCGAAAACTATAAGTCGCAGCTCAACTCCGAAAGCAGATTTGAATTCAGGAAAGGTGCGAGCTTAATTCTACATAAACAGTTTTCAAATCGGGGATGAAAAAAAAAATTTCAAATTTTTACAGGGGTTGCATTGGAATTCCTGACCACCTCGAAGAGCGATAGAAAAATTCCATTTTCTCGAAAACTATAAGTCGCAGCTCAACTCCAAAAGCAGATTTGAATTCAGGAAAGGTGCGAGCTTAATTCTACATAAACAGTTTTCAAATCGGGGATGAAAAAAAAAATTTCAAATTTTTACAGGGGTTGCATTGAAATTCCTGGCCACCTCGAAGAGCGATAGAAAAATTCCATTTTCTCGAAAACTATAAGTCGCAGCTCAACTCTAAAAGCAGATTTGAATTCAGGAAAGGTGCGAGCTTAATTCTACAGAAACAGTTTTCAAATCGGGGATGAAAAAAAAAATTTCAAATTTTTACAGGGGTTGCATTGGAATTCCTGACCACCTCGAAGAGCGATAGAAAAATTCCATTTTCTCGAAAACTATAAGTCGCAGCTCAACTCCAAAAGCAGATTTGAATTCAGGAAAGGTGCGAGCTTAATTCTACATAAACAGTTTTCAAATCGGGGATGAAAAAAAAATTTTCAAATTTTTACAGGGGTTGCATTGGAATTCCTGACCACCTCGAAGAGCTATAGAAAAATTCCATTTTCTCGAAAACTATAAGTCGCAGCTCAACTCCAAAAGCAGATTTGAATTCAGGGTAGGTGCGAGCTTAATTCTACATAAACAGTCTTCAAATCGGGGATGAAAAAAAAAATTTCAAATTTTTACAGGGGTTGGAATTGGAATTCCTGACCACCTCGAAGAGCGATAGAAAAATTCCATTTTCTCGAAAACTATAAGTCGCAGCTCAACTCCAAAAGCAGATTTGAATTCAGGAAAGGTGCGAGCTTAATTCTTTATAAACAGTTTTCAAATCGGGGATGAAAAAAAAAATTTCAAATTTTTACAGGGGTTGCATTGGAATTCCTGACCACCTCGAAGAGCGATAGAAAAATTCCATTTTCTCGAAAACTATAAGTCGCAGCTCAACTCCGAAAGCAGATTTGAATTCAGGAAAGGTGCGAGCTTAATTCTACATAAACAGTTTTCAAATCGGGGATGAAAAAAAAAATTTCAAATTTTTACAGGGGTTGCATTGGAATTCCTGACCACCTCGAAGAGCGATAGAAAAATTCCATTTTCTCGAAAACTATAAGTCGCAGCTCAACTTCAAAAGCAGATTTGAATTCAGGAAAGGTGCGAGCTTAATTCTACATAAACAGTTTTCAAATCGGGGAGGAAAAAAAAAATTTCAAATTTTTACAGGGGTTGCATTGAAATTCCTGACCACCTCGAAGAGCGATAGAAAAATTCCATTTTCTCGAAAACTATAAGTCGCAGCTCAACTCTAAAAGCAGATTTGAATTCAGGAAAGGTGCGAGCTTAATTCTACAGAAACAGTTTTCAAATCGGGGATGAAAAAAAAATTTCAAATTTTTACAGGGGTTGCATTGGAATTCCTGACCACCTCGAAGAGCGATAGAAAAATTCCATTTTCTCGAAAACTATAAGTCGCAGCTCAACTCCGAAAGCAGATTTGAATTCAGGAAAGGTGCGAGCTTAATTCTACATAAACAGTTTTCAAATCGGGGATGAAAAAAAAAATTTCAAATTTTTACAGGGGTTGCATTGGAATTCCTGACCACCTCGAAGAGCGATAGAAAAATTCCATTTTCTCGAAAACTATAAGTCGCAGCTCAACTTCAAAAGCAGATTTGAATTCAGGAAAGGTGGGAGCTTAATTCTACATAAACAGTTTTCAAATCGGGGAGGAAAAAAAAAATTTCAAATTTTTACAGGGGTTGCATTGAAATTCCTGACCACCTCGAAGAGCGATAGAAAAATTCCATTTTCTCGAAAACTATAAGTCGCAGCTCAACTCTAAAAGCAGATTTGAATTCAGGAAAGGTGCGAGCTTAATTCTACAGAAACAGTTTTCAAATCGGGGATGAAAAAAAAAATTTCAAATTTTTACAGGGGTTGCATTGGAATTCCTGACCACCTCGAAGAGCGATAGAAAAATTCCATTTTCTCGAAAACTATAAGTCGCAGCTCAACTTCAAAAGCAGATTTGAATTCAGGAAAGGTGCGAGCTTAATTCTACATAAACAGTTTTCAAATCGGGGAGGAAAAAAAAAATTTCAAATTTTTACAGGGGTTGCATTGGAATTCCTGACCACCTCGAAGAACGATAGAAAAATTCCATTTTCTCGAAAACTATAAGTCGCAGCTCAACTCCGAAAGCAGATTTGAATTCAGGAAAGGTGCGAGCTTAATTCTACATAAACAGTTTTCAAATCGGGGATGAAAAAAAAAATTTCAAATTTTTACAGGGGTTGCATTGGAATTCCTGACCACCTCGAAGAGCGATAGAAAAATTCCATTTTCTCGAAAACTATAAGTCGCAGCTCAACTCCAAAAGCAGATTTGAATTCAGGAAAGGTGCGAGCTTAATTCTACAGAAACAGTTTTCAAATCGGGGATGAAAAAAAAATTTCAAATTTTTACAGGGGTTGCATTGGAATTCCTGACCACCTCGAAGAGCGATAGAAAAATTCCATTTTCTCGAAAACTATAAGTCGCAGCTCAACTCCAAAAGCAGATTTGAATTCAGGAAAGGTGCGAGCTTAATTCTACATAAACAGTTTTCAAATCGGGGATGAAAAAAAAATTTTCAAATTTTTACAGGGGTTGCATTGGAATTCCTGACCACCTCGAAGAGCTATAGAAAAATTCCATTTTCTCGAAAACTATAAGTCGCAGCTCAACTCCAAAAGCAGATTTGAATTCAGGAAAGGTGCGAGCTTAATTCTACATAAACAGTTTTCAAATCGGGGAGGAAAAAAAAAATTTCAAATTTTTACAGGGTTGCATTGGAATTCCTGACCACCTCGAAGAGCGATAGAAAAATTCCATTTTCTCGAAAACTATAAGTCGCAGCTCAACTCCGAAAGCAGATTTGAATTCAGGAAAGGTCCGAGCTTAATTCTACATAAACAGTTTTCAAATCGGGGATGAAAAAAAAAATTTCAAATTTTTACAGGGGTTGCATTGGAATTCCTGACCACCTCGAAGAGCGATAGAAAAATTCCATTTTCTCGAAAACTATAAGTCGCAGCTCAACTCCAAAAGCAGATTTGAATTCAGGAAAGGTGCGAGCTTAATTCTACATAAACAGTTTTCAAATCGGGGATGAAAAAAAAAATTTCAAATTTTTACAGGGGTTGCATTGGAATTCCTGACCACCTCGAAGAGCGTTAGAAAAATTCCATTTTCTCGAAAACTATAAGTCGCAGCTCAACTTCAAAAGCAGATTTGAATTCAGGAAAGGTGCGAGCTTAATTCTACATAAACAGTTTTCAAATCGGGGAGGAAAAAAAAAATTTCAAATTTTTACAGGGGTTGCATTGAAATTCCTGACCACCTCGAAGAGCGATAGAAAAATTCCATTTTCTCGAAAACTATAAGTCGCAGCTCAACTCTAAAAGCAGATTTGAATTCAGGAAAGGTGCGAGCTTAATTCTACAGAAACAGTTTTCAAATCGGGGATGAAAAAAAAATTTCAAATTTTTACAGGGGTTGCATTGGAATTCCTGACCACCTCGAAGAGCGATAGAAAAATTCCATTTTCTCGAAAACTATAAGTCGCAGCTCAACTCCGAAAGCAGATTTGAATTCAGGAAAGGTGCGAGCTTAATTCTACATAAACAGTTTTCAAATCGGGGAGGAAAAAAAAAATTTAAAATTTTTACAGGGGTTGCATTGGAATTCCTGACCACCTCGAAGAGCGATATAAAAATTCCATTTTCTCGAAAACTATAAGTCGCAGCTCAACTCTAAAAGCAGATTTGAATTCAGGAAAGGTGCGAGCTTAATTCTACAGAAACAGTTTTCAAATCGGGGATGAAAAAAAAAATTTCAAATTTTTACAGGGGTTGCATTGGAATTCCTGACCACCTCGAAGAGCGATAGAAAAATTCCATTTTCTCGAAAACTATAAGTCGCAGCTCAACTCCAAAAGCAGATTTGAATTCAGGAAAGGTGCGAGCTTAATTCTACATAAACAGTTTTCAAATCGGGGATGAAAAAAAAATTTTCAAATTTTTACAGGGGTTGCATTGGAATTCCTGACCACCTCGAAGAGCGATAGAAAAATTCCATTTTCTCGAAAACTATAAGTCGCAGCTCAACTCCAAAAGCAGATTTGAATTCAGGAAAGGTGCGAGCTTAATTCTACATAAACAGTTTTCAAATCGGGGAGGAAAAAAAAAATTTCAAATTTTTACAGGGGTTGCATTGGAATTCCTGACCACCTCGAAGAGCGATAGAAAAATTCCATTTTCTCGAAAACTATAAGTCGCAGCTCAACTCCGAAAGCAGATTTGAATTCAGGAAAGGTGCGAGCTTAATTCTACATAAACAGTTTTCAAATCGGGGATGAAAAAAAAAATTTCAAATTTTTACAGGGGTTGCATTGGAATTCCTGACCACCTCGAAGAGCGATAGAAAAATTCCATTTTCTCGAAAACTATAAGTCGCAGCTCAACTCCAAAAGCAGATTTGAATTCAGGAAAGGTGCGAGCTTAATTCTACATAAACAGTTTTCAAATCGGGGATGAAAAAAAAAATTTCAAATTTTTACAGGGGTTGCATTGAAATTCCTGGCCACCTCGAAGAGCGATAGAAAAATTCCATTTTCTCGAAAACTATAAGTCGCAGCTCAACTCTAAAAGCAGATTTGAATTCAGGAAAGGTGCGAGCTTAATTCTACAGAAACAGTTTTCAAATCGGGGATGAAAAAAAAAATTTCAAATTTTTACAGGGGTTGCATTGGAATTCCTGACCACCTCGAAGAGCGATAGAAAAATTCCATTTTCTCGAAAACTATAAGTCGCAGCTCAACTCCAAAAGCAGATTTGAATTCAGGAAAGGTGCGAGCTTAATTCTACATAAACAGTTTTCAAATCGGGGATGAAAAAAAAATTTTCAAATTTTTACAGGGGTTGCATTGGAATTCCTGACCACCTCGAAGAGCTATAGAAAAATTCCATTTTCTCGAAAACTATAAGTCGCAGCTCAACTCCAAAAGCAGATTTGAATTCAGGGTAGGTGCGAGCTTAATTCTACATAAACAGTCTTCAATTTTTACAGGGGTTGCATTGGAATTCCTGACCACCTCGAAGAGCGTTAGAAAAATTCCATTTTCTCGAAAACTATAAGTCGCAGCTCAACTTCAAAAGCAGATTTGAATTCAGGAAAGGTGCGAGCTTAATTCTACATAAACAGTTTTCAAATCGGGGAGGAAAAAAAAAATTTCAAATTTTTACAGGGGTTGCATTGAAATTCCTGACCACCTCGAAGAGCGATAGAAAAATTCCATTTTCTCGAAAACTATAAGTCGCAGCTCAACTCTAAAAGCAGATTTGAATTCAGGAAAGGTGCGAGCTTAATTCTACAGAAACAGTTTTCAAATCGGGGATGAAAAAAAAATTTCAAATTTTTACAGGGGTTGCATTGGAATTCCTGACCACCTCGAAGAGCGATAGAAAAATTCCATTTTCTCGAAAACTATAAGTCGCAGCTCAACTCCGAAAGCAGATTTGAATTCAGGAAAGGTGCGAGCTTAATTCTACATAAACAGTTTTCAAATCGGGGAGGAAAAAAAAAATTTAAAATTTTTACAGGGGTTGCATTGGAATTCCTGACCACCTCGAAGAGCGATATAAAAATTCCATTTTCTCGAAAACTATAAGTCGCAGCTCAACTCTAAAAGCAGATTTGAATTCAGGAAAGGTGCGAGCTTAATTCTACAGAAACAGTTTTCAAATCGGGGATGAAAAAAAAAATTTCAAATTTTTACAGGGGTTGCATTGGAATTCCTGACCACCTCGAAGAGCGATAGAAAAATTCCATTTTCTCGAAAACTATAAGTCGCAGCTCAACTCCAAAAGCAGATTTGAATTCAGGAAAGGTGCGAGCTTAATTCTACATAAACAGTTTTCAAATCGGGGATGAAAAAAAAATTTTCAAATTTTTACAGGGGTTGCATTGGAATTCCTGACCACCTCGAAGAGCGATAGAAAAATTCCATTTTCTCGAAAACTATAAGTCGCAGCTCAACTCCAAAAGCAGATTTGAATTCAGGAAAGGTGCGAGCTTAATTCTACATAAACAGTTTTCAAATCGGGGAGGAAAAAAAAAATTTCAAATTTTTACAGGGGTTGCATTGGAATTCCTGACCACCTCGAAGAGCGATAGAAAAATTCCATTTTCTCGAAAACTATAAGTCGCAGCTCAACTCCGAAAGCAGATTTGAATTCAGGAAAGGTGCGAGCTTAATTCTACATAAACAGTTTTCAAATCGGGGATGAAAAAAAAAATTTCAAATTTTTACAGGGGTTGCATTGGAATTCCTGACCACCTCGAAGAGCGATAGAAAAATTCCATTTTCTCGAAAACTATAAGTCGCAGCTCAACTCCAAAAGCAGATTTGAATTCAGGAAAGGTGCGAGCTTAATTCTACATAAACAGTTTTCAAATCGGGGATGAAAAAAAAAATTTCAAATTTTTACAGGGGTTGCATTGAAATTCCTGGCCACCTCGAAGAGCGATAGAAAAATTCCATTTTCTCGAAAACTATAAGTCGCAGCTCAACTCTAAAAGCAGATTTGAATTCAGGAAAGGTGCGAGCTTAATTCTACAGAAACAGTTTTCAAATCGGGGATGAAAAAAAAAATTTCAAATTTTTACAGGGGTTGCATTGGAATTCCTGACCACCTCGAAGAGCGATAGAAAAATTCCATTTTCTCGAAAACTATAAGTCGCAGCTCAACTCCAAAAGCAGATTTGAATTCAGGAAAGGTGCGAGCTTAATTCTACATAAACAGTTTTCAAATCGGGGATGAAAAAAAAATTTTCAAATTTTTACAGGGGTTGCATTGGAATTCCTGACCACCTCGAAGAGCTATAGAAAAATTCCATTTTCTCGAAAACTATAAGTCGCAGCTCAACTCCAAAAGCAGATTTGAATTCAGGGTAGGTGCGAGCTTAATTCTACATAAACAGTCTTCAAATCGGGGATGAAAAAAAAAATTTCAAATTTTTACAGGGGTTGCATTGGAATTCCTGACCACCTCGAAGAGCGATAGAAAAATTCCATTTTCTCGAAAACTATAAGTCGCAGCTCAACTCCAAAAGCAGATTTGAATTCAGGAAAGGTGCGAGCTTAATTCTTTATAAACAGTTTTCAAATCGGGGATGAAAAAAAAAATTTCAAATTTTTACAGGGGTTGCATTGGAATTCCTGACCACCTCGAAGAGCGATAGAAAAATTCCATTTTCTCGAAAACTATAAGTCGCAGCTCAACTCCGAAAGCAGATTTGAATTCAGGAAAGGTGCGAGCTTAATTCTACATAAACAGTTTTCAAATCGGGGATGAAAAAAAAAATTTCAAATTTTTACAGGGGTTGCATTGGAATTCCTGACCACCTCGAAGAGCGATAGAAAAATTCCATTTTCTCGAAAACTATAAGTCGCAGCTCAACTTCAAAAGCAGATTTGAATTCAGGAAAGGTGCGAGCTTAATTCTACATAAACAGTTTTCAAATCGGGGAGGAAAAAAAAAATTTCAAATTTTTACAGGGGTTGCATTGAAATTCCTGACCACCTCGAAGAGCGATAGAAAAATTCCATTTTCTCGAAAACTATAAGTCGCAGCTCAACTCTAAAAGCAGATTTGAATTCAGGAAAGGTGCGAGCTTAATTCTACAGAAACAGTTTTCAAATCGGGGATGAAAAAAAAATTTCAAATTTTTACAGGGGTTGCATTGGAATTCCTGACCACCTCGAAGAGCGATAGAAAAATTCCATTTTCTCGAAAACTATAAGTCGCAGCTCAACTCCGAAAGCAGATTTGAATTCAGGAAAGGTGCGAGCTTAATTCTACATAAACAGTTTTCAAATCGGGGATGAAAAAAAAAATTTCAAATTTTTACAGGGGTTGCATTGGAATTCCTGACCACCTCGAAGAGCGATAGAAAAATTCCATTTTCTCGAAAACTATAAGTCGCAGCTCAACTTCAAAAGCAGATTTGAATTCAGGAAAGGTGGGAGCTTAATTCTACATAAACAGTTTTCAAATCGGGGAGGAAAAAAAAAATTTCAAATTTTTACAGGGGTTGCATTGAAATTCCTGACCACCTCGAAGAGCGATAGAAAAATTCCATTTTCTCGAAAACTATAAGTCGCAGCTCAACTCTAAAAGCAGATTTGAATTCAGGAAAGGTGCGAGCTTAATTCTACAGAAACAGTTTTCAAATCGGGGATGAAAAAAAAATTTCAAATTTTTACAGGGGTTGCATTGGAATTCCTGACCACCTCGAAGAGCGATAGAAAAATTCCATTTTCTCGAAAACTATAAGTCGCAGCTCAACTCCGAAAGCAGATTTGAATTCAGGAAAGGTGCGAGCTTAATTCTACATAAACAGTTTTCAAATCGGGGATGAAAAAAAAAATTTCAAATTTTTACAGGGGTTGCATTGGAATTCCTGACCACCTCGAAGAGCGATAGAAAAATTCCATTTTCTCGAAAACTATAAGTCGCAGCTCAACTTCAAAAGCAGATTTGAATTCAGGAAAGGTGGGAGCTTAATTCTACATAAACAGTTTTCAAATCGGGGAGGAAAAAAAAAATTTCAAATTTTTACAGGGGTTGCATTGGAATTCCTGACCAGCTCGAAGAGCGATAGAAAAATTCCATTTTCTCGAAAACTATAAGTCGCAGCTCAACTCTAAAAGCAGATTTGAATTCAGGAAAGGTGCGAGCTTAATTCTACAGAAACAGTTTTCAAATCGGGGATGAAAAAAAAATTTCAAATTTTTACAGGGGTTGCATTGGAATTCCTGACCACCTCGAAGAGCGATAGAAAAATTCCATTTTCTCGAAAACTATAAGTCGCAGCTCAACTCCGAAAGCAGATTTGAATTCAGGAAAGGTGCGAGCTTAATTCTACATAAACAGTTTTCAAATCGGGGATGAAAAAAAAAATTTCAAATTTTTACAGGGGTTGCATTGGAATTCCTGACCACCTCGAAGAGCGATAGAAAAATTCCATTTTCTCGAAAACTATAAGTCGCAGCTCAACTTCAAAAGCAGATTTGAATTCAGGAAAGGTGGGAGCTTAATTCTACATAAACAGTTTTCAAATCGGGGAGGAAAAAAAAAATTTCAAATTTTTACAGGGGTTGCATTGAAATTCCTGACCACCTCGAAGAGCGATAGAAAAATTCCATTTTCTCGAAAACTATAAGTCGCAGCTCAACTCTAAAAGCAGATTTGAATTCAGGAAAGGTGCGAGCTTAATTCTACAGAAACAGTTTTCAAATCGGGGATGAAAAAAAAAATTTCAAATTTTTACAGGGGTTGCATTGGAATTCCTGACCACCTCGAAGAGCGATAGAAAAATTCCATTTTCTCGAAAACTATAAGTCGCAGCTCAACTCCAAAAGCAGATTTGAATTCAGGAAAGGTGCGAGCTTAATTCTACATAAACAGTTTTCAAATCGGGGATGAAAAAAAAATTTTCAAATTTTTACAGGGGTTGCATTGGAATTCCTGACCACCTCGAAGAGCTATAGAAAAATTCCATTTTCTCGAAAACTATAAGTCGCAGCTCAACTCCAAAAGCAGATTTGAATTCAGGAAAGGTGCGAGCTTAATTCTACATAAACAGTTTTCAAATCGGGGAGGAAAAAAAAAATTTTAAATTTTTACAGGGGTTGCATTGGAATTCCTGACCACCTCGAAGAGCGATAGAAAAATTCCATTTTCTCGAAAACTATAAGTCGCAGCTCAACTCCGAAAGCAGATTTGAATTCAGGAAAGGTGCGAGCTTAATTCTACATAAACAGTTTTCAAATCGGGGATGAAAAAAAAAATTTCAAATTTTTACAGGGGTTGCATTGGAATTCCTGACCACCTCGAAGAGCGATAGAAAAATTCCATTTTCTCGAAAACTATAAGTCGCAGCTCAACTCCAAAAGCAGATTTGAATTCAGGAAAGGTGCGAGCTTAATTCTACATAAACAGTTTTCAAATCGGGGATGAAAAAAAAAATTTCAAATTTTTACAGGGGTTGCATTGAAATTCCTGACCACCTCGAAGAGCGATAGAAAAATTCCATTTTCTCGAAAACTATAAGTCGCAGCTCAACTCTAAAAGCAGATTTGAATTCAGGAAAGGTGCGAGCTTAATTCTACAGAAACAGTTTTCAAATCGGGGATGAAAAAAAAAATTTCAAATTTTTACAGGGGTTGCATTGGAATTCCTGACCACCTCGAAGAGCGATAGAAAAATTCCATTTTCTCGAAAACTATAAGTCGCAGTTCAACTCCAAAAGCAGATTTGAATTCAGGAAAGGTGCGAGCTTAATTCTACATAAACAGTTTTCAAATCGGGGATGAAAAAAAAATTTTCAAATTTTTACAGGGGTTGCATTGGAATTCCTGACCACCTCGAAGAGCTATAGAAAAATTCCATTTTCTCGAAAACTATAAGTCGCAGCTCAACTCCAAAAGCAGATTTGAATTCAGGGTAGGTGCGAGCTTAATTCTACAGAAACAGTTTTCAAATCGGGGATGAAAAAAAAAATTTCAAATTTTTACAGGGGTTGCATTGGAATTCCTGACCACCTCGAAGAGCGATAGAAAAATTCCATTTTCTCGAAAACTATAAGTCGCAGCTCAACTCCGAAAGCAGATTTGAATTCAGGAAAGGTGCGAGCTTAATTCTACATAAACAGTTTTCAAATCGGGGATGAAAAAAAAAATTTCAAATTTTTACAGGGGTTGCATTGGAATTCCTGACCACCTCGAAGAGCGATAGAAAAATTCCATTTTCTCGAAAACTATAAGTCGCAGCTCAACTTCAAAAGCAGATTTGAATTCAGGAAAGGTGCGAGCTTAATTCTACATAAACAGTTTTCAAATCGGGGATGAAAAAAAAAATTTCAAATTTTTGCAGGGGTT
Source organism: Blera fallax (assembly GCA_946965025.1). Lineage (NCBI taxonomy): Eukaryota > Metazoa > Arthropoda > Insecta > Diptera > Syrphidae > Blera > Blera fallax. Next base: position 45,225,959 of record OX337245.1, read on the forward strand.
GCATTGAAATTCCTGACCACCTCGAAGAGCGATAGAAAAATTCCATTTTCTCGAAAACTATAAGTCGCAGCTCAACTCTAAAAGCAGATTTGAATTCAGGAAAGGTGCGAGCTTAATTCTACAGAAACAGTTTTCAAATCGGGGATGAAAAAAAAAATTTCAAATTTTTACAGGGGTTGCATTGGAATTCCTGACCACCTCGAAGAGCGATAGAAAAATTCCATTTTCTCGAAAACTATAAGTCGCAGCTCAACTCCAAAAGCAGATTTGAATTCAGGAAAGGTGCGAGCTTAATTCTACATAAACAGTTTTCAAATCGGGGATGAAAAAAAAATTTTCAAATTTTTACAGGGGTTGCATTGGAATTCCTGACCACCTCGAAGAGCGATAGAAAAATTCCATTTTCTCGAAAACTATAAGTCGCAGCTCAACTCCAAAAGCAGATTTGAATTCAGGGAAGGTGCGACCTTAATTCTACATAAACAGTCTTCAAATCGGGGATGAAAAAAAAAAATTTCAAATTTTTACAGGGGTTGCATTGGAATTCCTGACCACCTCGAAAAGCGATAGAAAAATTCCATTTTCTCGAAAACTATAAGTCGCAGCTCAACTCCAAAAGCAGATTTGAATTCAGGAAAGGTGCGAGCTTAGTTCTACATAAACAGTTTTCAAATCGGGGATGAAAAAAAAATTTTCAAATTTTTACAGGGGTTGCATTGGAATTCCTGACCACCTCGAAGAGCGATAGAAAAATTCCATTTTCTCGAAAACTATAAGTCGCAGCTCAACTCCAAAAGCAGATTTGAATTCAGGGAAGGTGCGACCTTAGTTCTACATAAACAGTCTTCAAATCGGGGATGAAAAAAAAAAATTTCAAATTTTTACAGGGGTTGCATTGGAATTCCTGACACCTCGAAGAGCGATAGAAAAATTCCATTTTCTCGAAAACTATAAGTCGCAGCTCAACTCCAAAAGCAGATTTGAATTCAGGGAAGGTGCGAGCTTAATTCTACATAAACAGTCTTCAAATCGGGGATGAAAAAAAAAAAATTCAAATTTTTACAGGGGTTGCATTGGAATTCCTGACCACCTCGAAGAGCGATAGAAAAATTCCATTTTCTCGAAAACTATAAGTCGCAGCTCAACTCCAAAAGCAGATTTGAATTCAGGAAAGGTGCGAGCTTAATTCTTCATAAACAGTCTTCAAATCGGGGATGAAAAAAAAAAATTTCAAATTTTTACACTGGTTGCATTGGAATTCCTGACCACCTCGAAGAGCGATAGAAAAATTCCATTTTCTCGAAAACTATAAGTCGCAGCTCAACTCCAAAAGCAGATTTGAATTCAGGAAAGGTGCGAGCTTAATTCTACATAAACAGTTTTCAAATCGGGGATGAAAAAAAATTTTCAAATTTTTACAGGGGTTGCATTGGAATTCCTGACCACCTCGAAGAGCGATAGAAAAATTCCATTTTCTCGAAAACTATAAGTCGCAGCTCAACTCCAAAAGCAGATTTGAATTCAGGGAAGGTGCGACCTTAATTCTACATAAACAGTCTTCAAATCGGGGATGAAAAAAAAAAATTTCAAATTTTTACAGGGGTTGCATTGGAATTCCTGACCACCTCGAAGAGCGATAGAAAAATTCCATTTTCTCGAAAACTATAAGTCGCAGCTCAACTCCAAAAGCAGATTTGAATTCAGGAAAGGTGCGAGCTTAATTCTACATAAACAGTTTTCAAATCGGGGATGAAAAAAAAATTTCAAATTTTTACAGGGGTTGCATTGAAATTCCTGACCACCTCGAAGAGCGATAGAAAAATTCCATTTTCTCGAAAACTATAAGTCGCAGCTCAACTCTAAAAGCAGATTTGAATTCAGGAAAGGTGCGAGCTTAATTCTACAGAAACAGTTTTCAAATCGGGGATGAAAAAAAAAATTTCAAATTTTTACAGGGGTTGCATTGGAATTCCTGACCACCTCGAAGAGCGATAGAAAAATTCCATTTTCTCGAAAACTATAAGTCGCAGCTCAACTCCAAAAGCAGATTTGAATTCAGGAAAGGTGCGAGCTTAATTCTACATAAACAGTTTTCAAATCGGGGATGAAAAAAAAATTTTCAAATTTTTACAGGGGTTGCATTGGAATTCCTGACCACCTCGAAGAGCGATAGAAAAATTCCATTTTCTCGAAAACTATAAGTCGCAGCTCAACTCCAAGAGCAGATTTGAATTCAGGGAAGGTGCGACCTTAATTCTACATAAACAGTCTTCAAATCGGGGATGAAAAAAAAAAATTTCAAATTTTTACAGGGGTTGCATTGGAATTCCTGACCACCTCGAAAAGCGATAGAAAAATTCCATTTTCTCGAAAACTATAAGTCGCAGCTCAACTCCAAAAGCAGATTTGAATTCAGGAAAGGTGCGAGCTTAATTCTACATAAACAGTTTTCAAATCGGGGATGAAAAAAAAATTTTCAAATTTTTACAGGGGTTGCATTGGAATTCCTGACCACCTCGAAGAGCGATAGAAAAATTCCATTTTCTCGAAAACTATAAGTCGCAGCTCAACTCCAAAAGCAGATTTGAATTCAGGGAAGGTGCGACCTTAGTTCTACATAAACAGTCTTCAAATCGGGGATGAAAAAAAAAAATTTCAAATTTTTACAGGGGTTGCATTGGAATTCCTGACACCTCGAAGAGCGATAGAAAAATTCCATTTTCTCGAAAACTATAAGTCGCAGTTCAACTCCAAAAGCAGATTTGAATTCAGGGAAGGTGCGAGCTTAATTCTACATAAACAGTCTTCAAATCGGGGATGAAAAAAAAAAATTTCAAATTTTTACAGGGGTTGCATTGGAATTCCTGACCACCTCGAAGAGCGATAGAAAAATTCCATTTTCTCGAAAACTATAAGTCGCAGCTCAACTCCAAAAGCAGATTTGAATTCAGGGAAGGTGCGAGCTTAATTCTACATAAACAGTCTTCAAATCGGGGATGAAAAAACAAAATTTCAAATTTTTACAGGGGTTGCATTGGAATTCCTGACCACCTCGAAGAGCGATAGAAAAATTCCATTTTCTCGAAAACTATAAGTCGCAGCTCAACTCCAAAAGCAGATTTGAATTCAGGAAAGGTGCGAGCTTAATTCTTCATAAACAGTTTTCAAATCGGGGAAGAAAAAAAAAATTTCAAATTTTTACAGGGGTTGCATTGGAATTCCTGACCACCTCGAAGAGCGATAGAAAAATTCCATTTTCTCGAAAACTATAAGTCGCAGCTCAACTCCAAAAGCAGATTTGAATTCAGGAAAGGTGCGAGCTTAATTCTTCATAAACAGTCTTCAAATCGGGGATGAAAAAAAAAAATTTCAAATTTTTACACTGGTTGCATTGGAATTCCTGACCACCTCGAAGAGCGATAGAAAAATTCCATTTTCTCGAAAACTATAAGTCGCAGCTGAACTCCAAAAGCAGATTTGAATTCAGGAAAGGTGCGAGCTTAATTCTACATAAACAGTTTTCAAATCGGGGATGAAAAAAAAATTTTCAAATTTTTACAGGGGTTGCATTGGAATTCCTGACCACCTCGAAGAGCGATAGAAAAATTCCATTTTCTCGAAAACTATAAGTCGCAGCTCAACTCCAAAAGCAGATTTGAATTCAGGGAAGGTGCGACCTTAATTCTACATAAACAGTCTTCAAATCGGGGATGAAAAAAAAAAATTTCAAATTTTTACAGGGGTTGCATTGGAATTCCTGACCACCTCGAAGAGCGATAGAAAAATTCCATTTTCTCGAAAACTATAAGTCGCAGCTCAACTCCAAAAGCAGATTTGAATTCAGGGAAGGTGCGAGCTTAGTTCTACATAAACAGTCTTCAAATCGGGGATGAAAAAAAAAAATTTCAAATTTTTACAGGGGTTGCATTGGAATTCCTGACCACCTCGAAGAGCGATAGAAAAATTCCATTTTCTCGAAAACTATAAGTCGCAGCTCAACTCCAAAAGCAGATTTGAATTCAGGGAAGGTGCGAGCTTAATTCTACATAAACAGTCTTCAAATCGGGGATGAAAAAAAAAAATTCAAATTTTTACAGGGGTTGCATTGGAATTCCTGACCACCTCGAAGAGCGATAGAAAAATTCCATTTTCGCGAAAACTATAAGTCGCAGCTCAACTCCAAAAGCAGATTTGAATTCAGGAAAGGTGCGAGCTTAATTCTTCATAAACAGTTTTCAAATCGGGGAGGAAAAAAAAATTTCAAATTTTTACAGGGGTTGCATTGAAATTCCTGACCACCTCGAAGAGCGATAGAAAAATTCCATTTTCTCGAAAACTATAAGTCGCAGCTCAACTCCAAAAGCAGATTTGAATTCAGGAAAGGTGCGAGCTTAATTCTTCATAAACAGTTTTCAAATCGGGGAAGAAAAAAAAAATTTCAAATTTTTACAGGGGTTACATTGGAATTCCTGACCACCTCGAAGAGCGATAGAAAAATTCCATTTTCTCGAAAACTATAAGTCGCAGCTCAACTCCAAAAGCAGATTTGAATTCAGGAAAGGTGCGAGCTTAATTCTACATAAACAGTTTTCAAATCGGGGAGGAAAAAAAAAATTTCAAATTTTTACAGGGGTTGCATTGGAATTCCTGACCACCTCGAAGAGCGATAGAAAAATTCCATTTTCTCGAAAACTATAAGTCGCACCTCAACTCCAAAAGCAGATTTGAATTCAGGAAAGGTGCGAGCTTAATTCTACATAAACAGTTTTCAAATCGGGGAGGAAGAAAAAAATTTCAAATTTTTACAGGGGTTGCATTGGAATTCCTGACCACCTCGAAGAGCTATAGAAAAATTCCATTTTCTCGAAAACTATAAGTCGCAGCTCAACTCCGAAAGCAGATTTGAATTCAGGAAAGGTGCGAGCTTAATTCTACATAAACAGTTTTCAAATCGGGGATGAAAAAAAAAATTTCAAATTTTTACAGGGGTTGCATTGGAATTCCTGACCACCTCGAAGAGCGATAGAAAAATTCCATTTTCTCGAAAACTATAAGTCGCAGCTCAACTCCAAAAGCAGATTTGAATTCAGGAAAGGTGCGAGCTTAATTCTACATAAACAGTTTTCAAATCGGGGAGGAAAAAAAAAATTTCAAATTTTTACAGGGGTTGCATTGGAATTCCTGACCACCTCGAAGAGCGATAGAAAAATTCCATTTTCTCGAAAACTATAAGTCGCAGCTCAACTCCAAAAGCAGATTTGAATTCAGGAAAGGTGCGAGCTTAATTCTACATAAACAGTTTTCAAATCGGGGATAAAAAAAAATTTCAAATTTTTACAGGGGTTGCATTGGAATTCCTGGCCACCTCGAAGAGCGATAGAAAAATTCCATTTTCTCGAAAACTATAAGTCGCAGCTCAACTCCAAAAGCAGATTTGAATTCAGGAAAGGTGCGAGCTTAATTCTACATAAACAGTTTTCAAATCGGGGATAAAAAAAAAAATTTCAAATTTTTACAGGGGTTGCATTGGAATTCCTGACCACCTCGAAGAGCGATAGAAAAATTCCATTTTCTCGAAAACTATAAGTCGCAGCTCAACTCCAAAAGCAGATTTGAATTCAGGAAAGGTGCGAGCTTAATTCTACAAAAACAGTTTTCAAATCGGGGATGAAAAAAAAAATTTCAAATTTTTACAGGGGTTGCATTGGAATTCCTGGCCACCTCGAAGAGCGATAGAAAAATTCCATTTTCTCGAAAACTATAAGTCGCAGCTCAACTCCAAAAGCAGATTTGAATTCAGGAAAGGTGCGAGCTTAATTCTACATAAACAGTTTTCAAATCGGGGATGAAAAAAAAAATTTCAAATTTTTACAGGGGTTGCATTGGAATTCCTGACCACCTCGAAGAGCGATAGAAAAATTGCATTTTCTCGAAAACTATAAGTCGCAGCTCAACTCCAAAAGCAGATTTGAATTCAGGAAAGGTGCGAGCTTAATTCTACATAAAAAGTTTTCAAATCGGGGATGAAAAACAAAATTTGAAATTTTTATAGGGGTTGCATTGGAATTCCTGACCACCTCGAAGAGCGATAGAAAAATTCCATTTTCTCGAAAACTATAAGTCGCAGCTCAACTCCAAAAGCAGATTTGAATTCAGGAAAGGTGCGAGCTTAATTCTACATAAACAGTTTTCAAATCGGGGAGGAAAAAAAAAATTTCAAATTTTTACAGGGGTTGCATTGGAATTCCTGACCACCTCGAAGAGCGATAGAAAAATTCCATTTTCTCGAAAACTATAAGTCGCAGCTCAACTCCAAAAGCAGATTTGAATTCAGGAAAGGTGCGAGCTTAATTCTACATAAACAGTTTTCAAATCGGGGATGAAAAAAAAAATTTTAAATTTTTACAGGGGTTGCATTGGAATTCCTGACCACCTCGAAGAGCGATAGAAAAATTCCATTTTCTCGAAAACTATAAGTCGCAGCTCAACTCCAAAAGCAGATTTGAATTCAAGAAAGGTGCGAGCTTAATTCTACATAAAAAGTTTTCAAATCGGGGATGAAAAAAAAAATTTCAAATTTTTACAGGGGTTGCATTGGAATTCTTGACCACCTCGAAGAGCAATAGAAAAATTCCATTTTCTCGAAAACTATAAGTCGCAGCTCAACTCCAAAAGCAGATTTGAATTCAGGATGGTGCGATCTTAATTCTACATAAACAGTTTTCAAATCGGGGATGAAAAAAAAAATTTCAAATTTTTACAGGGGTTGCATTGGAATTCCTGACCACCTCGAAGAGCGATAGAAAAATTCCATTTTCTCGAAAACTATAAGTCGCAGCTCAACTCCAAAAGCAGATTTGAATTCAGGAAAGGTGCGAGCTTAATTCTACATAAACAGTTTTCAAATCGGGGATGAAAAAAAAAATTTCAAATTTTTACAGGGGTTGCATTGGAATTCCTGACCACCTCGAAGAGCGATAGAAAAATTATATTTTCTCGAAAACTATAAGTCGCAGCTCAACTCCAAAAGCAGATTTGAATTCAGGAAAGGTGCGAGCTTAATTCTACATAAACAGTTTTCAAATCGGGGAGGAAAAAAAAAATTTCAAATTCTTACAGGGGTTGCATTGGAATTCCTGACCACCTCGAAGAGCGATAGAAAAATTCCATTTTCTCGAAAACTATAAGTCGCAGCTCAACTCCAAAAGCAGATTTGAATTCAGGAAAGGTGCGAGCTTAATTCTACAAAAACAGTTTTCAAATCGGGGATGAAAAAAAAAATTTCAAATTTTTACAGGGGTTGCATTGGAATTCCTGGCCACCTCGAAGAGCGATAGAAAAATTCCATTTTCTCGAAAACTATAAGTCGCAGCTCAACTCCAAAAGCAGATTTGAATTCAGGAAAGGTGCGAGCTTAATTCTACATAAAAAGTTTTCAAATCGGGGATGAAAAACAAAATTTCAAATTTTTACAGGGGTTGCATTGGAATTCCTGACCACCTCGAAGAGCGATAGAAAAATTCCATTTTCTCGAAAACTATAAGTCGCAGCTCAACTCCAAAAGCAGATTTGAATTCAGGAAAGGTGCGATCTTAATTCTACATAAACAGTTTTCAAATCGGGGAGGAAAAAAAAAATTTCAAATTTTTACAGGGGTTGCATTGGAATTCCTGACCACCTCGAAGAGCGATAGAAAAATTCCATTTTCTCGAAAACTATAAGTCGCAGCTCAACTCCAAAAGCAGATTTGAATTCAGGAAAGGTGCGAGCTTAATTCTACATAAACAGTTTTCAAATCGGGGATGAAAAAAAAAATTTTAAATTTTTACAGGGCTTGCATTGGAATTCCTGACCACCTCGAAGAGCGATAGAAAAATTCCATTTTCTCGAAAACTATAAGTCGCAGCTCAACTCCAAAAGCAGATTTGAATTCAAGAAAGGTGCGAGCTTAATTCTACATAAAAAGTTTTCAAATCGGGGATGAAAAAAAAAATTTCAAATTTTTACAGGGGTTGCATTGGAATTCTTGACCACCTCGAAGAGCAATAGAAAAATTCCATTTTCTCGAAAACTATAAGTCGCAGCTCAACTCCAAAAGCAGATTTGAATTCAGGAAAGGTGCGATCTTAATTCTACATAAACAGTTTTCAAATCGGGGATGAAAAAAAAAATTTAAAATTTTTACAGGGGTTGCATTGGAATTCCTGACCACCTCGAAGAGCGATAGAAAAATTCCATTTTCTCGAAAACTATAAGTCGCAGCTCAACTCCAAAAGCAGATTTGAATTCAGGAAAGGTGCGAGCTTAATTCTACAAAAACAGTTTTCAAATCGGGGATGAAAAAAAAAATTTCAAATTTTTACAGGGGTTGCATTGGAATTCCTGGCCACCTCGAAGAGCGATAGAAAAATTCCATTTTCTCGAAAACTATAAGTCGCAGCTCAACTCCAAAAGCAGATTTGAATTCAGGAAAGGTGCGAGCTTAATTCTACATAAAAAGTTTTCAAATCGGGGATGAAAAACAAAATTTCAAATTTTTACAGGGGTTGCATTGGAATTCCTGACCACCTCGAAGAGCGATAGAAAAATTCCATTTTCTCGAAAACTATAAGTCGCAGCTCAACTCCAAAAGCAGATTTGAATTCAGGAAAGGTGCGATCTTAATTCTACATAAACAGTTTTCAAATCGGGGAGGAAAAAAAAAATTTCAAATTTTTACAGGGGTTGCATTGGAATTCCTGACCACCTCGAAGAGCGATAGAAAAATTCCATTTTCTCGAAAACTATAAGTCGCAGCTCAACTCCAAAAGCAGATTTGAATTCAGGAAAGGTGCGAGCTTAATTCTACATAAACAGTTTTCAAATCGGGGATGAAAAAAAAAATTTTAAATTTTTACAGGGGTTGCATTGGAATTCCTGACCACCTCGAAGAGCGATAGAAAAATTCCATTTTCTCGAAAACTATAAGTCGCAGCTCAACTCCAAAAGCAGATTTGAATTCAAGAAAGGTGCGAGCTTAATTCTACATAAAAAGTTTTCAAATCGGGGATGAAAAAAAAAATTTCAAATTTTTACAGGGGTTGCATTGGAATTCTTGACCACCTCGAAGAGCAATAGAAAAATTCCATTTTCTCGAAAACTATAAGTCGCAGCTCAACTCCAAAAGCAGATTTGAATTCAGGAAAGGTGCGATCTTAATTCTACATAAACAGTTTTCAAATCGGGGATGAAAAAAAAAATTTAAAATTTTTACAGGGGTTGCATTGGAATTCCTGACCACCTCGAAGAGCGATAGAAAAATTCCATTTTCTCGAAAACTATAAGTCGCAGCTCAACTCCGAAAGCAGATTTGAATTCAGGAAAGGTGCGAGCTTAATTCTACATAAACAGTTTTCAAATCGGGGAGGAAAAAAAAAATTTAAAATTTTTACAGGGGTTGCATTGGAATTCCTGATCACCTCGAAGAGCGATAGAAAAATTCCATTTTCTCGAAAACTATAAGTCGCAGCTCAACTCCAAAAGCAGATTTGAATTCAGGAAAGGTGCGAGCTTAATTCTACATAAACAGTTTTCAAATCGGGGATGAAAAAAAAAATTTCAAATTTTTACAGGGGTTGCATTGGAATTCCTGACCACCTCGAAGAGCGATAGAAAAATTCCATTTTCTCGAAAACTATAAGTCGCAGCTCAACTCCAAAAGCAGATTTGAATTCAGGAAAGGTGCGAGCTTAATTCTACATAAACAGTTTTCAAATCGGGGATGAAAAAAAAAATTTCAAATTTTTACAGGGGTTGCATTGGAATTCCTGACCACCTCGAAGAGCGATAGAAAAATTCCATTTTCCCGAAAACTATAAGTCGCACCTCAACTCCAAAAGCAGATTTGAATTCAGGAAAGGTGCGAGCTTAATTCTACATAAACAGTTTTCAAATCGGGGATGAAAAAAAAAATTCAAATTTTTACAGGGGTTGCATTGGAATTCCTGACCACCTCGAAGAGCGATAGAAAAATTCCATTTTCTCGAAAACTATAAGTCGCAGCTCAACTCCGAAAGCAGATTTGAATTCAGGAAAGGTGCGAGCTTAATTCTACATAAACAGTTTTCAAATCGGGGAGGAAAAAAAAAATTTCAAATTTTTACAGGGGTTGCATTGGAATTCCTGACCACCTCGAAGAGCGATAGAAAAATTCCATTTTCTCGAAAACTATAAGTCGCAGCTCAACTCCAAAAGCAGATTTGAATTCAGGAAAGGTGCGAGCTTAATTCTACATAAACAGTTTTCAAATCGGGGATGAAAAAAAAAATTTTAAATTTTTACAGGGGTTGCATTGGAATTCCTGACCACCTCGAAGAGCGATAGAAAAATTCCATTTTCTCGAAAACTATAAGTCGCAGCTCAACTCCAAAAGCAGATTTGAATTCAAGAAAGGTGCGAGCTTAATTCTACATAAAAAGTTTTCAAATCGGGGATGAAAAAAAAAATTTCAAATTTTTACAGGGGTTGCATTGGAATTCTTGACCACCTCGAAGAGCAATAGAAAAATTCCATTTTCTCGAAAACTATAAGTCGCAGCTCAACTCCAAAAGCAGATTTGAATTCAGGAAAGGTGCGATCTTAATTCTACATAAACAGTTTTCAAATCGGGGATGAAAAAAAAAATTTAAAATTTTTACAGGGGTTGCATTGGAATTCCTGACCACCTCGAAGAGCGATAGAAAAATTCCATTTTCTCGAAAACTATAAGTCGCAGCTCAACTCCGAAAGCAGATTTGAATTCAGGAAAGGTGCGAGCTTAATTCTACATAAACAGTTTTCAAATCGGGGAGGAAAAAAAAAATTTAAAATTTTTACAGGGGTTGCATTGGAATTCCTGATCACCTCGAAGAGCGATAGAAAAATTCCATTTTCTCGAAAACTATAAGTCGCAGCTCAACTCCAAAAGCAGATTTGAATTCAGGAAAGGTGCGAGCTTAATTCTACATAAACAGTTTTCAAATCGGGGATGAAAAAAAAAATTTCAAATTTTTACAGGGGTTGCATTGGAATTCCTGACCACCTCGAAGAGCGATAGAAAAATTCCATTTTCTCGAAAACTATAAGTCGCAGCTCAACTCCAAAAGCAGATTTGAATTCAGGAAAGGTGCGAGCTTAATTCTACATAAACAGTTTTCAAATCGGGGATGAAAAAAAAAATTTCAAATTTTTACAGGGGTTGCATTGGAATTCCTGACCACCTCGAAGAGCGATAGAAAAATTCCATTTTCCCGAAAACTATAAGTCGCACCTCAACTCCAAAAGCAGATTTGAATTCAGGAAAGGTGCGAGCTTAATTCTACATAAACAGTTTTCAAATCGGGGATGAAAAAAAAAATTCAAATTTTTACAGGGGTTGCATTGGAATTCCTGACCACCTCGAAGAGCGATAGAAAAATTCCATTTTCTCGAAAACTATAAGTCGCAGCTCAACTCCGAAAGCAGATTTGAATTCAGGAAAGGTGCGAGCTTAATTCTACATAAACAGTTTTCAAATCGGGGAGGAAAAAAAAAATTTCAAATTTTTACAGGGGTTGCATTGGAATTCCTGACCACCTCGAAGAGCGATAGAAAAATTCCATTTTCTCGAAAACTATAAGTCGCAGCTCAACTCCAAAAGCAGATTTGAATTCAGGAAAGGTGCGAGCTTAATTCTACATAAACAGTTTTCAAATCGGGGATGAAAAAAAAAATTTCAAATTTTTACAGGGGTTGCATTGGAATTCCTGACCACCTCGAAGAGCGATAGAAAAATTCCATTTTCTCGAAAACTATAAGTCGCAGCTCAACTCCAAAAGCAGATTTGAATTCAGGAAAGGTGCGAGCTTAATTCTACATAAACAGTTTTCAAATCGGGGATGAAAAAAAAATTTCAAATTTTTACAGGGGTTGCATTGGAATTCCTGACCACCTCGAAGAGCGATAGAAAAATTCCATTTTCTCGAAAACTATAAGTCGCACCTCAACTCCAAAAGCAGATTTGAATTCAGGAAAGGTGCGAGCTTAATTCTACATAAACAGTTTTCAAATCGGGGATGAAAAAAAAAATTCAAATTTTTACAGGGGTTGCATTGGAATTCCTGACCACCTCGAAGAGCGATAGAAAAATTCCATTTTCTCGAAAACTATAAGTCGCAGCTCAACTCCGAAAGCAGATTTGAATTCAGGAAAGGTGCGAGCTTAATTCTACATAAACAGTTTTCAAATCGGGGATGAAAAAAAAAAATTCAAATTTTTACAGGGGTTGCATTGGAATTCCTGATCACCTCGAAGAGCGATAGAAAAATTCCATTTTCTCGAAAACTATAAGTCGCAGCTCAATTCCAAAAGCAGATTTGAATTCAGGAAAGGTGCGAGCTTAATTCTACATAAACAGTTTTCAAATCGGGGATGAAAAAAAAAATTTCAAATTTTTACAGGGGTTGCATTGGAATTCCTGACCACCTCGAAGAGCGATAGAAAAATTCCATTTTCTCGAAAACTATAAGTCGCAGCTCAACTCCAAAAGCAGATTTGAATTCAGGAAAGGTGCGAGCTTAATTCTACATAAACAGTTTTCAAATCGGGGATGAAAAAAAAAATTTCAAATTTTACAGGGGTTGCATTGGAATTCCTGACCACCTCGAAGAGCGATAGAAAAATTCCATTTTCTCGAAAACTATAAGTCGCAGCTCAACTCCAAAAGCAGATTTGAATTCAGGAAAGGTGCGAGCTTAATTCTACATAAACAGTTTTCAAATCGGGGATGAAACAAAAAATTTCAAATTTTTACAGGGGTTGCATTGGAATTCCTGACCACCTCGAAGAGCGATAGAAAAATTCCATTTTCTCGAAAACTATAAGTCGCAGCTCAACTCCAAAAGCAGATTTGAATTCAGGAAAGGTGCGAGATTAATTCTACATAAACAGTTTTCAAATCGGGGATGAAAAAAAAAAATTCAAATTTTTACAGGGGTTGCATTGGAGTTCCTGACCACCTCGAAGAGCGATAGAAAAATTCCATTTTCTCGAAAACTATAAGTCGCACCTCAACTCCAAAAGCAGATTTGAATTCAGGAAAGGTGCGAGCTTAATTCTACATAAACAGTTTTCAAATCGGGGATGAAAAAAAAAATTTCAAATTTTTACAGGGGTTGCATTGGAATTCCTGACCAGCTCGAAGAGCAATAGAAAAATTCCATTTTCTCGAAAACTATAAGTCGCAGCTCAACTCCAAAAGCAGATTTGAATTCAGGAAAGGTGCGAGCTTAATTCTACATAAACAGTTTTCAAATCGGGGATGAAAAAAAAATTTTCAAATTCTTACAGGGGTTGCATTGGAATTCCTGACTACCTCGAAGAGCGATAGAAAAATTCCATTTTCTCGAAAACTATAGGTCGCAGCTCAACTCCGAAAGCAGATTTGAATTCAGGAAAGGTGCGAGCTTAATTCTACATAAACAGTTTTCAAATCGGGGATGAAAAAAAAAAAATTCAAATTTTTACAGGGGTTGCATTGGAATTCCTGACCACCTCGAAGAGCGATAGAAAAATTCCATTTTCTCGAAACTATAAGTCGCAGCTCAACTCCAAAAGCAGATTTGAATTCAGGAAAGGTGCGAGCTTAATTCTACATAAACAGTTTTCAAATCGGGGATGAAAAAAAAAATTTCAAATTTTTACAGGGGTTGCATTGGAATTCCTGACCACCTCGAAGAGCGATAGAAAAATTCCATTTTCTCGAAAACTATAAGTCGCAGCTCTACTCCAAAAGCAGATTTGAATTCAGGAAAGGTGCGAGCTTAATTCTACATAAACAGTTTTCAAATCGGGGATGAAAAAAAAATTTTCAAATTTTTACAGGGGTTGCATTGGAATTCCTGACCAGCTCGAAGAGCGATAGAAAAATTCCATTTTCTCGAAAACTATAAGTCGCAGCTCAACTCCAAAAGCAGATTTGAATTCAGGAAAGGTGCGAGCTTAATTCTACATAAACAGTTTTAAAATCGGGGATGAAAAAAAATTTTCAAATTTTTACAGGGGTTGCATTGGAATTCCTGACCACCTCGAAGAGCGATAGAAAAATTCCATTTTCTCGAAAACTATAAGTCGCAGCTCAACTCCGAAAGCAGATTTGAATTCAGGAAAGGTGCGAGCTTAATTCTACATAAACAGTTTTCAAATCGGGGATGAAAAAAAAAATTTCAAATTTATACAGGGGTTGCATTGGAATTCCTGACCACCTCGAAGAGCGATAGAAAAATTCCATTTTCTCGAAAACTATAAGTCGCAGCTCAACTGAATTCAGGAAAGGTGCGAGCTTAATTCTACATAAACAGTTTTCAAATCGGGGATGAAAAAAAAATTTTCAAAATTTTACAGGGGTTGCATTGGAATTCCTGACCACCTCGAAGAGCGATAGAAAAATTAGATTTCCTCGAAAACTATAAGTCGCAGCTCAACTCCAAAAGCAGATTTGAATTCAGGAAAGGTGCGAGCTTAATTCTACATAAAAAGTTTTCAAATCGGGGATGAAAAAAAAATTTCAAATTTTTACAGGGGTTGCATTGGAATTCCTGACCACCTCGAAGAGCGATAGAAAAATTCCATTTTCTCGAAAACTATAAGTCGCAGCTCAACTCCAAAAGCAGATTTGAATTCAGGAAAGGTGCGAGCTTAATTCTACATAAACAGTTTTCAAATCGGGGATGAAAAAAAAAATTCAAATTTTTACAGGGGTTGCATTGGAATTCCTGACCACCTCGAAGAGCGATAGAAAAATTCCATTTTCTCGAAAACTATAAGTCGCAGCTCAACTCCGAAAGCAGATTTGAATTCAGGAAAGGTGCGAGCTTAATTCTACATAAACAGTTTTCAAATCGGGGATGAAAAAAAAATTTCAAATTTTTACAGGGGTTGCATTGGAATTCCTGACCACCTCGAAGAGCGATAGAAAAATTCTATTTTCTCGAAAACTATAAGTCGCAGCTCAACTCCAAAAGCAGATTTGAATTCAGGAAAGTTGCGAGCTTAATTCTACATAAACAGTTTTCAAATCGGGGATGAAAAAAAAAAATTCAAATTTTTACAGGGGTTGCATTGGAATTCCTGACCACCTCGAAGAGCGATAGAAAAATTCCATTTTCTCGAAAACTATAAGTCGCAGCTCAACTCCAAAAGCAGATTTGAATTCAGGAAAGGTGCGAGCTTAATTCTACATAAACAGTTTTCAAATCGGGGATGAAAAAAAAAATTTCAAATTTTTACAGGGGTTGCATTGGAATTCCTGACCACCTCGAAGAGCGATAGAAAAATTCCATTTTCTCGAAAACTATAAGTCGCAGCTCAACTCCAAAAGCAGATTTGAATTCAGGAAAGGTGCGAGCTTAATTCTACATAAACAGTTTTCAAATCGGGGATGAAAAAAAAAATTTCAAATTTTTACAGGGGTTGCATTGGAATTCCTGACCACCTCGAAGAGCGATAGAAAAATTCCATTTTCTCGAAAACTATAAGTCGCAGCTCAACTCCAAAAGCAGATTTGAATTCAGGAAAGGTGCGAGCTTAATTCTACATAAACAGTTTTCAAATCGGGGATGAAAAAAAAATTTTCAAATTTTTACAGGGGTTGCATTGGAATTCCTGACCAGCTCGAAGAGCGATAGAAAAATTCCATTTTCTCGAAAACTATAAGTCGCAGCTCAACTCCAAAAGCAGATTTGAATTCAGGAAAGGTGCGAGCTTAATTCTACATAAACAGTTTTAAAATCGGGGATGAAAAAAAATTTTCAAATTTTTACAGGGGTTGCATTGGAATTCCTGACCACCTCGAAGAGCGATAGAAAAATTCCATTTTCTCGAAAACTATAAGTCGCAGCTCAACTCCGAAAGCAGATTTGAATTCAGGAAAGGTGCGAGCTTAATTCTACATAAACAGTTTTCAAATCGGGGATGAAAAAAAAAATTTCAAATTTATACAGGGGTTGCATTGGAATTCCTGACCACCTCGAAGAGCGATAGAAAAATTCCATTTTCTCCAAAACTATAAGTCGCAGCTCAACTGAATTCAGGAAAGGTGCGAGCTTAATTCTACATAAACAGTTTTCAAATCGGGGATGAAAAAAAAATTTTCAAAATTTTACAGGGGTTGCATTGGAATTCCTGACCACCTCGAAGAGCGATAGAAAAATTCCATTTTCTCGAAAACTATAAGTCGCAGCTCAACTCCGAAAGCAGATTTGAATTCAGGAAAGGTGCGAGCTTAATTCTACATAAACAGTTTTCAAATCGGGGAATAAAAAAAAAATTTCAAATTTTTACAGGGGTTGCATTGCACCTCGAAGAGCGATAGAAAAATTAGATTTCCTCGAAAACTATAAGTCGCAGCTCAACTCCAAAAGCAGATTTGAATTCAGGAAAGGTGCGGGCTTAATTCTACATAAACAGTTTTCAAATCGGGGATGAAAAAAAAATTTCAAATTTTTACAGGGGTTGCATTGGAATTCCTGACCACCTCGAAGAGCGATAGAAAAATTCCATTTTCTCGAAAACTATAAGTCGCAGCTCAACTCCGAAAGCAGATTTGAATTCAGGAAAGGTGCGAGCTTAATTCTTCATAAACAGTTTTCAAATCGGGGAAGAAAAAAAAAATTCAAATTTTTACAGGGGTTGCATTGGAATTCCTGACCACCTCGAAGAGCGATAGAAAAATTCCATTTTCTCGAAAACTATAAGTCGCAGCTTAACTCCAAAAGCAGATTTGAATTCAGGAAAGGTGCGAGCTTAATTCTACATAAACAGTTTTCAAATCGGGGATGAAAAAAAAAATTTAAAATTTTTACAGGGGTTGCATTGGAATTCCTGACCACCTCGAAGAGCGATAGAAAAATTCCATTTTCTCGAAAACTATAAGTCGCTGCCCAACTCCAAAAGCAGATTTGAATTCAGGAAAGGTGCGAGCTTAATTCTACATAAACAGTTTTCAAATCGGGGAGGAAAAAAAAAATTTCAAATTTTTACAGGGGTTGCATTGGAATTCCTGACCACCTCGAAGAGCGATAGAAAAATTCCATTTTCTCGAAAACTATAAGGCGCAGCTCAACTCCAAAAGCAGATTTGAATTCAGGAAAGGTGCGAGCTTAATTCTACATAAACAGTTTTCAAATCGGGGAGGAAAAAAAAAAATTCAAATTTTTACAGGGGTTGCATTGGAATTCCTGACCACCTCGAAGAGCGATAGAAAAATTCCATTTTCTCGAAAACTATAAGTCGCAGCTCAACTCCAAAAGCAGATTTGAATTCAGGAAAGGTGCGAGCTTAATTCTACATAAACAGTTTTCAAATCGGGGATGAAAAAAAAAATTTCAAATTTTTACAGGGGTTGCATTGGAATTCCTGACCACCTCGAAGAGCGATAGAAAAATTCCATTTTCTCGAAAACTATAAGTCGCAGCTCAACTCCAAAAGCAGATTTGAATTCAGGAAAGGTGCGAGCTTAATTCTACATAAACAGTTTTCAAATCGGGGATGAAAAAAAAAATTTCAAATTTTTACAGGGGTTGCATTGGAATTCCTGACCAGCTCGAAGAGCGATAGAAAAATTCCATTTTCTCGAAAACTATAAGTCGCAGCTCAACTCCAAAAGCAGATTTGAATTCAGGAAAGGTGCGAGCTTAATTCTACATAAACAGTTTTCAAATCGGGGATGAAAAAAAAAATTTCAAATTTTTACAGGGGTTGCATTGGAATTCCTGACCACCTCGAAGAGCGATAGAAAAATTCCATTTTCTCGAAAACTATAAGTCGCAGCTCAACTCCAAAAGCAGATTTGAATTCAGGAAAGGTGCGAGCTTAATTCTACATAAACAGTTTTCAAATCGGGGATGAAAAAAAAAATTTAAAATTTTTACAGGGGTTGCATTGGAATTCCTGACCACCTCGAAGAGCGATAGAAAAATTCCATTTTCTCGAAAACTATAAGTCGCAGCTCAACTCCGAAAGCAGATTTGAATTCAGGAAAGGTGCGAGCTTAATTCTTCATAAACAGTTTTCAAATCGGGGAAGAAAAAAAAAATTCAAATTTTTACAGGGGTTGCATTGGAATTCCTGACCACCTCGAAGAGCGATAGAAAAATTCCATTTTCTCGAAAACTATAAGTCGCAGCTTAACTCCAAAAGCAGATTTGAATTCAGGAAAGGTGCGAGCTTAATTCTACATAAACAGTTTTCAAATCGGGGATGAAAAAAAAAATTTCAAATTTTTACAGGGGTTGCATTGGAATTCCTGACCAGCTCGAAGAGCGATAGAAAAATTCCATTTTCTCGAAAACTATAAGTCGCTGCCCAACTCCAAAAGCAGATTTGAATTCAGGAAAGGTGCGAGCTTAATTCTACAAAAACAGTTTTCAAATCGGGGATGAAAAAAAAAATTTCAAATTTTTACAGGGGTTGCATTGGAATTCCTGACCACCTCGAAGAGCGATAGAAAAATTCCATTTTCTCGAAAACTATAAGTCGCAGCTCAACTCCAAAAGCAGATTTGAATTCAGGAAAGGTGCGAGCTTAATTCTACATAAACAGTTTTCAAATCGGGGATGAAAAAAAAAATTTCAAATTTTTACAGGGGTTGCATTGGAATTCCTGACCACCTCGAAGAGCGATAGAAAAATTCCATTTTCTCGAAAACTATAAGTCGCAGCTCAACTCCAAAAGCAGATTTGAATTCAGGAAAGGTGCGAGCTTAATTCTACATAAAAAGTTTTCAAATCGGGGATGAAAAACAAAATTTAAAATTTTTACAGGGGTTGCATTGGAATTCCTGACCACCTCGAAGAGCGATAGAAAAATTCCATTTTCTCGAAAACTATAAGTCGCAGCTCAACTCCAAAAGCAGATTTGAATTCAGGAAAGGTGCGAGCTTAATTCTACATAAACAGTTTTCAAATCGGGGAGGAAAAAAAAAATTTCAAATTTTTGCAGGGGTTGCATTGGAATTCCTGACCACATCGAAGAGCGATAGAAAAATTCCATTTTCTCGAAAACTATAAGTCGCAGCTCAACTCCAAAAGCAGATTTGAATTCAAGAAAGGTGCGAGCTTAATTCTACATAAAAAGTTTTCAAATCGGGGATGAAAAAAAAAATTTCAACTTTTTACAGGGGTTGCATTGGAATTCTTGACCACCTCGAAGAGCAATAGAAAAATTCCATTTTCTCGAAAACTATAAGTCGCAGCTCAACTCCAAAAGCAGATTTGAATTCAGGAAAGGTGCGATCTTAATTCTACATAAACAGTTTTCAAATCGGGGATGAAAAAAAAAATTTAAAATTTTACAGGGGTTGCATTGGAATTCCTGACCACCTCGAAGAGCGATAGAAAAATTCCATTTTCTCGAAAACTATAAGTCGCAGCTCAACTCCAAGAGCAGATTTGAATTCAGGAAAGGTGCGAGCTTAATTCTACATAAACAGTTTTCAAATCGGGGATGAAAAAAAAAATTTCAAATTTTTACAGGGGTTGCATTGGAATTCCTGACCACCTCGAAGAGCGATAGAAAAATTCCATTTTCTCGAAAACTATAAGTCGCAGCTTAACTCCAAAAGCAGATTTGAATTCAGGAAAGGTGCGAGCTTAATTCTACATAAACAGTTTTCAAATCGGGGATGAAAAAAAAAATTTCAAATTTTTACAGGGGTTGCATTGGAATTCCTGACCAGCTCGAAGAGCGATAGAAAAATTCCATTTTCTCGAAAACTATAAGTCGCTGCCCAACTCCAAAAGCAGATTTGAATTCAGGAAAGGTGCGAGCTTAATTCTACAAAAACAGTTTTCAAATCGGGGATGAAAAAAAAAATTTCAAATTTTTACAGGGGTTGCATTGGAATTCCTGACCACCTCGAAGAGCGATAGAAAAATTCCATTTTCTCGAAAACTATAAGTCGCAGCTCAACTCCAAAAGCAGATTTGAATTCAGGAAAGGTGCGAGCTTAATTCTACATAAACAGTTTTCAAATCGGGGATGAAAAAAAAAATTTCAAATTTTTACAGGGGTTGCATTGGAATTCCTGACCACCTCGAAGAGCGATAGAAAAATTCCATTTTCTCGAAAACTATAAGTCGCAGCTCAACTCCAAAAGCAGATTTGAATTCAGGAAAGGTGCGAGCTTAATTCTACATAAAAAGTTTTCAAATCGGGGATGAAAAACAAAATTTAAAATTTTTACAGGGGTTGCATTGGAATTCCTGACCACCTCGAAGAGCGATAGAAAAATTCCATTTTCTCGAAAACTATAAGTCGCAGCTCAACTCCAAAAGCAGATTTGAATTCAGGAAAGGTGCGAGCTTAATTCTACATAAACAGTTTTCAAATCGGGGAGGAAAAAAAAAATTTCAAATTTTTGCAGGGGTTGCATTGGAATTCCTGACCACATCGAAGAGCGATAGAAAAATTCCATTTTCTCGAAAACTATAAGTCGCAGCTCAACTCCAAAAGCAGATTTGAATTCAGGAAAGGTGCGAGCTTAATTCTACATAAACAGTTTTCAAATCGGGGATGAAAAAAAAAATTTTAAATTTTTACAGGGGTTGCATTGGAATTCCTGACCACCTCGAAGAGCGATAGAAAAATTCCATTTTCTCGAAAACTATAAGTCGCAGCTCAACTCCAAAAGCAGATTTGAATTCAAGAAAGGTGCGAGCTTAATTCTACATAAAAAGTTTTCAAATCGGGGATGAAAAAAAAAATTTCAACTTTTTACAGGGGTTGCATTGGAATTCTTGACCACCTCGAAGAGCAATAGAAAAATTCCATTTTCTCGAAAACTATAAGTCGCAGCTCAACTCCAAAAGCAGATTTGAATTCAGGAAAGGTGCGATCTTAATTCTACATAAACAGTTTTCAAATCGGGGATGAAAAAAAAAATTTAAAATTTTTACAGGGGTTGCATTGGAATTCCTGACCACCTCGAAGAGCGATAGAAAAATTCCATTTTCTCGAAAACTATAAGTCGCAGCTCAACTCCAAGAGCAGATTTGAATTCAGGAAAGGTGCGAGCTTAATTCTACATAAACAGTTTTCAAATCGGGGATGAAAAAAAAAATTTCAAATTTTTACAGGGGTTGCATTGGAATTCCTGACCACCTCGAAGAGCGATAGAAAAATTCCATTTTCTCGAAAACTATAAGTCGCAGCTCAACTCCAAAAGCAGATTTGAATTCAGGAAAGGTGCGAGCTTAATTCTACATAAACAGTTTTCAAATCGGGGATAAAAAAAAAAATTTCAAATTTTTACAGGGGTTGCATTGGAATTCCTGACCACCTCGAAGAGCGATAGAAAAATTCCATTTTCTCGAAAACTATAAGTCGCAGCTCAACTCCAAAAGCAGATTTGAATTCAGGAAAGGTGCGAGCTTAATTCTACATAAAAAGTTTTCAAATCGGGGATGAAAAAAAAAATTTCAAATTTTTACAGGGGTTGCATTGGAATTCCTGACCACCTCGAAGAGCGATAGAAAAATTCCATTTTCTCGAAAACTATAAGTCGCAGCTCAACTCCAAAAGCAGATTTGAATTCAGGAAAGGTGCGAGCTTAATTCTACAAAAACAGTTTTCAAATCGGGGATGAAAAAAAAAATTTCAAATTTTTACAGGGGTTGCATTGGAATTCCTGGCCACCTCGAAGAGCGATAGAAAAATTCCATTTTGTCGAAAACTATAAGTCGCAGCTCAACTCCAAAAGCAGATTTGAATTCAGGAAAGGTGCGAGCTTAATTCTACATAAAAAGTTTTCAAATCGGGGATGAAAAAAAAAATTTCAAATTTTTACAGGGGTTGCATTGGAATTCCTGACCACCTCGAAGAGCGATAGAAAAATTCCATTTTCTCGAAAACTATAAGTCGCAGCTCAACTCCAAAAGCAGATTTGAATTCAAGAAAGGTGCGAGCTTAATTCTACATAAAAAGTTTTCAAATCGGGGATGAAAAAAAAAATTTCAAATTTTTACAGGGGTTGCATTGGAATTCTTGACCACCTCGAAGAGCATTAGAAAAATTCCATTTTCTCGAAAACTATAAGTCGCAGCTCAACTCCAAAAGCAGATTTGAATTCAGGAAAGGTGCGAGCTTAATTCTACATAAACAGTTTTCAAATCGGGGAGGAAAAAAAAAATTTAAAATTTTTACAGGGGTTGCATTGGAATTCCTGACCACCTCGAAGAGCGATAGAAAAATTCCATTTTCTCGAAAACTATAAGTCGCAGCTCAACTCCAAAAGCAGATTTGAATTCAGGAAAGGTGCGAGCTTAATTCTACATAAACAGTTTTCAAATCGGGGATGAAAAAAAAAATTTCAAATTTTTACAGGGGTTGCATTGGAATTCCTGACCACCTCGAAGAGCGATAGAAAAATTCCATTTTCTCGAAAACTATAAGTCGCACCTCAACTCCAAAAGCAGATTTGAATTCAGGAAAGGTGCGAGCTTAATTCTACATAAACAGTTTTCAAATCGGGGATGAAAAAAAAAATTTCAAATTTTTACAGGGGTTGCATTGGAATTCCTGACCACCTCGAAGAGCGATAGAAAAATTCCATTTTCTCGAAAACTATAAGTCGCACCTCAACTCCAAAAGCAGATTTGAATTCAGGAAAGGTGCGAGCTTAATTCTACATAAACAGTTTTCAAATCGGGGATGAAAAAAAAAAATTCAAATTTTTACAGGGGTTGCATTGGAATTCCTGACCACCTCGAAGAGCGATAGAAAAATTCCATTTTCTCGAAAACTATAAGTCGCAATTCAACTCCAAAAGCAGATTTGAATTCAGGAAAGGTGCGAGCTTAATTCTACATAAACAGTTTTCAAATCGGGGAGGAAGAAAAAAATTTCAAATTTTTACAAGGGTTTCCTTGGAATTCCTGACCACCTCGAAGAGCTATACAAAAATTCCATTTTCTCGAAAACTATAAGTCGCAGCTCAACTCCGAAAGCAGATTTGAATTCAGGAAAGGTGCGAGCTTAATTCTACATAAACAGTTTTCAAATCGGGGATGAAAAAAAAAATTTCAAATTTTTACAGGGGTTGCATTGGAATTCCTGACCACCTCGAAGAGCGATAGAAAAATTCCATTTTCTCGAAAACTATAAGTCGCAGCTCAACTCCAAAAGCAGATTTGAATTCAGGAAAGGTGCGAGCTTAATTCTACATAAACAGTTTTCAAATCGGGGATGAAAAAAAAAATTTTAAATTTTTACAGGGGTTGCATTGGAATTCCTGACCACCTCGAAGAGCGATAGAAAAATTCCATTTTCTCGAAAACTATAAGTCGCAGCTCAACTCCAAAAGCAGATTTGAATTCAAGAAAGGTGCGAGCTTAATTCTACATAAAAAGTTTTCAAATCGGGGATGAAAAAAAAAATTTCAACTTTTTACAGGGGTTGCATTGGAATTCTTGACCACCTCGAAGAGCAATAGAAAAATTCCATTTTCTCGAAAACTATAAGTCGCAGCTCAACTCCAAAAGCAGATTTGAATTCAGGAAAGGTGCGAGCTTAATTCTACATAAAAAGTTTTCAAATCGGGGATGAAAAAAAAAATTTCAAATTTTTACAGGGGTTGCATTGGAATTCCTGACCACCTCGAAGAGCGATAGAAAAATTCCATTTTCTCGAAAACTATAAGTCGCAGCTCAACTCCAAAAGCAGATTTGAATTCAGGAAAGGTGCGAGCTTAATTCTACAAAAACAGTTTTCAAATCGGGGATGAAAAAAAAAATTTCAAATTTTTACAGGGGTTGCATTGGAATTCCTGGCCACCTCGAAGAGCGATAGAAAAATTCCATTTTGTCGAAAACTATAAGTCGCAGCTCAACTCCAAAAGCAGATTTGAATTCAGGAAAGGTGCGAGCTTAATTCTACATAAAAAGTTTTCAAATCGGGGATGAAAAAAAAAATTTCAAATTTTTACAGGGGTTGCATTGGAATTCCTGACCACCTCGAAGAGCGATAGAAAAATTCCATTTTCTCGAAAACTATAAGTCGCAGCTCAACTCCAAAAGCAGATTTGAATTCAAGAAAGGTGCGAGCTTAATTCTACATAAAAAGTTTTCAAATCGGGGATGAAAAAAAAAATTTCAAATTTTTACAGGGGTTGCATTGGAATTCTTGACCACCTCGAAGAGCATTAGAAAAATTCCATTTTCTCGAAAACTATAAGTCGCAGCTCAACTCCAAAAGCAGATTTGAATTCAGGAAAGGTGCGAGCTTAATTCTACATAAACAGTTTTCAAATCGGGGAGGAAAAAAAAAATTTAAAATTTTTACAGGGGTTGCATTGGAATTCCTGACCACCTCGAAGAGCGATAGAAAAATTCCATTTTCTCGAAAACTATAAGTCGCAGCTCAACTCCAAAAGCAGATTTGAATTCAGGAAAGGTGCGAGCTTAATTCTACATAAACAGTTTTCAAATCGGGGATGAAAAAAAAAATTTCAAATTTTTACAGGGGTTGCATTGGAATTCCTGACCACCTCGAAGAGCGATAGAAAAATTCCATTTTCTCGAAAACTATAAGTCGCACCTCAACTCCAAAAGCAGATTTGAATTCAGGAAAGGTGCGAGCTTAATTCTACATAAACAGTTTTCAAATCGGGGATGAAAAAAAAAAATTCAAATTTTTACAGGGGTTGCATTGGAATTCCTGACCACCTCGAAGAGCGATAGAAAAATTCCATTTTCTCGAAAACTATAAGTCGCAATTCAACTCCAAAAGCAGATTTGAATTCAGGAAAGGTGCGAGCTTAATTCTACATAAACAGTTTTCAAATCGGGGAGGAAGAAAAAAATTTCAAATTTTTACAAGGGTTTCCTTGGAATTCCTGACCACCTCGAAGAGCTATACAAAAATTCCATTTTCTCGAAAACTATAAGTCGCAGCTCAACTCCGAAAGCAGATTTGAATTCAGGAAAGGTGCGAGCTTAATTCTACATAAACAGTTTTCAAATCGGGGATGAAAAAAAAAATTTTAAATTTTTACAGGGGTTGCATTGGAATTCCTGACCACCTCGAAGAGCGATAGAAAAATTCCATTTTCTCGAAAACTATAAGTCGCAGCTCAACTCCAAAAGCAGATTTGAATTCAGGAAAGGTGCGAGCTTAATTCTACATAAACAGTTTTCAAATCGGGGATGAAAAAAAAAATTTTAAATTTTTACAGGGGTTGCATTGGAATTCCTGACCACCTCGAAGAGCGATAGAAAAATTCCATTTTCTCGAAAACTATAAGTCGCAGCTCAACTCCAAAAGCAGATTTGAATTCAAGAAAGGTGCGAGCTTAATTCTACATAAAAAGTTTTCAAATCGGGGATGAAAAAAAAAATTTCAACTTTTTACAGGGGTTGCATTGGAATTCTTGACCACCTCGAAGAGCAATAGAAAAATTCCATTTTCTCGAAAACTATAAGTCGCAGCTCAACTCCAAAAGCAGATTTGAATTCAGGAAAGGTGCGATCTTAATTCTACATAAACAGTTTTCAAATCGGGGATGAAAAAAAAAATTTAAAATTTTTACAGGGGTTGCATTGGAATTCCTGACCACCTCGAAGAGCGATAGAAAAATTCCATTTTCTCGAAAACTATAAGTCGCAGCTCAACTCCAAGAGCAGATTTGAATTCAGGAAAGGTGCGAGCTTAATTCTACATAAACAGTTTTCAAATCGGGGATGAAAAAAAAAATTTCAAATTTTTACAGGGGTTGCATTGGAATTCCTGACCACCTCGAAGAGCGATAGAAAAATTCCATTTTCTCGAAAACTATAAGTCGCAGCTTAACTCCAAAAGCAGATTTGAATTCAGGAAAGGTGCGAGCTTAATTCTACATAAACAGTTTTCAAATCGGGGATGAAAAAAAAAATTTCAAATTTTTACAGGGGTTGCATTGGAATTCCTGACCAGCTCGAAGAGCGATAGAAAAATTCCATTTTCTCGAAAACTATAAGTCGCTGCCCAACTCCAAAAGCAGATTTGAATTCAGGAAAGGTGCGAGCTTAATTCTACAAAAACAGTTTTCAAATCGGGGATGAAAAAAAAAATTTCAAATTTTTACAGGGGTTGCATTGGAATTCCTGACCACCTCGAAGAGCGATAGAAAAATTCCATTTTCTCGAAAACTATAAGTCGCAGCTCAACTCCAAAAGCAGATTTGAATTCAGGAAAGGTGCGAGCTTAATTCTACATAAAAAGTTTTCAAATCGGGGATGAAAAACAAAATTTAAAATTTTTACAGGGGTTGCATTGGAATTCCTGACCACCTCGAAGAGCGATAGAAAAATTCCATTTTCTCGAAAACTATAAGTCGCAGCTCAACTCCAAAAGCAGATTTGAATTCAGGAAAGGTGCGAGCTTAATTCTACATAAACAGTTTTCAAATCGGGGATGAAAAAAAAAATTTTAAATTTTTACAGGGGTTGCATTGGAATTCCTGACCACCTCGAAGAGCGATAGAAAAATTCCATTTTCTCGAAAACTATAAGTCGCAGCTCAACTCCAAAAGCAGATTTGAATTCAAGAAAGGTGCGAGCTTAATTCTACATAAAAAGTTTTCAAATCGGGGATGAAAAAAAAAATTTCAACTTTTTACAGGGGTTGCATTGGAATTCTTGACCACCTCGAAGAGCAATAGAAAAATTCCATTTTCTCGAAAACTATAAGTCGCAGCTCAACTCCAAAAGCAGATTTGAATTCAGGAAAGGTGCGATCTTAATTCTACATAAACAGTTTTCAAATCGGGGATGAAAAAAAAAATTTAAAATTTTTACAGGGGTTGCATTGGAATTCCTGACCACCTCGAAGAGCGATAGAAAAATTCCATTTTCTCGAAAACTATAAGTCGCAGCTCAACTCCAAGAGCAGATTTGAATTCAGGAAAGGTGCGAGCTTAATTCTACATAAACAGTTTTCAAATCGGGGATGAAAAAAAAAATTTCAAATTTTTACAGGGGTTGCATTGGAATTCCTGACCACCTCGAAGAGCGATAGAAAAATTCCATTTTCTCGAAAACTATAAGTCGCAGCTCAACTCCAAAAGCAGATTTGAATTCAGGAAAGGTGCGAGCTTAATTCTACATAAACAGTTTTCAAATCGGGGATAAAAAAAAAAATTTCAAATTTTTACAGGGGTTGCATTGGAATTCCTGACCACCTCGAAGAGCGATAGAAAAATTCCATTTTCTCGAAAACTATAAGTCGCAGCTCAACTCCAAAAGCAGATTTGAATTCAGGAAAGGTGCGAGCTTAATTCTACAAAAACAGTTTTCAAATCGGGGATGAAAAAAAAAATTTCAAATTTTTACAGGGGTTGCATTGGAATTCCTGGCCACCTCGAAGAGCGATAGAAAAATTCCATTTTCTCGAAAACTATAAGTCGCAGCTCAACTCCAAAAGCAGATTTGAATTCAGGAAAGGTGCGAGCTTAATTCTACATAAAAAGTTTTCAAATCGGGGATGAAAAAAAAAATTTCAAATTTTTACAGGGGTTGCATTGGAATTCCTGACCACCTCGAAGAGCGATAGAAAAATTCCATTTTCTCGAAAACTATAAGTCGCAGCTCAACTCCAAAAGCAGATTTGAATTCAGGAAAGGTGCGAGCTTAATTCTACATAAACAGTTTTCAAATCGGGGAGGAAAAAAAAAATTTAAAATTTTTACAGGGGTTGCATTGGAATTCCTGACCACCTCGAAGAGCGATAGAAAAATTCCATTTTCTCGAAAACTATAAGTCGCAGCTCAACTCCAAAAGCAGATTTGAATTCAGGAAAGGTGCGAGCTTAATTCTACATAAACAGTTTTCAAATCGGGGATGAAAAAAAAAAATTCAAATTTTTACAGGGGTTGCATTGGAATTCCTGACCACCTCGAAGAGCGATAGAAAAATTCCATTTTCTCGAAAACTATAAGTCGCACCTCAACTCCAAAAGCAGATTTGAATTCAGGAAAGGTGCGAGCTTAATTCTACATAAACAGTTTTCAAATCGGGGATGAAAAAAAAAAATTCAAATTTTTACAGGGGTTGCATTGGAATTCCTGACCACCTCGAAGAGCGATAGAAAAATTCCATTTTCTCGAAAACTATAAGTCGCAATTCAACTCCAAAAGCAGATTTGAATTCAGGAAAGGTGCGAGCTTAATTCTACATAAACAGTTTTCAAATCGGGGAGGAAGAAAAAAATTTCAAATTTTTACAAGGGTTTCCTTGGAATTCCTGACCACCTCGAAGAGCTATACAAAAATTCCATTTTCTCGAAAACTATAAGTCGCAGCTCAACTCCGAAAGCAGATTTGAATTCAGGAAAGGTGCGAGCTTAATTCTACATAAACAGTTTTCAAATCGGGGATGAAAAAAAAAATTTCAAATTTTTACAGGGGTTGCATTGGAATTCCTGACCACCTCGAAGAGCGATAGAAAAATTCCATTTTCTCGAAAACTATAAGTCGCAGCTCAACTCCAAAAGCAGATTTGAATTCAGGAACGGTGCGAGCTTAATTCTACATAAACAGTTTTCAAATCGGGGATGAAAAAAAAAATTTTAAATTTTTACAGGGGTTGCATTGGAATTCCTGACCACCTCGAAGAGCGATAGAAAAATTCAATTTTCTCGAAAACTATAAGTCGCACCTCAACTCCAAAAGCAGATTTGAATTCAGGAAAGGTGCGAGCTTAATTCTACATAAACAGTTTTCAAATCGGGGATGAAAAAAAAAGATTCAAATTTTTACGGGGGTTGCATTGGAATTCCTGACCACCTCGAAGAGCGATAGAAAAATTCCATTTTCTCGAAAACTATAAGTCGCACCTCAACTCCAAAAGCAGATTTGAATTCAGGAAAGGTGCGAGCTTAATTCTACATAAACAGTTTTCAAATCGGGGATGAAAAAAAAAATTTCAAATTTTTACAGGGGTTGCATTGGAATTCCTGACTACCTCGAAGAGCGATAGAAAAATTCCATTTTCTCGAAAACTATAAGTCGCAGCTCAACTCCAAAAGCAGATTTGAATTCAGGAAAGGTGCGAGCTTAATTCTACATAAACAGTTTTCAAATCGGGGATAAAAAAAAAATTTCAAATTTTTACAGGGGTTGCATTGGAATTCCTGGCCACCTCGAAGAGCGATAGAAAAATTCCATTTTCTCGAAAACTATAAGTCGCAGCTCAACTCCAAAAGCAGATTTGAATTCAGGAAAGGTGCGAGCTTAATTCTACATAAACAGTTTTCAAATCGGGGATAAAAAAAAAAATTTCAAATTTTTACAGGGGTTGCATTGGAATTCCTGACCACCTCGAAGAGCGATAGAAAAATTCCATTTTCTCGAAAACTATAAGTCGCAGCTCAACTCCAAAAGCAGATTTGAATTCAGGAAAGGTGCGAGCTTAATTCTACAAAAACAGTTTTCAAATCGGGGATGAAAAAAAAAATTTCAAATTTTTACAGGGGTTGCATTGGAATTCCTGGCCACCTCGAAGAGCGATAGAAAAATTCCATTTTCTCGAAAACTATA
Source organism: Blera fallax (assembly GCA_946965025.1). Classification (NCBI taxonomy): domain Eukaryota; kingdom Metazoa; phylum Arthropoda; class Insecta; order Diptera; family Syrphidae; genus Blera; species Blera fallax. Next base: position 45,255,519 of record OX337245.1, read on the forward strand.
AGTCGCAGCTCAACTCCAAAAGCAGATTTGAATTCAGGAAAGGTGCGAGCTTAATTCTACAAAAACAGTTTTCAAATCGGGGATGAAAAAAAAAATTTCAACTTTTTACAGGGGTTGCATTGGAATTCCTGGCCACCTCGAAGAGCGATAGAAAAATTCCATTTTCTCGAAAACTATAAGTCGCAGCTCAACTCCAAAAGCAGATTTGAATTCAGGAAAGGTGCGAGCTTAATTCTACATAAAAAGTTTTCAAATCGGGGATGAAAAAAAAAATTTCAAATTTTTACAGGGGTTGCATTGGAATTCCTGACCACCTCGAAGAGCGATAGAAAAATTCCATTTTCTCGAAAACTATAAGTCGCAGCTCAACTCCAAAAGCAGATTTGAATTCAGGAAAGGTGCGAGCTTAATTCTACATAAACAGTTTTCAAATCGGGGAGGAAAAAAAAAATTTAAAATTTTTACAGGGGTTGCATTGGAATTCCTGACCACCTCGAAGAGCGATAGAAAAATTCCATTTTCTCGAAAACTATAAGTCGCAGCTCAACTCCAAAAGCAGATTTGAATTCAGGAAAGGTGCGAGCTTAATTCTACATAAACAGTTTTCAAATCGGGGATGAAAAAAAAAATTTCAAATTTTTACAGGGGTTGCATTGGAATTCCTGACCACCTCGAAGAGCGATAGAAAAATTCCATTTTCTCGAAAACTATAAGTCGCACCTCAACTCCAAAAGCAGATTTGAATTCAGGAAAGGTGCGAGCTTAATTCTACATAAACAGTTTTCAAATCGGGGATGAAAAAAAAAAATTCAAATTTTTACAGGGGTTGCATTGGAATTCCTGACCACCTCGAAGAGCGATAGAAAAATTCCATTTTCTCGAAAACTATAAGTCGCAATTCAACTCCAAAAGCAGATTTGAATTCAGGAAAGGTGCGAGCTTAATTCTACATAAACAGTTTTCAAATCGGGGAGGAAGAAAAAAATTTCAAATTTTTACAAGGGTTTCCTTGGAATTCCTGACCACCTCGAAGAGCTATACAAAAATTCCATTTTCTCGAAAACTATAAGTCGCAGCTCAACTCCGAAAGCAGATTTGAATTCAGGAAAGGTGCGAGCTTAATTCTACATAAACAGTTTTCAAATCGGGGATGAAAAAAAAAATTTCAAATTTTTACAGGGGTTGCATTGGAATTCCTGACCACCTCGAAGAGCGATAGAAAAATTCCATTTTCTCGAAAACTATAAGTCGCAGCTCAACTCCAAAAGCAGATTTGAATTCAGGAACGGTGCGAGCTTAATTCTACATAAACAGTTTTCAAATCGGGGATGAAAAAAAAAATTTTAAATTTTTACAGGGGTTGCATTGGAATTCCTGACCACCTCGAAGAGCGATAGAAAAATTCAATTTTCTCGAAAACTATAAGTCGCACCTCAACTCCAAAAGCAGATTTGAATTCAGGAAAGGTGCGAGCTTAATTCTACATAAACAGTTTTCAAATCGGGGATGAAAAAAAAAGATTCAAATTTTTACGGGGGTTGCATTGGAATTCCTGACCACCTCGAAGAGCGATAGAAAAATTCCATTTTCTCGAAAACTATAAGTCGCACCTCAACTCCAAAAGCAGATTTGAATTCAGGAAAGGTGCGAGCTTAATTCTACATAAACAGTTTTCAAATCGGGGATGAAAAAAAAAATTTCAAATTTTTACAGGGGTTGCATTGGAATTCCTGACTACCTCGAAGAGCGATAGAAAAATTCCATTTTCTCGAAAACTATAAGTCGCAGCTCAACTCCAAAAGCAGATTTGAATTCAGGAAAGGTGCGAGCTTAATTCTACATAAACAGTTTTCAAATCGGGGATAAAAAAAAAATTTCAAATTTTTACAGGGGTTGCATTGGAATTCCTGGCCACCTCGAAGAGCGATAGAAAAATTCCATTTTCTCGAAAACTATAAGTCGCAGCTCAACTCCAAAAGCAGATTTGAATTCAGGAAAGGTGCGAGCTTAATTCTACATAAACAGTTTTCAAATCGGGGATAAAAAAAAAAATTTCAAATTTTTACAGGGGTTGCATTGGAATTCCTGACCACCTCGAAGAGCGATAGAAAAATTCCATTTTCTCGAAAACTATAAGTCGCAGCTCAACTCCAAAAGCAGATTTGAATTCAGGAAAGGTGCGAGCTTAATTCTACAAAAACAGTTTTCAAATCGGGGATGAAAAAAAAAATTTCAAATTTTTACAGGGGTTGCATTGGAATTCCTGGCCACCTCGAAGAGCGATAGAAAAATTCCATTTTCTCGAAAACTATAAGTCGCAGCTCAACTCCAAAAGCAGATTTGAATTCAGGAAAGGTGCGAGCTTAATTCTACATAAACAGTTTTCAAATCGGGGATGAAAAAAAAAATTTCAAATTTTTACAGGGGTTGCATTGGAATTCCTGACCACCTCGAAGAGCGATAGAAAAATTCCATTTTCTCGAAAACTATAAGTCGCAGCTCAACTCCAAAAGCAGATTTGAATTCAGGAAAGGTGCGAGCTTAATTCTACATAAAAAGTTTTCAAATCGGGGATGAAAAACAAAATTTAAAATTTTTACAGGGGTTGCATTGGAATTCCTGACCACCTCGAAGAGCGATAGAAAAATTCCATTTTCTCGAAAACTATAAGTCGCAGCTCAACTCCAAAAGCAGATTTGAATTCAGGAAAGGTGCGAGCTTAATTCTACATAAACAGTTTTCAAATCGGGGAGGAAAAAAAAAATTTCAAATTTTTACAGGGGTTGCATTGGAATTCCTGACCACCTCGAAGAGCGATAGAAAAATTCCATTTTCTCGAAAACTATAAGTCGCAGCTCAACTCCAAAAGCAGATTTGAATTCAGGAAAGGTGCGAGCTTAATTCTACATAAACAGTTTTCAAATCGGGGATGAAAAAAAAAATTTTAAATTTTTACAGGGGTTGCATTGGAATTCCTGACCACCTCGAAGAGCGATAGAAAAATTCCATTTTCTCGAAAACTATAAGTCGCAGCTCAACTCCAAAAGCAGATTTGAATTCAGGAAGGTGCGATCTTAATTCTACATAAACAGTTTTCAAATCGGGGATGAAAAAAAAAATTTCAAATTTTTACAGGGGTTGCATTGGAATTCCTGACCACCTCGAAGAGCGATAGAAAAATTCCATTTTCTCGAAAACTATAAGTCGCAGCTCAACTCCAAAAGCAGATTTGAATTCAGGAAAGGTGCGAGCTTAATTCTACATAAACAGTTTTCAAATCGGGGAGGAAAAAAAAAATTTCAAATTTTTACAGGGGTTGCATTGGAATTCCTGACCACCTCGAAGAGCGATAGAAAAATTCCATTTTCTCGAAAACTATAAGTCGCAGCTCAACTCCAAAAGCAGATTTGAATTCAGGAAATTTGCGAGCTTAATTCTACAAAAACAGTTTTCAAATCGGGGATGAAAAAAAAAATTTCAAATTTTTACAGGGGTTGCATTGGAATTCCTGACCACCTCGAAGAGCGATAGAAAAATTCCATTTTCTCGAAAACTATAAGTCGCAGCTCAACTCCAAAAGCAGATTTGAATTCAGGAAAGGTGCGAGCTTAATTCTACATAAAAAGTTTTCAAATCGGGGATGAAAAACAAAATTTCAAATTTTTACAGGGGTTGCATTGGAATTCCTGACCACCTCGAAGAGCGATAGAAAAATTCCATTTTCTCGAAAACTATAAGTCGCAGCTCAACTCCAAAAGCAGATTTGAATTCAGGAAAGGTGCGAGCTTAATTCTACATAAACAGTTTTCAAATCGGGGAGGAAAAAAAAAATTTCAAATTTTTACAGGGGTTGCATTGGAATTCCTGACCACCTCGAAGAGCGATAGAAAAATTCCATTTTCTCGAAAACTATAAGTCGCAGCTCAACTCCAAAAGCAGATTTGAATTCAGGAAAGGTGCGAGCTTAATTCTACATAAACAGTTTTCAAATCGGGGATGAAAAAAAAAATTTAAATTTTTACAGGGGTTGCATTGGAATTCCTGACCACCTCGAAGAGCGATAGAAAAATTCCATTTTCTCGAAAACTATAAGTCGCAGCTCAACTCCAAAAGCAGATTTGAATTCAAGAAAGGTGCGAGCTTAATTCTACATAAAAAGTTTTCAAATCGGGGATGAAAAAAAAAATTTCAAATTTTTACAGGGGTTGCATTGGAATTCTTGACCACCTCGAAGAGCAATAGAAAAATTCCATTTTCTCGAAAACTATAAGTCGCAGCTCAACTCCAAAAGCAGATTTGAATTCAGGAAAGGTACGATCTTAATTCTACATAAACAGTTTTCAAATCGGGGATGAAAAAAAAAATTTAAAATTTTTACAGGGGTTGCATTGGAATTCCTGACCACCTCGAAGAGCGATAGAAAAATTCCATTTTCTCGAAAACTATAAGTCGCAGCTCAACTCCGAAAGCAGATTTGAATTCAGGAAAGGTGCGAGCTTAATTCTACATAAACAGTTTTCAAATCGGGGAGGAAAAAAAAAATTTAAAATTTTTACAGGGGTTGCATTGGAATTCCTGACCACCTCGAAGAGCGATAGAAAAATTGCATTTTCTCGAAAACTATAAGTCGCAGCTCAACTCCAAAAGCAGATTTGAATTCAGGAAAGGTGCGAGCTTAATTCTACATAAACAGTTTTCAAATCGGGGATGAAAAAAAAAAATTCAAATTTTTACAGGGGTTGCATTGGAATTCCTGACCACCTCGAAGAGCGATAGAAAAATTCCATTTTCTCGAAAACTATAAGTCGCAGCTCAACTCCAAAAGCAGATTTGAATTCAAGAAAGGTGCGAGCTTAATTCTACATAAAAAGTTTTCAAATCGGGGATGAAAAAAAAAATTTCAAATTTTTACAGGGGTTGCATTGGAATTCTTGACCACCTCGAAGAGCAATAGAAAAATTCCATTTTCTCGAAAACTATAAGTCGCAGCTCAACTCCAAAAGCAGATTTGAATTCAGGAAAGGTACGATCTTAATTCTACATAAACAGTTTTCAAATCGGGGATGAAAAAAAAAATTTAAAATTTTTACAGGGGTTGCATTGGAATTCCTGACCACCTCGAAGAGCGATAGAAAAATTCCATTTTCTCGAAAACTATAAGTCGCAGCTCAACTCCGAAAGCAGATTTGAATCAGGAAAGGTGCGAGCTTAATTCTACATAAACAGTTTTCAAATCGGGGATGAAAAAAAAAATTTAAAATTTTTACAGGGGTTGCATTGGAATTCCTGACCACCTCGAAGAGCGATAGAAAAATTCCATTTTCTCGAAAACTATAAGTCGCAGCTCAACTCCAAAAGCAGATTTGAATTCAGGAAAGGTGCGAGCTTAATTCTACATAAACAGTTTTCAAATCGGGGATGAAAAAAAAAATTTTAAATTTTTACAGGGGTTGCATTGGAATTCCTGACCACCTCGAAGAGCGATAGAAAAATTCCATTTTCTCGAAAACTATAAGTCGCAGCTCAACTCCAAAAGCAGATTTGAATTCAAGAAAGGTGCGAGCTTAATTCTACATAAAAAGTTTTCAAATCGGGGATGAAAAAAAAAATTTCAAATTTTTACAGGGGTTGCATTGGAATTCTTGACCACCTCGAAGAGCAATAGAAAAATTCCATTTTCTCGAAAACTATAAGTCGCAGCTCAACTCCAAAAGCAGATTTGAATTCAGGAAAGGTACGATCTTAATTCTACATAAACAGTTTTCAAATCGGGGATGAAAAAAAAAATTTAAAATTTTTACAGGGGTTGCATTGGAATTCCTGACCACCTCGAAGAGCGATAGAAAAATTCCATTTTCTCGAAAACTATAAGTCGCAGCTCAACTCCGAAAGCAGATTTGAATTCAGGAAAGGTGCGAGCTTAATTCTACATAAACAGTTTTCAAATCGGGGAGGAAAAAAAAAATTTAAAATTTTTACAGGGGTTGCATTGGAATTCCTGACCACCTCGAAGAGCGATAGAAAAATTCCATTTTCTCGAAAACTATAAGTCGCAGCTCAACTCCAAAAGCAGATTTGAATTCAGGAAAGGTGCGAGCTTAATTCTACATAAACAGTTTTCAAATCGGGGATGAAAAAAAAAATTTCAAATTTTTACAGGGGTTGCATTGGAATTCCTGACCACCTCGAAGAGCGATAGAAAAATTCCATTTTCTCGAAAACTATAAGTCGCAGCTCAACTCCAAAAGCAGATTTGAATTCAGGAAAGGTGCGAGCTTAATTCTACATAAAAAGTTTTCAAATCGGGGATGAAAAACAAAATTTAAAATTTTTACAGGGGTTGCATTGGAATTCCTGACCACCTCAAAGAGCGATAGAAAAATTCCATTTTCTCGAAAACTATAAGTCGCAGCTCAACTCCAAAAGCAGATTTGAATTCAGGAAAGGTGCGAGCTTAATTCTACATAAACAGTTTTCAAATCGGGGAGGAAAAAAAAAATTTCAAATTTTTACAGGGGTTGCATTGGAATTCCTGACCACCTCGAAGAGCGATAGAAAAATTCCATTTTCTCGAAAACTATAAGTCGCAGCTCAACTCCAAAAGCAGATTTGAATTCAGGAAAGGTGCGAGCTTAATTCTACATAAACAGTTTTCAAATCGGGGATGAAAAAAAAAAATTTAAATTTTTACAGGGGTTGCATTGGAATTCCTGACCACCTCGAAGAGCGATAGAAAAATTCCATTTTCTCGAAAACTATAAGTCGCAGCTCAACTCCAAAAGCAGATTTGAATTCAAGAAAGGTGCGAGCTTAATTCTACATAAAAAGTTTTCAAATCGGGGATGAAAAAAAAAATTTCAAATTTTTACAGGGGTTGCATTGGAATTCTTGACCACCTCGAAGAGCAATAGAAAAATTCCATTTTCTCGAAAACTATAAGTCGCAGCTCAACTCCAAAAGCAGATTTGAATTCAGGAAAGGTACGATCTTAATTCTACATAAACAGTTTTCAAATCGGGGATGAAAAAAAAAATTTAAAATTTTTACAGGGGTTGCATTGGAATTCCTGACCACCTCGAAGAGCGATAGAAAAATTCCATTTTCTCGAAAACTATAAGTCGCAGCTCAACTCCGAAAGCAGATTTGAATTCAGGAAAGGTGCGAGCTTAATTCTACATAAACAGTTTTCAAATCGGGGAGGAAAAAAAAAATTTAAAATTTTTACAGGGGTTGCATTGGAATTCCTGACCACCTCGAAGAGCGATAGAAAAATTGCATTTTCTCGAAAACTATAAGTCGCAGCTCAACTCCAAAAGCAGATTTGAATTCAGGAAAGGTGCGAGCTTAATTCTACATAAACAGTTTTCAAATCGGGGATGAAAAAAAAAAATTCAAATTTTTACAGGGGTTGCATTGGAATTCCTGACCACCTCGAAGAGCGATAGAAAAATTCCATTTTCTCGAAAACTATAAGTCGCAGCTCAACTCCAAAAGCAGATTTGAATTCAAGAAAGGTGCGAGCTTAATTCTACATAAAAAGTTTTCAAATCGGGGATGAAAAAAAAAATTTCAAATTTTTACAGGGGTTGCATTGGAATTCTTGACCACCTCGAAGAGCAATAGAAAAATTCCATTTTCTCGAAAACTATAAGTCGCAGCTCAACTCCAAAAGCAGATTTGAATTCAGGAAAGGTACGATCTTAATTCTACATAAACAGTTTTCAAATCGGGGATGAAAAAAAAAATTTAAAATTTTTACAGGGGTTGCATTGGAATTCCTGACCACCTCGAAGAGCGATAGAAAAATTCCATTTTCTCGAAAACTATAAGTCGCAGCTCAACTCCGAAAGCAGATTTGAATCAGGAAAGGTGCGAGCTTAATTCTACATAAACAGTTTTCAAATCGGGGATGAAAAAAAAAATTTAAAATTTTTACAGGGGTTGCATTGGAATTCCTGACCACCTCGAAGAGCGATAGAAAAATTCCATTTTCTCGAAAACTATAAGTCGCAGCTCAACTCCAAAAGCAGATTTGAATTCAGGAAAGGTGCGAGCTTAATTCTACATAAACAGTTTTCAAATCGGGGATGAAAAAAAAAATTTTAAATTTTTACAGGGGTTGCATTGGAATTCCTGACCACCTCGAAGAGCGATAGAAAAATTCCATTTTCTCGAAAACTATAAGTCGCAGCTCAACTCCAAAAGCAGATTTGAATTCAAGAAAGGTGCGAGCTTAATTCTACATAAAAAGTTTTCAAATCGGGGATGAAAAAAAAAATTTCAAATTTTTACAGGGGTTGCATTGGAATTCTTGACCACCTCGAAGAGCAATAGAAAAATTCCATTTTCTCGAAAACTATAAGTCGCAGCTCAACTCCAAAAGCAGATTTGAATTCAGGAAAGGTACGATCTTAATTCTACATAAACAGTTTTCAAATCGGGGATGAAAAAAAAAATTTAAAATTTTTACAGGGGTTGCATTGGAATTCCTGACCACCTCGAAGAGCGATAGAAAAATTCCATTTTCTCGAAAACTATAAGTCGCAGCTCAACTCCGAAAGCAGATTTGAATTCAGGAAAGGTGCGAGCTTAATTCTACATAAACAGTTTTCAAATCGGGGAGGAAAAAAAAAATTTAAAATTTTTACAGGGGTTGCATTGGAATTCCTGACCACCTCGAAGAGCGATAGAAAAATTCCATTTTCTCGAAAACTATAAGTCGCAGCTCAACTCCAAAAGCAGATTTGAATTCAGGAAAGGTGCGAGCTTAATTCTACATAAACAGTTTTCAAATCGGGGATGAAAAAAAAAATTTCAAATTTTTACAGGGGTTGCATTGGAATTCCTGACCACCTCGAAGAGCGATAGAAAAATTCCATTTTCTCGAAAACTTTATGTAGAATTAAGCTCGCACCTTTCCTGAATTCAAATCTGCTTTTGGAGTTGAGCTGCGACTTGTAGTTTTCGAGAAAATGGAATTTTTCTATCGCTCTTCGAGGTGGTCAGGAGTTCCAATGCAACCCCTGTAAAAATTTGAAATTTTTTTTTTCATCCCCGATTTGAAAACTGTTTATGTAGAATTAAGCTCGCACCTTTCCTGAATTCAAATCTGCTTTTGGAGTTGAGCTGCGACTTATAGTTTTCGAGAAAATGGAATTTTTCTATCGCTCTTCGAGGTGGTCAGGAATTCCAATGCAACCCCTGTAAATATTTGAAATTTTTTTTTTCATTCCCGATTTGAAAACTGTTTATGTAGAATTAAGCTCGCACCTTTCCTGAATTCAAATCTGCTTTTGGAGTTGAGCTGCCACTTATAGTTTTCGAGAAAATGGAATTTTTCTATCGCTCTTCGAGGTGGTCAGGAATTCCAATGCAACCCCTGTAAAAATTTGAAATTTTTTTTTCTCCCCCGATTTGAAAACTGTTTATGAAGAATTAAGCTCGCACCTTTCCTGAATTCAAATCTGCTTTTGGAGTTGAGCTGCGACTTATAGTTTTCGAGAAAATGGAATTTTTCTATCGCTCTTCGAGGTGGTCAGGAATTCCAATGCAACCCCTGTAAAAATTTGAAATTTTTTTTTTCCTCTCCGATTTGAAAACTGTTTATGTAGAATTAAGCTCGCACCTTTCCTGAATTCAAATCTGCTTTTGGAGTTGAGCTGCGACTTACAGTTTTCGAGAAAATGGAATTTTTCTATCGCTCTTCGAGGTGGTCAGGAATTCCAATGCAACCCCTGTAAAAATTTGAAAATTTTTTTTCATCCCCGATTTGAAAACTGTTTATGTAGAATTAAGCTCGCACCTTTCCTGAATTCAAATCTGCTTTTGGAGTTGAGCTGCGACTTGTAGTTTTCGAGAAAATGGAATTTTTCTATCGCTCTTCGAGGTGGTCAGGAGTTCCAATGCAACCCCTGTAAAAATTTGAAATTTTTTTTTTTCATCCCCGATTTGAAAACTGTTTATGTAGAATTAAGCTCGCACCTTTCCTGAATTCAAATCTGCTTTTGGAGTTGAGCTGCGACTTATAGTTTTCGAGAAAATGGAATTTTTCTATCGCTCTTCGAGGTGGTCAGGAATTCCAATGCAACCCCTGTAAAAATTTGAAAGTTTTTTTTCATCCCCGATTTGAAAACTGTTTATGTAGAATTAAGCTCGCACCTTTCCTGAATTCAAATCTGCTTTTGGAGTTAAGCTGCGACTTATAGTTTTCGAGAAAATGGAATTTTTCTATCGCTCTTCGAGGTGGTCAGGAATTCCAATGCAACCCCTGTAAAAATTTGAAATTTTTTTTTTCTCCCCCGATTTGAAAACTGTTTATGAAGAATTAAGCTCGCACCTTTCCTGAATTCAAATCTGCTTTTGGAGTTGAGCTGCGACTTATAGTTTTCGAGAAAATGGAATTTTTCTATCGCTCTTCGAGGTGGTCAGGAATTCCAATGCAACCCCTGTAAATATTTGAAATTTTTTTTTTCATTCCCGATTTGAAAACTGTTTATGTAGAATTAAGCTCGCACCTTTCCTGAATTCAAATCTGCTTTTGGAGTTGAGCTGCCACTTATAGTTTTCGAGAAAATGGAATTTTTCTATCGCTCTTCGAGGTGGTCAGGAATCCCAATGCAACCCCTGTAAAAATTTGAAATTTTTTTTTTCATCCCCGATTTGAAAACTGTTTATGTAGAATTAAGCTCGCACCTTTGCTGAATTCAAATCTGCTTTCGGAGTTGAGCTGCGACTTATAGTTTTCGAGAAAATGGAATTTTTCTATCGCTCTTCGAGGTGGTCAGGAATTCCAATGCAACCCCTGTAAAAATTTGAAATTTTTTTTTTCCTCTCCGATTTGAAAACTGTTTATGTAGAATTAAGCTCGCACCTTTCCTGAATTCAAATCTGCTTTTGGAGTTGAGCTGCGACTTACAGTTTTCGAGAAAATGGAATTTTTCTATCGCTCTTCGAGGTGGTCAGGAATTCCAATGCAACCCCTGTAAAAATTTGAAATTTTTTTTTCCTCTCCGATTTGAAAACTGTTTATGTGGAATTAAGCTCGCACCTTTCCTGAATTCAAATCTGATTTTGGAGTTGAGCTGCGACTTGTAGTTTTCGAGAAAATGGAATTTTTCTATCGCTCTTCGAGGTGGTCAGGAGTTCCAATGCAACCCCTGTAAAAATTTGAAATTTTTTTTTTTCATCCCCGATTTGAAAACTGTTTATGTAGAATTAAGCTCGCACCTTTCCTGAATTCAAATCTGCTTTTGGAGTTGAGCTGCGACTTATAGTTTTCGAGAAAATGGAATTTTTCTATCGCTCTTCGAGGTGGTCAGGAATTCCAATGCAACCCCTGTAAAAATTTGAAAGTTTTTTTTCATCCCCGATTTGAAAACTGTTTATGTAGAATTAAGCTCGCACCTTTCCTGAATTCAAATCTGCTTTTGGAGTTAAGCTGCGACTTATAGTTTTCGAGAAAATGGAATTTTTCTATCGCTCTTCGAGGTGGTCAGGAATTCCAATGCAACCCCTGTAAAAATTTGAAATTTTTTTTTTCATCCCCGATTTGAAAACTGTTTATGTAGAATTAAGCTCGCACCTTTCCTGAATTCAAATCTGCTTTTGGAGTTGAGCTGCGACTTATAGTTTTCGAGAAAATGGAATTTTTCTATCGCTCTTCGAGGTGGTCAGGAATTCCAATGCAACCCCTGTAAAAATTTTAAATTTTTTTTTTCCTCCCCGATTTGAAAACTGTTTATGTAGAATTAAGCTCGCACCTTCCCTGAATTCAAATCTGCTTTCGGAGTTGAGCTGCGACTTATAGTTTTCGAGAAAATGGAATTTTTCTATCGCTCTTCGAGGTGGTCAGGAATTCCAATGCAACCCCTGTAAAAATTTTAAATTTTTTTTTTCATCCCCGATTTGAAAACTGTTTATGTAGAATTAAGATCGTACCTTTCCTGAATTCAAATCTGCTTTTGGAGTTGAGCTGCGACTTATAGTTTTCGAGAAAATGGAATTTTTCTATTGCTCTTCGAGGTGGTCAAGAATTCCAATGCAACCCCTGTAAAAATTTGAAATTTTTTTTTTCATCCCCGATTTGAAAACTTTTTATGTAGAATTAAGCTCGCACCTTTCTTGAATTCAAATCTGCTTTTGGAGTTGAGCTGCGACTTATAGTTTTCGAGAAAATGGAATTTTTCTATCGCTCTTCGAGGTGGTCAGGAATTCCAATGCAACCCCTGTAAAAATTTAAAATTTTTTTTTTCATCCCCGATTTGAAAACTGTTTATGTAGAATTAAGCTCGCACCTTTCCTGAATTCAAATCTGCTTTTGGAGTTGAGCTGCGACTTATAGTTTTCGAGAAAATGGAATTTTTCTATCGCTCTTCGAGGTGGTCAGGAATTCCAATGCAACCCCTGTAAAAATTTTAAATTTTTTTTTTCATCCCCGATTTGAAAACTGTTTATGTAGAATTAAGCTCGCACCTTTCCTGAATTCAAATCTGCTTTCGGAGTTGAGCTGCGACTTATAGTTTTCGAGAAAATGGAATTTTTCTATCGCTCTTCGAGGTGGTCAGGAATTCCAATGCAACCCCTGTAAAAATTTTAAATTTTTTTTTTCATCCCCGATTTGAAAACTGTTTATGTAGAATTAAGATCGTACCTTTCCTGAATTCAAATCTGCTTTTGGAGTTGAGCTGCGACTTATAGTTTTCGAGAAAATGGAATTTTTCTATCGCTCTTCGAGGTGGTCAGGAATTCCAATGCAACCCCTGTAAAAATTTGAAATTTTTTTTTTCATCCCCGATTTGAAAACTGTTTATGTAGAATTAAGCTCGCACCTTTCCTGAATTCAAATCTGCTTTTGGAGTTGAGCTGCGACTTATAGTTTTCGAGAAAATGCAATTTTTCTATCGCTCTTCGAGGTGGTCAGGAATTCCAATGCAACCCCTGTAAAAATTTTAAATTTTTTTTTTCCTCCCCGATTTGAAAACTGTTTATGTAGAATTAAGCTCGCACCTTTCCTGAATTCAAATCTGCTTTCGGAGTTGAGCTGCGACTTATAGTTTTCGAGAAAATGGAATTTTTCTATCGCTCTTCGAGGTGGTCAGGAATTCCAATGCAACCCCTGTAAAAATTTTAAATTTTTTTTTTCATCCCCGATTTGAAAACTGTTTATGTAGAATTAAGATCGTACCTTTCCTGAATTCAAATCTGCTTTTGGAGTTGAGCTGCGACTTATAGTTTTCGAGAAAATGGAATTTTTCTATTGCTCTTCGAGGTGGTCAAGAATTCCAATGCAACCCCTGTAAAAATTTGAAATTTTTTTTTTCATCCCCGATTTGAAAACTTTTTATGTAGAATTAAGCTCGCACCTTTCTTGAATTCAAATCTGCTTTTGGAGTTGAGCTGCGACTTATAGTTTTCGAGAAAATGGAATTTTTCTATCGCTCTTCGAGGTGGTCAGGAATTCCAATGCAACCCCTGTAAAAATTTAAATTTTTTTTTTTCATCCCCGATTTGAAAACTGTTTATGTAGAATTAAGCTCGCACCTTTCCTGAATTCAAATCTGCTTTTGGAGTTGAGCTGCGACTTATAGTTTTCGAGAAAATGGAATTTTTCTATCGCTCTTCGAGGTGGTCAGGAATTCCAATGCAACCCCTGTAAAAATTTGAAATTTTTTTTTTCCTCCCCGATTTGAAAACTGTTTATGTAGAATTAAGCTCGCACCTTTCCTGAATTCAAATCTGTTTTTGGAGTTGAGCTGCGACTTATAGTTTTCGAGAAAATGGAATTTTTCTATCGCTCTTCGAGGTGGTCAGGAATTCCAATGCAACCCCTGTAAAAATTTGAAATTTTGTTTTTCATCCCCGATTTGAAAACTTTTTATGTAGAATTAAGCTCGCACCTTTCCTGAATTCAAATCTGCTTTTGGAGTTGAGCTGCGACTTATAGTTTTCGAGAAAATGGAATTTTTCTATCGCTCTTCGAGGTGGTCAGGAATTCCAATGCAACCCCTGTAAAAATTTGAAATTTTTTTTTTCATCCCCGATTTGAAAACTGTTTTTGTAGAATTAAGCTCGCAAATTTCCTGAATTCAAATCTGCTTTTGGAGTTGAGCTGCGACTTATAGTTTTCGAGAAAATGGAATTTTTCTATCGCTCTTCGAGGTGGTCAGGAATTCCAATGCAACCCCTGTAAAAATTTGAAATTTTTTTTTTCCTCCCCGATTTGAAAACTGTTTATGTAGAATTAAGCTCGCACCTTTCCTGAATTCAAATCTGCTTTTGGAGTTGAGCTGCGACTTATAGTTTTCGAGAAAATGGAATTTTTCTATCGCTCTTCGAGGTGGTCAGGAATTCCAATGCAACCCCTGTAAAAATTTGAAATTTTTTTTTTCATCCCCGATTTGAAAACTGTTTATGTAGAATTAAGATCGCACCTTCCTGAATTCAAATCTGCTTTTGGAGTTGAGCTGCGACTTATAGTTTTCGAGAAAATGGAATTTTTCTATCGCTCTTCGAGGTGGTCAGGAATTCCAATGCAACCCCTGTAAAAATTTAAAATTTTTTTTTTCATCCCCGATTTGAAAACTGTTTATGCAGAATTAAGCTCGCACCTTTCCTGAATTCAAATCTGCTTTTGGAGTTGAGCTGCGACTTATAGTTTTCGAGAAAATGGAATTTTTCTATCGCTCTTCGAGGTGGTCAGGAATTCCAATGCAACCCCTGTAAAAATTTGAAATTTTTTTTTTCCTCCCCGATTTGAAAACTGTTTATGTAGAATTAAGCTCGCACCTTTCCTGAATTCAAATCTGCTTTTGGAGTTGAGCTGCGACTTATAGTTTTCGAGAAAATGGAATTTTTCTATCGCTCTTCGAGGTGGTCAGGAATTCCAATGCAACCCCTGTAAAAATTTTAAATTTTGTTTTTCATCCCCGATTTGAAAACTTTTTATGTAGAATTAAGCTCGCACCTTTCCTGAATTCAAATCTGCTTTTGGAGTTGAGCTGCGACTTATAGTTTTCGAGAAAATGGAATTTTTCTATCGCTCTTCGAGGTGGCCAGGAATTCCAATGCAACCCCTGTAAAAATTTGAAATTTTTTTTTTCCTCCCCGATTTGAAAACTGTTTATGTAGAATTAAGCTCGCACCTTTCCTGAATTCAAATCTGCTTTTGGAGTTGAGCTGCGACTTATAGTTTTCGAGAAAATGGAATTTTTCTATCGCTCTTCGAGGTGGTCAGGAATTCCAATGCAACCCCTGTAAAAATTTGAAATTTTTTTTTTCATCCCCGATTTGAAAACTGTTTATGTAGAATTAAGCTCGCACCTTTCCTGAATTCAAATCTGCTTTTGGAGTTGAGCTGCGACTTATAGTTTTCGAGAAAATGGAATTTTTCTATCGCTCTTCGAGGTGGCCAGGAATTCCAATGCAACCCCTGTAAAAATTTGAAATTTTTTTTTTCATCCCCGATTTGAAAACTGTTTTTGTAGAATTAAGCTCGCACCTTTCCTGAATTCAAATCTGCTTTTGGAGTTGAGCTGCGACTTATAGTTTTCGAGAAAATGGAATTTTTCTATCGCTCTTCGAGGTGGTCAGGAATTCCAATGCAACCCCTGTAAAAATTTGAAATTTTTTTTTTTATCCCCGATTTGAAAACTGTTTATGTAGAATTAAGCTCGCACCTTTCCTGAATTCAAATCTGCTTTTGGAGTTGAGCTGCGACTTATAGTTTTCGAGAAAATGGAATTTTTCTATCGCTCTTCGAGGTGGCCAGGAATTCCAATGCAACCCCTGTAAAAATTTGAAATTTTTTTTTTATCCCCGATTTGAAAACTGTTTATGTAGAATTAAGCTCGCACCTTTCCTGAATTCAAATCTGCTTTTGGAGTTGAGCTGCGACTTATAGTTTTCGAGAAAATGGAATTTTTCTATCGCTCTTCGAGGTGGTCAGGAATTCCAATGCAACCCCTGTAAAAATTTGAAATTTTTTTTTTCATCCCCGATTTGAAAACTGTTTATGTAGAATTAAGCTCGCACCTTTCCTGAATTCAAATCTGCTTTTGGAGTTGAGGTGCGACTTATAGTTTTCGAGAAAATGGAATTTTTCTATCGCTCTTCGAGGTGGTCAGGAATTCCAATGCAACCCCCGTAAAAATTTGAATTTTTTTTTTTCATCCCCGATTTGAAAACTGTTTATGTAGAATTAAGCTCGCACCTTTCCTGAATTCAAATCTGCTTTTGGAGTTGAGGTGCGACTTATAGTTTTCGAGAAAATTGAATTTTTCTATCGCTCTTCGAGGTGGTCAGGAATTCCAATGCAACCCCTGTAAAAATTTAAAATTTTTTTTTTCATCCCCGATTTGAAAACTGTTTATGTAGAATTAAGCTCGCACCGTTCCTGAATTCAAATCTGCTTTTGGAGTTGAGCTGCGACTTATAGTTTTCGAGAAAATGGAATTTTTCTATCGCTCTTCGAGGTGGTCAGGAATTCCAATGCAACCCCTGTAAAAATTTGAAATTTTTTTTTTCATCCCCGATTTGAAAACTGTTTATGTAGAATTAAGCTCGCACCTTTCCTGAATTCAAATCTGCTTTCGGAGTTGAGTGGCGACTTATAGTTTTCGAGAAAATGGAATTTTTGTATAGCTCTTCGAGGTGGTCAGGAATTCCAAGGAAACCCTTGTAAAAATTTGAAATTTTTTTCTTCCTCCCCGATTTGAAAACTGTTTATGTAGAATTAAGTTCGCACCTTTCCTGAATTCAAATCTGCTTTTGGAGTTGAATTGCGACTTATAGTTTTCGAGAAAATGGAATTTTTCTATCGCTCTTCGAGGTGGTCAGGAATTCCAATGCAACCCCTGTAAAAATTTGAATTTTTTTTTTTCATCCCCGATTTGAAAACTGTTTATGTAGAATTAAGCTCGCACCTTTCCTGAATTCAAATCTGCTTTTGGAGTTGAGGTGCGACTTATAGTTTTCGAGAAAATGGAATTTTTCTATCGCTCTTCGAGGTGGTCAGGAATTCCAATGCAACCCCTGTAAAAATTTGAAATTTTTTTTTTCATCCCCGATTTGAAAACTGTTTATGTAGAATTAAGCTCGCACCTTTCCTGAATTCAAATCTGCTTTTGGAGTTGAGCTGCGACTTATAGTTTTCGAGAAAATGGAATTTTTCTATCGCTCTTCGATGTGGTCAGGAATTCCAATGCAACCCCTGCAAAAATTTGAAATTTTTTTTTTCCTCCCCGATTTGAAAACTGTTTATGTAGAATTAAGCTCGCACCTTTCCTGAATTCAAATCTGCTTTTGGAGTTGAGCTGCGACTTATAGTTTTCGAGAAAATGGAATTTTTCTATCGCTCTTCGAGGTGGTCAGGAATTCCAATGCAACCCCTGTAAAAATTTTAAATTTTGTTTTTCATCCCCGATTTGAAAACTTTTTATGTAGAATTAAGCTCGCACCTTTCCTGAATTCAAATCTGCTTTTGGAGTTGAGCTGCGACTTATAGTTTTCGAGAAAATGGAATTTTTCTATCGCTCTTCGAGGTGGTCAGGAATTCCAATGCAACCCCTGTAAAAATTTGAAATTTTTTTTTTCATCCCCGATTTGAAAACTGTTTTTGTAGAATTAAGCTCGCACCTTTCCTGAATTCAAATCTGCTTTTGGAGTTGGGCAGCGACTTATAGTTTTCGAGAAAATGGAATTTTTCTATCGCTCTTCGAGCTGGTCAGGAATTCCAATGCAACCCCTGTAAAAATTTGAAATTTTTTTTTTCATCCCCGATTTGAAAACTGTTTATGTAGAATTAAGCTCGCACCTTTCCTGAATTCAAATCTGCTTTTGGAGTTAAGCTGCGACTTATAGTTTTCGAGAAAATGGAATTTTTCTATCGCTCTTCGAGGTGGTCAGGAATTCCAATGCAACCCCTGTAAAAATTTGAAATTTTTTTTTTCATCCCCGATTTGAAAACTGTTTATGTAGAATTAAGATCGCACCTTTCCTGAATTCAAATCTGCTTTTGGAGTTGAGCTGCGACTTATAGTTTTCGAGAAAATGGAATTTTTCTATTGCTCTTCGAGGTGGTCAAGAATTCCAATGCAACCCCTGTAAAAAGTTGAAATTTTTTTTTTCATCCCCGATTTGAAAACTTTTTATGAAGAATTAAGCTCGCACCTTTCTTGAATTCAAATCTGCTTTTGGAGTTGAGCTGCGACTTATAGTTTTCGAGAAAATGGAATTTTTCTATCGCTCTTCGAGGTGGTCAGGAATTCCAATGCAACCCCTGTAAAAATTTAAAATTTTTTTTTTCATCCCCGATTTGAAAACTGTTTATGTAGAATTAAGCTCGCACCTTTCCTGAATTCAAATCTGCTTTTGGAGTTGAGCTGCGACTTATAGTTTTCGAGAAAATGGAATTTTTCTATCGCTCTTCGAGGTGGTCAGGAATTCCAATGCAACCCCTGTAAAAATTTAAAATTTTTTTTTTCATCCCCGATTTGAAAACTGTTTATGTAGAATTAAGCTCGCACCTTTCCTGAATTCAAATCTGCTTTCGGAGTTGAGCTGCGACTTATAGTTTTCGAGAAAATGGAATTTTTGTATAGCTCTTCGAGGTGGTCAGGAATTCCAAGGAAACCCTTGTAAAAATTTGAAATTTTTTTCTTCCTCCCCGATTTGAAAACTGTTTATGTAGAATTAAGCTCGCACCTTTCCTGAATTCAAATCAGCTTTTGGAGTTGAATTGCGACTTATAGTTTTCGAGAAAATGGAATTTTTCTATCGCTCTTCGAGGTGGTCAGGAATTCCAATGCAACCCCTGTAAAAATTTGAATTTTTTTTTTTCATCCCCGATTTGAAAACTGTTTATGTAGAATTAAGCTCGCACCTTTCCTGAATTCAAATCTGCTTTTGGAGTTGAGGTGCGACTTATAGTTTTCGAGAAAATGGAATTTTTCTATCGCTCTTCGAGGTGGTCAGGAATTCCAATGCAACCCCTGTAAAAATTTGAAATTTTTTTTTTCATCCCCGATTTGAAAACTGTTTATGTAGAATTAAGCTCGCACCTTTCCTGAATTCAAATCTGCTTTTGGAGTTGAGCTGCGACTTATAGTTTTCGAGAAAATGGAATTTTTCTATCGCTCTTCGAGGTGGTCAGGAATTCCAATGCAACCCCTGTAAAAATTTTAAATTTTTTTTTTCCTCCCCGATTTGAAAACTGTTTATGTAGAATTAAGCTCGCACCTTTCCTGAATTCAAATCTGCTTTTGGAGTTGAGCTGCGACTTATAGTTTTCGAGAAAATGGAATTTTTCTAATGCTCTTCGAGGTGGTCAAGAATTCCAATGCAACCCCTGTAAAAATTTGAAATTTTTTTTTTCATCCCCGATTTGAAAACTTTTTATGTAGAATTAAGCTCGCACCTTTCTTGAATTCAAATCTGCTTTTGGAGTTGAGCTGCGACTTATAGTTTTCGAGAAAATGGAATTTTTCTATCGCTCTTCGAGGTGGTCAGGAATTCCAATGCAACCCCTGTAAAAATTTGAAATTTTTTTTTTCATCCCCGATTTGAAAACTTTTTATGTAGAATTAAGCTCGCACCTTTCCTGAATTCAAATCTGCTTTTGGAGTTGAGCTGCGACTTATAGTTTTCGACAAAATGGAATTTTTCTATCGCTCTTCGAGGTGGCCAGGAATTCCAATGCAACCCCTGTAAAAATTTGAAATTTTTTTTTTCATCCCCGATTTGAAAACTGTTTTTGTAGAATTAAGCTCGCACCTTTCCTGAATTCAAATCTGCTTTTGGAGTTGAGCTGCGACTTATAGTTTTCGAGAAAATGGAATTTTTCTATCGCTCTTCGAGGTGGTCAGGAATTCCAATGCAACCCCTGTAAAAATTTGAAATTTTTTTTTTCATCCCCGATTTGAAAACTTTTTATGTAGAATTAAGCTCGCGCCTTTCCTGAATTCAAATCTGCTTTTGGAGTTGAGCTGCGACTTATAGTTTTCGAGAAAATGGAATTTTTCTATTGCTCTTCGAGGTGGTCAAGAATTCCAATGCAACCCCTGTAAAAAGTTGAAATTTTTTTTTTCATCCCCGATTTGAAAACTTTTTATGTAGAATTAAGCTCGCACCTTTCTTGAATTCAAATCTGCTTTTGGAGTTGAGCTGCGACTTATAGTTTTCGAGAAAATGGAATTTTTCTATCGCTCTTCGAGGTGGTCAGGAATTCCAATGCAACCCCTGTAAAAATTTAAAATTTTTTTTTTCATCCCCGATTTGAAAACTGTTTATGTAGAATTAAGCTCGCACCTTTCCTGAATTCAAATCTGCTTTTGGAGTTGAGCTGCGACTTATAGTTTTCGAGAAAATGGAATTTTTCTATCGCTCTTCGAGGTGGTCAGGAATTCCAATGCAACCCCTGTAAAAATTTAAAATTTTTTTTTTCATCCCCGATTTGAAAACTGTTTATGTAGAATTAAGCTCGCACCTTTCCTGAATTCAAATCTGCTTTCGGAGTTGAGCTGCGACTTATAGTTTTCGAGAAAATGGAATTTTTGTATAGCTCTTCGAGGTGGTCAGGAATTCCAAGGAAACCCTTGTAAAAATTTGAAATTTTTTTCTTCCTCCCCGATTTGAAAACTGTTTATGTAGAATTAAGCTCGCACCTTTCCTGAATTCAAATCTGCTTTTGGAGTTGAATTGCGACTTATAGTTTTCGAGAAAATGGAATTTTTCTATCGCTCTTCGAGGTGGTCAGGAATTCCAATGCAACCCCTGTAAAAATTTGAATTTTTTTTTTTCATCCCCGATTTGAAAACTGTTTATGTAGAATTAAGCTCGCACCTTTCCTGAATTCAAATCTGCTTTTGGAGTTGAGGTGCGACTTATAGTTTTCGAGAAAATGGAATTTTTCTATCGCTCTTCGAGGTGGTCAGGAATTCCAATGCAACCCCTGTAAAAATTTGAAATTTTTTTTTTCATCCCCGATTTGAAAACTTTTTATGTAGAATTAAGCTCGCACCTTTCCTGAATTCAAATCTGCTTTTGGAGTTGAGCTGCGACTTATAGTTTTCGACAAAATGGAATTTTTCTATCGCTCTTCGAGGTGGCCAGGAATTCCAATGCAACCCCTGTAAAAATTTGAAATTTTTTTTTTCATCCCCGATTTGAAAACTGTTTTTGTAGAATTAAGCTCGCACCTTTCCTGAATTCAAATCTGCTTTTGGAGTTGAGCTGCGACTTATAGTTTTCGAGAAAATGGAATTTTTCTATCGCTCTTCGAGGTGGTCAGGAATTCCAATGCAACCCCTGTAAAAATTTAAAATTTTTTTTTTCATCCCCGATTTGAAAACTGTTTATGTAGAATTAAGCTCGCACCTTTCCTGAATTCAAATCTGCTTTCGGAGTTGAGCTGCGACTTATAGTTTTCGAGAAAATGGAATTTTTGTATAGCTCTTCGAGGTGGTCAGGAATTCCAAGGAAACCCTTGTAAAAATTTGAAATTTTTTTCTTCCTCCCCGATTTGAAAACTGTTTATGTAGAATTAAGCTCGCACCTTTCCTGAATTCAAATCTGCTTTTGGAGTTGAGCTGCGACTTATAGTTTTCGAGAAAATGGAATTTTTCTATCGCTCTTCGAGGTGGTCAGGAATTCCAATGCAACCCCTGTAAAAATTTGAATTTTTTTTTTTCATCCCCGATTTGAAAACTGTTTATGTAGAATTAAGCTCGCACCTTTCCTGAATTCAAATCTGCTTTTGGAGTTGAGGTGCGACTTATAGTTTTCGAGAAAATGGAATTTTTCTATCGCTCTTCGAGGTGGTCAGGAATTCCAATGCAACCCCTGTAAAAATTTGAAATTTTTTTTTTCATCCCCGATTTGAAAACTGTTTATGTAGAATTAAGCTCGCACCTTTCCTGAATTCAAATCTGCTTTTGGAGTTGAGCTGCGACTTATAGTTTTCGAGAAAATGGAATTTTTCTATCGCTCTTCGAGGTGGTCAGGAATTCCAATGCAACCCCTGTAAAAATTTTAAATTTTTTTTTTCCTCCCCGATTTGAAAACTGTTTATGTAGAATTAAGCTCGCACCTTTCCTGAATTCAAATCTGCTTTTGGAGTTGAGCTGCGACTTATAGTTTTCGAGAAAATGGAATTTTTCTAATGCTCTTCGAGGTGGTCAAGAATTCCAATGCAACCCCTGTAAAAATTTGAAATTTTTTTTTTCATCCCCGATTTGAAAACTTTTTATGTAGAATTAAGCTCGCACCTTTCTTGAATTCAAATCTGCTTTTGGAGTTGAGCTGCGACTTATAGTTTTCGACAAAATGGAATTTTTCTATCGCTCTTCGAGGTGGCCAGGAATTCCAATGCAACCCCTGTAAAAATTTGAAATTTTTTTTTTCATCCCCGATTTGAAAACTGTTTTTGTAGAATTAAGCTCGCACCTTTCCTGAATTCAAATCTGCTTTTGGAGTTGAGCTGCGACTTATAGTTTTCGAGAAAATGGAATTTTTCTATCGCTCTTCGAGGTGGTCAGGAATTCCAATGCAACCCCTGTAAAAATTTAAAATTTTTTTTTTCATCCCCGATTTGAAAACTGTTTATGTAGAATTAAGCTCGCACCTTTCCTGAATTCAAATCTGCTTTCGGAGTTGAGCTGCGACTTATAGTTTTCGAGAAAATGGAATTTTTGTATAGCTCTTCGAGGTGGTCAGGAATTCCAAGGAAACCCTTGTAAAAATTTGAAATTTTTTTCTTCCTCCCCGATTTGAAAACTGTTTATGTAGAATTAAGCTCGCACCTTTCCTGAATTCAAATCTGCTTTTGGAGTTGAATTGCGACTTATAGTTTTCGAGAAAATGGAATTTTTCTATCGCTCTTCGAGGTGGTCAGGAATTCCAATGCAACCCCTGTAAAAATTTGAATTTTTTTTTTTCATCCCCGATTTGAAAACTGTTTATGTAGAATTAAGCTCGCACCTTTCCTGAATTCAAATCTGCTTTTGGAGTTGAGGTGCGACTTATAGTTTTCGAGAAAATGGAATTTTTCTATCGCTCTTCGAGGTGGTCAGGAATTCCAATGCAACCCCTGTAAAAATTTGAAATTTTTTTTTTCATCCCCGATTTGAAAACTGTTTATGTAGAATTAAGCTCGCACCTTTCCTGAATTCAAATCTGCTTTTGGAGTTGAGCTGCGACTTATAGTTTTCGAGAAAATGGAATTTTTCTATCGCTCTTCGAGGTGGTCAGGAATTCCAATGCAACCCCTGTAAAAATTTTAAATTTTTTTTTTCCTCCCCGATTTGAAAACTGTTTATGTAGAATTAAGCTCGCACCTTTCCTGAATTCAAATCTGCTTTTGGAGTTGAGCTGCGACTTATAGTTTTCGAGAAAATGGAATTTTTCTAATGCTCTTCGAGGTGGTCAAGAATTCCAATGCAACCCCTGTAAAAATTTGAAATTTTTTTTTTCATCCCCGATTTGAAAACTTTTTATGTAGAATTAAGCTCGCACCTTTCTTGAATTCAAATCTGCTTTTGGAGTTGAGCTGCGACTTATAGTTTTCGAGAAAATGGAATTTTTCTATCGCTCTTCGAGGTGGTCAGGAATTCCAATGCAACCCCTGTAAAAATTTGAAATTTTTTTTTTCATCCCCGATTTGAAAACTTTTTATGTAGAATTAAGCTCGCACCTTTCCTGAATTCAAATCTGCTTTTGGAGTTGAGCTGCGACTTATAGTTTTCGACAAAATGGAATTTTTCTATCGCTCTTCGAGGTGGCCAGGAATTCCAATGCAACCCCTGTAAAAATTTGAAATTTTTTTTTTCATCCCCGATTTGAAAACTGTTTTTGTAGAATTAAGCTCGCACCTTTCCTGAATTCAAATCTGCTTTTGGAGTTGAGCTGCGACTTATAGTTTTCGAGAAAATGGAATTTTTCTATCGCTCTTCGAGGTGGTCAGGAATTCCAATGCAACCCCTGTAAAAATTTGAAATTTTTTTTTTCATCCCCGATTTGAAAACTTTTTATGTAGAATTAAGCTCGCACCTTTCCTGAATTCAAATCTGCTTTTGGAGTTGAGCTGCGACTTATAGTTTTCGAGAAAATGGAATTTTTCTATCGCTCTTCGAGGTGGTCAGGAATTCCAATGCAACCCCTGTAAAAATTTGAATTTTTTTTTTTCATCCCCGATTTGAAAACTGTTTATGTAGAATTAAGCTCGCACCTTTCCTGAATTCAAATCTGCTTTTGGAGTTGAGGTGCGACTTATAGTTTTCGAGAAAATGGAATTTTTCTATCGCTCTTCGAGGTGGTCAGGAATTCCAATGCAACCCCTGTAAAAATTTGAAATTTTTTTTTTCATCCCCGATTTGAAAACTTTTTATGTAGAATTAAGCTCGCACCTTTCCTGAATTCAAATCTGCTTTTGGAGTTGAGCTGCGACTTATAGTTTTCGACAAAATGGAATTTTTCTATCGCTCTTCGAGGTGGCCAGGAATTCCAATGCAACCCCTGTAAAAATTTGAAATTTTTTTTTTCATCCCCGATTTGAAAACTGTTTTTGTAGAATTAAGCTCGCACCTTTCCTGAATTCAAATCTGCTTTTGGAGTTGAGCTGCGACTTATAGTTTTCGAGAAAATGGAATTTTTCTATCGCTCTTCGAGGTGGTCAGGAATTCCAATGCAACCCCTGTAAAAATTTAAAATTTTTTTTTTCATCCCCGATTTGAAAACTGTTTATGTAGAATTAAGCTCGCACCTTTCCTGAATTCAAATCTGCTTTCGGAGTTGAGCTGCGACTTATAGTTTTCGAGAAAATGGAATTTTTGTATAGCTCTTCGAGGTGGTCAGGAATTCCAAGGAAACCCTTGTAAAAATTTGAAATTTTTTTCTTCCTCCCCGATTTGAAAACTGTTTATGTAGAATTAAGCTCGCACCTTTCCTGAATTCAAATCTGCTTTTGGAGTTGAATTGCGACTTATAGTTTTCGAGAAAATGGAATTTTTCTATCGCTCTTCGAGGTGGTCAGGAATTCCAATGCAACCCCTGTAAAAATTTGAATTTTTTTTTTTCATCCCCGATTTGAAAACTGTTTATGTAGAATTAAGCTCGCACCTTTCCTGAATTCAAATCTGCTTTTGGAGTTGAGGTGCGACTTATAGTTTTCGAGAAAATGGAATTTTTCTATCGCTCTTCGAGGTGGTCAGGAATTCCAATGCAACCCCTGTAAAAATTTGAAATTTTTTTTTTCATCCCCGATTTGAAAACTGTTTATGTAGAATTAAGCTCGCACCTTTCCTGAATTCAAATCTGCTTTTGGAGTTGAGCTGCGACTTATAGTTTTCGAGAAAATGGAATTTTTCTATCGCTCTTCGAGGTGGTCAGGAATTCCAATGCAACCCCTGTAAAAATTTTAAATTTTTTTTTTCCTCCCCGATTTGAAAACTGTTTATGTAGAATTAAGCTCGCACCTTTCCTGAATTCAAATCTGCTTTTGGAGTTGAGCTGCGACTTATAGTTTTCGAGAAAATGGAATTTTTCTAATGCTCTTCGAGGTGGTCAAGAATTCCAATGCAACCCCTGTAAAAATTTGAAATTTTTTTTTTCATCCCCGATTTGAAAACTTTTTATGTAGAATTAAGCTCGCACCTTTCTTGAATTCAAATCTGCTTTTGGAGTTGAGCTGCGACTTATAGTTTTCGACAAAATGGAATTTTTCTATCGCTCTTCGAGGTGGCCAGGAATTCCAATGCAACCCCTGTAAAAATTTGAAATTTTTTTTTTCATCCCCGATTTGAAAACTGTTTTTGTAGAATTAAGCTCGCACCTTTCCTGAATTCAAATCTGCTTTTGGAGTTGAGCTGCGACTTATAGTTTTCGAGAAAATGGAATTTTTCTATCGCTCTTCGAGGTGGTCAGGAATTCCAATGCAACCCCTGTAAAAATTTAAAATTTTTTTTTTCATCCCCGATTTGAAAACTGTTTATGTAGAATTAAGCTCGCACCTTTCCTGAATTCAAATCTGCTTTCGGAGTTGAGCTGCGACTTATAGTTTTCGAGAAAATGGAATTTTTGTATAGCTCTTCGAGGTGGTCAGGAATTCCAAGGAAACCCTTGTAAAAATTTGAAATTTTTTTCTTCCTCCCCGATTTGAAAACTGTTTATGTAGAATTAAGCTCGCACCTTTCCTGAATTCAAATCTGCTTTTGGAGTTGAATTGCGACTTATAGTTTTCGAGAAAATGGAATTTTTCTATCGCTCTTCGAGGTGGTCAGGAATTCCAATGCAACCCCTGTAAAAATTTGAATTTTTTTTTTTCATCCCCGATTTGAAAACTGTTTATGTAGAATTAAGCTCGCACCTTTCCTGAATTCAAATCTGCTTTTGGAGTTGAGGTGCGACTTATAGTTTTCGAGAAAATGGAATTTTTCTATCGCTCTTCGAGGTGGTCAGGAATTCCAATGCAACCCCTGTAAAAATTTGAAATTTTTTTTTTCATCCCCGATTTGAAAACTGTTTATGTAGAATTAAGCTCGCACCTTTCCTGAATTCAAATCTGCTTTTGGAGTTGAGCTGCGACTTATAGTTTTCGAGAAAATGGAATTTTTCTATCGCTCTTCGAGGTGGTCAGGAATTCCAATGCAACCCCTGTAAAAATTTTAAATTTTTTTTTTCCTCCCCGATTTGAAAACTGTTTATGTAGAATTAAGCTCGCACCTTTCCTGAATTCAAATCTGCTTTTGGAGTTGAGCTGCGACTTATAGTTTTCGAGAAAATGGAATTTTTCTAATGCTCTTCGAGGTGGTCAAGAATTCCAATGCAACCCCTGTAAAAATTTGAAATTTTTTTTTTCATCCCCGATTTGAAAACTTTTTATGTAGAATTAAGCTCGCACCTTTCTTGAATTCAAATCTGCTTTTGGAGTTGAGCTGCGACTTATAGTTTTCGAGAAAATGGAATTTTTCTATCGCTCTTCGAGGTGGTCAGGAATTCCAATGCAACCCCTGTAAAAATTTGAAATTTTTTTTTTCATCCCCGATTTGAAAACTTTTTATGTAGAATTAAGCTCGCACCTTTCCTGAATTCAAATCTGCTTTTGGAGTTGAGCTGCGACTTATAGTTTTCGACAAAATGGAATTTTTCTATCGCTCTTCGAGGTGGCCAGGAATTCCAATGCAACCCCTGTAAAAATTTGAAATTTTTTTTTTCATCCCCGATTTGAAAACTGTTTTTGTAGAATTAAGCTCGCACCTTTCCTGAATTCAAATCTGCTTTTGGAGTTGAGCTGCGACTTATAGTTTTCGAGAAAATGGAATTTTTCTATCGCTCTTCGAGGTGGTCAGGAATTCCAATGCAACCCCTGTAAAAATTTGAAATTTTTTTTTTCATCCCCGATTTGAAAACTTTTTATGTAGAATTAAGCTCGCACCTTTCCTGAATTCAAATCTGCTTTTGGAGTTGAGCTGCGACTTATAGTTTTCGAGAAAATGGAATTTTTCTATCGCTCTTCGAGGTGGTCAGGAATTCCAATGCAACCCCTGTAAAAATTTGAAATTTTTTTTTTTATCCCCGATTTGAAAACTGTTTATGTAGAATTAAGCTCGCACCTTTCCTGAATTCAAATCTGCTTTTGGAGTTGAGCTGCGACTTATAGTTTTCGAGAAAATGGAATTTTTCTATCGCTCTTCGAGGTGGTCAGGAATTCCAATGCAACCCCTGTAAAAATTTGAAATTTTTTTTTTCATCCCCGATTTGAAAACTGTTTATGTAGAATTAAGCTCGCACCTTTCCTGAATTCAAATCTGCTCTTGGAGTTGAGCTGCGACTTATAGTTTTCGAGAAAATGGAATTTTTCTATCGCTCTTCGAGGTGGTCAGGAATTCCAATGCAACCCCTGTAAAAATTTTAAATTTTTTTTTTCATCCCCGATTTGAAAACTGTTTATGTAGAATTAAGATCGCACCTTTCCTGAATTCAAATCTGCTTTTGGAGTTGAGCTGCGACTTATAGTTTTCGAGAAAATGGAATTTTTCTATTGCTCTTCGAGGTGGTCAAGAATTCCAATGCAACCCCTGTAAAAAGTTGAAATTTTTTTTTTCATCCCCGATTTGAAAACTTTTAATGTAGAATTAAGCTCGCACCTTTCTTGAATTCAAATCTGCTTTTGGAGTTGAGCTGCGACTTATAGTTTTCGAGAAAATGGAATTTTTCTATCGCTCTTCGAGGTGGTCAGGAATTCCAATGCAACCCCTGTAAAAATTTAAAATTTTTTTTTTCATCCCCGATTTGAAAACTGTTTATGTAGAATTAAGCTCGCACCTTTCCTGAATTCAAATCTGCTTTTGGAGTTGAGCTGCGACTTATAGTTTTCGAGAAAATGGAATTTTTCTATCGCTCTTCGATGTGGTCAGGAATTCCAATGCAACCCCTGCAAAAATTTGAAATTTTTTTTTTCCTCCCCGATTTGAAAACTGTTTATGTAGAATTAAGCTCGCACCTTTCCTGAATTCAAATCTGCTTTTGGAGTTGAGCTGCGACTTATAGTTTTCGAGAAAATGGAATTTTTCTATCGCTCTTCGAGGTGGTCAGGAATTCCAATGCAACCCCTGTAAAAATTTTAAATTTTGTTTTTCATCCCCGATTTGAAAACTTTTTATGTAGAATTAAGCTCGCACCTTTCCTGAATTCAAATCTGCTTTTGGAGTTGAGCTGCGACTTATAGTTTTCGAGAAAATGGAATTTTTCTATCGCTCTTCGAGGTGGTCAGGAATTCCAATGCAACCCCTGTAAAAATTTGAAATTTTTTTTTTCATCCCCGATTTGAAAACTGTTTTTGTAGAATTAAGCTCGCACCTTTCCTGAATTCAAATCTGCTTTTGGAGTTGGGCAGCGACTTATAGTTTTCGAGAAAATGGAATTTTTCTATCGCTCTTCGAGCTGGTCAGGAATTCCAATGCAACCCCTGTAAAAATTTGAAATTTTTTTTTTCATCCCCGATTTGAAAACTGTTTATGTAGAATTAAGCTCGCACCTTTCCTGAATTCAAATCTGCTTTTGGAGTTAAGCTGCGACTTATAGTTTTCGAGAAAATGGAATTTTTCTATCGCTCTTCGAGGTGGTCAGGAATTCCAATGCAACCCCTGTAAAAATTTGAAATTTTTTTTTTCATCCCCGATTTGAAAACTGTTTATGTAGAATTAAGCTCGCACCTTTCCTGAATTCAAATCTGCTCTTGGAGTTGAGCTGCGACTTATAGTTTTCGAGAAAATGGAATTTTTCTATCGCTCTTCGAGGTGGTCAGGAATTCCAATGCAACCCCTGTAAAATTTTAAATTTTTTTTTTCATCCCCGATTTGAAAACTGTTTATGTAGAATTAAGATCGCACCTTTCCTGAATTCAAATCTGCTTTTGGAGTTGAGCTGCGACTTATAGTTTTCGAGAAAATGGAATTTTTCTATTGCTCTTCGAGGTGGTCAAGAATTCCAATGCAACCCCTGTAAAAAGTTGAAATTTTTTTTTTCATCCCCGATTTGAAAACTTTTTATGTAGAATTAAGCTCGCACCTTTCTTGAATTCAAATCTGCTTTTGGAGTTGAGCTGCGACTTATAGTTTTCGAGAAAATGGAATTTTTCTATCGCTCTTCGATGTGGTCAGGAATTCCAATGCAACCCCTGCAAAAATTTGAAATTTTTTTTTTCCTCCCCGATTTGAAAACTGTTTATGTAGAATTAAGCTCGCACCTTTCCTGAATTCAAATCTGCTTTTGGAGTTGAGCTGCGACTTATAGTTTTCGAGAAAATGGAATTTTTCTATCGCTCTTCGAGGTGGTCAGGAATTCCAATGCAACCCCTGTAAAAATTTTAAATTTTGTTTTTCATCCCCGATTTGAAAACTTTTTATGTAGAATTAAGCTCGCACCTTTCCTGAATTCAAATCTGCTTTTGGAGTTGAGCTGCGACTTATAGTTTTCGAGAAAATGGAATTTTTCTATCGCTCTTCGAGGTGGTCAGGAATTCCAATGCAACCCCTGTAAAAATTTTAAATTTTTTTTTTCATCCCCGATTTGAAAACTGTTTATGTAGAATTAAGCTCGCACCTTTCCTGAATTCAAATCTGCTTTTGGAGTTGAGCTGCGACTTATAGTTTTCGAGAAAATGGAATTTTTCTATCGCTCTTCGAGGTGGTCAGGAATTCCAATGCAACCCCTGTAAAAATTTGAAATTTTTTTTTTCATCCCCGATTTGAAAACTGTTTTTGTAGAATTAAGCTCGCACCTTTCCTGAATTCAAATCTGCTTTTGGAGTTGGGCAGCGACTTATAGTTTTCGAGAAAATGGAATTTTTCTATCGCTCTTCGAGCTGGTCAGGAATTCCAATGCAACCCCTGTAAAAATTTGAAATTTTTTTTTTCATCCCCGATTTGAAAACTGTTTATGTAGAATTAAGCTCGCACCTTTCCTGAATTCAAATCTGCTTTTGGAGTTAAGCTGCGACTTATAGTTTTCGAGAAAATGGAATTTTTCTATCGCTCTTCGAGGTGGTCAGGAATTCCAATGCAACCCCTGTAAAAATTTGAATTTTTTTTTTCTTCCCCGATTTGAAAACTGTTTATGAAGAATTAAGCTCGCACCTTTCCTGAATTCAAATCTGCTTTCGGAGTTGAGCTGCGACTTATAGTTTTCGAGAAAATGGAATTTTTCTATCGCTCTTCGAGGTGGTCAGGAATTCCAATGCAACCCCTGCAAAAATTTTAAATTTTTTTTTTCATCCCCGATTTGAAAACTGTTTATGTAGAATTAAGCTCGCACCTTTCCTGAATTCAAATCTGCTTTTGGAGTTGAGCTGCGACTTATAGTTTTCGAGAAAATGGAATTTTTCTATCGCTCTTCGAGGTGGTCAGGAATTCCAATGCAACCCCTGTAAAATTTTAAATTTTTTTTTTCATCCCCGATTTGAAAACTGTTTATGTAGAATTAAGATCGCACCTTTCCTGAATTCAAATCTGCTTTTGGAGTTGAGCTGCGACTTATAGTTTTCGAGAAAATGGAATTTTTCTATTGCTCTTCGAGGTGGTCAAGAATTCCAATGCAACCCCTGTAAAAAGTTGAAATTTTTTTTTTCATCCCCGATTTGAAAACTTTTTATGTAGAATTAAGCTCGCACCTTTCTTGAATTCAAATCTGCTTTTGGAGTTGAGCTGCGACTTATAGTTTTCGAGAAAATGGAATTTTTCTATCGCTCTTCGATGTGGTCAGGAATTCCAATGCAACCCCTGCAAAAATTTGAAATTTTTTTTTTCCTCCCCGATTTGAAAACTGTTTATGTAGAATTAAGCTCGCACCTTTCCTGAATTCAAATCTGCTTTTGGAGTTGAGCTGCGACTTATAGTTTTCGAGAAAATGGAATTTTTCTATCGCTCTTCGAGGTGGTCAGGAATTCCAATGCAACCCCTGTAAAAATTTTAAATTTTGTTTTTCATCCCCGATTTGAAAACTTTTTATGTAGAATTAAGCTCGCACCTTTCCTGAATTCAAATCTGCTTTTGGAGTTGAGCTGCGACTTATAGTTTTCGAGAAAATGGAATTTTTCTATCGCTCTTCGAGGTGGTCAGGAATTCCAATGCAACCCCTGTAAAAATTTGAAATTTTTTTTTTCATCCCCGATTTGAAAACTGTTTATGTAGAATTAAGCTCGCACCTTTCCTGAATTCAAATCTGCTTTTGGAGTTGAGCTGCGACTTATAGTTTTCGAGAAAATGGAATTTTTCTATCGCTCTTCGAGGTGGTCAGGAATTCCAATGCAACCCCTGTAAAAATTTGAAATTTTTTTTTTCATCCCCGATTTGAAAACTGTTTTTGTAGAATTAAGCTCGCACCTTTCCTGAATTCAAATCTGCTTTTGGAGTTGGGCAGCGACTTATAGTTTTCGAGAAAATGGAATTTTTCTATCGCTCTTCGAGCTGGTCAGGAATTCCAATGCAACCCCTGTAAAAATTTGAAATTTTTTTTTTCATCCCCGATTTGAAAACTGTTTATGTAGAATTAAGCTCGCACCTTTCCTGAATTCAAATCTGCTTTTGGAGTTAAGCTGCGACTTATAGTTTTCGAGAAAATGGAATTTTTCTATCGCTCTTCGAGGTGGTCAGGAATTCCAATGCAACCCCTGTAAAAATTTGAATTTTTTTTTTCTTCCCCGATTTGAAAACTGTTTATGAAGAATTAAGCTCGCACCTTTCCTGAATTCAAATCTGCTTTCGGAGTTGAGCTGCGACTTATAGTTTTCGAGAAAATGGAATTTTTCTATCGCTCTTCGAGGTGGTCAGGAATTCCAATGCAACCCCTGTAAAAATTTTAAATTTTTTTTTTCATCCCCGATTTGAAAACTGTTTATGTAGAATTAAGCTCGCACCTTTCCTGAATTCAAATCTGCTTTTGGAGTTGAGCTGCGACTTATAGTTTTCGAGAAAATGGAATTTTTCTATCGCTCTTCGAGGTGGTCAGGAATTCCAATGCAACCCCTGTAAAAATTTGAAATTTTTTTTTTCATCCCCGATTTGAAAACTGTTTATGTAGAATTAAGCTCGCACCTTTCCTGAATTCAAATCTGCTTTTGGAGTTGAGCTGCGACTTATAGTTTTCGAGAAAATGGAATTTTTCTATCGCTCTTCGAGCTGGTCAGGAATTCCAATGCAACCCCTGTAAAAATTTGAAATTTTTTTTTTCATCCCCGATTTGAAAACTGTTTATGTAGAATTAAGCTCGCACCTTTCCTGAATTCAAATCTGCTTTTGGAGTTGAGCTGCGACTTATAGTTTTCGAGAAAATGGAATTTTTCTATCGCTCTTCGAGGTGGTCAGGAATTCCAATGCAACCCCTGTAAAAATTTGAAATTTTTTTTTTCATCCCCGATTTGAAAACTGTTTATGTAGAATTAAGCTCGCACCTTTCCTGAATTCAAATCTGCTTTTGGAGTTGAGCTGCGACTTATAGTTTTCGAGAAAATGTAATTTTTCTATCGCTCTTCGAGGTGGTCAGGAATTCCAATGCAACCCCTGTAAAAATTTGAATTTTTTTTTTTCCTCCCCGATTTGAAAACTGTTTATGTAGAATTAAGCTCGCACCTTTCCTGAATTCAAATCTGCTTTTGGAGTTGAGCTGCGACTTATAGTTTTCGAGAAAATGGAATTTTTCTATCGCTCTTCGAGGTGGTCAGGAATTCCAATGCAACCCCTGTAAAAATTTGAAATTTTTTTTTTCCTCCCCGATTTGAAAACTGTTTATGTAGAATTAAGCTCGCACCTTTCCTGAATTCAAATCTGCTTTTGGAGTTGGGCAGCGACTTATAGTTTTCGAGAAAATGGAATTTTTCTATCGCTCTTCGAGGTGGTCAGGAATTCCAATGCAACCCCTGTAAAAATTTTAAATTTTTTTTTTCATCCCCGATTTGAAAACTGTTTATGTAGAATTAAGCTCGCACCTTTCCTGAATTCAAATCTGCTTTTGGAGTTAAGCTGCGACTTATAGTTTTCGAGAAAATGGAATTTTTCTATCGCTCTTCGAGGTGGTCAGGAATTCCAATGCAACCCCTGTAAAAATTTGAATTTTTTTTTTCTTCCCCGATTTGAAAACTGTTTATGAAGAATTAAGCTCGCACCTTTCCTGAATTCAAATCTGCTTTCGGAGTTGAGCTGCGACTTATAGTTTTCGAGAAAATGGAATTTTTCTATCGCTCTTCGAGGTGGTCAGGAATTCCAATGCAACCCCTGTAAAAATTTGAAATTTTTTTTTCATCCCCGATTTGAAAACTGTTTATGTAGAATTAAGCCCGCACCTTTCCTGAATTCAAATCTGCTTTTGGAGTTGAGCTGCGACTTATAGTTTTCGAGGAAATCTAATTTTTCTATCGCTCTTCGAGGTGGTCAGGAATTCCAATGCAACCCCTGTAAAAATTTGAAATTTTTTTTTTCATCCCCGATTTGAAAACTGTTTCTGTAGAATTAAGCTCGCACCTTTCCTGAATTCAAATCTGCTTTTAGAGTTGAGCTGCGACTTATAGTTTTCGAGAAAATGGAATTTTTCTATCGCTCTTCGAGGTGGTCAGGAATTCCAATGCAACCCCTGTAAAAATTTGAAATTTTTTTTTTATTCCCCGATTTGAAAACTGTTTATGTAGAATTAAGCTCGCACCTTTCCTGAATTCAAATCTGCTTTCGGAGTTGAGCTGCGACTTATAGTTTTCGAGAAAATGGAATTTTTCTATCGCTCTTCGAGGTGGTCAGGAATTCCAATGCAACCCCTGTAAAATTTTGAAAATTTTTTTTTCATCCCCGATTTGAAAACTGTTTATGTAGAATTAAGCTCGCACCTTTCCTGAATTCAGTTGAGCTGCGACTTATAGTTTTGGAGAAAATGGAATTTTTCTATCGCTCTTCGAGGTGGTCAGGAATTCCAATGCAACCCCTGTATAAATTTGAAATTTTTTTTTTCATCCCCGATTTGAAAACTGTTTATGTAGAATTAAGCTCGCACCTTTCCTGAATTCAAATCTGCTTTCGGAGTTGAGCTGCGACTTATAGTTTTCGAGAAAATGGAATTTTTCTATCGCTCTTCGAGGTGGTCAGGAATTCCAATGCAACCCCTGTAAAAATTTGAAAATTTTTTTTCATCCCCGATTTTAAAACTGTTTATGTAGAATTAAGCTCGCACCTTTCCTGAATTCAAATCTGCTTTTGGAGTTGAGCTGCGACTTATAGTTTTCGAGAAAATGGAATTTTTCTATCGCTCTTCGAGCTGGTCAGGAATTCCAATGCAACCCCTGTAAAAATTTGAAAATTTTTTTTTCATCCCCGATTTGAAAACTGTTTATGTAGAATTAAGCTCGCACCTTTCCTGAATTCAAATCTGCTTTTGGAGTTGAGCTGCGACTTATAGTTTTCGAGAAAATGGAATTTTTCTATCGCTCTTCGAGGTGGTCAGGAATTCCAATGCAACCCCTGTAAAAATTTGAAATTTTTTTTTTCATCCCCGATTTGAAAACTGTTTATGTAGAATTAAGCTCGCACCTTTCCTGAATTCAAATCTGCTTTTGGAGTTGAGCTGCGACTTATAGTTTTCGAGAAAATGGAATTTTTCTATCGCTCTTCGAGGTGGTCAGGAATTCCAATGCA
This sequence comes from Blera fallax, assembly GCA_946965025.1. Lineage (NCBI taxonomy): Eukaryota > Metazoa > Arthropoda > Insecta > Diptera > Syrphidae > Blera > Blera fallax. The sequence goes on from OX337245.1 coordinate 45,290,678, forward strand.
ACCCCTGTAAAAATTTGAAATTTTTTTTTTCATCCCCGATTTGAAAACTGTTTATGTAGAATTAAGCTCGCACCTTTCCTGAATTCAAATCTGCTTTTGGAGTTGAGCTGCGACTTATAGTTTTCGAGAAAATGGAATTTTTCTATCGCTCTTCGAGGTGGTCAGGAATTCCAATGCAACCCCTGTAAAAATTTGAAATTTTTTTTTCCTCCCCGATTTGAAAACTGTTTATGTAGAATTAAGCTCGCACCTTTCCTGAATTCAAATCTGCTTTTGGAGTTGAGCTGCGACTTATAGTTTTCGAGAAAATGGAATTTTTCTATCGCTCTTCGAGGTGGTCAGGAATTCCAATGCAACCCCTGTAAAAATTTGAATTTTTTTTTTCATCCCCGATTTGAAAACTGTTTATGTAGAATTAAGCTCGCACCTTTCCTGAATTCAAATCTGCTTTTGGAGTTGAGCTGCGACTTATAGTTTTCGAGAAAATGGAATTTTTCTATCGCTCTTCGAGGTGGTCAGGAATTCCAATGCAACCCCTGTAAAAATTTGAAATTTTTTTTTCATCCCCGATTTGAAAACTTTTTATGTAGAATTAAGCTCGCACCTTTCCTGAATTCAAATCTGCTTTTGGAGTTGAGCTGCGACTTATAGTTTTCGAGGAAATCTAATTTTTCTATCGCTCTTCGAGGTGGTCAGGAATTCCAATGCAACCCCTGTAAAAATTTGAAATTTTTTTTTTCATCCCCGATTTGAAAACTGTTTCTGTAGAATTAAGCTCGCACCTTTCCTGAATTCAAATCTGCTTTTAGAGTTGAGCTGCGGCTTATAGTTTTCGAGAAAATGGAATTTTTCTATCGCTCTTCGAGGTGGTCAGGAATTCCAATGCAACCCCTGTAAAAATTTGAAATTTTTTTTTTCCTCCCCGATTTGAAAACTGTTTATGTAGAATTAAGCTCGCACCTTTCCTGAATTCAAATCTGCTTTTGGAGTTGAGCTGCGACTTATAGTTTTCGAGAAAATGGAATTTTTCTATCGCTCTTCGAGGTGGTCAGGAATTCCAATGCAACCCCTGTAAAATTTTGAAAATTTTTTTTTCATCCCCGATTTGAAAACTGTTTATGTAGAATTAAGCTCGCACCTTTCCTGAATTCAGTTGAGCTGCGACTTATAGTTTTCGAGAAAATGGAATTTTTCTATCGCTCTTCGAGGTGGTCAGGAATTCCAATGCAACCCCTGTATAAATTTGAAATTTTTTTTTTCATCCCCGATTTGAAAACTGTTTATGTAGAATTAAGCTCGCACCTTTCCTGAATTCAAATCTGCTTTCGGAGTTGAGCTGCGACTTATAGTTTTCGAGAAAATGGAATTTTTCTATCGCTCTTCGAGGTGGTCAGGAATTCCAATGCAACCCCTGTAAAAATTTGAAAATTTTTTTTCATCCCCGATTTTAAAACTGTTTATGTAGAATTAAGCTCGCACCTTTCCTGAATTCAAATCTGCTTTTGGAGTTGAGCTGCGACTTATAGTTTTCGAGAAAATGGAATTTTTCTATCGCTCTTCGAGCTGGTCAGGAATTCCAATGCAACCCCTGTAAAAATTTGAAAATTTTTTTTTCATCCCCGATTTGAAAACTGTTTATGTAGAATTAAGCTCGCACCTTTCCTGAATTCAAATCTGCTTTTGGAGTTGAGCTGCGACTTATAGTTTTCGAGAAAATGGAATTTTTCTATCGCTCTTCGAGGTGGTCAGGAATTCCAATGCAACCCCTGTAAAAATTTGAAATTTTTTTTTTCATCCCCGATTTGAAAACTGTTTATGTAGAATTAAGCTCGCACCTTTCCTGAATTCAAATCTGCTTTTGGAGTTGAGCTGCGACTTATAGTTTCGAGAAAATGGAATTTTTCTATCGCTCTTCGAGGTGGTCAGGAATTCCAATGCAACCCCTGTAAAAATTTGAATTTTTTTTTTTTCATCCCCGATTTGAAAACTGTTTATGTAGAATTAAGCTCGCACCTTTCCTGAATTCAAATCTGCTTTCGGAGTTGAGCTGCGACCTATAGTTTTCGAGAAAATGGAATTTTTCTATCGCTCTTCGAGGTAGTCAGGAATTCCAATGCAACCCCTGTAAGAATTTGAAAATTTTTTTTTCATCCCCGATTTGAAAACTGTTTATGTAGAATTAAGCTCGCACCTTTCCTGAATTCAAATCTGCTTTTGGAGTTGAGCTGCGACTTATAGTTTTCGAGAAAATGGAATTTTTCTATTGCTCTTCGAGCTGGTCAGGAATTCCAATGCAACCCCTGTAAAAATTTGAAATTTTTTTTTTCATCCCCGATTTGAAAACTGTTTATGTAGAATTAAGCTCGCACCTTTCCTGAATTCAAATCTGCTTTTGGAGTTGAGGTGCGACTTATAGTTTTCGAGAAAATGGAATTTTTCTATCGCTCTTCGAGGTGGTCAGGAATTCCAATGCAACCCCTGTAAAAATTTGAAATTTTTTTTTTCATCCCCGATTTGAAAACTGTTTATGTAGAATTAAGCTCGCACCTTTCCTGAATTCAAATCTGCTTTTGGAGTTGAGCTGCGACTTATAGTTTTCGAGAAAATGGAATTTTTCTATCGCTCTTCGAGGTGGTCAGGAATTCCAATGCAACCCCTGTAAAATTTGAAATTTTTTTTTTCATCCCCGATTTGAAAACTGTTTATGTAGAATTAAGCTCGCACCTTTCCTGAATTCAAATCTGCTTTTGGAGTTGAGCTGCGACTTATAGTTTTCGAGAAAATGGAATTTTTCTATCGCTCTTCGAGGTGGTCAGGAATTCCAATGCAACCCCTGTAAAAATTTGAAATTTTTTTTTTCATCCCCGATTTGAAAACTGTTTATGTAGAATTAAGCTCGCACCTTTCCTGAATTCAAATCTGCTTTTGGAATTGAGCTGCGACTTATAGTTTTCGAGAAAATGGAATTTTTCTATCGCTCTTCGAGGTGGTCAGGAATTCCAATGCAACCCCTGTAAAAATTTTAAATTTTTTTTTTCATCCCCGATTTGAAAACTGTTTATGTAGAATTAAGTTCGCACCTTTCCTGAATTCAAATCTGCTTTCGGAGTTGAGCTGCGACCTATAGTTTTCGAGAAAATGGAATTTTTCTATCGCTCTTCGAGGTAGTCAGGAATTCCAATGCAACCCCTGTAAAAATTTTAAAATTTTTTTTTCATCCCCGATTTGAAAACTGTTTATGTAGAATTAAGCTCGCACCTTTCCTGAATTCAAATCTGCTTTTGGAGTTGAGCTGCGACTTATAGTTTTCGAGAAAATGGAATTTTTCTATTGCTCTTCGAGCTGGTCAGGAATTCCAATGCAACCCCTGTAAAAATTTGAAATTTTTTTTTTCATCCCCGATTTGAAAACTGTTTATGTAGAATTAAGCTCGCACCTTTCCTGAATTCAAATCTGCTTTGAAGTTGAGCTGCGACTTATAGTTTTCGAGAAAATGGAATTTTTCTATCGCTCTTCGAGGTGATCAGGAATTCCAATGCAACCCCTGTAAAAATTTGAATTTTTTTTTTTCATCCCCGATTTGAAAACTGTTTATGTAGAATTAAGCTCGCACCTTTCCTGAATTCAAATCTGCTTTCGGAGTTGAGCTGCGACTTATAGTTTTCGAGAAAATGGAATTTTTCTATCGCTCTTCGAGGTGGTCAGGAATTCCAATGCAACCCCTGTAAAAATTTGAATTTTTTTTTTCATCCCCGATTTGAAAACTGTTTATGTAGAATTAAGCTCGCACCTTTCCTGAATTCAAATCTGCTTTTGGAGTTGAGGTGCGACTTATAGTTTTCGAGAAAATGGAATTTTTCTATCGCTCTTCGAGGTGGTCAGGAATTCCAATGCAACCCCTGTAAAAATTTGAAATTTTTTTTTTCATCCCCGATTTGAAAACTGTTTATGTAGAATTAAGCTCGCACCTTTCCTGAATTCAAATCTGCTTTTGGAGTTGAGCTGCGACTTATAGTTTTCGAGAAAATGGAATTTTTCTATCGCTCTTCGAGGTGGTCAGGAATTCCAATGCAACCCCTGTAAAAATTTTAAATTTTTTTTTTCATCCCCGATTTGAAAACTGTTTATGTAGAATTAAGCTCGCACCTTTCCTGAATTCAAATCTGCTTTTGGAGTTGAGCTGCGACTTATAGTTTTCGAGAAAATGAAATTTTTCTATCGCTCTTCGAGGTGGTCAGGAATTCCAATGCAACCCCTGTAAAAATTTTAAATTTTTTTTTTCCTCCCCGATTTGAAAACTGTTTATGTAGAATTAAGCTCGCACCTTTCCTGAATTCAAATCTGCTTTCGGAGTTGAGCTGCGACTTATAGTTTTCGAGAAAATGGAATTTTTCTATCGCTCTTCGAGGTGGTCAGGAATTCCAATGCAACCCCTGTAAAAATTTGAATTTTTTTTTTCATCCCCGATTTGAAAACTGTTTATGTAGAATTAAGCTCGCACCTTTCCTGAATTCAAATCTGCTTTTGGAGTTGAGGTGCGACTTATAGTTTTCGGGAAAATGGAATTTTTCTATCGCTCTTCGAGGTGGTCAGGAATTCCAATGCAACCCCTGTAAAAATTTGAAATTTTTTTTTTCATCCCCGATTTGAAAACTGTTTATGTAGAATTAAGCTCGCACCTTTCCTGAATTCAAATCTGCTTTTGGAGTTGAGCTGCGACTTATAGTTTTCGAGAAAATGGAATTTTTCTATCGCTCTTCGAGGTGGTCAGGAATTCCAATGCAACCCCTGTAAAAATTTGAAATTTTTTTTTTCATCCCCGATTTGAAAACTGTTTATGTAGAATTAAGCTCGCACCTTTCCTGAATTTAAATCTGCTTTTGGAGTTGAGCTGCGACTTATAGTTTTCGAGAAAATGGAATTTTTCTATCGCTCTTCGAGGTGATCAGGAATTGCAATGCAACCCCTGTAAAAATTTTAAATTTTTTTTTTCCTCCCCGATTTGAAAACTGTTTATGTAGAATTAAGCTCGCACCTTTCCTGAATTCAAATCTGCTTTCGGAGTTGAGCTGCGACTTATAGTTTTCGAGAAAATGGAATTTTTCTATCGCTCTTCGAGGTGGTCAGGAATTCCAATGCAACCCCTGTAAAAATTTTAAATTTTTTTTTTCATCCCCGATTTGAAAACTGTTTATGTAGAATTAAGATCGCACCTTTCCTGAATTCAAATCTGCTTTTGGAGTTGAGCTGCGACTTATAGTTTTCGAGAAAATGGAATTTTTCTATTGCTCTTCGAGGTGGTCAAGAATTCCAATGCAACCCCTGTAAAAATTTGAAATTTTTTTTTTCATCCCCGATTTGAAAACTTTTTATGTAGAATTAAGCTCGCACCTTTCTTGAATTCAAATCTGCTTTTGGAGTTGAGCTGCGACTTATAGTTTTCGAGAAAATGGAATTTTTCTATCGCTCTTCGAGGTGGTCAGGAATTCCAATGCAACCCCTGTAAAAATTTAAAATTTTTTTTTTCATCCCCGATTTGAAAACTGTTTATGTAGAATTAAGCTCGCACCTTTCCTGAATTCAAATCTGCTTTTGGAGTTGAGCTGCGACTTATAGTTTTCGAGAAAATGGAATTTTTCTATCGCTCTTCGAGGTGGTCAGGAATTCCAATGCAACCCCTGTAAAAATTTGAAATTTTTTTTTTCCTCCCCGATTTGAAAACTGTTTATGTAGAATTAAGCTCGCACCTTTCCTGAATTCAAATCTGCTTTTGGAGTTGAGCTGCGACTTATAGTTTTCGAGAAAATGGAATTTTTCTATCGCTCTTCGAGGTGGTCAGGAATTCCAATGCAACCCCTGTAAAAATTTGAAATTTTGTTTTTCATCCCCGATTTGAAAACTTTTTATGTAGAATTAAGCTCGCACCTTTCCTGAATTCAAATCTGCTTTTGGAGTTGAGCTGCGACTTATAGTTTTCGAGAAAATGGAATTTTTCTATCGCTCTTCGAGGTGGTCAGGAATTCCAATGCAACCCCTGTAAAAATTTGAAATTTTTTTTTTCATCCCCGATTTGAAAACTGTTTATGTAGAATTAAGCTCGCACCTTTCCTGAATTCAAATCTGCTTTTGGAGTTGAGCTGCGACTTATAGTTTTCGAGAAAATGGAATTTTTCTATCGCTCTTCGAGGTGGCCAGGAATTCCAATGCAACCCCTGTAAAAATTTGAAATTTTTTTTTTCATCCCCGATTTGAAAACTGTTTTTGTAGAATTAAGCTCGCACCTTTCCTGAATTCAAATCTGCTTTTGGAGTTGAGCTGCGACTTATAGTTTTCGAGAAAATGGAATTTTTCTATCGCTCTTCGAGGTGGTCAGGAATTCCAATGCAACCCCTGTAAAAATTTGAAATTTTTTTTTTCCTCCCCGATTTGAAAACTGTTTATGTAGAATTAAGCTCGCACCTTTCCTGAATTCAAATCTGCTTTTGGAGTTGAGCTGCGACTTATAGTTTTCGAGAAAATATAATTTTTCTATCGCTCTTCGAGGTGGTCAGGAATTCCAATGCAACCCCTGTAAAAATTTGAAATTTTTTTTTTCATCCCCGATTTGAAAACTGTTTATGTAGAATTAAGCTCGCACCTTTCCTGAATTCAAATCTGCTTTTGGAGTTGAGCTGCGACTTATAGTTTTCGAGAAAATGGAATTTTTCTATCGCTCTTCGAGGTGGTCAGGAATTCCAATGCAACCCCTGTAAAAATTTGAAATTTTTTTTTTCATCCCCGATTTGAAAACTGTTTATGTAGAATTAAGATCGCACCATCCTGAATTCAAATCTGCTTTTGGAGTTGAGCTGCGACTTATAGTTTTCGAGAAAATGGAATTTTTCTATTGCTCTTCGAGGTGGTCAAGAATTCCAATGCAACCCCTGTAAAAATTTGAAATTTTTTTTTTCATCCCCGATTTGAAAACTTTTTATGTAGAATTAAGCTCGCACCTTTCTTGAATTCAAATCTGCTTTTGGAGTTGAGCTGCGACTTATAGTTTTCGAGAAAATGGAATTTTTCTATCGCTCTTCGAGGTGGTCAGGAATTCCAATGCAACCCATGTAAAAATTTGAAATTTTTTTTTTCCTCCCCGATTTGAAAACTGTTTATGTAGAATTAAGCTCGCACCTTTCCTGAATTCAAATCTGCTTTTGGAGTTGAGCTGCGACTTATAGTTTTCGAGAAAATGGAATTTTTCTATCGCTCTTCGAGGTGGTCAGGAATTCCAATGCAACCCCTGTAAAAATTTGAAATTTTTTTTTTCCTCCCCGATTTGAAAACTGTTTATGTAGAATTAAGCTCGCACCTTTCCTGAATTCAAATCTGCTTTTGGAGTTGAGCTGCGACTTATAGTTTTCGAGAAAATGGAATTTTTCTATCGCTCTTCGAGGTGGTCAGGAATTCCAATGCAACCCCTATAAAAATTTTAAATTTTGTTTTTCATCCCCGATTTGAAAACTTTTTATGTAGAATTAAGCTCGCACCTTTCCTGAATTCAAATCTGCTTTTGGAGTTGAGCTGCGACTTATAGTTTTCGAGAAAATGCAATTTTTCTATCGCTCTTCGAGGTGGTCAGGAATTCCAATGCAACCCCTGTAAAAATTTGAAATTTTTTTTTTCATCCCCGATTTGAAAACTGTTTATGTAGAATTAAGCTCGCACCTTTCCTGAATTCAAATCTGCTTTTGGAGTTGAGCTGCGACTTATAGTTTTCGAGAAAATGGAATTTTTCTATCGCTCTTCGAGGTGGCCAGGAATTCCAATGCAACCCCTGTAAAAATTTGAAATTTTTTTTTTCATCCCCGATTTGAAAACTGTTTTTGTAGAATTAAGCTCGCACCTTTCCTGAATTCAAATCTGCTTTTGGAGTTGAGCTGCGACTTATAGTTTTCGAGAAAATGGAATTTTTCTATCGCTCTTCGAGGTGGTCAGGAATTCCAATGCAACCCCTGTAAAAATTTGAAATTTTTTTTTTTATCCCCGATTTGAAAACTGTTTATGTAGAATTAAGCTCGCACCTTTCCTGAATTCAAATCTGCTTTTGGAGTTGAGCTGCGACTTATAGTTTTCGAGAAAATGGAATTTTTCTATCGCTCTTCGAGGTGGCCAGGAATTCCAATGCAACCCCTGTAAAAATTTGAAATTTTTTTTTATCCCCGATTTGAAAACTGTTTATGTAGAATTAAGCTCGCACCTTTCCTGAATTCAAATCTGCTTTTGGAGTTGAGCTGCGACTTATAGTTTTCGAGAAAATGGAATTTTTCTATCGCTCTTCGAGGTGGTCAGGAATTCCAATGCAACCCCTGTAAAAATTTGAAATTTTTTTTTTCCTCCCCGATTTGAAAACTGTTTATGTAGAATTAAGCTCGCACCTTTCCTGAATTCAAATCTGCTTTTGGAGTTGAGCTGCGACTTATAGTTTTCGAGAAAATGGAATTTTTCTATCGCTCTTCGAGGTGGTCAGGAATTCCAATGCAACCCCTGTAAAAATTTGAAATTTTTTTTTTTCATCCCCGATTTGAAAACTGTTTATGTAGAATTAAGCTCGCACCTTTCCTGAATTCAAATCTGCTTTCGGAGTTGAGCTGCGACTTATAGTTTTCGAGAAAATGGAATTTTTCTATAGCTCTTCGAGGTGGTCAGGAATTCCAATGCAACCCCTGTAAAAATTTGAAATTTTTTTCTTCCTCCCCGATTTGAAAACTGTTTATGTAGAATTAAGCTCGCACCTTTCCTGAATTCAAATCTGCTTTTGGAGTTGAGGTGCGACTTATAGTTTTCGAGAAAATGGAATTTTTCTATCGCTCTTCGAGGTGGTCAGGAATTCCAATGCAACCCCTGTAAAAATTTGAAATTTTTTTTTTCCTCCCCGATTTGAAAACTGTTTATGTAGAATTAAGCTCGCACCTTTCCTGAATTCAAATCTGCTTTTGGAGTTGAGCTGCGACTTATAGTTTTCGAGAAAATGGAATTTTTCTATCGCTCTTCGAGGTGGTCAGGAATTCCAATGTAACCCCTGTAAAAATTTGAAATTTTTTTTTTCTTCCCCGATTTGAAAACTGTTTATGAAGAATTAAGCTCGCACCTTTCCTGAATTCAAATCTGCTTTTGGAGTTGAGCTGCGACTTATAGTTTTCGAGAAAATGGAATTTTTCTATCGCTCTTCGAGGTGGTCAGGAATTTCAATGCAACCCCTGTAAAAATTTGAAATTTTTTTTTCCTCCCCGATTTGAAAACTGTTTATGAAGAATTAAGCTCGCACCTTTCCTGAATTCAAATCTGCTTTTGGAGTTGAGCTGCGACTTATAGTTTTCGCGAAAATGGAATTTTTCTATCGCTCTTCGAGGTGGTCAGGAATTCCAATGCAACCCCTGTAAAAATTTGAATTTTTTTTTTTCATCCCCGATTTGAAGACTGTTTATGTAGAATTAAGCTCGCACCTTCCCTGAATTCAAATCTGCTTTTGGAGTTGAGCTGCGACTTATAGTTTTCGAGAAAATGGAATTTTTCTATCGCTCTTCGAGGTGGTCAGGAATTCCAATGCAACCCCTGTAAAAATTTGAAATTTTTTTTTTTCATCCCCGATTTGAAGACTGTTTATGTAGAACTAAGCTCGCACCTTCCCTGAATTCAAATCTGCTTTTGGAGTTGAGCTGCGACTTATAGTTTTCGAGAAAATGGAATTTTTCTATCGCTCTTCGAGGTGGTCAGGAATTCCAATGCAACCCCTGTAAAAATTTGAAATTTTTTTTTTTCATCCCCGATTTGAAGACTGTTTATGTAGAATTAAGGTCGCACCTTCCCTGAATTCAAATCTGCTTTTGGAGTTGAGCTGCGACTTATAGTTTTCGAGAAAATGGAATTTTTCTATCGCTCTTCGAGGTGGTCAGGAATTCCAATGCAACCCCTGTAAAAATTTGAAAATTTTTTTTTCATCCCCGATTTGAAAACTGTTTATGTAGAATTAAGCTCGCACCTTTCCTGAATTCAAATCTGCTTTTGGAGTTGAGCTGCGACTTATAGTTTTCGAGAAAATGGAATTTTTCTATCGCTCTTCGAGGTGGTCAGGAATTCCAATGCAACCAGTGTAAAAATTTGAAATTTTTTTTTTTCATCCCCGATTTGAAGACTGTTTATGAAGAATTAAGCTCGCACCTTTCCTGAATTCAAATCTGCTTTTGGAGTTGAGCTGCGACTTATAGTTTTCGAGAAAATGGAATTTTTCTATCGCTCTTCGAGGTGGTCAGGAATTCCAATGCAACCCCTGTAAAAATTTGAAATTTTTTTTTTCTTCCCCGATTTGAAAACTGTTTATGAAGAATTAAGCTCGCACCTTTCCTGAATTCAAATCTGCTTTTGGAGTTGAGCTGCGACTTATAGTTTTCGAGAAAATGGAATTTTTCTATCGCTCTTCGAGGTGGTCAGGAATTCCAATGCAACCCCTGTAAAAATTTGAAATTTTGTTTTTTCATCCCCGATTTGAAGACTGTTTATGTAGAATTAAGCTCGCACCTTCCCTGAATTCAAATCTGCTTTTGGAGTTGAGCTGCGACTTATAGTTTTCGAGAAAATGGAATTTTTCTATCGCTCTTCGAGGTGGTCAGGAATTCCAATGCAACCCCTGTAAAAATTTGAAATTTTTTTTTTTCATCCCCGATTTGAAGACTGTTTATGTAGAATTAAGCTCGCACCTTCCCTGAATTCAAATCTGCTTTTGGAGTTGAACTGCGACTTATAGTTTTCGAGAAAATGGAATTTTTCTATCGCTCTTCGAGGTGTCAGGAATTCCAATGCAACCCCTGTAAAAATTTGAAATTTTTTTTTTTCATCCCCGATTTGAAGACTGTTTATGTAGAACTAAGGTCGCACCTTCCCTGAATTCAAATCTGCTTTTGGAGTTGAGCTGCGACTTATAGTTTTCGAGAAAATGGAATTTTTCTATCGCTCTTCGAGGTGGTCAGGAATTCCAATGCAACCCCTGTAAAAATTTGAAAATTTTTTTTTCATCCCCGATTTGAAAACTGTTTATGTAGAATTAAGCTCGCACCTTTCCTGAATTCAAATCTGCTTTTGGAGTTGAGCTGCGACTTATAGTTTTCGAGAAAATGGAATTTTTCTATCGCTTTTCGAGGTGGTCAGGAATTCCAATGCAACCCCTGTAAAAATTTGAAATTTTTTTTTTTCATCCCCGATTTGAAGACTGTTTATGTAGAATTAAGGTCGCACCTTCCCTGAATTCAAATCTGCTTTTGGAGTTGAGCTGCGACTTATAGTTTTCGAGAAAATGGAATTTTTCTATCGCTCTTCGAGGTGGTCAGGAATTCCAATGCAACCCCTGTAAAAATTTGAAAATTTTTTTTTCATCCCCGATTTGAAAACTGTTTATGTAGAATTAAGCTCGCACCTTTCCTGAATTCAAATCTGCTTTTGGAGTTGAGCTGCGACTTATAGTTTTCGAGAAAATGGAATTTTTCTATCGCTCTTCGAGGTGGTCAGGAATTCCAATGCAACCCCTGTAAAAATTTGAAATTTTTTTTTTCATCCCCGATTTGAAAACTGTTTCTGTAGAATTAAGCTCGCACCTTTCCTGAATTCAAATCTGCTTTTAGAGTTGAGCTGCGACTTATAGTTTTCGAGAAAATGGAATTTTTCTATCGCTCTTCGAGGTGGTCAGGAATTTCAATGCAACCCCTGTAAAAATTTGAAATTTTTTTTTCATCCCCGATTTGAAAACTGTTTATGTAGAATTAAGCTCGCACCTTTCCTGAATTCAAATCTGCTTTTGGAGTTGAGCTGCGACTTATAGTTTTCGAGAAAATGGAATTTTTCTATCGCTCTTCGAGGTGGTCAGGAATTCCAATGCAACCCCTGTAAAAATTTGAAATTTTTTTTTTTCATCCCCGATTTGAAGACTGTTTATGTAGAATTAAGGTCGCACCTTCCCTGAATTCAAATCTGCTTTTGGAGTTGAGCTGCGACTTATAGTTTTCGAGAAAATGGAATTTTTCTATCGCTCTTCGAGGTGGTCAGGAATTCCAATGCAACCCCTGTAAAAATTTGAAAATTTTTTTTTCATCCCCGATTTGAAAACTGTTTATGTAGAATTAAGCTCGCACCTTTCCTGAATTCAAATCTGCTTTTGGAGTTGAGCTGCGACTTATAGTTTTCGAGAAAATGGAATTTTTCTATCGCTCTTCGAGGTGGTCAGGAATTCCAATGCAACCAGTGTAAAAATTTGAAATTTTTTTTTTTCATCCCCGATTTGAAGACTGTTTATGAAGAATTAAGCTCGCACCTTTCCTGAATTCAAATCTGCTTTTGGAGTTGAGCTGCGACTTATAGTTTTCGAGAAAATGGAATTTTTCTATCGCTCTTCGAGGTGGTCAGGAATTCCAATGCAACCCCTGTAAAAATTTGAAATTTTTTTTTTTCATCCCCGATTTGAAGACTGTTTATGTAGAATTAAGCTCGCACCTTCCCTGAATTCAAATCTGCTTTTGGAGTTGAGCTGCGACTTATAGTTTTCGAGAAAATGGAATTTTTCTATCGCTCTTCGAGGTGTCAGGAATTCCAATGCAACCCCTGTAAAAATTTGAAATTTTTTTTTTTCATCCCCGATTTGAAGACTGTTTATGTAGAACTAAGGTCGCACCTTCCCTGAATTCAAATCTGCTTTTGGAGTTGAGCTGCGACTTATAGTTTTCGAGAAAATGGAATTTTTCTATCGCTCTTCGAGGTGGTCAGGAATTCCAATGCAACCCCTGTAAAAATTTGAAAATTTTTTTTTCATCCCCGATTTGAAAACTGTTTATGTAGAACTAAGCTCGCACCTTTCCTGAATTCAAATCTGCTTTTGGAGTTGAGCTGCGACTTATAGTTTTCGAGAAAATGGAATTTTTCTATCGCTTTTCGAGGTGGTCAGGAATTCCAATGCAACCCCTGTAAAAATTTGAAATTTTTTTTTTTCATCCCCGATTTGAAGACTGTTTATGTAGAATTAAGGTCGCACCTTCCCTGAATTCAAATCTGCTTTTGGAGTTGAGCTGCGACTTATAGTTTTCGAGAAAATGGAATTTTTCTATCGCTCTTCGAGGTGGTCAGGAATTCCAATGCAACCCCTGTAAAAATTTGAAAATTTTTTTTTCATCCCCGATTTGAAAACTGTTTATGTAGAATTAAGCTCGCACCTTTCCTGAATTCAAATCTGCTTTTGGAGTTGAGCTGCGACTTATAGTTTTCGAGAAAATGGAATTTTTCTATCGCTCTTCGAGGTGGTCAGGAATTCCAATGCAACCCCTGTAAAAATTTGAAATTTTTTTTTTCATCCCCGATTTGAAAACTGTTTCTGTAGAATTAAGCTCGCACCTTTCCTGAATTCAAATCTGCTTTTAGAGTTGAGCTGCGACTTATAGTTTTCGAGAAAATGGAATTTTTCTATCGCTCTTCGAGGTGGTCAGGAATTTCAATGCAACCCCTGCAAAAATTTGAAATTTTTTTTTTCATCCCCGATTTGAAAACTGTTTATGTAGAATTAAGCTCGCACCTTTCCTGAATTCAAATCTGCTTTTGAAGTTGAGCTGCGACTTATAGTTTTCGAGAAAATGGAATTTTTCTATCGCTCTTCGAGGTGGTCAGGAATTCCAATGCAACCCCTGTAAAAATTTGAAATTTTTTTTTTCATCCCCGATTTGAAAACTGTTTATGTAGAATTAAGCTCGCACCTTTCCTGAATTCAAATCTGCTTTCGGAGTTGAGCTGCGACTTATAGTTTTCGAGAAAATGGAATTTTTCTATCGCTCTTCGAGGTGGTCAGGAATTCCAATGCAACCCCTGTAAAAATTTGAAATTTTTTTTTTCATCCCCGATTTGAAAACTGTTTCTGTAGAATTAAGCTCGCACCTACCCTGAATTCAAATCTGCTTTTGGAGTTGAGCTGCGACTTATAGTTTTCGAGAAAATGGAATTTTTCTATAGCTCTTCGAGGTGGTCAGGAATTCCAATGCAACCCCTGTAAAAATTTGAAAATTTTTTTTTCATCCCCGATTTGAAAACTGTTTATGTAGAATTAAGCTCGCACCTTTCCTGAATTCAAATCTGCTTTTGGAGTTGAACTGCGACTTATAGTTTTCGAGAAAATGGAATTTTTCTATCGCTCTTCGAGGTGGTCAGGAATTCCAATGCAACCCCTGTAAAAATTTGAAATTTTTTTTTTCATCCCCGATTTGAAAACTGTTTCTGTAGAATTAAGCTCGCACCTTTCCTGAATTCAAATCTGCTTTTAGAGTTGAGCTGCGACTTATAGTTTTCGAGAAAATGGAATTTTTCTATCGCTCTTCGAGGTGGTCAGGAATTTCAATGCAACCCCTGTAAAAATTTGAAATTTTTTTTTTCATCCCCGATTTGAAAACTGTTTATGTAGAATTAAGCTCGCACCTTTCCTGAATTCAAATCTGCTTTTGGAGTTGAGCTGCGACTTATAGTTTTCGAGAAAATGGAATTTTTCTATCGCTCTTCGAGGTGGTCAGGAATTCCAATGCAACCCCTGTAAAAATTTGAAATTTTTTTTTTCATCCCCGATTTGAAAACTGTTTATGTAGAATTAAGCTCGCACCTTTCCTGAATTCAAATCTGCTTTCGGAGTTGAGCTGCGACTTATAGTTTTCGAGAAAATGGAATTTTTCTATCGCTCTTCGAGGTGGTCAGGAATTCCAATGCAACCCCTGTAAAAATTTAAAATTTTTTTTTTCCTCCCCGATTTGAAAACTGTTTATGTAGAATTAAGCTCGCACCTTTCCTGAATTCAAATCTGCTTTTGGAGTTGAGCTGCGACTTATAGTTTTCGAGAAAATGGAATTTTTCTATAGCTCTTCGAGGTGGTCAGGAATTCCAATGCAACCCCTGTAAAAATTTGAAAATTTTTTTTTCATCCCCGATTTGAAAACTGTTTATGTAGAATTAAGCTCGCACCTTTCCTGAATTCAAATCTGCTTTTGGAGTTGAGCTGCGACTTATAGTTTTCGAGAAAATGGAATTTTTCTATCGCTCTTCGAGGTGGTCAGGAATTCCAATGCAACCCCTGTAAAAATTTGAAATTTTTTTTTTCATCCCCGATTTGAAAACTGTTTCTGTAGAATTAAGCTCGCACCTTTCCTGAATTCAAATCTGCTTTTAGAGTTGAGCTGCGACTTATAGTTTTCGAGAAAATGGAATTTTTCTATCGCTCTTCGAGGTGGTCAGGAATTTCAATGCAACCCCTGTAAAAATTTGAAATTTTTTTTTTCCTCCCCGATTTGAAAACTGTTTATGTAGAATTAAGCTCCCACCTTTCCTGAATTCAAATCTGCTTTTGAAGTTGAGCTGCGACTTATAGTTTTCGAGAAAATGGAATTTTTCTATCGCTCTTCGAGGTGGTCAGGAATTCCAATGCAACCCCTGTAAAAATTTGAAATTTTTTTTTTCATCCCCGATTTGAAAACTGTTTATGTAGAATTAAGCTCGCACCTTTCCTGAATTCAAATCTGCTTTCGGAGTTGAGCTGCGACTTATAGTTTTCGAGAAAATGGAATTTTTCTATCGCTCTTCGAGGTGGTCAGGAATTCCAATGCAACCCCTGTAAAAATTTGAAATTTTTTTTTCATCCCCGATTTGAAAACTGTTTCTGTAGAATTAAGCTCGCACCTTTCCTGAATTCAAATCTGCTTTTAGAGTTGAGCTGCGACTTATAGTTTTCGAGAAAATGGAATTTTTCTATCGCTCTTCGAGGTGGTCAGGAATTTCAATGCAACCCCTGTAAAAATTTGAAATTTTTTTTTTCCTCCCCGATTTGAAAACTGTTTATGTAGAATTAAGCTCCCACCTTTCCTGAATTCAAATCTGCTTTTGAAGTTGAGCTGCGACTTATAGTTTTCGAGAAAATGGAATTTTTCTATCGCTCTTCGAGGTGGTCAGGAATTCCAATGCAACCCCTGTAAAAATTTGAAATTTTTTTTTTCATCCCCGATTTGAAAACTGTTTATGTAGAATTAAGCTCGCACCTTTCCTGAATTCAAATCTGCTTTCGGAGTTGAGCTGCGACTTATAGTTTTCGAGAAAATGGAATTTTTCTATCGCTCTTCGAGGTGGTCAGGAATTCCAATGCAACCCCTGTAAAAATTTGAAATTTTTTTTTCATCCCCGATTTGAAAACTGTTTCTGTAGAATTAAGCTCGCACCTTTCCTGAATTCAAATCTGCTTTTAGAGTTGAGCTGCGACTTATAGTTTTCGAGAAAATGGAATTTTTCTATCGCTCTTCGAGGTGGTCAGGAATTTCAATGCAACCCCTGTAAAAATTTGAAATTTTTTTTTTCCTCCCCGATTTGAAAACTGTTTATGTAGAATTAAGCTCGCACCTTTCCTGAATTCAAATCTGCTTTTGAAGTTGAGCTGCGACTTATAGTTTTCGAGAAAATGGAATTTTTCTATCGCTCTTCGAGGTGGTCAGGAATTCCAATGCAACCCCTGTAAAAATTTGAAATTTTTTTTTTCATCCCCGATTTGAAAACTGTTTATGTAGAATTAAGCTCGCACCTTTCCTGAATTCAAATCTGCTTTCGGAGTTGAGCTGCGACTTATAGTTTTCGAGAAAATGGAATTTTTCTATCGCTCTTCGAGGTGGTCAGGAATTCCAATCCAACCCCTGTAAAAATTTGAAATTTTTTTTTTCATCCCCGATTTGAAAACTGTTTATAAAGAATTAAGCTCGCACCTTTCCTGAATTCAAATCTGCTTTTGGAGTTGAGCTGCGACTTATAGTTTTCGAGAAAATGGAATTTTTCTATCGCTCTTCGAGGTGGTCAGGAATTCCAATGCAACCCCTGTAAAAATTTGAAATTTTTTTTTTCATCCCCGATTTGAAGACTGTTTATGTAGAATTAAGCTCGCACCTACCCTGAATTCAAATCTGCTTTTGGAGTTGAGCTGCGACTTATAGTTTTCGAGAAAATGGAATTTTTCTATAGCTCTTCGAGGTGGTCAGGAATTCCAATGCAACCCCTGTAAAAATTTGAAATTTTTTTTTCATCCCCGATTTGAAAACTGTTTCTGTAGAATTAAGCTCGCACCTTTCCTGAATTCAAATCTGCTTTTAGAGTTGAGCTGCGACTTATAGTTTTCGAGAAAATGGAATTTTTCTATCGCTCTTCGAGGTGGTCAGGAATTTCAATGCAACCCCTGTAAAAATTTGAAATTTTTTTTTTCCTCCCCGATTTGAAAACTGTTTATGTAGAATTAAGCTCGCACCTTTCCTGAATTCAAATCTGCTTTTGAAGTTGAGCTGCGACTTATAGTTTTCGAGAAAATGGAATTTTTCTATCGCTCTTCGAGGTGGTCAGGAATTCCAATGCAACCCCTGTAAAAATTTGAAATTTTTTTTTTCATCCCCGATTTGAAAACTGTTTATGTAGAATTAAGCTCGCACCTTTCCTGAATTCAAATCTGCTTTCGGAGTTGAGCTGCGACTTATAGTTTTCGAGAAAATGGAATTTTTCTATCGCTCTTCGAGGTGGTCAGGAATTCCAATCCAACCCCTGTAAAAATTTGAAATTTTTTTTTTCATCCCCGATTTGAAAACTGTTTATAAAGAATTAAGCTCGCACCTTTCCTGAATTCAAATCTGCTTTTGGAGTTGAGCTGCGACTTATAGTTTTCGAGAAAATGGAATTTTTCTATCGCTCTTCGAGGTGGTCAGGAATTCCAATGCAACCCCTGTAAAAATTTGAAATTTTTTTTTTCATCCCCGATTTGAAGACTGTTTATGTAGAATTAAGCTCGCACCTACCCTGAATTCAAATCTGCTTTTGGAGTTGAGCTGCGACTTATAGTTTTCGAGAAAATGGAATTTTTCTATAGCTCTTCGAGGTGGTCAGGAATTCCAATGCAACCCCTGTAAAAATTTGAAAATTTTTTTTTCATCCCCGATTTGAAAACTGTTTATGTAGAATTAAGCTCGCACCTTTCCTGAATTCAAATCTGCTTTTGGAGTTGAGCTGCGACTTATAGTTTTCGAGAAAATGGAATTTTTCTATCGCTCTTCGAGGTGGTCAGGAATTCCAATGCAACCCCTGTAAAAATTTGAAATTTTTTTTTTCATCCCCGATTTGAAAACTGTTTCTGTAGAATTAAGCTCGCACCTTTCCTGAATTCAAATCTGCTTTTAGAGTTGAGCTGCGACTTATAGTTTTCGAGAAAATGGAATTTTTCTATCGCTCTTCGAGGTGGCCAGGAATTTCAATGCAACCCCTGTAAAAATTTGAAATTTTTTTTTTCATCCCCGATTTGAAAACTGTTTATGTAGAATTAAGCTCGCACCTTTCCTGAATTCAAATCTGCTTTTGGAGTTGAGCTGCGACTTATAGTTTTCGAGAAAATGGAATTTTTCTATCGCTCTTCGAGGTGGTCAGGAATTCCAATGCAACCCCTGTAAAAATTTGAAATTTTTTTTTTCATCCCCGATTTGAAAACTGTTTATGTAGAATTAAGCTCGCACCTTTCCTGAATTCAAATCTGCTTTCGGAGTTGAGCTGCGACTTATAGTTTTCGAGAAAATGGAATTTTTCTATCGCTCTTCGAGCTGGTCAGGAATTCCAATGCAACCCCTGTAAAAATTTGAAATTTTTTTTTTCCTCCCCGATTTGAAAACTGTTTATGTAGAATTAAGCTCGCACCTTTCCTGAATTCAAATCTGCTTTTGGAGTTGAGCTGCGACTTATAGTTTTCGAGAAAATGGAATTTTTCTATCGCTCTTCGAGGTGGTCAGGAATTCCAATGCAACCCCTGTAAAAATTTGAAAATTTTTTTTTCATCCCCGATTTGAAAACTGTTTATGTAGAATTAAGCTCGCACCTTTCCTGAATTCAAATCTGCTTTTGGAGTTGAGCTGCGACTTATAGTTTTCGAGAAAATGGAATTTTTCTATCGCTCTTCGAGGTGGTCAGGAATTCCAATGCAACCCCTGTAAAAATTTGAAATTTTTTTTTTCATCCCCGATTTGAAAACTGTTTCTGTAGAATTAAGCTCGCACCTTTCCTGAATTCAAATCTGCTTTTAGAGTTGAGCTGCGACTTATAGTTTTCGAGAAAATGGAATTTTTATATCGCTCTTCGAGGTGGTCAGGAATTCCAATGCAACCCCTGTAAAAATTTGAAATTTTTTTTTTCCTCCCCGATTTGAAAACTGTTTATGTAGAATTAAGCTCGCACCTTTCCTGAATTCAAATCTGCTTTCGGAGTTGAGCTGCGACTTATAGTTTTCGAGAAAATGGAATTTTTCTATCGCTCTTCGAGGTGGTCAGGAATTCCAATGCAACCCCTGTAAAAATTTGAAATTTTTTTTTCATCCCCGATTTGAAAACTGATTCTGTAGAATTAAGCTCGCACCTTTCCTGAATTCAAATCTGCTTTTAGAGTTGAGCTGCGACTTATAGTTTTCGAGAAAATGGAATTTTTCTATCGCTCTTCGAGGTGGTCAGGAATTTCAATGCAACCCCTGTAAAAATTTGAAATTTTTTTTTTCCTCCCCGATTTGAAAACTGTTTATGTAGAATTAAGCTCGCACCTTTCCTGAATTCAAATCTGCTTTTGGAGTTGAGCTGCGACTTATAGTTTTCGAGAAAATGGAATTTTTCTATCGCTCTTCGAGGTGGTCAGGAATTCCAATGCAACCCCTGTAAAAATTTGAAATTTTTTTTTTCATCCCCGATTTGAAAACTGTTTATGTAGAATTAAGCTCGGACCTTTCCTGAATTCAAATCTGCTTTCGGAGTTGAGCTGCGACTTATAGTTTTCGAGAAAATGGAATTTTTCTATCGCTCTTCGAGGTGGTCAGGAATTCCAATGCAACCCTGTAAAAATTTGAAATTTTTTTTTTCCTCCCCGATTTGAAAACTGTTTATGTAGAATTAAGCTCGCACCTTTCCTGAATTCAAATCTGCTTTTGGAGTTGAGCTGCGACTTATAGTTTTCGAGAAAATGGAATTTTTCTATAGCTCTTCGAGGTGGTCAGGAATTCCAATGCAACCCCTGTAAAAATTTGAAAATTTTTTTTTCATCCCCGATTTGAAAACTGTTTATGTAGAATTAAGCTCGCACCTTTCCTGAATTCAAATCTGCTTTTGGAGTTGAGCTGCGACTTATAGTTTTCGAGAAAATGGAATTTTTCTATCGCTCTTCGAGGTGGTCAGTAATTCCAATGCAACCCCTGTAAAAATTTGAAATTTTTTTTTCATCCCCGATTTGAAAACTGTTTCTGTAGAATTAAGCTCGCACCTTTCCTGAATTCAAATCTGCTTTTGGAGTTGAGCTGCGACTTATAGTTTTCGAGAAAATGGAATTTTTCTATCGCTCTTCGAGGTGGTCAGGAATTCCAATGCAACCCCTGTAAAAATTTGAAATTTTTTTTTTCATCCCCGATTTGAAAACTGTTTATGTAGAATTAAGCTCGCACCTTTCCTGAATTCAAATCTGCTTTTGGAGTTGAGCTGCGACTTATAGTTTTCGAGAAAATGGAATTTTTCTATAGCTCTTCGAGGTGGTCAGGAATTCCAATGCAACCCCTGTAAAAATTTGAAAATTTTTTTTTCATCCCCGATTTGAAAACTGTTTATGTAGAATTAAGCTCGCACCTTTCCTGAATTCAAATCTGCTTTTGGAGTTGAGCTGCGACTTATAGTTTTCGAGAAAATGGAATTTTTCTATAGCTCTTCGAGGTGGTCAGGAATTCCAATGCAACCCCTGTAAAAATTTGAAAATTTTTTTTTCATCCCCGATTTGAAAACTGTTTATGTAGAATTAAGCTCGCACCTTTCCTGAATTCAAATCTGCTTTTGGAGTTGAGCTGCGACTTATAGTTTTCGAGAAAATGGAATTTTTCTATCGCTCTTCGAGGTGGTCAGGAATTCCAATGCAACCCCTGTAAAAATTTGAAATTTTTTTTTTCATCCCCGATTTGAAAACTGTTTCTGTAGAATTAAGCTCGCACCTTTCCTGAATTCAAATCTGCTTTTAGAGTTGAGCTGCGACTTATAGTTTTCGAGAAAATGGAATTTTTCTATCGCTCTTCGAGGTGGTCAGGAATTTCAATGCAACCCCTGTAAAAATTTGAAATTTTTTTTTTCATCCCCGATTTGAAAACTGTTTATGTAGAATTAAGCTCGCACCTTTCCTGAATTCAAATCTGCTTTTGGAGTTGAGCTGCGACTTATAGTTTTCGAGAAAATGGAATTTTTCTATCGCTCTTCGAGGTGGTCAGGAATTCCAATGCAACCCCTGTAAAAATTTGAAATTTTTTTTTTCATCCCCGATTTGAAAACTGTTTATGTAGAATTAAGCTCGCACCTTTCCTGAATTCAAATCTGCTTTTGGAGTTGAGCTGCGACTTATAGTTTTCGAGAAAATGGAATTTTTCTATCGCTCTTCGAGGTGGTCAGGAATTCCAATGCAACCCCTGTAAAAATTTGAAATTTTTTTTTTCATCCCCGATTTGAAAACTGTTTATGTAGAATTAAGCTCGGACCTTTCCTGAATTCAAATCTGCTTTCGGAGTTGAGCTGCGACTTATAGTTTTCGAGAAAATGGAATTTTTCTATCGCTCTTCGAGGTGGTCAGGAATTCCAATGCAACCCTGTAAAAATTTGAAATTTTTTTTTTCCTCCCCGATTTGAAAACTGTTTATGTAGAATTAAGCTCGCACCTTTCCTGAATTCAAATCTGCTTTTGGAGTTGAGCTGCGACTTATAGTTTTCGAGAAAATGGAATTTTTCTATAGCTCTTCGAGGTGGTCAGGAATTCCAATGCAACCCCTGTAAAAATTTGAAAATTTTTTTTTCATCCCCGATTTGAAAACTGTTTATGTAGAATTAAGCTCGCACCTTTCCTGAATTCAAATCTGCTTTTGGAGTTGAGCTGCGACTTATAGTTTTCGAGAAAATGGAATTTTTCTATCGCTCTTCGAGGTGGTCAGTAATTCCAATGCAACCCCTGTAAAAATTTGAAATTTTTTTTTCATCCCCGATTTGAAAACTGTTTCTGTAGAATTAAGCTCGCACCTTTCCTGAATTCAAATCTGCTTTTGGAGTTGAGCTGCGACTTATAGTTTTCGAGAAAATGGAATTTTTCTATCGCTCTTCGAGGTGGTCAGGAATTCCAATGCAACCCCTGTAAAAATTTGAAATTTTTTTTTTCATCCCCGATTTGAAAACTGTTTATGTAGAATTAAGCTCGCACCTTTCCTGAATTCAAATCTGCTTTCGGAGTTGAGCTGCGACTTATAGTTTTCGAGAAAATGGAATTTTTCTATCGCTCTTCGAGGTGGTCAGGAATTCCAATGCAACCCCTGTAAAAATTTGAAATTTTTTTTTTCCTCCCCGATTTGAAAACTGTTTATGTAGAATTAAGCTCGCACCTTTCCTGAATTCAAATCTGCTTTTGGAGTTGAGCTGCGACTTATAGTTTTCGAGAAAATGGAATTTTTCTATAGCTCTTCGAGGTGGTCAGGAATTCCAATGCAACCCCTGTAAAAATTTGAAAATTTTTTTTTCATCCCCGATTTGAAAACTGTTTATGTAGAATTAAGCTCGCACCTTTCCTGAATTCAAATCTGCTTTTGGAGTTGAGCTGCGACTTATAGTTTTCGAGAAAATGGAATTTTTCTATAGCTCTTCGAGGTGGTCAGGAATTCCAATGCAACCCCTGTAAAAATTTGAAAATTTTTTTTTCATCCCCGATTTGAAAACTGTTTATGTAGAATTAAGCTCGCACCTTTCCTGAATTCAAATCTGCTTTTGGAGTTGAGCTGCGACTTATAGTTTTCGAGAAAATGGAATTTTTCTATCGCTCTTCGAGGTGGTCAGGAATTCCAATGCAACCCCTGTAAAAATTTGAAATTTTTTTTTTCATCCCCGATTTGAAAACTGTTTCTGTAGAATTAAGCTCGCACCTTTCCTGAATTCAAATCTGCTTTTAGAGTTGAGCTGCGACTTATAGTTTTCGAGAAAATGGAATTTTTCTATCGCTCTTCGAGGTGGTCAGGAATTTCAATGCAACCCCTGTAAAAATTTGAAATTTTTTTTTTCATCCCCGATTTGAAAACTGTTTATGTAGAATTAAGCTCGCACCTTTCCTGAATTCAAATCTGCTTTTGGAGTTGAGCTGCGACTTATAGTTTTCGAGAAAATGGAATTTTTCTATCGCTCTTCGAGGTGGTCAGGAATTCCAATGCAACCCCTGTAAAAATTTGAAATTTTTTTTTTCATCCCCGATTTGAAAACTGTTTATGTAGAATTAAGCTCGCACCTTTCCTGAATTCAAATCTGCTTTTGGAGTTGAGCTGCGACTTATAGTTTTCGAGAAAATGGAATTTTTCTATCGCTCTTCGAGGTGGTCAGGAATTCCAATGCAACCCCTGTAAAAATTTGAAAATTTTTTTTTCATCCCCGATTTGAAAACTGTTTATGTAGAATGAAGCTCGCACCTTTCCTGAATTCAAATCTGCTTTTGGAGTTGAGCTGCGACTTATAGTTTTCGAGAAAATGGAATTTTTCTATCGCTCTTCGAGGTGGTCAGGAATTCCAATGCAACCCCTGTAAAAATTTGAAATTTTTTTTTTCATCCCCGATTTGAAAACTGTTTATGTAGAATTAAGCTCGCACCTTTCCTGAATTCAAATCTGCTTTCGGAGTTGAGCTGCGACTTATAGTTTTCGAGAAAATGGAATTTTTCTATCGCTCTTCGAGGTGGTCAGGAATTCCAATGCAACCCCAGTAAAAATTTGAAATTTTTTTTTTCATCCCCGATTTGAAAACTGTTTATGTAGAATTAAGCTCGCACCTTTCCTGAATTCAAATCTGCTTTTGGAGTTGAGCTGCGACTTATAGTTTTCGAGAAAATGGAATTTTTCTATCGCTCTTCGAGGTGGTCAGGAATTCCAGTGCAACCCCTGTAAAAATTTGAAATTTTTTTTTTCTTCCCCGATTTGAAAACTGTTTATGAAGAATTAAGCTCGCACCTTTCCTGAATTCAAATCTGCTTTTGGAGTTGAGCTGCGACTTATAGTTTTCGAGAAAATGGAATTTTTCTATCGCTCTTCGAGGTGGTCAGGAATTCCAATGCAACCCCTGTAAAAATTTGAAATTTTTTTTTTTCATCCCCGATTTGAAGACTGTTTATGTAGAATTAAGCTCGCACCTTTCCTGAATTCAAATCTGCTTTTGGAGTTGAGCTGCGACTTATAGTTTTCGAGAAAATGGAATTTTTCTATCGCTCTTCGAGGTGGTCAGGAATTCCAATGCAACCCCTGTAAAAATTTTAAATTTTTTTTTTCATCCCCTATTTGAAAACTGTTTATGTAGAATTAAGCTCGCACCTTTTCTGAATTCAAATCTGCTTTTGGAGTTGAGCTGCGACTTATAGTTTTCGAGAAAATGGAATTTTTCTATCGCTCTTCGAGGTGGTCAGGAATTCCAATGCAACCCCTGTAAAAATTTGAAAATTTTTTTTTCATCCCCGATTTGAAAACTGTTTATGTAGAATTAAGCTCGCACCTTTCCTGAATTCAAATCTGCTTTTGGAGTTGAGCTGCGACTTATAGTTTTCGAGAAAATGGAATTTTTCTATAGCTCTTCGAGGTGGTCAGGAATTCCAATGCAACCCCTGTAAAAATTTGAAATTTTTTTTTTCATCCCCGATTTGAAAACTGTTTCTGCAGAATTAAGCTCGCACCTTTCCTGAATTCAAATCTGCTTTTAGAGTTGAGCTGCGACTTATAGTTTTCGAGAAAATGGAATTTTTCTATCGCTCTTCGAGGTGGTCAGGAATTTCAATGCAACCCCTGTAAAAATTTGAAATTTTTTTTTTCATCCCCGATTTGAAAACTGTTTATGTAGAATTAAGCTCGCACCTTTCCTGAATTCAAATCTGCTTTTGGAGTTGAGCTGCGACTTATAGTTTTCGAGAAAATGGAATTTTTCTATCGCTCTTCGAGGTGGTCAGGAATTCCAATGCAACCCCTGTAAAAATTTGAAATTTTTTTTTCATCCCCGATTTGAAAACTGTTTATGTAGAATTAAGCTCGCACCTTTCCTGAATTCAAATCTGCTTTCGGAGTTGAGCTGCGACTTATAGTTTTCGAGAAAATGGAATTTTTCTATCGCTCTTCGAGGTGGTCAGGAATTCCAATGCAACCCCTGTAAAAATTTGAAATTTTTTTTTCCTCCCCGATTTGAAAACTGTTTATGTAGAATTAAGCTCGCACCTTTCCTGAATTCAAATCTGCTTTTGGAGTTGAGCTGCGACTTATAGTTTTCGAGAAAATGGAATTTTTCTATCGCTCTTCGAGGTGGTCAGGAATTTCAATGCAACCCCTGTAAAAATTTGAAATTTTTTTTTTCATCCCCGATTTGAAAACTGTTTATGTAGAATTAAGCTCGCACCTTTCCTGAATTCAAATCTGCTTTTGGAGTTGAGCTGCGACTTATAGTTTTCGAGAAAATGGAATTTTTCTATCGCTCTTCGAGGTGGTCAGGAATTCCAGTGCAACCCCTGTAAAAATTTGAAATTTTTTTTTTCTTCCCCGATTTGAAAACTGTTTATGAAGAATTAAGCTCGCACCTTTCCTGAATTCAAATCTGCTTTTGGAGTTGAGCTGCGACTTATAGTTTTCGAGAAAATGGAATTTTTCTATCGCTCTTCGAGGTGGTCAGGAATTCCAATGCAACCCCTGTAAAAATTTGAAATTTTTTTTTTTCATCCCCGATTTGAAGACTGTTTATGTAGAATTAAGCTCGCACCTTCCCTGAATTCAAATCTGCTTTTGGAGTTGAGCTGCGACTTATAGTTTTCGAGAAAATGGAATTTTTCTATCGCTCTTCGAGGTGGTCAGGAATTCCAATGCAACCCCTGTAAAAATTTGAAAATTTTTTTTTCATCCCCGATTTGAAAACTGTTTATGTAGAATGAAGCTCGCACCTTTCCTGAATTCAAATCCGCTTTTGGAGTTGAGCTGCGACTTATAGTTTTCGAGAAAATGGAATTTTTCTATCGCTCTTCGAGGTGGTCAGGAATTCCAATGCAACCCCTGTAAAAATTTGAAAATTTTTTTTTCATCCCCGATTTGAAAACTGTTTATGTAGAATTAAGCTCGCACCTTTCCTGAATTCAAATCTGCTTTTGGAGTTGAGCTGCGACTTATAGTTTTCGAGAAAATGGAATTTTTCTATCGCTCTTCGAGGTGGTCAGGAATTCCAATGCAACCCCTGTAAAAATTTGAAATTTTTTTTTTCATCCCCGATTTGAAAACTGTTTCTGTAGAATTAAGCTCGCACCTTTCCTGAATTCAAATCTGCTTTTAGAGTTGAGCTGCGACTTATAGTTTTCGAGAAAATGGAATTTTTCTATCGCTCTTCGAGGTGGTCAGGAATTTCAATGCAACCCCTGTAAAAATTTGAAATTTTTTTTTTCATCCCCGATTTGAAAACTGTTTATGTAGAATTAAGCTCGCACCTTTCCTGAATTCAAATCTGCTTTTGGAGTTGAGCTGCGACTTATAGTTTTCGAGAAAATGGAATTTTTCTATCGCTCTTCGAGGTGGTCAGGAATTCCAATGCAACCCCTGTAAAAATTTGAAATTTTTTTTTTCATCCCCGATTTGAAAACTGTTTATGTAGAATTAAGCTCGCACCTTTCCTGAATTCAAATCTGCTTTTGGAGTTGAGCTGCGACTTATAGTTTTCGAGAAAATGGAATTTTTCTATCGCTCTTCGAGGTGGTCAGGAATTCCAATGCAACCCCTGTAAAAATTTGAAAATTTTTTTTTCATCCCCGATTTGAAAACTGTTTATGTAGAATGAAGCTCGCACCTTTCCTGAATTCAAATCTGCTTTTGGAGTTGAGCTGCGACTTATAGTTTTCGAGAAAATGGAATTTTTCTATCGCTCTTCGAGGTGGTCAGGAATTCCAATGCAACCCCTGTAAAAATTTGAAATTTTTTTTTTCATCCCCGATTTGAAAACTGTTTATGTAGAATTAAGCTCGCACCTTTCCTGAATTCAAATCTGCTTTCGGAGTTGAGCTGCGACTTATAGTTTTCGAGAAAATGGAATTTTTCTATCGCTCTTCGAGGTGGTCAGGAATTCCAATGCAACCCCAGTAAAAATTTGAAATTTTTTTTTTCATCCCCGATTTGAAAACTGTTTATGTAGAATTAAGCTCGCACCTTTCCTGAATTCAAATCTGCTTTTGGAGTTGAGCTGCGACTTATAGTTTTCGAGAAAATGGAATTTTTCTATCGCTCTTCGAGGTGGTCAGGAATTCCAGTGCAACCCCTGTAAAAATTTGAAATTTTTTTTTTCTTCCCCGATTTGAAAACTGTTTATGAAGAATTAAGCTCGCACCTTTCCTGAATTCAAATCTGCTTTTGGAGTTGAGCTGCGACTTATAGTTTTCGAGAAAATGGAATTTTTCTATCGCTCTTCGAGGTGGTCAGGAATTCCAATGCAACCCCTGTAAAAATTTGAAATTTTTTTTTTTCATCCCCGATTTGAAGACTGTTTATGTAGAATTAAGCTCGCACCTTTCCTGAATTCAAATCTGCTTTTGGAGTTGAGCTGCGACTTATAGTTTTCGAGAAAATGGAATTTTTCTATCGCTCTTCGAGGTGGTCAGGAATTCCAATGCAACCCCTGTAAAAATTTTAAATTTTTTTTTTCATCCCCTATTTGAAAACTGTTTATGTAGAATTAAGCTCGCACCTTTTCTGAATTCAAATCTGCTTTTGGAGTTGAGCTGCGACTTATAGTTTTCGAGAAAATGGAATTTTTCTATCGCTCTTCGAGGTGGTCAGGAATTCCAATGCAACCCCTGTAAAAATTTGAAAATTTTTTTTTCATCCCCGATTTGAAAACTGTTTATGTAGAATTAAGCTCGCACCTTTCCTGAATTCAAATCTGCTTTTGGAGTTGAGCTGCGACTTATAGTTTTCGAGAAAATGGAATTTTTCTATAGCTCTTCGAGGTGGTCAGGAATTCCAATGCAACCCCTGTAAAAATTTGAAATTTTTTTTTTCATCCCCGATTTGAAAAC
The DNA here is from genome assembly GCA_946965025.1 of Blera fallax. Classification (NCBI taxonomy): domain Eukaryota; kingdom Metazoa; phylum Arthropoda; class Insecta; order Diptera; family Syrphidae; genus Blera; species Blera fallax. The sequence goes on from OX337245.1 coordinate 45,318,827, forward strand.
TGTTTCTGTAGAATTAAGCTCGCACCTTTCCTGAATTCAAATCTGCTTTTAGAGTTGAGCTGCGACTTATAGTTTTCGAGAAAATGGAATTTTTCTATCGCTCTTCGAGGTGGTCAGGAATTTCAATGCAACCCCTGTAAAAATTTGAAATTTTTTTTTTCATCCCCGATTTGAAAACTGTTTATGTAGAATTAAGCTCGCACCTTTCCTGAATTCAAATCTGCTTTCGGAGTTGAGCTGCGACTTATAGTTTTCGAGAAAATGGAATTTTTCTATCGCTCTTCGAGGTGGTCAGGAATTCCAATGCAACCCCTGTAAAAATTTGAAATTTTTTTTTCCTCCCCGATTTGAAAACTGTTTATGTAGAATTAAGCTCGCACCTTTCCTGAATTCAAATCTGCTTTTGGAGTTGAGCTGCGACTTATAGTTTTCGAGAAAATGGAATTTTTCTATCGCTCTTCGAGGTGGTCAGGAATTTCAATGCAACCCCTGTAAAAATTTGAAATTTTTTTTTTCATCCCCGATTTGAAAACTGTTTATGTAGAATTAAGCTCGCACCTTTCCTGAATTCAAATCTGCTTTTGGAGTTGAGCTGCGACTTATAGTTTTCGAGAAAATGGAATTTTTCTATCGCTCTTCGAGGTGGTCAGGAATTCCAGTGCAACCCCTGTAAAAATTTGAAATTTTTTTTTTCTTCCCCGATTTGAAAACTGTTTATGAAGAATTAAGCTCGCACCTTTCCTGAATTCAAATCTGCTTTTGGAGTTGAGCTGCGACTTATAGTTTTCGAGAAAATGGAATTTTTCTATCGCTCTTCGAGGTGGTCAGGAATTCCAATGCAACCCCTGTAAAAATTTGAAATTTTTTTTTTTCATCCCCGATTTGAAGACTGTTTATGTAGAATTAAGCTCGCACCTTCCCTGAATTCAAATCTGCTTTTGGAGTTGAGCTGCGACTTATAGTTTTCGAGAAAATGGAATTTTTCTATCGCTCTTCGAGGTGGTCAGGAATTCCAATGCAACCCCTGTAAAAATTTGAAATTTTTTTTTTCATCCCCGATTTGAAAACTGTTTATGTAGAATTAAGCTCGCACCTTTCCTGAATTCAAATCTGCTTTTGGAGTTGAGCTGCGACTTATAGTTTTCGAGAAAATGGAATTTTTCTATCGCTCTTCGAGGTGGTCAGGAATTCCAGTGCAACCCCTGTAAAAATTTGAAATTTTTTTTTTCTTCCCCGATTTGAAAACTGTTTATGAAGAATTAAGCTCGCACCTTTCCTGAATTCAAATCTGCTTTTGGAGTTGAGCTGCGACTTATAGTTTTCGAGAAAATGGAATTTTTCTATCGCTCTTCGAGGTGGTCAGGAATTCCAATGCAACCCCTGTAAAAATTTGAAATTTTTTTTTTTCATCCCCGATTTGAAGACTGTTTATGTAGAATTAAGCTCGCACCTTTCCTGAATTCAAATCTGCTTTTGGAGTTGAGCTGCGACTTATAGTTTTCGAGAAAATGGAATTTTTCTATCGCTCTTCGAGGTGGTCAGGAATTCCAATGCAACCCCTGTAAAAATTTTAAATTTTTTTTTTCATCCCCTATTTGAAAACTGTTTATGTAGAATTAAGCTCGCACCTTTTCTGAATTCAAATCTGCTTTTGGAGTTGAGCTGCGACTTATAGTTTTCGAGAAAATGGAATTTTTCTATCGCTCTTCGAGGTGGTCAGGAATTCCAATGCAACCCCTGTAAAAATTTGAAATTTTTTTTTCATCCCCGATTTGAAAACTGTTTATGTAGAATTAAGCTCGCACCTTTCCTGAATTCAAATCTGCTTTTGGAGTTGAGCTGCGACTTATAGTTTTCGAGAAAATGGAATTTTTCTATCGCTCTTCGAGGTGGTCAGGAATTCCAATGCAACCCCTGTAAAAATTTGAAATTTTTTTTTTCCTCCCCGATTTGAAAACTGTTTATGTAGAATTAAGCTCGCACCTTTCCTGAATTCAAATCTGCTTTTTGAGTTGAGCTGCGACTTATAGTTTTCGAGAAAATGGAATTTTTCTATCGCTCTTCGAGGTGGTCAGGAATTCCAATGCAACCCCTGTAAAAATTTGAAATTTTTTTTTTCATCCCCGATTTGAAAACTGTTTATGTAGAATTAAGCTCGCACCTTTCCTGAATTCAAATCTGCTTTTGGAGTTGAGCTGCGACTTATAGTTTTCGAGAAAATGGAATTTTTCTATCGCTCTTCGAGCTGCTCAGGAATTCCAATGCAACCCCTGTAAAAATTTGAAATTTTTTTTTTCCTCCCCGATTTGAAAACTGTTTATGTAGAATTAAGATCGCACCTTTCCTGAATTCAAATCTGCTTTTGGAGTTGAGCTGCGACTTATAGTTTTCGAGAAAATGGAATTTTTCTATCGCTCTTCGAGGTGGTCAGGAATTCCAATGCAACCCCTGTAAAAATTTGAAATTTTTGTTTTCATCCCCGATTTGAAAACTGTTTATGTAGAATTAAGCTCGCACCTTTCCTGAATTCAAATCTGCTTTTGGAGTTGAGCTGCGACTTATAGTTTTCGAGAAAATGGAATTTTTCTATCGCTCTTCGAGGTGGTCAGGAATTCCAATGCAACCCCTGTAAAAATTTGAAATTTTTTTTTTTCATCCCCGATTTGAAGACTGTTTATGTAGAATTAAGCTCGCACCTTTCCTGAATTCAAATCTGCTTTTGGAGTTGAGCTGCGACTTATAGTTTTCGAGAAAATGGAATTTTTCTATCGCTCTTCGAGGTGGTCAGGAATTCCAATGCAACCCCTGTAAAAATTTTAAATTTTTTTTTTCATCCCCTATTTGAAAACTGTTTATGTAGAATTAAGCTCGCACCTTTTCTGAATTCAAATCTGCTTTTGGAGTTGAGCTGCGACTTATAGTTTTCGAGAAAATGGAATTTTTCTATCGCTCTTCGAGGTGGTCAGGAATTCCAATGCAACCCCTGTAAAAATTTGAAAATTTTTTTTTCATCCCCGATTTGAAAACTGTTTATGTAGAATTAAGCTCGCACCTTTCCTGAATTCAAATCTGCTTTTGGAGTTGAGCTGCGACTTATAGTTTTCGAGAAAATGGAATTTTTCTATAGCTCTTCGAGGTGGTCAGGAATTCCAATGCAACCCCTGTAAAAATTTGAAATTTTTTTTTTCATCCCCGATTTGAAAACTGTTTCTGTAGAATTAAGCTCGCACCTTTCCTAAATTCAAATCTGCTTTTAGAGTTGAGCTGCGACTTATAGTTTTCGAGAAAATGGAATTTTTCTATCGCTCTTCGAGGTGGTCAGGAATTTCAATGCAACCCCTGTAAAAATTTGAAATTTTTTTTTTCATCCCCGATTTGAAAACTGTTTATGTAGAATTAAGCTCGCACCTTTCCTGAATTCAAATCTGCTTTTGGAGTTGAGCTGCGACTTATAGTTTTCGAGAAAATGGAATTTTTCTATCGCTCTTCGAGGTGGTCAGGAATTCCAATGCAACCCCTGTAAAAATTTGAAATTTTTTTTTTCATCCCCGATTTGAAAACTGTTTATGTAGAATTAAGCTCGCACCTTTCCTGAATTCAAATCTGCTTTCGGAGTTGAGCTGCGACTTATAGTTTTCGAGAAAATGGAATTTTTCTATCGCTCTTCGAGGTGGTCAGGAATTCCAATGCAACCCCTGTAAAAATTTGAAATTTTTTTTTTCCTCCCCGATTTGAAAACTGTTTATGTAGAATTAAGCTCGCACCTTTCCTGAATTCAAATCTGCTTTTTGAGTTGAGCTGCGACTTATAGTTTTCGAGAAAATGGAATTTTTCTATCGCTCTTCGAGGTGGTCAGGAATTCCAATGCAACCCCTGTAAAAATTTGAAATTTTTTTTTTCATCCCCGATTTGAAAACTGTTTATGTAGAATTAAGCTCGCACCTTTCCTGAATTCAAATCTGCTTTTGGAGTTGAGCTGCGACTTATAGTTTTCGAGAAAATGGAATTTTTCTATCGCTCTTCGAGCTGCTCAGGAATTCCAATGCAACCCCTGTAAAAATTTGAAATTTTTTTTTTCCTCCCCGATTTGAAAACTGTTTATGTAGAATTAAGATCGCACCTTTCCTGAATTCAAATCTGCTTTTGGAGTTGAGCTGCGACTTATAGTTTTCGAGAAAATGGAATTTTTCTATCGCTCTTCGAGGTGGTCAGGAATTCCAATGCAACCCCTGTAAAAATTTGAAATTTTTGTTTTCATCCCCGATTTGAAAACTGTTTATGTAGAATTAAGCTCGCACCTTTCCTGAATTCAAATCTGCTTTTGGAGTTGAGCTGCGACTTATAGTTTTCGAGAAAATGGAATTTTTCTATCGCTCTTCGAGGTGGTCAGGAATTCCAATGCAACCCCTGTAAAAATTTGAAATTTTTTTTTTTCATCCCCGATTTGAAGACTGTTTATGTAGAATTAAGCTCGCACCTTTCCTGAATTCAAATCTGCTTTTGGAGTTGAGCTGCGACTTATAGTTTTCGAGAAAATGGAATTTTTCTATCGCTCTTCGAGGTGGTCAGGAATTCCAATGCAACCCCTGTAAAAATTTTAAATTTTTTTTTTCATCCCCTATTTGAAAACTGTTTATGTAGAATTAAGCTCGCACCTTTTCTGAATTCAAATCTGCTTTTGGAGTTGAGCTGCGACTTATAGTTTTCGAGAAAATGGAATTTTTCTATCGCTCTTCGAGGTGGTCAGGAATTCCAATGCAACCCCTGTAAAAATTTGAAAATTTTTTTTTCATCCCCGATTTGAAAACTGTTTATGTAGAATTAAGCTCGCACCTTTCCTGAATTCAAATCTGCTTTTGGAGTTGAGCTGCGACTTATAGTTTTCGAGAAAATGGAATTTTTCTATAGCTCTTCGAGGTGGTCAGGAATTCCAATGCAACCCCTGTAAAAATTTGAAATTTTTTTTTTCATCCCCGATTTGAAAACTGTTTCTGTAGAATTAAGCTCGCACCTTTCCTAAATTCAAATCTGCTTTTAGAGTTGAGCTGCGACTTATAGTTTTCGAGAAAATGGAATTTTTCTATCGCTCTTCGAGGTGGTCAGGAATTTCAATGCAACCCCTGTAAAAATTTGAAATTTTTTTTTTCATCCCCGATTTGAAAACTGTTTATGTAGAATTAAGCTCGCACCTTTCCTGAATTCAAATCTGCTTTTGGAGTTGAGCTGCGACTTATAGTTTTCGAGAAAATGGAATTTTTCTATCGCTCTTCGAGGTGGTCAGGAATTCCAATGCAACCCCTGTAAAAATTTGAAATTTTTTTTTTCATCCCCGATTTGAAAACTGTTTATGTAGAATTAAGCTCGCACCTTTCCTGAATTCAAATCTGCTTTCGGAGTTGAGCTGCGACTTATAGTTTTCGAGAAAATGGAATTTTTCTATCGCTCTTCGAGGTGGTCAGGAATTCCAATGCAACCCCTGTAAAAATTTGAAATTTTTTTTTTCCTCCCCGATTTGAAAACTGTTTATGTAGAATTAAGCTCGCACCTTTCCTGAATTCAAATCTGCTTTTGGAGTTGAGCTGCGACTTATAGTTTTCGAGAAAATGGAATTTTTCTATCGCTCTTCGAGGTGGTCAGGAATTCCAATGCAACCCCTGTAAAAATTTGAAATTTTTTTTTTCATCCCCGATTTGAAAACTGTTTATGTAGAATTAAGCTCGCACCTTTCCTGAATTCAAATCTGCTTTTGGAGTTGAGCTGCGACTTATAGTTTTCGAGAAAATGGAATTTTTCTATCGCTCTTCGAGGTGGTCAGGAATTCCAGTGCAACCCCTGTAAAAATTTGAAATTTTTTTTTTCTTCCCCGATTTGAAGACTGTTTATGAAGAATTAAGCTCGCACCTTCCCTGAATTCAAATCTGCTTTTGGAGTTGAGCTGCGACTTATAGTTTTCGAGAAAATGGAATTTTTCTATCGCTCTTCGAGGTGGTCAGGAATTCCAATGCAACCCCTGTAAAAATTTGAAAATTTTTTTTTCATCCCCGATTTGAAAACTGTTTATGTAGAATGAAGCTCGCACCTTTCCTGAATTCAAATCCGCTTTTGGAGTTGAGCTGCGACTTATAGTTTTCGAGAAAATGGAATTTTTCTATCGCTCTTCGAGGTGGTCAGGAATTCCAATGCAACCCCTGTAAAAATTTGAAATTTTTTTTTTCATCCCCGATTTGAAAACTGTTTATGTAGAATTAAGCTCGCACCTTTCCTGAATTCAAATCTGCTTTTGGAGTTGAGCTGCGACTTATAGTTTTCGAGAAAATGGAATTTTTCTATCGCTCTTCGAGGTGGTCAGGAATTCCAGTGCAACCCCTGTAAAAATTTGAAATTTTTTTTTTCTTCCCCGATTTGAAAACTGTTTATGAAGAATTAAGCTCGCACCTTTCCTGAATTCAAATCTGCTTTTGGAGTTGAGCTGCGACTTATAGTTTTCGAGAAAATGGAATTTTTCTATCGCTCTTCGAGGTGGTCAGGAATTCCAATGCAACCCCTGTAAAAATTTGAAATTTTTTTTTTTCATCCCCGATTTGAAGACTGTTTATGTAGAATTAAGCTCGCACCTTTCCTGAATTCAAATCTGCTTTTGGAGTTGAGCTGCGACTTATAGTTTTCGAGAAAATGGAATTTTTCTATCGCTCTTCGAGGTGGTCAGGAATTCCAATGCAACCCCTGTAAAAATTTTAAATTTTTTTTTTCATCCCCTATTTGAAAACTGTTTATGTAGAATTAAGCTCGCACCTTTTCTGAATTCAAATCTGCTTTTGGAGTTGAGCTGCGACTTATAGTTTTCGAGAAAATGGAATTTTTCTATCGCTCTTCGAGGTGGTCAGGAATTCCAATGCAACCCCTGTAAAAATTTGAAATTTTTTTTTTCATCCCCGATTTGAAAACTGTTTATGTAGAATTAAGCTCGCACCTTTCCTGAATTCAAATCTGCTTTTGGAGTTGAGCTGCGACTTATAGTTTTCGAGAAAATGGAATTTTTCTATCGCTCTTCGAGGTGGTCAGGAATTCCAATGCAACCCCTGTAAAAATTTGAAATTTTTTTTTTCCTCCCCGATTTGAAAACTGTTTATGTAGAATTAAGCTCGCACCTTTCCTGAATTCAAATCTGCTTTTGGAGTTGAGCTGCGACTTATAGTTTTCGAGAAAATGGAATTTTTCTATCGCTCTTCGAGGTGGTCAGGAATTCCAATGCAACCCCTGTAAAAATTTGAAATTTTTTTTTTCATCCCCGATTTGAAAACTGCTTATGTAGAGCTGCTCAGGAATTCCAATGCAACCCCTGTAAAAATTTGAAATTTTTTTTTTCCTCCCCGATTTGAAAACTGTTTATGTAGAATTAAGATCGCACCTTTCCTGAATTCAAATCTGCTTTTGGAGTTGAGCTGCGACTTATAGTTTTCGAGAAAATGGAATTTTTCTATCGCTCTTCGAGGTGGTCAGGAATTCCAATGCAACCCTTGTAAAAATTTGAAATTTTTTTTTTCCTCCCCGATTTGAAAACTGTTTATGTAGAATTAAGCTCGCACCTTTCCTGAATTCAAATCTGCTTTTGGAGTTGAGCTGCGACTTATAGTTTTCGAGAAAATGGAATTTTTCTATCGCTCTTCGAGGTGGTCAGGAATTCCAATGCAACCCCTGTAAAAATTTGAAATTTTTTTTTTTCATCCCCGATTTGAAGACTGTTTATGTAGAATTAAGCTCGCACCTTTCCTGAATTCAAATCTGCTTTTGGAGTTGAGCTGCGACTTATAGTTTTCGAGAAAATGGAATTTTTCTATCGCTCTTCGAGGTGGTCAGGAATTCCAATGCAACCCCTGTAAAAATTTTAAATTTTTTTTTTCATCCCCTATTTGAAAACTGTTTATGTAGAATTAAGCTCGCACCTTTTCTGAATTCAAATCTGCTTTTGGAGTTGAGCTGCGACTTATAGTTTTCGAGAAAATGGAATTTTTCTATCGCTCTTCGAGGTGGTCAGGAATTCCAATGCAACCCCTGTAAAAATTTGAAATTTTTTTTTTCATCCCCGATTTGAAAACTGTTTCTGTAGAATTAAGCTCGCACCTTTCCTAAATTCAAATCTGCTTTTGGAGTTGAGCTGCGACTTATAGTTTTCGAGAAAATGGAATTTTTCTATCGCTCTTCGAGGTGGTCAGGAATTCCAATGCAACCCCTGTAAAAATTTGAAATTTTTTTTTTCCTCCCCGATTTGAAAACTGTTTATGTAGAATTAAGCTCGCACCTTTCCTGAATTCAAATCTGCTTTTGGAGTTGAGCTGCGACTTATAGTTTTCGAGAAAATGGAATTTTTCTATCGCTCTTCGAGGTGGTCAGGAATTCCAATGCAACCCCTGTAAAAATTTGAAATTTTTTTTTTCATCCCCGATTTGAAAACTGTTTATGTAGAATTAAGCTCGCACCTTTCCTGAATTCAAATCTGCTTTTGGAGTTGAGCTGCGACTTATAGTTTTCGAGAAAATGGAATTTTTCTATCGCTCTTCGAGGTGGTCAGGAATTCCAGTGCAACCCCTGTAAAAATTTGAAATTTTTTTTTTCTTCCCCGATTTGAAAACTGTTTATGAAGAATTAAGCTCGCACCTTTCCTGAATTCAAATCTGCTTTTGGAGTTGAGCTGCGACTTATAGTTTTCGAGAAAATGGAATTTTTCTATCGCTCTTCGAGGTGGTCAGGAATTCCAATGCAACCCCTGTAAAAATTTGAAATTTTTTTTTTTCATCCCCGATTTGAAGACTGTTTATGTAGAATTAAGCTCGCACCTTCCCTGAATTCAAATCTGCTTTTGGAGTTGAGCTGCGACTTATAGTTTTCGAGAAAATGGAATTTTTCTATCGCTCTTCGAGGTGGTCAGGAATTCCAATGCAACCCCTGTAAAAATTTGAAAATTTTTTTTTCATCCCCGATTTGAAAACTGTTTATGTAGAATGAAGCTCGCACCTTTCCTGAATTCAAATCCGCTTTTGGAGTTGAGCTGCGACTTATAGTTTTCGAGAAAATGGAATTTTTCTATCGCTCTTCGAGGTGGTCAGGAATTCCAATGCAACCCCTGTAAAAATTTGAAATTTTTTTTTTCATCCCCGATTTGAAAACTGTTTATGTAGAATTAAGCTCGCACCTTTCCTGAATTCAAATCTGCTTTCGGAGTTGAGCTGCGACTTATAGTTTTCGAGAAAATGGAATTTTTCTATAGCTCTTCGAGGTGGTCAGGAATTCCAATGCAACCCCTGTAAAAATTTGAAATTTTTTTTTTCATCCCCGATTTGAAAACTGTTTATGTAGAATTAAGCTCGCACCTTTCCTGAATTCAAATCTGCTTTTGGAGTTGAGCTGCGACTTATAGTTTTCGAGAAAATGGAATTTTTCTATCGCTCTTCGAGGTGGTCAGGAATTCCAGTGCAACCCCTGTAAAAATTTGAAATTTTTTTTTTCTTCCCCGATTTGAAAACTGTTTATGTAGAATTAAGCTCGCACCTTTTCTGAATTCAAATCTGCTTTTGGAGTTGAGCTGCGACTTATAGTTTTCGAGAAAATGGAATTTTTCTATCGCTCTTCGAGGTGGTCAGGAATTCCAATGCAACCCCTGTAAAAATTTGAAATTTTTTTTTTCATCCCCGATTTGAAAACTGTTTATGTAGAATTAAGCTCGCACCTTTCCTGAATTCAAATCTGCTTTTGGAGTTGAGCTGCGACTTATAGTTTTCGAGAAAATGGAATTTTTCTATCGCTCTTCGAGGTGGTCAGGAATTCCAATGCAACCCCTGTAAAAATTTGAAATTTTTTTTTTCATCCCCGATTTGAAAACTGTTTATGTAGAGCTGCTCAGGAATTCCAATGCAACCCCTGTAAAAATTTGAAATTTTTTTTTTCCTCCCCGATTTGAAAACTGTTTATGTAGAATTAAGATCGCACCTTTCCTGAATTCAAATCTGCTTTTGGAGTTGAGCTGCGACTTATAGTTTTCGAGAAAATGGAATTTTTCTATCGCTCTTCGAGGTGGTCAGGAATTCCAATGCAACCCTTGTAAAAATTTGAAATTTTTTTTTTCATCCCCGATTTGAAAACTGTTTATGTAGAATTAAGCTCGCACCTTTCCTGAATTCAAATCTGCTTTCGGAGTTGAGCTGCGACTTATAGTTTTCGAGAAAATGGAATTTTTCTATAGCTCTTCGAGGTGGTCAGGAATTCCAATGCAACCCCTGTAAAAATTTGAAATTTTTTTTTTCATCCCCGATTTGAAAACTGTTTATGTAGAATTAAGCTCGCACCTTTCCTGAATTCAAATCTGCTTTTGGAGTTGAGCTGCGACTTATAGTTTTCGAGAAAATGGAATTTTTCTATCGCTCTTCGAGGTGGTCAGGAATTCCAGTGCAACCCCTGTAAAAATTTGAAATTTTTTTTTTCTTCCCCGATTTGAAAACTGTTTATGAAGAATTAAGCTCGCACCTTTCCTGAATTCAAATCTGCTTTTGGAGTTGAGCTGCGACTTATAGTTTTCGAGAAAATGGAATTTTTCTATCGCTCTTCGAGGTGGTCAGGAATTCCAATGCAACCCCTGTAAAAATTTGAAATTTTTTTTTTTCATCCCCGATTTGAAGACTGTTTATGTAGAATTAAGCTCGCACCTTTCCTGAATTCAAATCTGCTTTTGGAGTTGAGCTGCGACTTATAGTTTTCGAGAAAATGGAATTTTTCTATCGCTCTTCGAGGTGGTCAGGAATTCCAATGCAACCCCTGTAAAAATTTTAAATTTTTTTTTTCATCCCCTATTTGAAAACTGTTTATGTAGAATTAAGCTCGCACCTTTTCTGAATTCAAATCTGCTTTTGGAGTTGAGCTGCGACTTATAGTTTTCGAGAAAATGGAATTTTTCTATCGCTCTTCGAGGTGGTCAGGAATTCCAATGCAACCCCTGTAAAAATTTGAAATTTTTTTTTTCATCCCCGATTTGAAAACTGTTTATGTAGAATTAAGCTCGCACCTTTCCTGAATTCAAATCTGCTTTTGGAGTTGAGCTGCGACTTATAGTTTTCGAGAAAATGGAATTTTTCTATCGCTCTTCGAGGTGGTCAGGAATTCCAATGCAACCCCTGTAAAAATTTGAAATTTTTTTTTCCTCCCCGATTTGAAAACTGTTTATGTAGAATTAAGCTCGCACCTTTCCTGAATTCAAATCTGCTTTTGGAGTTGAGCTGCGACTTATAGTTTTCGAGAAAATGGAATTTTTCTATCGCTCTTCGAGGTGGTCAGGAATTCCAATGCAACCCCTGTAAAAATTTGAAATTTTTTTTTTCATCCCCGATTTGAAAACTGTTTATGTAGAGCTGCTCAGGAATTCCAATGCAACCCCTGTAAAAATTAGAAATTTTTTTTTTCCTCCCCGATTTGAAAACTGTTTATGTAGAATTAAGATCGCACCTTTCCTGAATTCAAATCTGCTTTTGGAGTTGAGCTGCGACTTATAGTTTTCGAGAAAATGGAATTTTTCTATCGCTCTTCGAGGTGGTCAGGAATTCCAATGCAACCCTTGTAAAAATTTGAAATTTTTTTTTTCATCCCCGATTTGAAAACTGTTTATGTAGAATTAAGCTCGCACCTTTCCTGAATTCAAATCTGCTTTTGGAGTTGAGCTGCGACTTATAGTTTTCGAGAAAATGGAATTTTTCTATCGCTCTTCGAGGTGGTCAGGAATTCCAATGCAACCCCTGTAAAAATTTGAAATTTTTTTTTTCATCCCCGATTTGAAAACTGTTTATGTAGAATTAAGCTCGCACCTTTCCTGAATTCAAATCTGCTTTCGGAGTTGAGCTGCGACTTATAGTTTTCGAGAAAATGGAATTTTTCTATCGCTCTTCGAGGTGGTCAGGAATTCCAATGCAACCCCTGTAAAAATTTGAAATTTTTTTTTTCCTCCCCGATTTGAAAACTGTTTATGTAGAATTAAGATCGCACCTTTCCTGAATTCAAATCTGCTTTTGGAGTTGAGCTGCGACTTATAGTTTTCGAGAAAATGGAATTTTTCTATCGCTCTTCGAGGTGGTCAGGAATTCCAATGCAACCCTTGTAAAAATTTGAAATTTTTTTTTTCATCCCCGATTTGAAAACTGTTTATGTAGAATTAAGCTCGCACCTTTCCTGAATTCAAATCTGCTTTTGGAGTTGAGCTGCGACTTATAGTTTTCGAGAAAATGAAATTTTTCTATCGCTCTTCGAGGTGGTCAGGAATTCCTGACCCCCTGTAAAAATTTGAAATTTTTTTTTTCATCCCCGATTTGAAAACTGTTTATGTAGAATTAAGCTCGCACCTTTCCTGAATTCAAATCTGCTTTCGGAGTTGAGCTGCGACTTATAGTTTTCGAGAAAATGGAATTTTTCTATCGCTCTTCGAGGTGGTCAGGAATTCCAATGCAACCCCTGTAAAAATTTGAAATTTTTTTTTTCCTCCCCGATTTGAAAACTGTTTGTGTAGAATTAAGCTCGCACCTTTCCTGAATTCAAATCTGCTTTTGGAGTTGAGCTGCGACTTATAGTTTTCGAGAAAATGGAATTTTTCTATCGCTCTTCGAGGTGGTCAGGAATTCCAATGCAACCCCTGTAAAAATTTGAAATTTTTTTTTTCATCCCCGATTTGAAAACTGTTTATGTAGAATTAAGCTCGCACCTTTCCTGAATTCAAATCTGCTTTTGGAGTTGAGCTGCGACTTATAGTTTTCGAGAAAATGGAATTTTTCTATCGCTCTTCGAGGTGGTCAGGAATTCCAGTGCCAACCCCTGTAAAAATTTGAAATTTTTTTTTTCTTCCCCGATTTGAAAACTGTTTATGAAGAATTAAGCTCGCACCTTTCCTGAATTCAAATCTGCTTTTGGAGTTGAGCTGCGACTTATAGTTTTCGAGAAAATGGAATTTTTCTATCGCTCTTCGAGGTGGTCAGGAATTCCAATGCAACCCCTGTAAAAATTTGAAATTTTTTTTTTTCATCCCCGATTTGAAGACTGTTTATGTAGAATTAAGCTCGCACCTTCCCTGAATTCAAATCTGCTTTTGGAGTTGAGCTGCGACTTATAGTTTTCGAGAAAATGGAATTTTTCTATCGCTCTTCGAGGTGGTCAGGAATTCCAATGCAACCCCTGTAAAAATTTGAAAATTTTTTTTTCATCCCCGATTTGAAAACTGTTTATGTAGAATGAAGCTCGCACCTTTCCTGAATTCAAATCCGCTTTTGGAGTTGAGCTGCGACTTATAGTTTTCGAGAAAATGGAATTTTTCTATCGCTCTTCGAGGTGGTCAGGAATTCCAATGCAACCCCTGTAAAAATTTGAAATTTTTTTTTTCATCCCCGATTTGAAAACTGTTTATGTAGAATTAAGCTCGCACCTTTCCTGAATTCAAATCTGCTTTCGGAGTTGAGCTGCGACTTATAGTTTTCGAGAAAATGGAATTTTTCTATAGCTCTTCGAGGTGGTCAGGAATTCCAATGCAACCCCTGTAAAAATTTTATATTTTTTTTTTCATCCCCTATTTGAAAACTGTTTATGTAGAATTAAGCTCGCACCTTTTCTGAATTCAAATCTGCTTTTGGAGTTGAGCTGCGACTTATAGTTTTCGAGAAAATGGAATTTTTCTATCGCTCTTCGAGGTGGTCAGGAATTCCAATGCAACCCCTGTAAAAATTTGAAATTTTTTTTTTCATCCCCGATTTGAAAACTGTTTATGTAGAATTAAGCTCGCACCTTTCCTGAATTCAAATCTGCTTTTGGAGTTGAGCTGCGACTTATAGTTTTCGAGAAAATGGAATTTTTCTATCGCTCTTCGAGGTGGTCAGGAATTCCAATGCAACCCCTGTAAAAATTTGAAATTTTTTTTTTTCATCCCCGATTTGAAGACTGTTTATGTAGAATTAAGCTCGCACCTTTTCTGAATTCAAATCTGCTTTTGGAGTTGAGCTGCGACTTATAGTTTTCGAGAAAATGGAATTTTTCTATCGCTCTTCGAGGTGGTCAGGAATTCCAATGCAACCCCTGTAAAAATTTTAAATTTTTTTTTTCATCCCCTATTTGAAAACTGTTTATGTAGAATTAAGCTCGCACCTTTTCTGAATTCAAATCTGCTTTTGGAGTTGAGCTGCGACTTATAGTTTTCGAGAAAATGGAATTTTTCTATCGCTCTTCGAGGTGGTCAGGAATTCCAATGCAACCCCTGTAAAAATTTGAAATTTTTTTTTTCATCCCCGATTTGAAAACTGTTTATGTAGAATTAAGCTCGCACCTTTCCTGAATTCAAATCTGCTTTTGGAGTTGAGCTGCGACTTATAGTTTTCGAGAAAATGGAATTTTTCTATCGCTCTTCGAGGTGGTCAGGAATTCCAATGCAACCCCTGTAAAAATTTGAAATTTTTTTTTTCCTCCCCGATTTGAAAACTGTTTATGTAGAATTAAGCTCGCACCTTTCCTGAATTCAAATCTGCTTTTGGAGTTGAGCTGCGACTTATAGTTTTCGAGAAAATGGAATTTTTCTATCGCTCTTCGAGGTGGTCAGGAATTCCAATGCAACCCCTGTAAAAATTTGAAATTTTTTTTTTCATCCCCGATTTGAAAACTGTTTATGTAGAATTAAGCTCGCACCTTTCCTGAATTCAAATCTGCTTTTGGAGTTGAGCTGCGACTTATAGTTTTCGAGAAAATGGAATTTTTCTATCGCTCTTCGAGCTGCTCAGGAATTCCAATGCAACCCCTGTAAAAATTTGAAATTTTTTTTTTCCTCCCCGATTTGAAAACTGTTTATGTAGAATTAAGATCGCACCTTTCCTGAATTCAAATCTGCTTTTGGAGTTGAGCTGCGACTTATAGTTTTCGAGAAAATGGAATTTTTCTATCGCTCTTCGAGGTGGTCAGGAATTCCAATGCAACCCTTGTAAAAATTTGAAATTTTTTTTTCATCCCCGATTTGAAAACTGTTTATGTAGAATTAAGCTCGCACCTTTCCTGAATTCAAATATGCTTTTGGAGTTGAGCTGCGACTTGTAGTTTTCGAGAAAATGGAATTTTTCTATCGCTCTTCGAGGTGGTCAGGAGTTCCAATACAACCCCTGTAAAAATTTGAAATTTTTTTTTTCATCCCCGATTTGAAAACTGTTTATGTAGAATTAAGCTCGCACCTTTCCTGAATTCAAATCTGCTTTTGAAGTTGAGCTGCGACTTATAGTTTTCGAGAAAATGGAATTTTTCTATCGCTCTTCGAGGTGGTCAGGAATTCCAATGCAACCCCTGTAAAAATTTGAAATTTTTTTTTTCATCCCCGATTTGAAGACTGTTTATGTAGAATTAAGCTCGCACCTTTCCTGAATTCAAATCTGCTTTTGGAGTTGAGCTGCGACTTATAGTTTTCGAGAAAATGGAATTTTTCTATCGCTCTTCGAGGTGGTCAGGAATTCCAATGCAACCCCTGTAAAAATTTTAAATTTTTTTTTCCTCTACGATTTGAAAACTGTTTATGTAGAATTAAGCTCGCGCCTTTCCTGAATTCAAATCTGCTTTTGGAGTTGAGCTGCGACTTATAGTTTTCGAGAAAATGGAATTTTTCTATCGCTCTTCGAGGTGGTCAGGAATTCCAATGCAACCCCTGTAAAAATTTGAAATTTTTTTTTTCATCCCCGATTTGAAAACTGTTTATGTAGAATTAAGCTCGCACCTTTCCTGAATTCAAATCTGCTTTTGGAGTTGAGCTGCGACTTATAGTTTTCGAGAAAATGGAATTTTTCTATCGCTCTTCGAGGTGGTCAGGAATTCCAATGCAACCCCTGTAAAAATTTGAAATTTTTTTTTTCATCCCCGATTTGAAAACTGTTTATGTAGAATTAAGCTCGCACCTTTCCTGAATTCAAATCTGCTTTTGGAGTTGAGCTGCGACTTATAGTTTTCGAGAAAATGGAATTTTTCTATCGCTCTTCGAGGTGGTCAGGAATTCCAATGCAACCCCTGTAAAAATTTGAAATTTTTTTTTTCATCCCCGATTTGAAAACTGTTTATGTAGAATTAAGCTCGCACCTTTCTTGAATTCAAATCTGCTTTTGGAGTTGAGCTGCGACTTATAGTTTTCGAGAAAATGGAATTTTTCTATCGCTCTTCGAGCTGGTCAGGAATTCCAATGCAACCCCTGTAAAAATTTGAAATTTTTTTTTCATCCCCGATTTGAAACTGTTTATGTAGAATTAAGCTCGCACCTTCACTGAATTCAAATCTGCTTTTGGAGTTGAGCTGCGACTTATAGTTTTCGAGAAAATGGAATTTTTCTATCGCTCTTCGAGGTGGTCAGGAATTCCAATGCAACCCCTGTAGAAATTTGAAATTTTTTTTTTCTTCCCCGATTTAAAAAACTGTTTATGAAGAATTAAGCTCGCACCTTTCCTGAATTCAAATCTGCTTTTGGAGTTGAGCTGCGACTTATAGTTTTCGAGAAAATGGAATTTTTCTATCGCTCTTCGAGGTGGTCAGGAATTCCAATGCAACCCCTGTAAAAATTTGAAATTTTTTTTTTCATCCCCGATTTGAAAACTGTTTATGTAGAATTAAGCTCGCACCTTTCCTGAATTCAAATCTGCTTTTGGAGTTGAGCTGCGACTTATAGTTTTCGAGAAAATGGAATTTTTCTATCGCTCTTCGAGCTGCTCAGGAATTCCAATGCAACCCCTGTAAAAATTTGAATTTTTTTTTTTCCTCCCCGATTTGAAAACTGTGTATGTAGAATTAAGATCGCACCTTTCCTGAATTCAAATCTGCTTTTGGAGTTGAGCTGCGACTTATAGTTTTCGAGAAAATGGAATTTTTCTATCGCTCTTCGAGGTGGTCAGGAATTCCAATGCAACCCTTGTAAAAATTTGAAATTTTTTTTTCATCCCCGATTTGAAGACTGTTTATGTAGAATTAAGCTCGCACCTTTCCTGAATTCAAATCTGCTTTTGGAGTTGAGCTGCGACTTATAGTTTTCGAGAAAATGGAATTTTTCTATCGCTCTTCGAGGTGGTCAGGAATTCCAATGCAACCCCTGTAAAAATTTGAAATTTTTTTTTTCATCCCCGATTTGAAAACTGTTTATGTAGAATTAAGCTCGCACCTTTCCTGAATTCAAATCTGCTTTTGGAGTTGAGTTGCGACTTATAGTTTTCGAGAAAATGGAATTTTTCTATCGCTCTTCGAGGTGGTCAGGAATTCCAATGCAACCCCTGTAAAAATTTTATATTTTTTTTTTCATCCCCTATTTGAAAACTGTTTATGTAGAATTAAGCTCGCACCTTTTCTGAATTCAAATCTGCTTTTGGAGTTGAGCTGCGACTTATAGTTTTCGAGAAAATGGAATTTTTCTATCGCTCTTCGAGGTGGTCAGGAATTCCAATGCAACCCCTGTAAAAATTTGAAATTTTTTTTTTCATCCCCGATTTGAAAACTGTTTATGTAGAATTAAGCTCGCACCTTTCCTGAATTCAAATCTGCTTTTGGAGTTGAGCTGCGACTTATAGTTTTCGAGAAAATGGAATTTTTCTATCGCTCTTCGAGGTGGTCAGGAATTCCAATGCAACCCCTGTAAAAATTTGAAATTTTTTTTTTCATCCCCGATTTGAAAACTGTTTATGTAGAATTAAGCTCGCACCTTTCCTGAATTCAAATCTGCTTTTGGAGTTGAGCTGCGACTTATAGTTTTCGAGAAAATGGAATTTTTCTATCGCTCTTCGAGGTGGTCAGGAATTCCAATGCAACCCCTGTAAAAATTTGAAATTTTTTTTTTCATCCCCGATTTGAAAACTGTTTATGTAGAATTAAGCTCGCACCTTTCCTGAATTCAAATCTGCTTTTGGAGTTGAGCTGCGACTTATAGTTTTCGAGAAAATGGAATTTTTCTATCGCTCTTCGAGGTGGTCAGGAATTCCAATGCAACCCCTGTAAAAATTTGAAATTTTTTTTTTCCTCCCCGATTTGAAAACTGTTTATGTAGAATTAAGCTCGCACCTTTCCTGAATTCAAATCTGCTTTTGGAGTTGAGCTGCGACTTATAGTTTTCGAGAAAATGGAATTTTTCTATCGCTCTTCGAGGTGGTCAGGAATTCCAATGCAACCCCTGTAAAAATTTTATATTTTTTTTTTCAATCCCGATTTGAAAACTGTTTATGTAGAATTAAGCTCGCACCTTTCCTGAATTCAAATCTGCTTTTGGAGTTGAGCTGCGACTTATAGTTTTCGAGAAAATGGAATTTTTCTATCGCTCTTCGAGCTGCTCAGGAATTCCAATGCAACCCCTGTAAAAATTTGAAATTTTTTTTTTCCTCCCCGATTTGAAAACTGTTTATGTAGAATTAAGATCGCACCTTTCCTGAATTCAAATCTGCTTTTGGAGTTGAGCTGCGACTTATAGTTTTCGAGAAAATGGAATTTTTCTATCGCTCTTCGAGCTGCTCAGGAATTCCAATGCAACCCCTGTAAAAATTTGAAATTTTTTTTTTCCTCCCCGATTTGAAAACTGTTTATGTAGAATTAAGATCGCACCTTTCCTGAATTCAAATCTGCTTTTGGAGTTGAGCTGCGACTTATAGTTTTCGAGAAAATGGAATTTTTCTATCGCTCTTCGAGGTGGTCAGGAATTCCAATGCAACCCTTGTAAAAATTTGAAATTTTTTTTTTCATCCCCGATTTGAAAACTGTTTATGTAGAATTAAGCTCGCACCTTTCCTGAATTCAAATCTGCTTTTGGAGTTGAGCTGCGACTTATAGTTTTCGAGAAAATGGAATTTTTCTATCGCTCTTCGAGGTGGTCAGGAATTCCAATGCAACCCCTGTAAAAATTTGAAATTTTTTTTTCATCCCCGATTTGAAAACTGTTTATGTAGAATTAAGCTCGCACCTTTCCTGAATTCAAATATGCTTTTGGAGTTGAGCTGCGACTTGTAGTTTTCGAGAAAATGGAATTTTTCTATCGCTCTTCGAGGTGGTCAGGAGTTCCAATACAACCCCTGTAAAAATTTGAAATTTTTTTTTTCATCCCCGATTTGAAAACTGTTTATGTAGAATTAAGCTCGCACCTTTTCTGAATTCAAATCTGCTTTTGGAGTTGAGCTGCGACTTATAGTTTTCGAGAAAATGGAATTTTTCTATCGCTCTTCGAGGTGGTCAGGAATTCCAATGCAACCCCTGTAAAAATTTGAAATTTTTTTTTCATCCCCGATTTGAAAACTGTTTATGTAGAATTAAGCTCGCACCTTTCCTGAATTCAAATCTGCTTTTGGAGTTGAGCTGCGACTTATAGTTTTCGAGAAAATGGAATTTTTCTATCGCTCTTCGAGGTGGTCAGGAATTCCAATGCAACCCCTGTAAAAATTTGAAATTTTTTTTTTCATCCCCGATTTGAAGACTGTTTATGTAGAATTAAGCTCGCACCTTTCCTGAATTCAAATCTGCTTTTGGAGTTGAGCTGCGACTTATAGTTTTCGAGAAAATGGAATTTTTCTATCGCTCTTCGAGGTGGTCAGGAATTCCAATGCAACCCCTGTAAAAATTTGAAATTTTTTTTTCCTCTACGATTTGAAAACTGTTTATGTAGAATTAAGCTCGCGCCTTTCCTGAATTCAAATCTGCTTTTGGAGTTGAGCTGCGACTTATAGTTTTCGAGAAAATGGAATTTTTCTATCGCTCTTCGAGGTGGTCAGGAATTCCAATGCAACCCCTGTAAAAATTTGAAATTTTTTTTTTCATCCCCGATTTGAAAACTGTTTATGTAGAATTAAGCTCGCACCTTTCCTGAATTCAAATCTGCTTTTGGAGTTGAGCTGCGACTTATAGTTTTCGAGAAAATGGAATTTTTCTATCGCTCTTCGAGGTGGTCAGGAATTCCAATGCAACCCCTGTAAAAATTTTATATTTTTTTTTTCATCCCCTATTTGAAAACTGTTTATGTAGAATTAAGCTCGCACCTTTTCTGAATTCAAATCTGCTTTTGGAGTTGAGCTGCGACTTATAGTTTTCGAGAAAATGGAATTTTTCTATCGCTCTTCGAGGTGGTCAGGAATTCCAATGCAACCCCTGTAAAAAATTGAAATTTTTTTTTTCATCCCCGATTTGAAAACTGTTTATGTAGAATTAAGCTCGCACCTTTCCTGAATTCAAATCTGCTTTTGGAGTTGAGCTGCGACTTATAGTTTTCGAGAAAATGGAATTTTTCTATCGCTCTTCGAGGTGGTCAGGAATTCCAATGCAACCCCTGTAAAAATTTGAAATTTTTTTTTTCATCCCCGATTTGAAAACTGTTTATGTAGAATTAAGCTCGCACCTTTCCTGAATTCAAATCTGCTTTTGGAGTTGAGCTGCGACTTATAGTTTTCGAGAAAATGGAATTTTTCTATCGCTCTTCGAGGTGGTCAGGAATTCCAATGCAACCCCTGTAAAAATTTGAAATTTTTTTTTTCATCCCCGATTTGAAAACTGTTTATGTAGAATTAAGCTCGCACCTTTCTTGAATTCAAATCTGCTTTTGGAGTTGAGCTGCGACTTATAGTTTTCGAGAAAATGGAATTTTTCTATCGCTCTTCGAGCTGGTCAGGAATTCCAATGCAACCCCTGTAAAAATTTGAAATTTTTTTTTCATCCCCGATTTGAAACTGTTTATGTAGAATTAAGCTCGCACCTTCACTGAATTCAAATCTGCTTTTGGAGTTGAGCTGCGACTTATAGTTTTCGAGAAAATGGAATTTTTCTATCGCTCTTCGAGGTGGTCAGGAATTCCAATGCAACCCCTGTAGAAATTTGAAATTTTTTTTTTCTTCCCCGATTTAAAAAACTGTTTATGAAGAATTAAGCTCGCACCTTTCCTGAATTCAAATCTGCTTTTGGAGTTGAGCTGCGACTTATAGTTTTCGAGAAAATGGAATTTTTCTATCGCTCTTCGAGGTGGTCAGGAATTCCAATGCAACCCCTGTAAAAATTTGAAATTTTTTTTTTCATCCCCGATTTGAAAACTGTTTATGTAGAATTAAGCTCGCACCTTTCCTGAATTCAAATCTGCTTTTGGAGTTGAGCTGCGACTTATAGTTTTCGAGAAAATGGAATTTTTCTATCGCTCTTCGAGCTGCTCAGGAATTCCAATGCAACCCCTGTAAAAATTTGAATTTTTTTTTTTCCTCCCCGATTTGAAAACTGTGTATGTAGAATTAAGATCGCACCTTTCCTGAATTCAAATCTGCTTTTGGAGTTGAGCTGCGACTTATAGTTTTCGAGAAAATGGAATTTTTCTATCGCTCTTCGAGGTGGTCAGGAATTCCAATGCAACCCTTGTAAAAATTTGAAATTTTTTTTTCATCCCCGATTTGAAGACTGTTTATGTAGAATTAAGCTCGCACCTTTCCTGAATTCAAATCTGCTTTTGGAGTTGAGCTGCGACTTATAGTTTTCGAGAAAATGGAATTTTTCTATCGCTCTTCGAGGTGGTCAGGAATTCCAATGCAACCCCTGTAAAAATTTTAAATTTTTTTTTCCTCTACGATTTGAAAACTGTTTATGTAGAATTAAGCTCGCGCCTTTCCTGAATTCAAATCTGCTTTTGGAGTTGAGCTGCGACTTATAGTTTTCGAGAAAATGGAATTTTTCTATCGCTCTTCGAGGTGGTCAGGAATTCCAATGCAACCCCTGTAAAAATTTGAAATTTTTTTTTTCATCCCCGATTTGAAAACTGTTTATGTAGAATTAAGCTCGCACCTTTCCTGAATTCAAATCTGCTTTTGGAGTTGAGTTGCGACTTATAGTTTTCGAGAAAATGGAATTTTTCTATCGCTCTTCGAGGTGGTCAGGAATTCCAATGCAACCCCTGTAAAAATTTTATATTTTTTTTTTCATCCCCTATTTGAAAACTGTTTATGTAGAATTAAGCTCGCACCTTTTCTGAATTCAAATCTGCTTTTGGAGTTGAGCTGCGACTTATAGTTTTCGAGAAAATGGAATTTTTCTATCGCTCTTCGAGGTGGTCAGGAATTCCAATGCAACCCCTGTAAAAATTTGAAATTTTTTTTTTCATCCCCGATTTGAAAACTGTTTATGTAGAATTAAGCTCGCACCTTTCCTGAATTCAAATCTGCTTTTGGAGTTGAGCTGCGACTTATAGTTTTCGAGAAAATGGAATTTTTCTATCGCTCTTCGAGGTGGTCAGGAATTCCAATGCAACCCCTGTAAAAATTTGAAATTTTTTTTTTCATCCCCGATTTGAAAACTGTTTATGTAGAATTAAGCTCGCACCTTTCCTGAATTCAAATCTGCTTTTGGAGTTGAGCTGCGACTTATAGTTTTCGAGAAAATGGAATTTTTCTATCGCTCTTCGAGGTGGTCAGGAATTCCAATGCAACCCCTGTAAAAATTTGAAATTTTTTTTTTCATCCCCGATTTGAAAACTGTTTATGTAGAATTAAGCTCGCACCTTTCCTGAATTCAAATCTGCTTTTGGAGTTGAGCTGCGACTTATAGTTTTCGAGAAAATGGAATTTTTCTATCGCTCTTCGAGGTGGTCAGGAATTCCAATGCAACCCCTGTAAAAATTTGAAATTTTTTTTTTCCTCCCCGATTTGAAAACTGTTTATGTAGAATTAAGCTCGCACCTTTCCTGAATTCAAATCTGCTTTTGGAGTTGAGCTGCGACTTATAGTTTTCGAGAAAATGGAATTTTTCTATCGCTCTTCGAGGTGGTCAGGAATTCCAATGCAACCCCTGTAAAAATTTTATATTTTTTTTTTCAATCCCGATTTGAAAACTGTTTATGTAGAATTAAGCTCGCACCTTTCCTGAATTCAAATCTGCTTTTGGAGTTGAGCTGCGACTTATAGTTTTCGAGAAAATGGAATTTTTCTATCGCTCTTCGAGCTGCTCAGGAATTCCAATGCAACCCCTGTAAAAATTTGAAATTTTTTTTTTCCTCCCCGATTTGAAAACTGTTTATGTAGAATTAAGATCGCACCTTTCCTGAATTCAAATCTGCTTTTGGAGTTGAGCTGCGACTTATAGTTTTCGAGAAAATGGAATTTTTCTATCGCTCTTCGAGCTGCTCAGGAATTCCAATGCAACCCCTGTAAAAATTTGAAATTTTTTTTTTCCTCCCCGATTTGAAAACTGTTTATGTAGAATTAAGATCGCACCTTTCCTGAATTCAAATCTGCTTTTGGAGTTGAGCTGCGACTTATAGTTTTCGAGAAAATGGAATTTTTCTATCGCTCTTCGAGGTGGTCAGGAATTCCAATGCAACCCTTGTAAAAATTTGAAATTTTTTTTTTCATCCCCGATTTGAAAACTGTTTATGTAGAATTAAGCTCGCACCTTTCCTGAATTCAAATCTGCTTTTGGAGTTGAGCTGCGACTTATAGTTTTCGAGAAAATGGAATTTTTCTATCGCTCTTCGAGGTGGTCAGGAATTCCAATGCAACCCCTGTAAAAATTTGAAATTTTTTTTTCATCCCCGATTTGAAAACTGTTTATGTAGAATTAAGCTCGCACCTTTCCTGAATTCAAATATGCTTTTGGAGTTGAGCTGCGACTTGTAGTTTTCGAGAAAATGGAATTTTTCTATCGCTCTTCGAGGTGGTCAGGAGTTCCAATACAACCCCTGTAAAAATTTGAAATTTTTTTTTTCATCCCCGATTTGAAAACTGTTTATGTAGAATTAAGCTCGCACCTTTTCTGAATTCAAATCTGCTTTTGGAGTTGAGCTGCGACTTATAGTTTTCGAGAAAATGGAATTTTTCTATCGCTCTTCGAGGTGGTCAGGAATTCCAATGCAACCCCTGTAAAAATTTGAAATTTTTTTTTCATCCCCGATTTGAAAACTGTTTATGTAGAATTAAGCTCGCACCTTTCCTGAATTCAAATCTGCTTTTGGAGTTGAGCTGCGACTTATAGTTTTCGAGAAAATGGAATTTTTCTATCGCTCTTCGAGGTGGTCAGGAATTCCAATGCAACCCCTGTAAAAATTTGAAATTTTTTTTTTCATCCCCGATTTGAAGACTGTTTATGTAGAATTAAGCTCGCACCTTTCCTGAATTCAAATCTGCTTTTGGAGTTGAGCTGCGACTTATAGTTTTCGAGAAAATGGAATTTTTCTATCGCTCTTCGAGGTGGTCAGGAATTCCAATGCAACCCCTGTAAAAATTTGAAATTTTTTTTTCCTCTACGATTTGAAAACTGTTTATGTAGAATTAAGCTCGCACCTTTCCTGAATTCAAATCTGCTTTTGGAGTTGAGCTGCGACTTATAGTTTTCGAGAAAATGGAATTTTTCTATCGCTCTTCGAGGTGGTCAGGAATTCCAATGCAACCCCTGTAAAAATTTGAAATTTTTTTTTTCATCCCCGATTTGAAAACTGTTTATGTAGAATTAAGCTCGCACCTTTCCTGAATTCAAATCTGCTTTTGGAGTTGAGCTGCGACTTATAGTTTTCGAGAAAATGGAATTTTTCTATCGCTCTTCGAGGTGGTCAGGAATTCCAATGCAACCCCTGTAAAAATTTTATATTTTTTTTTTCATCCCCTATTTGAAAACTGTTTATGTAGAATTAAGCTCGCACCTTTTCTGAATTCAAATCTGCTTTTGGAGTTGAGCTGCGACTTATAGTTTTCGAGAAAATGGAATTTTTCTATCGCTCTTCGAGGTGGTCAGGAATTCCAATGCAACCCCTGTAAAAATTTGAAATTTTTTTTTTCATCCCCGATTTGAAAACTGTTTATGTAGAATTAAGCTCGCACCTTTCCTGAATTCAAATCTGCTTTTGGAGTTGAGCTGCGACTTATAGTTTTCGAGAAAATGGAATTTTTCTATCGCTCTTCGAGGTGGTCAGGAATTCCAATGCAACCCCTGTAAAAATTTGAAATTTTTTTTTTCATCCCCGATTTGAAAACTGTTTATGTAGAATTAAGCTCGCACCTTTCCTGAATTCAAATCTGCTTTTGGAGTTGAGCTGCGACTTATAGTTTTCGAGAAAATGGAATTTTTCTATCGCTCTTCGAGGTGGTCAGGAATTCCAATGCAACCCCTGTAAAAATTTGAAATTTTTTTTTTCATCCCCGATTTGAAAACTGTTTATGTAGAATTAAGCTCGCACCTTTCTTGAATTCAAATCTGCTTTTGGAGTTGAGCTGCGACTTATAGTTTTCGAGAAAATGGAATTTTTCTATCGCTCTTCGAGCTGGTCAGGAATTCCAATGCAACCCCTGTAAAAATTTGAAATTTTTTTTTCATCACCGATTTGAAACTGTTTATGTAGAATTAAGCTCGCACCTTCACTGAATTCAAATCTGCTTTTGGAGTTGAGCTGCGACTTATAGTTTTCGAGAAAATGGAATTTTTCTATCGCTCTTCGAGGTGGTCAGGAATTCCAATGCAACCCCTGTAGAAATTTGAAATTTTTTTTTTCTTCCCCGATTTAAAAAACTGTTTATGAAGAATTAAGCTCGCACCTTTCCTGAATTCAAATCTGCTTTTGGAGTTGAGCTGCGACTTATAGTTTTCGAGAAAATGGAATTTTTCTATCGCTCTTCGAGGTGGTCAGGAATTCCAATGCAACCCCTGTAAAAATTTGAAATTTTTTTTTTCATCCCCGATTTGAAAACTGTTTATGTAGAATTAAGCTCGCACCTTTCCTGAATTCAAATCTGCTTTTGGAGTTGAGCTGCGACTTATAGTTTTCGAGAAAATGGAATTTTTCTATCGCTCTTCGAGCTGCTCAGGAATTCCAATGCAACCCCTGTAAAAATTTGAATTTTTTTTTTTCCTCCCCGATTTGAAAACTGTGTATGTAGAATTAAGATCGCACCTTTCCTGAATTCAAATCTGCTTTTGGAGTTGAGCTGCGACTTATAGTTTTCGAGAAAATGGAATTTTTCTATCGCTCTTCGAGGTGGTCAGGAATTCCAATGCAACCCTTGTAAAAATTTGAAATTTTTTTTTCATCCCCGATTTGAAAACTGTTTATGTAGAATTAAGCTCGCACCTTTCCTGAATTCAAATCTGCTTTTGGAGTTGAGCTGCGACTTATAGTTTTCGAGAAAATGGAATTTTTCTATCGCTCTTCGAGGTGGTCAGGAATTCCAATGCAACCCCTGTAAAAATTTGAAATTTTTTTTTCATCCCCGATTTGAAAACTGTTTATGTAGAATTAAGCTCGCACCTTTCCTGAATTCAAATCTGCTTTTGGAGTTGAGCTGCGACTTATAGTTTTCGAGAAAATGGAATTTTTCTATCGCTCTTCGAGGTGGTCAGGAATTCCAATGCAACCCCTGTAAAAATTTGAAATTTTTTTTTCATCCCCGATTTGAAAACTGTTTATGTAGAATTAAGCTCGCACCTTTCCTGAATTCAAATATGCTTTTGGAGTTGAACTGCGACTTGTAGTTTTCGAGAAAATGGAATTTTTCTATCGCTCTTCGAGGTGGTCAGGAGTTCCAATACAACCCCTGTAAAAATTTGAAATTTTTTTTTTCATCCCCGATTTGAAAACTGTTTATGTAGAATTAAGCTCGCACCTTTTCTGAATTCAAATCTGCTTTTGGAGTTGAGCTGCGACTTATAGTTTTCGAGAAAATGGAATTTTTCTATCGCTCTTCGAGGTGGTCAGGAATTCCAATGCAACCCCTGTAAAAATTTGAAATTTTTTTTTTCATCCCCGATTTGAAAACTGTTTATGTAGAATTAAGCTCGCACCTTTCCTGAATTCAAATCTGCTTTTGGAGTTGAGCTGCGACTTATAGTTTTCGAGAAAATGGAATTTTTCTATCGCTCTTCGAGGTGGTCAGGAATTCCAATGCAACCCCTGTAAAAATTTGAAATTTTTTTTTTCATCCCCGATTTGAAGACTGTTTATGTAGAATTAAGCTCGCACCTTTCCTGAATTCAAATCTGCTTTTGGAGTTGAGCTGCGACTTATAGTTTTCGAGAAAATGGAATTTTTCTATCGCTCTTCGAGGTGGTCAGGAATTCCAATGCAACCCCTGTAAAAATTTTAAATTTTTTTTTCCTCTACGATTTGAAAACTGTTTATGTAGAATTAAGCTCGCGCCTTTCCTGAATTCAAATCTGCTTTTGGAGTTGAGCTGCGACTTATAGTTTTCGAGAAAATGGAATTTTTCTATCGCTCTTCGAGGTGGTCAGGAATTCCAATGCAACCCCTGTAAAAATTTGAAATTTTTTTTTTCATCCCCGATTTGAAAACTGTTTATGTAGAATTAAGCTCGCACCTTTCCTGAATTCAAATCTGCTTTTGGAGTTGAGCTGCGACTTATAGTTTTCGAGAAAATGGAATTTTTCTATCGCTCTTCGAGGTGGTCAGGAATTCCAATGCAACCCCTGTAGAAATTTGAAATTTTTTTTTTCTTCCCCGATTTGAAAACTGTTTATGAAGAATTAAGCTCGCACCTTTCCTGAATTCAAATCTGCTTTTGGAGTTGAGCTGCGACTTATAGTTTTCGAGAAAATGGAATTTTTCTATCGCTCTTCGAGGTGGTCAGGAATTCCAATGCAACCCCTGTAAATATTTGAAATTTTTTTTTTCATTCCCGATTTGAAAACTGTTTATGTAGAATTAAGCTCGCACCTTTCCTGAATTCAAATCTGCTTTTGGAGTTGAGCTGCCACTTATAGTTTTCGAGAAAATGGAATTTTTCTATCGCTCTTCGAGGTGGTCAGGAATCCCAATGCAACCCCTGTAAAAATTTGAAATTTTTTTTTTCATCCCCGATTTGAAAACTGTTTATGTAGAATTAAGCTCGCACCTTTGCTGAATTCAAATCTGCTTTCGGAGTTGAGCTGCGACTTATAGTTTTCGAGAAAATGGAATTTTTCTATCGCTCTTCGAGGTGGTCAGGAATTCCAATGCAACCCCTGTAAAAATTTGAAATTTTTTTTTTCCTCTCCGATTTGAAAACTGTTTATGTAGAATTAAGCTCGCACCTTTCCTGAATTCAAATCTGCTTTTGGAGTTGAGCTGCGACTTACAGTTTTCGAGAAAATGGAATTTTTCTATCGCTCTTCGAGGTGGTCAGGAATTCCAATGCAACCCCTGTAAAAATTTGAAATTTTTTTTTCCTCTCCGATTTGAAAACTGATTATGTGGAATTAAGCTCGCACCTTTCCTGAATTCAAATCTGATTTTGGAGTTGAGCTGCGACTTATAGTTTTCGAGAAAATGGAATTTTTCTATCGCTCTTCGAGGTGGTCAGGAATTCCAATGCAACCCCTGTAAAAATTTGAAATTTTTTTTTTCATCCCCGATTTGAAAACTGTTTATGAAGAATTAAGCTCGCACCTTTCCTGAATTCAAATCTGCTTTTGGAGTTGAGCTGCGACTTATAGTTTTCGAGAAAATGGAATTTTTCTATCGCTCTTCGAGGTGGTCAGGAATTCCAATGCAACCCCTGTAAATATTTGAAATTTTTTTTTTCATTCCCGATTTGAAAACTGTTTATGTAGAACTAAGCTCGCACCTTTCCTGAATTCAAATCTGCTTTTGGAGTTGAGCTGCCACTTATAGTTTTCGAGAAAATGGAATTTTTCTATCGCTCTTCGAGGTGGTCAGGAATCCCAATGCAACCCCTGTAAAAATTTGAAATTTTTTTTTTCATCCCCGATTTGAAAACTGTTTATGTAGAATTAAGCTCGCACCTTTGCTGAATTCAAATCTGCTTTCGGAGTTGAGCTGCGACTTATAGTTTTCGAGAAAATGGAATTTTTCTATCGCTCTTCGAGGTGGTCAGGAATTCCAATGCAACCCCTGTAAAAATTTGAAATTTTTTTTTTCCTCTCCGATTTGAAAACTGTTTATGTAGAATTAAGCTCGCACCTTTCCTGAATTCAAATCTGCTTTTGGAGTTGAGCTGCGACTTACAGTTTTCGAGAAAATGGAATTTTTCTATCGCTCTTCGAGGTGGTCAGGAATTCCAATGCAACCCCTGTAAAAATTTGAAATTTTTTTTTCCTCTCCGATTTGAAAACTGTTTATGTGGAATTAAGCTCGCACCTTTCCTGAATTCAAATCTGATTTTGGAGTTGAGCTGCGACTTATAGTTTTCGAGAAAATGGAATTTTTCTATCGCTCTTCGAGGTGGTCAGGAATTCCAATGCAACCCCTGTAAAAATTTGAAATTTTTTTTTTCATCCCCGATTTGAAAACTGTTTATGTAGAATTAAGCTCGCACCTTTCCTGAATTCAAATCTGCTTTTGGAGTTGAGCTGCGACTTATAGTTTTCGAGAAAATGGAATTTTTCTATCGCTCTTCGAGGTGGTCAGGAATTCCAATGCAACCCCTGTAAAAATTTGAAATTTTTTTTTTCATCCCCGATTTGAAAACTGTTTATGTAGAATTAAGCTCGCACCTTTCCTGAATTCAAATCTGCTTTTGGAGTTGAGCTGCGACTTATAGTTTTCGAGAAAATGGAATTTTTCTATCGCTCTTCGAGCTGCTCAGGAATTCCAATGCAACCCCTGTAAAAATTTGAAATTTTTTTTTTCCTCCCCGATTTGAAAACTGTTTATGTAGAATTAAGATCGCACCTTTCCTGAATTCAAATCTGCTTTTGGAGTTGAGCTGCGACTTATAGTTTTCGAGAAAATGGAATTTTTCTATCGCTCTTCGAGGTGGTCAGGAATTCCAATGCAACCCCTGTAAAAATTTGAAATTTTTTTTTCATCCCCGATTTGAAAACTGTTTATGTAGAATTAAGCTCGCACCTTTCCTGAATTCAAATCTGCTTTTGGAGTTGAGCTGCGACTTATAGTTTTCGAGAAAATGGAATTTTTCTATCGCTCTTCGAGGTGGTCAGGAATTCCAATGCAACCCCTGTAAAAATTTGAAATTTTTTTTTTCATCCCCTATTTGAAAACTGTTTATGTAGAATTAAGCTCGCACCTTTTCTGAATTCAAATCTGCTTTTGGAGTTGAGCTGCGACTTATAGTTTTCGAGAAAATGGAATTTTTCTATCGCTCTTCGAGGTGGTCAGGAATTCCAATGCAACCCCTGTAAAAATTTGAAATTTTTTTTTCATCCCCGATTTGAAAACTGTTTATGTAGAATTAAGCTCGCACCTTTCCTGAATTCAAATCTGCTTTTGGAGTTGAGCTGCGACTTATAGTTTTCGAGAAAATGGAATTTTTCTATCGCTCTTCGAGGTGGTCAGGAATTCCAATGCAACCCCTGTAAAAATTTGAAATTTTTTTTTTCATCCCCGATTTGAAAACTGTTTATGTAGAATTAAGCTCGCACCTTTCCTGAATTCAAATCTGCTTTTGGAGTTGAGCTGCGACTTATAGTTTTCGAGAAAATGGAATTTTTCTATCGCTCTTCGAGGTGGTCAGGAATTCCAATGCAACCCCTGTAAAAATTTGAAATTTTTTTTTTCATCCCCGATTTGAAAACTGTTTATGTAGAATTAGGCTCGCACCTTTCCTGAATTCAAATCTGCTTTTGGAGTTGAGCTGCGACTTATAGTTTTCGAGAAAATGGAATTTTTCTATCGCTCTTCGAGGTGGTCAGGAATTCCAATGCAACCCCTGTAAAAATTTGAAAATGTTTTTTCATCCCCGATTTGAAAACTGTTTATGTAGAATTAAGCTCGCACCTTTCCTGAATTCAAATCTGCTTTTGGAGTTGAGCTGCGACTTATAGTTTTCGAGAAAATGGAATTTTTCTTTCGCTCTTCGAGGTGGTCAGGAATTCCAATGCAACCCCTGTAAAAATTTGAAAATGTTTTTTCATCCCCGATTTGAAAACTGTTTATGTAGAATTAAGCTCGCACCTTTCCTGAATTCAAATCTGCTTTTGGAGTTGAGCTGCGACTTGTAGTTTTCGAGAAAATGGAATTTTTCTATCGCTCTTCGAGGTGGTCAGGAGTTCCAATGCAACCCCTGTAAATATTTGAAATTTTTTTTTTCATTCCCGATTTGAAAACTGTTTATGTAGAATTAAGCTCGCACCTTTCCTGAATTCAAATCTGCTTTTGGAGTTGAGCTGCCACTTATAGTTTTCGAGAAAATGGAATTTTTCTATCGCTCTTCGAGGTGGTCAGGAATCCCAATGCAACCCCTGTAAAAATTTGAAATTTTTTTTTTCATCCCCGATTTGAAAACTGTTTATGTAGAATTAAGCTCGCACCTTTGCTGAATTCAAATCTGCTTTTGGAGTTGAGCTGCGACTTACAGTTTTCGAGAAAATGGAATTTTTCTATCGCTCTTCGAGGTGGTCAGGAATTCCAATGCAACCCCTGTAAAAATTTGAAAATTTTTTTTCATCCCCGATTTGAAAACTGTTTATGTAGAATTAAGCTCGCACCTTTCCTGAATTCAAATCTGCTTTTGGAGTTGAGCTGCGACTTGTAGTTTTCGAGAAAATGGAATTTTTCTATCGCTCTTCGAGCTGGTCAGGAATTCCAATGCAACCCCTGTAAAAATTTGAAATTTTTTTTTTCCTCCCCGATTTGAAAACTGTTTATGTAGAATTAAGATCGCACCTTTCCTGAATTCAAATCTGCTTTTGGAGTTGAGCTGCGACTTATAGTTTTCGAGAAAATGGAATTTTTCTATCGCTCTTCGAGGTGGTCAGGAATTCCAATGCAACCCCTGTAAAAATTTGAAATTTTTTTTTTCATCCCCGATTTGAAAACTGTTTATGTAGAATTAAGCTCGCACCTTTCCTGAATTCAAATCTGCTTTTGGAGTTGAGCTGCGACTTATAGTTTTCGAGAAAATGGAATTTTTCTATCGCTCTTCGAGGTGGTCAGGAATTCCAATGCAACCCCTGTAAAAATTTGAAAATGTTTTTTCATCCCCGATTTGAAAACTGTTTATGTAGAATTAAGCTCGCACCTTTCCTGAATTCAAATCTGCTTTTGGAGTTGAGCTGCGACTTGTAGTTTTCGAGAAAATGGAATTTTTCTATCGCTCTTCGAGGTGGTCAGGAGTTCCAATGCAACCCCTGTAAAAATTTGAAATTTTTTTTTTCATCCCCGATTTGAAAACTGTTTATGTAGAATTAAGCTCGCACCTTTCCTGAATTCAAATCTGCTTTTGGAGTTGAGCTGCGACTTATAGTTTTCGAGAAAATGGAATTTTTCTATCGCTCTTCGAGGTGGTCAGGAATTCCAATGCAACCCCTGTAAATATTTGAAATTTTTTTTTTCATTCCCGATTTGAAAACTGTTTATGTAGAATTAAGCTCGCACCTTTCCTGAATTCAAATCTGCTTTTGGAGTTGAGCTGCCACTTATAGTTTTCGAGAAAATGGAATTTTTCTATCGCTCTTCGAGGTGGTCAGGAATCCCAATGCAACCCCTGTAAAAATTTTAAATTTTTTTTTTCATCCCCGATTTGAAAACTGTTTATGTAGAATTAAGCTCGCACCTTTGCTGAATTCAAATCTGCTTTCGGAGTTGAGCTGCGACTTATAGTTTTCGAGAAAATGGAATTTTTCTATCGCTCTTCGAGGTGGTCAGGAATTCCAATGCAACCCCTGTAAAAATTTGAAATTTTTTTTTTCCTCTCCGATTTGAAAACTGTTTATGTAGAATTAAGCTCGCACCTTTCCTGAATTCAAATCTGCTTTTGGAGTTGAGCTGCGACTTACAGTTTTCGAGAAAATGGAATTTTTCTATCGCTCTTCGAGGTGGTCAGGAATTCCAATGCAACCCCTGTAAAAATTTGAAAATTTTTTTTCATCCCCGATTTGAAAACTGTTTATGTAGAATTAAGCTCGCACCTTTCCTGAATTCAAATCTGCTTTTGGAGTTGAGCTGCGACTTGTAGTTTTCGAGAAAATGGAATTTTTCTATCGCTCTTCGAGGTGGTCAGGAGTTCCAATGCAACCCCTGTAAAAATTTGAAATTTTTTTTTTTCATCCCCGATTTGAAAACTGTTTATGTAGAATTAAGCTCGCACCTTTCCTGAATTCAAATCTGCTTTTGGAGTTGAGCTGCGACTTATAGTTTTCGAGAAAACGGAATTTTTCTATCGCTCTTCGAGGTGGTCAGGAATTCCAATGCAACCCCTGTAAAAATTTGAAAGTTTTTTTTCATCCCCGATTTGAAAACTGTTTATGTAGAATTAAGCTCGCACCTTTCCTGAATTCAAATCTGCTTTTGGAGTTAAGCTGCGACTTATAGTTTTCGAGAAAATGGAATTTTTCTATCGCTCTTCGAGGTGGTCAGGAATTCCAATGCAACCCCTGTAAAAATTTGAAAGTTTTTTTTCATCCCCGATTTGAAAACTGTTTATGTAGAATTAAGCTCGCACCTTTCCTGAATTCAAATCTGCTTTTGGAGTTGAGCTGCCACTTATAG
Source organism: Blera fallax (assembly GCA_946965025.1). Taxonomy (NCBI): domain Eukaryota; kingdom Metazoa; phylum Arthropoda; class Insecta; order Diptera; family Syrphidae; genus Blera; species Blera fallax. The sequence continues at coordinate 45,352,230 of OX337245.1, forward strand.
TTTTCGAGAAAATGGAATTTTTCTATCGCTCTTCGAGGTGGTCAGGAATCCCAATGCAACCCCTGTAAAAATTTGAAATTTTTTTTTTCATCCCCGATTTGAAAACTGTTTATGTAGAATTAAGCTCGCACCTTTGCTGAATTCAAATCTGCTTTCGGAGTTGAGCTGCGACTTATAGTTTTCGAGAAAATGGAATTTTTCTATCGCTCTTCGAGGTGGTCAGGAATTCCAATGCAACCCCTGTAAAAATTTGAAATTTTTTTTTTCCTCTCCGATTTGAAAACTGTTTATGTAGAATTAAGCTCGCACCTTTCCTGAATTCAAATCTGCTTTTGGAGTTGAGCTGCGACTTACAGTTTTCGAGAAAATGGAATTTTTGTATCGCTCTTCGAGGTGGTCAGGAATTCCAATGCAACCCCTGTAAAAATTTGAAATTTTTTTTTCCTCTCCGATTTGAAAACTGTTTATGTGGAATTAAGCTCGCACCTTTCCTGAATTCAAATCTGATTTTGGAGTTGAGCTGCGACTTGTAGTTTTCGAGAAAATGGAATTTTTCTATCGCTCTTCGAGGTGGTCAGGAGTTCCAATGCAACCCCTGTAAAAATTTGAAATTTTTTTTTTTCATCCCCGATTTGAAAACTGTTTATGTAGAATTAAGCTCGCACCTTTCCTGAATTCAAATCTGCTTTTGGAGTTGAGCTGCGACTTATAGTTTTCGAGAAAATGGAATTTTTCTATCGCTCTTCGAGGTGGTCAGGAATTCCAATGCAACCCCTGTAAAAATTTGAAAGTTTTTTTTCATCCCCGATTTGAAAACTGTTTATGTAGAATTAAGCTCGCACCTTTCCTGAAATCAAATCTGCTTTTGGAGTTAAGCTGCGACTTATAGTTTTCGAGAAAATGGAATTTTTCTATCGCTCTTCGAGGTGGTCAGGAATTCCAATGCAACCCCTGTAAAAATTTGAAATTTTTTTTTTCTTCCCCGATTTGAAAACTGTTTATGAAGAATTAAGCTCGCACCTTTCCTGAATTCAAATCTGCTTTTGGAGTTGAGCTGCGACTTATAGTTTTCGAGAAAATGGAATTTTTCTATCGCTCTTCGAGGTGGTCAGGAATTCCAATGCAACCCCTGTAAATATTTGAAATTTTTTTTTTCATTCCCGATTTGAAAACTGTTTATGTAGAATTAAGCTCGCACCTTTCCTGAATTCAAATCTGCTTTTGGAGTTGAGCTGCCACTTATAGTTTTCGAGAAAATGGAATTTTTCTATCGCTCTTCGAGGTGGTCAGGAATCCCAATGCAACCCCTGTAAAAATTTGAAATTTTTTTTTTCATCCCCGATTTGAAAACTGTTTATGTAGAATTAAGCTCGCACCTTTGCTGAATTCAAATCTGCTTTCGGAGTTGAGCTGCGACTTATAGTTTTCGAGAAAATGGAATTTTTCTATCGCTCTTCGAGGTGGTCAGGAATTCCAATGCAACCCCTGTAAAAATTTGAAATTTTTTTTTTCCTCTCCGATTTGAAAACTGTTTATGTAGAATTAAGCTCGCACCTTTCCTGAATTCAAATCTGCTTTTGGAGTTGAGCTGCGACTTACAGTTTTCGAGAAAATGGAATTTTTCTATCGCTCTTCGAGGTGGTCAGGAATTCCAATGCAACCCCTGTAAAAATTTGAAATTTTTTTTTCCTCTCCGATTTGAAAACTGTTTATGTGGAATTAAGCTCGCACCTTTCCTGAATTCAAATCTGATTTTGGAGTTGAGCTGCGACTTATAGTTTTCGAGAAAATGGAATTTTTCTATCGCTCTTCGAGGTGGTCAGGAATTCCAATGCAACCCCTGTAAAAATTTGAAATTTTTTTTTTCATCCCCGATTTGAAAACTGTTTATGTAGAATTAAGCTCGCACCTTTCCTGAATTCAAATCTGCTTTTGGAGTTGAGCTGCGACTTACCGTTTTCGAGAAAATGGAATTTTTCTATCGCTCTTCGAGGTGGTCAGGAATTCCAATGCAACCCCTGTAAAAATTTGAAATTTTTTTTTTCATCCCCGATTTGAAAACTGTTTATGTAGAATTAAGCTCGCACCTTTCCTGAATTCAGATCTGCTTTTGGAGTTGAGCTGCGACTTATAGTTTTCGAGAAAATGGAATTTTTCTATCGCTCTTCGAGGTGGTCAGGAATTCCAATGCAACCCCTGTAAAAATTTGAAATTTTTTTTTTCATCCCCGATTTGAAAACTGTTTATGTAGAATTAAGCTCGCACCTTTCCTGAATTCAAATCTGCTTTTGGAGTTGAGCTGCGACTTATAGTTTTCGAGAAAATGGAATTTTTCTATCGCTCTTCGAGGTGGTCAGGAATTCCAATGCAACCCCTGTAAAAATTTGAAAATTTTTTTTTCATCCCCGATTTGAAAACTGTTTATGTAGAATTAAGCTCGCACCTTTCCTGAATTCAAATCTGCTTTTGGAGTTGAGCTGCGACTTATAGTTTTCGAGAAAATTTAATTTTTCTATCGCTCTTCGAGCTGGTCAGGAATTCCAATGCAACCCCTGTAAAAATTTGAAATTTTTTTTTCATCCCCGATTTGAAAACTGTTTATGTAGAATTAATCTCGCACCTTTCCTGAATTCAAATCTGCTTTTGGAGTTGAGCTGCGACTTATAGTTTTCGAGAAAATGGAATTTTTCTATCGCTCTTCGAGGTGGTCAGGAATTCCAATGCAACCCCTGTAAAAATTTGAAATTTTTTTTTTCATCCCCGATTTGAAAACTGTTTATGTAGAATTAAGCTCGCACCTTTCCTGAATTCAAATCTGCTTTTGGAGTTGAGCTGCGACTTATAGTTTTCGAGAAAATGGAATTTTTCTATCGCTCTTCGAGGTGGTCAGGAATTCCAATGCAACCCCTGTAAAAATTTGAAATTTTTTTTTTCATCCCCGATTTGAAAACTCTTTATGTAGAATTAAGCTCGCACCTTTTCTGAATTCAAATCTGCTTTTGGAGTTGAGCTGCGACTTATAGTTTTCGAGAAAATGGAATTTTTCTATCGCTCTTCGAGGTGGTCAGGAATTCCAATGCAACCCCTGTAAAAATTTGAAATTTTTTTTTTCATCCCCGATTTGAAAACTGTTTATGTAGAATTAAGCTCGCACCTTTCCTGAATTCAAATCTGCTTTTGGAGTTGAGCTGCGACTTATAATTTTCGAGGAAATTTAATTTTTCTATCGCTCTTCGAGGTGGTCAGGAATTCCAATGCAACCCCTGTAAAAATTTGAAATTTTTTTTTTCATCCCCGATTTAAAAACTGTTTATGTAGAATTAAGCTCGCACCTTTCCTGAATTCAAATCTGATTTTGGAGTTGAGCTGCGACTTATAGTTTTCGAGAAAATGGAATTTTTCTATCGCTCTTCGAGGTGGTCAGGAATTCCAATGCAACCCCTGTAAAAATTTGAAATTTTTTTTTTCATCCCCGATTTGAAAACTGTTTATGTAGAATTAAGCTCGCACCTTTCCTGAATTCAAATCTGCTTTTGGAGTTGAGCTGCGACTTATAGTTTTCGAGAAAATGGAATTTTTCTATCGCTCTTCGAGGTGGTCAGGAATTCCAATGCAACCCCTGTAAAAATTTTAAATTTTTTTTTTCATCCCCTATTTGAAAACTGTTTATGTAGAATTAAGCTCGCACCTTTTCTGAATTCAAATCTGCTTTTGGAGTTGAGCTGCGACTTATAGTTTTCGAGAAAATGGAATTTTTCTATCGCTCTTCGAGGTGGTCAGGAATTCCAATGCAACCCCTGTAAAAATTTGAAATTTCTTTTTTCCTCCCCGATTTGAAAACTGTTTATGTTGAATTAAGCTCGCACCTTTCCTGAATTTAAATCTGCTTTTGGAGTTGAGCTGCGACTCATAGTTTCGAGAAAATGGAATTTTTCTATCGCTCGTCGAGGTGGTCAGGAATTCCAATGCAACCCCTGTAAAAATTTGAAATTTTTTTTTTCATCCCCGATTTGAAAACTGTTTATGTAGAATTAAGCTCGCACCTTTCCTGAATTCAAATCTGCTTTTGGAGTTGAGCTGCGACTTATAGTTTTCGAGAAAATGGAATTTTTCTATCGCTCTTCGAGGTGGTCAGGAATTCCAATGCAACCCCTGTAAAAATTTGAAATTTTTTTTTTCATCCCCGATTTGAAAACTCTTTATGTAGAATTAAGCTCGCACCTTTCCTGAATTCAAATCTGCTTTTGGAGTTGAGCTGCGACTTATAATTTTCGAGGAAATTTAATTTTTCTATCGCTCTTCGAGGTGGTCAGGAATTCCAATGCAACCCCTGTAAAAATTTGAAATTTTTTTTTTCATCCCCGATTTGAAAACTGTTTATGTAGAATTAAGCTCGCACCTTTCCTGAATTCAAATCTGATTTTGGAGTTGAGCTGCGACTTATAGTTTTCGAGAAAATGGAATTTTTCTATCGCTCTTCGAGGTGGTCAGGAATTCCAATGCAACCCCTGTAAAAATTTTAAATTTTTTTTTTCATCCCCTATTTGAAAACTGTTTATGTAGAATTAAGCTCGCACCTTTTCTGAATTCAAATCTGCTTTTGGAGTTGAGCTGCGACTTATAGTTTTCGAGAAAATGGAATTTTTCTATCGCTCTTCGAGGTGGTCAGGAATTCCAATGCAACCCCTGTAAAAATTTGAAATTTTTTTTTTCATCCCCGATTTGAAAACTGTTTATGTAGAATTAAGCTCGCACCTTTCCTGAATTCAAATCTGCTTTTGGAGTTGAGCTGCGACTTATAGTTTTCGAGAAAATGGAATTTTTCTATCGCTCTTCGAGGTGGTCAGGAATTCCAATGCAACCCCTGTAAATATTTGAAATTTTTTTTTTCATTCCCGATTTGAAAACTGTTTATGTAGAATTAAGCTCGCACCTTTCCTGAATTCAAATCTGCTTTTGGAGTTGAGCTGCCACTTATAGTTTTCGAGAAAATGGAATTTTTCTATCGCTCTTCGAGGTGGTCAGGAATCCCAATGCAACCCCTGTAAAAATTTTAAATTTTTTTTTTCATCCCCGATTTGAAAACTGTTTATGTAGAATTAAGCTCGCACCTTTGCTGAATTCAAATCTGCTTTCGGAGTTGAGCTGCGACTTATAGTTTTCGAGAAAATGGAATTTTTCTATCGCTCTTCGAGGTGGTCAGGAATTCCAATGCAACCCCTGTAAAAATTTGAAATTTTTTTTTTCCTCTCCGATTTGAAAACTGTTTATGTAGAATTAAGCTCGCACCTTTCCTGAATTCAAATCTGCTTTTGGAGTTGAGCTGCGACTTACAGTTTTCGAGAAAATGGAATTTTTCTATCGCTCTTCGAGGTGGTCAGGAATTCCAATGCAACCCCTGTAAAAATTTGAAAATTTTTTTTCATCCCCGATTTGAAAACTGTTTATGTAGAATTAAGCTCGCACCTTTCCTGAATTCAAATCTGCTTTTGGAGTTGAGCTGCGACTTGTAGTTTTCGAGAAAATGGAATTTTTCTATCGCTCTTCGAGGTGGTCAGGAGTTCCAATGCAACCCCTGTAAAAATTTGAAATTTTTTTTTTTCATCCCCGATTTGAAAACTGTTTATGTAGAATTAAGCTCGCACCTTTCCTGAATTCAAATCTGCTTTTGGAGTTGAGCTGCGACTTATAGTTTTCGAGAAAATGGAATTTTTCTATCGCTCTTCGAGGTGGTCAGGAATTCCAATGCAACCCCTGTAAAAATTTGAAAGTTTTTTTTCATCCCCGATTTGAAAACTGTTTATGTAGAATTAAGCTCGCACCTTTCCTGAATTCAAATCTGCTTTTGGAGTTAAGCTGCGACTTATAGTTTTCGAGAAAATGGAATTTTTCTATCGCTCTTCGAGGTGGTCAGGAATTCCAATGCAACCCCTGTAAAAATTTGAAAGTTTTTTTTCATCCCCGATTTGAAAACTGTTTATGTAGAATTAAGCTCGCACCTTTCCTGAATTCAAATCTGCTTTTGGAGTTGAGCTGCCACTTATAGTTTTCGAGAAAATGGAATTTTTCTATCGCTCTTCGAGGTGGTCAGGAATCCCAATGCAACCCCTGTAAAAATTTGAAATTTTTTTTTTCATCCCCGATTTGAAAACTGTTTATGTAGAATTAAGCTCGCACCTTTGCTGAATTCAAATCTGCTTTCGGAGTTGAGCTGCGACTTATAGTTTTCGAGAAAATGGAATTTTTCTATCGCTCTTCGAGGTGGTCAGGAATTCCAATGCAACCCCTGTAAAAATTTGAAATTTTTTTTTTCCTCTCCGATTTGAAAACTGTTTATGTAGAATTAAGCTCGCACCTTTCCTGAATTCAAATCTGCTTTTGGAGTTGAGCTGCGACTTACAGTTTTCGAGAAAATGGAATTTTTGTATCGCTCTTCGAGGTGGTCAGGAATTCCAATGCAACCCCTGTAAAAATTTGAAATTTTTTTTTCCTCTCCGATTTGAAAACTGTTTATGTGGAATTAAGCTCGCACCTTTCCTGAATTCAAATCTGATTTTGGAGTTGAGCTGCGACTTGTAGTTTTCGAGAAAATGGAATTTTTCTATCGCTCTTCGAGGTGGTCAGGAGTTCCAATGCAACCCCTGTAAAAATTTGAAATTTTTTTTTTTCATCCCCGATTTGAAAACTGTTTATGTAGAATTAAGCTCGCACCTTTCCTGAATTCAAATCTGCTTTTGGAGTTGAGCTGCGACTTATAGTTTTCGAGAAAATGGAATTTTTCTATCGCTCTTCGAGGTGGTCAGGAATTCCAATGCAACCCCTGTAAAAATTTGAAAGTTTTTTTTCATCCCCGATTTGAAAACTGTTTATGTAGAATTAAGCTCGCACCTTTCCTGAAATCAAATCTGCTTTTGGAGTTAAGCTGCGACTTATAGTTTTCGAGAAAATGGAATTTTTCTATCGCTCTTCGAGGTGGTCAGGAATTCCAATGCAACCCCTGTAAAAATTTGAAATTTTTTTTTTCTTCCCCGATTTGAAAACTGTTTATGAAGAATTAAGCTCGCACCTTTCCTGAATTCAAATCTGCTTTTGGAGTTGAGCTGCGACTTATAGTTTTCGAGAAAATGGAATTTTTCTATCGCTCTTCGAGGTGGTCAGGAATTCCAATGCAACCCCTGTAAATATTTGAAATTTTTTTTTTCATTCCCGATTTGAAAACTGTTTATGTAGAATTAAGCTCGCACCTTTCCTGAATTCAAATCTGCTTTTGGAGTTGAGCTGCCACTTATAGTTTTCGAGAAAATGGAATTTTTCTATCGCTCTTCGAGGTGGTCAGGAATCCCAATGCAACCCCTGTAAAAATTTGAAATTTTTTTTTTCATCCCCGATTTGAAAACTGTTTATGTAGAATTAAGCTCGCACCTTTGCTGAATTCAAATCTGCTTTCGGAGTTGAGCTGCGACTTATAGTTTTCGAGAAAATGGAATTTTTCTATCGCTCTTCGAGGTGGTCAGGAATTCCAATGCAACCCCTGTAAAAATTTGAAATTTTTTTTTTCCTCTCCGATTTGAAAACTGTTTATGTAGAATTAAGCTCGCACCTTTCCTGAATTCAAATCTGCTTTTGGAGTTGAGCTGCGACTTACAGTTTTCGAGAAAATGGAATTTTTCTATCGCTCTTCGAGGTGGTCAGGAATTCCAATGCAACCCCTGTAAAAATTTGAAATTTTTTTTTCCTCTCCGATTTGAAAACTGTTTATGTGGAATTAAGCTCGCACCTTTCCTGAATTCAAATCTGATTTTGGAGTTGAGCTGCGACTTATAGTTTTCGAGAAAATGGAATTTTTCTATCGCTCTTCGAGGTGGTCAGGAATTCCAATGCAACCCCTGTAAAAATTTGAAATTTTTTTTTTCATCCCCGATTTGAAAACTGTTTATGTAGAATTAAGCTCGCACCTTTCCTGAATTCAAATCTGCTTTTGGAGTTGAGCTGCGACTTACCGTTTTCGAGAAAATGGAATTTTTCTATCGCTCTTCGAGGTGGTCAGGAATTCCAATGCAACCCCTGTAAAAATTTGAAATTTTTTTTTTCATCCCCGATTTGAAAACTGTTTATGTAGAATTAAGCTCGCACCTTTCCTGAATTCAGATCTGCTTTTGGAGTTGAGCTGCGACTTATAGTTTTCGAGAAAATGGAATTTTTCTATCGCTCTTCGAGGTGGTCAGGAATTCCAATGCAACCCCTGTAAAAATTTGAAATTTTTTTTTTCATCCCCGATTTGAAAACTGTTTATGTAGAATTAAGCTCGCACCTTTCCTGAATTCAAATCTGCTTTTGGAGTTGAGCTGCGACTTATAGTTTTCGAGAAAATGGAATTTTTCTATCGCTCTTCGAGGTGGTCAGGAATTCCAATGCAACCCCTGTAAAAATTTGAAAATTTTTTTTTCATCCCCGATTTGAAAACTGTTTATGTAGAATTAAGCTCGCACCTTTCCTGAATTCAAATCTGCTTTTGGAGTTGAGCTGCGACTTATAGTTTTCGAGAAAATTTAATTTTTCTATCGCTCTTCGAGCTGGTCAGGAATTCCAATGCAACCCCTGTAAAAATTTGAAATTTTTTTTTCATCCCCGATTTGAAAACTGTTTATGTAGAATTAATCTCGCACCTTTCCTGAATTCAAATCTGCTTTTGGAGTTGAGCTGCGACTTATAGTTTTCGAGAAAATGGAATTTTTCTATCGCTCTTCGAGGTGGTCAGGAATTCCAATGCAACCCCTGTAAAAATTTGAAATTTTTTTTTTCATCCCCGATTTGAAAACTGTTTATGTAGAATTAAGCTCGCACCTTTCCTGAATTCAAATCTGCTTTTGGAGTTGAGCTGCGACTTATAGTTTTCGAGAAAATGGAATTTTTCTATCGCTCTTCGAGGTGGTCAGGAATTCCAATGCAACCCCTGTAAAAATTTGAAATTTTTTTTTTCATCCCCGATTTGAAAACTCTTTATGTAGAATTAAGCTCGCACCTTTTCTGAATTCAAATCTGCTTTTGGAGTTGAGCTGCGACTTATAGTTTTCGAGAAAATGGAATTTTTCTATCGCTCTTCGAGGTGGTCAGGAATTCCAATGCAACCCCTGTAAAAATTTGAAATTTTTTTTTTCATCCCCGATTTGAAAACTGTTTATGTAGAATTAAGCTCGCACCTTTCCTGAATTCAAATCTGCTTTTGGAGTTGAGCTGCGACTTATAATTTTCGAGGAAATTTAATTTTTCTATCGCTCTTCGAGGTGGTCAGGAATTCCAATGCAACCCCTGTAAAAATTTGAAATTTTTTTTTTCATCCCCGATTTAAAAACTGTTTATGTAGAATTAAGCTCGCACCTTTCCTGAATTCAAATCTGATTTTGGAGTTGAGCTGCGACTTATAGTTTTCGAGAAAATGGAATTTTTCTATCGCTCTTCGAGGTGGTCAGGAATTCCAATGCAACCCCTGTAAAAATTTGAAATTTTTTTTTTCATCCCCGATTTGAAAACTGTTTATGTAGAATTAAGCTCGCACCTTTCCTGAATTCAAATCTGCTTTTGGAGTTGAGCTGCGACTTATAGTTTTCGAGAAAATGGAATTTTTCTATCGCTCTTCGAGGTGGTCAGGAATTCCAATGCAACCCCTGTAAAAATTTTAAATTTTTTTTTTCATCCCCTATTTGAAAACTGTTTATGTAGAATTAAGCTCGCACCTTTTCTGAATTCAAATCTGCTTTTGGAGTTGAGCTGCGACTTATAGTTTTCGAGAAAATGGAATTTTTCTATCGCTCTTCGAGGTGGTCAGGAATTCCAATGCAACCCCTGTAAAAATTTGAAATTTCTTTTTTCCTCCCCGATTTGAAAACTGTTTATGTTGAATTAAGCTCGCACCTTTCCTGAATTTAAATCTGCTTTTGGAGTTGAGCTGCGACTCATAGTTTCGAGAAAATGGAATTTTTCTATCGCTCGTCGAGGTGGTCAGGAATTCCAATGCAACCCCTGTAAAAATTTGAAATTTTTTTTTTCATCCCCGATTTGAAAACTGTTTATGTAGAATTAAGCTCGCACCTTTCCTGAATTCAAATCTGCTTTTGGAGTTGAGCTGCGACTTATAGTTTTCGAGAAAATGGAATTTTTCTATCGCTCTTCGAGGTGGTCAGGAATTCCAATGCAACCCCTGTAAAAATTTGAAATTTTTTTTTTCATCCCCGATTTGAAAACTCTTTATGTAGAATTAAGCTCGCACCTTTCCTGAATTCAAATCTGCTTTTGGAGTTGAGCTGCGACTTATAATTTTCGAGGAAATTTAATTTTTCTATCGCTCTTCGAGGTGGTCAGGAATTCCAATGCAACCCCTGTAAAAATTTGAAATTTTTTTTTTCATCCCCGATTTGAAAACTGTTTATGTAGAATTAAGCTCGCACCTTTCCTGAATTCAAATCTGATTTTGGAGTTGAGCTGCGACTTATAGTTTTCGAGAAAATGGAATTTTTCTATCGCTCTTCGAGGTGGTCAGGAATTCCAATGCAACCCCTGTAAAAATTTGAAATTTTTTTTTTCATCCCCGATTTGAAAACTGTTTATGTAGAATTAAGCTCGCACCTTTCCTGAATTCAAATCTGCTTTTGGAGTTGAGCTGCGACTTATAGTTTTCGAGAAAATGGAATTTTTCTATCGCTCTTCGAGGTGGTCAGGAATTCCAATGCAACCCCTGTAAAAATTTTAAATTTTTTTTTTCATCCCCTATTTGAAAACTGTTTATGTAGAATTAAGCTCGCACCTTTTCTGAATTCAAATCTGCTTTTGGAGTTGAGCTGCGACTTATAGTTTTCGAGAAAATGGAATTTTTCTATCGCTCTTCGAGGTGGTCAGGAATTCCAATGCAACCCCTGTAAAAATTTGAAATTTCTTTTTTCCTCCCCGATTTGAAAACTGTTTATGTTGAATTAAGCTCGCACCTTTCCTGAATTTAAATCTGCTTTTGGAGTTGAGCTGCGACTCATAGTTTCGAGAAAATGGAATTTTTCTATCGCTCGTCGAGGTGGTCAGGAATTCCAATGCAACCCCTGTAAAAATTTGAAATTTTTTTTTTCATCCCCGATTTGAAAACTGTTTATGTAGAATTAAGCTCGCACCTTTCCTGAATTCAAATCTGCTTTTGGAGTTGAGCTGCGACTTATATAGTTTTCGAGAAAATGGAATTTTTCTATCGCTCTTCGAGGTGGTCAGGAATTCCAATGCAACCCCTGTAAAAATTTGAAATTTTTTTTTTCCTCCCCGATTTGAAAACTGTTTATGTAGAATTAAGCTCGCACCTTTCCTGAATTCAAATCTGCTTTTGGAGTTGAGCTGCGACTTATAGTTTTCGAGAAAATGGAATTTTTCTATCGCTCTTCGAGGTGGTCAGGAATTCCAATGCAACCCCTGTAAAAATTTGAAATTTTTTTTTTCATCCCCGATTTGAAAACTGTTTATGTAGAATTAAGCTCGCACCTTTCCTGAATTCAAATCTGCTTTTGGAGTTGAGCTGCGACTTATAGTTTTCGAGAAAATGGAATTTTTCTATCGCTCTTCGAGGTGGTCAGGAATTCCAATGCAACCCCTGTAAAAATTTGAAATTTTTTTTTTCATCCCCGAGTTGAAAACTGTTTATGTAGAATTAAGCTAGCACCTTTCCTGAATTCAAATCTGCTTTTGGAGTTGAGCTGCGACTTATAGTTTTCGAGAAAATGAAATTTTTCTATCGCTCTTCGAGGTGATCAGGAATTCCAATGCAACCCCTGTAAAAATTTGAAATTTTTTTTTTCATCCCCGATTTGAAAACTGTTTATGTAGAATTAAGCTCGCACCTTTCCTGAATTCAAATCTGCTTTTGGAGTTGAGCTGCGACTTATAGTTTTTGAGGAAATCTAATTTTTCTATCGCTCTTCGAGGTGGTCAGGAATTCCAATGCAACCCCTGTAAAAATTTGAAATTTTTTTTTTCATCCCCGATTTGAAAACTGTTTATGTAGAATTAAGCTCGCACCTTTCCTGAATTCAAATCTGCTTTTGGAGTTGAGCTGCGACTTATAGTTTTCGAGAAAATTTAATTTTTCTATCGCTCTTCGAGCTGGTCAGGAATTCCAATGCAACCCCTGTAAAAATTTGAAATTTTTTTTTTCATCCCCGATTTGAAAACTGTTTATGTAGAATTAATCTCGCACCTTTCCTGAATTCAAATCTGCTTTTGGAGTTGAGCTGCGACTTATAGTTTTCGAGAAAATGGAATTTTTCTATCGCTCTTCGAGGTGGTCAGGAATTCCAATGCAACCCCTGTAAATATTTGAAATTTTTTTTTTCATTCCCGATTTGAAAACTGTTTATGTAGAATTAAGCTCGCACCTTTCCTGAATTCAAATCTGCTTTTGGAGTTGAGCTGCCACTTATAGTTTTCGAGAAAATGGAATTTTTCTATCGCTCTTCGAGGTGGTCAGGAATCACAATGCAACCCCTGTAAAAATTTTAAATTTTTTTTTTCATCCCCGATTTGAAAACTGTTTATGTAGAATTAAGCTCGCACCTTTGCTGAATTCAAATCTGCTTTCGGAGTTGAGCTGCGACTTATAGTTTTCGAGAAAATGGAATTTTTCTATCGCTCTTCGAGGTGGTCAGGAATTCCAATGCAACCCCTGTAAAAATTTGAAATTTTTTTTTTCCTCTCCGATTTGAAAACTGTTTATGTAGAATTAAGCTCGCACCTTTCCTGAATTCAAATCTGCTTTTGGAGTTGAGCTGCGACTTACAGTTTTCGAGAAAATGGAATTTTTCTATCGCTCTTCGAGGTGGTCAGGAATTCCAATGCAACCCCTGTAAAAATTTGAAAATTTTTTTTCATCCCCGATTTGAAAACTGTTTATGTAGAATTAAGCTCGCACCTTTCCTGAATTCAAATCTGCTTTTGGAGTTGAGCTGCGACTTGTAGTTTTCGAGAAAATGGAATTTTTCTATCGCTCTTCGAGGTGGTCAGGAGTTCCAATGCAACCCCTGTAAAAATTTGAAATTTTTTTTTTTCATCCCCGATTTGAAAACTGTTTATGTAGAATTAAGCTCGCACCTTTCCTGAATTCAAATCTGCTTTTGGAGTTGAGCTGCGACTTATAGTTTTCGAGAAAATGGAATTTTTCTATCGCTCTTCGAGGTGGTCAGGAATTCCAATGCAACCCCTGTAAAAATTTGAAAGTTTTTTTTCATCCCCGATTTGAAAACTGTTTATGTAGAATTAAGCTCGCACCTTTCCTGAATTCAAATCTGCTTTTGGAGTTAAGCTGCGACTTATAGTTTTCGAGAAAATGGAATTTTTCTATCGCTCTTCGAGGTGGTCAGGAATTCCAATGCAACCCCTGTAAAAATTTGAAATTTTTTTTTTCTTCCCCGATTTGAAAACTGTTTATGAAGAATTAAGCTCGCACCTTTCCTGAATTCAAATCTGCTTTTGGAGTTGAGCTGCGACTTATAGTTTTCGAGAAAATGGATTTTTTCTATCGCTCTTCGAGGTGGTCAGGAATTCCAATGCAACCCCTGTAAATATTTGAAATTTTTTTTTTCATTCCCGATTTGAAAACTGTTTATGTAGAATTAAGCTCGCACCTTTCCTGAATTCAAATCTGCTTTTGGAGTTGAGCTGCCACTTATAGTTTTCGAGAAAATGGAATTTTTCTATCGCTCTTCGAGGTGGTCAGGAATCCCAATGCAACCCCTGTAAAAATTTGAAATTTTTTTTTTCATCCCCGATTTGAAAACTGTTTATGTAGAATTAAGCTCGCACCTTTGCTGAATTCAAATCTGCTTTCGGAGTTGAGCTGCGACTTATAGTTTTCGAGAAAATGGAATTTTTCTATCGCTCTTCGAGGTGGTCAGGAATTCCAATGCAACCCCTGTAAAAATTTGAAATTTTTTTTTTCCTCTCCGATTTGAAAACTGTTTATGTAGAATTAAGCTCGCACCTTTCCTGAATTCAAATCTGCTTTTGGAGTTGAGCTGCGACTTACAGTTTTCGAGAAAATGGAATTTTTCTATCGCTCTTCGAGGTGGTCAGGAATTCCAATGCAACCCCTGTAAAAATTTGAAATTTTTTTTTCCTCTCCGATTTGAAAACTGTTTATGTGGAATTAAGCTCGCACCTTTCCTGAATTCAAATCTGATTTTGGAGTTGAGCTGCGACTTATAGTTTTCGAGAAAATGGAATTTTTCTATCGCTCTTCGAGGTGGTCAGGAATTCCAATGCAACCCCTGTAAAAATTTGAAATTTTTTTTTTCATCCCCGATTTGAAAACTGTTTATGTAGAATTAAGCTCGCACCTTTCCTGAATTCAAATCTGCTTTTGGAGTTGAGCTGCGACTTACCGTTTTCGAGAAAATGGAATTTTTCTATCGCTCTTCGAGGTGGTCAGGAATTCCAATGCAACCCCTGTAAAAATTTGAAATTTTTTTTTTCATCCCCGATTTGAAAACTGTTTATGTAGAATTAAGCTCGCACCTTTCCTGAATTCAGATCTGCTTTTGGAGTTGAGCTGCGACTTATAGTTTTCGAGAAAATGGAATTTTTCTATCGCTCTTCGAGGTGGTCAGGAATTCCAATGCAACCCCTGTAAAAATTTGAAATTTTTTTTTTCATCCCCGATTTGAAAACTGTTTATGTAGAATTAAGCTCGCACCTTTCCTGAATTCAAATCTGCTTTTGGAGTTGAGCTGCGACTTATAGTTTTCGAGAAAATGGAATTTTTCTATCGCTCTTCGAGGTGGTCAGGAATTCCAATGCAACCCCTGTAAAAATTTGAAAATTTTTTTTTCATCCCCGATTTGAAAACTGTTTATGTAGAATTAAGCTCGCACCTTTCCTGAATTCAAATCTGCTTTTGGAGTTGAGCTGCGACTTATAGTTTTCGAGAAAATTTAATTTTTCTATCGCTCTTCGAGCTGGTCAGGAATTCCAATGCAACCCCTGTAAAAATTTGAAATTTTTTTTTCATCCCCGATTTGAAAACTGTTTATGTAGAATTAATCTCGCACCTTTCCTGAATTCAAATCTGCTTTTGGAGTTGAGCTGCGACTTATAGTTTTCGAGAAAATGGAATTTTTCTATCGCTCTTCGAGGTGGTCAGGAATTCCAATGCAACCCCTGTAAAAATTTGAAATTTTTTTTTTCATCCCCGATTTGAAAACTGTTTATGTAGAATTAAGCTCGCACCTTTCCTGAATTCAAATCTGCTTTTGGAGTTGAGCTGCGACTTATAGTTTTCGAGAAAATGGAATTTTTCTATCGCTCTTCGAGGTGGTCAGGAATTCCAATGCAACCCCTGTAAAAATTTGAAATTTTTTTTTTCATCCCCGATTTGAAAACTCTTTATGTAGAATTAAGCTCGCACCTTTTCTGAATTCAAATCTGCTTTTGGAGTTGAGCTGCGACTTATAGTTTTCGAGAAAATGGAATTTTTCTATCGCTCTTCGAGGTGGTCAGGAATTCCAATGCAACCCCTGTAAAAATTTGAAATTTTTTTTTTCATCCCCGATTTGAAAACTGTTTATGTAGAATTAAGCTCGCACCTTTCCTGAATTCAAATCTGCTTTTGGAGTTGAGCTGCGACTTATAATTTTCGAGGAAATTTAATTTTTCTATCGCTCTTCGAGGTGGTCAGGAATTCCAATGCAACCCCTGTAAAAATTTGAAATTTTTTTTTCATCCCCGATTTAAAAACTGTTTATGTAGAATTAAGCTCGCACCTTTCCTGAATTCAAATCTGATTTTGGAGTTGAGCTGCGACTTATAGTTTTCGAGAAAATGGAATTTTTCTATCGCTCTTCGAGGTGGTCAGGAATTCCAATGCAACCCCTGTAAAAATTTGAAATTTTTTTTTTCATCCCCGATTTGAAAACTGTTTATGTAGAATTAAGCTCGCACCTTTCCTGAATTCAAATCTGCTTTTGGAGTTGAGCTGCGACTTATAGTTTTCGAGAAAATGGAATTTTTCTATCGCTCTTCGAGGTGGTCAGGAATTCCAATGCAACCCCTGTAAAAATTTTAAATTTTTTTTTTCATCCCCTATTTGAAAACTGTTTATGTAGAATTAAGCTCGCACCTTTTCTGAATTCAAATCTGCTTTTGGAGTTGAGCTGCGACTTATAGTTTTCGAGAAAATGGAATTTTTCTATCGCTCTTCGAGGTGGTCAGGAATTCCAATGCAACCCCTGTAAAAATTTGAAATTTCTTTTTTCCTCCCCGATTTGAAAACTGTTTATGTTGAATTAAGCTCGCACCTTTCCTGAATTTAAATCTGCTTTTGGAGTTGAGCTGCGACTCATAGTTTCGAGAAAATGGAATTTTTCTATCGCTCGTCGAGGTGGTCAGGAATTCCAATGCAACCCCTGTAAAAATTTGAAATTTTTTTTTTCATCCCCGATTTGAAAACTGTTTATGTAGAATTAAGCTCGCACCTTTCCTGAATTCAAATCTGCTTTTGGAGTTGAGCTGCGACTTATAGTTTTCGAGAAAATGGAATTTTTCTATCGCTCTTCGAGGTGGTCAGGAATTCCAATGCAACCCCTGTAAAAATTTGAAATTTTTTTTTCATCCCCGATTTGAAAACTCTTTATGTAGAATTAAGCTCGCACCTTTTCTGAATTCAAATCTGCTTTTGGAGTTGAGCTGCGACTTATAGTTTTCGAGAAAATGGAATTTTTCTATCGCTCTTCGAGGTGGTCAGGAATTCCAATGCAACCCCTGTAAAAATTTTAAATTTTTTTTTTCATCCCCGATTTGAAAACTGTTTATGTAGAATTAAGCTCGCACCTTTCCTGAATTCAAATCTGCTTTTGGAGTTGAGCTGCGACTTATAATTTTCGAGGAAATTTAATTTTTCTATCGCTCTTCGAGGTGGTCAGGAATTCCAATGCAACCCCTGTAAAAATTTGAAATTTTTTTTTTCATCCCCGATTTGAAAACTGTTTATGTAGAATTAAGCTCGCACCTTTCCTGAATTCAAATCTGATTTTGGAGTTGAGCTGCGACTTATAGTTTTCGAGAAAATGGAATTTTTCTATCGCTCTTCGAGGTGGTCAGGAATTCCAATGCAACCCCTGTAAAAATTTGAAATTTTTTTTTTCATCCCCGATTTGAAAACTGTTTATGTAGAATTAAGCTCGCACCTTTCCTGAATTCAAATCTGCTTTTGGAGTTGAGCTGCGACTTATAGTTTTCGAGAAAATGGAATTTTTCTATCGCTCTTCGAGGTGGTCAGGAATTCCAATGCAACCCCTGTAAAAATTTTAAATTTTTTTTTTCATCCCCTATTTGAAAACTGTTTATGTAGAATTAAGCTCGCACCTTTTCTGAATTCAAATCTGCTTTTGGAGTTAAGCTGCGACTTATAGTTTTCGAGAAAATGGAATTTTTCTATCGCTCTTCGAGGTGGTCAGGAATTCCAATGCAACCCCTGTAAAAATTTGAAATTTCTTTTTTCCTCCCCGATTTGAAAACTGTTTATGTTGAATTAAGCTCGCACCTTTCCTGAATTTAAATCTGCTTTTGGAGTTGAGCTGCGACTCATAGTTTCGAGAAAATGGAATTTTTCTATCGCTCGTCGAGGTGGTCAGGAATTCCAATGCAACCCCTGTAAAAATTTGAAATTTTTTTTTTCATCCCCGATTTGAAAACTGTTTATGTAGAATTAAGCTCGCACCTTTCCTGAATTCAAATCTGCTTTTGGAGTTGAGCTGCGACTTATATAGTTTTCGAGAAAATGGAATTTTTCTATCGCTCTTCGAGGTGGTCAGGAATTCCAATGCAACCCCTGTAAAAATTTGAAATTTTTTTTTTCCTCCCCGATTTGAAAACTGTTTATGTAGAATTAAGCTCGCACCTTTCCTGAATTCAAATCTGCTTTTGGAGTTGAGCTGCGACTTATAGTTTTCGAGAAAATGGAATTTTTCTATCGCTCTTCGAGGTGGTCAGGAATTCCAATGCAACCCCTGTAAAAATTTGAAATTTTTTTTTTCATCCCCGAGTTGAAAACTGTTTATGTAGAATTAAGCTAGCACCTTTCCTGAATTCAAATCTGCTTTTGGAGTTGAGCTGCGACTTATAGTTTTCGAGAAAATGAAATTTTTCTATCGCTCTTCGAGGTGATCAGGAATTCCAATGCAACCCCTGTAAAAATTTGAAATTTTTTTTTTCATCCCCGATTTGAAAACTGTTTATGTAGAATTAAGCTCGCACCTTTCCTGAATTCAAATCTGCTTTTGGAGTTGAGCTGCGACTTATAGTTTTTGAGGAAATCTAATTTTTCTATCGCTCTTCGAGGTGGTCAGGAATTCCAATGCAACCCCTGTAAAAATTTGAAATTTTTTTTTTCATCCCCGATTTGAAAACTGTTTATGTAGAATTAAGCTCGCACCTTTCCTGAATTCAAATCTGCTTTTGGAGTTGAGCTGCGACTTATAGTTTTCGAGAAAATTTAATTTTTCTATCGCTCTTCGAGCTGGTCAGGAATTCCAATGCAACCCCTGTAAAAATTTGAAATTTTTTTTTTCATCCCCGATTTGAAAACTGTTTATGTAGAATTAATCTCGCACCTTTCCTGAATTCAAATCTGCTTTTGGAGTTGAGCTGCGACTTATAGTTTTCGAGAAAATGGAATTTTTCTATCGCTCTTCGAGGTGGTCAGGAATTCCAATGCAACCCCTGTAAAAATTTGAAATTTTTTTTTTTCATCCCCGATTTGAAAACTGTTTATGTAGAATTAAGCTCGCACCTTTCCTGAATTCAAATCTGCTTTTGGAGTTGAGCTGCGACTTATAGTTTTCGAGAAAATTTAATTTTTCTATCGCTCTTCGAGGTGGTCAGGAATTCCAATGCAACCCCTGTAAAAATTTGAAATTTTTTTTTTTTCATCCCCGATTTGAAAACTGTTTATGTAGAATTAAGCTCGCACCTTTCCTGAATTCAAATCTGCTTTTGGAGTTGAGCTGCGACTTATAGTTTTCGAGAAAATGGAATTTTTCTATCGCTCTTCGAGGTGGTCAGGAATTCCAATGCAACCCCTGTAAAAATTTTAAATTTTTTTTTTCATCCCCGAGTTGAAAACTGCTTATGTAGAATTAAGCTAGCACCTTTCCTGAATTCAAATCTGCTTTTGGAGTTGAGCTGCGACTTATAGTTTTCGAGAAAATGGAATTTTTCTATCGCTCTTCGAGCTGGTCAGGAATTCCAATGCAACCCCTGTAAAAATTTGAAATTTTTTTTTCCTCCCCGATTTGAAAACTGTTTATGAAGAATTAAGCTCGCACCTTTCCTGAATTCAAATCTGCTTTTGGAGTTGAGCTGCGACTTATAGTTTTCGAGAAAATGGAATTTTTCTATCGCTCTTCGAGGTGGTCAGGAATTCCAATGCAACCCCTGTAAAAATTTGAAATTTTTTTTTTCATCCCCGATTTGAAAACTGTTTATGTAGAATTAAGCTCGCACCTTTCCTGAATTCAAATCTGCTTTTGGAGTTGAGCTGCGACTTATAGTTTTCGAGAAAATGGAATTTTTCTATCGCTCTTCGAGGTGGTCAGGAATTCCAATGCAACCCCTGTAAAAATTTTAAATTTTTTTTTCATCCCCGATTTGAAAACTGTTTATGTAGAATTAATCTCGCACCTTTCCTGAATTCAAATCTGCTTTTGGAGTTGAGCTGCGACTTATAGTTTTCGAGAAAATGGAATTTTTCTATCGCTCTTCGAGGTGGTCAGGAATTCCAATGCAACCCCTGTAAAAATTTGAAATTTTTTTTTTCATCCCCGATTTGAAAACTCTTTATGTAGAATTAAGCTCGCACCTTTTCTGAATTCAAATCTGCTTTTGGAGTTGAGCTGCGACTTATAGTTTTCGAGAAAATGGAATTTTTCTATCGCTCTTCGAGGTGGTCAGGAATTCCAATGCAACCCCTGTAAAAATTTTAAATTTTTTTTTTCATCCCCGATTTGAAAACTGTTTATGTAGAATTAAGCTCGCACCTTTCCTGAATTCAAATCTGCTTTTGGAGTTGAGCTGCGACTTATAATTTTCGAGGAAATTTAATTTTTCTATCGCTCTTCGAGGTGGTCAGGAATTCCAATGCAACCCCTGTAAAAATTTGAAATTTTTTTTTTCATCCCCGATTTGAAAACTGTTTATGTAGAATTAAGCTCGCACCTTTCCTGAATTCAAATCTGCTTTTGGAGTTGAGCTGCGACTTATAGTTTTCGAGAAAATGGAATTTTTCTATCGCTCTTCGAGGTGGTCAGGAATTCCAATGCAACCCCTGTAAAAATTTTAAATTTTTTTTTCATCCCCGATTTGAAAACTGTTTATGTAGAATTAATCTCGCACCTTTCCTGAATTCAAATCTGCTTTTGGAGTTGAGCTGCGACTTATAGTTTTCGAGAAAATGGAATTTTTCTATCGCTCTTCGAGGTGGTCAGGAATTCCAATGCAACCCCTGTAAAAATTTGAAATTTTTTTTTTCATCCCCGATTTGAAAACTCTTTATGTAGAATTAAGCTCGCACCTTTTCTGAATTCAAATCTGCTTTTGGAGTTGAGCTGCGACTTATAGTTTTCGAGAAAATGGAATTTTTCTATCGCTCTTCGAGGTGGTCAGGAATTCCAATGCAACCCCTGTAAAAATTTTAAATTTTTTTTTTCATCCCCGATTTGAAAACTGTTTATGTAGAATTAAGCTCGCACCTTTCCTGAATTCAAATCTGCTTTTGGAGTTGAGCTGCGACTTATAATTTTCGAGGAAATTTAATTTTTCTATCGCTCTTCGAGGTGGTCAGGAATTCCAATGCAACCCCTGTAAAAATTTGAAATTTTTTTTTTCATCCCCGATTTGAAAACTGTTTATGTAGAATTAAGCTCGCACCTTTCCTGAATTCAAATCTGATTTTGGAGTTGAGCTGCGACTTGTAGTTTTCGAGAAAATGGAATTTTTCTATCGCTCTTCGAGGTGGTCAGGAGTTCCAATGCAACCCCTGTAAAAATTTGAAATTTTTTTTTTCATCCCCGATTTGAAAACTGTTTATGTAGAATTAAGCTCGCACCTTTCCTGAATTCAAATCTGCTTTTGGAGTTGAGCTGCGACTTATAGTTTTCGAGAAAATGGAATTTTTCTATCGCTCTTCGAGGTGGTCAGGAATTCCAATGCAACCCCTGTAAATATTTGAAATTTTTTTTTTCATTCCCGATTTGAAAACTGTTTATGTAGAATTAAGCTCGCACCTTTCCTGAATTCAAATCTGCTTTTGGAGTTGAGCTGCCACTTATAGTTTTCGAGAAAATGGAATTTTTCTATCGCTCTTCGAGGTGGTCAGGAATCCCAATGCAACCCCTGTAAAAATTTGAAATTTTTTTTTTCATCCCCGATTTGAAAACTGTTTATGTAGAATTAAGCTCGCACCTTTGCTGAATTCAAATCTGCTTTCGGAGTTGAGCTGCGACTTATAGTTTTCGAGAAAATGGAATTTTTCTATCGCTCTTCGAGGTGGTCAGGAATTCCAATGCAACCCCTGTAAAAATTTGAAATTTTTTTTTTCCTCTCCGATTTGAAAACTGTTTATGTAGAATTAAGCTCGCACCTTTCCTGAATTCAAATCTGCTTTTGGAGTTGAGCTGCGACTTACAGTTTTCGAGAAAATGGAATTTTTCTATCGCTCTTCGAGGTGGTCAGGAATTCCAATGCAACCCCTGTAAAAATTTGAAATTTTTTTTTCCTCTCCGATTTGAAAACTGTTTATGTGGAATTAAGCTCGCACCTTTCCTGAATTCAAATCTGATTTTGGAGTTGAGCTGCGACTTATAGTTTTCGAGAAAATGGAATTTTTCTATCGCTCTTCGAGGTGGTCAGGAATTCCAATGCAACCCCTGTAAAAATTTGAAATTTTTTTTTTCATCCCCGATTTGAAAACTGTTTATGTAGAATTAAGCTCGCACCTTTCCTGAATTCAAATCTGCTTTTGGAGTTGAGCTGCGACTTACCGTTTTCGAGAAAATGGAATTTTTCTATCGCTCTTCGAGGTGGTCAGGAATTCCAATGCAACCCCTGTAAAAATTTGAAATTTTTTTTTTCATCCCCGATTTGAAAACTGTTTATGTAGAATTAAGCTCGCACCTTTCCTGAATTCAGATCTGCTTTTGGAGTTGAGCTGCGACTTATAGTTTTCGAGAAAATGGAATTTTTCTATCGCTCTTCGAGGTGGTCAGGAATTCCAATGCAACCCCTGTAAAAATTTGAAAATTTTTTTTTCATCCCCGATTTGAAAACTGTTTATGTAGAATTAAGCTCGCACCTTTCCTGAATTCAAATCTGCTTTTGGAGTTGAGCTGCGACTTATAGTTTTCGAGAAAATTTAATTTTTCTATCGCTCTTCGAGCTGGTCAGGAATTCCAATGCAACCCCTGTAAAAATTTGAAATTTTTTTTTTCATCCCCGATTTGAAAACTGTTTATGTAGAATTAATCTCGCACCTTTCCTGAATTCAAATCTGCTTTTGGAGTTGAGCTGCGACTTATAGTTTTCGAGAAAATGGAATTTTTCTATCGCTCTTCGAGGTGGTCAGGAATTCCAATGCAACCCCTGTAAAAATTTGAAATTTTTTTTTTTCATCCCCGATTTGAAAACTGTTTATGTAGAATTAAGCTCGCACCTTTCCTGAATTCAAATCTGCTTTTGGAGTTGAGCTGCGACTTATAGTTTTCGAGAAAATGGAATTTTTCTATCGCTCTTCGAGGTGGTCAGGAATTCCAATGCAACCCCTGTAAAAATTTGAAATTTTTTTTTTCATCCCCGATTTGAAAACTCTTTATGTAGAATTAAGCTCGCACCTTTTCTGAATTCAAATCTGCTTTTGGAGTTGAGCTGCGACTTATAGTTTTCGAGAAAATGGAATTTTTCTATCGCTCTTCGAGGTGGTCAGGAATTCCAATGCAACCCCTGTAAAAATTTGAAATTTTTTTTTTCATCCCCGATTTGAAAACTGTTTATGTAGAATTAAGCTCGCACCTTTCCTGAATTCAAATCTGCTTTTGGAGTTGAGCTGCGACTTATAATTTTCGAGGAAATTTAATTTTTCTATCGCTCTTCGAGGTGGTCAGGAATTCCAATGCAACCCCTGTAAAAATTTGAAATTTTTTTTTTCATCCCCGATTTGAAAACTGTTTATGTAGAATTAAGCTCGCACCTTTCCTGAATTCAAATCTGATTTTGGAGTTGAGCTGCGACTTATAGTTTTCGAGAAAATGGAATTTTTCTATCGCTCTTCGAGGTGGTCAGGAATTCCAATGCAACCCCTGTAAAAATTTGAAATTTTTTTTTTCATCCCCGATTTGAAAACTGTTTATGTAGAATTAAGCTCGCACCTTTCCTGAATTCAAATCTGCTTTTGGAGTTGAGCTGCGACTTATAGTTTTCGAGAAAATGGAATTTTTCTATCGCTCTTCGAGGTGGTCAGGAATTCCAATGCAACCCCTGTAAAAATTTTAAATTTTTTTTTTCATCCCCTATTTGAAAACTGTTTATGTAGAATTAAGCTCGCACCTTTTCTGAATTCAAATCTGCTTTTGGAGTTGAGCTGCGACTTATAGTTTTCGAGAAAATGGAATTTTTCTATCGCTCTTCGAGGTGGTCAGGAATTCCAATGCAACCCCTGTAAAAATTTTAAATTTCTTTTTTCCTCCCCGATTTGAAAACTGTTTATGTTGAATTAAGCTCGCACCTTTCCTGAATTTAAATCTGCTTTTGGAGTTGAGCTGCGACTCATAGTTTCGAGAAAATGGAATTTTTCTATCGCTCGTCGAGGTGGTCAGGAATTCCAATGCAACCCCTGTAAAAATTTGAAATTTTTTTTTTCATCCCCGATTTGAAAACTGTTTATGTAGAATTAAGCTCGCACCTTTCCTGAATTCAAATCTGCTTTTGGAGTTGAGCTGCGACTTATAGTTTTCGAGAAAATGGAATTTTTCTATCGCTCTTCGAGGTGGTCAGGAATTCCAATGCAACCCCTGTAAAAATTTGAAATTTTTTTTTTCATCCCCGATTTGAAAACTCTTTATGTAGAATTAAGCTCGCACCTTTTCTGAATTCAAATCTGCTTTTGGAGTTGAGCTGCGACTTATAGTTTTCGAGAAAATGGAATTTTTCTATCGCTCTTCGAGGTGGTCAGGAATTCCAATGCAACCCCTGTAAAAATTTTAAATTTTTTTTTTCATCCCCGATTTGAAAACTGTTTATGTAGAATTAAGCTCGCACCTTTCCTGAATTCAAATCTGCTTTTGGAGTTGAGCTGCGACTTATAATTTTCGAGGAAATTTAATTTTTCTATCGCTCTTCGAGGTGGTCAGGAATTCCAATGCAACCCCTGTAAAAATTTGAAATTTTTTTTTTCATCCCCGATTTGAAAACTGTTTATGTAGAATTAAGCTCGCACCTTTCCTGAATTCAAATCTGATTTTGGAGTTGAGCTGCGACTTATAGTTTTCGAGAAAATGGAATTTTTCTATCGCTCTTCGAGGTGGTCAGGAATTCCAATGCAACCCCTGTAAAAATTTGAAATTTTTTTTTTCATCCCCGATTTGAAAACTGTTTATGTAGAATTAAGCTCGCACCTTTCCTGAATTCAAATCTGCTTTTGGAGTTGAGCTGCGACTTATAGTTTTCGAGAAAATGGAATTTTTCTATCGCTCTTCGAGGTGGTCAGGAATTCCAATGCAACCCCTGTAAAAATTTTAAATTTTTTTTTTCATCCCCTATTTGAAAACTGTTTATGTAGAATTAAGCTCGCACCTTTTCTGAATTCAAATCTGCTTTTGGAGTTGAGCTGCGACTTATAGTTTTCGAGAAAATGGAATTTTTCTATCGCTCTTCGATGTGGTCAGGAATTCCAATGCAACCCCTGTAAAAATTTGAAATTTCTTTTTTCCTCCCCGATTTGAAAACTGTTTATGTTGAATTAAGCTCGCACCTTTCCTGAATTTAAATCTGCTTTTGGAGTTGAGCTGCGACTCATAGTTTCGAGAAAATGGAATTTTTCTATCGCTCGTCGAGGTGGTCAGGAATTCCAATGCAACCCCTGTAAAAATTTGAAATTTTTTTTTTCATCCCCGATTTGAAAACTGTTTATGTAGAATTAAGCTCGCACCTTTCCTGAATTCAAATCTGCTTTTGGAGTTGAGCTGCGACTTATATAGTTTTCGAGAAAATGGAATTTTTCTATCGCTCTTCGAGGTGGTCAGGAATTCCAATGCAACCCCTGTAAAAATTTGAAATTTTTTTTTTCCTCCCCGATTTGAAAACTGTTTATGTAGAATTAAGCTCGCACCTTTCCTGAATTCAAATCTGCTTTTGGAGTTGAGCTGCGACTTATAGTTTTCGAGAAAATGGAATTTTTCTATCGCTCTTCGAGGTGGTCAGGAATTCCAATGCAACCCCTGTAAAAATTTGAAATTTTTTTTTTCATCCCCGAGTTGAAAACTGTTTATGTAGAATTAAGCTAGCACCTTTCCTGAATTCAAATCTGCTTTTGGAGTTGAGCTGCGACTTATAGTTTTCGAGAAAATGAAATTTTTCTATCGCTCTTCGAGGTGATCAGGAATTCCAATGCAACCCCTGTAAAAATTTGAAATTTTTTTTTTCATCCCCGATTTGAAAACTGTTTATGTAGAATTAAGCTCGCACCTTTCCTGAATTCAAATCTGCTTTTGGAGTTGAGCTGCGACTTATAGTTTTCGAGGAAATCTAATTTTTCTATCGCTCTTCGAGGTGGTCAGGAATTCCAATGCAACCCCTGTAAAAATTTGAAATTTTTTTTTTCATCCCCGATTTGAAAACTGTTTATGTAGAATTAAGCTCGCACCTTTCCTGAATTCAAATCTGCTTTTGGAGTTGAGCTGCGACTTATAGTTTTCGAGAAAATTTAATTTTTCTATCGCTCTTCGAGCTGGTCAGGAATTCCAATGCAACCCCTGTAAAAATTTGAAATTTTTTTTTTCATCCCCGATTTGAAAACTGTTTATGTAGAATTAATCTCGCACCTTTCCTGAATTCAAATCTGCTTTTGGAGTTGAGCTGCGACTTATAGTTTTCGAGAAAATGGAATTTTTCTATCGCTCTTCGAGGTGGTCAGGAATTCCAATGCAACCCCTGTAAAAATTTGAAAATTTTTTTTTCATCCCCGATTTGAAAACTGTTTATGTAGAATTAAGCTCGCACCTTTCCTGAATTCAAATCTGCTTTTGGAGTTGAGCTGCGACTTATAGTTTTCGAGAAAATGGAATTTTTCTATCGCTCTTCGAGCTGGTCAGGAATTCCAATGCAACCCCTGTAAAAATTAGAAATTTTTTTTTTCATCCCCGATTTGAAAACTGTTTATGTAGAATTAATCTCGCACCTTTCCTGAATTCAAATCTGCTTTTGGAGTTGAGCTGCGACTTATAGTTTTCGAGAAAATGGAATTTTTCTATCGCTCTTCGAGGTGGTCAGGAATTCCAATGCAACCCCTGTAAAAATTTTAAATTTTTTTTTTTCATCCCCGATTGGAAAACTGTTTATGTAGAATTAAGCTCGCACCTTTCCTGAATTCAAATCTGCTTTTGGAGTTGAGCTGCGACTTATAGTTTTCGAGAAAATGGAATTTTTCTATCGCTCTTCGAGGTGGTCAGGAATTCCAATGCAACCCCTGTAAAAATTTGAAATTTTTTTTTTCATCCCCGATTTGAAAACTGTTTATGTAGAATTAATCTCGCACCTTTCCTGAATTCAAATCTGCTTTTGGAGTTGAGCTGCGACTTATAGTTTTCGAGAAAATGGAATTTTTCTATCGCTCTTCGAGGTGGTCAGGAATTCCAATGCAACCCCTGTAAAAATTTGAAATTTTTTTTTTCATCCCCGATTTGAAAACTGTTTATGTAGAATTAAGCTCGCACCTTTCCTGAATTCAAATCTGCTTTTGGAGTTGAGCTGCGACTTATAGTTTTCGAGAAAATGGAATTTTTCTATCGCTCTTCGAGGTGGTCAGGAATTCCAATGCAACCCCTGTAAAAATTTGAAATTTTTTTTTCATCCCCGATTTGAAAACTGTTTATGTAGAATTAAGCTCGCACCTTTCCTGAATTCAAATCTGCTTTTGGAGTTGAGCTGCGACTTATAGTTTTCGAGAACATGGAATTTTTCTATCGCTCTTCGAGGTGGTCAGGAATTCCAATGCAACCCCTGTAAAAATTTGAAAATTTTTTTTTCATCCCCGATTTGAAAACTGTTTATGTAGAATTAAGCTCGCACCTTTCCTGAATTCAAATCTGCTTTTGGAGTTGAGCTGCGACTTATAGTTTTCGAGAAAATGGAATTTTTCTATCGCTCTTCGAGCTGGTCAGGAATTCCAATGCAACCCCTGTAAAAATTAGAAATTTTTTTTTTCATCCCCGATTTGAAAACTGTTTATGTAGAATTAATCTCGCACCTTTCCTGAATTCAAATCTGCTTTTGGAGTTGAGCTGCGACTTATAGTTTTCGAGAAAATGGAATTTTTCTATCGCTCTTCGAGGTGGTCAGGAATTCCAATGCAACCCCTGTAAAAATTTGAAATTTTTTTTTTTCATCCCCGATTGGAAAACTGTTTATGTAGAATTAAGCTCGCACCTTTCCTGAATTCAAATCTGCTTTTGGAGTTGAGCTGCGACTTATAGTTTTCGAGAAAATGGAATTTTTCTATCGCTCTTCGAGGTGGTCAGGAATTCCAATGCAACCCCTGTAAAAATTTGAAATTTTTTTTTTCATCCCCGATTTGAAAACTGTTTATGTAGAATTAATCTCGCACCTTTCCTGAATTCAAATCTGCTTTTGGAGTTGAGCTGCGACTTATAGTTTTCGAGAAAATGGAATTTTTCTATCGCTCTTCGAGGTGGTCAGGAATTCCAATGCAACCCCTGTAAAAATTTGAAATTTTTTTTTTCATCCCCGATTTGAAAACTGTTTATGTAGAATTAAGCTCGCACCTTTCCTGAATTCAAATCTGCTTTTGGAGTTGAGCTGCGACTTATAGTTTTCGAGAAAATGGAATTTTTCTATCGCTCTTCGAGGTGGTCAGGAATTCCAATGCAACCCCTGTAAAAATTTGAAATTTTTTTTTCATCCCCGATTTGAAAACTGTTTATGTAGAATTAAGCTCGCACCTTTCCTGAATTCAAATCTGCTTTTGGAGTTGAGCTGCGACTTATAGTTTTCGAGAACATGGAATTTTTCTATCGCTCTTCGAGGTGGTCAGGAATTCCAATGCAACCCCTGTAAAAATTTGAAAATTTTTTTTTCATCCCCGATTTGAAAACTGTTTATGTAGAATTAAGCTCGCACCTTTCCTGAATTCAAATCTGCTTTTGGAGTTGAGCTGCGACTTATAGTTTTCGAGAAAATGGAATTTTTCTATCGCTCTTCGAGCTGGTCAGGAATTCCAATGCAACCCCTGTAAAAATTAGAAATTTTTTTTTTCATCCCCGATTTGAAAACTGTTTATGTAGAATTAATCTCGCACCTTTCCTGAATTCAAATCTGCTTTTGGAGTTGAGCTGCGACTTATAGTTTTCGAGAAAATGGAATTTTTCTATCGCTCTTCGAGGTGGTCAGGAATTCCAATGCAACCCCTGTAAAAATTTGAAATTTTTTTTTTTCATCCCCGATTGGAAAACTGTTTATGTAGAATTAAGCTCGCACCTTTCCTGAATTCAAATCTGCTTTTGGAGTTGAGCTGCGACTTATAGTTTTCGAGAAAATGGAATTTTTCTATCGCTCTTCGAGGTGGTCAGGAATTCCAATGCAACCCCTGTAAAAATTTGAAATTTTTTTTTCATCCCCGATTTGAAAACTGTTTATGTAGAATTAAGCTCGCACCTTTCCTGAATTCAAATCTGCTTTTGGAGTTGAGCTGCGACTTATAGTTTTCGAGGAAATCTAATTTTTCTATCGCTCTTCGAGGTGGTCAGGAATTCCAATGCAACCCCTGTAAAAATTTGAAATTTTTTTTTTCATCCCCGATTTGAAAACTGTTTATGTAGAATTAAGCTCGCACCTTTCCTGAATTCAAATCTGCTTTTGGAGTTGAGCTGCGACTTATAGTTTTCGAGAAAATGGAATTTTTCTATCGCTCTTCGAGGTGGTCAGGAATTCCAATGCAACCCCTGTAAAAATTTGAAATTTTTTTTTTCCTCCCCGATTTGAAAACTGTTTATGTAGAATTACGCTCGCACCTTTCCTGAATTCAAATCTGCTTTTGGAGTTGAGCTGCGACTTATAGTTTTCGAGAAAATGGAATTTTTCTATCGCTCTTCGAGGTGGTCAGGAATTCCAATGCAACCCCTGTAAAAATTTGAAATTTTTTTTTTCATCCCCGATTTGAAAACTGTTTATGTAGAATTAATCTCGCACCTTTCCTGAATTCAAATCTGCTTTTGGAGTTGAGCTGCGACTTATAGTTTTCGAGAAAATGGAATTTTTCTATCGCTCTTCGAGGTGGTCAGGAATTCCAATGCAACCCCTGTAAAAATTTGAAATTTTTTTTTTCATCCCCGATTTGAAAACTGTTTATGTAGAATTAAGCTCGCACCTTTCCTGAATTCAAATCTGCTTTTGGAGTTGAGCTGCGACTTATAGTTTTCGAGAACATGGAATTTTTCTATCGCTCTTCGAGGTGGTCAGGAATTCCAATGCAACCCCTGTAAAAATTTGAAAATTTTTTTTTCATCCCCGATTTGAAAACTGTTTATGTAGAATTAAGCTCGCACCTTTCCTGAATTCAAATCTGCTTTTGGAGTTGAGCTGCGACTTATAGTTTTCGAGAAAATGGAATTTTTCTATCGCTCTTCGAGCTGGTCAGGAATTCCAATGCAACCCCTGTAAAAATTAGAAATTTTTTTTTTCATCCCCGATTTGAAAACTGTTTATGTAGAATTAATCTCGCACCTTTCCTGAATTCAAATCTGCTTTTGGAGTTGAGCTGCGACTTATAGTTTTCGAGAAAATGGAATTTTTCTATCGCTCTTCGAGGTGGTCAGGAATTCCAATGCAACCCCTGTAAAAATTTGAAATTTTTTTTTTTCATCCCCGATTGGAAAACTGTTTATGTAGAATTAAGCTCGCACCTTTCCTGAATTCAAATCTGCTTTTGGAGTTGAGCTGCGACTTATAGTTTTCGAGAAAATGGAATTTTTCTATCGCTCTTCGAGGTGGTCAGGAATTCCAATGCAACCCCTGTAAAAATTTGAAATTTTTTTTTTCATCCCCGATTTGAAAACTGTTTATGTAGAATTAAGCTCGCACCTTTCCTGAATTCAAATCTGCTTTTGGAGTTGAGCTGCGACTTATAGTTTTCGAGGAAATCTAATTTTTCTATCGCTCTTCGAGGTGGTCAGGAATTCCAATGCAACCCCTGTAAAAATTTGAAATTTTTTTTTTCATCCCCGATTTGAAAACTGTTTATGTAGAATTAAGCTCGCACCTTTCCTGAATTCAAATCTGCTTTTGGAGTTGAGCTGCGACTTATAGTTTTCGAGAAAATGGAATTTTTCTATCGCTCTTCGAGGTGGTCAGGAATTCCAATGCAACCCCTGTAAAAATTTGAAATTTTTTTTTTCCTCCCCGATTTGAAAACTGTTTATGTAGAATTACGCTCGCACCTTTCCTGAATTCAAATCTGCTTTTGGAGTTGAGCTGCGACTTATAGTTTTCGAGAAAATGGAATTTTTCTATCGCTCTTCGAGGTGGTCAGGAATTCCAATGCAACCCCTGTAAAAATTTGAAATTTTTTTTTTCATCCCCGATTTGAAAACTGTTTATGTAGAATTAATCTCGCACCTTTCCTGAATTCAAATCTGCTTTTGGAGTTGAGCTGCGACTTATAGTTTTCGAGAAAATGGAATTTTTCTATCGCTCTTCGAGGTGGTCAGGAATTCCAATGCAACCCCTGTAAAAATTTGAAATTTTTTTTTTCATCCCCGATTTGAAAACTGTTTATGTAGAATTAAGCTCGCACCTTTCCTGAATTCAAATCTGCTTTTGGAGTTGAGCTGCGACTTATAGTTTTCGAGAAAATGGAATTTTTCTATCGCTCTTCGAGGTGGTCAGGAATTCCAATGCAACCCCTGTAAAAATTTGAAATTTTTTTTTCATCCCCGATTTGAAAACTGTTTATGTAGAATTAAGCTCGCACCTTTCCTGAATTCAAATCTGCTTTTGGAGTTGAGCTGCGACTTATAGTTTTCGAGAACATGGAATTTTTCTATCGCTCTTCGAGGTGGTCAGGAATTCCAATGCAACCCCTGTAAAAATTTGAAAATTTTTTTTTCATCCCCGATTTGAAAACTGTTTATGTAGAA
Organism: Blera fallax; assembly: GCA_946965025.1. Lineage (NCBI taxonomy): Eukaryota > Metazoa > Arthropoda > Insecta > Diptera > Syrphidae > Blera > Blera fallax. The sequence continues at coordinate 45,383,663 of OX337245.1, forward strand.
TTAAGCTCGCACCTTTCCTGAATTCAAATCTGCTTTTGGAGTTGAGCTGCGACTTATAGTTTTCGAGAAAATGGAATTTTTCTATCGCTCTTCGAGCTGGTCAGGAATTCCAATGCAACCCCTGTAAAAATTAGAAATTTTTTTTTTCATCCCCGATTTGAAAACTGTTTATGTAGAATTAATCTCGCACCTTTCCTGAATTCAAATCTGCTTTTGGAGTTGAGCTGCGACTTATAGTTTTCGAGAAAATGGAATTTTTCTATCGCTCTTCGAGGTGGTCAGGAATTCCAATGCAACCCCTGTAAAAATTTGAAATTTTTTTTTTTCATCCCCGATTGGAAAACTGTTTATGTAGAATTAAGCTCGCACCTTTCCTGAATTCAAATCTGCTTTTGGAGTTGAGCTGCGACTTATAGTTTTCGAGAAAATGGAATTTTTCTATCGCTCTTCGAGGTGGTCAGGAATTCCAATGCAACCCCTGTAAAAATTTGAAATTTTTTTTTTCATCCCCGATTTGAAAACTGTTTATGTAGAATTAAGCTCGCACCTTTCCTGAATTCAAATCTGCTTTTGGAGTTGAGCTGCGACTTATAGTTTTCGAGGAAATCTAATTTTTCTATCGCTCTTCGAGGTGGTCAGGAATTCCAATGCAACCCCTGTAAAAATTTGAAATTTTTTTTTTCATCCCCGATTTGAAAACTGTTTATGTAGAATTAAGCTCGCACCTTTCCTGAATTCAAATCTGCTTTTGGAGTTGAGCTGCGACTTATAGTTTTCGAGAAAATGGCATTTTTCTATCGCTCTTCGAGGTGGTCAGGAATTCCAATGCAACCCCTGTAAAAATTTGAAATTTTTTTTTTCCTCCCCGATTTGAAAACTGTTTATGTAGAATTACGCTCGCACCTTTCCTGAATTCAAATCTGCTTTTGGAGTTGAGCTGCGACTTATAGTTTTCGAGAAAATGGAATTTTTCTATCGCTCTTCGAGCTGGTCAGGAATTCCAATGCAACCCCTGTAAAAATTTCAAATTTTTTTTTTCATCCCCGATTTGAAAACTGTTTATGTAGAATTAAGCTCGCACCTTTCCTGAATTCAAATCTGCTTTTGGAGTTGAGCTGCGACTTATAGTTTTCGAGAAAATGGAATTTTTCTATCGCTCTTCGAGGTGGTCAGGAATTCCAATGCAACCCCTGTAAAAATTTGAAATTTTTTTTTTCATCCCCGATTTGAAAACTGTTTATGTAGAATTAATCTCGCACCTTTCCTGAATTCAAATCTGCTTTTGGAGTTGAGCTGCGACTTATAGTTTTCGAGAAAATGGAATTTTTCTATCGCTCTTCGAGGTGGTCAGGAATTCCAATGCAACCCCTGTAAAAATTTGAAATTTTTTTTTTCATCCCCGATTTGAAAACTGTTTATGTAGAATTAATCTCGCACCTTTCCTGAATTCAAATCTGCTTTTGGAGTTGAGCTGCGACTTATAGTTTTCGAGAAAATGGAATTTTTCTATCGCTCTTCGAGGTGGTCAGGAATTCCAATGCAACCCCTGTAAAAATTTGAAATTTTTTTTTTCCTCCCCGATTTGAAAACTGTTTATGTAGAATTAAGCTCGCACCTTTTCTGAATTCAAATCTGCTTTTGGAGTTGAGCTGCGACTTATAGTTTTCGAGAAAATGGAATTTTTCTATCGCTCTTCGAGGTGGTCAGGAATTCCAATGCAACCCCTGTAAAAATTTGAAATTTTTTTTTTCATCCCCGATTTGAAAACTGTTTATGTAGAATTAAGCTCGCACCTTTCCTGAATTCAAATCTGCTTTTGGAGTTGAGCTGCGACTTATAGTTTTCGAGAAAATGGACTTTTTCTACCGCTCTTCGAGGTGGTCAGGAATTCCAATGCAACCCCTGTAAAAATTTGAAATTTTTTTTTTCCTCCCCGATTGAAAACTGTTTATGTAGAATTAAGCTCGCACCTTTCCTGAATTCAAATCTGCTTTTGGAGTTGAGCTGCGACTTATAGTTTTCGAGAAAATGGAATTTTTCTATCGCTCATCGAGGTGGTCAGGAATTCAAATGCAACCCCTGTAAAAATTTGAAATTTTTTTTTTCATCCCCGATTTGAAAACTGTTTATGTAGAATTAAGCTCGCACCTTTCCGGAATTCAAATCTGCTTTTGGAGTTGAGCTGCGACTTATAGTTTTCGAGAAAATGGAATTTTTCTATCGCTCTTCGAGGTGGTCAGGAATTCCAATGCAACCCCTGTAAAAATTTGAAATTTTTATTTTTCTCCCCGATTGAAAACTGTTTATGTAGAATTAAGCTCGCACCTTTCCTGAATTCAAATCTGCTTTTGGAGTTGAGCTGCGACTTATAGTTTTCGAGAAAATGGCATTTTTCTATCGCTCATCGAGGTGGTCAGGAATTCAAATGCAACCCCTGTAAAAATTTGAAATTTTTTTTTCATCCCCGATTTGAAAACTGTTTATGTAGAATTAAGCTCGCACCTTTCCTGAATTCAAATCTGCTTTTGGAGTTGAGCTGCGACTTATAGTTTTCGAGAAAATGGAATTTTTCTATCGCTCTTCGAGCTGGTCAGGAATTCCAATGCAACCCCTGTAAAAATTTGAAATTTTTTTTTTCATCCCCGATTTGAAAACTGTTTTTGTAGAATTAAGCTCGCACCTTTCCTGAATTCAAATCTGCTTTTGGAGTTGAGCTGCGACTTATAGTTTTCGAGAAAATGGAATTTTTCTATCGCTCTTCCAGGTGGTCAGGAATTCCAATGCAACCCCTGTAAAAATTTGAAATTTTTTTTTTCATCCCCGATTTGAAAACTGTTTATGTAGAATTAAGCTCGCACCTTTCCTGAATTCAAATCTGCTTTTGGAGTTGAGCTGCGACTTATAGTTTTCGAGAAAATGGAATTTTTCTATCGCTCTTCGAGGTGGTCAGGAATTCCAATGCAACCCCTGTAAAAATTTGAAATTTTTTTTTTCCTCCCCGATTTGAAAACTGTGTATGTAGAATTAAGCTCGCACCTTTCCTGAATTCAAATCTGCTTTTGGAGTTGAGCTGCGACTTATAGTTTTCGAGAAAATGGAATTTTTCTATCGCTCTTCGAGGTGGTCAGGAATTCCAATGCAACCCCTGTAAAAATTTGAAATTTTTTTTTTCATCCCCGATTTGAAAACTGTTTATGTAGAATTAAGCTCGCACCTTTCCTGAATTCAAATCTGCTTTTGGAGTTGAGCTGCGACTTATAGTTTTCGAGAAAATGGAATTTTTCTATCGCTCTTCGAGGTGGTCAGGAATTCCAATGCAACCCCTGTAAAAATTTGAAATTTTTTTTTTCATCCCCGATTTGAAAACTGTTTATGTAGAATTAATCTCGCACCTTTCCTGAATTCAAATCTGCTTTTGGAGTTGAGCTGCGACTTATAGTTTTCGAGAAAATGGAATTTTTCTATCGCTCTTCGAGGTGGTCAGGAATTCCAATGCAACCCCTGTAAAAATTTGAAATTTTTTTTTTCATCCCCGATTTGAAAACTGTTTATGTAGAATTAAGCTCGCACCTTTCCTGAATTCAAATCTGCTTTTGGAGTTGAGCTGCGACTTATAGTTTTCGAGAAAATGGAATTTTTCTATCGCTCTTCGAGGTGGTCAGGAATTCCAATGCAACCCCTGTAAAAATTTGAAATTTTTTTTTCATCCCCGATTTGAAAACTGTTTATGTAGAATTAAGCTCGCACCTTTCCTGAATTCAAATCTGCTTTTGGAGTTGAGCTGCGACTTATAGTTTTCGAGAACATGGAATTTTTCTATCGCTCTTCGAGGTGGTCAGGAATTCCAATGCAACCCCTGTAAAAATTTGAAAATTTTTTTTTCATCCCCGATTTGAAAACTGTTTATGTAGAATTAAGCTCGCACCTTTCCTGAATTCAAATCTGCTTTTGGAGTTGAGCTGCGACTTATAGTTTTCGAGAAAATGGAATTTTTCTATCGCTCTTCGAGCTGGTCAGGAATTCCAATGCAACCCCTGTAAAAATTAGAAATTTTTTTTTTCATCCCCGATTTGAAAACTGTTTATGTAGAATTAATCTCGCACCTTTCCTGAATTCAAATCTGCTTTTGGAGTTGAGCTGCGACTTATAGTTTTCGAGAAAATGGAATTTTTCTATCGCTCTTCGAGGTGGTCAGGAATTCCAATGCAACCCCTGTAAAAATTTGAAATTTTTTTTTTTCATCCCCGATTGGAAAACTGTTTATGTAGAATTAAGCTCGCACCTTTCCTGAATTCAAATCTGCTTTTGGAGTTGAGCTGCGACTTATAGTTTTCGAGAAAATGGAATTTTTCTATCGCTCTTCGAGGTGGTCAGGAATTCCAATGCAACCCCTGTAAAAATTTGAAATTTTTTTTTCATCCCCGATTTGAAAACTGTTTATGTAGAATTAAGCTCGCACCTTTCCTGAATTCAAATCTGCTTTTGGAGTTGAGCTGCGACTTATAGTTTTCGAGGAAATCTAATTTTTCTATCGCTCTTCGAGGTGGTCAGGAATTCCAATGCAACCCCTGTAAAAATTTGAAATTTTTTTTTTCATCCCCGATTTGAAAACTGTTTATGTAGAATTAAGCTCGCACCTTTCCTGAATTCAAATCTGCTTTTGGAGTTGAGCTGCGACTTATAGTTTTCGAGAAAATGGAATTTTTCTATCGCTCTTCGAGGTGGTCAGGAATTCCAATGCAACCCCTGTAAAAATTTGAAATTTTTTTTTTCCTCCCCGATTTGAAAACTGTTTATGTAGAATTACGCTCGCACCTTTCCTGAATTCAAATCTGCTTTTGGAGTTGAGCTGCGACTTATAGTTTTCGAGAAAATGGAATTTTTCTATCGCTCTTCGAGGTGGTCAGGAATTCCAATGCAACCCCTGTAAAAATTTGAAATTTTTTTTTTCATCCCCGATTTGAAAACTGTTTATGTAGAATTAATCTCGCACCTTTCCTGAATTCAAATCTGCTTTTGGAGTTGAGCTGCGACTTATAGTTTTCGAGAAAATGGAATTTTTCTATCGCTCTTCGAGGTGGTCAGGAATTCCAATGCAACCCCTGTAAAAATTTGAAATTTTTTTTTTCATCCCCGATTTGAAAACTGTTTATGTAGAATTAAGCTCGCACCTTTCCTGAATTCAAATCTGCTTTTGGAGTTGAGCTGCGACTTATAGTTTTCGAGAACATGGAATTTTTCTATCGCTCTTCGAGGTGGTCAGGAATTCCAATGCAACCCCTGTAAAAATTTGAAAATTTTTTTTTCATCCCCGATTTGAAAACTGTTTATGTAGAATTAAGCTCGCACCTTTCCTGAATTCAAATCTGCTTTTGGAGTTGAGCTGCGACTTATAGTTTTCGAGAAAATGGAATTTTTCTATCGCTCTTCGAGCTGGTCAGGAATTCCAATGCAACCCCTGTAAAAATTAGAAATTTTTTTTTTCATCCCCGATTTGAAAACTGTTTATGTAGAATTAATCTCGCACCTTTCCTGAATTCAAATCTGCTTTTGGAGTTGAGCTGCGACTTATAGTTTTCGAGAAAATGGAATTTTTCTATCGCTCTTCGAGGTGGTCAGGAATTCCAATGCAACCCCTGTAAAAATTTGAAATTTTTTTTTTTCATCCCCGATTGGAAAACTGTTTATGTAGAATTAAGCTCGCACCTTTCCTGAATTCAAATCTGCTTTTGGAGTTGAGCTGCGACTTATAGTTTTCGAGAAAATGGAATTTTTCTATCGCTCTTCGAGGTGGTCAGGAATTCCAATGCAACCCCTGTAAAAATTTGAAATTTTTTTTTTCATCCCCGATTTGAAAACTGTTTATGTAGAATTAAGCTCGCACCTTTCCTGAATTCAAATCTGCTTTTGGAGTTGAGCTGCGACTTATAGTTTTCGAGGAAATCTAATTTTTCTATCGCTCTTCGAGGTGGTCAGGAATTCCAATGCAACCCCTGTAAAAATTTGAAATTTTTTTTTTCATCCCCGATTTGAAAACTGTTTATGTAGAATTAAGCTCGCACCTTTCCTGAATTCAAATCTGCTTTTGGAGTTGAGCTGCGACTTATAGTTTTCGAGAAAATGGAATTTTTCTATCGCTCTTCGAGGTGGTCAGGAATTCCAATGCAACCCCTGTAAAAATTTGAAATTTTTTTTTTCCTCCCCGATTTGAAAACTGTTTATGTAGAATTACGCTCGCACCTTTCCTGAATTCAAATCTGCTTTTGGAGTTGAGCTGCGACTTATAGTTTTCGAGAAAATGGAATTTTTCTATCGCTCTTCGAGGTGGTCAGGAATTCCAATGCAACCCCTGTAAAAATTTGAAATTTTTTTTTTCATCCCCGATTTGAAAACTGTTTATGTAGAATTAATCTCGCACCTTTCCTGAATTCAAATCTGCTTTTGGAGTTGAGCTGCGACTTATAGTTTTCGAGAAAATGGAATTTTTCTATCGCTCTTCGAGGTGGTCAGGAATTCCAATGCAACCCCTGTAAAAATTTGAAATTTTTTTTTTCATCCCCGATTTGAAAACTGTTTATGTAGAATTAAGCTCGCACCTTTCCTGAATTCAAATCTGCTTTTGGAGTTGAGCTGCGACTTATAGTTTTCGAGAAAATGGAATTTTTCTATCGCTCTTCGAGGTGGTCAGGAATTCCAATGCAACCCCTGTAAAAATTTGAAATTTTTTTTTCATCCCCGATTTGAAAACTGTTTATGTAGAATTAAGCTCGCACCTTTCCTGAATTCAAATCTGCTTTTGGAGTTGAGCTGCGACTTATAGTTTTCGAGAACATGGAATTTTTCTATCGCTCTTCGAGGTGGTCAGGAATTCCAATGCAACCCCTGTAAAAATTTGAAAATTTTTTTTTCATCCCCGATTTGAAAACTGTTTATGTAGAATTAAGCTCGCACCTTTCCTGAATTCAAATCTGCTTTTGGAGTTGAGCTGCGACTTATAGTTTTCGAGAAAATGGAATTTTTCTATCGCTCTTCGAGCTGGTCAGGAATTCCAATGCAACCCCTGTAAAAATTAGAAATTTTTTTTTTCATCCCCGATTTGAAAACTGTTTATGTAGAATTAATCTCGCACCTTTCCTGAATTCAAATCTGCTTTTGGAGTTGAGCTGCGACTTATAGTTTTCGAGAAAATGGAATTTTTCTATCGCTCTTCGAGGTGGTCAGGAATTCCAATGCAACCCCTGTAAAAATTTGAAATTTTTTTTTTTCATCCCCGATTGGAAAACTGTTTATGTAGAATTAAGCTCGCACCTTTCCTGAATTCAAATCTGCTTTTGGAGTTGAGCTGCGACTTATAGTTTTCGAGAAAATGGAATTTTTCTATCGCTCTTCGAGGTGGTCAGGAATTCCAATGCAACCCCTGTAAAAATTTGAAATTTTTTTTTTCATCCCCGATTTGAAAACTGTTTATGTAGAATTAAGCTCGCACCTTTCCTGAATTCAAATCTGCTTTTGGAGTTGAGCTGCGACTTATAGTTTTCGAGGAAATCTAATTTTTCTATCGCTCTTCGAGGTGGTCAGGAATTCCAATGCAACCCCTGTAAAAATTTGAAATTTTTTTTTTCATCCCCGATTTGAAAACTGTTTATGTAGAATTAAGCTCGCACCTTTCCTGAATTCAAATCTGCTTTTGGAGTTGAGCTGCGACTTATAGTTTTCGAGAAAATGGCATTTTTCTATCGCTCTTCGAGGTGGTCAGGAATTCCAATGCAACCCCTGTAAAAATTTGAAATTTTTTTTTTCATCCCCGATTTGAAAACTGTTTATGTAGAATTAAGCTCGCACCTTTCCTGAATTCAAATCTGCTTTTGGAGTTGAGCTGCGACTTATAGTTTTCGAGAAAATGGAATTTTTCTATCGCTCTTCGAGGTGGTCAGGAATTCAAATGCAACCCCTGTAAAAATTTGAAATTTTTTTTTTCATCCCCGATTTGAAAACTGTTTATGTAGAATTAAGCTCGCACCTTTCCTGAATTCAAATCTGCTTTTGGAGTTGAGCTGCGACTTATAGTTTTCGAGAAAATGGAATTTTTCTATCGCTCTTCGAGCTGGTCAGGAATTCCAATGCAACCCCTGTAAAAATTTGAAATTTTTTTTTTCATCCCCGATTTGAAAACTGTTTTTGTAGAATTAAGCTCGCACCTTTCCTGAATTCAAATCTGCTTTTGAAGTTGAGCTGCGACTTATAGTTTTCGAGAAAATGGAATTTTTCTATCGCTCTTCGAGGTGGTCAGGAATTCCAATTTGTAAAAATTTGGAATTTTTTTTTTCATCCCCGATTTGAAAACTGTTTATGTAGAATTAAGCTCGCACCTTTCCTGAATTCAAATCTGCTTTTGGAGTTGAGCTGCGACTTATAGTTTTCGAGAAAATGGAATTTTTCTATCGCTCTTCGAGGTGGTCAGGAATTCCAATGCAACCCCTGTAAAAATTTGAAATTTTTTTTTTCCTCCCCGATTGAAAACTGTTTATGTAGAATTAAGCTCGCACCTTTCCTGAATTCAAATCTGCTTTTGGAGTTGAGCTGCGACTTATAGTTCTCGAGAAAATGGAATTTTTCTATCGCTCATCGAGGTGGTCAGGAATTCAAATGCAACCCCTGTAAAAATTTGAAATTTTTTTTTTCATCCCCGATTTGAAAACTGTTTATGTAGAATTAAGCTCGCACCTTTCCTGAATTCAAATCTGCTTTTGGAGTTGAGCTGCGACTTATAGTTTTCGAGAAAATGGAATTTTTCTATCGCTCTTCGAGGTGGTCAGGAATTCCAATGCAACCCCTGTAAAAATTTGAAATTTTTTTTTTCCTCCCCGATTGAAAACTGTTTATGTAGAATTAAGCTCGCACCTTTCCTGAATTCAAATCTGCTTTTGGAGTTGAGCTGCGACTTATAGTTTTCGAGAAAATGGAATTTTTCTATCGCTCATCGAGGTGGTCAGGAATTCAAATGCAACCCCTGTAAAAATTTGAAATTTTTTTTTTCATCCCCGATTTGAAAACTGTTTATGTAGAATTAAGCTCGCACCTTTCCTGAATTCAAATCTGCTTTTGGAGTTGAGCTGCGACTTATAGTTTTCGAGAAAATGGAATTTTTCTATCGCTCTTCGAGCTGGTCAGGAATTCCAATGCAACCCCTGTAAAAATTTCAAATTTTTTTTTTCATCCCCGATTTGAAAACTGTTTATGTAGAATTAAGCTCGCACCTTTCCTGAATTCAAATCTGCTTTTGGAGTTGAGCTGCGACTTATAGTTTTCGAGAAAATGGAATTTTTCTATCGCTCTTCGAGGTGGTCAGGAATTCCAATGCAACCTCTGTAAAAATTTGAAATTTTTTTTTTCATCCCCGATTTGAAAACTGTTTTTGTAGAATTAAGCTCGCACCTTTCCTGAATTCAAATCTGCTTTTGGAGTTGAGCTGCGACTTATAGTTTTCGAGAAAATGGAATTTTTCTATCGCTCTTCGAGGTGGTCAGGAATTCCAATGCAACCCCTGTAAAAATTTGAAATTTTTTTTTTCATCCCCGATTTGAAAACTGTTTATGTAGAATTAAGCTCGCACCTTTCCTGAATTCAAATCTGCTTTTGGAGTTGAGCTGCGACTTATAGTTTTCGAGAAAATGGAATTTTTCTATCGCTCTTCGAGGTGGTCAGGAATTCCAATGCAACCCCTGTAAAAATTTGAAATTTTTTTTTTCATCCCCGATTTGAAAACTGTTTATGTAGAATTAAGCTCGCACCTTTTCTGAATTCAAATCTGCTTTTGGAGTTAAGCTGCGACTTATAGTTTTCGAGAAAATGGAATTTTTCTATCGCTCTTCGAGGTGGTCAGGAATTCCAATGCAACCCCTGTAGAAATTTGAAATTTTTTTTTTCTTCCCCGATTTGAAAACTGTTTATGAAGAATTAAGCTCGCACCTTTCCTGAATTCAAATCTGCTTTTGGAGTTGAGCTGCGACTTATAGTTTTCGAGAAAATGGAATTTTTCTATCGCTCTTCGAGGTGGTCAGGAATTCCAATGCAACCCCTGTAAAAATTTGAAATTTTTTTTTTCATTCCCGATTTGAAAACTGTTTATGTAGAATTAAGCTCGCACCTTTCCTGAATTCAAATCTGCTTTCGGAGTTGAGCTGCGACTTATAGTTTTCGAGAAAATGGAATTTTTCTTTCGCTCTTCGAGGTGGTCAGGAATTCCAATGCAACCCCTGTAAAAATTTTAAATTTTTTTTTTCATCCCCGATTTGAAAACTGTTTATGTAGAATTAAGCTCGCACCTTTCCTGAATTCAAATCTGCTTTTGGAGTTGAGCTGCGACTTATAGTTTTCGAGAAAATGGAATTTTTCTATCGCTCTTCGAGGTGGTCAGGAATTCCAATGCAACCCCTGTAAAAATTTGAAATTTTTTTTTTCATCCCCGATTTGAAAACTGTTTATGTAGAATTAAGCTCGCACCTTTCCTGAATTCAAATCTGCTCTTGGAGTTGAGCTGCGACTTATAGTTTTCGAGAAAATGGAATTTTTCTATCGCTCTTCGAGGTGGTCAGGAATTCCAATGCAACCCCTGTAAAAATTTGAAATTTTTTTTTTCATCCCCGATTTGAAAACTGTTTTTGTAGAATTAAGCTCGCACCTTTCCTGAATTCAAATCTGCTTTTGGAGTTGAGCTGCGACTTATAGTTTTCGAGAAAATGGAATTTTTCTATCGCTCTTCGAGGTGGTCAGGAATTCCAATGCAACCCCTGTAAAAATTTGAAATTTTTTTTTTCATCCCCGATTTGAAAACTGTTTATGTAGAATTAAGCTCGCACCTTTCCTGAATTCAAATCTGCTTTTGGAGTTGAGCTGCGACTTATAGTTTTCGAGAAAATGGAATTTTTCTATCGCTCTTCGAGCTGGTCAGGAATTCCAATGCAACCCCTGTAAAAATTTGAAATTTTTTTTTCATCCCCGATTTGAAAACTGTTTATGTAGAATTAAGCTCGCACCTTTCCTGAATTCAAATCTGCTTTTGGAGTTGAGCTGCGACTTATAGTTTTCGAGAAAATGGAATTTTTCTATCGCTCTTCGAGGTGGTCAGGAATTCCAATGCAACCCCTGTAAAAATTTGAAATTTTTTTTTTCATCCCCGATTTGAAAACTGTTTATGTAGAATTAAGCTCGCACCTTTCCTGAATTCAAATCTGCTTTTGGAGTTGAGCTGCGACTTAAAGTTTTCGAGAAAATGGAATTTTTCTATCGCTCTTCGAGGTGGTCAGGAATTCCAATGCAACCCCTGTAAAAATTTGAAATTTTTTTTTTCATCCCCGATTTGAAAACTGTTTATGTAGAATTAAGCTCGCACCTTTCCTGAATTCAAATCTGCTTTTGGAGTTGAGCTGCGACTTATAGTTTTCGAGAAAATGGAATTTTTCTATCGCTCTTCGAGGTGGTCAGGAATTCCAATGCAACCCCTGTAAAAATTTGAAATTTTTTTTTTCATCCCCGATTTGAAAACTGTTTATGTAGAATTAAGCTCGCACCTTTCCTGAATTCAAATCTGCTTTTGGAGTTGAGCTGCGACTTATAGTTTTCGAGAAAATGGAATTTTTCTATCGCTCTTCGAGGTGGTCAGGAATTCCAATGCAACCCCTGTAAAAATTTGAAATTTTTTTTTTCATCCCCGATTTGAAAACTGTTTATGTAGAATTAAGCTCGCACCTTTCCTGAATTCAAATCTGCTTTTGGAGTTGAGCTGCGACTTAAAGTTTTCGAGAAAATGGAATTTTTCTATCGCTCTTCGAGGTGGTCAGGAATTCCAATGCAACCCCTGTAAAAATTTGAAATTTTTTTTTTCATCCCCGATTTGAAAACTGTTTATGTAGAATTAAGCTCGCACCTTTCCTGAATTCAAATCTGCTTTCGGAGTTGAGCTGCGACTTATAGTTTTCGAGAAAATGGAATTTTTCTATCGCTCTTCGAGGTGGTCAGGAATTCCAATGCAACCCCTGTAAAAATTTGAAATTTTTTTTTTCATCAACGATTTAAAAAACTGTTTATGAAGAATTAAGCTCGCACCTTTCCTGAATTCAAATCTGCTTTTGGAGTTGAGCTGCGACTTATAGTTTTCGAGAAAATGGAATTTTTCTATCGCTCTTCGAGGTGGTCAGGAATTCCAATGCAACCCCTGTAAAAATTTGAAATTTTTTTTTTCATCCCCGATTTGAAAACTGTTTATGTAGAATTAAGCTCGCACCTTTCCTGAATTCAAATCTGCTTTTGGAGTTGAGCTGCGACTTATAGTTTTCGAGAAAATGGAATTTTTCTATCGCTCTTCGAGCTGGTCAGGAATTCCAATACAACCCCTGTAAAAATTTGAAATTTTTTTTTCATCCCCGATTTGAAACTGTTTATGTAGAATTAAGCTCGCACCTTCACTGAATTCAAATCTGCTTTTGGAGTTGAGCTGCGACTTATAGTTTTCGAGAAAATGGAATTTTTCTATCGCTCTTCGAGGTGGTCAGGAATTCCAATGCAACCCCTGTAGAAATTTGAAATTTTTTTTTTCTTCCCCGATTTAAAAAACTGTTTATGAAGAATTAAGCTCGCACCTTTCCTGAATTCAAATCTGCTTTTGGAGTTGAGCTGCGACTTATAGTTTTCGAGAAAATGGAATTTTTCTATCGCTCTTCGAGGTGGTCAGGAATTCCAATGCAACCCCTGTAAAAATTTGAAATTTTTTTTTTCATTCCCGATTTGAAAACTGTTTATGTAGAATTAAGCTCGCACCTTTCCTGAATTCAAATCTGCTTTCGGAGTTGAGCTGCGACTTATAGTTTCGAGAAAATGGAATTTTTCTTTCGCTCTTCGAGGTGGTCAGGAATTCCAATGCAACCCCTGTAAAAATTTTAAATTTTTTTTTTCATCCCCGATTTGAAAACTGTTTATGTAGAATTAAGCTCGCACCTTTCCTGAATTCAAATCTGCTTTTGGAGTTGAGCTGCGACTTATAGTTTTCGAGAAAATGGAATTTTTCTATCGCTCTTCGAGCTGGTCAGGAATTCCAATGCAACCCCTGTAAAAATTTTAAATTTTTTTTTTCATCCCCGATTTGAAAACTGTTTTTGTAGAATTAAGCTCGCACCTTTCCTGAATTCAAATCTGCTTTTGGAGTTGAGCTGCGACTTATAGTTTTCGAGAAAATGGAATTTTTCTATCGCTCTTCGAGGTGGTCAGGAATTCCAATGCAACCCCTGTAAAAATTTGAAATTTTTTTTTTCATCCCCGATTTGAAAACTGTTTTTGTAGAATTAAGCTCGCACCTTTCCTGAATTCAAATCTGCTTTTGGAGTTGAGCTGCGACTTATAGTTTTCGAGAAAATGGAATTTTTCTATCGCTCTTCGAGGTGGTCAGGAATTCCAATGCAACCCCTGTAAAAATTTGAAATTTTTTTTTTCATCCCCGATTTGAAAACTGTTTATGTAGAATTAAGCTCGCACCTTTCCTGAATTCAAATCTGCTTTTGGAGTTGAGCTGCGACTTATAGTTTTCGAGAAAATGGAATTTTTCTATCGCTCTTCGAGGTGGTCAGGAATTCCAATGCAACCCCTGTAAAAATTTGAAATTTTTTTTTTCATCCCCGATTTGAAAACTGTTTATGTAGAATTAAGCTCGCACCTTTTCTGAATTCAAATCTGCTTTTGGAGTTAAGCTGCGACTTATAGTTTTCGAGAAAATGGAATTTTTCTATCGCTCTTCGAGGTGGTCAGGAATTCCAATGCAACCCCTGTAGAAATTTGAAATTTTTTTTTTCTTCCCCGATTTGAAAACTGTTTATGAAGAATTAAGCTCGCACCTTTCCTGAATTCAAATCTGCTTTTGGAGTTGAGCTGCGACTTATAGTTTTCGAGAAAATGGAATTTTTCTATCGCTCTTCGAGGTGGTCAGGAATTCCAATGCAACCCCTGTAAAAATTTGAAATTTTTTTTTTCATTCCCGATTTGAAAACTGTTTATGTAGAATTAAGCTCGCACCTTTCCTGAATTCAAATCTGCTTTCGGAGTTGAGCTGCGACTTATAGTTTTCGAGAAAATGGAATTTTTCTTTCGCTCTTCGAGGTGGTCAGGAATTCCAATGCAACCCCTGTAAAAATTTTAAATTTTTTTTTTCATCCCCGATTTGAAAACTGTTTATGTAGAATTAAGCTCGCACCTTTCCTGAATTCAAATCTGCTTTTGGAGTTGAGCTGCGACTTATAGTTTTCGAGAAAATGGAATTTTTCTATCGCTCTTCGAGGTGGTCAGGAATTCCAATGCAACCCCTGTAAAAATTTGAAATTTTTTTTTTCATCCCCGATTTGAAAACTGTTTATGTAGAATTAAGCTCGCACCTTTCCTGAATTCAAATCTGCTCTTGGAGTTGAGCTGCGACTTATAGTTTTCGAGAAAATGGAATTTTTCTATCGCTCTTCGAGGTGGTCAGGAATTCCAATGCAACCCCTGTAAAAATTTTAAATTTTTTTTTTCATCCCCGATTTGAAAACTGTTTATGTAGAATTAAGCTCGCACCTTTCCTGAATTCAAATCTGCTTTTGGAGTTGAGCTGCGACTTATAGTTTTCGAGAAAATGGAATTTTTCTATCGCTCTTCGAGCTGGTCAGGAATTCCAATGCAACCCCTGTAAAAATTTGAAATTTTTTTTTCATCCCCGATTTGAAAACTGTTTATGTAGAATTAAGCTCGCACCTTTCCTGAATTCAAATCTGCTTTTGGAGTTGAGCTGCGACTTATAGTTTTCGAGAAAATGGAATTTTTCTATCGCTCTTCGAGGTGGTCAGGAATTCCAATGCAACCCCTGTAAAAATTTGAAATTTTTTTTTTCATCCCCGATTTGAAAACTGTTTATGTAGAATTAAGCTCGCACCTTTCCTGAATTCAAATCTGCTTTTGGAGTTGAGCTGCGACTTAAAGTTTTCGAGAAAATGGAATTTTTCTATCGCTCTTCGAGGTGGTCAGGAATTCCAATGCAACCCCTGTAAAAATTTGAAATTTTTTTTTTCATCCCCGATTTGAAAACTGTTTATGTAGAATTAAGCTCGCACCTTTCCTGAATTCAAATCTGCTTTTGGAGTTGAGCTGCGACTTATAGTTTTCGAGAAAATGGAATTTTTCTATCGCTCTTCGAGCTGGTCAGGAATTCCAATGCAACCCCTGTAAAAATTTGAAATTTTTTTTTCATCCCCGATTTGAAACTGTTTATGTAGAATTAAGCTCGCACCTTCACTGAATTCAAATCTGCTTTTGGAGTTGAGCTGCGACTTATAGTTTTCGAGAAAATGGAATTTTTCTATCGCTCTTCGAGGTGGTCAGGAATTCCAATGCAACCCCTGTAGAAATTTGAAATTTTTTTTTTCTTCCCCGATTTAAAAAACTGTTTATGAAGAATTAAGCTCGCACCTTTCCTGAATTCAAATCTGCTTTTGGAGTTGAGCTGCGACTTATAGTTTTCGAGAAAATGGAATTTTTCTATCGCTCTTCGAGGTGGTCAGGAATTCCAATGCAACCCCTGTAAAAATTTGAAATTTTTTTTTTCATTCCCGATTTGAAAACTGTTTATGTAGAATTAAGCTCGCACCTTTCCTGAATTCAAATCTGCTTTCGGAGTTGAGCTGCGACTTATAGTTTCGAGAAAATGGAATTTTTCTTTCGCTCTTCGAGGTGGTCAGGAATTCCAATGCAACCCCTGTAAAAATTTTAAATTTTTTTTTTCATCCCCGATTTGAAAACTGTTTATGTAGAATTAAGCTCGCACCTTTCCTGAATTCAAATCTGCTTTTGGAGTTGAGCTGCGACTTATAGTTTTCGAGAAAATGGAATTTTTCTATCGCTCTTCGAGGTGGTCAGGAATTCCAATGCAACCCCTGTAAAAATTTGAAACTTTTTTTTTCATCCCCGATTTGAAAACTGTTTATGTAGAATTAAGCTCGCACCTTTCCTGAATTCAAATCTGCTTTCGGAGTTGAGCTGCGACTTATAGTTTCGAGAAAATGGAATTTTTCTTTCGCTCTTCGAGGTGGTCAGGAATTCCAATGCAACCCCTGTAAAAATTTTAAATTTTTTTTTTCATCCCCGATTTGAAAACTGTTTATGTAGAATTAAGCTCGCACCTTTCCTGAATTCAAATCTGCTTTTGGAGTTGAGCTGCGACTTATAGTTTTCGAGAAAATGGAATTTTTCTATCGCTCTTCGAGGTGGTCAGGAATTCCAATGCAACCCCTGTAAAAATTTGAAATTTTTTTTTTCATCCCCGATTTGAAAACTGTTTATGTAGAATTAAGCTCGCACCTTTCTTGAATTCAAATCTGCTTTTGGAGTTGAGCTGCGACTTATAGTTTTCGAGAAAATCGAATTTTTCTATCGCTCTTCGAGGTGGTCAGGAATTCCAATGCAACCCCTGTAGAAATTTCAAATTTTTTTTTTCTTCCCCGATTTAAAAAACTGTTTATGAAGAATTAAGCTCGCACCTTTCCTGAATTCAAATCTGCTTTTGGAGTTGAGCTGCGACTTATAGTTTTCGAGAAAATGGAATTTTTCTATCGCTCTTCGAGGTGGTCAGGAATTCCAATGCAACCCCTGTAAAAATTTTAAATTTTTTTTTTCATTCCCGATTTGAAAACTGTTTATGTAGAATTAAGCTCGCACCTTTCCTGAATTCAAATCTGCTTTCGGAGTTGAGCTGCGACTTATAGTTTCGAGAAAATGGAATTTTTCTTTCGCTCTTCGAGGTGGTCAGGAATTCCAATGCAACCCCTGTAAAAATTTTAAATTTTTTTTTTCATCCCCGATTTGAAAACTGTTTATGTAGAATTAAGCTCGCACCTTTCCTGAATTCAAATCTGCTTTTGGAGTTGAGCTGCGACTTATAGTTTTCGAGAAAATGGAATTTTTCTATCGCTCTTCGAGGTGGTCAGGAATCCCAATGCAACCCCTGTAAAAATTTGAAACTTTTTTTTTCATCCCCGATTTGAAAACTGTTTATGTAGAATTAAGCTCGCACCTTTCCTGAATTCAAATCTGCTTTCGGAGTTGAGCTGCGACTTATAGTTTCGAGAAAATGGAATTTTTCTTTCGCTCTTCGAGGTGGTCAGGAATTCCAATGCAACCCCTGTAAAAATTTTAAATTTTTTTTTTCATCCCCGATTTGAAAACTGTTTATGTAGAATTAAGCTCGCACCTTTCCTGAATTCAAATCTGCTTTTGGAGTTGAGCTGCGACTTATAGTTTTCGAGAAAATGGAATTTTTCTATCGCTCTTCGAGGTGGTCAGGAATTCCAATGCAACCCCTGTAAAAATTTGAAATTTTTTTTTTCATCCCCGATTTAAAAAACTGTTTATGAAGAATTAAGCTCGCACCTTTCCTGAATTCAAATCTGCTTTTGGAGTTGAGCTGCGACTTATAGTTTTCGAGAAAATGGAATTTTTCTATCGCTCTTCGAGGTGGTCAGGAATTCCAATGCAACCCCTGTAAAAATTT
This sequence comes from Blera fallax, assembly GCA_946965025.1. Classification (NCBI taxonomy): domain Eukaryota; kingdom Metazoa; phylum Arthropoda; class Insecta; order Diptera; family Syrphidae; genus Blera; species Blera fallax. The sequence continues at coordinate 45,401,223 of OX337245.1, forward strand.
TAAATTTTTTTTTTCATTCCCGATTTGAAAACTGTTTATGTAGAATTAAGCTCGCACCTTTCCTGAATTCAAATCTGCTTTCGGAGTTGAGCTGCGACTTATAGTTTCGAGAAAATGGAATTTTTCTTTCGCTCTTCGAGGTGGTCAGGAATTCCAATGCAACCCCTGTAAAAATTTTAAATTTTTTTTTTCATCCCCGATTTGAAAACTGTTTATGTAGAATTAAGCTCGCACCTTTCCTGAATTCAAATCTGCTTTTGGAGTTGAGCTGCGACTTATAGTTTTCGAGAAAATGGAATTTTTCTATCGCTCTTCGAGGTGGTCAGGAATTCCAATGCAACCCCTGTAAAAATTTGAAACTTTTTTTTTCATCCCCGATTTGAAAACTGTTTATGTAGAATTAAGCTCGCACCTTTCCTGAATTCAAATCTGCTTTTGGAGTTGAGCTGCGACTTATAGTTTTCGAGAAAATGGAATTTTTCTATCGCTCTTCGAGGTGGTCAGGAATTCCAATGCAACCCCTGTAAAAATTTGAAATTTTTTTTTCATCCCCGATTTGAAAACTGTTTTTGTAGAATTAAGCTCGCACCTTTCCTGAATTCAAATCTGCTTTTGGAGTTGAGCTGCGACTTATAGTTTTCGAGAAAATGGAATTTTTCTATCGCTCTTCGAGGTGGTCAGGAATTCCAATGCAACCCCTGTAAAAATTTGAAATTTTTTTTTTCATCCCCGATTTGAAAACTGTTTATGTAGAATTAAGCTCGCACCTTTCCTGAATTCAAATCTGCTTTTGGAGTTGAGCTGCGACTTATAGTTTTCGAGAAAATGGAATTTTTCTATCGCTCTTCGAGGTGGTCAGGAATTCCAATGCAACCCCTGTAAAAATTTGAAATTTTTTTTTCATCCCCGATTTGAAAACTGTTTATGTAGAATTAAGCTCGCACCTTTCCTGAATTCAAATCTGCTTTTGGAGTTAAGCTGCGACTTATAGTTTTCGAGAAAATGGAATTTTTCTATCGCTCTTCGAGGTGGTCAGGAATTCCAATGCAACCCCTGTAGAAGTTTGAAATTTTTTTTTTCTTCCCCGATTTGAAAACTGTTTATGGAGAATTAAGCTCGCACCTTTCCTGAATTCAAATCTGCTTTTGGAGTTGAGCTGCGACTTATAGTTTTCGAGAAAATGGAATTTTTCTATCGCTCTTCGAGGTGGTCAGGAATTCCAATGCAACCCCTGTAAAAATTTGAAATTTTTTTTTTCATCCCCGATTTGAAAACTGTTTTTGTAGAATTAAGCTCGCACCTTTCCTGAATTCAAATCTGCTTTTGGAGTTGAGCTGCGACTTATAGTTTTCGAGAAAATGGAATTTTTCTATCGCTCTTCGAGGTGGTCAGGAATTCCAATGCAACCCCTGTAAAAATTTGAAATTTTTTTTCTCATCCCCGATTTGAAAACTGTTTATGTAGAATTAAGCTCGCACCTTTCCTGAATTCAAATCTGCTTTTGGAGTTGAGCTGCGACTTATAGTTTTCGAGAAAATGGAATTTTTCTATCGCTCTTCGAGCTGGTCAGGAATTCCAATGCAACCCCTGTAAAAATTTGAAATTTTTTTTTCATCCCCGATTTGAAAACTGTTTATGTAGAATTAAGCTCGCACCTTTCCTGAATTCAAATCTGCTTTTGGAGTTGAGCTGCGACTTATAGTTTTCGAGAAAATGGAATTTTTCTATCGCTCTTCGAGGTGGTCAGGAATTCCAATGCAACCCCTGTAAAAATTTGAAATTTTTTTTTTCATCCCCGATTTGAAAACTGTTTATGTAGAATTAAGCTCGCACCTTTCCTGAATTCAAATCTGCTTTTGGAGTTGAGCTGCGACTTAAAGTTTTCGAGAAAATGGAATTTTTCTATCGCTCTTCGAGGTGGTCAGGAATTCCAATGCAACCCCTGTAAAAATTTGAAATTTTTTTTTTCATCCCCGATTTGAAAACTGTTTATGTAGAATTAAGCTCGCACCTTTCCTAAATTCAAATCTGCTTTTGGAGTTGAGCTGCGACTTATAGTTTTCGAGAAAATGGAATTTTTCTATCGCTCTTCGAGGTGGTCAGGAATTCCAATGCAACCCCTGTAAAAATTTGAAATTTTTTTTTTCATCCCCGATTTGAAAACTGTTTATGTAGAATTAAGCTCGCACCTTTCCTGAATTCAAATCTGCTTTTGGAGTTAAGCTGCGACTTATAGTTTTCGAGAAAATGGAATTTTTCTATCGCTCTTCGATGTGGTCAGGAATTCCAATGCAACCCCTGTAGAAGTTTGAAATTTTTTTTTTCTTCCCCGATTTGAAAACTGTTTATGGAGAATTAAGCTCGCACCTTTCCTGAATTCAAATCTGCTTTTGGAGTTGAGCTGCGACTTATAGTTTTCAAGAAAATGGAATTTTTCTATCGCTCTTCGAGGTGGTCAGGAATTCCAATGCAACCCCTGTAAAAATTTGAAATTTTTTTTTTCATCCCCGATTTGAAAACTGTTTATGTGGAATTAAGCTCGCACCTTTCCTGAATTCAAATCTGCTTTTGGAGTTGAGCTGCGACTTATAGTTTTCGAGAAAATGGAATTTTTCTATCGCTCTTCTAGCTGGTCAGGAATTCCAATGCAACCCCTGTAAAAATTTGAAATTTTTTTTTTCCTCCCCGATTTGAAAACTGTTTATGTAGAATTAAGCTCGCACCTTTCCTGAATTCAAATCTGCTTTCGGAGTTGAGCTGCGACTTATAGTTTTCGAGAAAATGGAATTTTTCTATCGCTCTTCGTGGTGGTCAGGAATTCCAATGCAACCCCTGTAAAAATTTGAAAATTTTTTTTTCATCCCCGATTTGAAACTGTTTATGTAGAATTAAGCTCGCACCTTCACTGTATTCAAATCTGCTTTTGGAGTTGAGCTGCGACTTATAGTTTTCGAGAAAATGGAATTTTTCTATCGCTCTTCGAGGTGGTCAGGAATTCCAATGCAACCCCTGTAAAAATTTGAAATTTTTTTTTTCATCCCCGATTTGAAAACTGTTTATGTAGAATTAATCTCGCACCTTTCCTGAATTCAAATCTGCTTTTGGAGTTGAGCTGCGACTTATAGTTTTCGAGAAAATGGAATTTTTCTATCGCTCTTCGAGGTGGTCAGGAATTCCAATGCAACCCCTGTAAAAATTTGAAATTTTTTTTTTTCATCCCCGATTTGAAAACTGTTTATGTAGAATTAAGCTCGCACCTTTCCTGAATTCAAATCTGCTTTTGGAGTTGAGCTGCGACTTATAGTTTTCGAGAAAATGGAATTTTTCTATCGCTCTTCGAGCTGGTCAGGAATTCCAATGCAACCCCTGTAAAAATTTGAAATTTTTTTTTCATCCCCGATTTGAAAACTGTTTATGTAGAATTAAGCTCGCACCTTTCCTGAATTCAAATCTGCTTTTGGAGTTGAGCTGCGACTTATAGTTTTCGAGAAAATGGAATTTTTCTATCGCTCTTCGAGGTGGTCAGGAATTCCAATGCAACCCCTGTAAAAATTTGAAATTTTTTTTTTCCTCCCCGATTTGAAAACTGTTTATGTAGAATTAAGCTCGCACCTTTCCTGAATTCAAATCTGCTTTTGGAGTTGAGCTGCGACTTATAGTTTTCGAGAAAATGGAATTTTTCTATCGCTCTTCGAGGTGGTCAGGAATTCCAATGCAACCCCTGTAAAAATTTTAAATTTTTTTTTTCATCCCCGATTTGAAAAGTGTTTATTTAGAATTAAGCTCGCACCTTTCCTGAATTCAAATCTGCTTTTGGAGTTGAGCTGCGACTTATAGTTTTCGAGAAAATGGAATTTTTCTATCGCTCTTCGAGGTGGTCAGGAATTCCAATGCAACCCCTGTAAAAATTTGAAATTTTTTTTTTCATCCCCGATTTGAAAACTGTTTATGTAGAATTAAGCTCGCACCTTTCCTGAATTCAAATCTGCTTTTGGAGTTGAGCTGCGACTTATAGTTTTCGAGAAAATGGAATTTTTCTATCGCTCTTCGAGGTGGTCAGGAATTCCAATGCAACCCCTGTAAAAATTTTAAATTTTTTTTTTCCTCCCCGATTTGAAAACTGTTTATGTAGAATTAAGCTCGCACCTTTCCTGAATTCAAATCTGCTTTTGGAGTTGAGCTGCGACTTATAGTTTTCGAGAAAATGGAATTTTTCTATCGCTCTTCGAGGTGGTCAGGAATTCCAATGCAACCCCTGTAAAAATTTGAAATTTTTTTTTTCATCCCCGATTTGAAAACTGTTTATGTAGAATTAAGCTCGCACCTTTCCTGAATTCAAATCTGCTTTTGGAGTTGAGCTGCGACTTATAGTTTTCGAGAAAATGGAATTTTTCTATCGCTCTTCGAGCTGCTCAGGAATTCCAATGCAACCCCTGTAAAAATTTGAATTTTTTTTTTCATCCCCGATTTGAAAACTGTTTATGTAGAATTAAGCTCGCACCTTTCCTGAATTCAAATCTGCTTTTGGAGTTGAGCTGCGACTTATAGTTTTCGAGAAAATGGAATTTTTCTATCGCTCTTCGAGGTGGTCAGGAATTCCAATGCAACCCCTGTAAAAATTTGAAATTTTTTTTTTCATCCCCGATTTGAAAACTGTTTATGTAGAATTAAGCTCGCACCTTTCCTGAATTCAAATCTGCTTTTGGAGTTGAGCTGCGACTTATAGTTTTCGAGAAAATGGAATTTTTCTATCGCTCTTCGAGCTGGTCAGGAATTCCAATGCAACCCCTGTAAAAATTTGAAATTTTTTTTTCATCCCCGATTTGAAAACTGTTTATGTAGAATTAAGCTCGCACCTTTCCTGAATTCAAATCTGCTTTTGGAGTTGAGCTGCGACTTATAGTTTTCGAGAAAATGGAATTTTTCTATCGCTCTTCGAGGTGGTCAGGAATTCCAATGCAACCCCTGTAAAAATTTGAAATTTTTTTTTTCCTCCCCGATTTGAAAACTGTTTATGTAGAATTAAGCTCGCACCTTTCCTGAATTCAAATCTGCTTTTGGAGTTGAGCTGCGACTTATAGTTTTCGAGAAAATGGAATTTTTCTATCGCTCTTCGAGGTGGTCAGGAATTCCAATGCAACCCCTGTAAAAATTTTAAATTTTTTTTTTCATCCCCGATTTGAAAAGTGTTTATTTAGAATTAAGCTCGCACCTTTCCTGAATTCAAATCTGCTTTTGGAGTTGAGCTGCGACTTATAGTTTTCGAGAAAATGGAATTTTTCTATCGCTCTTCGAGGTGGTCAGGAATTCCAATGCAACCCCTGTAAAAATTTGAAATTTTTTTTTTCATCCCCGATTTGAAAACTGTTTATGTAGAATTAAGCTCGCACCTTTCCTGAATTCAAATCTGCTTTTGGAGTTGAGCTGCGACTTATAGTTTTCGAGAAAATGGAATTTTTCTATCGCTCTTCGAGGTGGTCAGGAATTCCAATGCAACCCCTGTAAAAATTTTAAATTTTTTTTTTCCTCCCCGATTTGAAAACTGTTTATGTAGAATTAAGCTCGCACCTTTCCTGAATTCAAATCTGCTTTTGGAGTTGAGCTGCGACTTATAGTTTTCGAGAAAATGGAATTTTTCTATCGCTCTTCGAGGTGGTCAGGAATTCCAATGCAACCCCTGTAAAAATTTGAAATTTTTTTTTTCATCCCCGATTTGAAAACTGTTTATGTAGAATTAAGCTCGCACCTTTCCTGAATTCAAATCTGCTTTTGGAGTTGAGCTGCGACTTATAGTTTTCGAGAAAATGGAATTTTTCTATCGCTCTTCGAGCTGCTCAGGAATTCCAATGCAACCCCTGTAAAAATTTGAATTTTTTTTTTCATCCCCGATTTGAAAACTGTTTATGTAGAATTAAGCTCGCACCTTTCCTGAATTCAAATCTGCTTTTGGAGTTGAGCTGCGACTTATAGTTTTCGAGAAAATGGAATTTTTCTATCGCTCTTCGAGGTGGTCAGGAATTCCAATGCAACCCCTGTAAAAATTTGAAATTTTTTTTTTCATCCCCGATTTGAAAACTGTTTATGTAGAATTAAGCTCGCACCTTTCCTGAATTCAAATCTGCTTTTGGAGTTGAGCTGCGACTTATAGTTTTCGAGAAAATGGAATTTTTCTATCGCTCTTCGAGGTGGTCAGGAATTCCAATGCAACCCCTGTAAAAATTTTCTTTTTCTTCCCCGATTTGAAAACTGTTTATGAAGAATTAAGCTCGAACCTTTCCTGAATTCAAATCTGCTTTTGGAGTTGAGCTGCGACTTATAGTTTTCGAGAAAATGGAATTTTTCTATCGCTCTTCGAGGTGGTCAGGAATTCCAATGCAACCCCTGTAAAAATTTGAAATTTTTTTTTTCATCCCCGATTTGAAAACTGTTTATGTAGAATTAAGCTCACACCTTTCCTGAATTCAAATCTGCTTTTGGAGTTGAGCTGCGACTTATAGTTTTCGAGAAAATGGAATTTTTCTATCGCTCTTCGAGGTGGTCAGGAATTCCAATGCAACCCCTGTAAAAATTTGAAATTTTTTTTTTTCCTCCCCGATTTGAAAACTGTTTATGTAGAATTAAGCTCGCACCTTTCCTGAATTCAAATCTGCTTTCGGAGTTGAGCTGCGACTTATAGTTTTCGAGAAAATGGAATTTTTCTATCGCTCTTCGTGGTGGTCAGGAATTCCAATGCAACCCCTGTAAAAATTTGAAATTTTTTTTTTCATCCCCGATTTGAAAACTGTTTATGTAGAATTAAGCTCGCACCTTTCCTGAATTCAAATCTGCTTTTGGAGTTGAGCTGCGACTTATAGTCTTCGAGGAAATGGAATTTTTCTATCGCTCTTCGAGGTGGTCAGGAATTCCAATGCAACCCCTGTAAAAATTTTAAATTTTTTTTTCATCCCCGATTTGAAAACTGTTTATGTAGAATTAAGCTCGCACCTTTCCTGAATTCAAATCTGCTTTCGGAGTTGAGCTGCGACTTATAGTTTTCGAGAAAATGGAATTTTTCTATCGCTCTTCGAGGTGGTCAGGAATTCCAATGCAACCCCTGTAAAAATTTGAAATTTTTTTTTTCATCCCCGATTTGAAAACTGTTTATGTAGAATTAAGCTCGCACCTTTCCTGAATTCAAATCTGCTTTTGGAGTTGAGCTGCGACTTATAGTTTTCGAGAAAATGGAATTTTTCTATCGCTCTTCGAGGTGGTCAGGAATTCCAATGCAACCCCTGTAAAAATTTGAAAATTTTTTTTTCATCTCCGATTTGAAAACTGTTTATGTAGAATTAAGCTCGCACCTTTACTGAATTCAAATCTGCTTTTGGAGTTGAGCTGCGACTTATAGTTTTCGAGAAAATGGAATTTTTCTATCGCTCTTCGAGCTGGTCAGGAATTCCAATGCAACCCCTGTAAAAATTTGAAATTTTTTTTTTCATCCCCGATTTGAAAACTGTTTATGTAGAATTAAGCTCGCACCTTTCCTGAATTCAAATCTGCTTTTGGAGTTGAGCTGCGACTTATAGTTTTCGAGAAAATGGAATTTTTCTATCGCTCTTCGAGGTGGTCAGGAATTCCAATGCAACCCCTGTAAAAATTTGAAATTTTTTTTTTCATCCCCGATTTGAAAACTGTTTATGTAGAATTAAGCTCGCACCTTTCCTGAATTCAAATCTGCTTTTGGAGTTGAGCTGCGACTTATAGTTTTCGAGAAAATGGAATTTTTCTATCGCTCTTCGAGGTGGTCAGGAATTCCAATGCAACCCCTGTAAAAATTTGAAATTTTTTTTTTCCTCCCCGATTTGAAAACTGTTTATGTAGAATTAAGCTCGCACCTTTCCTGAATTCAAATCTGCTTTCGGAGTTGAGCTGCGACTTATAGTTTTCGAGAAAATGGAATTTTTCTATCGCTCTTCGTGGTGGTCAGGAATTCCAATGCAACCCCTGTAAAAATTTGAAATTTTTTTTTTCATCCCCGATTTGAAAACTGTTTATGTAGAATTAAGCTCGCACCTTTCCTGAATTCAAATCTGCTTTTGGAGTTGAGCTGCGACTCATAGTTTTCGAGAAAATGGAATTTTTCTATCGCTCTTCGAGGTGGTCAGGAATTCCAATGCAACCCCTGTAAAAATTTTAAATTTTTTTTTTCATCCCCGATTTGAAAACTGTTTATGTAGAATTAAGCTCGCACCTTTCCTGAACTCAAATCTGCTTTTGGAGTTGAGCTGCGACTTATAGTTTTCGAGAAAATGTAATTTTTCTATCGCTCTTCGAGGTGGTCAGGAATTCCAATGCAACCCCTGTAAAAATTTGAAATTTTTTTTTCATCCCCGATTTGAAAACTGTTTATGTAGAATTAAGCTCGCACCTTTCCTGAATTCAAATCTGCTTTTGGAGTTGAGCTGCGACTTATAGTTTTCGAGAAAATGTAATTTTTCTATCGCTCTTCGAGGTGGTCAGGAATTCCAATGCAACCCCTGTAAAAATTTGAAATTTCTTTTTTCCCCCCCCGATTTGAAAACTGTTTATGTAGAATTAAGCTCGCACCTTTCCTGAATTCAAATCTGCTTTTGGAGTTGAGCTGCGACTTATAGTTTTCGAGAAAATGTAATTTTTCTATCGCTCTTCGAGGTGGTCAGGAATTCCAATGCAACCCCTGTAAAAATTTGAAATTTTTTTTTCATCCCCGAGTTGAAAACTGTTTATGTAGAATTAAGCTCGCACCTTTCCTGAATTCAAATCTGCTTTTGGAGTTGAGCTGCGACTTATAGTTTTCTAGAAAATGGAATTTTTCTATCGCTCTTCGAGGTGGTCAGGAATTCCAATGCAACCCCTGTAAAAATTTGAAATTTCTTTTTCCTCCCCGATTTGAAAACTGTTTATGTAGAATTAAGCTCGCACCTTTCCTGAATTCAAATCTGCTTTTGGAGTTGAACTGCGACTTATAGTTTTCGAGAAAATGGAATTTTTCTATCGCTCTTCGAGGTGGTCAGGAATTCCAATGCAACCCCTGTAAAAATTTGAAATTTCTTTTTTCCCCCCCCGATTTGAAAACTGTTTATGTAGAATTAAGCTCGCACCTTTCCTGAATTCAAATCTGCTTTTGGAGTTGAGCTGCGACTTATAGTTTTCGAGAAAATGGAATTTTTCTATCGCTCTTCGAGGTGGTCAGGAATTCCAATGCAACCCCTGTAAAAATTTGAAATTTCTTTTTTCCTCCCCGATTTGAAAACTGTTTATGTAGAATTAAGCTCGCACCTTTCCTGAATTCAAATCTGCTTTTGGAGTTGAGCTGCGACTTATAGTTTTCTAGAAAATGGAATTTTTCTATCGCTCTTCGAGGTGGTCAGGAATTCCAATGCAACCCCTGTAAAAATTTGAAATTTCTTTTTCCTCCCCGATTTGAAAACTGTTTATGTAGAATTAAGCTCGCACCTTTCCTGAATTCAAATCTGCTTTTGGAGTTGAACTGCGACTTATAGTTTTCGAGAAAATGGAATTTTTCTATCGCTCTTCGAGGTGGTCAGGAATTCCAATGCAACCCCTGTAAAAATTTGAAATTTTTTTTTTCCTCCCCGATTTGAAAACTGTTTATGTAGAATTAAGCTCGCACCTTTCCTGAATTCAAATCTGCTTTTGGAGTTGAGCTGCGACTTATAGTTTTCGAGAAAATTGAATTTTTCTATCGCTCTTCGAGGTGGTCAGGAATTCCAATGCAACCCCTGTAAAAATTTGAAATTTTTTTTTTCCTCCCCGATTTGAAAACTGTTTATGTAGAATTAGGCTCATACCTTTCCTGAATTCAAATCTGCTTTTGGAGTTGAGCTGCGACTTATAGTTTTCGAAAAAATGGAATTTTTCTATCGCTCTTTGAGGTGGTCAGGAATTCCAATGCAACCCCTGTAAAAATTTGAAATTTTTTTTTCTTCCCCGATTTGAAAACTGTTTATGTAGAATTAAGCTCACACCTTTCCTGAATTCAAATCTGCTTTTGGAGTTGAGCTGCGACTTATAGTTTTCGAGAAAATGGAATTTTTCTATCGCTCTTCGAGGTGGTCAGGAATTCCAATGCAACCCCTGTAAAAATTTGAAATTTCTTTTTTCCTCCCCGATTTGAAAACTGTTTATGTTGAATTAAGCTCGCACCTTTCCTGAATTTAAATCTGCTTTTGGAGTTGAGCTGCGACTTATAGTTTCGAGAAAATGGAATTTTCTAATTCCAATGCAACCCCTGTAAAAATATGAAATTTTTTTTTTCCTCCCCGATTTGAAAACTGTTTATGTTGAATTAAGCTCGCACCTTTCCTGAATTAAAATCTGCTTTTGGAGTTGAGCTGCGACTTATAGTTTTCGAGAAAATGGAATTTTTCTATCGCTCTTCGAGGTGGTCAGGAATTCCAATGCAACCTCTGTAAAAATTTGAAATTTTTTTTTTCTCCCCGATTTGAAAACTGTTTATGTAGGATTAAGCTCGCACCTTTCCTAAATTCAAATCTGCTTTTGGAGTTGAGCTGCGACTTATAGTTTTCGAGAAAATGGAATTGTTCTATCGCTCTTCGAGGTGGTCAGGAATTCCAATGCAACCCCTGTAAAAATTTGAAATTTTTTTTTTCCTCCCCGATTTGAAAACTGTTTATGTTGAATTAAGCTCGCACCTTTCCTGAATTAAAATCTGCTTTTGGAGTTGAGCTGCGACTTATAGTCTTCGAGGAAATGGAATTTTTCTATCGCTCTTCGAGGTGGTCAGGAATTCCAATGCAACCCCTGTAAAAATTTTAAATTTTTTTTTCATCCCCGATTTGAAAACTGTTTATGTAGAATTAAGCTCGCACCTTTCCTGAATTCAAATCTGCTTTTGGAGTTGAGCTGCGACTTATAGTTTTCGAGAAAATGGAATTTTTCTATCGCTCTTCGAGGTGGTCAGGAATTCCAATGCAACCCCTGTAAAAATTTGAAATTTTTTTTTTCATCCCCGATTTGAAAACTGTTTATGTAGAATTAAGCTCGCACCTTTCCTGAATTCAAATCTGCTTTTGGAGTTGAGCTGCGACTTATAGTTTTCGAGAAAATGGAATTTTTCTATCGCTCTTCGAGGTGGTCAGGAATTCCAATGCAACCCCTGTAAAAATTTGAAATTTTTTTTTTCCTCCCCGATTTGAAAACTGTTTATGTAGAATTAAGCTCGCACCTTTCCTGAATTCAAATCTGCTTTCGGAGTTGAGCTGCGACTTATAGTTTTCGAGAAAATGGAATTTTTCTATCGCTCTTCGAGCTGGTCAGGAATTCCAATGCAACCCCTGTAAAAATTTGAAATTTTTTTTTTCATCCCCGATTTAAAAACTGTTTATGTAGAATTAAGCTCGCACCTTTCCTGAATTCAAATCTGCTTTTGGAGTTGAGCTGCGACTTATAGTTTTCGAGAAAATGGAATTTTTCTATCGCTCTTCGAGGTGGTCAGGAATTCCAATGCAACCCCTGTAAAAATTTGAAATTTTTTTTTTCCTCCCCGATTTGAAAACTGTTTATGTAGAATTAAGCTCGCACCTTTCCTGAATTCAAATCTGCTTTTGGAGTTGAGCTGCGACTTATAGTTTTCGAGAAAATGGAATTTTTCTATCGCTCTTCGAGGTGGTCAGGAATTCCAATGCAACCCCTGTAAAAATTTGAAATTTTTTTTTTCATCCCCGATTTGAAAACTGTTTATGTAGAATTAAGCTCGCACCTTTCCTGAATTCAAATCTGCTTTTGGAGTTGAGTTGCGACTCATAGTTTTCGAGAAAATGGAATTTTTCTATCGCTCTTCGAGGTGGTCAGGAATTCCAATGCAACCCCTGTAAAAATTTTAAATTTTTTTTTTCATCCCCGATTTGAAAACTGTTTATGTAGAATTAAGCTCGCACCTTTCCTGAATTCAAATCTGCTTTTGGAGTTGAGCTGCGACTTATAGTTTTCGAGAAAATGTAATTTTTCTATCGCTCTTCGAGGTGGTCAGGAATTCCAATGCAACCCCTGTAAAAATTTGAAATTTTTTTTTCATCCCCGATTTGAAAACTGTTTATGTAGAATTAAGCTCGCACCTTTCCTGAATTCAAATCTGCTTTTGGAGTTGAGCTGCGACTTATAGTTTTCGAGAAAATGTAATTTTTCTATCGCTCTTCGAGGTGGTCAGGAATTCCAATGCAACCCCTGTAAAAATTTGAAATTTTTTTTTTCCTCCCCGATTTGAAAACTGTTTATGTAGAATTAAGCTCGCACCTTTCCTGAATTCAAATCTGCTTTTGGAGTTGAGCTGCGACTTATAGTTTTCGAGAAAATGGAATTTTTCTATCGCTCTTCGAGGTGGTCAGGAATTCCAATGCAACCCCTGTAAAAATTTGAAATTTCTTTTTTCCTCCCCGATTTGAAAACTGTTTATGTAGAATTAAGCTGGCACCTTTCCTGAATTCAAATCTGCTTTTGGAGTTGAGCTGCGACTTATAGTTTTCTAGAAAATGGAATTTTTCTATCGCTCTTCGAGGTGGTCAGGAATTCCAATGCAACCCCTGTAAAAATTTGAAATTTCTTTTTCCTCCCCGATTTGAAAACTGTTTATGTAAAATTAAGCTCGCACCTTTCCTGAATTCAAATCTGCTTTTGGAGTTGAGCTGCGACTTATAGTTTTCGAGAAAATGGAATTTTTCTATCGCTCTTCGAGGTGGTCAGGAATTCCAATGCAACCCCTGTAAAAATTTGAAATTTTTTTTTTCCTCCCCGATTTGAAAACTGTTTATGTAGAATTAAGCTCGCACCTTTCCTGAATTCAAATCTGCTTTTGGAGTTGAACTGCGACTTATAGTTTTCGAGAAAATGGAATTTTTCTATCGCTCTTCGAGGTGGTCAGGAATTCCAATGCAACCCCTGTAAAAATTTGAAATTTTTTTTTTCCTCCCCGATTTGAAAACTGTTTATGTAGAATTAAGCTCGCACCTTTCCTGAATTCAAATCTGCTTTTGGAGTTGAGCTGCGACTTATAGTTTTCGAGAAAATTGAATTTTTCTATCGCTCTTCGAGGTGGTCAGGAATTCCAATGCAACCCCTGTAAAAATTTGAAATTTTTTTTTTCCTCCCCGATTTGAAAACTGTTTATGTAGAATTAGGCTCCCACCTTTCCTGAATTCAAATCTGCTTTTGGAGTTGAGCTGCGACTTATAGTTTTCGAGAAAATGGAATTTTTCTATCGCTCTTTGAGGTGGTCAGGAATTCCAATGCAACCCCTGTAAAAATTTGAAATTTTTTTTTCTTCCCCGATTTGAAAACTGTTTATGTAGAATTAAGCTCACACCTTTCCTGAATTCAAATCTGCTTTTGGAGTTGAGCTGCGACTTATAGTTTTCGAGAAAATGGAATTTTTCTATCGCTCTTCGAGGTGGTCAGGAATTCCAATGCAACCCCTGTAAAAATTTGAAATTTCTTTTTTCCTCCCCGATTTGAAAACTGTTTATGTTGAATTAAGCTCGCACCTTTCCTGAATTTAAATCTGCTTTTGGAGTTGAGCTGCGACTTATAGTTTCGAGAAAATGGAATTTTTCTATCGCTCGTCGAGGTGGTCAGGAATTCCAATGCAACCCCTGTAAAAATATGAAATTTTTTTTTTCCTCCCCGATTTGAAAACTGTTTATGTAGAATTAAGCTCGCACCTTTCCTGAATTCAAATCTGCTTTTGGAGTTGAGCTGCGACTTATAGTTTTCGAGAAAATGGAATTTTTCTATCGCTCTTCGAGGTGGTAAGGAATTCCAATGCACAACCCCTGTAAAAATTTGAAATTTTTTTTTTCCTCCCCGATTTGAAAACTGTTTATGTAGAATTAAGCTCGCACCTTTCCTGAATTCAAATCTGCTTTTGGAGTTGAGCTGCGACTTATAGTTTTCGAGAAAATGGAATTTTTCTATCGCTCTTCGAGGTGGTCAGGAATTCCAATGCATAACCCCTGTAAAAATTTGAAATTTCTTTTTTCCTCCCCGATTTGAAAACTGTTTATGTAGAATTAAGCTGGCACCTTTCCTGAATTCAAATCTGCTTTTGGAGTTGAGCTGCGACTTATAGTTTTCGAGAGAATGGAATTTTTCTATCGCTCTTCGAGGTGGTCAGGAATTCCAATGCAACCCCTGTAAAAATTTGAAATTTTTTTTTTCCTCCCCGATTTGAAAACTGTTTATGTAGAATTAAGCTCGCACCTTTCCTGAATTCAAATCTGCTTTTGGAGTTGAGCTGCGACTTATAGTTTCGAGAAAATAGAATTTTTCTATCGCTCTTCGAGGTGGTAAGGAATTCCAATGCACAACCCCTGTAAAAATTTTAAATTTTTTTTTTCCTCCCCGATTTGAAAACTGTTTATGTAGAATTAAGCTCGCACCTTTCCTGAATTCAAATCTGCTTTTGGAGTTGAGCTGCGACTTATAGTTTTCGAGAAAATTGAATTTTTCTATCGCTCTTCGAGGTGGTCAGGAATTCCAATGCATAACCCCTGTAAAAATTTGAAATTTTTTTTTCCTCCCCGATTTGAAAACTGTTTATGTAGAATTAAGCTCGCACCTTTCCTGAATTCAAATCTGCTTTTGGAGTTGAGCTGCGACTTATAGTTTTCGAGAAAATGGAATTTTTCTATCGCTCTTCGAGGTGGTCAGGAATTCCAATGCAACCCCTGTAAAAATTTGAAATTTCTTTTTTCCTCCCCGATTTGAAAACTGTTTATGTAGAATTAAGCTCGCACCTTTCCTGAATTTAAATCTGCTTTTGGAGTTGAGCTGCGACTTATAGTTTTCGAGAAAATGGAATTTTTCTATCGCTCTTCGAGGTGGTCAGGAATTCCAATGCAACCCCTGTAAAAATTTGAAATTTCTTTTTTTCCTCCCCGATTTGAAAACTGTTTATGTAGAATTAAGCTCGCACCTTTCCTGAATTTAAATCTGCTTTTGGAGTTGAGCTGCGACTTATAGTTTTCGAGAAAATGGAATTTTTCTATCGCTCTTCGAGGTGGTCAGGAATTCCAATGCAACCCCTGTTAAAATTTGAAATTTCTTTTTTCCTCCCCGGTTTGAAAACTGTTTATGTAGAATTAAGCTCGCACCTTTCCTGAATTAAAATCTGCTTTTGGAGTTGAGCTGCGACTTATAGTTTTCGAGAAAATGGAATTTTTCTATCGCTCTTCGAGGTGGTCAGGAATTCCAATGCAACCCCTGTAAAAATATGAAATTTTTTTTTTTCTCCCCGATTTGAAAACTGTTTATGTTGAATTAAGCTCGCACCTTTCCTGAATTAAAATCTGCTTTTGGAGTTGAGCTGCGACTTATAGTTTTCGAGAAAATGGCACTTTTCTATCGCTCTTCGAGGTGGTCAGGAATTCCAATGCAACCCCTGTAAAAATTTGAAATTTTTTTTTTTCTCCCCGATTTGAAAACTATTTATGTAGAATTAAGCTCGCACCTTTCCTAAATTCAAATCTGCTTTTGGAGTTGAGCTGCGACTTATAGTTTTCGAGAAAATGGAATTTTTCTATCGCTCTTCGAGGTGGTCAGGAATTCCAATGCAACCCCTGTAAAAATTTGAAATTTTTTTTTTTCCTCCCGATTTGAAAACTGTTTATGTAGAATTAAGCTCGCACCTTTCCTGAATTCAAATCTGCTTTTGGAGTTGAGCTGCGACTTATAGTTTTCGAGAAAATGGAATTTTTCTATCGCTCTTCGAGGTGGTAAGGAATTCCAATGCAACCCCTGTAAAAATTTGAAATTTTTTTTTTCCTCCCCGATTTGAAAACTGTTTATGTAGAATTAACCCTTAAATGCCCAAGGACGCCGATTTTGTCGAGAAAAATGTATTACATGCAAAATAGAACACAAACAACTATTTCATTAAAAAAAAAAATTTTTAATTTTTTTAAACCCATATTTTTGACAAAAAACCTGTTGTATCTTTAAAGATACACTGGGCATTAACCCCTCAAAGGCGTTTATGAGAATAATTTAGTATTGATTTCTTTTCTGAGTGTATATATTGGAAAATTAATTTTAAATAACTAGTTTCATTGTTTTATTAAAGGAAAAGTTTGAGTTTAAAGGTTTA
Source organism: Blera fallax (assembly GCA_946965025.1). Classification (NCBI taxonomy): domain Eukaryota; kingdom Metazoa; phylum Arthropoda; class Insecta; order Diptera; family Syrphidae; genus Blera; species Blera fallax. The sequence continues at coordinate 45,417,361 of OX337245.1, forward strand.
TGTGTTAAATTAATATGGATAAATAGTATATTTTAAAAATAAATGAAAATTAGTGAAAAAACGAAATAAATGGTAGTAGATTTATGCTAAATTTAGTTGTTTTATATTATTTTCAAAACAAACTGGCTTACAGTGAAATTAAAGTAAATATAATACAAATCAAAAATTTAATGCATAGAATGATAAAATGAAATAATGGGTAAAAGAGGTCTTCTGCCAATTTACATATGATAGCTGAAATGAGGTTGATGATTCTACGATGGTGAAGTAAAATCTACATATGTATGTATGCCGTGTATTGAAGCTACAAACTCTTCTCTGGTTTCTCGTTTAACCTTCATCATCGTTTTCACCTTTGGAAGCTTGCAATTCTTTACCCGATTTCTTCGGATAGTACCAACTGCAAGCATTCCTTTTGTGTGGGGATAAATTAGCAAGGGAATATCTCGATAGTAATTATCATAAAATGATAACGTAGTACTTTATTAAGCAATCTGAGAAACAATATTTGCCGATGCTTGAGGGTCCACTTCACCTAGAGCCGGTACTTCAGGTCATCTGCTATGTATAATGTATATATTTCAAATTTATATGCAAATCTACTTAAGTCGCATAATATAAATAATTGAAAACCGCACTTTTTCGGCTTGTTAAGCAAATATGGCCCATAAAATGAAGAGCACATTTGTTCAACTACATACAACCGATCTAATATTGGTACGCCATATTCAGTGTTTCTAATAATGGCCTAATAAATAAAGGCAGTCACGATTAGGATCATCACTTTCATCTTCTTTAGTTTTGTCATTGAAATGAATATAGGAATGTTGTCGCATCACTACGGAGCGCATCGATTTTCTATATAACTCAAAAAATCGTTCGTACTCGGGAGTTTGAAGTAAGCCATGTAAAAAGGGATCCCAATAAACTTTCGTAGATCAAGAAGTCTAAAGAGGAATGATGTATCAAGAGCCAGTTCCGCTTGACTAAGGTTTCTTCAACGACACGTTGGTTCAACGACTAAGGAAAGAGGTATGATCGAACTTTAAAAAAAAAATTCCTAGCCTATCACTTCTCCTGGAAGGGTTGAGTCTTCCTGTGCATGATAAACAAGATTCGAATTTTCGCATTTCAAAGACTTGACATCAACTTTCAAATTGTAAAATCTAAAGGACATGAACTCCAACGATCGTTAACTGAAGTTGAGGTGCAGATGAGGTTTAAGCAACATCTGCATCTTCCAAACCTCCCACATCATTTATCATATTGGGAAAATCCTCTTCCCTATTATCTCCGTCCGTTTCACCCGGCTCACCTTCTTCATATTCATGTACATTATAAATACCCATAGAATGATAATTCATTGCAAACAAACGCAGCACATAAAAAAAATAGCAATAATCACGAAATAGGCCAAACTGCCCAGTGTATCTTTAAAGATACAACCGTTTGCCGCAACATTACGCGAGCTGCGTTTCTTAGAATCCCATCAAACAAATTTATTTAAATTCACAATAAATGTCTGCACCTGCAATAATTTTTTTTTCTAGTGAAATGTCACCAGGTTCAAAGAATTTAAAGGTGTTTGGGATAATATGGGTTAATTCAATTATTAAATCCGTTTTGAAAGGCTGTCACGTCGTTACTTATGATAGCGCTATCATCGGCAAAAGAAGAGAAGTCGTTCCCGTTTCATCTATGCATCCCTTTAACAAAAAAAATCTTGCACGACTTTAAAAAGCAACGGACCTTGGCAACTGCCTTGGGGCACTTCTACTTTAACCGCGAATTCAGCAGTTACTCCCGCTGTTTTTACGTCATCGTACATCTACATCATTCTAACGTACATCTTTGGTATTTTTTGAGATTTCAGCGTCGTCCATATGAGATCTCTCGAAACTCTGTCGAAAGCTTTCTCCAGATCGATGAAGATGATGTGCAGGTCTTTCGACGCGTCGCGATATTTTCCCATTATTATTCTTAAGCTTTGAATAGCGTCGTAAGTAGATTTGCCTTAAGCGGGGTTCACATGATACGATTTGCTTGACGACCAAATATTCCTGAGCGTTCGATTTATACTACGCGTTTGATAGACTTCATTTGTGATTTACATTTCGAACTGGGAATATGGGTGGCGGAAGTTTTAGTTATCGATAAAATTTTGGAAAGTGAGAAAAATTATTTGCCGGTAAAGATAAAAAACTTCTGCCAAAACTCTTTCCCTGCGCTCGACACCATACTTTTATGCTAATCTGCGATGTTTCCTCATCGAAATCAGAAACAAAAATGAGAAATACTCTGAAGTTGTACCACAAGCGTTCACATTAAAAGACAAATCGGTCAAGCAAAGCAAAAAGTTGAAAAATTTGAGAAACCGTACTACAAATTGGATGACTTGCTTGATTAGTGTTCAAATTGCACGATTTAGTCGGTCGTCAAGCAAATCGATCAAGCAAATCGTATAATGTGAACCCCGCTTTTGACAAAGCCGCATTGATTATCCTGAAGTTTAATAATGTTTCGCTGCCGAATGTCTAAATCATTTTATTAAATAGAATCGCGAGCCATTTAAACCCGTCCTTGCCAATTTTCAACCATACCTCCGAGGGTATACAATCCGGTCCAACTGCTCTTCTCCGATTTATCCTTTTGACCGCTTCGCTCACCTCGGCGATTGTAAATGCCGGTGTTTCTTCTTCATGAGATAACTTTGATAACTTTTTTTTAAGTCACGAGCTGCTTTAGTGATATACATAAAAGCACACCAATATTGTTACTAGAAACTAAAAAAATGTCACAAGATTCACGATTGGTGCACGTAGTACGTATTGCACTTTTTGTAACCAATCAGGCCCACTTTTCTCAAGAAATTACTTCAAAATAGTTTTCGGATTAAATTTCTTTAAAATCATTTATTAGTGGCAAGATATCATAGTATTTCAATCAAACACTGCCACACCCACATACTGGAATTATATCGCCAATATTGAAAACTTTTGTGTCTACTTATACATATGTACTACTACTTATATACAAGCACTTTCATATCTTACATGAGCTCCTCATGTTAAGCCTGAAGAAGTAATGTTCCACAAAGTTTCATTGTAAAATCCCGAAAAGTGTAGTTCTGAACTTCCAAAAACCTTTACGGTACGATAACTCCCGTCAAAACATCGAATTAGCTGAGAATTTAATTAAAAAACTCCTCCGCCACATCGCACCTATCGCTTTTCAACTTCAAATCGAATTAAGTCGGCAAAATTGGTTAACGCTGCAAATAATTTGTACACTAATTAATCACAGGATATACGAAAGGCTTCCAAGTGGGGACACAATGTGCCAATATACCGTGAAAACTCAACGTAAAAGGCGATAAAAGTTTTCCCGCCACTGCACAGTGACAAATTTGTTCGCACTTTTCGAATATCGTTTTGCAGCAAGGACACTTTTTGTTGCTACTTTTTTATAGTTGTTCCTTCTTTTTTCCCTCATTTAAGTCCTGAACAATGGCAATGTTTGTCTAAGCGGTGCCTCATCCTCACTGTCGTCATCATCATCATCTTCTGCAGCAATTATTTAAGTTTTATCGCGGGTATTATCACATAAAGTGAGTGTTTCTAATTACTCAATTCCTCTAACTGAATAATTGCCATCGTTGATTGGTTCAAGAGTTTTGCACAAAAGGTTGCCAACATTGTTGCCATCTTAACTGAATTTTTGTAGGAAAAATTTCATAATTTGGACCAATAGATATACTCCAGATCAAATAGAATGTTTTACAGATTCATAAGAATTTTGTGGACATACTTTAATTTAAAAAATGAAAATTTACGTGAAGCGCACATTTTTTTTTATTAAAAATACTACGTGTTTGTGACTTATTTTTTAAAATTTGAGGTTGACTAGATATCCAATAAGAACGCAGATTTTAACTATAACAGCGGACGCAGATTAAATTCATCCTTAGTGGAGGTTCACAGAATATAAAGATTCTTTCTTATCCGTTTCGGGGTAATGCAAGTTCAAGCAGCTGTATAGCCTCCATTGAACATAAATTCCATACATAGGAGGTCGCTCTGATGTTCTGTTAGCTGATATTCTCTGTGCCCAGCAAACGTCGGGTAGTTGAAGTAATACACACCTCAAGTTCTTTTGGAAGTACTCTCAGAATTATTTCACTGGGCATTATGGGGGCATGAAGTGTAATTCGGTTCTCCCCAGATAGGACATAGGACTTTTTACTGAACTTACTTCAGCTTTCAGTTCAGATATGGCTCTCCGCCGTATCTATTATACCCATCTGGCTTTAGTAACATTATTTACTAGATACTATTAAGAAAAATATATTTAAGTTCGCACTTCAAGTCCAGTTTTTCTCCCCCCTGCATACGGAGCCGGCTCCTAAGCTTATATCCTTAGTGAAACAAAGCCGTTCAGGTATACCCAGGCTAACTTCTAGTCACACCTGTAAGATGAACATAATGCACGTTGTTGGTGCATAGATACTTTCCGGTAATAAATATTGATACAGAGACTTCAAAAGTTCGTCCACCAACAGCACCCACAGTATGTAGATAATTGCTCCTTCAGGGTTCCTGTTATATGCCAGAAGTTTTTTCACTGTCGTACCTCTCGCGAAGGTTTGCCAAACGTCCGATAGTAATAACTTTCATGAGAAACCTACTCAATTAAAAAAAAAATAAAAATAACATGTATGGTCGCGAAAAACTATGCCCTGGACCACGTGCGGTGGTGTTAGGTTAGAATAGATAGCTGGGCTGGCGAGGAGAGAACTACTCCTCGCCACACTCAGTTCAATACTGACCCATTGTGATGCCCCTTGGGGGAAGGTTGTCCCTTGCCCATAGAAACCCAATTATAACTCTAAATTTTACTCCGATACTTACTGTTGCGAGTCTTTGCATACAAACCATCCTGAGGATTTGATGGATTTCATTATCCTGTCTGCTGGCGTGCTGGCGAGTTCATCTAGGTCTTGGAAAAAGTAACTCCCAAGGAATTTGTTCCTACTGTGTTGGAGACCTGGGTAGTTTTTTCACATGATACCGTAGAGAGTTGTGCCCCGTGATAACCCCAACGAGGATGGAAAGGGATTTCCTGTCATCCCGTATAGGTCTCCCGGTTCTGGCTTCATCGAAGGATGGCCATACTTTCCTCGTGATTACACAGGTATCCATGGAGGTCCATCTGGTGTTCCCCTCTTTTATAGCTTTTTTCCTGCTTCAAGCTTGAGTGCACAAGGCGGATGAAACGGCCGCCGAATCCTCTCTTGCTAATTCGTCAGCTCTGTCGTTACGTATTCCAATATCCTCATGTCCAAGGACCCAGCAGAGCGATACCTTGTGCTGTGTTCCAAGAACCTTAAGCTCTTCAGCACTTCACAAGTTTCGATATGATTTCTATAGGAGTTATTGCTTTTAAAGTCGCCTGGCTATCGATAAAGAAGGTGATACCTTCTTGTGGTATTGCCCTTACTGCAGACTCACGGGCGGCTCCGCTTTGAAGACGCTGCTGGGAAGCGTATTGATTTCGATATTCCTGGCGACTTGGAGAAGATGCCTGACCCTACGTCGCTATCCTTTTTAGAGCCGTCTGTATATATGGCAATGGATTGTACATTAGGTATCTGACCCCTTTTCCACTCCTCCTTGCTAGGATAGGCGCTTGGGAAAGGTTAATTGATGTCTAGGTATGGCGTGATGTAATCCGTAATAGGTACGTGGCCAACTTCCATGTTACTGACTAGCTGACTGATGTTTTAATGAAGGTATCTAGCGGAAGCAGGTTGAGAAAAGCCTCAAAGCCTGCGGTTGGAGTTGTCCTCAACGCACTGGTAGTTCCGATGCACGCTTGTCTTTGAATCCTTATGACATAATTTTGCTGCATGAGTAGAAGGCTATAGTTGCTTTTTTGATCCTTTCCTTGATGTTCATCCTTCAGTTCAGTTTCTTGTCAAGTACATGACCCAAGATGCTGTCAGAGATTTTAAGCGGGATAGCTCCGACGGATGGTGTACTAAACTGTGGTAAGTTCATTTTGTTAGTGTAGTACCAGCTTGCTTTTCTGGGGGTTTACCGTGAGTCCGCAGTTCCTGGTCCAGATGTCAAGGGTTTTAATGGCCCCGTCAATTTGTTCGCTGAACGTTGGGAGAAATTTGCCTGTTGCCAGCAGCACTACTTCATCTGCATAAGCAGTGATTCTGACGCCCCTGTTTCTAAGCAGCTGTAGGCGTTCGTTAAGAACAATGACCCACAACAGTGGGGAAAGTACCCCGTCCTGAGGAGTTACTCTAAAGGAGTATGCTTCTAGCCTTGTTCCCCCAAGTTCGCTTATTATATGCCTTTCATCAAGTATGCTGACAATCTAACTGATTAGTCTGTTATCAATGTTTAGTGAGCCTAGCGTTCTTTTTACCGCTTCAGTGTTGACATTGTTGAAGGCTCGTTCAATGTCTAGGAATGCAGCTAATGTGTACTATTTGCCCTTAAGTGATTTTTCTATTGTGCCGACTACACAGTGTAGCGCTGACCCCACACTCTTTCCTTTTGTATAGGCATGCTGGGCTAGGGAAAGGTCCCCCGGCCGTAGTCTGCTACGAATGTATATGTCGATCATTTTTTCGAAGGTTTTTAGAATGAAAGGGGTGAGGCTTATTGACCTGAAGTCTTTTGCAGTGGCATGACTTGCTTTACCAGCCTTGGGTATGAATATAACTTTTACCTCTCTCCATATTCTTGGTATATAACCCTGTATGAGGCTATTAATAAAAATTTCCTTGAGTACCGGAGTAACTACTGTGACCGTTTTCTGTAGCATGATCGGGATGATACCGTCAAGTCCCGTGGATTTGTAGGGGGAGAATGATTTGATAGCCCTCTCTATTCCACAGGGGGTTCATGATATTGTTGGAGCTGTTGGTTCTGTCATCGTTGCGACGCTGTGTCGTTTTGGAGGGAAAGAAAGACTTATTGCGAAATGTAGAGAATTTCGCTCGGAAATTTTGTTGTATTAACCCTTTGGTTTCATCCTGTTACTCTTTATTAAAAAAAAAACATCAAAGGAAAAACTGAAAAACATCTAAATGATGCTAACCATAGCGTCATTTGCTGATGGATTTTGCCTTTTATAAAGAAAATCAAGAGCGGTTACGACACCGAATGTAACAGTGTCTGTACACGTGTTGTGTATTTTATTTTATCAGTCCGGTTAGTTTTTGCTATATCGTCTAATGATGAACCTATTCACTGCTTTTTTTACGAAGTTACTGCAGAAAAACCTTCTAAGAACGGCAACGCCGGTTCAGTAAAGTCAGCTCCAACCAACACCAAACCCAATCCGCACCGCGTCGATATCAATTCAAGAAGTGGTGTCCGACTGACGGAGTCATCAGCGGGGGACGAAGGAAGTTTTAAACTTTCGAACTCTAAAGGTTTAAACTTTTTGGTGACAGAAACAGAGTGTTAGATGGGTATGGAGCATGGCATTGCATGGAAAACAGTAAGCAATACTCCAGAGTGAAGAGGGGATGCGGTGTGCTACATCGACACCTTTGAGATGCCGCGGGAAAACTAAATTACGTTTTTGAAAAGTTTTGCGAAATGAAAATTGTTTTCAACTGGGAATAATTGCCGTGAGAAGTTTTCCGGAATGTTGTATTCCGGGACGGTACGAAAATAGCTATATTTGGAATTTGGGTTAAAGGACTAGATTGAAAGGAATTGAGGATGTGTGAGAGTGGGTGTTTTTCCGTATGGATAATGTGACTTCCTCACTGGGTTTGTACAGATTAATGCTATTCTGCCAAAAGGAGCCCAGAGTGAAGTGGGAAGAACTACTGAGGGAGTAAATGCTAATGGCATCTAACAATCGGTTGAAGTAGTACCTTTTAGCGTCGCAAAATTTATGGTCGAGTGGACGTTTTATAATGATTTTAATTAAATCAAGTTTGAGTTAAAAAATAAATTTGAAATTTTATTGTTTACACATATCATTGTTAACTCTAGAAACTGCGCACATATGTAAATACTAGCCATTGTTCAGGATCTTTAACTGGACCCCGAATGGTATCGAGTGGTAAGCTATTCCTTTCATCTGACGTAAAGGGTATCTGTCTGTTAATAAGAAATGCCTTGTTGGCGTCTAGCGTTTCATTTTTATACAGTTATGGCCAATCAAATAGAGCCAGTGCCATCTCGAAGAGAAAAGTAGCTTTTTCTTGAATATCTTACTACTTCATAATGTTGGTATCAGACTAAGGATCACAAATCTCAAAGGGAGATTGCAAAAGCAGTTGAATGTTCCCGGAAAATAGTGGAAAACATTTTTAACCTACAAAAGGCCCAAGAAAATCGGGGCATTAGGAAAAAAAAACCTCGCAGTAAGACCAAAAGATTGTTTGTACTGCTAAGTTAGAGAACACATACTCGAGACATTAAAATGGATTCGGAGTTGGGAATAAGTCCACGAAATTTTCGACGATTATTACAAGACTGTAGTCTGAAAGTCAAGGTTGCTAGAACCTCTTGAATTTCGGTACAAGGCATTAAGACTGGACGGGCGCGGAAAATATTACAAAATGTAGAAATATACTTTGGATTGATGAGAAAAAAATGAGGAAATCATGACAAAAGGTAGGTTAGTATGAAGACCACCAAATGCTAAACTCTTTGCAAAGTATTTAAAAAAAAAAAAAAACGTAAAACATGGTAACGCAAATATTAAGTTGTGGTCATGTTTTTCATGGCATAGAAGTGGTCCAAAATACTGGATAAAGGAAAATATTGTACAACGCCGGTACGTTCACATCCTCGAGTATGTTATGCTGCCATATGCTGAAAAAACAAGCCCTTAGGATTGATTTTTCAACAGGACAATGATCCTAAGTATACCTCTGAAAAGGCAAGAAGATAAAAAATTCAAGTGTTTTGCTGTAGCCCGCTCAATCTCCGGACTAAAATTCGATAGAGAATCTGTGAAAAGACCTTAAAAAGAGAGTGGCTACACATAAAGTAAAAAATTTGGCCAAACTTTGGAAAGTTGTTCAAGAGGAAAGGTCAACTTGTAATACCTCAGAAACGTCAACTTCTGGTCTTGTATACAAAATAATGGTCATTCAACATAGAAATAGTAGTATTCTGAAATATACAAAAATTCAAAAAATTTACTTCGACCTAGATTCTATTTTTTGTTATTTTCAGATCCATATTTAATGGAGATTTTGGAATTTATTTTTGTTCTATACAAATCAAAATACATACAAAAAAGTTATTTTGCTTTCGTTGCTTCTTCAATTCAAATAATATTTCTAATCTTTGTAGTAGTTGAGAGTGGCTCTATTTTACTGGCCATAACTGTATCTACATACATATGTATATTTAAACCAGCGGACCCGGCGAACTTCGTCCCGCCAAAAATTGATTTTTAGATTGAAATAATTTCGAGCAATCAGTATTCCACCCGAAATAAATTTTTTGATCGAACATTTGCGATCGATAACAAATGATGCCACTCGAATTTCAATCATCGATTGAATGAAACACTTTTCAAATTCGATTGAATCCAATATCCTTTATTAACACGGAATGGAATGAGGTTCAGGGAATCACATGTCAGGTCAATTCAATGCTTTGTGGTAGACTACGTTCTTTGTTTTGTTGTTCGGTGCGAAAATAAACAAAGATGAAGGCTTTCCAACACGCGAACATGCCACATAGTATAACTGACCATACGAGAAGCGTGGGAATTCAAGATTAATCCCACACCCTTCCAAAGATCGGCCTTGTGATTTATTGATTGTCATGGCAAATGCAAGGATTAAATGTCGAATGACGTCATTTGTAAGGAAGCATTCGTCAAGAAATGTCTGATTCTGGTATAAGTTGCCGTAAAGCAAAGAGCGCAATGGTTCTGGTGGTTGGGTAATTTGACTTTACTACCTTGTGCCTCCGAATGAAACTTTAGCGCATTGCAATATTGGCTAATCAAATCCATGAACCCAATCGTAACACACGGCAGTTCATTGCGGTGAATCGTGCAGTCAAATCGGAAATCGGCGCGATGTAATTGGACATTCACGGCAGCTTTTCTCACTCGACGATTGGCGTTCGATTCAACTTGACGAAGCAGATCGCGATTGCGCTGCTGTCTCAGTCGTTCAGCAGCTGCATGTGCTTCTCGTTCCTTCTGACGCATGTGCTGTTGCTCAGGGGTTGGCAAAACCGCAGAACATGAGCTGACAACTGAACAGTTGTCAAAATCACGCTGAACTTCACTTGACTAAGATGAAGTACCTAATCGTTCATGAATGATTTTGGCACAATTTGAATATTGAAAGTCTGATAATTAATGCTCAAAAAGTAATTTTATTGCAGCATCAACTGTAGCAACAACAGATCAATGTGAAATGACTACTTAACCCATAACAGACCCCAAACTTGCATTTCCCAAATAGGCGGAGCCTAAATTTTCCTGTCTGTGAATGCAAGTGAATGAGCACGTGACCATCAACTGTCTAAAAGTGCAGCGTGTTGTTTCTTTCTTTCCTTTTGAACACAACATTTTGGGCAGTCATCCCCTTAACAACAACAAAATGTACAATAATGATCAAGAGAAAATGGCTGCACCTATCTTCCACCTACCTGTAAGAGCGTGTGAGTGAGGCTCCCATTTGATTTTGCTGGAACGTCGGAATGCATTCAAGCTTATAGGTGAAAATGGACCAATTTTAGCTTGGTGGAGCGATTTTGTCAAATGTATGGAAAGTTTGCCGTCTAGTATGGTTAGGTTAGGTAAGTGGGTTGGCGGGGAGAGAGACTCTCCGCCACACTCAGGTCAGTACTGACCCATTGTGATGCCCTTTGGGGGAAAGGATGTCCCTTGCCCATTGAAACCCGGTAACCGATTCTAATATGCTCCTATAGTTATTGATGCGAGTCTTTGCATACAAACCATCCTGAGGACCTGATAAATTTCATTATCTTGTCTGATGGCGTGCTGGCGAGTTCATCTAGGTCTTGGAAGAAGTAGCTCCCTAGGATCCTGTTCCTGCTGTGTTGGAGGCCAGGGCAGTGACATAGGAAGTGGGTTGTGTCCTCAAAAGCTCCCTCGTCCCCGCAACCTCTGCAGAGTTCTTCTTCCGTTAGACGTAGTTTTTTCAAATGATACCGTAGAGAGTTATGCCCCGTGATAACCCCAACGAGGGTGGAAAGGGATTTCCTGTCTTCCCGTATAAGTCTCTCGGTTCTGCCTTTATCGAAGGACGGCCATAATTTCCTTATGATTACACAGGAATCCAAGGAGGTCCATCTTGTGTTTGCCTCCTGTGTGGCAATTTTCCCTGCTTCAAGCTTGAGTGCGCAAAGCGGGATGTTCACGAGTGGTTCTGTTTGTCTTGAAACGGCTGCAGAACCCTCTCTTGCTAGTTCGTCAGCTTTCTCGTTGCCTGGTATACCCTCATGTCCAGGGACCCAGCAGAGCGATACCTTGTGCTGTGTTCCAAGAACCTTAAGCTCTTCTCTATAGCACTTCACAAGTTTAGATTTAATTTCTGTGGCAGTTATTGCTTTTATAGCTGCCTGGCTGTCAATAAAGAAGGTGATACCCTCTTGTGGTATTGCCCTTACTGCAGACTCACGGGCGGCTGTTGTCACTGCCTGGACCTCCGCTTGGAAAACGCTGCTGTGGTCTGGGAGGCGTATTGATTTCGATATTCCCAGCGATTCGGAGAAGATGCCTGACCCTACGCCAGTGTCCATTTTTGATCCATCGGTATATATGGCAATGGATTGCCCGTTTGGTATCAGACCTCTTAACCACTCCTCCCTGCTAGGATAGGCGCTTGAGAAAGGTTTGTTAAAGTCTAAGTATGGCGTGATGTAATCCGTGATGGGTACATGGCCAATATACTTCTGAAGGATGGTCGTATGCCCTTTTGCATTCGACCTCCATGTTCCTGACTGGCTGATTCTGATGGCGCTTATGGCTGCAGATGTTTTGACGAAGATATCTAGCGGAAGCAGGTTGAGAATAGCCTCAAGTCCAGCGGTTGGAGTTGTCCTCATCGCACTGGTGGTCCCGATACACGCTAGTCTTTGAATCTTCGTGACGGCCATGAGGTTAGTGACCTTGTTCATCGCCGGCCACCAAACAAGACTGCCGTATGTCAGTATTGGTCTTATTATAGCCTTGTACATCCAGAGAATTATTTTAGGAGAGGGACCCCAGGTTTTCCCAAAGATTCTGCTGCATGAGTGGAAGGCTATAGTTGCTTTTTTAATCCTTTCATTAATATTCATTCTCCAGTTTAGTTTCTTGTCTAATACCAGCCCTAAGTATTTTGCGCTGTCGGAGATCTTGAGCGGGATACCTCCGACAGATGGCGTACTAAACTGTGGTAGCTTTCTTTTATTAGTGAATAATACGAGCTCGGTTTTCTGGGGGTTTACCGTGAGCCCGCACTTCCTGGTCCAGATGTCAAGGGATTTGATGGCCCCTTCGACTTGTTCGCTGAGTGTTGGGAGGAATTTGCTTGTTGCCAGTTTCACAACGTCGTCTGCATAAGCAGTGATACTGACGCCCCTGTTTCTGAGCAGCTGTAGGCCTTCGTTAAGAACAATGACCCACAGCAGTGGGGAAAGTACCCGCCCTGAGGAGTTCCCCTGGAGGCGTAAGCTTCCATCCTTGTTCCCCCAATTTCGGTTATTATGTGTCTATCTTCGACTATGCTGACAATCCATCCGATTAGGCTGTTGTGAATATTCAATGTGCCCAGCGTTCTCTTTACCGCTTCGGTGTTGACATTGTTAAAAGCTCCTTCAATGTCAAGGAACGCAGCTAATGTAAACTCTTTGTCTTTCAGTTATTTTTCTATTGAGCTGACAACACAGTGTAGCGCTGTCTCTACACTTTTCCCTTTCGTGTAGGCATGCTGGGCTGAGGAAAGGTCCCCTGGCCGAAGTCTACTACGAATGTGTATGTCGATCACTCTCTCAAAGGTTTTCAGAATGAAAGAGGTGAGGCTTATTGGCCTGAAGTCTTTCGCAGTGGTGTGACTTGCTTTGCCAGCCTTGGGAATAAATATAACCCTAACCTCTCTCCACGTTCTTGGAATATACCTCAGTATGAGGCTATTGGTGAAAAGTTCTTTCAGTACCGGGGCAATTACAGTTACCGTTTTTTGCAGCATGATCGGGATGATACCGTCCAGTCCCGGGGATTTGTAGGGGGAGAATGATCTGATAGCCCACTCTATTCTATCCTCTGTGACCAAATCCGCAGGGGGTTCCGTTTCCATGATGCTGTTGGTACTGTTGGTACCGTCGTCATATCTACGCTGTGTCGTACAGCCTGGAAAGTGAGTTTTCAACAGCAGTCTTAGAGATTCCGAGCAGGATTCGGTCCAATTTCCTTCGGGATCCTTGAGAGACCCCAGAGTTTTAGTTTCCCTGGTAAGGATTTTCCTTAGTCTCGCGGTTTCCGTTGTACTCATTAGGTCTTCACAGAAGTCCTGCCATGATTTACGTTTGGCTTTCTGTGTAGCGTTTTTAAAATTCCTCTGACTGGTTATGTAAAGTTCCCAGTCGGCATCTGATTTTGTACGTTTGGCCAGGTTAAGAAGTCTCCTAGTTTCTTTCCTAATTTTGACCAGTTCTTTGTTCCACCATGGAGGTGAGATTTTGGTCTTACGCTTAGTTATAGGACATACTTTACCGAAAACCTCTTTAAAGACAGATGCAATTTTCTCGGCTTTCCGATCGATGTCCGCTGGACTTTGCAGGTTGCCCTCACGTAGAAAGCTACTTTTCTTCTCTACCTCTTTGCCAAAGAGATCCCAGTCTGCTCTTTTTGGATTTCTGTATGGCTGGGGAGAATCACAGTTGCTACTTGTAAGGAATTCGATTAGTTTATGGTCAGAGTAGGATTCTACTCTCAGAACGTTCCAATTAATTATAGCTAGAGTGTCAGTATTTCTGACTAGCGTGATGTCAATAACCTCCTGTCTATTCCTAACTACAAATGTTAGTTCGTTACCTCTATTAGCTACTAGAAGATTCTTTTCTATAATGAATTCAAAAACCGACTCACCTCGTGGGTTGGTGCCGCTACTTCCCCATTGTATATGGTGGGCATTCGCATCACATCCCATTAGCAGGTCCCATCTTTCCTGTGTCGCTTTTTGGACTAAGGCGCGGGTTAGTGTTGCTGGAGGGTCTACGGCTTCGTAAGGCATATACACGGCTGATATAATCAGTGGGGGAAGCCCCCTCCGTTCATGTCTTACCACGGTTTGGTCTGTATTGCTGTATGTAGATAGAAGAAACAAATTAATGTGTTTCCTAGCTACTATGCATGTTCTGTTCTTACTTTCAGTATTCATTGTCTCAGTACTGTAGGTTACATAATCTTTGTGATTGAGGCCACAAATTTTGCCACGGGAAATCCACGGTTCCTGTACTAAGGCGATGTCTATGTTTCTGTCACCTAAGAGATAAATAAGGTTAGCGCCAGCTGCTGTGCTATGGTGTAGGTTTATTTGTATGATTTTCATTAGATTACCTTGTCACCCGCCTCCCTCCTATTACCCTCAGCTCTGTCCGTGAAGGGTCGAACCTTGCACCGCGTAATTCCAGTGCGGACTTTGTTGTTGAACCTTCTCAACATCAGTATGGATTTGTGGTTGAGCAGAACCACAATCTCCGTACCTGCTTCGGTGTGCTCACCCACTTCTAGCACCTCCCAGTTCTCACTGAAGAGTTCCGGATTCAGATGCCGGAGGTATCGTATCGTTAATGCCTTCCAGAATGCGCAGCTCCATGAGCCTCCATTCATCTTTGCTCAGTCTTTTGTCTAGCTTGTTGAAATCTACAATAGCTACTTGTAGATTGGTATTGCCTACGACGTCCAACTTTGCTTTTTTGCCAGTCATTTTTACTGGTGGCGAAGTCGTGTCATCTAGCCTAGCTCTCTTCGAACTTCCTGCAATCGGCTCGGGTGTACGTCCCGTGACTTTCTTCGTGCCAATTGGCAGGGGCCTAAGTCTGTCCGAGACTGAGGTGGTGGCAAGAGGCTTTCCCTCCTCGACTCGGTCAGTCTTCCGGCCGTTCGCCTAGTCGTCCCTGCACTTTGTCTCCTAGTGTTGACCGCAGATTCGGGGGTGCTCCCAATCGGTCTGGGTTTGGGTTTAGAACCTTCCGCCCGACCGATCGTGAGTGGTCTGGTACTGTTCGTAACTGAGGCGGGTGGTAAGCGGCATTCCCTCCTCGTCGCGTTCGGTACCGCACCAGTTCCTTCCTCTGGTCGGTCGCGTCTGTTCAGGGCTTTCCTGGAACAGCTTGCAGCCGGCTCGGACTTTGGTAAGTTCGGGTCGGAAACAGGCCGAAGTGCAGCATCAGCTGAGGTGGGGAGCAAGCGGCTTCCCGCCCTCGCCGTGTGAGCGCTTCTTACCATCAGACCACGTCTGTTAGTATCCTGTTTTACGGGCCCTTTAAGCTTCAGCGTGTCATAGGCCCTGTCCAGAGCCGTTTTTTCCTTGTCCGTGAAGGAGTCCGGATCACGCTTTTTGAGCCGCCGAATCAATCGAAGAGCGTTGCGCTTCCGATTGTGTAGGGTCGTGTCTTGTCTACTAGTCGCGTTCCTAGTCGTTACCGGTTTAGACACTGGTAGGGCTAGTCCCTGATCAGGTTTTCCAGTACTAACTACTGTCGCGAAACTGCGTGCGGTGGAATTCCCATTGTCAGCAGAGCTGCTACCGTCAGGCGGTGTAGATGAGGGTAGATTCTCCTCGAGAGAGTAGCAGCGGCTTGTCTCTTTAGGATTGTCCACCTCCATCTCACCGTCCTTCGGAGTCCCGACCTCCTTCGACTGCGGGTCTGGCCCAAGCGTTGTTGAGGAGGAGGGAACCCCTACAGACTTCTGTAGCAGTGCTGATTGGGATGAAGGCTCCAGGTTTGTGGATGTGATCACCTTTAGTCCTGACTGGCGAAGGCTTGTCGCGGACTTAGGTGGACCCATCAGCACCCCTACGCTCGAGTTACCTGAAGAGACGGGCACCTTCGGGGTACTGGCACCTGGCATGTACTCCGAAGATGCCTGTTCCTGCAGGTAAGCCCGTGCGTTATGGAGCCTTCTCCTATCCGGCTCGCTCAATTCCTCCCACTTTTTTGTCCCTAGTCTCTTGACCGTCAACTTGCAATTTTTCGACCTTCTGGAAGCAGTCGACTGGTTAGAGAGGGATGAGCTGGCGATGGAGCAAGTGTCGCCAGATTCCAGAAAGAGTCTTTCCAGACTGACGTCAATAGCCCCAACGCTTTCCTCATCCGAAGTGAGAAGAAGCGCTTCTTCTTCCTTAGCTCCTATTTCCCGATCGGTTTTTATTGAGCTAGAAGTGCCCGATCGGTTTGCACTCTTCGCTTTGTTGTTTTTATTATTTTTAGAATTGGATGGCATTAGGGTCCCACGAGTAAGGGGGAAGAAAATGTCCACCTGCACTCACCCCCTGTATGCAGGTAAGGGGAATTTAGTTAAAACTGGAGGTCCCCATGTATCCAGAGTTTGCGCTAGCGACTGAGCACCCCCCAGCCACGCAGGCCTTGGCGCGTCGAACCTTGCCTTGGGTGATCACCCTTTGGTTTCTAAATCCTCGTTAGACGAGCTTTACCATGGGAAAACATCTGGCTGAACGCAGACACAGATGTAGTTTTCTCTCTCGGCAAGTCCCAGAGGAAGTAGAGTAAGCCTCTCCACCACGATAAGGTAGGGATCAGGGAGAGGTGCCGTCTAGTATAGTCACACTATGGTGAAATGACGAAGCAAAAAGGACACCTGTCAAATTGCACACGAACGTTGTTGCATGTGAATATGTGGGAAAAGGGTTTTTCCGATTAAAAATTTGGAGCTCTGGCAATTAATTTCACAGTATTATTTCTTCAAAATGATAAAAATAATTCCTGCAAACTTTTTCAATTTTGAACTTTTGTAACCATTTGAATTGTAATATTAAGATCAAAATAAAAAAAAAACAAAAAAATTCCCCATACCTATACAAAATGTATGGAAAATCGATTTTTCCAATTTTTCTTGGGCGAAGACGAACACGGCAAAAGAAAGACAGCTCAAATCGAACTATCCGTTCTCGAGTTATGCGCGGTCTTACGTATGCCACTCTGTTTTATATACATATATACATATGTATGTAGATTAAATGAAATATTTTGTTACTTTGATCCTGCTCTGAAGTGCATATTTATAAAAGTTTAATGGTAAAATGTACGGAGTGTCGTTTACATGCTTTTAGCAAACTCAAGACTCACCGAACGTTTTTCAGTGTTTGTGTAAGTCCATAAAATCATGTATATGGTAAGAAAAGTTATTTTAATCTTTTATTTGCTAACCTCAACTAGTTCTAAATTTAAGAAATGTATCCCAAAAGTGTTGAAATAAATTTAAATTTATTTAAAAAAAAACATAAAACCAACCTCTTAGCAACACAGGTTTATTATGTTTTATATTTGAAAGAAATGGTTGAAATTTTATAATTTAAAAAAAAACTAACAAATCCATTAAAAACTGAGCCATCTGCCGCATTGAAAACAATAGAAACATTGTAGATTGAGGACTATTTTCTATTTGCAGGTTTGAAGTTTGAGAAACATTTCTCAGAAATATTCCCGAATCACTGGGCATAACCAATTCAGTTTGCCTCCCGAACCAGAGCAGTGTTTTCCAAGCGGAGGTCCTAGCAGTGACAATAGCCGCACGTTAGACTGCGTTGAAGGCAGAAAGAAAGGTACAACGTTTTTTTTATGTACTGCCAGGCAGCAATACTTGTGAAGTGTGTGTTCGTGGAACACAGTACAAGGTTACGCTTTATTAGGTCCTTGGACATGAGGCTATACCAAGTAATGAGATGGCGGATGAATTGGCTATAGGAGTCTCGGAATCTAGACCGGATCAAATGGACTTATCAGTGAACATCCCGCCTTACATACTAAAGCTTGAAGCAGTGGTCAATGCGTTAAGGGAGGCAATAACAGGTGACTTGTGCAACCACAACAAGTATTTAACATTACGCTGACAAAACAAGGACCGACATTCTTATGCAAAAAGATAGGGGATCCCTTTCTGCCCTGGTGGGGAGTCATCACGGGACATAATACCCTGCGGTACCATATGAAACTGCGACGAACGGAAGACGAACTATGTCGAGGAGGTGGAGATGAAGATGTTAGTGAGGACACAACCCACTTCTTCCAGAACCTTGAAGAAATTGCCACTAGATTAGTTAGCGACATTTTGAACTATGTCAAATCAACTGATGGTTTGCTAGTTCATCCGAAGAAAGAAGTTGGACCGTGGCATGTAATAAGGTTATCCAATGAGCCAGGGGCAGACGTTGTATCTCCCCTAAGGGTATTACATTGGGCCTGTATTGACCTGAGTGTGGCGTGGTGATCACAGATCACACATTTTAGAAATATTCCTGGACTGCAATATCTTACCAAAGACGGTAAATTCCCAATAAATAGACGCAGGAGTCAGGGACGAGAACAACCTAAATCAGACTCCCAATTTCGACGGTTGGTCACATTGAAATGGAAGGACACGATAGCGAAAAAAAAATTCATTTAAGACACACAACATACGGTAGCTGGAGTGTTCATCAGGAAATGACTCGCCTGCGTGCACATGAAGAGCAACTTCGTTTACCTTGCAGTAGCACAGCAAATACGAAAACAAGTAATATACAGTTATATATACCTAATACCGTCATGAAAATCGCCTTACAGATGTTAAAAATTCAATTTCTCCATGACTTGGAGTTGTTAAATGGAAACGAAGACCCATGATTAGATAACTCGCTCAGAAAAACTCGACTCGTTGTTGCATCCTTTGATGGCTTCAAATCACCTTGGCATGGCTCTGACGTACATATGGTGAACAATAAGAGTGGTCTTTATAAAAAATTAATAATCTTTCGCAAAAAATTTCATACCCATGAGCTTGATTTCCTTCTTCTCGATAAGCCTGGCGGACCCATGCGCGCGATGTCAGCATAAAAAATGGGTCCTACGAGATTGCGTTTTAAAGTCTAGGTGCAATGGGTTCTCAATAAAGAACTTTCCCATTTTCATCTACATTGAAGATACTTTCGACAATGCAGCTATTGTATTTGTAACTCTGGGATTTCGGTCAAGCTAATCCAAACTGGGATTGTTCTTTTTCGAGAATGGGTTCTAATTTAGCCAAGGGTGTCACTATCAATGTCTACAAGAAAGTGAAATATTAATGAGCAATCCTGCACAACTATCACGAAACTCTTAATTTTCTGACAGTATTAGGGGGCTTTCGGCAACGCATGGGATCCTTCTCATATTTGTTGGAATGGGTTTTTGTTTTAATGACTTTGCGGGTACACTTATCCCAAGGCCCTGGTCTTATGGATATACAACAAATTTAAGGTAAACTATTTTTGTGCTCCCACACATCATTAAGTTTTCCTAAGTTTAACGTTAGTGCATTACATAATTTGATCGATAAATGAATACCACATATGCGAGTAGAACATAAAGACCTTACGTATCCTGATTGGTTTCACTTCATTATTCTCATGCATTTGAAATTAACATTGCTTATGATGTCCAAGCAAGTAAAAAATGTGCATTCCGTGTGCCAATCATTCGAAAATGATTTCAACATTCATATACCCATAGCCTGTTTATTGAGATTTTATGAAAATTCAAATACGATTGCCAAAATCCATTCAGATGGAAGGAGTGATTGAATTGGTTTTGGGGTACAAATTGAGATCCTCCATGAAAGGACCGAAAACATACCAAAGAATTACCCATTTTACATTCCGCATGAGCTTCAACTTATTCATTCAACCTGTATCTTCAAAACTCCACTCAGACGTATTTTCTCTCCACACTGCTTAAAATTGACCATTTGTATACCACATGGAACCCCTACTGGACTGCCAACCTTGCTGTGGTGTAGGGGCTGAGTAAGGTCAATGATTCTCGGGAACTATCCCCAGATGAGTCCTGAAACCAATAGGTAGTCAACCCTCTCCTCCCTATCCAAATCCCTATATCCCATCTTTCCCATTCTCCCCTGGGCTGGATTAAGGTGTTATACGACCCGTGCCGAGAATCAACCTGGCTGAGGGCCCATTCAAATAGCTCAGTCGCTAACGGAGTATCCGGACTACCTGGCAACCTCCGGATCAGCTTGCCTTGCCTGCATAATGCGGATCTCTGTGCAGGTCGACCTACCTTTCTCCGCCACTCGTGGGTCCAAAACATGCACAAAAACA
Source organism: Blera fallax (assembly GCA_946965025.1). Lineage (NCBI taxonomy): Eukaryota > Metazoa > Arthropoda > Insecta > Diptera > Syrphidae > Blera > Blera fallax. The sequence goes on from OX337245.1 coordinate 45,437,693, forward strand.
ACAACAAAAACCAAAATATAAACAAAACAAAAATTTAAAAAAAAATACAAAAAAACCTCAAAGAGAGGACGGTCCTCTGGAAAAACCGCCTTCCAGTCACCTGGACAGCGCTCCCGCAAGCTCAGCGGGTGCTAGCTCAGCTAGCGCATTGGCCTTGAGGCCTGGCACTAGTTCTGCAAGCAGTCGCGGGCAAGCGGCCGCTCCCAGGTCTACTGAACACGCGTCTGTAACGCCGGCTGCTAGGACATTGGCACCCATACCTGGTCCTAGCGGAAATCCAGGCCATGAGACGCGAGGGGTTAACCCCCAAACCCTATTTACATCTTCAGGGGCAGCCAGCTGTTCGGCCTCGAGCTCACGGCTCGCTGCTCCTCCCACCGAGAAGGATTCACATCCACCTCAAAAAACCCTCTCAGGGGCGACGGACTGCTCGGCCTCGAGCTCGCGGAATGTCGCTCCATCGAAGATCTCATACCAAGATCGACGGCTAGCCTACAAGCTAATTCGCCGTATTCAGGCTATCCCTGAGGAAGAGAGATCGCAAAAGCACAAGACATCTCTCAGCTGGGCAACTAAACGTGTCCAACTCCCTTCCGACTCATCCAACACGGAATCATCGTCTAAACGACAAAGATCACAGGATGAGCCTCCCTCCTCATCAAAAAAAACAAAGATAGTACCTCCCAGTACTATCTCCAAGCCCTTCAACCAAGTGCTTAAGGCACACTTGGTAATCGCGGTCATTGACCAAAGCGATCCGGATGGCAGCATTACGGCGGATAAGTGGAGGAAGGTTGAGATAAAACTCGCCACAGCTTTTCGCCAAATCCGTCGTGACCATCCCGGCCCTGATATCTCCTGCAGGGATGGTGGCTGGCATCAAGGGCACGTCAAATTAATTGCCTGTGCTGACCAGAGATCGAAAGATCTTTTCAAAATGGCTGTCTCCAGTTTGGGGCAAGTCTGGCCAGGCGCAAAACTGGAGGTCGTGGAAAAGGACCAAATTCCAAACCGACCCAGGACACGCGCCACCATTCCAGCCGAACCCTCCGACTCTAGGGTGATCCTAGATATAATAAGGTCCAACAACAGCTAACTTCCCACGCACAACTGGAAGATTGCTAAAGTGGAAGAGCCGAGAGGAGACGTGAGAAGCGTGATCATTGTAATCAATGAAGAGTCTCTGGCCCCCTTAGCGTCTTCAAATGGAGTCATAAATTATGGCTTCAGCTCCATCACCCTTAAGGTCTATAAATGTGACGAGATAGAGCTAGGGAGAGCACCTCCCAAACAGGATGTGGTCCCCTCCACATCAGCGAAAATTATCTCTCCACCCGAACCCGTTCCCTCTTTACCTGGTGACGATTCATCTCTCCTGGGGGTCGACTCCCAGTCGACGGACACGGAGATGGTCGACGCCATTTCCAAATTGGACTTCTCTGGTCCTCCCTCTCCCTCACCATCTCTCCTGGGGGTCAGTCTTAGCCTGACGGACACGGAGATGGACAGTGAACCTACTGGCCTCTCTCTCGAGGATGACCTCCTGTCATCAGACTCAGATGAAGCCAACAACACCGTGATAACGGTTTCTGAAGCGGGTAGTAGCTCAAATGCTGCGAATCCTTCAGATTAACCTACATCACTCCATCACGGCCTCGGCCTCCCTTATTCTCCGACTCAACAAAAATGGAGAAGACCTTGTCTTGATCCAGGAACCATGGGTTGTTGGCAACCGGGTTTGTGGCCTCAAGACTCCACACTATAAACTGTTCTACGCAAGGGAAGAAGGTAAACCGAGATCCTGTATCCTTGCAAGGACCCATCTTAATGTATTTTTACTCTCTAATTTCAGCAATCAAGACATAGTCGCTACCAACCTGGAATTAAGTTCAAGAAATTACTGGCTGGTATCGGCCTATCTGGGCCACGATCAAGTGGGCCCACTCCCTCCAGACATCTTAGGGAGCTTGATTGCTAAAGCGGAGAGCCTTAAAACTGGCCTCATCATTGGATGTGACGCAAACGCTCATCACTCAATCTGGGGCAGTTCCGACACAAATGAAAGAGGTGAGCAACTTTTTGATTATATCATTAGTAGTAATCTCCTAATCTGTAACCGGGGGTCCAAACCGACCTTCATTACTCGCAACCGACAAGAGGTCTTAGACATCACCCTTGTCTCAGACCATATTTATAACTCGGTAAAGGACTGGAGAGTCTCTGATGAGCACTCCTTCTCAGACCACCGTTACCTCCAATTCAGTCTTGATGACCGGGTGCCTGTTCAAAAGGCATTTAGAAATTATAAAAAAACCAACTGGTCTCTTTATAGGGAACGTTTACTAACGCTTTTACCCTCCAACTTGCCTGCTAAACTAAATAGCACTGAGGATCTTGAGAGCCTGGTCAACATCCTAACACAGGCACTCAATGGAGCCATGTCCGTGGCATGCCCACTCCGTAACCCCCGAGGCAAAAAGAAACCACCTTGGTGGAATACAACCCTCAGTGCACTCAGGAAAGAAAGTAGGCTCCTTTTTAATACTGCTAAAAACTCCCGCGAGACGGCCGACTGGGCCTCATATAAATTGTCTCTCAAGAAATACAAATTTTCTCTGAGGAAAGAGCAACGACGTTCTTGGAAACTTTTCTGTGACAGCATTGAAGAATCCTCGGAAGCGTCCAGGTTGCGGAAAATCCTCTCAAAAAGCCCCTCTACACCCAGCTACCTTCTGTATCCGGATGGTCACTGGACCACCTCTGCGAAAGAGTCCATTGAGTTATTACTGGACACTCACTTTCCCGGTAGCTCCCCTGTTACTGACCCGCGATTAGCAAATACTTCGGCTCAATCGTACAGTAACTCTTCGGGTTTAGTAACCACAGAAAAGATCCAATGGTCCGTGCGCAGCTTCAAGCCCTTCAAGTCCCCAGGACCGGATGGTATTATTCCTGCAGAATTACAGCAATGCGAGGACATTGTGCTTCCATGGCTCAAAGTCATCATGTCAGGCTGTCTAAATCTGGTCTATATTCCCAAACTATGGACCGAGGTAGAGGTCATCTTCTTACCTAAAGCAGGAAGGGGCTCGCACGTGGAACCAAAAGATCTCCGACCCATCAGTCTATCGTCCTTTCTACTTAAAACTAGAAAGGCTAATCGATATCCACTTACGACAGAGCATCAACCCAATTTTGCTCTCGCCGTCCCAGCATGCGTACTGCAAAGGCAAATCGACTGAGACAGCCTTACATTCGCTTGTGCGCATCATTGAAAAATCTTTGAGTGCTAAAGAATACACCATGGTGGCCTTCCTTGATATTGAGGGTGCGTTTAACAACGTCGAGTCAAAAGCGATCATCGACGCACTTACAGATCTGAAAGTGGATACCTCGCTCAGAGTGTTAATCAATCAAATGCTCACATGCAGGATTATTAACACACAGCTGGGCGGTGCATCGGCTAGAAGAACTGTCTGCTGCGGCACCCCCCAGGGTGGTGTCCTGTCACCTCTTCTGTGGAACCTGGTAGTAAATAAACTACTGGTGGACCTAGACAAGACAGGATGCAAAGTGATCGCCTATGCTGATGACGTTGCCATCGCTGCCTCCGGCAAGCACCCAAACACTCTCAAGGAAATCCTCCAATATGCTCTCCTTCGGCTCACCAGATGGGCCTCCGTTTGTGGACTGGGGGTTAACCCCCACAAAACGGAACTCGTCCTCTTCACGAGGAAATACAAAACTCCACCCATAGACCCTCCTATGATAAATGGCACCAGTTTGACCTTCACTGACAAAGCAAAATATCTGGGTCTTATTTTGGACAGAAAACTAAACTGGAAAGCCAATCTACTAGAACGCGTAAGGAAAGCCAATGTAGCTCTCTACTCCTGTAAAAAGGCTATAGGTAGGAGTTGGGGTATGAAACCTCAAATCACTCACTGGCTGTACGTGTCCGTTATCAGGCCTATTTTACTCTACGGCGTGATCGTTTGGTGGCCCGCTCTTAACAGGGCTATCCACCTCAATCAAATAGCTAAGGTGCAAAGATCTGCATGCATGTGCATCAGTGGTGCACTGAGGACTACTCCTTCAGCGGCACTGGATATTATGTTCAACTTGCTGCCCCTTGATATTTTCAGTAAACAGATCGCTGCCTGTACGGCCATCCGTCTGAAAGCCTCCTCTCAGTGGTCCAGCTACCACGCTGGCCACTCCTCGATCCTGGATCTCCTTAACTTCAAGCACGAAAATACAGACTACACTCCGCCGAAAATGTGCTTCGACCGTGACTTCCGTACGAGCATCCCTGAACGGGATGTATGGGACAATTCTCCTCCTATCGATGGTAACTCGGTACACTTTTTCACAGACGGTTCTAAGACCGAAGGCGGGGTGGGATGTGGTGTTTTCTCCGAGAAGCTCAACCTAGAGTTATCGTTCCGCCTCCCTGATCATTGTAGCGTTTTTCAGGCGGAAATCATGGCAATTAAGGAAGCCCTGTCCTGGCTGAAGTGTAATGTACTATCTGTCAGAGATATTACCATTTTCACTGACAGCCAAGCGGCAATCAAGTCTCTGGAATCGTGCTCGTTTACCTCAAAGGCCGCTCTCAACTGCCGTTTATCTCTCATGGAGATGACAGAGCAGTTCAACATTCACCTATGCTGGGTGCCAGGCCATAGAGACATTCCAGGAAACTGCAGGGCAGACGAACTTGCCAGACAAGGCACTACTCTTAGAATTCTGTCTGATAGGCAGTCCCTGGGTATGCCCCTAGCTACATGTAAGCATCTACTAAAGCTGAATGCTATTAGCAAGACCAACCTAAGATGGGAAAACGTGTCAACGTGTCTCATCTCGAGACAGATCTGGCCCAGGCTGGATCAAAATCGTAGCACTGAGTTGGTCAAACTAAAGCGATCACAAATCAGCTGCGTTGTTGGTGTTCTCACTGGACACTGTCTTATAGGCCAACATGCCAAAAGACTTGGCCTCTTTTCAAATGACTTCTGCAGAAGCTGTAGAGACGAGGAGGAGGAGGAAAGTATCCCTCACCTCCTATGTAACTGCCCAGCTCTGTCGCATAAAAGAATGCTCTTTTTAGGGTCCCCCTTCCTTGAAGTCCTTGGTGACATAGCGTCCTTAAGCGTCATGCGCATCTATCGCTTTATCAAAAGCTCCGGTTGGTTCTGTTAGTCCATGAGTAGCGAATTGGTTTTGATCCATGGTATCACAAAGGACCTTTATTGGTCTAAGTGTGTCTGCACTCCCGTGCAGACAGCCAAGCCAACCTAACCATACCACATGGAACCTCATCGATCCACCTGCATCATGTCAATGGTGGATCCCTCTGACCGTGTTGTGAAGGGCCACAAATAGTCTCCCACCATAACCAGTACATACTCATACACCGACATAAGATGTCGCATGTTGATTTCCTAGAAAGATAAAACATTTCCATATTCATATGCAATGCACAACGAACATCAGCAACAACAACGGGAGAAGCACCAGACACCAATAATAGCAATTGCAGCGGCAACAGCAGTAGCCATCTCCTTACATGTCAGGGAACATTACCTTTCATTATCAATGTCCAACTAAACAAAATGTGTCCATCAGGTGATGTAGGTACTCTCTCAGATAACTAATCTTCGTGCATAGATAATTTCACAGATACGAGCACATGGAGATGCAGGAAACAAGGCATGTTTATTTCAACAATGATAGAGGTATTTGAATGTCAGAAGCATGTAACATTGGCCATCTCCGTCCCATACCATCATAAATGTAACGCCCAACAACAAGACAATAGACTTTAATGACGAGTACACTACTGAGTTATTTCATCGGGCAGACGATAAGACGGCATTGGACAGTGTGTTGCGAAAATTGCTGGTAAATATTTCAATTTGACAAATAAATTTTGTCTCAGCGTGTGAAGCCTTCTTTGTTAATGGCTAATACAATCCCATGAAGAAGAAGTGCCTACAGGGTAGTGGGGAAAAATCTCGGGGATATGAAGGTACTTCACTTTCTTGTTCGGTGGTTATGTATATGAAAAAATCGTCACCACATTATTTCACCACAAAGACGGACTGCACTGCAATTTAACTGCACTTAGCAAAGCAAAAAGATCAACGACTGAAGGGGAACAAACTACCAGTAGATCTATAGCCGAAAGCCAGGCCTAAATAGTAGGCAGACATGCTACAAGGAATTACAGTCATTTGGAGAACATTATTGAAAAGTTATAATACGTCTCGAACAGGACGTGTGCTGCACTTAAAAGTCATTTCAGTTTTAAGGTTTAGCATTCTTTTACTACATGATCGCAGTGGCTGTGAGCTAGGAGTCGCCAGCACACTTAGACCAATGGTAGGTCCAATGTGATACTACGTGGATCATGGGAGAAAGTTTCTCTCTACCTACTCGCTAAAACCAATTTGAGCTTCTTATGAAGTGTAGGGGGCGCTAAATGTCAATATTCATCAGGTCGCCTATAGCGTTATAATAGGGAGCTCCTAAGTGGAGTTTCCTTCTACGGGAGAGATCTGGGCAGAAACAAAGAAGGTGAGGGATTGTTTCTTACTCTTCTTCATCCATGCAGCTTCTACAAAAGTCGTTCGCAAAGAGGCCCAAAGTATCCAGTGATGACACCTATTGTGGTGCCGATATGCAATCTATTGAGAGAAATCAAATTCTTAGAGCGTTTTAGATCCAGCTTTGGCCAAATCTGCTTTGTCGCTAGACATGTTGATCCACTTGTCCACCTAAGATTTGTACTCTCGACGGCATCCAGCTGAAGTTTAAGTTTGCGAGTAGCGATTGGAATACCTAACGTGCCTCTGTCCGGCAAGATGGGTATAGTCGTTCTTATTCTGGCGAGTTCATCGGCCTTACATTACAATTCCCTGGAATGCCCCTATGCCCCGGCACCCAACGCAGGTGAATATTGAACTGCTCACCCATCTCCACAAGAGACGAACGGCAGTCTAGAGCTACTAAAGAATTTATAGAGGTCGATTGCAGAGATTTGATTGCTGCCTGGCTGTCTGAAAAGATGCGGATATTTCTGGAATATATCACGTTGTTCTTAAGCCAAGATAGGGCTTCTTTGATCGCCATTATTTACGCCTGGAACACGCCACAATGATTTGGAAGACGGAAAGAGAGCTTAAGATTAAGCCCATCAGAGAAAACACCTGCACTAACTCTGTCTTTGGTTTTTGACCCGTCAATGAAGAAGTGAATTGATTCATATCTTCTAAAAATGCATCGTCCTCCCAGAGTGATCTGGAAGGGATGGTGACTAGGAAGTTCTTCTCAAAATTTAAACGTGGTATGGTGTAGTCCATGTTTTCGGGAGAGATTTTGAATTTATTCAGAATAGAGGCGTGGCCGAATTCTTTTCTTGACCACTGTTGCGTAGCTTCAAGGCGAACGGCTTCAATCGCTGCCATTTGCTTGCTATATATATCGAGGGGTATCAGATGGAACATAATGTCCAGTGCCGCGGACGGAGTTGTACGTAATGCTTAGCTTATGTACAGACAAGCTGTACGTTGGACCGTACTTAGATAATCGCGATTTAGAGCTCTTTCTAAGGCTTTAAACTAACCAAACTAACACCCCCTATGTGAGTATCGGTCTAATGAACGAGATGTAGAGCCAGTGAGTAATTCGTGGTTCTGAGCCCCATTTATTTCCAATGGCTTTCTTGCAAGAGAAAAGTACTACTGTAGCTTTCCTTACTCTTTCTTGAATATTAGGTTTCCAACTTAGCTCCCTATCCAGGATAAGACCGAGATATTTTGCTTTGTCAGAGTTGTCAAGTTAAGCTTGTACCATTAACAGAGGGGGGGTCGACTAGCGGAGTTTTATATTTCCTTGAGAAGAGTACTAGTTTAGTTTTGTGCGGGTTTACACCCAAACCACACAGAACTGCCCAGCGTTTTGTAGAAGTTCCTTTAGAGTATTTAGGTGCTTTCCCGAGACGGCCAAAGCAAGTAAGTGATATAGTATTAAAAGAATCCAAATTTAGTCAAGGATGATGCAGTCCTTCTCCTATTTCTTTGGCTGAAGGAATTGGAGAATCGTAGTTCCTCTGAAAATCAAGCCAAAATATCGTCTGGTTGCACTTTCGCGACAAATACTCACTCACTCACAGCACGCCGTGAGTGCCTATAACTTAGTTTTCATTTCACGCCTCCAGTTGCGATTTCCAAATTGGTTGAGGTCCCCCTTGTACTTCTGCGCGCCACCTTAGACAAGGTCGTACTTTACGGCGTTGTTCCTCTGGGTTCAACATCTGAGTGCATTTGTATGTGCGAAGTGTGCAGGAAAAAATCAGTACGTTTGATTCAGTATGCCTGCGAATTGATTTGAGCAAAAAATCCAAAATTATATGTTTTATCGGTTAGCTGACAGATTTTGTCGATAAACTTGCTTGAAAATCATGGCAAAATGTCTTGCCTCCCTTTTATTGAAGTACACCTAATCTATTCGATAACGTGTAATAATCGTGATGCCATGAACAGCATCGAATCATCTCCTTAGGCTCACATTCGAACGAACACAAATGTGTTGTTTTCGTTATTTTTCGTTTTCCTTTCCATCATTACTGAAATTCCCTACAGCCGTTCCATGTACTCCTGTGCACATTTGAATTGTAAACTGAAAATTTGCGATCCATCTGGAATGGATTGTATTCGGGGATTTTAGGGTACTTAATGAAGGGATGGTGAAATAAATAAAAGATCAAAAATCATGAACTCGAGGTTTGGCTTTAAGTAAATACAACACTACTGCCAAACGATTCAATACAGAGGAATAGTAAATGGCATTACATCTACATATGTACAAGATTTCTTCTATCAAACTAGAATTCAGGAGTGCATTCACACATGCATAACAATATGCTTCAGTTAATTTATTTTTATTTGAAAGATATCTGCTGGTAAAAGGGTATATCATCGATTTAAGTAGATTTTCTTTCCAAAATTGCAGCCTTTATTTCAAAAACTTCGATATTTTGAGGACAGAGCTCACTAAAAATGAGCTATGTACATAAATATACTCTACGGACGAATTTTAGGAAGGATCAATGTGTACATATGTATATCCTTAACTCCATCTTCCTAGGTCGAAATTAAACCAATATATTGTGGCCTACCCTAAGTCATACTTAGCTAAATCGACATAGCTTTCGATGCTGACTTTAATATGACAAGGGAAATATTTGCTATAAATTCTTAACAAAATCTAAATCAAAATCGAATTAGACGTGAAAACTCTGCGGGCCGGAGCATTGGTGTCCGTTCGCTCTACATGTGGTAGCCAGCTTAGACGACTGATGCGCAGTTTCTCGACTACGTCCATTCGTACAGCTGGTATAATTCATCGAATCATCTCCTTCAACACTAGTCAATGCAAATCGGACCGAATATCTTATAAAGAGTTTTACGTTCAAAACGACCATCGATATATGTATTCATTCGGCTGCGATGAAGTCCATGTCTCCGCAACGTAAAGTAGGAATGGAATGATAAGGGTTTTATATAGAATCTCCTTAGTTGTTCGGGACAGGGCCTTACTACTACATTGCCTCCTTAGTCCGAAGACTGTAATTGACAAGAGTTAGTCTTCGTTTGATTTCTGCTATTGTGGGACTGTCAGAAAATATAGCAGAACCAAGGTAGACAAAATCCCTTACTACCTTTAAGTTGTAGTTATCCACTGTGACGTTCTATCCGTTTTTGTTTTGCCCTCGTGTGATGTTAGCCACTTATATCTCCTTATTCGCAAATGCGTGGATGACAGCAAGCTGAGTTCTGTCAATAATGTCAATATCGCCGGTATATGCAAGTTCTTTCATACACCTTTGAAAGATTGTGCCTCCGACGTTGTTTTCTGAGTTCGATTTTTGAAGGATAGTTAGAAGGATATTAAAGATCGACCAATCAAAGGTCTCATTGAGAGGTCTCATTTGTTTGACGAATCAGCAAGCATTCTTCATAATTATCTTTCATAGAAGGACAAGTTTGGCATAGACGCCAAGACTGGACACGGCTCTGTATAGCTCGTCTCCATAAACGCTGTCACCTGGCTTTGAAATCGATAAAGATATGCAAGGTATTGATTTGGACATCTAAGGTTTCTCCAGGATTTCTTATGCTCTTTCGTTTTCTTTCAAAGATGCCGATGTTTCTTCGATCTCTTCTGCTCGTTGTACCCCTCGCCCTTCTTTGTAGTTCCACTTTATATGGCTCATGTTTTGCTGCATGTGCCGACATTTCTTGCCAAACCGAAGGTTTGTTTGTGGATGTGTGGTGGAACCTAGCACATCAGTTGCGCCCTTCTTTACTGCTTCTTGGTTGTGCTGCCATTGGTCTTTGGCACCTGGTGTTGGCGGTATTGGACTTTTCGAGAGGTTACGCCGTGATCGACGCTTTTCGATGTCGTAGTAGTCCCAGTAATTCTTTGTTGCTGTGGCGTGATGCGTGATGTGTGATGTATATATGTACATATGTATGTATGTATATACCTACGCTATAACAAAGTATCGGTTCGAGTCTATGTTGGCCACTTGAAAGGTTCAGATATCCGGAACACTGGACGGATGGCTTGAGTCGATCCTAACATCGTCAATTTGGTTGACGGTTTGTTGATCAAATGCCATGTTCTTATATAAATATTGAGGTGGACAAACCGTGTGCTGGCTATACTACTCGTAGTGAGTTTTCATTTTGCAGCTACTTACAAGGATGTCCTCTTCTCCTATTTTCGCATTAAAAATACAATGTTACTATCAAAACTGGTGTACCCTATGCAATAAAGTATAATGGTCGGTTAAAATGGTCTCGCCATACAATACGCGTGAAAGACTCTATGAGGGAACGGTTTTGTTCTTTGCATATTGGATTTCTATAACAAAAAAACTCTGAGTATCTCTGATGACAATTTAATTTTCTATAAAATATAGTTTCTCTCTCCTTACGGACACCCCTCATAACCGGACAGATTACAAAAAAGATTTCTTTTAAAGGTTCTTTTGTTTGTTTTCTCAAAACCGAACACCTCTCAAAATTGAAATTCTTCGGAACCGTCGGTGTCCGCTTATAAGGGAGTGCACTGTAGTAATTAAATAACAAAATTGAGCAAGCATTGTTTAATTTACTTTCTATCGTCCTATTTCTCCCTTTTTCATTGAAAACGTGAAGTGTGGGTAACCACAAATTTATGGTTCCTCCCTAAAAATGACGTCCAATTCCTTTCAAAACATGTATGTTATGTTATGTATTTACTTATGAATATACCTATGTCTGTCCCTGCAACCCCACAATTGACAGGTGAAGATGAGTGACAGCGCTTATGGCAGGTCAAAACTAACAGACTTTGGTGGTGGAGGGTAAATAGATTCAACTATGTATGTAAGTACATCCCATTAGAAAATACTTTGCTAGAAGCGTAATGTTCTAACAGGGATCATTGACAGGTTAAAACCGTGTTTATGAAAACATACATATGTAAGTGACATGTGGTTGGATGATGTTATATGAAAACTAGTGCTTAGGTTGTCAAATAAGCTTTTAAAAACAGTAAGAAAAAAAAGTTGTGAGAACTAGCATTGTCAAGATGGAGAATGACACGTCGATTTTTTCTTGTTTTATGAAATACGTTGATGGCTTCCGGCAATCGGCATGACCCTATTTACCGACTCGACTCTTGTTTTGAGCATCGGTCATCTTGTCCACCTACCACAAAACTTCTTCACAGCTAAATGTTTATGCGATATTGAGTACTGCAAGGTCGACCTTAACGAATTCCATCACTGACGCTATCACGACAGCATTTGAGTTCTGCATACCAGTTCTTGTTGTGTTAGACAACAGTTAAAGTCATAGGAAATCATCCAACGAAAACCTTCATGACAATCTTCTTTCTTTTTCTTAACTGTTAATTAAAACGCACTGCATTAACGAAACCACTTAGCGCTTTTTGACGCGTCAAAGATGTCATAGTCATATTGAGATGACATATTGGACCGTCAAGAGAATCAGTGCTGCCACATGCTAAAAACTATTCGTAGTAGTTATACTAATGAAGTAGAATGGTAGGTAACTCTTGCAGGCAATGGTAATTATAACGCAGTCAGAGACTTTTGCTACGTTTTTTAATAAAACCTTTTAAGTCATTCTTCCATGTCGTTATGATATAAAATCATTGGCCCGTATTCATAGTTATATTTCAAACCCAGGTGTAACTAATCTGGAGTCTAAAGTTAACACACAGGTTAGACACAGTTAGTGCTCATAGACAATTTGGCAGCTCTGTCTAATTAGATACGACTCTGACGTCTATTCTACTAAAATTGGATTTAATCTGAAACTGAAATTTCAAAAATACGATGTTTTTTACGGTTTTGCTGTTTTAAACAAAAATAAGGTAGGAATTATTATTGTACACGTATGTTTTGAAAAAAAAGGAAATTTTAAAATTACAGATGAGTGGCAAGGAACTTAAAAGAGTAGGGGAGCAGAACTAGTAGGAGACAGAGAAATAAATGCTGCGCGAAGGCATCTTAAAGTCGTGGACGATAAAAGAAACGACGTTAAGATGATATCACAGAAAAGCAGCGCATGGAGAGACATAAAAATTAATATGGAAATAGCTTTGTTTTGCTTTTTTTATGCGTTCAAATAGATATAATAAATAACATATAATGATGATGAAGTTTTGACGAAATATCCTATCATAAACTTCATATTACCTACATCACTTTGATGAACATTCCGACCAAAAAATCTCAAAGCTATTTGGAGTTGAAGGCTTCCAGATATTGGCAAGCCTATCTTACTTAGTTGGTCTTGAAGTCTTTAACCATCTCCAAGCTGCCTCTCAGATGCAAATTGGTGGTGTACAACAAAAACAAGTACTAGATTCAATTACCTGAGCGCAAAAATCACATCGTCAAAGAACCTCACCAGCGAAGTCAACGTACAAGCGAATAAAGTAGCACCTATCGCAGGATGCCTGAGAGTCGTCATCTGGCGAAATAAACATCTAAGCGTAGAAGGCAAAGATCGCATCTACAAAACCTGTGTGCGTCCTGTGTTAACAGTCACTGAGAGACTTGTCTAGAAGACAGAGATGAAAACCCTACGCTCTTTCACAGGATTTACTCTTAGAGACTTAATGCGCAACGAGGACATCAGGCAAATATGCAACATCCAGGATATTGTCAAGTGGAGCAGACGAAGGCGAAAAGAGTGGAACCGCCACGTACAAAGGATGCCCGACCAAAACCTCGCGAAATCAGTGATGCTGGGAAGACCCTCTACTGGTCTACCACCAAGATATGAAAATCGTGATCAATCGACCGACATTTGTCTTATTTAATTTAGGTCATTACCTACGTGGTGTGCTATTTTTATTCATGCAAAACTTAAATCAAATCACTCGCACAACGAAAAATTCCTAGTTTAATTTTTTTTCCTTCACAAATTTCTGACGATAAACACAACTTAAACATACGTTCTGTCGTGATTAATGTTAGACTCGAGTTTGTCGTTTAGACCCGGATTTAAATTATCTATGAATAAGATAAACTCAGGTTTAGCTTAGAAACAACATAATAAGAACTTATCAGACATCTATGAATATGCGCCATTCTCTTTAAATTTAGAAACTGCTCTGTGTTACCCTATACTTGTATTAGAGCATTTTCAGCTCTCGCAAATTTCAATGAAAGCATTACTATCTATGCCCCAAGGGCATTATATCCAAATGTGCATGGTCTACATGGCCCCCATTGACCAGCATGTCCAGCAGATTGATGTCTGGCATTCAGTTTCTGGATAATTCCTCTGCCTGCATTGAGAACATCAAAAGTATTCCTTCCAAGTTTCACATGTCTAATTAATAAACGAACCCACATGCCTGTTGAATATCAATGGAAACTGAACCTATCACAGATATACACTCTCTTCATTAACAACTGACATCAAATTTTGACTTTTCCTATTCCGGTAGAAAAAAAAAAAAAAAAACTAAAAATAATCAAATACATGTAAACTTTTCGCCTGGACAAAAAAAAGTATCTCATTCATTCATTGGAAAATAAGTCCGACAATGTGAAGAAAAATTCGCAGAAAAACAAATGACATTTCTCCAAACACTGAGTAAATCTATCGTCGTCTTCCTGTTCCTGCTGCTCTCACTGTGGTGGACCCTGACCGCTATTGTCACCCACATGAATGGCCATTGGATGCCAAAATCGTTCTTTAAATTCGAGCACGAGAAGGTGGCGTTTGTTGAGCTGTCCATATTGCATACGAACGTTTTGGAGGCAACGGTTTTCAGCGTCGTCGCTTTGCCCGGATATTTGAGTGTTATAAATTGCGGGAAGGGCATATTCTCTGGCAGTAATAGTTGGAGAAGATACCTCTGGCTGTGCCTGATACCGTGGTTAATTAATTACGCTCAAAGTTGGCTGGTGCATATTAGTGATTTTGTGTGGAACGTGACATTAACTTTGGAGGCAACAAATTTCAAGTCAATAACATTGCTGTGGGTATGTGAACTTATTGTGCAGGCGCTACTTTGGAGCGAAGTTTTTTGTGTAGCCCTGCAAGGATGGATTCTAATGAAGAACGCAAATACGGAAGAGTGTGATGATTCGACAGTGGGGCGTATGTTATATGCACCAGGTTTCTGGGGCGGTTTTATGTCAAAGAGTTAAAAACAGGAAATGAGGTATTGATACTGGAACGGATGTTTTGTATTTTTTGGAAATTTTTATTTATTAAAAGATAAATAACGTTAACTTTTGGAATGATGTTTTGTAAATCTTGGAAGGAATAAATTATACAATTTTTTACCAAAAATTATATGGTTTTCAAAAAGTGAGTTGAGAAAATTGTGATCAAAAGGATTATTGGTGCAACAGTTTTCGTATGCTTCATGGCTGCACCGAACAAGACATTGACAAGATCGTCTTAAAAAATATCTCGGAAGTCTAGTACAACAGACTGATGAAAACATTGGAGGCAAGGTCTACAAAGATTCTCCGTACTGAGACAGGGTACTAGACAAGAATTAGTGTGGATGAACGCTCTTATCTGAGGGGTTCTAAAAATGTCTTCCTTTTTATGCGTGTGTGTGTAAATTGTGGTAATTACTCAATCCCCAAAAAACATGTAGTTAGGAGGCAAAGACATGGCTCAGAGATGGACGAATTGACTGTTAATTGCTCAAGCAAACGAATAGGGAATACTAATGACTAGCAGAAGACATAGAACAGTTTTAAGTGGATTTAAAACTGTCATGGCGATTGCTACATCAAGAGAACGGAGAGCGCGTTGATATGGGTGCGAATGTGTTATATGCGGCAAACTCACGTAAGAAGTCTACAGCTATTGACACTCAATATTCACAAGGGGGCACGGCTGTTCTTTGACCATAAAACAGTCCACAAGATTGATCATATTGCGGTCGATGAAAGGCACACCTACAGCATTACGAATGTTGTAACCTTCCGAGCAGCCAACAGCAACTCAACTTACACCAATGTTGCAGTCAATGTATGGATGCAAGTATGCCAAATGCTTCAGCAATGAACAAGTACTGTGATAAGATACAAAATCGAATGGTTGCAATCGCAAGAGGCTGGCAGCACGTGTTTTAAGGTACCTCAATGGCTGGCAATGATGCCATTAGATCCGCTGTTATTTTTGTTGCTTAGTATATGTAACCTGCAGGACCTCCATTGGATTTATTTTCCAGATTGGCATCCATGGTGTTGTTGGCCATCATTTACTTAATACTTCCATGGACCTCAATTTTTTGCAGGCCGAAATAATTGGCAATCGTGATTAAAGGTGAATTTATATCGGCGCTCATAAAAATTGAATTATACTTTGATCTGCTGTACGTTCCTCTTGCTTTTTTTTCTGGCTCCTTTTCCGACAGGTTTTTTGGATGTCCTTATCATAAACATTACAAAAATCAGCAAGGTGTTCGAAAAAGTGATCAACAGAGTCCTGACTAAGTAATTCGGTTTTAAGGCGGGGTTCGAATTCTCAGTTTAACTTGATTTTAAGTTTAACTTCCTTTTTACAAAAAAATATAGCAGGTTTTTGCTCAACTAAAAAAAAAAGTCTCTCTCACTCTTGACACCCGTTAAAATATCCACCGATTTTTTTTAGCATCAGCTTAAACTGACACTTCTCCGTGGGGACTGTTGCCCAGTGCAACACTCTCTTCTTCTCGGACTGGAATATCTATTATTTGGCACCCCTCGCATGATGGTTTCAGGGCACTATTAAATATTTTTATACATTTCTGTATTAGGAAGCCTTCATGCAGAATCTGAGCACGAAAGGGCTTTTACCAAGAGGAATAGCCTCTGCTGAAGAAACAGGATATCAAACGATATTGGAGTCAGATTTATAGACTGCTCAGTACAAGTAGACCTAAAAAAATTAAATTTACAACTTCTCTATAGCCTTAGTCCCTATGCCAGGATTTGCGATCTAGGCCACTGCCTCTAGCTCACGTAGACTTGGAATCATTCGTTTCGTATGTGGTAAGCCCTCGGACTTCCAGTTGCATTTTTCCTGTTTCAAGCCATTTGAAGAATTTATTTATGTAGGTCAACCAATACTTATACCTTTACAACTCAGCTCTCATTTATTAACTTGGAACATGATTTCTTTATCAATCTTAGCGTGTAGCTACGAACGATGATACAGGTGTTTATTGGAAGGGTTAAATGAGAATTGACACAAAAGGCTAAGCGAAAGGAAACTTATTAACCAGAAAACATTTTTTTTCATTTATTAATGAGAACTACATACAACTGTTACTTTAATAGAATTCTCAGCCGAAGGCGATCATTCTTATCCTGTGTCCCCGTTGGACCATCAAGGACAACAGAACACATCATATCACATGAATTACTATGTTTATTTGTTGCAAAGACGAAAATAACAAACCCCTGGCCATAATAGAAGTAAGCGTAAGCACATCTCATGTACGTACATCATGTCAAAGCAATTTCCCCAAAACCCATCCCAAAAGATGACTTTGCTCGTATGTATGTAGCACTCTAAGGCACTTTGTGTGGCGACAGAATCGGGAGGGAAATAGAATGTTGAGTGTGTGTTCCTGAGAATGACAATCTGTCTGACCAAAAATGTCCTAAGGATATTTCTACAGTCGAAGGTTGTATGCTTTGAAGGCATCCATGCAAGGATAGGAACTGGGCAGACAGTTATATTAATTCAAATGACACTTTTACACCCGAACACAATTAAGCAGGTAAAAAGGACGAATAACTTTGCCCAAGTGCATTTCCCCCTCTTAGACTATTTGTCTATCTTCACAATGACCATTTATGCATAATTTAGGTGGGTGATCCTCCTCCGCATTCAAAGACGTTTCTCGAGGACGACTTGTTCAACAACCATAAAGAGACGTAACGTGAAGAGATAAAATCCTCTTTAGAAGCAACAACCAGAGGGATATTTCAGGCCGATGCGGCTGAAATGATTTGTCGAATTATCCACTTGGATCATTAGACCGCACTAGAATGTGTAGGTATATGTATGCTACCACTTCCATGCCCCAACTAACAGCTCCCAAGGCTAACGTCGAAACTTTATAACATCAAAGACCAACGATTCTTGGTTATTGGTATGAGATTGTGGGCGATTTTGACTAACTTTTACTGAAGAAAAAGTATAATTTTCTAAATTTATTTTTCTTTGTGCGGTTGACTTTGGCAACTAAGTGATAAATATGACACCAGAGAATAGGTCACAGTCAAGGATGTCAGAGGAAAAATAAAATGATTGAGCTACGAAGTCGAAGGTCAAATAGACCGATGAGAAAATAAGGCTGAGGGAATGATAATATCAAATTAGGACCCAAAAGTTTTGTTAATTTTTTATTTTTTTTAACCTAACTGTCATTGGGGAGTATTGATGACGGGTATCTTGAAGCGAGATGCAAATAAATTTCTGTTCTTTACTTTAAGTTTTATTTAACAATTTACAAAAAAATATATGAACAACCATTTTTTTTAGACTTCCTCAAAAGCGGTATTGCAGATACCGTTTTCATCGGTTGAAGTAGTACCGGATACGAGTGCAACTTTTTCTCCCTGTGGTTTCCAGTCTTTTGTTGATGAGAACAGAATTTCTTTGTTCTGAAATGAAAAGAAAAAAGTCATTAAAATACAATATTATTAGTTTAGTATGTTTATTTATACAGGGTGACGCAAAATGACATTTATAGCATTTTATTTAATAAGGAACGATACACAATAGGAGACCGAACAAAAATCATCAAAAAGTTCGGCTCAACTTGCCCAATCGTGAAGGTCCGTGCAAAGGATTTTGCCTACAATGCATATGTTGCCGTATAAAGCCCAGGAAGCCATTAAAACCCAACCGGATGTGTTTGCAAACCTCTATACAAGATGTCTGGCAGAAGGAAAGTTCCTTTTGCAATGGATGCGACAGAGACTGGTACTAATCCCGAAAGGCGACAAGCCCCAGAGCAACCATCGTCATGCAGACCGCTGTGCATGCTAGACACAGTAGGGAAAGTGCTGGAAAGAATTATCCGCGACAGACTTGACCAGTACACCAAAGGCGCGAACGGGCTTTCCAACCGACAATACGGTTTCACGAAGCACCACTCATGCGATACAAGCAGTTTGCGAAATTGCACGCGAAGCCATATCTGGCACCAGATGGAAAGGAGGAATAAAACAGTACTGTGCTGTAGTTACGCTGGAGGTCAAAAATGCATTTAACTCTGCTAGCTGGAACTTCTTTATGAGAGGAATATTCGAGTGCCAAATTACCTACTACGAAACCTTAAAGATAGGGCCTTAGGGCCTCACTACTCAATAAGGGCCTATCTCGAAAGACTAAGGAGACTCTTTATAAGCTTTATGGCGCTGAAGCATGGACTCTTTCGAAACCGGATGAAGATATCCTTGGTCGCTTCGCTTTGCGTTGACGTGCTTTGGAGGAGAAGATTCAACGAAGAAATTCAAGAGCTGTACAGCGACATCGACCTAGTCAAGAAACTGTGCATCAGTCGCCTAAAATGGCTAGGACATGTAGAGCGAATGGACACCAATGCTCCGGCCCGCAGAGTCTTCGAATCTAACCCGGAAGAACAACGCAGTAGAGGACGACCTCGTCTAAGGTGTCGCGCACAAGTAGAAGGTGACCTCAACCAACTTGGAGTGCGCAGCTGGAGGCAGTTAGCTAAGGGCCGGGCTAACTGGAGAGGCTTGTTGGTAGAGGCCCAGGTTTACCCCGAACTGTAGCGCCACCTAAGTAAGTAAGTTACTTTTAAGACAGAACCCTCTTCTACGATACGGACGAAGGGCCGAAAAGATACAAAATCACAGAAGCAGTTCCACAGGGATCAGTGCTAGGCCCAGCCCTGTGGAATATTATGCATGATGGAGAACTACGTATGCGGAGACTAAGAGGAGTGAAAATAATTGGATACGCCGATGACATTGCGGTGGTGATTGTGGCAGAGAAGTTAACTCAAATCTTCAACAATACCATCAAAGACGTGAGCTTCGCTCAGCAGGTTTGGAATTAGCGGACCACAAAACGGAAGCTGTCCTCATTAGCAGCCGCAAGAAGGTTGATCGTCTGACCATACAGGTAGGAGAATACACTATCGAGTCAAAGCCTTTCATGAAGTACGTAGGGGTACTGCTTGACCATAGGCTCAACTTTAGAGATCATATAACCTACACAAGCGTGGAGGCTATTCGGGCTGTTGCCCCAATATCCAGGCTGATGCCAAGTATTGGAGGACCTAGGCAGTCCATAAAAAATCTGCTTGCCACAGTGAGTAAGTCAATCCTCATGTACGCAGCCCCTATATGGCACCGCCATAACATCGTACATGAGAAGTATGAACTCTGTGCATAGAAGAGCATCAACCAGACTATGCTGCGCATATAGAACGGTATCAGGGGATGCAATAAGTGTAATAGCGGCGCGAATGTCCACCGAGCTAGAGGTCAAAGTAGCAGCATCAATATACAATGACGAAAACCGAGAGAGAAGAGCCATCAGAGCAGCTGCCGAGGAGAGGAGAGGAACACGAGAAAACACGATGAAGTAAACTTTTACCTTACTCAATTTCTAACGGGACATGGAAGGTTCCGGGAATTCCTCTACAAGTAAAATATCGCAGACGACCGATTCTGTCGTCATTGTGAAGGGGGGTTGTGTTTTAGCCACGTAAACATGCAGGAGCATGGAGTCTGGTATAACTTGTTGCACGGGCACCCCTCCAGCGCAAAAAAAAAGCCCAGCTTTTGCGAGATATGAAGCTAGCCGGCTACTAGTAACGGTAGTTATGTTGCAAAAAAGCAGAGAAAAACTCGATGAGCGTTGAAGCCCATTACCAATTAAATGTCCTCGTTAACAAGTCAAGCTGCGAATATGGGTTACGGAAAATTCAGGAGCATTCCTCAGTGACAATGGCCCTGCTTAAGCACACTGTATGGTGCAGTGTATCGCCCGAAAATATCACTGGCCCATACTTATATAAAAACTAAGCCGATGAGCAAGTTAGCATTAATGCTGCTCAATATCGGAGGACTTCGGAAAATTATTGAGGCCAGCTGTGCAAAACTCTCCACAACTCTCTGTACAACAGGTGGGGCCACCGTGCAGGCTGTATTTTCCGACTCAATCCTGTATATTTGTTTATTTATATGTCTAACCAGCTATTCTGAGTGTTGACATATTTTGCCTAAGAATAGAAAAAAATAGAACGTAAGCGAATTTAATTTAAGTCATGCTATGTTTTTCAATCTGAAATCTACAAACTCCGTTTCTTTATAACTCGGGATAAAGGTTAAGCTTAGATACACCAGTGTTAGCTCTTGTTTAGGCTTCGAGTTTAAGGATGCATCACGCAGTAACACATGATGATAAACGCAACGTCCAACCATACGTACGACAGTGTTAATGATGGTTATGTCAAAATTCTGACTTGTCCGTTCACCAGACATTCCACGACTTAAAACTTTCCGCTTTTAATATGTGCTCAAGCGTGTCATACTTAATATAGAAAATAAATTCTATTCCTTGGTACGTATTTTATTCAAAATCGCAAAAAGGAATATAAAAGCAAATAACTGATCTCTATGCCACCGTCGTCGGTAAAACTTTTGTCTTATCCCTTAATTCCTATTAAATTCCAAAGCCAATTCCCATCCGCACCTTCTTGGGCAGGAAAGATCATCGACTTAATCAGAAGTTTGTCGGTAGCACCCTTAAACATTTCCAACCACTCGCTGGTCTCCCTTAGCCTCAGTTGCCCTCATTGACTCGTTTAACTTGACTAAGTTCCACCAAAAAGGATAATCCCACGAAAGCAATTGAATTGGCTACGCGATTTCTGAGAAAAACTTTTTTCCGCAGCCCCAAGTCATCCGCAACCTGCCCACCATCAGCTCAGTCAATTTACCCATCTTCGACAACTGACCTTACCTGCCTACTCCTGTAACTAGGGTTTCACGAGGACTTAGTTCAACAATTTAATTAGACAAACTTAAGAGTTCCACACAGCGAGCACCCCCGCCACCAATTCTAACACGGGTATGCTTGGGCTTTCATTGTAGCTGTGCGGCACCTTTCCGACGACGACGGTAAAATTGGTAAAAGTATGCTTCGCAACACATTCACGCAATTCCAAATGCGAAATCAATAACTGGCCCGGATGGAAATAAAAAACCATAAAAAACGAATAAAAGCGGACTACAAAAAGTTCCATTTAATTACAATGTCCACTTAGTTTAGAACAGGTCGACCGACCCTACGTTGACAGCGATTCAGGTGATGACAATGAACTTATAGGCATTTAACCCGCTTGGCATAAGGATAAGGAAACGTGAATTAATGTGTCGCTATCACGCAATAGAAAGCATTCTAATTGGAGGACATTCGGGCATAGTGGAGGACCCCCTCTCGCAAGTCCTGCATTACAAGTTGTTCCTTTTTTTTTGAAAGATTTTCCATTGTTAACTTCATAGCTTCATAGCTTGAGCTATATATTATTCTGGTTAATGGTCGCAGACCATCGGAGTGTTGGATGGCCACCCATTACGGAGATGATTTCAAGTACAATTGCCAGGTCCCGAAAATTACTGTGCATACGTCTCTATCTCTATAAAAAATACGTAAAATGTTGCTCAGGGGAATGAGTAGATACTTATGTTTTATGACATCACTCGCTCTCAAGTAGGCTTGAGTAATCCGTAATTGTTTGGGTAATTTCGATAATACCCTGTTGAGAGGTGATTTAGGGGGATATTCCATTGAATTGTGTACACGCGTGCTCGGCAGTAATGATAAATAAATGAATAGAATGATTTAGAGGTCAATTAAGTTAATAAGTTTTAATGACGTTATGAAAGGCGGCCCTAGGATAGCCAGTGGTGTTAACCCTTTTCTTATCGGTAAGTGTGTGTTTATGTATGTCCATTTTTGAGTTGGAGCATGTTCTATTAATGCACGCAATTGTTAAAATCGTAAGCACATGAGCACATAAAGTTAAGGTCACAATGCATGATCCAAACTAAATTGACATTTTCTCAATTCTGTAAGCTAATGGACAGCACCTAGCTAGTAGCTAAATATATAAGGATTATTTAATGCAGCCAGTTGGTGGAATGGACAATTGGATTTCGTCAGGGGCTAAATATATATTTTTTTGTTTTCCTCAGCATTACCTTTGGTTTCATTGTTACTTTAAAATGTTTTTGGCGTGTTTTTAAATTCCAAGCTGAACCTTCCAACGCTCATTCAATTGCACTTAAATTGCATCGCATTGGTTTTGTAAAAAATATCGATCTCGAGATTTTGATTAATCTTGGTGCGACTATAACTGCTTGTTGTAAGAATATAAGTCGTAAGAGTTCCTCTCGTCAAGCATAGATAAAGGCTAAGGATCAATAAAAGAATTTACATCAAGGAAAGTAGCATATTCACATATGTATATCTAGTCAGCAAACTAATAGACGCTAAGTACTTTAAATGCAATCTCGAAGAGCATTTGCACATTCATAGTGAAAGACAGAAGCGAAATACATATGTACATACATACATACATTCATATCTTCCAATAATACGCAACACACTCAAAGAGAAAAGCAACGAAACGATGGCAACAGACTAGAGCTCTAGTCCATCAAAATCGCAAAAAGTTCTAGTGCATCAAAATCGCCGTGCATCCATCGCCTTCCATGATTATCAATAGTTCATTGACCACCAAATTCCACAAAAGCGGGGATAGAATACCTCCTTGCGGAGTGCATCTGATGGGGGATTTTCTAGTAGACGTCCCACCCAGCTTGGAGTTGATAATTCGACCATTGAGCAGTAGATTGATCAATTCTCGAAGTGAGCTGTCAACTTTCAGGTCTGATAGTGCATCTGCTATCGCTGATGTATTGACGGTGTTAAGAGCGTATTCCGAATTCCTTATGGAGCAGGGAGAATTCGATATTACGTACTTATGAGCGCAATGCCGTCTCGACTGATTTACCTTTGCAATATGCATGTCAGGCGGCTGACAGTAGTTTCCTATCAATCAGTCGTTCTAAAATTTTTAAGAGGAATGATGATAGACTGATAGGTCTGAAATCTCTTGGATATGTGTGAGAGCATTTACGAGCTTTGGGTATAAAGACAACTTCAACTTCAACTTTTTAAAATTGTCTCCAGCAGCGGCAAGATTATGTCGGATGACTTGTGCAACTCGGCAGGTATTATGGCGTCCCACGGATTTATATGGCTTGAAGCTGTGTAGTGCCCAGTAAGTTTGACAAATACAACTCCCTCTGCGGCACTGGACATTATGTTCCATCTGATACCTGTCGATATTTTTAGCAAGCAAATGGCAGCGATTGCAGCCGTTCCCCTTGAAGCTACCCGACAGTGGTCAAGAAAAGAATTCGGCCACGCCTCTATTCTGAATAAATTCAAAATCTCTCCCGAAAACATGGACTACGCCATCCCACGTCTAAATTTTGAGAAGAAGTTCCTAGTCACCATCCCCTTCAGATCACTCTGGGAGGACGATGCATTTTTAGAAGATGAATCGATTCACTTCTACACTGACGGGTCAAAAACCAAAGACGGAGTTGATGCAGGTGTTTTCTCTGATAGACTTAACCTTAAGCTCTCTTTCCGTCTTCCAAATCATTGTAGCGTGTTCCAGGCGGAAATAATGGCGATCAAAGAAGCCCTGTCTTGGCTCAAGAAAAACGTGATATCTGTTAGAGATATCCGCATCTTTTCAGGCAGCCAGGCAGCAATCAAATCCCTGGAATCGACCTCTATAAAGTCTTTAGTAGCCTTAGACTGCCGTTCGTCTCTTGTGGAGATGGCTGAGCAGTTCAACATTCACCTGTGTTGGGTGCCGGGGCATAGAGACATTCCAGGGAATTGTAAGGCCGATGAACTCACCAAAGAAGGAACAACTATACCCATCTTGCCTGAAAAAGGCACCTTAGGTATACCAATTGCTACTCGCAAACTTAAACTAAAGCTGGATGCTGTCGAGAGTACAAAACTTAGGTGGAGAAGTGGATCAACATGTATAGCGACAAAGCAGATTTGGCCAAAGCTGGATCTAAAACGCTCTAACAATTTGATTTCTCTCAATAGATTGCATATCGGCACCACAATAGGTGTCATCACTGGACACTTTGGGCCTCTTTGCGAACGACTTTTGTAGAAGCTGCATGAATGAAGAAGAGGAGGAAACTATCCCACACCTTCTTTGTTTCTGCCCAGCTCTCTCGCGTAGAAGGAAGCTTCACCTAGGAGCTCCCTATTATAACGTTATAGGCGACCTGATGGATATCGACATTAAGAGCCCCCTACACTTCATAAGAAGCTCAAATTGGTTTTAACGAGTAGGTAGGGAGGAACTTTCTCCCATGATCCACGTGGTATTACAATGGACCTACCATTGGTCTAAATGTGTTGTCGAGTCCTAGCTGGCAGCCACTTCAACCTAACCTACCCTACATAAGCAAGTTTGAAGAGTTGATTATTTGGTGGTAATATAATACCACCAATGAGATACTTGCAAAATTTGTACCCAGCCTGAGGTCTTGGAAAACGAGGCTCTCCTGGAGAGATTACTTCACATATCATTCACAGTGGCTGGACTTACAGAACAATAAGTTGTCTGCTTCTATATAGATCCTCCATTCACCAAACCGAATCTACTCATAAGGAGCACAAGCTGCAAAAAAATAAGGACACTTAGTTAAAACCACGACGGAATCCGCAATTGATAAGGTCGATAAGGAAATGCGTTGGACCATCACACGTAACCTAAAGTAAACATTGTTGTTCGTTCCATTTACGGGGTTTCAAATGTATTTTGGGCGCACAAGGTCGTTGTTAGACTTGCTAACTACTTAAGCTTGTTGAGTTCTTTCAGATCATGTTAATTATGGCATCTTTCTATATTGGTGACGAAATGTTTTCATGGAAAAATGTATCATTGTATACACCAGCGTTTTTGGAAAAAATGTATCTAAGAATGGTTTTAAAATTCCTAATTCATCAGAGGTACTACCTGCCATAAAAAATAGAAATATAATGTACCCGAGTGCCACCAAAATCCTTTTTTACGGAATTAATTCACATTTTCCGCACACTAAGGCGGGAACACCAAAATTAACGCAACGTAATGGAAAATGCCAATCGACACCTAACGGCAATGGATGTATGTATGTGCTCCACACTGACCATGTTAACAAACAGCGAACAAATCCTCCACATCATTGACAGCAATTGCTTCCCATGAATAGGTACACTTATATTTTCGGGGCTAAAACGATGCTTGACAAGCGAAACGCCTACCCCCATTAAAAAAAAAGTTCCGAATGCATTCAAATATTCCAACTGGATTCATGCTGATAAAATTTTCCTCGTCCTTTTGTTGCTTATAGGCCTCTAAGTGGGCGCTGCAAGTAATGGCAATAGTTTTGGAGAGAGGGCCTTCAACACGTAATGCACCGAGCCAACAGCCAAATGTGAGCGTGTAGCCAGTGGATAAGTTTCGATTGGAAGTGACAACCGCACTTAATAGGTTTACATTATCTCACTGAAAATTTTAATAGGCAAATCCGGTTTTGTTAAGGGTTTCAGCAGCCTTCCAGTCTACCTACTGCTGGTTGGTATTAATGTGATTTTCACATACATAGGTTTCCTTACTCCACCCTGCAGCTCCGTGCTACGCAGCAATATTCTCTGAAGGACATTGAATCCATTAACTCATTTCTCCAAAAGGACGTTTAAGTTGATCGATTTTTTTGTTCACCCCCAAATCACTTGTGTTTGGGTATTGCAACCATTCCGGGAATTTGCCTACACCTATTGGAATTGTGCGAATTCATCATGCATCAGGATATTGGGCAAAAATTGTTTGTGACTTAAGTAGCATATCCGATTCGAATTTATTGTCCACTGTTTTCGGTGTTTCTGCCACAGATCCATTTAGAAATGGCAATAAAATTGGAATTGTCGGAATTGTGTCGCATTTGTTAGGGCGTGCCTGTGTGTGGATGGTGGTAAATTTTGCATCGAATAAGGATTTGTCGATTTGCGCGAAAATTTGTCGAAAGCCCTTTTGCCGGAATTAAGATATCAGATATCGCAATGGAATAGTTTATAGTTTATGTGTATATGCATAAATGATTCAGATACTCGTATCTGTATTGTACACGTTTTGTGATAGTGCATCCGAATGCAAAGCGTCAGGAAGTGTGGGTGGGTTTTGTTTATTTATAATGGAAGGGGGTTTTCGAAATGAATTCGGGTGGTTTCCACAGAAGAGCTGAATTTGTAATTGGAATTCTCAGAAAAACTTATTCATTCTGTCCAAATGGATGCATTTGAAGTGCAGAAAAGTTTCGAACAAAGTCTGTGAATAATATACATATGTACATATCTAGGCATTCACATTTTCGCTTTCGATTTGACGCGAAATTGCTGTATTACATGTACATGACGCTGTAGCTGTCATATATTTAAACATGGGCGTTTAAACGGTAGATGGGGGCACAATATGAACACAGAAAGAAAACTATCTGTCTGCCAACTCTACGTAGCGAACGTGTCGGGTACCCAGCATTTCGAGTTAATATTAGGTTTTAGCCCTCTTTGTAGGTTAATAGTGGTTTATTGTCTTAGTAGCTATCGTATATTGGTACAGATGATGTGCAACACATCACATGTGCAATACATGTATCTTACCATCAATTAGAAACTCTGACGTTTTACTTACTTACTTACTTAGGTGGCGCTACAGTTCGGGGTGAACCTGGGCCTCAACCAACAGGCCTCTCCAGTTAGCCCGGTCCTTGGCTAACTGCCTCCAGTTGCGCACTCCAAGTTGGTTGAGGTCCCTTTCTACTTGTGCGCGCCACCTTAGGCGAGGTCTTCCTCTACTGCGTTGTCCCTCCGGGTTGGATTCGAAGACTCTGCGGGCCGGAGCATTGATGTCCATTCGCTCTACATGTCTTAGCCATCTGAGGCGACTGATGCGCAGTTTTTTGACTAAGTCGATGTCGCTGTACAGCTCGTAGATTTCGTCGTTGAATCTTCTCCTCCAAAGCCCGTCAACGCAAACGGGACCGTATATCTTCCGAAGAATTTTTCTCTCGAAGCGACCAAGGATATCTTCATCCGCTTTCGACAGAGTCCATGCTTCAGCGCCATAAAGCAGGACTGGGATGATCAAGGTCTTGTACAGAGTCTCCTTAGTTGTTCGAGATAGGGCCTTACTACTCAATTGCATTCTCAGCCCAAAGAAACAGCGATTGGCAAGAGTAATTCTTCGATTGATTTCTGATGAGATGTTATTTTCAGGGTTAATAGCAGAGCCAAGGTAGACAAAGTCCCTTACTACCTCGAAGTTATAGTAGTCGACTGTGACGTTCTGTCCAATTCGTCGATGTTGTGTGTCCCTTCTTGTCGACAGCATATACTTTGTTTTGCCCTCATTTACAGCTATGCCCATTTTGGAGGCTTCTGTTTCGATACTAGCGAACGCACCAGTGACAGCCCGCTGTGTTCTGCCAATTATGTCGATGACGTTTTACTGTTCCAATTATTGAACACGGATAATTTCGTATTGGCAAATGAAATAGGACTAGAGCAGCGTCTGCCTAATACTTGACGCAATGGACCGTACGTGGCCCAGCGCCTAGATCGCGACCATTCCTGTTGTGCGTGTTAAATTTGTTTGCACGTGTATGGAAGGGACCTCAATTTGATACGAATTAACCAAGAGCCTCGGAAACGAATGACCCTACTTGCTGTTGAGGACACTGGCAAAAAGAAGAAATGTTCGAACCCTTAACAGACCACATGCAGCCAATCAATTAGCAGAGCCCCTAGACTTCTTAAGATAGCTCGGACATGTAAAGCAAATGAACATCAATGCTCTGGCTGGCAGAGTCTTCGAATCTAACCCGAAGGGACACCACAGTAGAGGACGATCTCGCTTAAGGTGGTGCACACTACTTATGCGGAACGTCAACCAACTTGGAGTGCTAAACTTGAGGGAGTTATCTAAAGACCGGGCTCACTGGAGAGGCTTGTTGGTTGAGACCCAGGTTCACTATGAACTGTAGTGCCACCTAAGTAAGTAGGTAAGTATCCGAAACGGTTTTTTTTTAGAAGCTTTCTCAAGACAGTTATTACTCTCGGAAACTTGTCAGACATTCGGAACAGGTGGGTGGATAGTTTTTATACTCCACAGGACCACATGACAGCAAAGGGCTTCAGACCAATAATTCCCTCTTCTTTTGTGCTTAAAACCTTGGAAAGGAAAGGAAAGGAAGCAAATGTGACAATGGTCAGTTGTGCCGAACACAACACGTATGTATAAAAGGAAAATCGGTAGAAATAGCTCTGCACGAAGTGGTGGGGAAAATAGATGCTGGTCTGCATTATGGGGAATTTGCTCTAGCAGCCTTCCTAGATGTAGAAGGGGCCTTCAACAACGTAGAGAGTAGGGCCATGAAACAGGCCTTAGATAGCACGGATAGCATGTAGAATGCTCAGTGCACGCGCGCAACATCAACTCTGCTCGCGGAAATAGCTCTGTTACGAGATCTGTAACTAGAGGAACCCCCAAGCGAGAAACCTTATTCCCTTTTTTACGGATACTGGGTATCGATAGGATTCTGAAGAAATTAAACTCAATGGGTATACGTGTCACCGCATACGCAGATGATGTGGCGCTCATAAGTCATAGGTTAGGGTAAATTTCCAAATTCTCTGAGCGAAGTCATGGAAGCCGCTTTGACAACTCTCAGTGGTTGGGCAAGAGATTGCGGACTTAATATCAATCCATCCAAAACGGAACCGATTCTCTTTACAAAAAACGACAAGATACACTTCAAACTGCCAAAACTGGACGATGTGGAGTTGTCCCTTTCGAACAACGCAAAGTGTCTTGGTATAATTCTGGACAGAAAGCTGAACTGGAATCTAAATATACCGGAACGAGTCAAAAAGGCATATAAATTTCTATTTATATTCAAGAGGTACAGCACTGGCTGTATATAATGGTCGTTAGACCCATTCTCACATATGAGGCACTTGTGTGGTGGAGAGAAACAAACAAGAAAACAACATTAGAAAAATTAGCAGCGGTACAAAGAACGGTCAGACGACATTACTCCCGTGTTCGACTTCGACACACCGTACGAGACAACGCACCCAGGAAGGGAGTATCTACTGGCGCGGGAATGCGACAACAAAACAAAACGAAATCGCAATTTACACAGATGGATCAAAGACATCCGAAGGAACTGGCTCTGGGATGTACTCTTCACATCCGGACCTTAAAGTGTCTCTGAGACTGCCAAGTACATGCAGTGTCTTCCAATCAAAAGTTCTAGTTGTACTCAGGGCTGTGGAACTATTAGAGATGAAATCAATATCCGATAAGGATATTGTCATTTTTATCGATAGTCAGGCTTCACTCAAAGCGCTTTCATATCGAATATCATAAATTCTGAGATAGTCAGGAGCTGCCGCACTATGCTTAAGGTATTATGCCAGCAAAACCGCGTAAAACGATGCGGGTGCCAGGACACTGCCTGCGAAGCCTTGCATATCAAACCACCTCCGTGCGAAGTTAAGGCTACCATTAAAGGCAAAGTAAAAACAGGAAACCAAAGATGGTCAAATATAGCAGGTCACAGGGTATCCAAAGCCTTGTCGCTAGAATTCGACCGGAAAAGAACTAGGGAAATTCTAAATCTAAACAGAGTTCAGCTAAGAGTAGCAGTAGGAATCTTGTCCGGGTTCTGCCTTCTTGGAAAGCACTCCAAGAGACTGGGCCTTACAGGCACGGATGTAAGTAGATACTGTAACGATATATACATCGAAAAGGTCAACACACATATACTGTGTGAATGTTAGGGAATAGCTCGAAATCGTAGGAAATACCTACGTAGGTAACTACTTTTTCTGTAACCTAGAAGACGTAGGTCTTATCAACCAAAATAGGTTACATGGATTCTGTAGGGAAATCAAGTGCTTCAAGGAAAGTGTTTAGGTTTCCATTTGATTTTATGGATTTTCCACAGGTATCGCGATGGGCGCTAGTGTTTTATGAGATTTCCCTCATAACCCGAAAAGAGTGAACCCTTTCGCTCTTTCGTGCGCCTATTATGGGCAGCTTGCGCAATTGAAAAGTGGAATTGGATCTCAAACAAATTTGAATGCGAAACTTGAAGTAGCTATCAAGTTGATTGGAGAAGCTTCTTGGTCGACACCTAGCTTTACACACACCTATAGTGTCATTTATGTATGTTGGTAAATATGACGGTTCTACTCACCACACAAACATAACTTCATGTGCCCTCAAAATTTTAACAAAATTAATTTCCATTTACTTCATCACATGATGGGCATACTCGGACACCCCAACGCGAAGCTACAAAGTGTTGACATAAGCCACCTGCATATTGGCACTCCTTTATTTTCAATTAAAGCCTCGGGTATAACGTATCATACTGTCATAAAGTACGGTGTCCTCTACAAGTTTAATAATTTTTTTTTTATAAATATTTACGAGCGTTCGAAAAACTCCACGGCAACGATAAACACCACCAGTTTAATTGCAAACAATTAATTACACTGTTAATACCTGTTAAGAATGCCCTGTTGTCCATTATACTCGATTGCAATTAATTCATTTGGCCGATACACATCATTGACATCACGCGCTTTAGCATATGCCCGATGGGATCGATTTGTTAATGTGAACCTTAATTAACCTCAACTTACCCATCCGTCCTTGTAGATGCGATAGGCTAAAAAGATGGGGAATGGAAGCAGAGTGCAGGACCCCATTAGCCAGCCTAAACCGTCGGCCCACGCCGGAAACCTATAGTCGCCAAATTCTGTCGGTTCAATATCGTACATTATAAATGCGAATACAGCCTACAATAATTTTACAAAATTTTGATTAATAGAAATTGGAGAAAACTCACCACAAAAAAACACTTACCACAGATGCGATTGGTGTAATAACCATCCAGACCCAACGCCAATAAAAACGCATTATTCCATACAAACTGATTCCCATCTCGACCATGTTGTCAAAGGTGCGTTGGATGCCGTAGACCCAGGACAAAATTACGACCTGCCAAAAATAATTTTAATTTTAAAAACAGATAAGTATACGGTATAAGGAAAATGACAAAAAAAACCGTTTAATGGAACTATCTTGGTGGAATCTAAGGGTCTTAGCAGGGCAACATATTAAGTTCGCAGCGAAAAGAGCGGCAAGGACCACCACATCGCTCAGTAGATTAATGAGAGCTCATATCGAACAGTGTCCGAGCCACCGGTCCTGGTAGTCGCAGGAGTGACCCCGATTGATCTTCTGGCCGCAGAGAAGAAATACATCCACCTTAGAAAACATGAACTAGGCAAGCGGATGGCAACAACAGAAGCAAAAGAGATCACCAAACAAAGCTGGCAAGAGCGTTGGAACTCCGAGACTAGAGGCAGATGGACAGCAAGGCTGATCACCAACGTTTCTGAATGGTTGGTAACTCAGTTTCTTACTGGGCATGGTTACTTCAACGCGTACCTGTATAAGATGGGGAAAGTGAGGAGCGCAGCTTGCCAGTACGAAGACTCTCCACATGACGACGTAGAACACACATTTTCTAGCTGCATAAGATGGGCAGCAGAAAGAAGCAGGCTGCAACTGGAGATAGGCCACATAAGCCCAGAAAATGTCGTAAGCATAATCCAGCAATGAAAAATGGAATAAAATATGTTCCTTCGTCGAGGCTGTACTGAAGACAAAAAAGTGAGAGGGAGATCAAACTACAATCTCACAAAACATATTCGTGTTTCCTCCAGAGGGGAAAGAAAACGACACCACTCTGAAGTAATGCGAAAGCGGTTCCAGAGTGGATGGTGTCAAAGATGAAATAGGGGTTAAAGGTGGTTTTTTAGTGGCCTAAGAGGAAGTCATACTACTTGAAGCAGAGCGGGCCTGTTTCTCGTGAGCATTATCGTTTTCCACCAACCTCAGGGAATTTCAAGATGGTTCGAGAAGGATGACAGTAGATAACCTTTTTGTACTGTCAAACAGAGCGAAGCTTTAGGTCTGTTCCCGTACTTTCTTCACCAAAATTTACAGATTTCCAATTCTCAAGGAGTGGGGATAAAAATCTCTCAGAGAGAGGCAGCAACACCATAAAGTATGGGAACACATTGAACAATAAAAGTTGTCCCCTTTTGAAATGTCAAAAACATATGTTGTTTAAAGAGAAATGTTATTTTTCTTTTTAAGTTTTCTGCTCTGTTCACATTTCTATGTTTTTTTCCACATTAAAGGATTTTAAAAATTAATTAATTAAATGACGAAGATTACCTTCTATGTTTTTCTAAAATAAATAAATTTTTGCCAGCGGAAAAAAAAAAACAAAGAAATTGACAGTTCTCGGCGACTTGACAGAGCTCATAAATCTGCCCAAAGAAATTTCCTGGACTGAAATTTACAGCGTGGGGAAATTTTTTACTCTCTCGGGAGGTCTTTCGTCTGAGAAAAACTACGAAATTTTGCTGTACGGGAAATTTCGTAAGATTTCGTAGATATTCGCTGTTTTGTACGGGAACAGACCCTTTGTTTGTATTCGATTTGGTAGACAGAAGAGCTCTTTTCTACAAACTCATCAATTTAAGCATTTTATCCATGTCCTCACATAGTATGTAGACTAATAATCGAACTGCCGTTTGCAATGGAAACACTTTATCCAAATATCCGAATTCCTAAAGTGTGTCACCTTATAGTCGATGAGATACTCGACTTAGAGCACCTCCTCCAGTCCGATTTCCTTGATGAAGCGGAGTATCTGGAGTGGATCTACCAATAGTAGATCTTCTTCTAATAGTTGGTAGGCACCAGGGTGTTTTCTTCTTTTGTGGATCAGTGGTCCACATTATTTTGAAAGGTGTCCTAGGGTTTACCAAAAGTCTCCGCAGAATCTGCGGTCTCAGCTTTCTCGCTGCCTGTGTGCGATGCATTTTCCATTCGCGATGCCTTTTTTGATTATCCTTAGTATGATTTCTTTAGCAGTTCTTTCTAGCACTAGGTGTAAGAGTGTGAGTCCCAATATCACTTCCAGTGCTGCTCTGTACCTTTTCAAGGGTTTTCCTTGTTGTGCTCTGCTTAGTTCTTACAGCCCAAGCTACCGCTCTATACGTTATAATCGGCGTGACCATCATGTTGTACATCCTTTTCAGTGCAGCTGGGTTACATCCCCAAGTTGCTTCTGCACACCATCAGCGCTCGCGTTGCTTTCACTACTACAGCTTATTTTTGTTTCTTCCAGAGAAGTTTGCTGTCTAGATACTTGACCTGATGTTGTGGTTCTATTCTGATCTCTATGCTACCCATGCATGAGCTACATAAGTCTTCTTCTGGTGAAGGGTTTCACTATGATTGTAGTCGGATTTATATTTAATCCTACCATCAGACATCATTCTTGTGTTGTTCTTAATCCCCTCAGTGTTATCTCACAGAGTATTCAGTTTCTGCCGTTCTTGTTCTTAACATCTCAAACATCCATTTAGATGTCGTTGGGTCTAGTCCTTTTCTTTCGAGGGCTCTCTTGATAGCTTCATGAGATGTGTTATCGAAAACTCCTTTGATGTCCAAAAAAGCGCAGATAATCGTTTCTTTACAGTCAATAGCCTCTTAAACCAGGCTCAGATTTCCCAACCCTACATCCGCGTTGGCTGTGGTGGAGAAGTATTCTCTCTAGCACCATCGTCCTTATGCAGTATCTAAGACCTTTTCCATTATTATGAACGGGGTCAAGCTGATTGGTTTGTAGGATTTGGGTGATGATTCTTGCCCGCTTTAGGTATGGAAATCATCTTACCCCTTCTCTATGGTCTCGGTATGTACTCGAGGGCCAAACTGATCCCAATTATCTCAAGGAGGTGTGGCATGATTTTCCTCATACCTGTTTCCAGGCAGTATAGTGATACGGGGAATTGAAAGAGATCGAGCTTTTGAAAAAATATATCTTCAAGCATCGAATACTCCAACATACATATGTAGGTATGTATGCTGTATGTGGAAACGGGTCTGTCTCTACTTCGTTTGTATACACTGAAGTAACAATTTTAGTACATACTATGTCTTAAATAAAGCTGCCAAACCAGCACTTACAGAAAATTGTACTGTGCTTGATTTAAGACTTGATTTCTACAGGCTGTGAGAAATGCTTTTTTTTCAGCTGTCTTAATAGGGGCCCTTAGCATTCCAGTGCTCGAACCAGAGATAAGGAAACCAAGGGATATTCATAGATATAAAACTAGTCTTTCATCGACATCTAAAATAGGCAGCTGGTAAGGCAGCAGGGTTAATACCGGCGCTTGTAATACCAAACATTAACGAAAGAAAATAATAAGTATAAGTGGCTTGAGCCACTGAAGGCTTACGAAACACCTAAGCGAACCTCAAAGATTTTTTAACAAGACGCTGCAAACCTATGGAACACCAAATGAAGGTCCTTGCAGACTTTGTAATAAGTCGCCCAGTATGACTCTGGAACACATTTTGAATCTGTGACCCTGTGTTGGGTTCCTGGCCACACGGATATCTCCGGTAACGAAAAAGCGGACGAACTAGCCAGAGAAGGGTCGCTTAAGAACTTCTCATGGGCCCTTTCTGAGGCCAGTATACCGCTCAGTACACTGCAAAGGGAGATAGAAATCGAGGCCATTGAGGAGGCCAATAAACGCTGCTACCGATAAGAAACGGATTTAGCAACAGCTAAATCATTATGACCAGTCTACGACAAAAAGAGATCTATCAATCTTATGGAACTAAGTCAAAGGGATATCCGAATAGCTGTTGGCGTCGTGACAGGACACTGTGTGATAGGTAATCACGCTGCACGGCTAGGATTACGGCACAACGACTACTGTAGCACCTGCAGGGACGAAGAGGAAATAGAATCCGTTCGTCACCTAATTTGTGCTGGCCATTAAAAGAAGACGTGCTCCTGGCACTTACTTCTTTTCAGAACTAGACGTGTTAGGTAACATTGAGCTAAACAAACTCCTGAGATTCATACATTTATCTGGGTGGTTTAACTTAGCGGTCGGAGATTGATATTTAGGTTCCCAGGGTTTTTACTTATTAGGCACAATGGACTCTTAGTGGTCTAAGTGAGCCGTTGACAACCCTGTCAACAAGGGCACCCATTTACCTAACCTAACCTAATAGTGGTGACCTTAAGTGGATTATTCTGACCGAGGCTAAATCAGAGAACATGACTCTCAATAACAATTACGAGTGAAATAATCATTCGGAAGGAATGATTAGTATGGAGCATAATAGACAACGATATCGTAGTACAAGATATGTGTAAATCGCACAAAGAAGTAAGATAATTAGATAAATAATGTTCTAATCCTTTGCGAGAATGGGTATAAACCTCAATTGTCACACAACATTTCAGTTTCTTTTGTAATCATAATTATCCTACCATAAAATGTGTTTGGTTCCAACTCTTATTGAATCTATACCATCGCCGGTAGTAACTTTTAATTGATCACAAATTACTGAATAACATTACATCCGCTTAAATCGAATTGTTGCTCTACCCTAAATACGGTACCATTTAATGCATTTAAAACAATCACTCTTTGGAAACCATTTAATGACACCTCGCCCACACTGCATCCAAAAAATTATAATACTCCCCAAGCAGTCATCAACAGTTTACAAAACTCAGTGCCATGCCAACATAATTCACAAAAATTGCACTCGGCTCAACAGTTTTTGCAACTGGCCAATCCAACCACCTGAGCCACCCCTACTCTACTCTGCTTTAACGAACCCTAGTTCGCTTCGAGTTTGCCCACACTGACCAACCAAACTGAAACTCGACCGGATTGACCCATCTGCACTCCTTGCTCTGATTATTACTGCATCCGTGTAAATTAGCACAAAACCACTGGAGTAATGTTAGTGTTTTAGGCTGCATTACAGTGTTATACCATTGTCCTGCCATCAGGCGATTGCCAAGTAAAATATTTGTCATGTGTGGGTAGGCGGGTGGGTTTGGGACAGGTCGAATAATATACTACAGCTTTAGCTGATCTCAATTAGCCTCGATAATAATAATTAGAGCTTATGCCATAAGGGGAACAAGTCATATCAATTCGTTGCTTTAGCTGCAACCAACACCACCACCACAGACACATCAAATTTCTCATTCTCCTCAATTGGTGA
This sequence comes from Blera fallax, assembly GCA_946965025.1. NCBI lineage: Eukaryota > Metazoa > Arthropoda > Insecta > Diptera > Syrphidae > Blera > Blera fallax. The sequence continues at coordinate 45,474,572 of OX337245.1, forward strand.
AACCAACCGACCAACCGACTAACCACCTAACCAGCAAAACGGGTAAGCGTCAGCTTTGAAACACAACTGGCGGCGCTGGTGTAAAGAGTTGACAACAGGGATGCATTAATTTCCGAGGGAATCAAAATCAACCCACGTAGAAGACTGATTAGCGAAATCAATAATTAACGGCTAATTTGTGTAGCACATTAGTTAGTCGGTTTACAACGTGGTCAATTGGCAATGAACCAGAGACATGTTGGTTGTTGTCCATACTGGTGACAACCGCAAAACATAGCTTAATCGGAGGATAGGTTGTAGTCAGAAGTGTTATTGATGTAGGCACAGTTGCAGCTATCATATTTCGAGGATTTGTGAATTTGATGTAACCCTACTATCACATCCTTCAAAGGTGAGCTGCTATCTAAAGCTGAACCACTTTATCAATCCAGTTTGAATTTGATTAAAAGTCAATGCGGATACGAGTATGTCCTACTCGATACGGAACATATTTGTAATACGAATAACCTATAACACATGGTTGGTTGAACCAATGGAGTTGCCCTCGATGAGGTTTACTTAGAGGAAGACTTGGAAGGAAACTGTGAGTTGCACCGCCCACTATTTTATTTCTATATTAGTCGTACTGGGTAGGAGACTTTTTTATTAAAAGGAGCAACCAAATCTTAGAAGCACTCAAACTCTATACGGTCCATTGCACTTCCAGGCAGCAACTCCCGTCTGAAGTGCTTGGTGGCTGTGATTGCTGTTCCCCTGGCGGGGCTTGAACTTACACCGGCCAGGTTTCAACCAAATACACTACCCACTACTCTGTGGCCACCTCAAAAGGGTGACAGATCTTTAAGGTCAGTGGTAAGATGTTCACCTTATGGGTTCCAGAATAAGCACATTAAGCGTACTATGGTCTCCTCTTCGTCCTTATCTTTGCGACTTCTGCGAAAGTCATTATACGAACTTTTTAGCTATTAAGTGAGTTTAGGTGGGCAAAAACGCATCATCACCTCCACGTGGTGTCTGCTGGATAGCTATCTAATTGTGTAGCAACGATGAGCGTATGCTGAGTCTGACTGTACATGTGGAGCTGGACACACATACCAGCGCAAGCTCAGCCGGGTTAGCTTCAGCACGCATGTTCTAGACGAGGCATCTCTTGCTGACCTGACCCGCATTTTGCGGATCAGATGTCTAACACGAGGTCCTCAGAAGGAGGACGTGCAGCGGAGGAATTCCATCGACGGAATCAACGGCGACGTTGACGGTGACAGACAGACCAGCGGAAGCCTTGCTTGAGCTAGTCCGACATATTTGGAGCTCAGGTCAGTAAGGAACGTTCACGACTGAGGCAGGGTCTTGAAAAAGAGATGGTGGCGGCGGAACCATTAATGGGCCACCAGCAGCGCTCGCATCCCCGAAGAGGCTTACTGGCATCGGTGTAACCGGCCCCTCGTCATAGGGGTTGTATAAAGGGATCTGGCCCTCCAGGTTGGGGGTTGTGCGTCGGGGCAACTTCGCTACCATGTAAAAAACACATAGTTACGAAGCAATCAAAAGCCTCGGGTAGGTATGACCCTACTGTTGACGATATTGGAAAACGAAACAAGGACAACGATTTTCGGATCTGGACGTGGACTGCTCGGACCCTTAACAGACCACGTGCACTTTCCTGACTGAAACCACGCTGATAGGGGCCGATCAGGTTGCTGACGAAGGGTTTCAGGGGTTCACACAAAACGGCAAATAAGATCTTATACGCGATGTTGAGGAGACTGATGCCTCTGTAATTGGCGCAGTTGACGGAGTCTTGTGGATCGGGCAAATGGTGCTGAGATTCCATTTATCAAGCATACACTCGTCTAACCAAATCGTGGAAACGAGTTGGCGTATGCTCTCTACTAAGTCATTTCCAGCTGCCTTAATCAACCCCACCGGTAGGCCATCAAGACCTAAATCAGGATTTAAGGTGGGATATTGCTATCCTCACATCGTTTTGGTCAGGTGGATGGCAGTTTTTGCTATCATTGTCTATGTTGAAGGGTGCAATCTATCTAGCAGCGGTATAGTGGTTTTCGTCGCAACTGTACAGTCTGCAGAAGTTTTTCCATATGCCCATCGTTTACGATTTCCTTTTTTATCTCTACAGGTTTCCGTACGGGTCTTGTTGGCCTGCCACGTTCTTTGTTTGGTAAAACTTTCGTACATAATTCTTGGAGTATAATCTCTCAATATCCTCGAACGTTCGCGTCTCGTTTAGCTGCACGTGTTTCTCGGCATTCTTCGTCAAACCAGGAGTTTCTTGGTGGTGGTCAACTGAAACCCAGCACATCAGTTGCGACGTCTCTGATGACATGTTAGCAGCGTTGCCACTGGTCTTCGGCACTTGATGCTGACGGCATAGGAGTCGTGGAGAGATTTCGGGATACGCGTTCGGCGAAGTTTCTGGCGGTCTCTTGCGATTACAGCTTTTCGTCGTTAAACCTTCTCACAGTTATTCTTCTTTGTGGCGTTTGGGATATCCGCATTCGTACCTTGACCGCCAAGGTAGTGATCCGAGTCGATGTTGGCTGCTCGGAAGGTTGGGACATCCAGAATACTGGAAACATGCCTTGCGTCAAACGCAATGTGATCAATTTAGTTGACTGTTTCATGATCAGGAGACTGTCATGTCCCCTTGTGTACACGGATTGAGATGAGGAATCCGTGTGCTTGCTATGATGTCGTTTCGTCCCGCATCAGAGCCAATAAGTCTGAGTCCGTTGAAAGATGTGGTGTCATGTAGGCAATGTTTACCAACTGCCTTACCAAAGATGTCCTCCTTTCCTATCTTGACGTTAAAATCGTGCTAGGCTAGGGTATTTAGGACATTGCTCATAGGTCTTGTCCAGAAACTCGTAGAAACATTCTTTGATAGCGTCGTCCTTGTCCTGTGTGGACGCATGACCGCATATTAGGCGAATGTTTGCAAATTTAGCCTTGGTGATACTCAAACACGTGTCAAAAACTCAAAACTTCTTACCTTAGTCTGCCGCATATAACAAAACCCTTGTTCTCGGAGTCGGCAGACTCTCATATTTTTTAAATTCTATCACAGTCTGCATTTGATATCCAGACTTTACACTCACATCGATTGCACGATGTCAACCTAATGTTACGCACAAGCTTAAATGGAGGACAGTAACACTGAAGTAAGTTTAAAGCTATCGTCAGTATATGTACATTTTTGGAATCGATATTCTGTTTACATTTAAGTTTTACCTATACGTGTTGACTAACGTATGTAAATAGAAATTCGTTTTAAAATGGTACTCCACGCAACAAATGCACTTTTAATTAAATTTCTCTAAAACGACCGAGAGTAGATTTAATTAAATCAGATTAATTCATCTAAAGTTTCAATAATATTTTCATCCAAACCTTGCTAACCATTTTCGCCTACAATACAATCTCCGCATCGATCAAATCCATTAAAGGAAATGAACAAACCCCATTTACGTTCCATACTCACCTCGCCAAGTCCCAAGAGCAGAATAGCCCACGATGCCGTATGCCATTCCATTAGAGTAAACAGGAATATACCAGCATCACATACCATCGGCAGTCCAGCAAGGAAGCAAGCCATACACACCCCGGCCGTAACACGCCACCGTTGGTCCCTTAAGTGCGGCCACTGATCAACAAGCGATGTACAAATAGCCTCTATACCTCCGAACTGGGAGCCCATACCCAGTGTGAACATCATCAGAAAGAAGGCCAGCGACCAGAGATGTGGCAACGGCATCATCAGGACAGCCTTTTGTTCCCCACAGAAAAAGAAGAAAAAAAAAAAATACGGAATAAAACAAAAATGGACATAAACAAATATTTAATCGAGAGTTTTTGCCTGCAGGCAATGTAAAAATAAAGAACAACTCACCTCTGGATAGGCAATAAATGCCAATCCTGGCCCAGACTGAACCACCTCTTCGACAGGTACGTCAATATTTTTTGCCATGAACCCAAGGAATGCAAACACCGGGAAGCCAGCGTAAATGCATGTGAAAACATTTGTAATCGAAACGAAAATCGTATCGGTGTGGCAATTATTTCGGAACTGCGAAGTGATGTGGTTTTTCAAAAGGATTACATCATTAAGAGATGAAAATAAAGCCGAAAACAGAAAAAGAAATAATAAAACTACGAGCAATACAAACAAAACCAAAAGTATCATGACCCCGGAACGTACCTGACTGTAGGATGCGAATGCGACTAACGAACCGCAAGCTAAACCGAATGAGTAGAAAATCTGCGATGCGGCGTCACCCCAAACACTTGCTTCCAGAATAGTGCTCCAATTCGGTGTGATGTAAAACAGGATGCCCTCTTTTGCTCCATCTAATGTGACTCCACGGACCTGAATGAAAAAATAAAAATTCCCAGTAGATGGCATTCAGTTAAAAAAAAAAATTAAATCTCATTATCAAGTTGAAGAAACTATCTTCGAAAAAGGACTACAGCAAAAAAATAATGTGGTCATGCACATGCTTTACTTGGAATGTGAAATATTTTCTAATTAGGTTGGCGGTCAGTACTCAGGAAAAAATGTCCGTAGCACAAAAAGGAACAGCTACAGCCAGCTTAGTAAAAGTGAAACATATTCTTTCACACTCGGGGTGTCCCATGTTAAAAGGTCAATCACACAGGAAGCGATTCCTTAGCCGGTGATTGTTTGGGTATGCTTGCATCCCGCAAATACAGACAATATTGTAGCTTACGTAGATGAAGGCAAGATGCAACAGATTTCACCAAAAAGAGTGGTGAACTTCATGACCATTTATTTGAAAAATTAAAAAACTTACAAACTTACAAAAAAAAAAACTAAAATTATAGACAAAAAATAAAAATGGAAAACAAACTCTTTTAAAAGGGTATAGAAAAAGTAATAAAAGGAAAGAAAAATGAATACTATTAGTGGAGTCAAGTAAGAGTTCCTTTTTAAAAGTTCGCCTACTTGCAGCCATTTTCATGTGGAGGTTTCAGAAAGAAGCGAAGCACCCACACAGGCAGTAGCATGCGGCAAAATTTTGAAATATCAACGATACCGCAAGTCACAGTAGATGAAATATTGAAGGCGTGTAAAAGGATTGGCGACAAAAAATGTCCAGGACCGGACTGGGTTCCCACCATGGCCCTCAAAGCAGCAAAGCTAGTTTTGCCTAGAAAATGGTACCTTCCCGTCAATATGGAAGAAGCAGAGGCTAGTTCTACTACCAAAAACAGGAAAAAGTCCTGGCGATCCATCGTCCTATCATCCAATATGTATGCTTGACACAATGGGAAAGATACTTGAACGCCTCATATTCAGCAGATTACTCCTGATCACTGAATCAGCAGAAGGTCTCTCGGACCAACAATATGGTTTTCGTAAAGCGCGGTCAACGGTAGATGCTATTAGTAATGTGGTGCTAACGGCTAAGCAAGCCATACAAGGCTCTAGCTGGTGCAGGGACGTAATTACACTTGATGTAAAAAACGCATTCAATTCAGCAAATTGGGTACATATTATGGAGGCGCTGAGAAGTATAAATACACCAGGATATATCCTTCGAATAATAAAACACTATCTCCACGAAAGGGTGCTACTACGCGATGCCGAAATAGGGATAAAGGCGTACTCCGTAACCGCTGGCGTTCCACAGGGTTTCATTCTGGGACCAGTTCTCTGAAACATAATATATGATGGTATACTGAGACTGACTGTCCCCGATGGAGGTCAAATCATAGGTTATGTGGATGACATAGCGATAGTGGTTAGGACGAAACATTTAGATGAACTGGAACTAAACACAAGCGGAACCATCGATTCTGTTAAACAATGGCTAGAGTCAAAGCGTGTAGCCTTGGCAGAACACAAGACGGAGGCAGTTCTTATTAGTACCCGTAAAATAATGTAGTCTATCAAAGTTAAGGTGGGAAGCTACACAGTACTCTCCAAAAACTGCATTAAGTTACATATGTTAGACGACCGACTTACCTTCGCTTAACATATGGATTATACATAGAAGGCATCAAATGTATTTTCGGCGCTTTCAAGAATGCTGCCAAATGTTGGGAGACCAAGGAGACCCCTGTCGAGAGTCGTGAGTTCAACAATGCTCTACGCATCTCCAATATGGTCGGAACATGTCTTCTTTAGCTACTAAAGGTTTCAGGAGAAAAAACGGAGACTGGAAAGTGAACTAAGTACCACACTCGAAGCTGCAAATACCCAAATTTAAATCGAGCTCAGATAGGTGGGAAACCAGAGAAGAGTGCTGCAAACACAAACACAGATGGCCGCATAATGCGGAGTACCTGCTCCGCGAAGTAATACCTGACTGTGGTCCCGCGGGGCGAGATCTGAGCTAGCGGGAGTAAGGTTTATTCAGTAAGAATCTGACACTACCGTGTAACCTGGAACGCGGTGCCTATGCAAGGTTCCCCCTCCGCTTACAAAAAAAAAAACACAGGCAGTAGGGCAGTGCGCGTGAACCAAAGATGGCTATGAAGGAGGAAGCAGGATTATGCCGTCGTAGCACTTGACGTTAAGAACGCATTCAACTCTTTCGCAACCCAACAATTGACGTACTTTAAAAACCTTGTACTGACGTTTTGCTGACTGACAAAACTTGGAGGTCAGGACACTTAAGTCAATGACTGAAAACTTTCAACAATTAATAAAACAAAATTGCAGACTCTCTGTAAATTTTGCACTGGAACAACAAAATTCGGGCTGTAAAAGCCAACAACCCGAGCAGATACTAGTAACAGCAGGCACAGATCCAGGGAACGCAGTCAGTGATGACAACTTCTTTGTGATCGAAGATCCGCAGGACAAGGTAGAGGCTGTAGGAGCGACTTTCCAGGAAGTGTAAAATTTGAGTGACTTGCCCGAACCACGACCTGGAAAATCGCCCTTGTGCACAACGTCTACCTTCGAAATGATATGCAGCGAATTAAATGACGATAATATGGCAAATAATGTCATATCGACAGTAGAACCCCAAACGATCTTCGACTCATTGAGAAGGAAGATGGCCATAAGTTTGGTGTTATGTAATGATGGAAATTGATCGTCATCAATTAGTGAGTCGTTGCAGCTTCATGCGTTGTTGCAGAATCCTGTGAGAACATGTGTGGCCTTCTTTCACGCGCACTGAACTTCGCTGTATTCGACAGTATTTACTGGAAGACCTTATGGGGAAAAGTGGGAAGATACAGCATGACATTCAGTGCACACTACTCCGAGGACCATCACACTTGGGGGAAACTTGATATATGTACTTTACACGGGGGACATTTGAAGGGTCTGGAAACAGTTCCTTCCCTTTACTTTCTGGTTCTGAGCAAAGGTGATCAGCTGGGCTTCCAGCTTTTTAAGTACGGAGGTGATGTCTTGGTAGGGTGACTGCACCAAGACATCAATCAAGCATGGGTGGAGGACCGCATGCCCGACGACTGGAGTATCAGCTCTATATGCCCCATCTTCAAAAAAGGCGATCCTATGTCTTGTAAGAGACATATCCCTGTTAAATGTCGCATACAAGATCTTATCCAACGTGCTGTGTGAACGTCTAAAACCTTTCTGCAACACACTAATCGGCACGTACCAGTGTGGCTTCCGGCACAATAGACCAAATTTACCACCAAATACTACGAAAATCCTGGAAAACGAATTTAAAGTCGAAACTCACCACCTATTCATCGATTTGAAGGCCGCATATGACAGCATTCAGCGTCTCGAACTCTACCAGCTGATGGCCCAATTCGCAGGACCGTCAAAACTTATCCAGATGTGTCGCGTAACGCTGAAAAACATGCGATGCTCTGTGCAACTTGGAAACAGCTCTTCTGAGCTTTTCCAAACGTCCACGGGATTTCGTCAAGGATATGCGCTGTCATGTGACTTCTTCAATATCGTATTGGAGCAGATGTAGATTCACAGGGCAGGTGTAAATACGGAAGGCACTATCTTTCACAAATCTATCAAACTGCTGGGATACGCAGACGATATTGACATCATCGGACGATCGCGGCAAGTCATCGTACAGGCGTTTACGGCAATTGAAGAGCAGGCGAAACGAATTGATCTTGAAGTGAGTGAGGACAAGACCTTGGACAAAACATCACTGTTGATACATAACTACAACTTCAAGGTAGTTAAGGAGTCCACCTACCTAGGAAACAAATACAAATCTGGCGAAGTATAACCGTAGCAAACCGCTGCTACTTTGGTTTGGCAAAACAACTGGGTTCAAAACGCCTAACTCGACTGACCAAATTAATGCTCTATAAAGCACTCATCCTAGCAGTTCTGCTATATGGTGCCGATTGCTAGACTATAAATAAGAAAGCAGAGCAAATATTGGGCACCTTCGAGCGAAAAATAATTCGTCGGATATTAGGTCCCATATGCGCGGAGGGCGAATGGAGGAGAAGATACAACCGTGAACTCTATGAGCTGTACCAGCCAAGATACGCCGACTACATTGCCTCGGCCACATCGAGCGAATGGACAACAACGCTCCAGCCAAGAGTAGACCGAACCTCCGGTACAAAGACCAAGCTGTCTTCACAACTGGAAGCAGCGTGCCTGGACCGCAGCGGTGTTTCAGGCAAAGACTCTCCAAGGGTTAGGAGCCCTTTAAGAAGAAGAAGAAGAGAAAAAGATCAAAAGTCCATTATCGGAAATAAAACTAAGAAACGCTTGGTTTTCGAATGTTGTAACTTGTTGAGAAGCTGCCTATATCGAAGGTTTCTATGAACCACACCACGAATTAGTCGCCCAGACACTTAAAAGTGAATGCGATGTTGCACTTTTTGAAAAAGTTCTGGGACTTTCCTGCGCCCTGAACATGTGCTCAGAGGATGTTTTCTTAGAACCTGAACCCGTGGTGGATCTTCCTGCGTCCTCAATTAAGACCTTCATTGTCAATTGGATTTCTCACGAACCCAATGGTGTGGTGCACGGTTCTCTAAGGTGCAGGTGGACTAAACGATTGCTACCGAACGTTTATAAGAAATCAGCAGTATTCTTGCTGTCTTTCAGTAAAAAAGACTGTAGACAACTTATTGGTGTTCTCACGGGGATTTTCCTTTTGCTTAGTATCTTAGAGTGCTAGGCTTAAGGGACACCACTACTTGCGACGCTTGTGGTGAGGGGACAATATTTCGGATCACTTTCTTTAATATTGTCGTGCCTGTATCAGCACTCATCACATCAGCACCGAAGATGAAGCTGAAGTGCCTTCTCGGCTTGTGAAATGGTTAATACTGGTAGTTGGTTCCTGGTGTAAATACAATGGACCAGTTGCATTGGAGTGCTCCAGTGGAGTGTTTCCCAATCCGATAAAAGCAACTTGTGCTTGGGAATAACTTAACTTAAAGCGATCAACATTCTGGCTCAACAAAGGCAAGTCCTTAAATAACATTCGCATTCTGTACTAATCGCTACATTGGCGATATAATATGTGTATGAAAGTCTTAGGTATGGGATACTTGGAGCGTAACTTAAATCCAGACGTAAAAAGTAAACGCAAGCAATGCGTTGTTTAGATCTGACAATCCCACAAAATATTTATTATCCGCACTAACGAACGTTATGAAAACAATTCACATTCTCAGGGAAATATGTCTAATTTCAATAAAAAATTGCCCGCAATAAATATATGTAGCTCCCCTCTAATAGACATATTAAAACACCTCAACAGCCACAATGTTAAACCACAACTATTTTATAGAACCTCCGCGCTCCTATAATAAAGCATTTCAGCAAAGTACGCTGAATGGAAACAATTTCGCCACAGTAGCATTTATCTTAATAAACTTTTAAATATTTTAATTACCCCCACCCCTCCCCGAATTCTGGTCCATACCACAACCAAACAATAAATAATTTAGCTGTCCAAAATAAAACTAAAAAAAAAATTACAAAACTTACCAACAATGCAGTCAGGATAACATATGGGAATAGGGCAGTGAAGTAGATTATTTTTCCGGCACTTTTCACGCCCTTAATGAGACAGAAAAACGCAATTATCCAGGCCAGAAGAAGGCACAATACTAACTGCCATCTAGGGTAGCCCCAATTTGTCCACGATGATTCACCAACACCAAGGACATTTTGGCTGCAATAAGAAAGAAAAACCACGATAGTAGACAAACAGTGTCAGACATTTTAAGTAAGTAAAATTATATTAAAAAAGTTTTCCCCATCCCGCAGGGTTTCTTTTTATTTTGTGGATGGGCACAAGAGTTAATGAGTACCCTTAGACTGTATAATTTGTGTCAGGCAATAGGGACTTGATTATGCATATCTAAGGTCATATAAGTTATTTTTAAAATGCCCAAGCGGCCGCCCAGTGTAGGCCTTATTTTTGGCTATGTACTTTGTTTATGTATACTTATGAATGTATTTTATTTATAGAAAACTTAAGGCCGAATATTAAAATAAAAAAAAATTGATACTAGGATTTTGCCTGATTTGTTAATTTTGCTTTAAAATGTTTAAGGGGAAAATATCGACAGTGGACACGTTTGTTGAATCGCAGTGAATCCTTTCATAACTTACCGACCATTTCCCGCAGCAAAGTAAAGTAATGTACTGGGATCAAATCTTCGAAAACTATGCTAAGGATTATTATTATTACTTGTGTAGGGTCATCTTGCACTGCGACCTAATGGTCTATTGTGCTCCCTACTATTGCCTTGGTGAGGTTCGATCCCTCTTTAAAATTCCCCTCCATCCATCAGAATTGTGTTTGAGGGTCATATCCTCTAGCTTTGCCTTGACGAGAATAATTCACCTTAGAGCTCTCCAGACCAGTTTCATTTAAGAATCTGAGTATGAGAAGCGGGTTCATGGTTGGCATATCCTCAACTGATAATTGGTGCTTTCCTCACATCGCCTCACATTTGGTTCTGTCCCATGAATATTTTTCGCCGATGCATGATTTTGGCTGACTCCCTAAATTCAAATAAAATGCGCATTGTGAATACACCTTGAATCGGCGATGCAAATATACGATGCATTTATATTTCCTTGCGCATACGGTTGTGCTTTGAATCATAACGTTTTGAAACGTATACGATGTCGTATAAGTATAACAAATGTAATTTGCATCGTACTGTTCACCAGTTCACTATGCGCTGTTTGCTTTTATTTGCGCAGTATAATCGTTCACAATGCATTTCGGAACGTAATGCGTTGTCATAATTTTTTCGGTTTGCATTTAGGAATGTTTGGGAAAACACCCTTTATTATCTTTGAAGTGCAGTCGTTTGATCTGAATGATAAATTATGCTGTACCGTATGATACGTTTAAGGTGCTTTGATAAAAGCTAACTCTTTCTCCTTGTTGTTAAATTGTTCATTTCGAATAAAAGTGGTTATCTGCGAATTGGTACAGCTATTTACAAGCGCCTTTTTATGTTTATTACTGTCAAATTGGTGTTTTATATTCGTCCTACCACTATTTGCTTTTGAAAATTTGCAAAGCATTTTGAAAGAAAGTCTTTCCAAATCGTTATTAAAAACGCATTTTCGTTTTGGCTTTGGGGGCATCTAAAATTATACTTTAATCTTCGAGTAAGAACAAAACTTTGATTAAATACTGACCGCAATATGCAATAATATTATATTTACAGAGCAAGTATCTCTTCCTGTTTCTAAGATTGAGCAAGTTTAATTTATACAGTAGACGCTCGATATAGTGAACTAATGAAAACCAGGCCTGTTCATTGTATCGAGCGTTGACTCCTTGAAGCAAGTTTCATCAAAATGTGAATGTTTTTACATACAATACATTGAAATTACAAAATAATTAAAACTTTTCTGTCCAGTTACTAAGAAACAATCCAATATTTACGAAAAAGAATATTAAATTTTAACCAAGATCAATTCATCCGTAACCCTTGGTCTCCATTGGCAAGAAATATGTCACGCAATTGAAATTTCCAATGAAGACCACAGATTTCTAGAAATAATTTATGTCATGACATCAATTTCTGCTTTTATTTCTTGCAATCTCTGTGGAAATAAACCCTGCAATAAATTTGACAGAGACTGCCAATTTGAGTTTTATTACAAGTGAAACACGGCTGATCGACGGATTTCACAAACACAGACTCTCGAATTAATCAATTGTTTTAAACAGTATGAGTGTTTGTGCAATTATAAAAGTCATTTTGTCATTCGACAAAAGTTTTTGAAATCGCATCCATCTTCCCACAATAAATCTCGCAGCAAAGTAGTTTCCAAATCGCAACTGTCTTTCTTCTATAAATGGATTAACCCAAAAACGATGGCTTCTTTTTTTCCGATTTTTCTATTTTTTCATTTCCTGCAGCCATAGCGGCTTGAATTAGTAGTCGTTGCTTACTCGTATACGACATCTTTGCAAATGAAATATCTGACAGAATTTGCTCACCCAATGAAAAAATAAAAATTTCTGAAATGAAGTCTGACATTAAGTCTGAAATAAATATGTGTCGTGGAAACTCTAGGTAATACATGCAATGTAATAAAAAAAATTAAAAAAAAATAAGATAAATTCAAAATGTACTAAAATTAAAATTAATACAGACAAGCAATAGGCTATTCAAACTTCTACTGAGCCTCTGCAGTTCGCGTTTAGCGGGGTTCACATTATACGATTTGCTTGACGACCGACTAAATCGTACAATTTGAACACTAATCAAGCAAGTCATCCAATTTGTAGTACGGTTTTTAAAATTTTTCAACTTTTTGCTTTGCTTGCCATGTGAATGCTTGTCGTACACCTTCAGAGCATTTTTCGTTTTTGTTTCTGATTTCGATGAGGAAACATCGCCGGCAATTTCCTGAATTGTGGCAAATCAAGAGTGAAAACATAGAAATAAAATTCTGAATAAAATGGCGTATGAAGTATGCAAAAATATAAAGAAGTGGACAAAAATGCAACAGAAGAAGTTTTTTAAAAAAAAGATTAATAATTTTCGTACGTGCTACCGACCATTATTCCCAGTTCGAAATCTAGATCACAAATGAAGTCTATCAAACATGTAGTACAATTCGAACGATAAGCAATAATTGGTCGTCAAGCAAATCGATTAAGAAAATCGTATAATGTGAACGCCGCTTTTACAAATAACCCTAAATTTAATTTCATAGCAAACATGTATGCATATAATCGCGCAATAGATACAACACGTTGAGTAGAACAAATGACAGATTTAGACTACATGTAACTGCATCTACATACTGGCGACTGCACCGCGCTTATTAGCTTTAATTTTTTTGCTTGCCGAAAGATTCTGAGAAAATAAAAACATGAGTTCACCATATCCAAATTTTTTTTGTTTTTTGGAAGTTCACTGTACCGAGCGTTTACTGTATTTATATTGTTCTTCAACACTGACTAAGAGAAACCAAATGCGTTTTTAATGGCAGCTGATGAAACAATTCACAGTATTCGAAAGCTGTCTACTTTCGTATTCTTAGATGTTTATAATTAATGAAGGACTTTAAAATAATTCTAAGCTCGCAAACTGCTTTAAAACCTAAAATGTGCTATCTCTCAACAAAGAAACTTTTCTAACCCCACCCATGTCTGGCTATAGCTTTTCGCGAACATAGAAAACCCCCTGGGATCACTATGGCTAGACCAGGTAATGATATACGCAAAAATGTCCTTATAAGCAACGTTTTAACGTATTTACTCTCTCCTTCGCTCATCACGAATGTCAATTTTAAATAAGACATTAACCAATCAACCCAAACGCTCGATTGCCCTAAAATACAAGTCAAGGTCCCTGTTGTCGCATTACTTGATATACAAAGGGGGAAAGCTTGAGTACTTAGCACACAAAAAAAAAAAAAAACTGCTCTCCTATCATTCGCCGAATAAATCATTTGAATTATTAATGCATCAAGAAATTTGTTTAATGATTTTTATGTCACATCCGCTCCCCCAGAGTGATCCCATGTCCTTTTAATTTGCTCATGCGAAACTGAGAAGCAGCACAGCTCTCAATATACACCCCACCGAGAACGTTGTCTGGCTTAGTATTCACTGTTCACTCTGTGGAATATCGCGATCCATCAATAAATTTCTGGCAGGCAAGAAATAGGCCCCCGGGAGGCCTGTATACAGCCTCAATGATGCCACCACACACATAGTGTGAAGGAAGTAATTTGAAATTATGACTGAAATTAGAGTTGCTATTGCTGGCTCACGTGCGTGAATATTCCGTTTGCTCGTTTACGAGAAACGCCTCAAAGCAACAAAAAGACGAGAAGATGCTTAAATGAAAGTGGATAGTAGCATTAACACAGTTGAGCTATTTCCTCACGGGAGCCTTCTCACCACAGTACGCATCTCTACGTGAAAGTTTTTATTTTCGGCTCCTTTACGATTTGCCAGAGAATACTCCAGGAAAATAAATTTACCAGGAAAAATGTGGAAAAGTGCGTAGGTACATATGTATACTCGTATACGAATATACATATGCCTTGTGGTGGTGTACACAGTGCATCTTCAGGAAGAGAGCCAGGTACTTTATATTAATGCTGAGTCTTAGCGATTTTGAGATTTTTTCTTTTTAAAAAAAAATCGTCCAAATAAATTGAAAGTCATTTGATGGCGGAACAGGGAAACGAATGATAAACGATTATGATCGTTCATACGCGCGACACACTCAGGGAAAAGAGCGAAAACCGGAACCAGGTGGAGATTCATTTTATAAATATGTACATCCCTCGGAGGGTATTTTGATGTTGCGGAATCTACATGCAAAGAAATCACTCTCAGGAGGGATATTTTTTTAAATAAGAACGCGCTCGTTACTTTAAAGACATTCAATTGATTACCTCATCTGGTGAGGTACATATAATCGATACATGCCCTGAAAGCGGAGTGCTTTTATTGAGATACATACATTTTGTTCCAGTACTGTGTGTCTTTCATAGTTAAAGTGGAATGGAGATTAATGATTCCGAGGCGATTTTGTAGGGTTGACATACAAGTCATAACAGGAATTAATTTTCACGCAGTCCGAGGTATAATATACAATTCTATGAATTTCAGCCATGTTACCATCGCTTGTATTGACCGCTGTCGAATATGACATCACGGCAAAAACTCGATGATGTAGAAAGCATTTCAAAGCACCAGCACAGTTCGACGATAGAAGTTATTGAAGGAGTTGTCAGCACAGGAAATAGAGGGGAAGGTGAACAGATTTATTACTGCAAACTGGAAGAAATGATGCCGGACTATATCCAGAAAACACGCATTTTTTGAAAATATTTGTGAATTATGACGTCATAATTTGAAACAACGATTGGATTCTGGAACGGAAAAGAGGGTCCCAAAAATTCTAGATTCCTCCAATTAGAGAGAAAATTCATGCGGTACAAACTGGACATCTTAGAAGTAAGTGAAATTAGATGCTGGGGACATGGCATTCAACTCTCCAACACTGGCAATAGTTTCCTGGTCTACTATGGGAAACCAACGAACACCACGCGAGAATATGGAGTAGGGCTCTTACTTACCCCTAAAGCTAGAGGCAGCCTTATGTTTTATTAAACTTATGGTTACAGGATATTGACGACGATGTTAAAGGGTAAGGCCAGGAACA
Source organism: Blera fallax (assembly GCA_946965025.1). NCBI lineage: Eukaryota > Metazoa > Arthropoda > Insecta > Diptera > Syrphidae > Blera > Blera fallax. The sequence goes on from OX337245.1 coordinate 45,490,205, forward strand.
TAACTATTATCCAGTGCTACGCTCCGCCAAACTATGCAGATGAGGATGACAAGGACGATTTCTACAGCAAACTAGGCGCAGCCACCAACTCAACAACAGCAGATATCGTGATCGTGGTGGCAAATTTTGACGCGATAGTATACCATGAAAACACCACGTCCAAACATGTGATGGGACCACACGGGGCCTCGGGGATACAAAAAAGACAACGGCGAGAGCTTTGTTGACTACTGCAACGTCAACCTCCTGGTCATTGCAGGCACACTGTTTGACTACAAGGACTGCCACAAGATCAGTTAGCTCTCGACTGATCGACAACGTACATCAAACCAGATCGATCACTTAACCATTAGCCGACGCCTTAGAAATTGCATTCAAGACGTCCTTAACAAACGTGAAGACGAAGGAATAGGAATAGAAAGGCACCACCATCTAATGGTAGCTACTATACGTCTTCATACTGCATCTGTCAATAGCAACCGATCCAACCTGTTAAGGATACGCAGGTATAATACCGACAGGCTCCGAACTTGCCACAAATGCAGACATAATCAGCATCTTCGCTCCTAAAGAAGCACCTCGGCTACGCTGATGACGTTTGCCTGCTCTCATGCAAGGTAATGGACTTTCATCAGATGGCCCATAGCCTGGAGTCAAAGGCAAAAAAAGTAGGACTTAAAATAAATACGGCAAAGACCTAAGCACTTTAATTCCTTAGGAAAACACCAGCGCCACTTAACTCAACATTACCGGACAGAAAGTCGAGAAAGTAAGCAGCTTACTTTATTTATCCAGTGGTACCGAACTGGATGAGGACAGTAGAATTCAGACAGAATATGCTGTCTAAAATTTTTTTTTTTTTTTTTTATAATTTACCCGCACTCAAGGGGTTATGAATACCCTTTTAATGTTCATACACAGTGCGGGCGTTGAAAGGAAGATAGAGAGAAAAAGAGATTGGTGTAGTGGTTTGAAACTCAATTGTATTAGGTTTCACACATTAGCTCCAGGGGTGGGTGTCCAGATAACTGGGGAGGTTGTTTGATGTCATTTATTTGTTTTGTCTTCGCTCCTGATTCACAGTATTTTTTTCCCGGTCAACCTGATGTCATAAGCATATCAATCATCAACAGAGCGAACAATTTCTCCAGCCATATGACAAACCTACTGCCAGTGTTATGCCTTCGCAGTAGTGTTGTCATAAGCTTTCGCAATTGTTCGGACTGCCTCTTATCATATAATGTTGCTGACATCAGGGATTGAACTGTGAACCATCAGCTCGACAAACGATGACGCTACCACTACACCATTGCCACCCCCTATATGGAAAAAATTATTCTTATTCGAGGTCAGTTGTCGTAGGTTTTTACTTTCCGAGGCAGTAACTCCGACGTCACACAACCTCAACCTGAGGATCAACATACTTGGGATACTCCGATGTCAGTAGCCCACAACAGTTTTCCAATTCAAGTATTCACTCGGTTCTATTCCTTTTTCAAAACTTTGACTCAGTATTGAGATCCTCGAACATAAGTTTCTAACAAATTCAAATATCTGAGAGACGGTTCCTTAAGTTCAAGTTCAAAAAATTTTATTTCAATATTGAACTTTTCTAAAAGTCAAAGAAAAGATTAACTATTCCGTGGAATCATGTCATAACCCTCTTTACAGTGGGTGCTTTATAATAAAATAGAATCATCAGTCAAAGCATAAGCAGTTGAAATGCCATAATCCATTAATTTCCTAATATCGAGCTAGCGAGCGATATTGATTGATTATGATTGCAGGGACATTAAATCTTTTTCGTTCCATTTGGTCCCGAAGAAGAATAATCGAGCAATATACACAACTATGCACTTAAAATTTATTACCGCCCGCCTGGCGTTCACATCCTTCTCGGACCATTGCTCCAGTGAGTCATATTCATACCAATTTGAGAGAGCACAGCAAGACCATAGCACACCCGCATAACCGGAGACGATAGACGATGTGAACGAAGGACACAGGAACCATGTGATATGTGGCTAGTGGTTACCGTATCAAATCAAATCGGTGCCTCGATCTAAGGAGCAGTATCTCCAGTATTCCACATAGCCGGCAAGCAAATTAATCGATGCCCAGATGTTAGACGAAGCCACCTCGTCACTACATAAATACAGGATACTGTATGTCTATTTGCATGGATGACCAACGGTCTCAATCCATTTAAACCCTGTCTCCCAGCATGAAGATTATTGGAATTCTAATTGATTTGGCATGTACTGACACAGACGAATCGTGTCCTTCGTCATTATTATCATTATTTCAGTCCGAGGTCCTTGATTTATTATTACTCTCGCTTTTCTATCCAAAATAAAAATGTCCTTAGCAAAGGGAAATTTCAATTAAATCTCGTCGAGACGTTAATTACCATCACTGCAACAGATGCCTGATTAACAATTTTAAGTGTTCGCCTCGTTTAATCCCGATTTTAGGTGTCAATGTCCTTGCATATAAAGTTTTTTTTTTTTTTTTTGTATTTCTGTGTCCCCTTTTGTCGTAGTCGCCTTTTAATTTGCCAAATTGTCATCGAGTCGGACTCATTTAATGAAATGCTATAGAAAACTTTTTGGGCCTCTTCCAAATCGATTTCCATCGGAATCTGGAACTCCAAGTTGTGTGCTTGTTTAATAGGTTTTATCATGTTGAGCAAAATCAACAAACTTCTCAGGAAGCTGGGATGTTCGATTTAATCAAAAGTAGTTTGTTGGACATCAGTTGACAAAAAAAGGACGAACAAATCGAGAAAATGAACAGAAAAAAAAAGCACACGAAATCGAGTGGAATGTCGGTCGTTAGTTTGTTTTAATGATGCCAATATAGAGCGAGAGTGGGGGGGAAACGTTCTATGTGTACGAGAATTTGTGGTTTTGACAGTTTTTCGACGAGTTTTCAAAAAAGTTGGATGTCAAGCCTACGGCTACAATGACGATGGGGAAACTGTATTAATGGACATGTGACTAATGTTACTTTTTTACAGTTCGAAGTTTGGGGCACGAGATTAATTTATTTTTTTCAGTTATTCAAGGGATGTTCGAAATTGTTTTGAATTTTTTTTTTTTTTAGAAAAGTTGTCAGTAGCATGTCTTAGCAAATTGAATTGAATGCGTAACTTAAGGTGAGCCTGAAGCTAAACTTAGATTCTTGACGGTATATCGGTAATGTATCGATGACAAGTTTGTTCTGCGTTATTCAAATTTGGGCTCAGTTGAGTTCTGGATGATCAGACAGTGATGTCCAAAGTTATACATACACATTCGTACCTATTTATAACATTTTTGATGATTTTTCAAGGTGAACACGATATTCCGATCAACATTCTTTTGTCATTTGCTGTAAAGGATTTTCCCGTCTTTTTCTATCTATTTTCTGTCTGACGACGGTTGCATTTTTCTCGTGGCATTAAGGGCTAACTTAATCGAATTGATGTGAGTGCTGAGGTTTGCCAGTTGATGGGTGATTGTTCGATGAATAGTTTCAAAAGCTACTAAACCACGTGTAAGCTGATCAATATTTCACTGAGGAAAATTGATGTAACACATTGTGGTCGGATGCATTAAATTTTGAGGTACCGACAAGTATCCTGTTTGAAGCTCTTCAACTGTTTTGACGGAGGGTCGAAATGCGTAGTTCCAAAAGTAAAACACGTCAGAAGCAGCATTGTGATCTATGGCTAAATGGCTGCAAACACAGTCGGCGAAATTTTTTAATGGTCATTAAATTTGGAGCGTCGCACCCTACCATAAGTCCACCCACCATGAGATGGTCTGCCAAAAATAACATTAAGCTACGTAGTCCTCAGACGTAAGTCCAATTGAGCGCCCTTGCGATATCCTTAAGAGTAAACACTGGAAGAACTCAATTTCATCAAAACTTTCTTACTTGCCTTGGTGGCGCTACAGTTTGGGGTCAACCTGGGCCTCAACATACAAGCCTCTCCAGTTAGCCCGTTCGTTAGCTATCTGCCTCCAGTTGGGTACTCTAAGTTGGCTGAGGTTTCCTTCTACTTGTTCGCGTCACCTTAGGCGAGGTCGTACTCTACTGAGTTATCTATCCATCCGTGATAGATTCGAAGACTCTGCGGGATGAAGCATTGATGCCCATTCGCTCTGCATGTCCTAGACTTCTTAAGCAACTTCTTTTTCCGAGGTTAGGTGAAAATCTTCCCCAGACACGCAAGCGCATGCTCATTGTAGTGTCAGATTCTTACTGACAAAAAACACCACCAATAAAAACGTGTGGCGGGTTACTTTCCACTGAAAGATCATGCATGTTCCGCAAACTACACGCGGTTAGTTCTTATCTCGTCAAGTCGAAAGGTTTCGTCCTTTGTAGTCGACGCAATGAAGTGCTCTTATCCACAAAATTTGTAGGACTGTATTGTTGACATGTACGATTATTCGGTTTCTGTGCTCTCTCGCGAAGCTTCTAATTTCAGCTTCGATTGTCGGGATTCCGAGATCCCTGTGGATATCGTCGTTTCTAGTATTTATTTTGAAGTGTTTGTAAAGTATTGGCATTTGTTTTCTTGGTACAACCCCAAAGTTGTGTACCGTAGGTCCACACCGGCTTAAACACTTGCTTATAAAATCAGTTTGTTCCCAGTACTGGGCTGGAAATGTTTTCCCAGTAACCAGTTCATGTTTCTATACTTGAGTTCTTTGTGTTTCCTATTCACGTGCGAATTCCATTGCAGCCTTGCGTCGAGTGTCATTCCCAGGTATTTGGCCTCGTTTGCAAAAAGTATTCGGGCTAAGTTTAGAAAAGTTGGCAAGCAATTTGTTTTCTTATAAGTGAGATCCGCCAGTCCCTCGTCCATTCGTTTACTTTATTCAGTGCAACTTGCAGTCGTTTTTTACCTACTGCTAGGATAGCGGTGTCATTTGCAAACCTAGCAAGGATAGGTACCAAATTCTTTCGGTATATCATGAGTATATACCAGGAAAAGAAGCGACCCAAGAACGCTTTCCTGCGGTACGCCGGCCGAGATTTCTTTGAGCTTCGAGTATTCGTTCCCATGTCTAACACAGAAGAGTCTATTTCCGAGATTTAATCCTAGAATATCGTATGGGCATACAGGGAGAACTTTTCGTGATTTGCATTTGAAGCCATCATGCCAGACCTTCTATAAAAAAATTTGAGAATTTCTCTGGTGATCAAATCATAACCAGAAGCTTTCTTAGATAAGCAACTGATCATGCCTGAAACGTTTTGCATAGATGAAAGCTGTCTGGGGAATTCAAAGTTCAAAGTGGGGTTCGGCAAGGCTGTATTCTGTCACCAATACTGTTTTTATTGGTGATTAGCGATGTGCTAAATGCGACTTTATCGACGGAAAGCGGAGGAATTCGATGGACTCTTACATACGAACTCAAGAATCTGGACTACGCTGACGATGTATGCTTTCTATCTCATAGAATAGTGGACCTTCACCAAATGACAACAAATGTGGAGAGAGAAGCAGACGTCGTTGGGCTGAAAATCCACTCGGCAAAAACAAAAATAATCAGCCTAAGACCGAACTCATCAACTCATATACGCATTGCTGGACAAACAGTCGAGAGAGTAGAGAGTTTCCAATACCTTGGAAGTACTGTCTCAACCGATGGCGGAACCGAACTGGATATAGCCAACCGAATATGCAAGGCTGATGTATGGATGTGGTACCTACTTGGAGAGTGACCACTACTATCAAGAAAAAGCTGCAAACGTTCTTTAATAGGTGCCTACGCAACATCTTAAGGACTTGTTGGCCGAACCGTATCTCGAACGGACAGCTTTACCAGAGAGCGGGCCATGAACATTTAGGCACAACTATACAACGGCGAAAGTGGCAGTGGATTGGTCACACATTCCGAAAAGGTGACAGGTCCATAGCTAACCACGCGATGCAATGGAACCCGCTTGCTCAGGGTGGCAGAATACGCGGCGAAGTACATGGCGCAGAACAGTCGAGAAGGAAGCACGGCAACTGAGAAAGAGTTGGGGAGGGCTGAGGCACATTGCCAGAAACCTCACACGATGGCTCGTAGGCGTTGTGGAGGCCTTAGGATCCACAAGGGGATATAGGACATAACAACAACAACAAAACTGATCCGCAGTTTTTTAACTAGGTCGATGCCGCTGTACAGCTCGTAAGTTTCATCGGAACCGAATATCTCACGAGAAATTTTTCTCTCGAAACTATCGAGAATATCTTTATCCGGTTTGGACAGAGTCCACGCTTATGCGCCATAAAGCAGGACTGGCATGATAAAGGTCTTCTATTGAATGTCCTTAGTTGTTCGGTCATTGGCAAGAGTTGATTTTCATTTTATTTCCGGTGAGGTGCTGTTGTCAAAATTTTGTAGCTTGACAAATTCCCTTATTGCTTCAAAATTATCGCTGTCAACTGTGAATTTCTGTCCAATTTGCCGATGTCGTATGTCCCTAATGGTTGACGGCATAAAAATAAATTTAAATAAAAATACACTACATTGGCTTGTGATCCATAAAAAGCTTTTGTTTGAAAGATAATTCCTTATCATTTGACATTTAAGGATGATTTCGGACATATGAGAACCGCGACTGGCAATTATAAAGCGTTTCCTGTCGGTCAAATTCTATATCCGCAATAACTCGCCGTATATTGTTAGAGAGAGATCTCAGCAATAAAAGGAATGGGAGCCCAGAAAAACGAAAAAGGAGGCTTATCAAAGAGAAGTTAAATTATTTGATGAATGTAGTAACATTCGCAAAATTAATTAGGCCTTCCCAGAAATCACGCTGTGCCCAAAATGATTTCTATTTTTTGTAACTGTTTTCTGACCCTATGTCGAGGAAAACTAATTGACAAGTCCCTTCTGTATGGCCGAGCTCCATACATAAACTCTTTTCATCGTTAAGTTAATTATAAAAAAAAAAATAACTTTTGTAGCCTTTTCTTTCAAAAGAATGGCACCACTATTCGACAAAACCCTCAATTACAGGCATGTGGCAGGGCCGTAGTTACATATTGACACACGTAGAAACGCCCCCTCAAAGAAATGAGAATCAATAAAAATAATTAATTAACTGCAATTGACATAAATATGAGCACGAGAAAGAACTAGACACAAGGTGACTCCCTCAGCTCCTCCTGTCACGTGTTCGTTACTTGTGACAAAAACCCTCATCTCCATAAACCACAAGTAAGGGAAAAAAGTCGCAACAAAGTTTTTACTTACTAATAATATTCCTCTGAAGCCAGGACCCTCTTTATTATCTTCCTGACAGGCACTTCCGCCTGTGTGGTCACATTAAAGCAATATGTGGCATTAATTCCCATCAAATTATTTGACTCGCAAATGTCTCGGATACTCGTACATGTCCGCATCCAGAATATCTTGTCCATGTCGTTATTCTCGTTGTTCTCCTTGCAGATTTTATCTTCCAAGCTGCTGTAGCAATCTGTTTCAAAAAGAGAGAGTATGTTCTTTTTTTTTGCTATTGAGCATGTCCTTCGCCTGAACAATCGATGGGTGAAAATTGCCTCGCCCACATATTGTCATTAGCGAATAATTAACATTACTTACGGTCCGTATTGAATTCATTATCGCAGTATCCCCACAGCAGTCGTGGCGTGAACGAAGCAAAAAAGTAGAAAATTATCCAAGCGATTATCACCATGTAATAAATAGTGACGAATGAGATGACCACCAGCGTACAGAAGCCGAGTCCTGTGAAGGCAAATAAAAAATAATAAGGATGAGCGTCCAGTACTCGATGTATTTATGTAGATACACCGAATTGTGCTGTAAGCCAAAACGCGTAAATTATGTATGTATGTCTGTTTGAGTGGTCAGAGTTTTTCAGAAACAAACAACATCAGTTAAGTGCTTTAAGGACACTCGGGTATCGAAGATAAATGCCATCATTATATGCCGCTGGACTTGTGAAGCTGCCTTGGAAAATAATTACCCTGAAAGAATGGCGCCAGATGATGATAGGCCTGTATCGGTCCTAGTCCAGAGTACTGTCCCACGAATAATTCGGCGAAAAATATTGGTAGGCCAATGACGAGGACCATAAGTAAATACGGCACCAAAAACGCCCCTGTGTGGGAAGAGAAAAAAAAAGGAAGAATGAAAAATACATTTCCATGTTTATTAAGGCTAAAAGCAGTCTATCATAGTGGACAAAATTATAGTCAGCTTATAAATGGTAAATAAAACGCACTCTAGTACAAGATTGGAATTAAAATCGACCACACTTACTGACAATATACGCGTAGATACCCCTGTTCTGAAGCTAATGGAGCTAACAAGTGGACTATCTACAAATACATGCACCCGGTTTTTGACACAGAAGATAAATTTACCTTCTGGTCTGCTAGTTGGTACAGAAGTTACAATCCACACCTCTGCTCTGTGACTAGAGATTTTTTTTTTTTGAATCACCCTTGCCCATGTGCAGACACTGCGACCTAAAAGATCTGTTGTATAATAAGGGTAAAAATTAATCTAAGAGACGTGCTACCTTCCTTATGAAGGATAGTATGTCCTTAGTAGCAGAAATTCTCAAATAGACTGGCGAACATATTTCTTTGTAAAAAATACATCTCCTAAACCAATGTAATGCTGGGTAATAGCAGAGAATGTGTTTGGATGATTCGTCCTCCTCCGAGCAGAACCTACATTCCGTGTCTGGGCTCAGATTTAGTTTGTTCAAGTGGTATCGCAGGCCACAATGTCCCGAGAAAAAGCCCACCAGCTTTCTGATGCTATCCTTATTAAGGCCTAGTATATCCTTATAGGAGTAGGGCATGATTTGTAGTTTGGATTTCCTCAACCCAGGCACATTTTCCCAGTGGTCCAGAAGAAACTTGTGTTTCCAATTACTAATCAGCGCTGTGGCGGAAGACCAGTTGATGCCACAGTAAGGTTCAGGTCCTGTGAATGCAGTTTCTGAGTCAGCCTTGCATCTGCATCATCTGCAAGATCGTTGCATGCAATCCCTTGATGACCAGGAACCCTTTCCTTACAGACAACACTATGGCTGTAGTTAAATTCTATGGTTGAACTACATTGTCTGATGGATGCTAGCCACCTATAAGAATTACAAGTTTTCAAACGTTTTCGTCATTAAGAAGAAGCTCTGAGAAAACTTTGAATTTGATATTCTTCGCTAAAGATGGCTTCACTATTAAATATTGAGGAGCTTAACTCCGCAATTCAGCAACTAAGCTGAATTTACATAGAATTCTCAGAAAAGTGCGACTCTAATGCAAAAATATCCGAAATTTTTAAATCGCACAAAAATGATAGAAGATAGAAGATAAGAGCTAGCTGGACAAGCGAAAGCTGCGATTGTTTCAGTGCCTCTTAAAGGGAATGCAGAAACTCTTCCGCAATTGCATCTCGCTAATAATAAATGAGTTCGATCCAGTGATAAAAGAGTTTGTACAATTACCCTTTTCGATTGCAAAAGCTTTGACAAAACACTCAAATATAGCAGCTAGAAATTTGCAAAATTCAGTACAATCTATATACATACATATGTACATGCATACTCGTGCCTCTAAGACAATCCCATACGGTTAAATTTACGTTCTTACTACGCAGTAACTAGTTATTAGTGATCGGGCAAACACTGAAGAGCGTCTGCTACATCTCTACTTTAGGTAAGGTTGGATAGATAGGTGCCCCAGTTGACATGAGGCTGTCAACGGCTCACATAGACATAGGCTGTCATTGGGCTCAATAGTAGACCCCTGAGAACCTTAATTTCATTATCGACAGCTGGTCTAAACTACCCAGATATATGTATAAATCTCAGGACTCTGTTCAGCTCAATGTGTCCTAGATCATCCAACTTCCTTTTGGTGGCTAGTGCTGGACAATCACAATCGCAAGTGGCGAATGGATTCTACTTCCTCTTCGTCCCTGCAGTTCCTACAGAAGCCGTTGTGGGATAGTCCTAGCCGTGCTGCGTGATTGCCTATCACACTGTGTCCCGTCACGACGCAGCGCTGACAGCTATACGGATATTCCTGCGACTGAGTTTGATGAGCTCTGCGTATCTCTTTTTGTCAAAGACTAACGATTTGGCTATGGCACATGTATCGAATCGATACGAACGCCTGTTAGCTTCCTCTTTGAACTCAATGTCTATTTTTCTGTTCAAAGTGCTAAGCGGTGTTTTAGCCTCGAGAAGGGTCTGGGAGACGCTTAGATGTGACCCTGCCGTAGCTAGTTCATCTGCCTTCACCCACCCAACAGAGGTTCACCTTCTTGGCGACTAAAATGTCACCCAGTCTTATAGATATTAGGTCCCATATGCGAGGAGGACGAATGGAGAAGAAGATATAACCGCGAACTCTATGAGCTGTATCAAGATGTGGATGTAGTCCAAAAAGCCAAAACACGTTGACTACACTGGCTCGGCCACATCGAGCGAATGAACAATAATGCTCCAGCTAAGTGGATCTTCGAATCCCAGCCCCCAGGTTTAAGACGACAAGGAAGACGGAACCGCCCTTTTAAGGACCAAGCTATTGCGGATGCCAGAGTGCTTGGTCTGGAAAACTTGAAGCAGCGTGCCCAGGATCGGAGAGGATGGAAGGCTGCTGTGTCTCAGGCAGGGACCCTCCACGGGTTGGGAGCCAATAAAGTAAGAACCCTGAAATCTTCCTCAAGTTTGAAGGACCAGTTCGTATATCCGGACTCGCAATAGACACCAGCACTAGTACCTACATCCATTTTGGATCCGTCGATATAGAGATCTAGTCCATTTCCGGTATAGACTTACCCTTCACCCCACCCCTCCCTGCTACGAATTCTAATAAAGAACCTCTTATTGCAGTTTGTTAGTGGGACGATGTAGTCCATTTCCGTCCAGAGTATGACCATAAGGTTTAGCTAACCATATTCCGGCTTCCCTAAGTCTTAGTACAGTTTTAGCTGCCGAGTTGGCGCAGTAAATGTCAAGTGGAAGAAGATTCAATATTGCTTCCAAGGCTGCTATTGGTGTTGGTCTCATCGATCCGTTGACCCCAAGCAGCCTGCCCGTCGAATCTTTGGCACGCGTGCGTGGCTAAGTCTTTCCCTGATCACGGGAAGAAGTTTCCCTGATACCAAAATGGTGACTTCATCAACTTGAACTCAGGGGCACCTGATTGAATGGCCACGAATATGGTAAGGACAGCTCTACTTTAAGAAGTACTCCTAAGGACTTCCTAATAAGTAACATTTGGCAAACAAGATAGGAAAATTGGAATCGGTGGAACAGCGGCTAGTAATTGAACAGACGAAAAGAAAACATACGTAATCGTCGCAAAATATACTTTAATCAAATTCGGGTGAAAAGTTAAAATGAAAGTTTATCATCCTAAAACAATCATACAGTAATTTTCTGTAAAAAAAAAAAACACACGCCACTGGTATGGTTATAGATAGGCTCTGAGCTGGGGAATGGATGCCATCATATCTTAAAAATGGCCACAAAACTAGACGAGGAAGAAGTGGACTCCATTCTACGTCAAGCCGTAGCTCTATTCCTGGCCTGGTGTATAGGTGCATTATTGCGAAAAAAAAGGTAGTTACCAAGGGAGAGATGCGTCTGCGGCGATAGCCAAACTGCCCTCAAACCGATCCTTAAACCTTTTACCACTTCCAATCTAGTATTTGAAGTCAAGATGTCTCTGAATCTGGCCAGTAGACTGAATTCTTTGCGTTTTGTCTGATGCCGCCACATACTGGGATCCAGGTAAACGAGATCTTGGGTCAGAAGATAAGTAGTTCTATCGACGATAGTTTTCGAGAAGACAATAGTTGGTGACATGTCTCTGCTGGATGCAAACCAACGAAGTCCATTTGGCAGAATATCTGCCAATCTGTATTCATCCCTACTTTTCGGAAAGATGGTGAAATAATTTGGCCGATTGTTCATCAATTGGAGAACGATAAAAGCAGAAATAGTGGATGGATATTTGGTGTAGAAACAGAAATTCGGTCGACATTTTTGACCTTCGAAACGCACTGCTTCTGAGGACACTAATTCCATTGGGCTAACACATGTTCATTCCATGAAGAAAGGCTTATAAAAAATGCTGCGAAAATATACAATGCTTTCATTATAGGCAATAAGAATAGGGGCACATTTCTTGCAATTTAAAGAATCGACGGCGTCCTTATAGCACTGTCCTATTCCAAAAAGTACACAAGTATAAATATGTACATGTATGTGTTTGTAAGTAAAAAACACTCATTGCCTTGTGCCTTAAAATTTTCACTTCATGGCGGAAGCAATTTACACTCGTCGCCACATCAAATTCCGAATGGTTGCCTATTGTAGATATAAAACCAAATGCCATTTCTATGACTGTGATTACTGCCTGGGGAGAGACCTAAACCCTCTACATCAAATTGCATTAAACATTTTATAACCCCAGCGAAGCTTAAAGCCCATAAAACAAAGGCAAAACATTTACGATTGCAGCTACATCTACATCACATCAGTCTGTTAAACTTTCGGCGTCGCAAAACACCTCATCCGCCACCCTGGTTGGGTCACACCCACTCGACTGCCATTTAATTGTCTGATACGTTGAAGTAAAAACAAAACGAAACAAAACAACACTCGAGCTGAAGTTCAAAATGAGTTATTACTTATTACTCCATCAGAGGCATCAAAGTGGAAACATTTTACAACACACAGCTCCACGACTAAAGATGGATATCCAACTCAGTAAACCGTGTGTAGTTACTACATCTTAGGGGTGGAATGGGTGTACCTCGCATTTGCATTTCCTTGCGCACTTCAACGTGCCACTACACCCACGTATCCGTATCTACACTCGTCCCTTATGTATTTTACGTCACTTTCGTTCGTGTGATGTGGAAAACGTCCCTCCATCCACCCAGTCTATGTAGCACATACTCCAAGGATAATCATAATCATAATAATCTTCGCCATGTTCATTTGTATACTTGTGCAGCACTCTCATAAAATGAATTACCCACATTTTCAAGATTCCTCCGAATCCGTTTTTGAAAAGTTGAAAACTCGTTAGATGGCTTCTAATAATCTGCAGCCACGTCTAAGACGATGACGGCGAGGACAACGACAATGATGATGATGACGACGACGACGACGACGACGACGACGACGATGGCGACAGCGACGAGGAGCTGGGGAGCTTCTTGGGACGAGCAACTGAATGGTGTTGGTAATGGCGACAATGAAGGTGGCTTCTGTGGCAGAGACAATGACATTGGTAATGACAATGGCAATTAGAAGAAATCAGCTCCCAGAAAGTGGGGAGCGGCTGTACTACCATGCATATAGACAAGACTTTGACAATCCCAGCTACTACGGCTCACGAATGCTTTTGACAATTATAATGTTAGTTGTGCACGACATTTTGTGGCTTCGGTAATTTTATCTTTGAGTTGGGTTTCCAACAATTTACAGCGATAAAAGAGTTTGAGATGTTAACTAGAGACATGAGCATAAAGACAGAGGCTGAGAGAAAGAGGATATTTTTGAATGGCTTTATTGAAGAGCCTATCTTCTCTGTGAACATGTTGGTGCCGGAAGCCTAATCATTAAAATACATGCATACATATACAATCTCGTATATCGAAATAGTTCTTAGAAAATAATTACATTTTGAGTTGGGTGAGAGCGCTATGGCTTCAGTGTATCCGATGAAATTGATTTATTTCTGAATTGACATCAGAAAATTATTCGACAGAGTATTTATTTATTAGGCTTCAGGTTCAGAGGTTATCTCTTAATTAAAAAAATGCGTATATGTGTGTGGATCATTTTGTGACTTTTGGAAGAATTTGACAGACATTCGCGAAGTAGAAACATGTAAAGTTGTACGCCTTGCACAACTGGAATAGTTTTTTTAATTCTGCAGAACCGTCGTAGAATCAACCATCAGCAAAGATACCTATATTGAAAGTGCACACAATCATCATTTATTTATTTATTCATCTACAAGTAATATAACTAACAGATTACAAAAAGGAAAAAAAATAACTTCCAATGATGAAAGATGGAAGTATTTACAGGATTTTACTCGATTAAACTCTACTGTCTACTCAGACCAAACTGAGTTGATATTTGAAATAGCGCGAGACATAGACTCGTTCAACCCATAATTTGTTCTATGCAGAGCACGAAAAAGAAACTTTCTTTGCCATAATGGTCTCTCGGGTGCATATGTCGGAATTAAAGCCATTAAACATGGACTTTTTAAATGATAACAGAGGACGTCTCTCACAAACATTACATCACGGATCTTGCTCCTAGTTGAAAGCTTAACTAAACCAAGTAGTTGGAATCCAGCTTCATATTCCGGCGAAAAATTCCAGCGCATTTTGAAAAAAACAAATTTGGAAACTCTTCTCTGAACTCTTTCGACCCTGTCAATATGCACCTGATAAAAAGGACACAACACGATGTCACAGTATTCCAAGCGGGATCTAGCAAGAGCAGTGAATAGAGTTATCAGGGGTGAGGATTGGAGAATTCGACTGTATTTCTTTTGATGAAACCGACGAACGAATTCGCTTTGGACGTTATGTAATCTACGTGATCGCAAAAAGTCAATGCCAGATCAAAAACAAAACCGCGATCTTTCACCTTCTTTACCCGAGTAAGATCTAAAGAATCGATTGAATCGTATCGGTGAATAATTGGGTTGGAGGATCTGCTAAATGTTGTAATGTTGCATTTCGCTATATAAAGATGGAGGCAATTAACTTGAAAGCGCGTCAATATCAGATTGAAGCTCTAAGCAATCCTTTCTGCTTAAAATACTCAAAATAGTTTTAAATCGTCTGCATACAGAAGGCATTGGCTGTAGTTAAGAACAGATGTTATATCGTTGATAAATATTATGAAAGCTAAAGGCCCTAGGTGACTGCATTGAGGTAAGCCTGAAATGGATTTGAATGAATTGATTTAAGCTTAACCAACTGCTGTGTTTCACGGAATCGAATGCCTTACTAAAGTCAGTATAGACCGTGTCCATCTGACCACCCCCTTTCAAACGAGTTCAGTATAGACCATGAAGAATATACGAGATTGGAGGCTGTGGATCTTTCTGCAACAAATCCGTGCTGAGATACTGAGATATGCTCTTTGACAAAGAGTTCCAGTTTGCATTTGATGATACTAACAAAAAGCTTAGGAATGGCTGATAATTTACAGATCCCCTTATAGTTCTTGACGTCATTTTTAGAACCAGCTTTAAAACTTGGTACTGTAAACGATACTTCCATTCATCTAAAAAAAATTCCAAGTTTTAACGACAAGTTGAAAATTTGCAGCAGTGCGAAACAAATGCTATCCTTACAGCTTCTTAAAACAAGTGCAGGAATTCCATCCACTTAGACTGCCAAGAGCCAGAGTAACGTCCCGTAAGTCCAAATTAATGCACCCAATATACACTTTTAGATCGATCCCTTCCCAGCCAAGGTCTACAACTTTTCTAAAGGGCTTTCAGTACAGCTTCTGACCGGGCAATTCGATAATTGACCACTTAGAAGGCTAGCAAGCTAAATAGAGCCACCTAGCGCTTGAAAAAAAGCTCTGTTATTTGTGTTTTGAAAACAGGTGCTATGAGTTCTTAACGTGTAACAGATATCATTGAGGAAATCTGACTTCTTCGACAGAAGAACACATGGTGAGTATGGGCTTGCTGACTGTTCGGAAAGAAGTGGGGTCTAAAACAAAAGATTTTATAGTGGACCTACCTCACTATCGCTTCACTAGAGTGGTGTGAAAAGGTTGAACAAACCTTTACCCAAAACGCACTCCTAAAAATTCAAAGGCTCGCCTGCACTGGCACCACAGGTGCTATGCGTTTGTGCCCTACAGCAGCTCTGTAAGCTCTTTCAGATTTTCTTCCCTTGCACACAAGTATCAAGAAGTCGGCCGCAGCCACCACCATAAAGCTTCATCTTTTATGTAACCTCAAACTGGCGATCTAGTTGGGCATCTAAAGATACTAAAACCAATTCCTCTGCTTTCCAGTCCGTCGCTTTGTATTGCGGACTTTATGTCTTCTTGGATGAACTTCGCCAGCCCATTCAAAGCCATCATTTCGGAACGCAGTGTGTGGAGTAATAGGGTTCCAACCTCATTCAGCTCACACTCGGTGTGGTACACCGATTGCTCAGATACAGAAAATTGAGTTGGTGCAGGCATATACCGCCCCAACTTCAAGAAATCAGTTTCTAGGGGCTGCTCCACATCTGTCTTTCAAGCCGAGGTTTTGGCAATTGAGCTGCATCAGATGCAACCTCCGTAGAAAAACAAATTGTCATCTTTTCCGACAGTCAGAAGGCGATAAAGGCTCTGAACTACATTTGTTTTGAGCCCAAGCTCATTTGGAACTGCCTGCACGCTTCAAGCAACTCGCTGGTCACAATCATATTACATAAGGGAATAGAGGGCAACGAAATTGGTGATGATCAATCAATCACGATCACTAGGATCGCAATCTTGATTGATTGGCCCGTCTCCCTTTTGCGGCTTATCCACCAGCCATATGAAGATGGAGCTTAGCTCATGGGATCACGAACAGAGAATCTCAAAATGAAACTCAACAACCGGGCTACATGAAACCAAGAGATTCATCAATGCTTCCAATAGCAAGAGAAGTCAGGAAATTCTCGCACTGAGCAAGCGTGATGCTAAGCTCTTCTTCCTGGACATCGAAGGGGCCTTCAATAATGTCAACGTGAAATCATTCAGATCAGCACTAGACCAGACGCACGTGAACCCTTTCCTCTCAGACTGGATAGAATGTATTGCTCAATACTCGCAACATCAGATCCGAACTAGGCAGCAGCCATGCACATGCAACGGCCTCACGTGGTACCCCCCAAAGTGGAGTCTTATCCCCTATCTACTCTGGAACCTAGAGATTAACGAATACTTTTAAAATTAGACCAAACTTCAAGTAGTGACAAGAAAGTTACTGCCCACAATCGTTGACCTGCTTTAAACAGCGCTAAACGCCCTGAACAATTGGGCCAAACGCTGCGGACTAGGCCTAAACGAATGAAAAACTTTACTAGTTCTCTTTAAAAATAAGACTAAACAGAGCTCAACTCCAAATTTCTGATAAAGCGAAATATTTAGGGTGCACTTTAGACCTTCAATTGAACTGGAAAGACAATATTCTTGAACGCACAAAAAAATCGGGATGTACACCGCCATTTTTATACCAATTCTTACGGACGGCTGTCTGGTCTGGTGGCCTGCAGCCGCAAAAGCCACAAACCTGAATACCCTCACCAGTATACAACGTCTAGCCTGCATAGACACGACCAGCGCTATTAGGACAACATCTACCGCCGCCCTTGAAACCAAATGGTGAGGTCTTTTCAATCGGCAGGTCCATGAAACTGCCAAACCACGCAAGTGTGTTCCAAGCTGAAATCTATGGTATCACCGAGGCCTGCAGACATCTTTCCACCCTGAGCAACAACAGTATGGTAGATATCTAGCCATTACCTCCATCACAACCAATTCTAGATTGATCAAAAGATGCAAAGAGGAACTCAAATCCCTCAGCACGGGGCATAAAATTGCACTCTGCTGGACTCCGGGACATATGGGTATCCACGGGAATGAAATGGCTGACGAACTAGCCAAAAAAGGCTAAGAATCAAATGACCTACAAGTGGACAACTCTGTGTTAATGCCTATCAGTCACCTCAAGTCCAAAATCTCTACAGACTTCAATAACATGGCCAACGCAAGGTGGAATACTATCACCTCATGCCGAGTCTCTAGAAAGCTTTGGACCAAATACGACAAAAAAAGGACCAAAGAACTGCTCTCATTAAACAGACCACAGCTGTCATTCCTCATTGGCCACAATTTAATGGCGGCCCATCTCAGGAAAATGAAAATCAGCACCACCGACTTATGCAGAGGCTGTGGCGACACAGAAGTAGAGGAAACCTCAACACACTTCCTCTGCGAATGCCCAAGCCTCAACAGAACCAGACTCTCTACCCTCGGGAAATCGCACTTAAACGACCTTAGCGAACTAGAAAACACGCCACCTAAAACCACCATAAAATTCATCACGAAATCGGGCTGGTTCAGGAGGGCCACCCCTGCCACTAACCAATATCTTACCAGACATCCTAGTGCCGTGTTCTTTTTGTTTCAGGTATCCCACACCGGGGAAACACAATGGATCCTTTGAGACCCGAGTGAGACTGCACCCCAGCGGTTGTAGTCACCCCTAATCTTTAATGAATCATCTCACAGTCATTTATAGAAAGAAATTTTTGGAATCGACAAACAGCAGGGATAGAAGATTTTTATCTAACGAATTGATTGTAGGGAAATCGTAGGTCCCTTAAATGCCCAGAGTATCTTTAAAGACACAACCATTTTTAACGTATGCTCGCCTATATTATAGGCTGGTAATCTTTGTTAAAAAAAAAAATAGGGGCTTCGGTAACAACAGAGGTTGCCTTCTACTAACAGGCCATTTTTCAGCCAATATAAGGGATAGAAAACACGTTTTGAATACTCTAGTCATTTAAGGGTCAAGACCCGAACAATTTCATATATAAGCCTCCCTCAACTCAATACAAAGCGACCGAAGTTCGTTATTTAAACTGCACCTACTAACGTTGAGCACTTCTGATTCCTTGATTTGTTTCTCAAATCCTATAGCAATTCAATGAAATACACAACCCCACCATAGTACTCGTACTTCCAAAAATATATGTAACAACTAAAATCCTCATTCTGTTCCTATATGGTAATAAGGAATGGGAGAACCCGTAAGTTAAGTTTACAACTTTTCCCCGTTGTGTTAACTTCCCAAAACCATTCAACTGTCATAACATTGTTTCATTGGTCTTACCAACAGAAGCAACCCAACAATATGAAGTTTGAAATACTAGTAAATAGGTTCTATCAACTAAATAACTGCTAACTAAGTATGTGTATCGATTTGGGAGGGAGGCCAATGAAATTTTCCGTGTGAGTCGCGAATCTTCCGCATCGTCAGGACCATCATCGTTGGCAAGGAAAGCTTAAGAAACTTCCAGTTTGCAGAGCAACATACATAAACAAACTCAATCTCCTGGCAGTTTCCATAGCAAGTGCCCCAATTTCTCCCTATTTGCTGTCGATATCCTTTGAAATACACCCACACTCGCTCATATAGGTCTTCACTTACGTATATTCAGTCATCCATGCTGGCAAATAAGCAGGATATTCTCCTAACGTTATTTTCTTACAAACATTGAAGGGAGTAGGTACCTACTTTGCATCCGCACCTAATCGCACACACTACAAGGAAGGCAACTGTTACTCCTGCACCTGTGTACCTGTAGTAGGTACTACGCCTCAAGACTTGCATCTAAAGGATAATGTTAGT
Organism: Blera fallax; assembly: GCA_946965025.1. NCBI lineage: Eukaryota > Metazoa > Arthropoda > Insecta > Diptera > Syrphidae > Blera > Blera fallax. Next base: position 45,509,634 of record OX337245.1, read on the forward strand.
ATTTTTCAATAAAAAGCAATGGAATATCCATAGATGCATATTATTTTTTACCACAAAATCGTTCGCCTTCAATAGGAATTCAAGGTGCATGCAGAGATTCCTCGAATTCCGCCCTTCATCTTCATCGGTTTCTAAAGGCTAAATTTGTGGTTGTGGCTGTCTGACGCTATTGTCATCGTAGTCGACGAAATCATCCTCGTGTGTGGTTGTCTAAGTAACAGGAGTACATCGTCTTATGTTTATACCTCTTTGCACCTCCTAAATAAAGTTAATGTGTCTTGAATGGAGGCAAAGCCGGATACGTTGGAATCCATCCACCAGCCAGTATCGTACATACAGCACACAGCATCTTTTGCTTACGCTCATCGACCAATTGATGCGATAATCGAAAGCTGCTTACAATTCGTCGGATGATCGTTCCATGAATGGATTCACCGTAGGATGCCATATGCAAGGATATTCAAAGGTACACATGAATGCATGCTTTGCTCGGATGGGAAATTTAAGTTTGTCCCAAGAATGTTGCTGAGGATACTGTATTTACTGAATCAGTGAACCAAGTGAAAATCCTCTCAGGCCAGGCTATCTGCATTATAACGCTTTTATCGAATGCATACCTTAATTGCCCACAGGAACTGGATAAGATTTTCGAAATTAATTAAGATTCGGTTGATTTGGCTTGGCTTTGGTTTGCTGTAAAGTGAGATGATGGTCTTGTATGGACGATATTTCTAATATGGTAAGTCTCTGGCACTTGTCACCTCAGATTTTGGTTATCTACCCCTGATAGTTTCGGTTGAGAAGACCAAAAGTCAGGTCGTTGGAGTTCACACATTATAATCGATATGTTAAGTGGATATGTTTGTTGTTCCAGCAGTCTATTAGGAAGTTCATGTGAAAGATGTTGATTTTGGGTTAAATTGGATAAGGTTCATATCGGTCCATGGTTTTGATTGAGTTTAATGGCCAACCAGATTCCGAGTACTGTGTCCAAGTAAAGGAGTTGTTTTTGAGGAGGTGTATTAAGGTGGGGAATGATATGTCGAGTCATACTCCTTTCCTTTTTCTTGTTCTGCAGCCAATATATGAAATTGAACATTCTCCTTAAAATTGCATACAGGATTAGGAGCCGAACATGATGACTCACAATATTTCCGAATATTTAGAAGGATTTGTAGTACTAAGGGGTGTAACTCGAGGCAGAAAACACCAAGCAGTTTTTTCACGATTCCACCTCTCGCGACAATATACAAGGTGGCGCAAAATTAATCATCCTACCGGAAGATGTTATATCTTTTGCAAATGGCGTCGTACGTCAATCATATTTGACATTTGTGAACTAGACAGCTGCAGTATACAAACAGACAAGAGCGAGGAATAATTGTGTCGTTTTTTTTACCAATAATCGGTCTGTGGTGTTAGCGCAGAGTGAATGTCGACGTCGTTTTCCTAATCGTGTCGCGCCAACTGGGCAAACATTCCGGCGCTTAGCTACTCGACTCGAACAGACTGGAACCACAGGAGACCATGCAGGGCGTGGCCGCCACCGGACTGGTCGTTCGGCCGAAAATATCGCGGCTGTGGCTGCCGATGTCGCTGAGAACGAAGAAACGTCAACCAGACGACGGGCCACGCAATTGGGAATCACCAGACGGACCCTACAGCAAATTTTAGTGAAAGACTTACACATGTTCCCGTACAAAGTGCAAACAGTGCATCAGTTAATGCCTCCTGACCGTCAGTGGCATGTGAATTACTGTCAAGCCATCCTTAATCTCAACAACGAAGAGGACGATTTTGTGTCGAAAATCATCATGAGCGACGAGGCGCATTTCCAGTTAAGCGGTTGATACACGAAGTGTGATACACGAAGAGCCATTACATCCACTCAAAGCCACTGTGTGGTGCGGCGTTCACGCGGGATGAGTGATTGGGCAGCATTTTTTGAGGACGCCATCGGCAATACGGTCACTGTTACTGGCGAACGCTATACGGCCATGATAAACGACTTCTTACTGCCGGAATTGGATGAGCGGGGCGTTCAACAAGACGGTGCGACCACACACACATCACGAGCCACAATGGATATTGTGAAGGAAGCGTTTCCTGGTCGATATTCTCTTCTTTGGGGATACTTTCTTTGGGGCTACCTGAAGTCGCGGGTTTATGCCAACAAGCCTCAGACAATCGCAGCCCTTAAGGAGAATATTCGACAAGAAAGCGAAAAGTTATCACCGGAAATCTTGCGGAAAGTCATGGAAAATGCGATTAAACGGGCACAAATGTGTATCAACACTGGCGGCAGCCACTTGGCGGATATCATCTTTTCTACTTGACAGAAAATTTTAAAGGTCAATATAAATATTTCCATCACTCAAAATCATTTTTTTTTTATTTAGTAAAAAAGTAATTTCAAAACAAAATTGGATGATTAGTTTTGCGCCACCTTGTACATTCGGTCTGTTGCCCAAATATTTTCTCTTTTCTTTGAATCATGTGTAGTTCATAATTAATAAATTTCCAACATTCGGCCACCAAACTCTTTTGCGAAAGAAGAAATGAACGCGAACCCTTAAAGTCTTTCCGCGCCTCACTTACAAGCTTGTATCAGTGCAACTTCCGACCCAGTAGATCGATCATTCGTCAAAAACATTAGAAACTCTGGCTCATTTGCCATTCCAGCGCTCATTCACAATGACATTCCAGCTGTCAGCTCCTTAGGCAAGGCCAATCTGCTCGCTGCACAATCTGCAGCTAATTCCACACTGCAAGATAGTGCTTTGTCTGTCCCGGTGCTTAAGAGCGTCGAATTCTCTATGAGACAAGTAACCATCGCACTCGCACAGTTGCAGGAGTTCTTAAAGGTCTCAGCTTTCACAAATCCGCTGGTCCAGATGGTATCCCCCCAATGGTTCCGAAGAGGTGTTCTTCTTCGCTGGCAAAACCTCTGCGTAGACTTTTCTGTCTGTCATACTCTTCTAAACTCTTTCCGAGAAGATGGAAAACAGTATTTGTCCAACCTGTTCCTACGAATTCTTCTCAATGACCGGTGGTATGGCAACAGGTCCACTGGTGATTTGATGGCATATCTCACCGAGAAGTGGAACCAATCTCTCTATCACTTCGGTGAAACAAAGATAGTTGCGCTTGATATTTCAAAGGCATTTGACAGAGGTTGGCATCAGGCTCTTTTGTCGAAAATGCGCGCATATGGCATCGATGAGTTTCTTCTTCAATGGATTAGAAATTACCTTTGGGGTCGTTCGATACAAGTTGTATTGGACGGCTTCAAGTCTGATATTCACCACATAAATGCTGGTGTCCCACAGGGCTAAGTTTTGTCTCCGACTCTCTTTCTCATTTTCGTAAACCTGCATCGCTGAAACCGAAAGACAGCCATTCTCGGTATGTGTATTAACAACGCTCTTCCTTGGAACGATCACATATTCGAGATCGCTCAAAACGCTAAAAAAGGTCTAGGATTCCTTAAGTGATGCAAGAAATACTGTACACCGTCTGATCTGGCCTCAATTTATAAGACATTCATCCGCTCAAAGCTGAGATCCACATTTGTTAAATACACACTTCCGAAAGAACTCCCATAACAACCGACTTCAGAGTCACGAGAAACCTAGTCCACTTAGGTATAGCGCGCAATACTAAAAAATATGTGTAACACTGTGATATCTGGATACACACATACATGACATCCAGGGGAGAACCAGATTAAGCCAAGCCTGGTTTTAAGCCTGGTAGTGGAACTGACAAAGCTTAGTCTTGTTGGTATCATACATAAGTACCATTATCTTCACAAAGCCCGTCAATTAGTATGTATTAGCTGACAAATGCATTTCTTGTAGTCTGCCAGTAAAATTCACTAACGAGGCCGGACTTTTTCGATAGTAGTGAGAGCTTACTTATATCAGAACCGTCACTACTGAACACATGCAATTGGAGCGCATTACGGTTCAGTCTTGAAATAATCTCTGAAATCCAATAACGACCGCTAAGTTGTCATATTCGTCATCGCATTAGGGTTGATTGCCTAGAGGAGTTTTGGAGTCATTACGTATAAAGAAGGTAACTTTTCTCTAAGAAATGTCTAAAAATTTAGTCTCTAACAGTAACAAGACATAAGTGAGTTTCTATTCAAACACTTAAGTTCTCACTCCAACATCTGTGCATATCTCATGTAGCAGTCCTTTTCAACAATGACTACAATAAATAATATCTAAAGTCATCCTAAACCCCTGAACACACCATTATGGAAGGCATTCCACCCACCCATCCACTAGTGGGTAATAAATCTCTCACAGTTCCTCTCACTTAACCACTCCCACTAGAAATTATTCCGCAAAATTCTCACAAAGTGACCAGAACGAAAGAAAAAAACAAAATCCTCTACTGTGCCTTACCTACAACAAAAAGTGATACATGGACCTCTACCCAGAGGGCACATGTGCGACAGCACATTGGAACATCTGAATCCATGCGAAATAATAGAATCGCCAGCAGTTCTTCTATTCCACACCCAAATCAACCCACCAACATACATATACATAGATGAATACATACCTCCACCATTGCGAAAGACCAAATACGGGAACCTCCAAATGTTGCCAAGGCCTACTGCATATCCAATGCACGCCATGACAAACTCCACTGGACTGCCCCAGTTGCCTCGGTTCGGCTCCATTGTCGTCGTCACCATTTTGGTGGCATCTGCCGTCACCGAATCGGATGCTTTCCTGGAGCCTAGAGCACTGTTGGTAAATGCATTGGCTTCGCGGCTGTCATTAGAATTGACGGATGGACTCTGTCCAGTGCTCGGCAATATTGAATTTCTCTGGAAAAACAAAGCAAAAGATGAGACACTGGAAAAATTCCGCAAAAATTGTAAAAAAAAAAACGAACAACGAAAAACAAAAGTAGACATACTGTGTTAACGTGGTTGTTGTAAACTGTAAATTGTAGGCTGACGAAACATCCGAACACATCCTCATTGTACGCCCAGAACACTTGAACGTGAGTGAGGGCCATGACAGTCGGTGTGTATCAGGATTAGTTTGATGGACAGCATCAGTTAAAGCAGAATCGCTAACAATCAGATTTATGTGTAAGGGATTCAGTGTTCATTTGGATTCGAGAGTTGGAATTTTTTTTTTTTTTTTGGAATCCTTTGAGGAGTTGTTGTGATTTGTGGCTATTTTGCCTAGAGATAGCTGAACTGTTGACTTTATTTATTGGCTTTGAGCATTTTTTATGACGTTTTCATTTATGAATAGGAAATTTGAAGACGAGATTAGCCTAGGAGTATGATTTCCTGGCACAACTTGAACAACTTAAGACTTGGGATTCGAAAAAAGGATTTTAGAATTTAATTCAAAATCTGAAGGGAGATATGCTCAAAAGACAGTTATCAGCATAAGGCCAGTAACTCTAGCAGTCCATGTCAGAAGGCTAATGACTGTTCTTGTAGCGAGACATTCAGATCTGTTTTAAACTTTTGTATTTCGGTCTTCATTTTCTTGGGTGAGAAGGACTTGTCGCCATGAGTGGCACATATGTATGAACATAACAGTAGGTGTTTTTTTGGTTATTTCTCTAGGGCAATGCTGAGGTGTTATCATGACAGAGCCAGGCTGATGGTCTCAAAAGGAATACTATTCCAAAAACCACCTACTACATCCACTAAGGGAGTTTCAGATGATAACCGCACCCAACTCTATGGAACTGACGCAGAACGCGTTCATTTATAGGAGGCGAGTACAGCTTAAACATATGAACCTCATCTAGGGTGAATAAAAAGTCACTAATTATTAAAAAATGCACGATTACAGAGCGACCAAAAACAGTCATATTATTTGTGGAAAATGGTCAGTCAGTAATTGACATTCAATATGCAAACCGGCAATGTTTGTGGTGTCCGCTATGTCCGACTTCTCCCACTCATCGTGCAATGGTGGACAAATTTGAGCGATGTGGCAACGGGCCATGTTCTTGACGATCGGTTAGGACATTGACTTTATTAGGGAAAGTGTTGCACATACCCCTAAAACATCGACCAGACGATGTTCAACACAGTTGTCTATAACGCGTGGCACGGATTTCTTTTGAAAAAAAAACGCTGCACCCATAGAACTCATTTTATCCTGTCCTGGAAAATTTAAGGATTTTCAGTGCGAATTTTGGACATATCTATGTAGATACATATTATCCCCAAAATATTCAACAACGTCCATTACACCCATATCGTGGGACCGTTTAGCTATATTTATATATGGTGCACAAATAAGTATCACAGTCTATGGAGATTGCAACAGAACAATGCTCCAGAACTCCTTTTTTCGACTCTTGCGAGCGGAGAGAAACAATGGCATATGCAACATTGTGCTACAGCATACACCTCTCGTGAAACAATTTACTTGTTGCGGAAACAATTTCCGAATCGTATCATTTAAAAAAAAGCGATGACTTCAGATGGCCACTGCTGTCGTCTGATCTGATAACAGGAGCTGAAAGACAACATTTGAGTGGAAATTGTGTAAACTACACCAATGATGCTGCCAAAAGTACAGTATACTCTCTCATTACGGACACCCCTCATAACCTTATTCAAAGATTTCAAAGAACCTTTCTTTTAAATGTCCTTTTGTTTGTTTTCTCATAACCGGACACCTCTTATAAGCCGACACATTTTTCGGAACCGTCGGAGTCCGCTTATGAGGGAGTTCACTGTATCTACAAGATATTATTTTCCGCATTATTATTATTTTGTTTTTGATTCATCACTTTTATTCAGAAAGGGACTCTGCCCACCTTGCATAAGAGAACTGCTCTTGCTGTATGTCTTGCACTTCAAAGTAAGCGAGCATTTTTATGGATTTCATCGTATTAAATCGAATTCACGCATAAATACATAACCGGAAATATAACACTTGTGATCTACTGCCAAATGTCGGAATATAGCATCTCTCCTCCAATGATCGAGTCTTTTTCATTGGCATCCATTCGAAATTTATTAAACTGTCGTGTGGGGACTTACTTACGTTACGTTATGGACAAAACAATAAGACCAGTAGGGAAAAATCCAAACCATTACCCTTTTTCTCTTTGAAATTAAATAAACTGTGGCACCTGTCTGCATATTTTTCATTGTTGGTAACGGTTCTAAGAGAGGAAGAAAACGTGAACATATGAAGAAAATTTGTCGAAAAACGTGAAGGAACTGCCTCAACGTGCGGACAAAACAATGAGACCGGGCTACTTGGTTTTAGTTTTTTGATTGTGAGGAATTGTGTTTCATTCTATTTTTGAAGTATTCTGCTGTAAGTATAAAAATAAACAATATCTGTGTATTAAGATGCAGAGAATCATTTATGAAAGCAGGCAAAATGGGCCGCGGGGTTCTTAGTCCTTAAACTCACCCAGGGAGGAAAGTCGCAGCGGAAAGTGTCCAGGCTTATTGGAAGATCAAAAACATTTGCTTCTGCCTTATAGCCACCAAAATCGCATATGCCAACAGGTCGACCTCGAAAACCATCTCCGAAAGATGAAACCCAAATAAAAACCCTGTCCAAGAAAGACCTTTTTAAATCAGCTGCAGATATCAAGATTGAATAGGACTTGCCAGTTTGCTCACGAACAGTACGAAGAAGACTCGAGGAATAACATCTGTTCAGAAGAAGTCCCAGAGTGGTGCCACTCCTTACCAAAAAGCACGAGAAGAACCGTTTACAATTGGCAAAAGAACATCTGAATTGGATAAGCGCAGAAAAAGAAAAAAAAAACAAAATATTCTTTGGTCCGATGAAACAAAGATAAATTTAGTGGGTTCGGATGGCAAAAGATGGGCCAAGTGTCCTGAGAATTCAGCACACCAGCCTGAAGCATGATGGCGATAGTATAATGATTTGGGGATATTTTTCATGGTATGGTATAGGTCCAATATCTTGGATCAAAGAACCCTCGGATCAGCATCTGTACGCCAAAATAATAGAGGACGTCATGCTTCCGTGTGCTGAGTGGGAGATGACATTGAAATTTCAGTTTATGCATGACAACGTCCCGAAGCATACGGCTGGCAAAGTGAAAAGTTGGCTGGAGGAGCACAATATCGATCTCGTGAGCTGGACCTCCCAATCGACAGATCTTAAGCCATTGGAATATTTATGGGGAATTGTAAAAAAGTCCATTGGAGGTGAAAAATCAAAAAATATAGAAATATTGTGGAGTCGAATTCAGGCAGCTTGGTATGCCATACCAGCTAGCACTTGTCGCACGCTGGTCGAAACCTTACTTGAAGAGTTCATGAAGTTATAAAAAGATACTCCACAAAATATTAGATATTTCCTAAAATTTTCCATCATTTTCTATAATTTTCTATAAGTTTAACATACTGGTCTTATTCTTAAAGCTCACAAGGAGTAACCCTTTTACTCATATACGAACCTGTGGTCCAGGGCATAGATTCTCGCAATCATTCGTGTTGTGCGTATTACATTTTTTCTCACAAATGGGAGGGACCTCCAGTTTAGAGCCATATCCGAAAGGCATTTTATTTTTAGAAGCTTTCTTATAAAAGTTATTACTCTCGGATGTTTGTCAGACATTCGCGAGGGATGGGTTTTCTGGGATGCGAACCTCAAACATTCCGCTCAATAATCCGACGCACTAACCTTCGAGCCACGGCGCGGGCACTCTCTTAAATCTTTAGAAAGCGAATTTTGAATGGTATTATTCATGTGCAATTTAATCATTTGATACATGTGCTCCCGTACGATACGGTGTAGACAACTTTTGGACGGAAATAATAAATACGATGGCCGTAAAGTACTTCTATCAATCGGATGTTAGCAACGCGCCAATAACTGAGCTCCTATTCTTACTATTCAGTAAAGTCTACTTCATTCCTAAATTATGGCGCGTTAAGCTAGCTCTATGTGCGCAATTGTGTGAAATTAAATAAAAAGCAAGAAATTTTAATGTGTTTCTCAGTTAATTGGAAAATATTGATGATCGTAGTAAGAAGTTCCAACAACAAAGAAAATTTTTTGTTAGTAATCAAATGATGTAATCAATCGACTCAACATTCTATACATATGTGCATACATATGTATTACTCAGAGAATAACACGGCGCATTTTGTAAGTCCCCAGTCTCGTTTTATCTGAAATACCCAAATTGACTTAGTACTTTCCAAGAAAGGTGACCTCAATTTACGTTCACTAATACGTTCGTTCACTAATAAATATATTTAATTTAATTTTATCAATGTATCCGACCATATTCAATTAAAGTGCTAAAATGCGTTAACGTCATAGAAGATAGAGATGGGTATCGATAGCAGATATTTTCAAAATATCGCTACATTTCTCAAGATGTGAGATATATTCGCTTACATACATATGTATACAACTTCCGAAATATTACAGCTCAAAGAGATATGTACATAGCTATGTCTGATTTCCACAGATTTTATGAAGGCACCCATACTGTCAACGAAGAAACGAACCCTAAAAGAGATCAGGCATAAGAAAGCAAAAAAAATTGATTCGAAACGAATTATGCATATTAAACCTTTAGTCCTTAACTATTTTCTCTTTATGGATACTTTCTTCTTCTTCTTTTGTACGCGTACCAACACGTACATCTTATGCTACATATTTCTCCCACGTATCTGCCTTACTACTGGGCCGCTTGTGGGGTTGGCTAAGTTTGCGGACCTCAATATTCTTCTACAAGTCGCTCTATTTTGGATTACTTCCTCGCTGAGGCCGAGAATTTGTTTTTCAATTCAATTGTTTTTCCGTCTGCCTCTTTTTCGAACTTCAACTGGGACTTAAGTCGTTGTTGCCCACCGGCGGGGTTTTCCGACGATCGTACGTGACAGTGCCAGCTGATACCCTCAGTCTGTAGTTTTTCAACAATAGGTTTCTTTACATGAATGCTTCCGCGAATAAGCGTACTTCTAATTAGGTCGCGTTTCGATACTCCCGCTGAAATCCGTAGCATTTTCATCTCCGTCGCTGTAATATTTCCTTATAATATAAATACATCGCATCGTCCAACACTGCGATGCGTACTTATGTGACAGCCGGACGCACGACTGTCGTATAAAGCAAACCTTTAAGTTTAAGTGGCATTTTGCGGTCACAAAAGGCTGTGGAGTTTTCGCGCCATTTCAACCACCCCACGCTCATTCGGTGTGCCACATCGTCATCACAATTTCCCTGATAATTTACGACTGAGCTCAAGTATGTAAATTTGTCGCATTTCGGAACGATTACTCCGTCCAACAGAATATCCGAAGTCGGGTTTACGGATACTATCTCTAATTATGAAAGACTTTCTGTATATTTCATCGACTTTTTAATTAGTAGTCAAGGGCGATACTATTTGTATGTACCCAAAAAAGTTGCAATCTGTCTAAAAAGACTTGCATTTAGGCTTACTACGCCCAATCTTCAATCATAGACTAGGCGTGGCATTGTGGAATTTCCAAATAAAGTTATGACTGATTTTCTAAACAGAGGACCGATTTGTAGGTATTGTTCCAGCAACTATTGATGAAGTTGATTCGACAAAAAAAAATACATATGTACATATGTACGTATCTACGTTTCAGGAGTAACTGATCCTACTGTTCCTTCCAGGACTGAGTATAAACAAAAATAGTTCGATCAAAAATGTTATAGGGCAGAAAATATTGTGTTGAAGAAGTTGAAATTTATGGAAGTAGCCATTTAGGAAACAAATCAATATAGGAAGCACTGCGAAAAACTATTAGATTCACTAATTACGAACTTAACTCTGGTCAAGGACTGGTGAAATCTAGCAACTGAAGCAATAGAACTGTAGAGCGTTATTTGTGGGTAGAAATGTCAGCTACAGGGTTTTCCCCACAGTTTTTCCATAGTCTCCTTCGTAGGCCCTTCAACAAACTGTCTCCCAATCTATTATGCTGCACCCTTGTTCTCTGATCATAACATGGATAGCACATTCTGTATCGAAGAAAATGTATCAGATAAGGGCCTACAACAAGATTGCTAGGTTCTCTGCTCCTCTCAGTCTTAATTAATGATCTGCATAGTAACTTCAACTACTACCTACTTTTAAACATTGAAGAGAAAATCATTTTACCAGTGGGTAGTCTTAGTGTCCTTGTTAACTGTGGAAACCTATTAAACAAGCGTTATTAAACCACTGTATAACAATTTCGAACGGCTGTAGTGCGAAAGTTGTGCACAAAGACAAAAACTTTGAATATAATATATCCTCGAGTATAGTGAAGGATATAGACGAGACCAATGAAGGTTGTTGTGGCTTGCCATTACAAGTACCGAGGTAATGTTTTTTGTAAACAAAAACAAAAACGACTATCACCTCTCTACCCACCATTTAAGTTAAAGACTACCCTATGTCTTGCATAAATTACTGAAACTTATAAGACTATATCCAGCGCATGTTGTGAATCCCCAAAACCTTTTTTTGCATCTCAATAATCACAGATACCGCGAAAATTGTTTGCCGCGTAACATTAGAAAACAGAAGATGCACTATGTAGCTGCACCAGAATTTAGCAAGGAGATACGAGTTCCTTAAGACCAGCTTCTACAAAAAAATTGTTGATGCCAGGCCTGGAACAAGGGTTGTCTATTATAGCGCCAATAGGCAATCTGTTGAGGGAAATCAAAGTCATAGATCGTTTTTAATTCATTCATCGTTTTAAGATGAATCCTATAAAAGAAAGCATCTGCACCAAACTTGTCGTTGATTTTCAAGCAGTTGTTGCAGCATAAGCTGCTGGCTTCTAATGTCAAGGAACCTCCCTTGTAAAGATCGCAGATAACAGGAGGCTTGATATTGCAAATTAAAAACAACTTATTCGAAAGCTGTAAAAATGGAAGACTGCCATATCGGGATATGCCCTTCGTGGGTGGAGAATACCCTTCGTGGGTGGGGAACCCAGTTATGACTGAAGTAACAACCGACTTATATTTTTATTTTTATTTTTTTCGTAATTAATTTTTTCTATCGCTTTTAAAATTGTTTTGAACAAATTCTGGAATATCTGTACAACACTCAAAGTATCAATTAGTCAGATACATACATCAGTAAATCTTTGCTGATAAATCGATATATGTATGTATATCGGCATAGATTGTGAGTATATCGAAAAATTTATATCAAAACGCATACCTGATTGAAAGCTTTATCAATTAGCGTGGAAAAATTATAATAAACGGAACCAGGTGCGAAACTACGCGGTATAAAGGTAAAAATATTTTGTAAGCAAATGTACCTAATGAGACTCTACTCACCGCCACCGACGATTGATTTTTAGCGAATTTACTAAAGCCATTGTCTTTATAGACATCTAAACCGATTTGCGTTGCCATAACACTGAATATCAAGTTTACATGCGCGATTTACTTATTTATAGACTCACGTGCTAATTGGAAATGTACATCCGGAGTTAAATAAAATCGAGAAATGGAATCGCGTTGAGAAGATCATTTACCCCACAGCGCGGTGCTGCTTAACTGGGTCTTTCGAAAGTGTCTGGAGGTTTCAACCTATCGCTTGAAATTTTCAAATGTGACTGGTTTATAGTTCAGTCTGCTATATGGCTGGACGTAGAGGAGCCAGTCGTTTTAATTAGATTCTCGGAAGAGCAACGTCAGTAGTCATTCAACAAACCTAGGCTTTGTTTGTTTATTGGGTTCTAGTAAAGTGCGCTTGTTCTTTTTATTTTTTGAATCTCTATGTTGGCTGGGGGTTTGAAAAGTGTTATAAGGCAGATTGTATTGAATTTCTTGTTGTACATAAGTCATACAATTTAATTTAAAGTTAAACAAATCATATACTATGGCACGCGTGTTAGTTTATTTACTAAAAGTCATAAAACTTGTTAATTGAGCGTATCACTAAAATTTGTTAAGCAGTTTGCTGACATTCAAGCAAAATGTGCTTACATACATATGTATATAGTAGAATTTGCGTCAAACGGATAATATATATATGTAGGTACTAAAAAAAAGAGGAATCTACCGGAATGAAGGGTAAGTAAGAATGTGGAATAACACGCTATGTGTTATGGTGTTGGGTGCCGCGGCTCAGTGGTCAGTGGGTGAGACTACTGAGCGAGAGTCTCAAATAAGCTGCCTTAAAGTGCTGATCTCGTTCCAATCCGATGTTCGTCTGCCAGCAGCCATTCAAGTAATTTCATTGCAAATGAAACGACACCCAACTGACTCTATAGTAGAAATTCATAAAAACGTAAACCGATGTCTACCAAAAAAAATTTCGGAGCGTTTCGAAGTTATTGTCTACCTTGGTATTAAAGTCGCCCATAAAAAATACTTTGTCTCCATTGTGCCTTGAATTATTGCCAATAGTTAGCGGTCCTGAATCTAGGCCTCAATATTCTTCAGCTGAAAGTCTTCCACTATGTAGAAGTATACCAACATAGGCAGGACGGTTTAATAGAGTGAGATAGTGTTACGAGTTTAAAAGCCTGAAACAGATGTGCAGTAAAGCTGCTTGCAGTGCTACAAGCAGCAACGCACGCGAGACAGACGTGCAGTAAATTACTGACTTTTGAACGCGTTAGTTTTCTGTCATTTCTTCCAACGTCTTTTTGGAAGTGGACCTCAAATGGTAAAATGTCACTTACACGAAACGTCGTATCACAAAACTTGTACTAAATTGTACTACTTTGCTGTTCTACTACTGGAGGTGTGCATCAAAAGTAGAAATAGAGACGTCTTGCAGCAACGCATGGTAGTGCAGCAAACACATATGTCCCCTTACGTATTAAGCCGTGTTCTATAATTTTGCTGCACGTTTGTTTCAGGCTAAACTCATTCACTTCTAACCAAACTATCTCGCTTCAGGGACTTTTCGCACATTACGCTGCTTGGGTATGATAGGCAAAAAGGTGCCTATCCCGAGGCAGGATAGGCACCTCATTTTTTGGTCGCGCAGGTAGTCACCCTTATTGTGACTCACGCATCGTAACTTCCTCGTAGGGTCCATGGAGTAAACCACAAGATGAACTAACGACGAATGTTAGGTTCATGTGACCCAGTAATCATGTCGTGTCTTCTCACGGCGTAGGGGTCTAAGAGTGCCCACAAAGAACAGATTTGAAAACCATGCCGCATGAGTGCTCCTCTCAGGGAATGAGACTCTAAGCAAAGAATCGGTTTATAATCCAAGTCATGTTGTGCGCAGGCGTCACTTGTTGGCCACGAAGAGAAAATCTGTATTGATGGAACAAAAACGAGTCTTGGAAAAGTGGACCGATTTAATTGCTGACGATCCCAGCAAACGTATAAAGGACAGCGATTTAAGATCTGCACTTGGAATGGTGGTATCCTGAACAGACCGCGCGCAGTTAACTAGCAGAGATCCTCGAAAGCTAAAAAGTAGGAAGTGCGTTGGGATGGACCGGATATCCGAAAAACTAATACCTGTGACATCTACTATGACTGTGACTGCTACCACGAACAGAAGCAGCAGCTGTTTGGAGGCGGTTCTGCTAACAAAGGTAGAGTTAGGTAAAAAGTATTGAAAGTATTGAGTTTCCGCCACATAAGTGAATTTCGTAACATCAACCTCACTTGTGCTAACCAAAAATTCCTTCTACGAGGTTCTCCAGGAAACTTACGACTAATGCCCGATATATGACTTTAAGATCGTCCTTCCAAATCGAGAAAATGCAGAAAACTTACAGCAGGAGAGAGATTCGGAATTTCTATGAGAGATTAAAGAAGATGATCCAAGGTTCGATACCCAAACCAGAGCTTGCAAAGACACAAACGGGAATACCAAAGTAGAGATCGACCGCGAGGCTGATAAGAGACGTTGGTGCATTGACGGAGCGGAAACACGGTGAAGTGAACAACTACATCACCCAATTCCTAACCATGGATATGGATATGGACATGGATACTTCAACCGCTACATCTGCAGAATGAGGAAGAAAAACAGCGCAGCCTGCCAGTACGGAGACTCCGAGGCAGACGATGATTACCATACCTTGATTACCAGGTTTGAGTCGGAGATAAACAGCCTCTCCCCGGACAACGTGGTCCAGAAGATGATCTCGAGTACCACCAGTTGAAACAGGATGTCCGCTTTCATCGAAACGGTGTTAAGAAAGAAGAAGAGCGAGGAAGAACCAAACACACCCTCACAAACCAATTCTATAAGAATTTAAAAGCCTTACCGGCAAGAAGACAAATGAACCCGTAACAGAAGACAAAATGAAAAAGCTGGTCCCCATAGGAGAATAAAATCGACACCTTTCTGAAGTAATGCGAAAGCGGTGCCGGAGTGGAAGGTGTCAAGAAGAAAAAAGGGGTCAAAGGTGGGTTTTTTGTGGCGTGTGAGTCCCACACTACTTGAAACAGAACAGGCCGGTTTCTCGTGCGCATTAGCGCTTTCCGTCCGCCCCCTAGGCAAAAAAAAGTAGAGATGCAGTTGCTACTAAACATATGGAAAGACTATTTCTGCAGACTGTTAAACGTACAAGGAAATACCGCTTGTAGGCAATCTGATAGTCCCAGCATGAATGACAATTATTTGTTACAACAAGCGGACCGGTACGAAGCTGAAGGACACATCTAGGCTTAAATCAACCAACTAAGCCGTGTAAGGCTCCAGCCGATGTTCTGGTAGGGAACACGCACCGACTCATCCATAATGTATGGATGATTGGAACCTTAGCCCCATATGCCTGACTCATAAGAAAAGACCCCTCCTCGTCTGTGCTGATAACAGAGAAATAAGTCTCCTGAACGTTTCATTTCAATTTCTATCTGGTGTAATATTTAAGCGCCTGAAACTATAAGTCGACTAAATCTTCACTTTGGTCAAATCCAGGAGTAGACCCAAGAGCTTCAGATCGAATTTCACCATCTGTTTATCAATATCAAGATCGCATATCATAGTGTGAATAGAGATGAGCTGTTCTGTGCCACATCTATTCTTGTGTTGCTAGGTTAATGATGGAGAACGCTCGCTGCTCTGTCAAGGTCCCAAAGGATACCGCTTCAATACCACTAGAGGTTTATGACAGAGCGATGCGCCGCAATGCAGGTTTGTTTTTCAACCTAGTACTACAAAAAATTGTGCGAAAGGGCCGAGGAATGAGGGATTCAAAAAAAAGTCCCAGGCAATACAGCAATACATACACACGGACCGTATGTGGTCCAGGGCCTAGCTTCTTGCAACCATTCGTGTTGAGCGTGATATATTTTTTCACAAGAATGGAAGGGATCTACAGTTTAGAGACATATCCGAAAGGCGAATTGTTCTGTGCCACAGAGTGGTAATAACTGTCAAGAGAAGCTTTCTCCATGTCCCTGGCTCAGTCTAAAGTAACTTCCACATTCCCGTTAAGCTCTGTGAACTGTCCATCATTCCGAAAATTCTCAAAGTCTTTTAACCATCTGTTTGTGTTTTTCCTCTTTCACTCCATTGATGCCCTAACTATTTCCTCAATATCCCAAAAACATACACGAATCCTTAATGCAAGCAAAACAAAAATAAGAAATAGTCAAAGTAAACATAAATCTTTCCAGTAGAATTCCACTGACTTATCATTCCATTAAGATGCTCCCCCGAAGATATAATGCATGAGAAAATACGGCAAGCTACACCCCCAGTTCACCCCCAAACACAGTGCCTCAAGAAAAAAGAAAGTATTTGAAATCTCAGATATTCATTTGGAATTCTGTTCAAAGCATTTCTCATATAAGGCCCGCCAGAGTTGGCTACACTTTGGCCTACACCACCCTGAGGTGGAGGGATTGAGATGGGATATACCCATCTGTAGCACGTATGTTTGTACCGTAAACTCGTTCCGATGGCGAGTGAAAATTTTATTTCATGCATAGATGAATAACTTTCAAAAGAATACCCAAAGAGAGTATTTTTTTTTGCGGGGTGAGGAGGGGAAATATATGCCACCCTCGATGGTATCAATCCGTATTCCTCGCTGGACTGTCAGAGTTGTATACCCTCTTTCAGACAGAGGGGAGGCGAAGAAATGATCACATTCGAGAACCGACAGCCCCTTCACGACGAACGATGTACTAGACGAGCCCTTGAGTAACGTGTCTTCCCCTTACCTTTTTCTTTCGTTTTGTTCTTCTTACCAAAATGTATCTTAGCATAACATTTTTCCATGAATTACTTTCTTCTATCACCGTTCATCCGCCATCTAAAAAAAGGAGTCCCGGTGGCTGTTGGATGAGAAAATGCTGATAATAACAACATTAGAAAAAAAAAAAAAAAAAAACGATATGGATGTATACCCTGCGTCTTTGTGTTTGCCTCTGTGTACAGGATAAACCCAAACATTGGAGTAAGAATCACGTCCATAGGATATTATGAGAAAATTGTATTTTATATCATACAACCCCACCCCGAGTCCACCATTCAACATTCATCCATCTATTTCGGGTGCATTTGGTTTTTGAAAGTTCCGAACCAGGATTCTCGGTAAACAAGCGAGGGATCATTTTTCTTCGGTCTCCTCTATCAAAGTCCTTACGGTATTCCTGCCGGAATGATTGAGATGACGATGACGGATATTTTATTAGATAATGATGTTTTGTGTAAATTGAATTTACGTCAGTGGAACGACCAGGAACGTTCACCTCACCCATCCATCTCTCTCTCTGGGCAATCAACTTATCCGCATAATTCATGCGTGATGCCATGTAACCGCTGCAAATGGTAAAGCTAAGCGGAAGCTTTCAATTGAATTATAATATCGAATCCTTATTCGTTGGGAGGACACCTGTCAAGATGTCATGTCCCGTTTTGATTGGTAATTGATATCCAGGAAGATGATGTTGTCTAATGTATGTTATCCAACTGGATGGTGGTGGTTGGGTCGAAATATTTGGAATCGGCTTTGAGGGGGTGACAGAGACTGGCGTGATTATTCATGAGCGGTAGATTGCATTATTTATTACTGCTTCAGTGCTTTTTGCTTCTGTTTTGTTATTAGGACATATTGATATACACATTCCTGGTGTCTACATTTTGGTTGAGGATTTTTAAGAAAACGACGTCTTCTGAAACTGGAATATGCAAAATTTCCAGGCGGCGAAACCTACAGAGAGTGACTATTGCGATTGCGAACTTGAGTCAGATGATTCTTTAGGTAAAATTCTTCAGCTGCAGGCGTACATATGCAGGAAGGAATCCGCGTGATAAACTAAAGATGGACGGAGACACATTTTCGCAACAAAGAAGGGAAGAACGGACTGCACGACATTGAGGAGACATCATAGCCAATATTAGTGGCTCATATCTTAATATTCACGAACCGTTAGATGCTGGTCACTGGTCTCGTGCCAATTTGCAGGGATTCTCGGTATCCGATATCCTCATTTCTTTAGTAGGTACAAATTGTATCGTACCTTTCGAAAAAAAAAACAAAACAACTTTTATTCGATTATGCTTCTGTATTATAAGAGCCTCCTAAGCTGTTCTTGAGAAGGATTCACAATTCAGTTACTTTCTTAAGTCTACTTTGTACAACAGCAGTTGATAAGAGTGATTTTTTTTTTTACCTCAGCATTGGTGTCCTTTTTAGATTTGACTGCTCAGCCTAAGTAGACAAAACATTCTAAGGCACACAGACAGGGCTCCAGAGGATCAATAATCTACTTCGGCTAGGGCGGGAGCATGAAAAAAATATGATTTCCAACCACGCAGACGCGCAGACAAATTCTGTCCACATCCTCCACAACGAAAGTGTCCGGTGTATGTGCAGTTAGTACTGTACTCGCATCGCAGAAACTGGTGTTCAGTTATGTAAACGTTTCGATTGGCTGCATCATCTTCGGCACCTTGGCCACTCTCGTGGTGCAAGAAAACTCAAGATAACAGGCGCAAAACAGTCTGTTGGAAAGCAGGAGCCAACGCACAAAATAAAAAGGTGACAGCCTTGATGCAAGGTACTGCAGGGTGACCTACACATTTAAAGCATACCTCGCCTCGGATACCTTACGCTAGCAATTCATCCGGCACAAAATCGCGCTTGAACTCATATGGGATAGCTATCCGACTTCCCCGATCTAGAAATGCTGATCTAGAAATCAAACGTTTGGTATTTAGACAAATCGAAAAGGAATGTTGGTGCTGGTGTACATACATATGTATGTACATGGAAACAATTGCAAAGTCTCGAAACCACGTGGGAAAGTCGCTGTGTTTTCCAGGCTGAATTTTACAATTACGAAATATGCGCCGGCATCAACCTGAACCAAGCATTAAAGGTGCCATCATCCATATACCCACGGATAGTTTAGCGGCCCACAAAGCTCTGAGCTCCCACTTGATCAACTCAGTCTAAAACTGCTTAAATTATCTGCAAAGCTTCGCCCTACCCAACAAAGTGAAAGTGTGGTGTTAACCTGTATATATAGTCCTTAAATGCAAATCTGTAGACTTGCTTTGAGTCGTTTTCGAGCGTAAAATTACTCACTAAATATTCATTCACGTTTTGATATTGACTATTGAATAATAGTCTGTTCGCCAAACCTGCACTCTGGGTATCTCGGGTACTTACAATACAACCCGCAAAGCTACTGTACAACCACGTTTCGGTAGCGGAATTTGTGAATCTACATAAAGCGGAGGAACCACAAAGTAGAGGAATGTCCCCCCTAAGGTGACGCATAAGTGGTGGAAATAGACATGTTCGAACTTGAAATGCCGAGTTAAAGGCAGTTTGCTATGAACTAGGATAAGTGGGGATACTTGATGGTTGTGGACCACGTTCTACCCAAAGTATAGGGCCCAAATAGCTGTCTCGTTTGAAGGCACCAGTAAAACTACCAACTTAGCGGCTATTACAAAGGTACGTAGACTGGCATTGGTCCAACCAGTGCAATGAGAATTACACCCACAGCAGGACTGGAAGCTACCTTAAACCTGCTTCCGCTGGATATCTTTGTACAATCTTGGGCAGCAATGAGTGCACTAAGAATAAGTCAAACAGAAAAAAGGCCATTCTATGGTACAGGATAAATATCTAGGCAACGTACCTACTACGGACTACACAATACCGTACCTAGATTTCAATAAGCATTTCTTAAGCAACCTTTCCCGAGCAGGGAGGAATGGAAAAACGGTCAGCTACCCGTCCCGCAATCCATCTCTTTTTCTACAGACTTTTTTCGAACTACTGGACATAACCAAATCAGTTCGCCTTCCGAACCACAGCAGTGTTTTCCAAGCGGAGATCCTAGCAGTGACGGGCGCCGCCTGTGAGACTGTGTTGAAGGAAATACCTCAAGAAGGAATCACCTTTCTTATCGTCAGCCAGGCAGCAATAAAAACGATTACTGCTACTGAAATCAAATCCAAGCTTGTTAAATGCTGTCGAAAAGAACTAAAGACTCTTAAACACAGCACAAGGTTACGCTCCGTTGGGTCCCCTGGACATGAGGGCATACCAGGCAATGAGATGGCAAATGAATTGGCTAGAAGAGGCTCGGAATCTCGACCTGATCAAATAGACTTATCAGGAAACATTCCGACTTGCACACTAAAGCTTGACGCAGGGGTCAAAGCCTTAATGAAGGCAAATAACAGGTGGTGTTCGCTGGACACTTGTGCAACCACAAGATGTATTTAGCCTTACTTTGACAAGACAAGGACCGACAGGCTTATGCAAAAGGTTAGGAGATTGCTTTTTGTTATAATAAGCGCGTACCAAAGGGAGTATGAATACCCTTATGCTGATTATTTAAGGCACGGGCGTTTGGAAAAAGGAGAGGAACAGAGGAGATACCGGTGCACGTTGGCTTTGTACCGATGAGGAAATACATAGCCTGGGAGATCATTTCACAATCCCTGTATTTGACAGTACGTCCGAAGTTTTTGCTTGGGGGATGTGGTGATGAAGAAGTAAATGTGGACACGACCCACTTTCTCTGTCACTGTCCAGCTCTCATCCACCTTAGATATAAACTTATTGGACGACAGTTCTTCCAGGACCTTAAAGAAATTTCCAGCAGATCAGTTAATGACATTTTGGGCTATGCCAAATCAACTGGAATCTGAACCGTGGCTTATAATAAGGCTTACCCAAGGGTATCACAATCGGTCTGTATTGACCTGAGTGTGGCGTATTGAACCACTCCTGCCCACATACCTAGCCTTACTTAGGGCCCAAATCAAGCAACAAGTCAAATATTAGTTACACAGCCCTAATGCATAAGCTTTAATTGGTATGAACAGTGCATGGAAACCAATGCAACAGAGTAGGAAACGAATTTCTCCCGGAAATCAATCGCGAGAATTTATACCTAAATACTGTCGTGAAGACAAAAAGTTACCGAAAATATGCACAATTAACATCTCGGCAACTGTATACCAATCGACTGTATCGACTTTTTGTAGACATCATAAATAGTTTAACACATTAACTCATTTTATGATTCATCGGTAGAACATCTGCTGGGCTTGGGGCCAAATTGACACGTTAACGCTAAGATGACTCGAAGACAGGTTTAACACATCAATCTCTCCAATGAACAATTTACTATTTATCCCCTTCACTGCCGTACGTGCAGTTAAAAATACTTGCTTCCAAATTTTCCGAAATCCGTTAATCTATTTTAAAGCCAAAACGAAAATTAAATTGTTTCACTTTCCGCTGTCCTCAGCTATACACCCGTGATTAATGGAATTGAAAATCCTACACACAAGCCTATCCCATGATATCGAGAACAAAAACCACACCCCACCAGTTAAAAGGTACTTTCGGAAAAGGATATCCTTACAAGCAATTCACAATAATGGTCCTTCTGGCGAACAGGAAAAAACTCTTAGTGATTTTCTGATATTCGATTAAAATTTTACAGCTTAAAATACCGCTCGCGGGAATAATCTTCTCAGATACCCGCGTAGCGTGCACACACGCAGTGCCTGGATGTGTGTGTACTTATATCCGCACTTTGCGGTTACCTTCGCTACCTCTTAGTGACGATAACATCACCGTCAAATTGTGTCCTGAGCCGATTATTGTCCTTGGGAATAATTCATAAGACCGATGACGGCAACGACGAAAAAGTGCCTCCATGAAGACGATGAAGGTAATGATGGGGGAGTGGATACGGCAACCATCGAAGCCGGTAAGAAAGATACAATGTAAGAAGGATAAAAAAAAAGAAACCAAAAGAAAATGGATTCTTCGGATCTGAAAGTACTTCTCCACTTTGGATAGATGAAATATATATCATCTTCGATTGTCCCATTATGTTGGAAGGAGCGATTGTACCGTTGCGGTTTGGACGTTTCTTTCTCCGAAAATAACGTTTGGCAGGTGCGTGATTGAAATTTTGTGTTCGATTTTGTTGGGGAACATTAAAACCCCGCCACATGAAGCCACGTGACGGCGCTTATTCGTACCCAATAAAGCAATGAATATTGGAGCGCCAGCGCGCAATATCTGCTAGGGCGCTGCTAGGTCGGCATTTTATGTGGGTAATTGCAGATGAGTTAATAATTGATGACATTCAGATTTGAATAAGACCAGAAAGTCTGTTTGCAAAATGGGACAGATCCTATTGAATTATTGAAGTTCAATGTCACAATGCGGACCTGGGCTCCATTGTTGGGGTTGAGACGGAGAAACGTTCTTCTTTTCATGGTTGGGATTTGAATTGATTCGACGAAAAGTATCCAAAATACTTAAGAAAATTCCGTCTTCTGGGAAAAAAATACGAAATTCAAATTGCTAAGAATTATTTCCGGGAAAAATGTGGAATACGATTAAGAAAATGTTCATCTTGAATATTTTTAGGGATGGTTTCCATCACCACGTTTAGATGGCGCTAAGTGTCGTTTAAGTTGTTTTGATTGAAATTGGCGGTGTACTTGGAATGGTGACACTACTTTGTTTAATGCGATGAAAGACATGGCGCAGCTGTTGACAGAAATATTTCTTTTCCATTTCTAAGATAACTCAAGGATATATGAGAACATACGTATGTATATCGCTAATGTTTTCAATTGAATGAGAGGAAATGTTTGCCTTAGTGAAGAAATTGCTTGTATTTGGCCTTTGTTCCAGTGCATTTGGGGGGAAGGAAATATCCTTTTGAAATGATAACCTCTGGAAAAAAAAAAAATTTTATGTGAAATCTGGCATATGACGAAGAATTAAATATTCAAATAGAAATTCTTGAGTTCAGTGGAGCGGGTATCATATCCCGCCACAAAAAAAATTTATGAAATAAACAAACATCTAAAAAATGGAGTCTATTTGACCAACAGTCAAAGGTGTGGATTAGGTTAGGTAAAGTGGCTGGTTTGATCGCCATCATGAGACAAAAAAATTAAAATAAAGCTAAAAACCAACCTGTGAAGTTGATGGAGTCAATGATATTGTTGAATCTTATGTCCTAGAAGCCATCAAACAACGGATTGCCCAGTAGCAATGCTAAACATCCGCTAAGAAAATTACGAAAGTTTGCATTTACAACCTCAAAATGCAAAAATTTGCCGTAACAGATCATATGTGGTCCAAGGCCTAGCTTCTTGCGATCATTTGTGTTGTGCGTGTTATATTTATTCACACAAATGGAACGGATCTACAGTTTAAAGCCATGTTCGGAAGGCAAACTGAGAAGCTTTCATCATGACATTTATTACTCTCGGACGTTTATTAGGCATTCTGGGACAGTGAATAAAATTTGTTGGAGTTTTCTGTCATTTGAACTTCGAACCCCCCGGTATGTAGATAGTCCATGGCACTAAACACTGAACCACAGAGCCCACTCTCCGCAACTTTGGCAGTGGGTATTATGTGGAATGCTAAGTTTAGTTGCGTTCATGCCTATTGATCAGTGACCCTAGTCGATTTACGGACGTCTGTCTGTACCTACATGTTCCGTATATGAGATGTGTTCAGGATTTGTTAAATGCATCAGATTCATTCACCTAGACTTTGGCTTCGAGGTAAGGTGCAAGGTGATTTTACCCTTCATGAATCCTAGTAGAAGACGAACTTCATCCGCAGATGATTCGCGAAGAGTGGAGCCACGTCACGTCTAGCCAGTCAGTCAATTCTTTCATTCCCGCACGGAAAATTCTAAGGATCGTTTTCTTATATGTAACCTTCTTTCGGAAAAAGCTATGCTTACACCAGTATGCGTCGCCAGAGATGGCTTATTCCTATAAAATGAGTTACACTGAAGATAGCTCCAAAACAGCAGAAGAACTCGGTGCCGGGACCCTTATTGATTGACATGGATATTTACCCTTCGTTTTGTCTTCCGAGTGACTGTTACCTCTTTTAAGACGAAGTCACTGCTATACGTCAATCTTCCTCCCGGTTGTTGTTGAATACAATATCGTAAAACAATATCGCCATTTACTCGTATACTGATAACCAGGTTGCCATCAGATGCTTTGCATCCAGCACCGTCCATTCTAGAGCACTGAAGGTTTCACACTTCTTTTTTAACGAGGCTGGTGTGGTACGAAATCACGGGTGATGGTGACATGTATCCATGCGCTGTATCGCTTGATTACGAAAAGCATGGTGTATGAAAAAGAAAACAAGTGTGAGCTGTTAGATATTCACGGTATGATGCTGTAAGGGCGAACCGCATCTATCGGCGGGGACATACATTAAAAAATAAAAAAGCTACCTCAGTAGGGTAACTTAGAAAAACAACGAGCAATTGTGTTGACAGAAGGTATCAAAATAATCTTGAATTTCGGTACAATTAGTATTTTAAGGTCTTTGGGGGCACTTCTTAGGGTGGGGGTCGGCTTTAGGAGTTGTTTTCATGGGTTCAACTCTGCGACACCAAAACACTACATACAGTTGGCGTCCCACAGTGCTCTATGTTCGGTGGAACGTTGTGTTCTTAGACTACAAATCCCAAGATCATCTAAAAGCATTAGTTTCGCTGACCAAATAGCAAAACTCATAGAAGAGGTGGAGAACAACTGCAAGGGAGCTATAAGGACCGCTCGAGACTGGCTAAGAAGCATATGTATATTAGATTAAAGTTGGCGAAGAATTGTCGTAAATGGCAGAAGCTGATCAGAAAATAGGCATTCTGATGAATTAGCCAAACAGTGCTCAAAGCTGGTGTGAGTTTTTACTTTTCTCTAAGGAATCAAAATCTAAGCAGCTAATCAGTTATATTACCCTCATACAGGACGATGTATCATCGACAAGCATACCCATAAACATAATCCATGAGCAAATAGTACTTGTCTCTTCCATAATTTGGTTTTATTGATGCAATTCTAAGATAGGTTTCAAAATATCTATACCTTCAGGGGAAATACACCTCATATAACCTACAACAACATCCTGGCCTCTGGTAAAGCTTGTCGTTGAGGATCGGGATCGGCCAAAATATCCTTGAGATGTTACGCCGCTTATCATACCTACATACATACATATGTACATATGTATCATATATAGTCTTCTGTATGGACATTGAAACAGAAACAGCTTCATATTTTCGGTAGCGTCCTCTTCAAATTTCACATGGCATCAGATGAGGGCCATTCCTCTTTTTAACTCCCGCAGGAATCACTTTCAAGCTCTATCTACGCATGAGCAGGTAGGCAAATTCTTCTAATATAAAAGCGTTGTGGAGATCCCATCAATGTCTACAGTTTTTTTCTCTTTAGGAAACCGATGATGGACACCTTTGAGATGCTGGGAGGTCCATTCTGTTTTCAGGAATGTATTGCTTCATAAAGCTCACTACTGTTTCGGAACGTATTAGGTAGGTAGGTAGATGGGTGCCTTGTGACATAGAGTCACTGCTCACTTAGACCAGGTCGGTCCATTGTGCCCAATCTTTTTAACCCTGGAAACATGTGAAACCGCTGTTAGAACCACCCAGATAATGATATGAATCTCATGAGGTCCGCCAGCTCTACATTTCCTAAGTCCTCCAGTTCCGAAAAGAAGTAACTCCCAAGAGTCCTCATTCTTATGAGGGATAGGGTAGGACAATCGGACAGCAGATGACGAACAGATTCAATTTCTTCTTCGTCCCTGCAACTTCTGCAAAAGTCGATATGTAGCACACCGAGTCGTTCTGCATGAACGCCGATAGCACAGTGTCCAGTAATTATGCCAGAAACAACCCTTGCGTTATAACGACTAAGTTTTACCAGAGAGGTTGATCTCTTCTTGCTGAAGGCCGGCCATAGCGCCCTGGCCGTTGCGCATGTTGCCAGATGAACCCAGCGTCTGTTTGCTCGACCGATGGCTTCATCTTCTATCTTTTTTCGTAAGGAACTGATTGGGGTTACTACAAAAGGGAGGGCCCGCGATAAGTGCAGCGCCGATCCTTTCCTAGCAAGCTCATCAGCCTTTTCATTTCCCTTGATATCCATGTGCCCTGGTACCCAGCAGAGGGTCACCGCATTGGCTCTGGATATCTCCTTTAGGAGTGACTTGCAGATTCTCACAATCCTCGACCTGATTACCGCGGAGTTCAGAGCCTTAACGGCTGCCTGCCTGTCTATATAGACAGTGATCGGAACGTATTTTTATCGGCCAAGTGGTTTAGCAAAATGTTCTCTGCTTCTATTGAGTCTGCCCTCTTTAGAAATTTAGAAGGATGCCACTGGATTTTGCTTAGATCTATGACCAGCAGTAAGTTTTTTTCGTGATGCTTGAGAGCATCCTGCTATTAAGACTTGCTGCATCTTAGAATTCTGATGTAGGTATCCTCGTCACGTTTAACACCGTTCTCTATTTCCTTTTTATGCGATACTTTGCTTACAATTTGTAATTCCTTCAAGGTGTCTGAAAACAGTAAGAGTAACTTTTTCACAATGTATACGTATACCGGGCAATGACATTTCTTTTGATCTGGAGAGAAAAGGAATAAATCGGATTTTTTTATAACAATTCTTCCTCTATACGGACAATCATGGACGCCGAGGTTCAGTGGTAAGTGCGTTGGATTACTAAGCGTGAGGTTCGAGGTTTGAATCACAGAAAGCACTAAAAACTTTTTTTCAAGGTCCCACCTCGTGGGAATGTCTGACAAATGTCCGAGAGCTGAGGAAGCTCCTTCCAAAAAAGCATTTCGGATATGGCTCTAAACTGTAGGTCCTTTCCACTTAAAAAAAAAAAAAAAATTACGCGCACAACACAAAATCGTCACGATCTGTTGCGCCAAGTATTTTATTTTAAACGGAAAACCGGTTGGTTTGGGAAATCAGGATCATAGCATCATCATAAAATTAAATAAAAATGAGCCTAAAGCTAAAGTTTGACTAAAGCTACATATCTTTAGGAACAAGCAATAGCATTTTCAATAATTGTGGTGAAAAAAACTCGATGCCATAAAAAGGATAAAGCAAAATATGAACAAATCCTTTCATCTTTTCAGGTATCGGTCCACAAAGTAACTCTTCTAAACTTTTCAAATGAAATGTTAATGAAAAATTCTTCTTGGATCCAAGAAAAAGTTCTAAATCCTTCATCAAAATAAATGACTTTGTACCAAACAGCAGAAGGAACAAATTAGAACGGATTCAATACCTCTCAATCACAATCCTCATTTCTCGACGCATCAAAGGACATTTCCCAATAATCGAAAACAGTAGCAACATGACAGATCAATATCAAAATATATATAGGTATGTATGTATATAGTATGACCAGAAATCCTTGTGGAAACAATTTCGAATTGAAAACAAGAGTATAATCAGCTCCTAGCAAGTACACTGTCTACCCTCAGCACTTTTCTTTTATATTCAAGTGCATGCATGATTTACTGGCAGTCTTTGACACCAACAACGAAACCTCCACTACTCTCTAACATCAAGAAGAAAAGCAAAAGGTAAAATCCTGCATCAATTTGTTGTCAAAGTTACGAAGCCAAAGGACAAATATTCCCCCACAACGGATATAGTGCAAACGTAAAGCAAAGAATTTTAAGAGTGACAAAATCAGCGAGGAATTATTTCACAGATGTGAGAGTTGAGTTTGGAGTTTGGTACTGGCAGAGAGCTTCCATGCATGGGAAAATCCCTCGAATCCAAAGCTAATATTGATATGTACATACATACGTACATCGTACATGTCATAAAAAGGAGAAAATGAAAGCAAACTATTTGACGTGAGAGTTTTTCAATATTTTCTGTCGAAAATAAGAAACCGTTTAACTCCGCCCCGTACCTTTTGAAATTCAGTCTAAACGAATGCACCGCTGCCGCTACCGCTACCGCTGCGCACCACTCCCTGTGTATGCAGGATGCAAATTCCATTTTCATGCAAAATAAGGATTTCTGTCGTGTGTGTGAATAAAAAGCTTTATGTAGAATAAAAAAAAATCAAAAATAAAAAATGTTGACGACGACGACGATGAAGACGTCAGAATATTGTCATACGCAAAGCATTTTGGAGTACGTGTCAACCTCAAATAAAACCGGGCATGTGATGCAGACGTTATGAGTGGAATTCCAGAACTTATCGTGCGTTTGTGTTCTTTTGGCAGTCGTCGTCTCTGCTCTGAGATGAAAGTTTGTCTGTATCTGACAGATCTTGCATCTTACATCTCAATCGTTGTGTCTGCTGGCTTTCTATCTGTTAACTTTCTCTGTATGACTTTTAAGCATAGAGTTGCATTGCAATGTACTGTGGCAGCGGCGGCAGAATTTTCAAAGACGACGAAGCAAAACGGATTCCATGCTCCATAGTACTGATTAAAATTTTCGTTTGAATGATTCCGAGAAGAATTTTGACAGAGAAGATCCAGCAGAGGGTAAAGGGATGCAAAAAGATTGCACAAGGAAATAGAACAGAAATGAAAAATTCTCCTAACTGATTCCTTCGTTTCTGCTCTGCTCTCATAGTTCTGCATTTTAATTAAATGCCCCGTTAAATATAAGGATATGAATTCAAGTTGGGGGTAGTAATGGATATTTGTGTGTAGTATGCAACCAGGAATAACTCGCATGTTCAGGGCTGTGCATTGGAATGCAAATAAGAAATGCTAATTACGTAAAGTTATCAAACATCCCATACAGTGCATATGTATCTATACCAATACTGAAGGTCTTGCACAACTTTTTTTCAAACTGCTCCAGATTAACAGGAGCCAATACTTTTAAGAGTAAAGCCTTCCCACGAGCACATTTTGCAGTAACCGGACAGCAATGGACGGATTCCCTAGTCGGACTCAGCTCTGTCGTCTGCAGTTGTTCTGAGCTATTTCGTAAACACGTTGATTGGAATGCCATGACATATTCGAATAATTGGTCAAAAGGGACCGTATTACTCGGGACGTTCCATCCAAGCGGTCAAACAAAGAGCCCGGCTTTCCAGGTTAAGGCTTTGGTGCGGGGTTAATGGCCTTGGTATAAGAAGAATTTGTAAGCAATCAATAAGGATATTATACTGTATATTCGTGTTCAAGAATAATAACTGTTTACTGCTTATGTACATATGTGAAATGTTCGGATCATCTACAGGGCACAGGTCATTCGTAGCCGAACAATTAGCGGGGCCCTTGGCGAAATGCAAAATCATGACACTTATCACAGTGAATCTAACAAATTGTTAAAGCAACAATGCTGAGACTGGAGCTTTCGATACCAGGCTTAGTTCGCAAAAGCAAGCTACTATGCGCTCATGTCCAAGAAAGAAGGTAAGATGGCCCTACCAAAGACTGGTTTTAACAAGCTTTCGCCATACGATCGCCAAATACGGCGGACTTCTCATCATCGAAATTGACCACATATCAATTGACGCAAGGCATGCCTCCAGTATTCTGCATTTCCGATCCTTTTGAGCATGTTATATAGTCTCCGACTATCACATCATTGAACCTAAGTTAAGCATCACCATGAGTCCACAATACCTAAGAAATCTTGGTGTGAATATCGATAAGTTGCAATCGCAGCAGACCACAATCTGTGGATGACTCCACCACCGCGAGCGTCAATTGCGTCATCAATAAAGCCGCATCTTATATGCATGGTATGCTCGAAAGATTTATGAAAAAGTAAGCACTTAGTAGTACTGGGCGCCGTGGCTGCGTTGGATCGCTGAGCGAGAGGTTCGGCGTTCGAATCCCAGAAGTTTGGGTTAGGTTAGGTGAGGTGACACACTTAGACCAAAATGTATTTGGTAGACCGGAGGAAGTCACCGGGTACTGGGGGAAACCTATGCTTATCTCAGGAGGAGTTGTGGCTGAGATTTGATTGTGCTCACTGACTCAATCAACCCCGAGGCAGGCCGTGAAGGTTAGGGGTGCGAACGAGTATTGGGGGTGACTGATTCAATCAAACACTTTGTACTGTTATGCAATTGGTAATTGGCTAGATAGGGTAACTGATTCAGTTTAACCCTAGTTCCGAGGGTGCCGTGTAGGTAGAGAGGTGGATAGGAGTATTAGAGTGACTGATTCAATTGAACTCTTGGTTATATTATGCAGTTGGTGTTATCTAGGTGGGAGGGAGACTAATACAAACGAACCCTTGAACCTAGGTGAACCGTGTAGGTAACATAGAGAGTAAAGGTATTGTAGGTGACTGACTAAATCAACCTCTGTTACTAATATGCAGTCGTGAATGATGTGTATTTACTAGTGTTAGTCTACTCTGCTAGAGAGGTACACCTGTCGCCCTTGTTAGGTACAAACCTCTTATGGGTAGACGGTGACCAATACGATGACGGATAGGGATGGTGATTGAATCAATCTTACCTAATGCTTTGTTGCAGATAAATATAAGTTACTTTGCGATGCTAGAAGGTGTAAATTACATTTTTAGATTTTTTTAGATGTAGATTTTTTATTTCAAGCAGAATTCAAAAACATAATTCATAGATTATTATAGTAAGATACTTCTAAAAAGATTAAAAAATAATATAAATAACATTTTTTATATTTACTTTAAGCATTAAAATAGTAACAAATGTCACTTCAATTGGGCTTTACGTTAAAAAAAAATTTAAATTATGGGTATAAACGAAAAGTGAGAAAAAAGATGTAGTGATAAGAAAGAAAAAAAAAAAGCAAAAGCAAGAGACAAGGCACATGTAGTTACACCAGAAAGTCAGATAAAGACGATTCTAAGCAAGCATAGTCTAGGTTCAAAAGCCAATACTTTAAACGTTCGTAGATTGTGGTCAGAAATTATCCTGCAATTTCGATTCCCCGATCTCATGAAGAACGTTTTCAACGCTTTGAAACAATGCAGATGACGGACTGGGAGAATTTTCATAGCACGAAGCAAAGGAAAACCAGGATGCCGACTATGTTTTTTGGCATAGACATTTTTTTGGAGAATTAAAAGAGGACAAATTTTAATCAATTTGATATTCGATATCAAATTTAAAGCGTTATCAGAGCTATAGGAACATCCAACATCATCTGCAAAGGCAGTAAGTTTGACTTTGAAGTTAAGTCCAAATAGCGAATTTATATAAATAAGAAACAAAATAGGTCCCAACACGGATCCTTGAGGAACTCCCAAATTCATAAACTGGTTATCACTCCTGGTTTCACCAATCTTCACTCATTGAGATAGATTGGAAAGGTAAGATCTAAACCAGGAGAGCATGAAGCCTCGAAAACCAGCTTTTTCAAGTTTGTCGAACAAGATGGAGTGGTTAACCATGTCAAAGGCCTTTGTAATATCAACGTTCTGCAGTGAGCGTTTTAGAATCGAGGTTCGAAAGTATATTTTAGCAAAAATGTAAAAGGGCGTCTTCAGTTGATTTACCCTGTTGAAACCAAATTGCACCGAGCTAAAAAAATTAGATTTGTTTAGAAAAGATACAATTCTCACTTCAGCAGTTTTTTCAAAGATTTTGCTAACAACAGGTAAAGGGTTTTCCAATAAGGACTTGACAACTTTTTTTTTAAATAAATCGCAAACCATTTGAGATATTTCAAAAACTTTATTATCGGCTTGAAGTACAATCAAAACATTTATGAATGGAACTCGACTTCGTTCATATGGCCACCACCGCGGGCACGTTTGCAGCGGTCGATTCGTTGGACCCAATTTTCGACGACTCGGACACACATTTCGGCCGAAACGGCCGCTATTTCGCGTTCAATGTTGGCTCTGAGCTCTTCCAACGTCGTCGGCGTGTTGACATAAACCAATGACTTAACGTAGTCCCACAGAAAAAGCGGCGTTAAATCGCACGAACGAGGCGGCCAATCGACTTGCCCATTTCCTGAGATAACACGCTCACCATACTTACTCTTCAATAAATCGATTGTAGCGTGTGCTGCGTGGCTTGTGGCACCATCCTGTTGAAACCACATGTCGTCCAAGTCCATATCTTCCAATTCGAGCCAAAAATAATCGGTGATCATGCCGCGATAACGCTGACCATTCACAGTAACGTGACGATCGTTATCGTCGACGAAAAAATATGGCCCAATAACGCCGCCGGCATGCAAACCGCACCAAACAGTTATTTTTTGTGGATGAAGTGGTGATTCATGAAGCACATGTGGATTTTCACCCGACCAATAACGCATATTTTGCTTATTGACGAACCCATTGAGCCAAAAATGTGCTTCGTCACTGAAGATGATTTTGCGATGAAATTCAGCATCTTGGCGCATCTTCTCCAGAACCCAATCGGAGGACGTACGTCGCTTCAAATGGTCCATCGGCTTCAATTCTTGAGTCAGCTTGATCTTGTATGGGTGTAAACCAAGATCCTTATGCAAAATACGCCATAATATGGTCTGAGCGATGCCCAATTCTTGAGAACGCCTTGGAATTGACTGATCGTTTGCTACGGACGCCTGAGCGGCAGCGATACTTTCGACACTTCGACCAACCCGTTGTCTCACTGACACGGCAACATCACACAACGAATATGTAGACTCAAATTTTTGCACTAAACTTGTTATTGCCTGTTAACTAGGGCGAGAATTACGACTGAAAATTGGAGTTAACGCTCTTAAAGTTGCAGTCACCGACTCCGAATTTCGGTAGAAAATTTTTATAATTTGCAGACGTTGCTCGTTCGTGTACTTTACCATGATGAAAATGTTGAGTTTACTGAATAAATTGACAGTGACAGTTTGATGATTAGTGAAAGAGTGCGTTCACAAATTAAACTCAAAGTTGTCAAGTCAATATTGAAAAACCCTTTAGAAGTGAGATTGGTCTATAATTGCTCGCATCTTCTGCGGAACCTTTTTTAAGAAGTGGAACTACATCCGCACATTTAAGATCGACGGGAAAAATTCCTTGAATAATGCTGCGGTTAGAAATATCACCTAAAACATCAACTACAAAGCATCCGATACGTTTTAAAATAACGTTAGAAATCCCATCACAACCTCAGGCCCTGGAATTCTTTAGAGAACCAATTGCCTTTAAAAGCTCAAAAGCAGTTATAGGCTCGAAGGCAAAACTATTCCTTTGCAACGGTAAATAAAGCCTACAAGAAAACGAGCACAAATCACAGCTTAGTTGGGCATTATGATACTAATTTTCAGCTAATCAAGTAGTTATTGAATGCATTACCAATGTCAAGTCATTTAAACGAATCTCGGTGACTTTTTTAAAAGAGGATAATTGGTTCAAGATGTTATTAACTACCTGCCATTAACTTTTAATATTACCACTAGCAAGAAGAAATTGATTACGAAAATAATTGTAGCGGCAAATGGGAATCTCTCTTTTTTTTTTTTATAATTTACCCGCACTCAAGGTGTTGTTAATACCCTTTTAATGTGTATACACAGTGCGGGCGTTGAAAGGAAGATAGAGAGAGAGAGAAAGAGATTGGTGTAGTGGTTTGAAACTCAGGTGTATTAGGTTTCACATAGTAGCTCCAGGGGTGGGTGTCCAGATAACTGGGGAGGTTGTTTGATGTCATTTATTTGTTTTGTCTTCGCTCCTGATTCACAGTATTTTTTTCCCGGTCAACCTGATGTCATAAGCATATCAATCATCAACAGAGCGAACAATTTCTCCAGCCATATGACAAACCTACTGCCAGTGTTATGCCTTCGCAGTAGTGTTGTCATACGCTTTCGCAATTGTTCGGACTGCCTCTTATCATATAATGCTTGCTGACATCAGGGATTGAACTGTGAACCATCAGCTCGACAAACGATGACGCTACCACTACACCATTGCCACCCCTAAATTTTGAGTTGGGAACATAATTTCTTGTACCTATTACTCAACCTGAGGTTGTTGGGAAGCTTGGAGCACTTAATTCTAAGCTTATTTTTGCACCCAAAGCTGTTGATAAGTTTTGTGGATATCCAAGGCTTAAGTTTTTTATGAGATTTTGCCAAGGACACGACGGTTAGAATTTATCAACAAGCCTTTCATTGAATGATCGGAAATTTTTAAATCGCATTGTTACTCAACCAAACATTTCATGAAGGGTGGATTGGTCAATTTGGCCGCAACCCTTCGCCGCTCAGGTCTCCTGATCTTACACCAATGGATTTTTTCTTAATTTTCTTGACCATTTTTGTCAGACAAAATGGCTTTTACTACAACTTCTGTTAATCGTACGTGAAAAAGTTAGTAAACATAACTTTTAGAAAATTTGTCAAAGATAAAAGTTTTATAAACGAAAAAGTTGTTTGCTTAGTAAAAGTTTTGAGAAAAATGCATTTTAAGTAAAAAATTGGGTCGAATAATTTTCATACTTTTGAGTTTAAGGAGCCATAACTTTTTTTCAGCTGCATGAAATTACACTTTTTATGCGCTTTTGAATTGTCTCTTCAAAATGAACAATATTGTTTTTGTAACTGTAATAATTCAGAAGTTATACAATTTAAAGTGACTATACCTCCAAATCCGAGGTGTCCCACTTTGACGGGGCTATAACTCGAACTGGTATGCTTTTAATAGCTTCTCTGTTCCCTTGTTTCCGTTTATATTTCCATATTTGCATACAGATATTAGTACTTTTGTATTTCTAAAAAAAAGCAAAATATTGATATTCGTTTACTGTAATATATTTCACTGCAAAGGACTAAAAATAAAAAAAAAATGTCATGTGGAGAGCTTGTAGTATTTTTCGTATCATCAGAAGACAAAGTTTATTTTTGTAGAACATTTTTCCCCATTTCCATATCCGATGGGCGAATTTATTACACAACTAAAACCAAACACACAAAAGGCTAGCGAAAAAGTTAAGAGGAAATCTGATGAGAGTGTTTAAAAACTGTGTTAATCAAACCAAATTTAATTTTGTCCAAAAATGTTCTACGCAGTAGTAGAGCTTGATTTTATTCATCCTTCATTTGGTTAACATTGCAGTAGAAATTGATTTTTGCTGAGACCCACCCGCCACCTACTCATGTGTATCTACGAGTATAGTGAATGTATCTGTACAAACTGAAATTGGTAAACTGGCCAGAAATTGCCGGTTGATTTTTGTGGCAGCGCTATCGGCGACGACCAGATGGATTCACATGCATGTATCATTTGGAAGCAAAACAATGCGGCTATCACACGCGGTAGAGATACCTGTCGCTGTTGTTCAACGTCGGTCCGCATGCAAATGAGAAGTTGAACATCCCAAAAACCTGGTGATGGTAGAAAACCAAAATTTCATCAATTCTATGTATGGCGGCCATTTGTTTGCACTTCAGTTAGAGGTTGTGAAAACACTACAGGGTAGCTCCTATTGATGTAGTCAATGGATACGGTAGGTGTTTTTGGGTTGAGGCTTTTTTGAACTCTTTGTACTCATGACAGTGGTCAACACTTTGCATTTGAAGAGTTGCATCGGTGCTAAGCATCGGTATATGCCTAGGATAAACATGTTTCTAATGAGTAAATACGATTCGGGTCAATGTTTTCAGGCGAATACTTTGACTCAAAAGCGTATCGCACAGAGGTGGAATTAGAGAATTCGATTTAATTATCCACACAGAAATTTAGGAAAACGTTATGGTGGCATTAGCAAAGCCGACAATTAAGAATAGCAAGCTCTCTTCCCTTAAACAGTACAAAAGGGCATCAGTACAGCATTTCGCATTTGTGAAGTCGGACTAAAGAAGCATTGTATATCACGTGAAGTATCCATATTAATATTGTAGATATCCATTAAATCATTACACAGACATTTCGGTTGCATGCTCTTGTAGTTTTCAATAACAAACGTGTTCGTTAGAGAGTAGATGTGGACTACCACAGCCACAGGCTTTATCGTGGAGAGAGATACATCATTGGCAGTTAATACGGATTATGCACTCTTCTTGCGGCTAGAATTCAGATCATTTCTGAAGCAGTACTCTCCGTCAATCCGCATTGATTGATCCACATCTGATTTTTGATTAAATTGTTTAATCCTTAAGGTAGGTGAACTCCATTGCGTACATACACACGCGTATATGCAATGTATAAAGTGATGAGTTATGTAACGGTCCCTTATAGTTCAATTCAAATTAATCCTGTCCAGGGGTTAAAGGCTCGACTCATTTCAATGCGCAAACAAAAGGACCGGATTATAGAGCTTGAGTTTCAAAGAATCCTTTTCAAAGTAATGAAATAGATGCTGCCTGCCGTTGGGTAACTCATACAAATTACATTACAATTTTATTACGATTGCATTTCAGCACTCAATGGTGAAGTTGATGCCCCTTGATTCGGTATTTTGATTTGTGGGATACTATTTTCATTAAAGGAAGGAGATTATTTTGGATGCAAAAGAATTTCATTAGAAATTTGCATCATTACTGCTGAATTGAGGTTATAAACTGGATCAAAATCGGTTTCGTGTCGCTGACAGGTTTTTGGCTAAAATTTGATAGCGACAAATTCAGTCTCAAAATAAATTGTCGCGTAAGCCGGCGATACTTGGAGGTTTTTATTTTATATTTATTATTATTAGTTCTACTCGTTGTATATAAGACTATATATGTGACTGGATAGAGCACCTGCTTACAGGTAGAATTATCAGTGCTACACTAGCGAATGACAGAATCAGCGTTACGGCTATGAAAGGATGCCCTCAGGGTGGTGTTCTCTTGATATTAATATACTCCGTAATGGCACGTCATATGTTCAAGGATACACGGTGGTGGCAATGCGATATGGCAACAGGAGATGTCTTCTTAGCATACACCAATTCCGATAAACAAGGAGAGATGCCCCCTTAATTGCGGAAATTACAGAGGCGTCAGTCAGTCTTTTCTGCCGCACTGTCTGAAAGCCTAAAACCTCTCATCAACAACCTGTTCAGCCCCTTTCACTGCCTTTTGACCAGGAAAATCTACCATTCACCAGTTTGGCATCGAATGGTGTTGCAAGTATTGAGGCAGAAGCCTCGAGAATCAGTTTAGCGGTGGACGATAGTAAAACCATGCATATGCTCTTTACCATGGTACAATGTGTAAAAATAGATTCCACCAAATACCGTGACTTATTCGGTTTGATTAGCACGTTACAATAGCCTTTCACCTACAAGAATACAAGACTGTACGGTTTGCGGATGCTTTTATGATCATCACCTCGAATATAAAGACATAAATAAAATAGACCGCACGAATCAATTGCAAAGGATACCGGCATACGATACCGTCAAGGCACGGCACAAAAATTTGGTGGGCTGGCACTGAACTGGCAAATATGTACATATACAGTGACTCAACTTTTCGATCACGTAATGAGGAGAAAAATATTTTTTTGTTGTAACTTTTTTATTTTTAAATGTAAGTTAACGCAATTTTCAAGGTATAATGATATGAATATTGTTATTCAGAAAATAGAAAAAAAGCTTAGAATTCTTTTTAAGTTTTATTATATTTTAATGAAACATAAAACATGACACTTGATCAATAAGTTGAATTTGCGGACTAATATTTGGTATGGCATCGTTTGGATTTAAGAACCGTCTGAATTCTTGTTTTCATTGAGTTCACTAGCATCCTGCACTTACTAGAGTCTATATTTTTCCAAGCCATTTGGGTTCAGTACCACAAATCGTTAAGGTTTCGACAATCAGCTGACATTTCGAAAAGCGCACGTTTGACCTCAACCCACAGATGTTCGATCGGGTTAAAGTCAGGAGATTCTGGTGGCCAATCAAGCATTTGAAATGCCTTATTTTGTAACCATGCTTTAGTTACCCTTGTGGTATGTTTCGGATCATTATGCTATTGAAAGATAATGTCCGACGCGTTCTTGTGCGAATCATTAAGGCTTTTCTGGAGTCCTCGCTCGGGCATGCTGACATACTGGATAGCATCCGTTCGCCCCACTACTTTGACACATTCACCAACACCTTCCATGGTCATACACCCCCAAATCATTAGATTTCCACCACCAAATCTATGTATGTGAGTAAAACAGATGAGCGAGTTGTCAAAGTATTTGTCGCTCCCCACCACTAGCCAAAGAGCTGCTCACTTGAAAAATGACACTGGCAGGGGCATTGGAGAAAAACATCGTTTTTTACTCGATGCGTTCAAAGTAGCTAAGGCACGACTAGTTTACACCCCTGAGATTGGACAAAATACAACCATATGCTCGTTCAGCCCTGCAACCTAAAACCATACAGAAGGCGGTGTGGGTACAATGGTTAAGATGTAATGCCAATATTCCACAAAGAGAGCCACAAAATGCTAGCCTCTAGCGCTATTTTACAATATCCTGGATATTGCAGCCCCTGCAACGTACACAATTTACTCCTCAACCCTAAAGGCACTTTGGAAAATTCGCTTTTTACCTTAGGTATTTAAATTTTTGAATTAGGAAATAACTAATTCAGATTTTCTTAAATTTTGCGATATAACATCGCGATACTTTCGTATAAAACAAGGAAACTGCTACTCTGAGCTAGTACAGATCAAAGCCGGAATTCCTCAAGAAAGTGTCCTCGGGCCTTTGTTATACCTACTCTATACCAAAGACTTACCAACAACACCCTACACCAAGACTGCAATGGTAGTCCTTGCAGTAGGAGACACAACGCTAGATTCGACGCAAAAACTGCAAGGTGCTGCAGATCAAATAGTCAGGTGGACTAAAAGATGGCGAATAAAACTCAATTCCAGTAAATCAGTGCAGTCATCTTCACAAGGAAGAAGAGAGATCTGGAATTTGAGCCCTTGACACTTATTGGATCAGAACTAAAGGTCACCAAGAAGGTTAAGTATCTGGGAGTATACCTTCATCTGTGCAAACGGGTATGTGGACAAAGGTGGGGAATCTCGCCAAGGTCAGCATACTGGATGTACACGATGATAGTTAGACAAATTATCACATATGCGTCAGTTGTATTGTGGCAAAAAGCCTCCCAGAAAACTGTTAAGAAGCATTTAAATATGTAGGGTCCAACGTCTGGCATGTTTAGGGATAGTCGGTGCAATACGAACGACACCATCATGCGCAATGGAAGTGTTCATTTGCCGCTGGATTTTTATTAAGAAAACGGCAGCATCAACGGCAGTTCGTCTGCACCGGGATGGCAACTGGCACTGGCGCGGTACCATCTACGGGCATAGAAAAATCC
The DNA here is from genome assembly GCA_946965025.1 of Blera fallax. NCBI lineage: Eukaryota > Metazoa > Arthropoda > Insecta > Diptera > Syrphidae > Blera > Blera fallax. The sequence goes on from OX337245.1 coordinate 45,549,133, forward strand.
TGCATCTCGTGAAAATGAAATCAGGGAGCTGAATATGCCCATGGACGGAATAAAGAGAGTGCATGTTACCGGATGGCTTCATAAAACTCTTGTCGTGGATGGAACATCTCCGGAAATGAAAATTGATGGATGGGTCCATGATGGATGACAGAGCAGGGGCAGGTATTTTTTCAGAAGAACTGGAACTAGCCTGTCATATAAGTCTGTCTATCAAGCCGAGATGATTGCTCTGTTACATGCGTTGGATCACCTGATAGAAGGTCAAGTTGTTGGTAAAGATATTACTATAGCACGGGGCAATTAATCGGTGATTAGACGCATGGAGCAAAAAGATATAAATACATCCCTGGCGATGGAATGTGTTCATAAACTCAATGAGTGCTCATCTCGAAATTAGGTGACTCTGCACTGGATGAGAAGACACGTAGAGACTGAGGGCAATGAAAGGGCGGACTTTCTAGCAAAGCAAAGGTCAACCTCGGAGTTCTCTGGTGCGGAACCATTCCCTGCAATTGGCAGAGGAATGGTGGAGCACCAGAGGAGGTTGTTAACCGTAGAAGGTTGTAGGCAGGCTAAAATGGCTATTAAAGGGCCGACTGGGTGCACTCATAGGGAAGTTCTAAGCTTGGAGCAAAGGGCACTAAAATGGGTGGTAGCATTATCTGCATGTCACGGAAGTTTCGCGTATCACCTAACGAAGATGGGTCTTCTGGAGGAGGACGCCTGTGAACTATGCCTGGAGGAAATCGAGAAGGCTCACATATACTGTGTCATTGTCCGGCATTAGCTGGCAGAAGAAGAGAGATCTTGGGATGCCACTGGGTAGAAACCCATAGATGCTAGCGTTGACACGAGGAATCAAAGCCAGATAAGAACTGTGGAGTAATCCGGAGAGTCTCTCAGGCTAGATGGATCGTCGAAGAGAGACGAAAAGGGACCCATAACTGTGGTCTGATTCGGGATTTCTCAAAATAATATATATATATATAAATCAGTGCAAATTGACTTCTCAAATAAGTCTGTCTCGTTCTCCCCTATAACAATACTAGGCACAGCAATACCATATGCTAATACAGCGAAGTATTTAGGTAGGACCCTAGATGCCAAGTTCCTTGGAAGGAACATATTAAAATTAAGAGAATATTAAAGCAGGTCCTAAAACCAGTGTGGAACTATGGTGCTCAACTCTGGGGATGTGCCAGCCAAACCAATATATTAGTCATCCAACACTTCCAGAATAAATTCCTTAGAAGTATTGTGAATTCCCCACTGTACATCAGAAACAGCGATCTCCATCGGGACCTAATGGTGCCTACCCAAAGCACGCGAGAAAAGATTCCAGCAGCATGTTAACGTGCAAGCAACAAATCTTCAACGTATATGGCGTGTGACGACTGCAACGTTCAAGACCATCAGACCTTGCCAGGCAACCGGAAACTGCAGAACTTAACACGTAATCAACGAGGCGGTAATAGAGCGAAAATAACGAGCGAAAAGAGGCGCTCGTTACTGCCACTAAGACCAAAATACAAAGGAAGAACTACAATGTCGACAGACTAAGAAAAAGTTCAAAGCATACATAGGAACCACGGGCGCACTGAGATCCTGTCCAACGGATGGTCTTACTGTGATCCTTCACCTGCTCCCTCTTGAACTTCACATTAGAGATACAGCTTTATGTTGCGCAGTCCGATTCAGAGAATCTGGGTGCTGGACTGCGATGCTTTACGGCCATAGACGGAGACGGTACCAAACAACATGGTTGCGTCTTCGACCGATTACAAAACCCCAACTTTAGATTTCAGAAAACGTTTCTCTGTCATCTTTCAAACCAGAGCGGAATGGAAGAGCGGTAGAGAAGTCAAAGATTTTGATGCTTCCATCTATACGGATGGATTGAAAATGGACTGTGGAGTCGGCGCAGGCGTTTTCTCAGACAAGCTGAACGTCTCGAAATCTTTACGTCTGCCGAATTTCGCCAGTGTTTTTCAAGCTGAGCTTTTCGCGATTCGTGAGACCTGCCGATAATTGAGCTCTCTCTCAACACCCAACCGTAATCTTGCTATCTTCACTAATAGCCAAGCTGCTATCAAAGCTATTGATTCAGCTATCACATCCTCAAAACTGGTAGAGCAATTCCGGAAAGAGCTAAACAAACTAGGTGCTCAATCAAATATCGCCCTCATCTGGGTCCCAGGACACAGCAACTATAAGGGAAACGAGCGGGTAGACGATCAGGCGTTCGCTAGCAGAAAGAGTCCATGTTCCACTAAAAGTAAGGAACATTCACAATCACTTCCTAAAGCTGGCCAACGTAGGTCAGAACATGCTTTGTCATGGCCCAGCTATTGCAAACCTAAAACAAATGAGCTAATAGGCAGATCAAGACCAGATATTGCCAGAACTGTAGCCGTTAGCACGGGCCATTGGCCGATAGGAGATCATGCAGCCAAGCTTGGCATCCCACACAACACCTTCTGCCGCAGCTGCAGAGATACTAACGAAAAAGAAGCTCTTCTGCACTTTCTTTGCAGGTGTCCTGCTCTGGCGAGAACCCGACAACTTACTCTAGGTAAACCTTTCTTCGAGAAGGATTGGAGCCCTCATCCTCTACCTGAACTCGACAGGATGGGTGTAGATTATCTCTCGCCTCAACCCTAAACAACTTTTTTACAACCAGGTTACATGAGTTTTGTGGTATCAGAACAGCGCATTCTAGCGCTAATTGTGTTTCTATCTGAAGAAACAGCGTTAAAAAACCTTAAAAAAATATAAATGGATGCAAATATACAGTTTTTTTTTTAAAGTTTATGAAATAAATCAAATTACTGAGCGGAAGGTTCGAGGTTCGAATCCCAGAGAACACCTAAAAGTTTTTCACGGTCCCACCTCTCGCGAATGTCTGACAAACGTCCGAGAGTAATAACTGTCATGAGAAAGCTTCCAATTTGCCTTTCGGATATGGCTCTAAACTGTAGATCCTTCCATTTGCATGAAAACATATAACACGCACGACATGCATGATACGTCCTGGACACCTAATAAATCCAAAATTAAGTCACCGACTCGCAAGCATTTTGAGATTTGATAAAAGTTTGCGGAGCTATGACGTAAAGAATATCGAAGTATCTACCCGAGTAGATATCACGAAAACGAAGATTTCAAGATTTCTATCTTCTTACTCATGAATTTTATATTATCAGTGAATTGCAATAAATCTTTTTCCGTCAAGTCTAGATAGTCCCGGATTCAGTAATACGAGTAGCAATTAAAAACAGCCCGGCAATACACTTGAAAGCCTTGATTGCGATCAAATCAAAGCAAACGTTGCTTCAACTTTGTACCTTCTTGCCTTGCCGTAGTTTAAAATAAAAAATATATATGTACATATATTTAGACTCTGAAGCGGATGCAGATATCTGAATCGTTTTATAGAAATTAATTTACGATTGCAATCGCGATAAACATTTTTCATTCATGTCTATCAGTTAAATACAAAAAAAAAACAAGCAATTCTTGTTATGCAATAAAGATAGCCGCGTTCAAAATTTAAATTAAAAGTCTACAACCTCCGCGATACCAAAGACGTACAGCTATTTAATTGATTTCATAATCGCCAAATAATCGCCTTTAGATGCATCGATATTGGGATATCAACTGATAAATAAATCATAGCATTCAATCGGCTAATCAACACCATTGAACAACAATCGAATTACTGGTAAATTTATTATTGGAAATGCTCACCGGATTATTATCTACACACTGGCACATTCTAGGGGAACTCGATGATGTAATTTATTTATTGTCGGCAATAATTGCTACCATCATGCTGGTAAATGTAATTTGCTATTAAAGGACACAAGGGAAAGTTAAACCCAACCGTACACCAATTTCACGGCAATCACTCAGAAATTGTTTTTGCTCAAACCATTGCTGAACCTATGAAATTAGTTCGTGGAATTGATTTCATACGAGATGATCTGATGTATCTGTATCCCAAGGATATGTCTTCGAATCATTCCTGTGATAAATTACGAAAATTTCTAAGCCATCTTTCACCAGGTAGACTGATGGTATAAATTCGAAATCAAAACTCAGAGGTAAAAAGCAGATACAAATTCTTCATTGGAAATGTACAGGGTGTACTAAAAGTTCGTCAGATCGAAGTTCCAAAATTTCTAGACTGGGGCATAGGAAATTTTTTTTATCGGAGTTGTAGCTGATAGAACAAATATTTGGGGCTACAGACAGTATGTGGTCTGGCCTAGCTTCTCCAGACCGTTTGTGTTATGCGTGCTATATTTTTTCGCACAAAAGGAAGGGGCCTAAAGTTTAGGGTCAGATTCGAAAGGCTTGTTTCATGACAGAACGTTTGTCGGACATTCGCGAGAGGTAGGACTGTGAAAAAAATTCAAGCTCAGTAGTCCAACGCACTAAATACGCACTTAGCCACCACGGAATATTAAAGATACTTGTACTACTACTCGTATAGGGCTCAGAGCCGAGCTTCTGGTAGCAACTCAGACGTTTTTCGCTCGAACAGAAGGAATGTAGATAATGAAGGGAGACGAACTGATAAACTGTGCAATAATTTTCTTAAAAATTTTCTTAAGATTATTGAAAAGGGGTTTTTCCTGGACTTCGATGTGAGGCTCTACTTAAAGCCAGACACCCGCAGGTGGGAAAGAGTTTCCTTCTTTCGAACAGCTTTACAACTGCCGCAGTGTGTGTCTAGACAATTGCATCCCTACTGTCCTGTAACCTGTGCTTATGGCTTGTTTTTTTTTTGTAGCGGCGGCTCAAGTCCTTTTTTAAAGTTTTTGTGTTTTGGTCTTGTTGTACTTGGGCTGCAATTGCCTAGAAATGACACAACTCTGCAGACTATTCCACCATTTTTTGCCACTGATAGAATGTGTGAAAATATTTCCCTCTAGACCATTTGCATCGGAACGAGAACTATGAACTTGTGTCAAGGCAGATGCTCTCCTCGCTAGCTTGTTCGTTGCCTTCTATGTTTCCTTGACCTATCACCTGGAGAAGATTGATTATGGTTCGACCACCTCGTATCGGAATCTCTCCCCTACACTGTTGCACCAGCTGGGATGATGACGTTGTTGAAATCATAGGCTTGATAGAAGCCTAACTATTAATGAAAATGTCGATGTTGTGAATGAGTGTAGACTTGTGCCTCATTATCCGACACGCTTTACGTATTTTCAAAACTTCCACCTGGAAGACATTGGATGAATCGGGAAGGCGAATCGATATTGATATTTACAGTATTTCTGAGAAAATTCCCGCATCGACCCCACAGTCGATCTTTGAACCGTCGCGTCGCGCCGGTATAAATTGCGCGTTAGAATTTCCTTATGAATTCACCTCTTCTCCAGTCCAATTCTGGACGGAAAATTGATTTTGAAGCTGCGTGGAAAGTTAAGTTTGCATATGGTGCAGTCGATCAGACTTTTTCTTAGGTCTCCTGACAGCGAATCTAAAATCTTGCTGTTCGAACGGAAGGAAAGCTGAAGTATTTTTAGTAGTACCCATGAAGGTTTTTGAGACGTGAATTGCAGCTGTTTCTGCAGTCGAAATTTCATAAATTTGCTTCTTAAAATGTATTGTATATCCTACAGCCTTCACCTGAGGCAGATTTTACGAATCTACTAAAAAAAAATTATTGAGTTCATTACACTACTACATGCAATACAATAAATAGGTGTAGCATTGTAAAAGGTCATAATAGATACGATTTGATACCAATACCAAGAAGTGGGCCCAAATATTTTCCACTTTCTGCCTACATACCATTTTATCTTTGTCTTATTTTAATCCACAAATCCTGAAACACCCTGTGTATGCACTTATTGGGGAGCATCAACTTAGGGGTGACAGGTTCAGAATAACCCCGCAGCACAATCAAAATATCAAAACGTCAGACAGCCAACAAATCGACTGTCGTCTTCCTTGAGCCATTATTTCTGCCGTTTTGCTCACGAATATTTGTTTTTTTCATGGAAAGTACATCAGCAGGCAATTTTATATTTGCAAAGCTTCCCCCATGGTTATGTACGTGGTTATGGTAGGGGCTGACATCCTCAATCTCCATATTCCTGTTTCGCTGAAAATGTGATTGAAAGTGAGCAATTGGCTGGGTAAATATTTGGGAATGGCTTAAAATGCAATGTGTCGCTCGTGTTTTTGTAGCGATTGTGAACGTGTTTCTTCGAAATTCCATTAAATTTCTTTCGAGGATTCAAAGACATGAGGGCTAGAAGGGAAGTTGCAGAAAAGAGTTAAACAACCTTTACATTCATTTAACCTTGTTGCAACCATTCTAAGGATTTTCTGGCCGTACCGTCGTATGTCGAACGATCAACTATACGCGATAACGGGTCAGGAGCCAGTAGACGTCAAAATATGGAGGAAAGAGTGGCAGTGGATTGGTCGTCACACCCTATGGCGCGAAGACAGTTCCATTGCGAAGTACGCCATGCAATGGAATCCACTTACCCAATCAGGTAGACGATTGGGCCGTCATAGGCAGACATGGAGAAGGAATCTAGATCACTGGGAATGACTGCGAGGGAACTCAAGCGCGTTGCAGAAATCTGAACACGATGGCGCGCAGGCATTGTTGACGCCCTATGCCCCACGAGAGGTTAGATGGCCTAAGTAAGTAAGTAAGTAAGTTGCTAATATGAACTTTAAGTGTTAAATTGGTAAAGTGCGCGCAGTGCGCGCCATCTTACTTCCAGTTCTCTCCAACACATCTCTAGAGTCCTAAATTCCTCCTACGTCTCCTTAAAGAGACCCACTCTTTCGTCTGATTGACTGAGTGGATTCCATTACGTAATTTGTTCTGCAATTGAGGGGTCCTTGCGCCCTTTAGTTAATCATTGCCAATTTCGCCTTCGATTGACAAGTTAATGTAAAATCTTTGCAAGTTACATGGCTTTGGGTAGGGCGTCTCTATAATTGATAGAGGAAGACATTCTTTTTTGTGATCACTAACTGCAAGCAAGAAAGCAGATTTGTTGTAAACGATATAACAACAAATTTCGTTAGAAACTACTTCGGCGAACTATCATCTCCTACGGGTCCCTAGTCTGGTGGACAGCAACAGGAACAAAGAGCTACATGAAGTAACTCTACAAAGTATAAAGGCTTGCAACACTTTGTACCACGGGAGTTGTGAAAAGCGCCCCGCAAGCAGGGCTGGATATGATTTTACATCTCCGGCCCCTGGACCTGTTCATCAAAGGCTCTGCGGCAAGTCTGAGAGAATCCAACTTGTGGAATCAGGCCACCCATGGACATGCGGCAATATTGCATACAATAAAGAGAATGGGTGGGAAATTTAACTCTGAAAGCTTCACAGCCACATCAGACTACATAACCCCCAATAATGACTTCAACATCGACATCCCTATCAAGCGAGAAGATTGGGAGTCAAAAAGTGTAGACCAAAATCAAGAGATCACGATGGCTCCAAGACGGATATTGGTACGGGTGCAGGCTCTTACTCGGAGGCTCTACAAAAACAGGAGTGTTTCAGATTACCAGAAGCATGCAGTGTTTTCCAAGCTAAATTCCTGGCAAGAGAAAAGGCCGCTATATGTATAGAAAATAGTCACCTCCCTCCGTCCGTCGTATATAACCATTTTCGTTGACAGTCAAGTAGCCCTTAAATCGATTAAATCGAATACAATCAAATCAAAGGCGGTTAAGAAATGTCACAATGCACTGATCAACATAAGGCACCATTCGATCAAGCTCTGCTGGGTTCCTGGACATAGTAATACAGAAGGGAACGAAAAAGCTGACGCTTGGCAAGAAGGGGGTCAGAAATGAACATCAGTGTAGCTGACACATCCATACTGCCACCGATTGGTAGATTGTACAATATCATTGACGCCATAATAGAGAAAGAGGCTAACTCCACCTGGCTATCCAAAGAGGCCTGTGCCACCTCTCGTACATTATGGCCGAAATTAAATAAAAAAAACAAAGAGCCTTTTGGCACAAGACCGATCCTCCATTTCAACGGGAGTAATCACAGGACACTGCGCCATCGGAGCTATGCTGAGCAAATGGAACGCAGAGTCCAACGATTTATACAGAATCTGCGGTGTCGAGGAGGAAGTGGAATCGATCCAACATCTGCTATGCCCTGCAAGAACGACGCCTACGTACTCTAGGATTCAAGTTCTTCGCAAGCATTGCAGAGGAAGCAGTAGTTCAGATACAGGATCTCCTACACTTCTTAAAAAGTAGCAACTGGTTCCAAACGCCACAATTTAGATAGGTATTTTCGACGGATTACCTCCCACCAACATTCAAAAAAGGGTAGGTATTCACAATGGATCTTTAGGTCTCCGAGTGGTTGTGATGAGTTATATCCGTCACAAACCCTACCAACCTAACCTAACCTATTCAAGCGAATTAAACGCGCACTGTGAACTCTTTGGTAAAAAGGTTTATATTGTACTCAGAACTAATACAATAGAGTCAGCGTTTTATAGCTCTCATCTTCTATATATATAAAAATGAATGTTTGTCTGTATGTCCTTTATAGACTCGTAAACTATGCATTTGATCATGTGATGATCTTCAGCAAAGTTGTTGTGCATGAACCCGCGAAGGTTTTAAGTTGGTACGACCAATTTTCGACAGATGGCGCCACTGCCATTCCAATTATTCTCTACATCTATAAAAGAGAACACATTTTTTCTGTATTTCCGCGAATAGGGAGTAAGTGCGTAACAATACCCCAACAATATATATATCAATCGATTTGTCGTGAGATGGGTTATGCTTTAGGACTAATTTTAGTATACTGAATCCCTTATTGGGCTTTTAAACCCCTTTTATATGTTTTTTTTACTGAGAAAAACCATTTTCCTATGCTTTACACACTAATGACTACAAAATGGCTGAACCGATTTGAATATGACTTGATTCCTCGATTAGTACATTTCTTGCTGAAGAGATTGAGGTATAAATCATTATTCTGCGATTCTTATAACGGAAGTAATAAGCAAAAATATAATTATTCAAGATACAAAGATATCACAGATGCGTAGGTCATTGCAATCAATGGCTCACCAGTGGAGTGCGTGCATATTCATGTTCATCAAACAAACCTTTTTCTTTCTATGCACTACTGTAGGTTTCTTATGTAATTATGCATTGTCTTAAGTATATGTATGTATATATGTATGTATGTATATATATATGTATATGTATATGCAATTGTTTCGAAGGAACACAAGTAAGCAATTTCTTTACAAAAAAAAAACGGTTTGGAGCTAACTTAGTTCTGTTTCGCTGTCAATAGTACACCTGGTGATGAGGGGTTGCTTCTGTTTGCATGTACATTTGTACTTAACGGATCCTTTTTTGTTTTTCTCTGTTTGCTGTTTTGTTTTCCTATGAATTTCCAAACTCTAGAGTATGATTGCACTTCTGAAATGAATTTTGGCGTAATAGGAATTTGTCCAATTATAAGAAGTATTTTGTTTTAAGTGTTTTTCGTTCTGTGAATTTGGGTTGTACTAAGAGAACCGGTAAGAGAAATAATAGGTTGTTGTTCTAACATTATGTCCTTTTCTGACCAATATTTTAGTACATAACATGCGTACTACATACACGCATGTGTACGCATCTATTACGAGACTCAACCAAGCGGCCAGAGTGAAGAAAACGCTACAAGAATGTGGGCACTCAGCCAATACAAAATGATAGGCAAGGAAAGCTGAATCTTCCCCTGTGAAGAAATGCTTAATGGCGGTATTGCATTGAACAGGGGAGAAGAAGGGAGGTGGTTTTAGTCGGTAGAAATCCGGAACCTATTATTTTAATAGTATCTTTTTCAGATCCCCACGTTCTGTAAAAAGAAAAAAACCCAGCAAAGCGGGTACAACCAGCTATCTTTCTTCTTTCTATATATATAAAAATGAATGTTTGTCTGTATGTCCTTCACAATCGATGAAGTGGCGATCGTGATAGTTGGCGAAGAATTCGAATCGCGCGACATAATTCTTCATCGCAGAAGTGGTGACGTTCAGCGAGTCTCCGAAACTCATCGCTCATACGACGGATTGCACTATCCGATTCTGTTTTGGCGAGGAGAAGATGGATATCATTTCAACATCAAAATGAGAAATCCACAAACAGACGAGGAAAGGAATAAGAAAGTCAGTGCCATGAATTATTATTCCTACCGATTGATGATTCGTCAAGACGCTGAGAACCACATTCTGAAATTCGACAATTGTTCCATCAATACATCGTCAACATGTACGCGAAGATTGAAACCGAACGACTCCTATATATTCGATTGAATCAAACCGAGTTGCGTTCTGAAGAGTACATCTATTTACGAGACGCAATCGTTAATGATGGTAACGTGAATCCAAACGAATTGGGAAGAATGGTCATATTACCGTCTACATTCACGGGGAGTCCACGGCACATGCATGAATCAGTCGTTCACAGAACTTCGCGGAGTCTACACGTGTTTCGGCTTCTCAGCGTATAGTTGACAAATTAAAAGTAGTGCGGTAGCAGGTAGCAAGCGACGACGTAGCCCAGTGGTGGTATTTGCCAACCGTTACCCAACGGGTTCGGTATCGAGCACTGGCGGCGAAAAACACCCCAGTGTGTGTGTGTGTGATTATTTTGTGTAAATAAAAAAAAAAAAAAAAAAAAACAGAAAATCAGGTGATAGAGACACAAAAACAAAACAAACAAATTTTAAATTACATTGAGTGACAGAGACACAAAAAAAAAAAAAATATAAATAAATAAAGAATGGATAGGAGTGAGGGATCCGTTATCTCGGGAGTAGCGGGAAAAAATTCCGCATCAGCCGATGAGGCAGTTATGGGTAGCCGCATACCACCAGTGGCTACAAAAACCATACTTAAAAGGAGGGCAAAATTGAGGCCAACTCCTAACGTAGTTAAGCGCCTCTCTCAATCTGCTTCAGCCAAAAAGCTGCGGGGTGAAGTGAGGATGGGGGCCAAATCGACCAAAACAACAGCAGCAGCACAACACCAACGTCATCGGTCGGCCGACGACGATAAAGGTATGGGTGACAGCAATAGCTTCGCCTCGCTAGCGGCTTCCGAATTGGAAGACGAGGAAGACGAGTTGGAGTGCCTCGATACGAGCATAAGGCAACTGCAACAAAGGGTGCTCGCCATAAAGGCCAAGCAGACGGCCAGAAGGGAGAGGGAGCACACTGAGCTCCAGCGCTCCCAGCAAGAACAACAACAACAGCAGCTGCCAGAAAATAAGGCAGCAACAACAAGCGCAGTTAATAAAACTGCAAAGAAAGCGGCAAAACAAAAATCGAGTCAACTGCCAGTAAGGCAGCTGCAACAACAACAGCAGCCAAAAAAGCAGCAACAACAACAACACCAGCAAAAACAACAGCAGCAGCAGCAACAGCAGCAGCAACAACTGCAGCAGCAACAACAGCAGCAGCAGCAACAACAACAGCAGCAGCAAGTACAACAGCAGCAGCAGCAGCAACAACAGCAGCAGCAAGTACAAATGCAGCAACAACAGCAACAGCAGAAAAGTACGAAGGTGAAGGTGCCGCCTATTAATACGTACAAAATCGAGCTAAAGGACACCATAGACCTATGTAAGTCGGCCATAGGTCACAATTTTTATATAAAACGACTTAGTGAGGATAGACATGCTATCCACTGCAAAACAGTGGAGCACTATAAAAAAATCAAAGATTTACTAAAGGACTCGACGACGGAGTTCTTCTCCTTCACCCCGAAGGGGGAAAAGCTGCAAACTATGCTGCTGAGGGGGATGGACTCGTCTATCGAGCCGGAGGAGCTCCTTCAAATGCTGAGGGATAAGCAGTGCGACGGGCTTGAGTTCGTGGGGGTCAAGCCGTTCACCACAGCTAGGGCAAAAAGGGAGAAGCGAAAGCTACCGTTCTTCCTTGTTCAGCTTTCGCCCAGTAGCAAACTGGATGGTCTCAGGAGTATTAATGTCCTAGACTACCAGGTTGTGTCATGGGAAAAAGTAAAAAGGAGCGATAGCATTTTACAATGCATTCGCTGCCAAAGGTTTGGGCACGCCGCGTCGAACTGTGAAATGCAGCCTCGATGCGTGAAGTGCGGTAAAAACCACAAAGCAGAGGAATGTTCTCTGGGTAAGGATGGGGTAGCAGATAGGGCCCAACTCTCATGTGCTTTATGTGGAAACTCGGGACACACCGCAAACTATCGGGGTTGTCCTAAGTTCCAATATATGAAGAAAATAAATCTGGTTCGTCAGCAGAAGGTCGAAGTCAAGCGTCCACCCGTTTCTAGTCAAACACCAGCCGTTACTTCCCAATGGACTTACGCCCAAATGGTGTCTGGCCAGGGAAATACGGTACAAAAACAACAACCGAAGGTTGCTTCACAGGTCCCAGTGCCTAAAGCACCTGAGGCTCAGCCTGACATGCTGGCTATTTTGCTCTCAATTCAAGGGCAAATGAGCCAGCTTCAGCGTCAGTTACAAGAGCAGGCGAAACGGGTAGACCAGATCTACGCATTTCTGCCGGACCTAGCGCACCACCAGTCGTAATGGGTACGTTGGCGGAGAAATCATTAAAGATCCTTGCGGTGAATGTGAATTCACTGATAAGGATCGAGCGAAGAACTGTACTTTTTAAGTTGTTAGAAGACCAAAGCCCTGATGTACTTTTGGTTAGCGAAACTAAGCTATCCCAGAAGCACAAACTATGGCACAATAAATATAATATTATAAGAAGAGACCGACCCAACTCCATTCAAGGGGGAGGTGTTGCGATCTTCATTAGAAAAGATTTGCGTTACAAGGCTGTGTACAGCGGTGAAGTGCGGAGGTTTCAGGAGCTGGAGGCCTGTACCGTGTGCATCCCTCTCCGTAGTGGAAAGAGGTTGTACATGGTCGCAGTCTACGCTTCCGGAGCTACTCAAACCACTTCATTTATAACAGAGCTCGAGACACTTTTTCGATGTCTAAGGCTGGAGTCGGAGGAGAACTATTTTATTATGGCTGGAGATTTAAATGCCAAGCATAGTGATTGGGGAAATAATATACCAAATTCTAGGGGGAACCTACTACTCAATTGGTGGGGTCTACACAATGTCGAGTATAGACTCGATTTGAAAGCTACCGATAGTCCGTCGTATCCTAGCGCCGGCTCCTATCTGGATCTTCTGCTGTTCGACGTACGATTACAACTGACCAACACGAACCGACAAACCAGAAACTGCCTACATACATTCGTGTATGACAGTGACCATTGCGGACTCAGTGCCGAAATCACAATTCCCAATGAGATTGCGGAGTTGGAGGAGTTTGTCCAAACGTACCCCTACAATTACAGTAGGACGCGTTGGACACGCTTCTCCAGAGTATTGACAAGAGCACTCTCCTCGAACTCGCTCTACCCACCGTCCAATAGGAACCTGTCAAATGAGGAGATCGACAGATACCTACAACGAATGGACGAGACAATTAAACAAACGATGGACAGAACGATACCTCGGTATCAACAAACTGACAACGTAGACATATACCGCAATGCAACAATTGACGCACTTCACGAACAAAAAAGTAGACTTCTGTCAAGATTAAAAACCTTGTACAGACGGTTTACTGACAGACAGAACTCGGAGGTCAGGACACTGAAGTCGTTGATTAAAAACCTCCAACAGTTAATAAAAGAAAATTACAGACTCTCTGTAAGTTTGCACTGGAACAAAAAAATTCGGGCTGTAAAATCCAGCAACCCGAGTATGTTCCCGCAAATAAATAAAATATTTCGGAGGAATAATCAGAATGACCTGCCATGTCTTAAGATCCCCCGAACGACGATCAACGAACAGATACTCATAACAGCAGGCATAGATCCAGGGAACGCCGTCAGTGATGACAACTTCTTTGTGATCGAAGATCCGCAGGAGAAGGTAGAGGCTATAGGAGCGACTTTCCAGGAAGTGTATAAGGTGAATGATAGTATTTGCCCGAACCACGACCTGGAAAGTCGAGTCCTTGTGCACAACTTTAACCTTCAAAATGATATACAGCACTGGCGATCAGAGAACAATGGTTTCACCGAGTTCAATGACGATAATATGGCAAATAATGTCATCGCCAATGTGGAGATACATCCCCCGTTCATATCGAAGGTAGAACTCCAAGCGATCTTCGAATCATTGAGAAGGAAGAAATCCGTGGGTATCGACGGAGTGTCTAACATTGTGCTAAGACACCTCCCTCCAGAAGCGGTGAACATTTACACCATCCTGTTTAACAATGCGCTGAATAATGCACATTATCCGGCGCACTGGAAAACAGCGGTGGTTCATCCTATTCCCAAAAGGGGTAAAGATACGTCCAATCCGGCAAATCTCCGGTCGATAAGTCTCCTTCCGAACATCAGCAAGGTATTCGAGAAGGTTGTCAATAGAGCCCTGTCTAAGTGGGTTGAGGACATGAATATTGTTCCGGATAACCAATTCGGTTTTAAGGCGGGGCATGATACAATACATGCCGCGTCTAAACTGGTGTCGGATATCCAATGGAACAAAAGCAAGAAACAATGCACGGGTGCCTGCCTGGTTGACTTGGAGAAGGCCTTCGATACCATATGGCTAGAAGGACTCTTCTACAAGTTGAGTAGGCTGGGCATAAGTAAACCACTGCTGTACATGCTTTGTAATATGCTCACCGGTAGACAGTTCATTGTGAAAAATGGCAATGTGACTTCTGCTGGCACGTTTGATATTAAAAATGGTCTGCAACAGGGTGCGGTAAATTCGCCGATCCTCTTTAACATTTACACAAGTGATCTTGTAGGATCTCTTCACCGTGCAATAGCGTACGCCGACGACTTGATAGCGTACAGATCAGGACCAAAGATCGAGGTCATTGCAATACTCTTGCAGCGTGACTTCGATAAGATCAAGCGATATTGCGACGACTGGAAGTTGAAAATCAACTTCCAGAAGTCGGAAACCATCCTGTTTAGGACGTCGTTATCTGGGGCCTCTGCGGATACCAGAAAGAATTGGCGAAAGTTCTCAATAGTGGGACAGCACGGACAACCATTAGCGTCTCGAAATGTAGTCAGGTTCCTTGGGTTTTGGCTAGACCAGTATCTATATTTTAACAAACATATAGATGCTGCTCTGGCCAGAGCCAAAGCGGCTTTCGCCCTCACAAAGAGACTGTTTTATAGCAGCCAACTCGATGCCAGGGTGAAGGTAATCTGCTACATGGCCCTCATTCGGCCCATGCTCGTATATGGTTGTCCCGTGTGGTTCAACGTGGGAGCAAGCTCGTTGGAAAGGATTCGGGTGTTTGAGAGGGCTTGCCTTAGGGCCTGCCTTCGCTTATATAGAACACCAGAGTCTCAGTACATAAAATTCTACTCCAATGAGATCCTCTATAACAAGGCGGACATAAGCAGGGTGGATAATTTCTTGATCAAGATGATTCGAAGGCACATTGCAAGAGCAATGAACTCGACGAATAACCTGATCTCTGGGGCCTACTACCCCAATGATATGTATCATGAGAGCGTGCGCCTTAACGGCTTCATTCCCCCAGAGGCGTTCCTCTATTTAGATAGAGAAGGTCTGATACAGGACAAAGTAGCGGTGCCGCTAATCTTCCATGTTGCCCGAACAGCTGTGGATAGGCGACTCAACTACGACCGGGACGTCGCGCTCAGCATGACGGAGCGTCTTCGGTTCAGTAGAGCGATAGCAAGTCGCGATTTGCGAGACGTTGTTAGGCAGCATCAGAGTTTCTGGTGGTTAGGGGACGGAGAGGGAACTCCCTCGTCGTTTCCTTTTGATTCTGGGTAGCTCCTCCTAAGGCGCAAAGTTGGCCTGGCCGGCTTACATAGGTTTAAGATTTAGGTGTAGGTTATCTTTAGGTATATAAAAAAAAAAAAAAAAAACAAGAAAAAAAAAATTATATGTATATGTACATGCATATGTATGTGCATATACGTTGTGTATATATATGTATATATATTACGTATATATACATGTATATATATAGTTTAGAATAAGGTAGTTTTAAGGTTTATTTTTAAGGTAGTTTTAAGGTTTATTGTTAAGGTAGTTTTAAAGTAGTTTTTAAGTTCTTATTTTATATTAGTTTTTTATATAAAACAAGTTCATTTTTCTAAGTTTTTATATTTTCTTAGAAGTCTAGTTGTTAAGTAATTTAAATAAATAATTAATTTTAAGGTAGGTTACGTCGAAAGACATAGTATTAAGCACTAGGTTTAGCTTAGAGCACCCGCATAGGGTCAGTAAGTTAGAATAAGATTAAGTTAAGTTAGTTAAGCTAGTTTTAAGCGTTTTTGTCTAGCTCGTAAGTAATAATGAATTCTTAAAATAAAATGCATTGAAAATGAAAAAAAAAAATGCACATGCATGAATACGCACAAGATGCGATGACATACGTTCGCGCATACGGTCGTCCAGATTTGTTCATCACATTTACATGCAATCCAACATGGGATGAAATTAAAGAACTTCTGTTAGCTGGACAATCATCTTCGGACCGCCATGACATTACCGCACGCGTATTTAAACAAAAATTGAAATCTTTGATGGATTTTATTATCAGGCATCACGTTTTTGGAGAGACACGCTGCTGGATGTATTCCATTGAATGGCAGAAAAGAGGATTGCCACATGCACATATTTTGGTTTGGTTAATCAACAAAATTACGCCAGATCAAATTGACCAAATCATCTCAGCAGAAATACCAGATAAGGACACTGATCCAGACTTATTCGACGTCGTTACCAAAAATATGATTCATGGTCCATGTGGCGCATTCAACAACAATTCACCATGCATGTCTGGTGGGAAATGCACGAAACGATACCCAAGAAACTTGGTTTCTGATACCATCACTGGCAATGACGGATACCCACTGTATCGTCGACGATCAGTTGAGGATGGCGGCAAATCCATCGTTCTGAAAGTACGAAACGTTGATGTCGAAGTCGATAATCGTTGGGTTGTGCCATATTCACCGTTGCTCTCAAAGACCTTCAAAGCACACATTAATGTTGAGTATTGCAATTCAGTGAAGTCGATCAAATACATTTGCAAATATGTCAACAAAGGAAGCGACATGGCAGTCTTCGGAGTAGGGAATGTGGCCGCACCGCTTGATGAAATTAACCAATACCAACTTGGACGCTACATTAGCAGCAATGAAGCAGTATGGCGCATCTTATCATTTCCAATCCATGAACGACATCTAACAGTAGTACACTTGGCGGTGCATCTCGAGAATGGACAGCGCGTGTACGCAGATAATGTACGTGCAAGAGCATTGGTTACACCGGCAACAACTTTAACTGCATTTTACTCATTGTGCCAAGATGATCTTTTTGCAAAGACTCTACTTTATTCTGAGCTGCCGAAATTCTACACATGGAATGCATCGGCTAAAAAGTTTCAACGTCGAAAACAAGTTAAAGCAGTTGAAGGAAATCCCAATTTGTATTCCAGTGACGCATTGGGTCGTCTGTACACTGTTCACCCGAACAATACAGAATGCTTCTATCTGCGATTGCTGTTAATCAATGTACGTGGACCGA
Source organism: Blera fallax (assembly GCA_946965025.1). Classification (NCBI taxonomy): domain Eukaryota; kingdom Metazoa; phylum Arthropoda; class Insecta; order Diptera; family Syrphidae; genus Blera; species Blera fallax. Next base: position 45,566,775 of record OX337245.1, read on the forward strand.
CATCCTTCCAAGATTTAAGAACAGTCAACGGTCAGCTGTGCGCCACTTATCGCCAAGCTTGCCAGGAACTAAATCTTCTTGAGAATGATGCACATTGGGACACTGCACTCGCTGATGCATCGAATACTGCTCGACCACAGCAAATACGCACGTTATTTGCCATAATATTGACAACCTGCTTCCCATCTAATCCAAAAGATCTTTGGGAAAGAAGATATTCTACATCGTTTGCGTGCTGCGAATCAAAATCCGGACATTCAATTCACACCAAACGTGTATAATGAGGAATTGATTTTGATTGAAGACATACATATGTTTGGCAATCGCTAACAAGGCACTGGTGCAACTGGGAATGCCTGCTCCGAACCGACCAGCGAACGACCTTTTCGATCGTGATTTGCAACGAGAAACACACTTTGATTCTGACGAACTGGGGACATTTGTTCAGACAAATCTTCCGCAGTTGGTTCCAGAACAACGCATTGCGTATGACCGAATTATGCGTGCAATCACAGAACAAAGCGGTGGACTATTTTTCATAGATGCGCCCGGTGGTACAGGCAAGACTTTTCTTCTTTCGCTCATTTTGGCAACCATACGATCACAAAATCATATTGCACTGGCCATCTGGAATTGCGGCAACTCTTTTGGATGGTGGCCGAACAGCGCATTCAGCATTGAAACAGCCGCTGAATTTGCAAAACACTGAGGCACCAACATGCAACATCAGCAAAAACTCTGGAATGGGCAAAGTACTCCAAACGTGTCAAATTATCATATGGGATGAATGTACAATGTCTCACAAGAAAGCATTGGAAGCGCTTGATCGTACACTGCGAGATTTGAGAGGAAACTCACGGATCTTCGGTAGCGCACTCATTTTATTGTCTGGTGATTTTCGACAAACACTGCCGGTTATACCACGTTCAACACCCGCTGATGAACTTAATGCATGTCTCAAATCATCAGTTTTATGGCGTCATTTACAGAAATTGACTTTGAAAACCAACATGCGTGTACAACTACAACGGGATGCATCGGCTGGAAATTTTGCAAAACAATTAATGGATATTGGAAATGGGCGAATGCAAATTGATGAATCTACGCAATGTATCACCTTGCGAGCAAACTTCTGTAAGATCACAGAAAGAATAGACGAATTGGTGCAAAAAGTTTTCCCAAACATTGCACAGAACTACCAAAATCATCAGTGGCTCAGTACGCGTGCTATATTAGCGGCCAAAAACATCGATGTCAATACCATCAACTTCACCATTCAGAATGGAATACCCGGCGAAACGACAACATATAAGTCCATCGATACTGTGGTGAATCAAGACGAAGTTGTCAACTATCCAACTGAATTCTTGAATTCGCTTGATTTGCCAGGCATGCCACCGCACGTTCTTACATTGAAAATTGGCGTACCCATCATTCTTCTTCGAAACATAAATCCACCACGACTTTGCAACAGAACCAGACTCTCAGTCAAGAAAATGATGAACAATGTTATCGAGGCAACAATTTTGACTGGAAAATTCAAAGGTGAAGACGTACTGTTGCCGCGTTGCTGTCCCAATGATCCCGACAGATATGCCATTCGAATTCAAACGTTTGCAGTTCCCGGTGCGACTCGCTTTCGAAATGACTATCAACAAAGCACAAGGACAATCGTTGCAAGTGTGTGGATTAAATTTGGAGAATCCATGCTTCTCACATGGGCAGCTCTATGTGGCCTGCTCACGCGTCGGAAAACCTTCTGATTTATTCGTTTACGCACCAGATGGAAAAACAAGAAATATTGTGTATCCCACAGCACTTCAATAAATATCGAATGAAAATGTCACAATTTTTTCGAAATGAACAAAATCAATAAAATGACTCAAAATGAATTGAATATTTGTGTAATGTCTTTCCTTCAAATTTATTTTAGTTGGTGGCGTTGCAACGCACGCAGGGTACAGCTAGTATAGAAATAAAAAAGGATAAATGCAATTTAGGCAATCTAAGGGAAAAGGATACCTATTTACACAACGTTGTCTTACGTATTCTCATTGGCGTTATGTATTGAGTGACTCTTTTAACACTCTTCCTCAACTCGAATATGTTGTGCTAGATTATTTCACAAACTCATTTATGTTTTATTGCAAACTAACGGACCCGGCGAACTTCATCACGGCCAAAATTGATTTTTGATTGAAATAATTTCGAGCATTCACGATTCCAACCGAAATTAATTTTTTCGAACTCGAATTTCAATCATTGATTGAATGAAACACTTTTCGAATTCGCTTTGTGGTAGACTACATTGTTTGTTTTGTTGTCCGGCGCGTAAATAAACAAAGATGAAGGCAAATCACATTTATGGGCCCAATCGTAACACACAGCAGTTCGCTGTAGTGAATCGTGCGGCCATATTGGAAATCGGCGCGATGTAATTGGACATTCACGGCACTTTTTCTCACTCGACGATTGGCGTTTGATTCAACTGCTGTCTGCTGTCGCTGCTGTCTCAGTCGTTCATCAGCTGCGTGTGCTTCTCGTTCTTCCTGAGTTTGTCCTGCACCACTTCGCGATGCATGTGCTCGGCGCGTTGCTCAGGGGTTTGATTTGTACGGCAAATCGCCATCTTCGTGCATTGCGACTGCGTGAACCAATGTTTGAGCTTCTGATCGGCGGCATAATGTCTCCCGAACACTGAAAGTACAATGTCGAAGAATTCGAATTATCATCCTCGAAGCAATATTATCTGATCCGCAAATGCACTGAATACATTAGAAAACGTTGAATGTTTTCGATAAACTTACCGGAATTACTGAAATTTCCACACTTCAATCACGCCTGAACAATCATCAAAATCACGCTGAACTTCACTTGGTTGAGATGAAGTAACCGTTCACGAATGATTTTGGCACAATTTGAATATTGAAAATCTGATAATTAATGCTCAAAAAGTAATTTTAGTGCAGTGTCAACTGTAGCAACAACAGATCAATGTAAAATGCATAGACTACCTACATATTACGGGAGGCAAACTTGCATTTCCCCTGCCCGGGAGGAGCCTAAATTTTCCTGTCTGTGAATGAGCACGTGGCCATCAACTGTTTAAAAGTGCAGCGTGTTGTTTCTTTCATTCCTTTTGAACAACACATTTTGGGCAGCCTGTCATCCCCTTAACAACAACAAAATGTAGAATAATGATCAAAAGAAAATGGCTGCACCTATCTTTCACCTACTTGTGAAGGCCCTTTCACAGCTCAGCGAACTGCGAATGAGAACGAGGGAATATTCGCAAATTTTGACATTTCATTCACAGCCCCTTTTTTTAAGTCGCCGCAATCTGCAAATTTCTCTTGTCATTCGTTGTATGTAGAAAAGAATTGTGAGGTTAAACTCTCGCGAACATTTTGTTCGCGCAAATGTTGGTTGCGTTCCATATCTGTGGAATGTGAATAAAATTTCACAGTTCGCAAGAAGTATTCGCCTATTCGCGGAAAAAACCGCGAATTGTTAATTCTTTCGCAGAAACTAATTAAAATTTAACTTTTTTTTATATTAATCGGTAGATGAATTAAGCCATGTTTTTTTGGAATACTGAATTTGGCAATTGTGTGCCATTAAATGTACTAAAAATGGTTTGCTCGCAGTTCGCCAATTCGCAGGTCGAGGATCTGTGAATGGTCCTTAAAAGTGTGTGAGTGAGGCCCCCATTTGATTTTAATGGATCGTCAGAATACATTCAAACTTATAGGTGGAAATGGACCAATTTTAGCTTGGTGGAACGAATCTGTCAAATGTATAGAAAGTTTGCCGACTAGTATAGTCAGACTATGGTGAAATGACGAAGCAATAAGGACACCTGTCAAATTGTATACGAATGTTGTTGCATGTAAAAGTGTGGGAAAAGGGTTTTCCGATTAAAAATTATCCAATTTTGGAGCTCTGGAAATTAATTTCACTGTATTATATCTTCAAAATGAATAAAAATGTTTTCTGGGAAACTTTTCCCAATTTTGAACCTTTGCAACCATTTGAATTGTAATATTAAGATCAAAATGAAAAAACAAAATGTATGGAAAATCGATTTTTCCGAATTTTCCAATTTTTCTTCAAAATTTTCCAAAAGACAGCTCAAATCGGACGATCCGTTCTCGAGTTATGCGCGGTCTTACATATGCCACTCTGTTTTATATATGTACATACATATGTATGTATATAGATTCTACTCACAATTCAGTAACTCAGGCCTAGCAATTTATCAAGATAAGATTGCTGATTCATGGATAAATTTAGTTAATACATCCTCAATCACGTTATCTGTACATATACATATCTATTCAATTTTTTTTGTTCTTTACGACTTATAAATTTCTTATATCTTATATCAATAGGTATGCTTACTTCTGTTGTTAAACCCCGTTTTTTTTTTTTTTTTGCTAATTGTTGGGCACTTAGATTACCGCCAAATACAACTGTTGGTGACAGATATTTGTGGCATCTTGTTTCACTCAATATTTTTTTGTAGATATTGCTTATTTGTTTGTGAAGCCTAAGTGAAGCCTATATCCCGCTTTTGTACTTCTTAAGCAACGGAATCCGGTCTTTGTGACTTCCATGAGAACGTACTACCTGAAGCGACCCAATGTGAGATTTCCGGTTCATTGTGTTACTGCCCTAATTGTCATCGAAATATGTACATAGCTCAAGACTGGCATACCACTAGATAATGCAGCTTGATTAATGGTGTATGCCAAGTAACATAAGACGTGCTTAATACCGGCTTTGTGTTCACTATGTGGATTCATGTTTTATTGAGCTAACTTGGAATCCGAATGAAATATATCCGGGTCCTTACCCACGCAATCGAAAATATCCGATTTTTTGGATTTTATCAAGTAATTTTTCGAATAATTGGTTATAAATAAATCGGGCGAAAATTACCATTTTTATTCTGCTTCTATTTATATACAAGGTTCACTATCGCATGAGGTGAAGTCGAAAAATACAAAGTGACATGGGCAGTTAACACATTTCAATCCAACAACTCAGCAGGACCGGACGGCATTATACCATACTAGCCATGACACAGAAGATTCTTGATAAATTATGCCCCAACTTGTACAAATAGAAACTGCCTCAGAAGGTATGAAATTTGGCCAGTCCATCAAAAATTGATGAGGATGCTTGAGAGCACAGTTACCAACCAATAACAAGCTCTCACAGAGATATAAAGAGCCAATGCGGCGACCCTCTGCTGGGTACCAGGGCATATGGATATCGAAGGAAATGAAAAGGCTGATGAGCTTGCTAGGAAAGGATCGGCACTGTACTTATCGCGGGCCCTTCCTTTTTTAGTAACCCCTATCAGTTCCTTACGGGAGACACACGCAACGGCCAGGGCGCTATGGCCGGCCTTCAGCAAGAAGAGATCAACCTCTCTGGTAAAACTTAGTCGTTATAACGCACGGGTTGTTTCTGGCATAATTACTGGACACTGGACACTGTGCTATCGGCATTCACGCAGAACGACTCGGTGTGGTACATAACGACTTTTGCAGAACTTGCAGGTACGAGAAGAAATTGTATCTGTTCGTCATCTGCTGTGTGATTGTCCTGCCCTATCCGTCATAAGAATGAGGACTCTCGGAAGTTACTTCTTTTCGAAATTGGAGGACATAGGTAATGTAGAGCTGACGGACCTTCTGAGCTCCATATCATTATCAGGGTGGTTCCAACAGCGGATTCACAATGTTTCCAGAGTTAAATGATTGGGTACAATGGACCTACTTGGTCTAAGTGAGCAGTGACTCATATGTCACAAGGCACCCATCTCCCTAACCTAACCTAATCACAAGGAAAAATAAATCACCCAATCTCACGCTACTGCTGAAGTTTGGAGTCATCCACAAGCTAAGATCATAGCACAGAAGAAAGAAACACAAAAGCACTAAAGCACTTTTTGGCTCTGAAACGACATTAAGGATTGGAACCCTAAATCATCTCCTAAAGGTATGTATATTTCAATCATCAGACCCATTACTTCCTACCAAAGAAAAAACTATGTGAAACTGAGTACCACAGTAGTTGTTTAAAGTGCACCACTGGTGGGACTGGGAGTCATCCTTCATATCCCCCCCGTAGACATGTGTTCATAAAACTTACCTCAGCAAAAGCAGCTCTCAAACTCAGAAAGTCCTCCCTTTTAACAGAGTATTAAATCGTATTGAAGTATTAAGCCTTCACGAAATCGCCATATATGTATGTGTATCTACGGATCCTAGATGTATACCGGCACATACATATAAGCTGGCGTTTATTTGGAAGCAATACAAAGTTTTCAAGATTACCTGATTCCTGCAGCGTTTTCCAAACGGAAATATTTACTAACCATACATAAGCAACAAGATATGTGTATACATACAGAATAGCAATATTTTAACCTCGGACGTATGTCCTAACTTGGTATAACCATGCTTTGCCATTTGGCTAAATCCTAAGAGTTTTGCGTTTACTGGCCAGCTCATCAGCCCTGCATATTCCCGGAAAGTCTCTACCAATCACCCAGCAAAGGTGATATACTGTAAGTAACTTCAGACAAAAAAAACTAATTGACAGACCAAGTTTTGCAGTACCTCTATAATTCCGTTCCTTGCCATTTCAGGACCCAATAAAAGGAATATGGAAAATATAGAGCGCTTTCTGCTTCTTTGCCTAAACCCAAAACGCTCTTAATTTCCTTTTTGATTTTGCAATTAAGGCCCCTTTCGAGAATCCATTCAGTGAGATTAATTTTATCCTTCTGCTACAGTTCCTTACTCACACACAGAATAATTGTGTAAAGAAATAACCTGCAGCGATTAGGCACACTAATTCGCATCGACTTAATCCACACAAAAGTGAAATCAAAATTAAAAAGAATCTCAAATCCCAGCTTAATGGATACATTTCATCTTGATTAGCAAAAATGTACAATACAAACACATACAACTCCCTCGCCATTAATCATTCAATGTGTGCGCAAAGTTCACCTTTTATTACAAATCCCAGCCAACAACACAGGAAGACGAATCAAGGAATCACAGTAACAATCGTTAGTGACGACCCACAAGTGCCTCACCTACCACCGCTGGCATCGAATAGGCACTCCAGAGAACTTTTGATTTCTACTTGATTACCCCCTTTAGGCGATGATAATCAATTCCAAATCGATTCTGGTGTGTGTCTCGGTAATCCAGGCTCCTAAGCCAACCACCCGATGCTTTAAGTTCCTCCTTTGGAAATTAATCGGAAAAGTTTTCTGTCTGTTTTTCGTGGCCGTAGTTTTTCGCCATCCCCTGCTTCCAGCGTCTTTTTCTTGAATTCCCTGTGCTGACTTTCGTAGGAAAAATGGCGCGTGGGCATGCTTTGATTGATGAAATTCACTTAAGCGATCCTTAGCTTCGATTGATAAGAGAAATAGCAGATTTTACTTAAGGTTTTATGTACCGCTTGTAGTCCTTATCCCCCAGTTGCCTTCAGTGAGATTGCTAGCTGTTTGTCACTTTTTTTTTTAGGTAGGATATTCACCCTTGATACCGTCATTAAAACCGCATACCGTAGTGTGTACTTGCTTACACTACACAGCAGCCCAACAATAGCGATTCACAAGAAAATATTTTAATAAGCATGTCTCACTAGACACTTCCTATGGACGAAAACGAGGAGAAAATGGAGCATCCCTTTCATATTTCATACTTCCTTTGACCTCAATAATACGTTTGGCATGCTGCATTGCACCCGCCACAGTGAGTGACAGTTCAATGGCAGAGTGTATCCGCTTTGGCCTCTCACTACTGGTGTAACCCGCTGTCCCGATTTTCTGTGCACTAGTGAATTGTATTGAAATTCCTTGCACGTCTTGTAGTGATTTTCTGTCAAATTGACAGCGCTTTCCGCCAGGACTCAAGATTTTTGGTTCGGTTCCCTTTTTTTCTGGAGAATTTTTGAAATTGTGACACTTTAGTGGAAGTAAGCAAGTATCCAAGTGAATTGTGTCGCATCTTTTAGTCATAGAGCCTTGGAGAATCCTTGTACTTTCGTTAGCAGTGAATGTTGTTGCTGGAGATGGTGCTGCGCTGGGTATAGATGATATAAATGGATGGCTGAGAAAATGTCGTGGGTTGGAAAAACGAAGTTTCTTTTTTGTAAGGATGCGTCATGGTGAGGATAATGGTAATGATGACAAAATGGATTTACACTTTTCTACAGTTAAGGATGTTGAAAAGACAATGGATTGAAAGAGCTTTTTGGGTGTATTGTGTGTGTCGATTTATCCTTGGAATAACGAACTCATTAACAATATCCTGATTGGTTAAAGCACCGAACCTCTTTTCAATCACGCCCAACTTAGGATACATTTCTCAATCATGATCTTAAGCGAGACGATTTTTGTTTGTTTTTATTAGTTAGAAACGCCTAATGCTCAGCGTTTATATATCCCGGTTAAGACCATTGGGTAGGCCAAAATGAGCACGTGCTCTTCGACGATATTGCGATCTGGTCAGCATTTTATTAAATTTTTATATTTTTTTTTTTTTCGCTCTGAGAGTTGTGCCCATCGTCGTCTATCGACAGATGATAGTTTCTGCTTATGTATATGTACTTACATATGTACGCAGAGCATAATTCTACAAAATATCGCTGCTCAAATTCACATGTAAGATTCTATCCAACGTATTGCGTGAACGTGTAAAGCCGTTCTAAACCTTGATCGAGAATTGATACGGCTGATCAATGGTAGACCAAATCTTTACACTAAAGTAAATCCTGCAAAGGAATTCCAAATCAGGACACACTACCTTTTCATTGACTTTAAAGACGCATATGATAGCACTCATCATCTGGAGCTCTACAGAACGATGGCTGAGTTTGAAATCCCCGCAAAATTAATCCAGCTGTGTCGAGTAGGGCCAGAGACACCTCTAAACGCTTACTGGTTTTCGGCAAGCAGTTGCACCATGTGATTGTTTCACTCTTGTGCTGGAGAAGATAGTGTCTTAGGCAGGTCTACTCATAGAAAGCACTATCTTGAACACATCCGTCCAGCTGCTGGTGTACGCAGGATTTATAGATATCATGTGTTGCTTCCAGCGCGTCATATCAGATGCATTCACGGTAATTGATGAATAGGATAACAAGTCTCCAAGTGAACGAGGGCAAAATCAAGTATATAATATCAAAAAAAAACACTGTCCTCCGCCTACGATAAAACGTCACTGTTGATAGCTTTAATTTGGAGGTAGTAAGGGAGGCCATCTACTTCGGAGTAATAACAAAGTCTATCGAACGTCTATCTATACGCCTATCGAACGTCTATCTATTCGCCTATCGAACGTATAGACGAGAACGCTGCAATCAAGAGGATCTTGAATCCTAGCACCCAGGTTCGAGAAGACGTGGAAGACTGCAAGAAGTAATAGTAGATACTAGAGCGCTTGATGTCTACAGCAGGAACCAAAGCGACGAGGATAGGCGATGGTGAAAGTCTACCCTGTCCCAGGCAGAGAACATTTTTGGGTCGGGAACACGTTAAGTAAGTACATACGTAAGTAATCTCTTGCTCTGGAAAATATTTTCAAAGAAGTTTGCATGGGAAAATATAGAAACTCGATTTTGTGGATAATTCATCCAAGATGTACATTCCAAACAAAAGGTGTAGTTTCGATTTGACGCAAAAAGGCGATATATTTTTATTTAGAGAAAAGTTTTTAGATTAAGATCAAAAATTTGTTTCAACGTAAAAACATATTTGTCCACAATAACGTAGGAAAATTTCATTAGGGCAACTACTATAGTTGGTTATACTACTGTAAACGTCAAATTAAAGTACCTACTTAAGAACTTCTAAGTTAACTGCCATGAAAACAAATGCACTGCGACCTAGTTAAGGATAAAATTTTGCAAAACAATGACCTACCTATATCCGGAAGCTTTTGCAAAATTCATATTAAGCTAAGAAATTTCAATTAAAACGGAGAGAAATTTGAATACTCCCATGCCGACTTAAAATAAAATTAGTGACCTTAAGATTATCATTTTGCAGGGCAATCACCCGACTCGGCCTACTTTTGCATAAGGTATCCTATAAAAAAAAAACAGATTCCAGATGGATATAGGCGTAGGTTCAGGTACCTTCTCCGTTGTTTTGCAAGCAGAGATCCTAGCAGTGACAATAGCTGCCCATGCGAATTCATTGAACGCAAAACCAGAAAAGGTATGAACTTATTCATCGATAGCCAGGAAGCAAGAAATGCTGTGGAGAAAAGCCAAAGGTTCTTGGAAGACAGCACAAGCTTACGCTCTACTTGGTCCCTGGACATGAATCCATACTAAGTAACTTCGGATGGCCGAAGAATTGGCTAGATTTCTCGTTGAACATGCCGCCTTACACACTAAGTAAGACTTAGGGAAGCAAGCAGCACACGGACCTGCCTAGGCATTTGTGCGGCCAGAAAAAGAACTTTGCTTTTCTTTAACAAAACAAGAGCCGACAGACTTATGCAAAAAAATGGGGAATCCTTTTTTACCCTGATATAAATTATCAGGGTACATAACACTCTGCGGTAGCCCAAAAATACGAGTCTCAGAAAAAGACCTATAGCGAGGATATTCGGATGAGGAAGTCAGGGAGGACACAAATTATCTGTCACTGTCTAGTTCTCTAGGTAATATCTAGTAGACATCGTGAACATCATCAAATCAACTAGATGTTCATCACAGTAAAAATATGGAACATACTTACAGAATATGGTTAGATAATGTGCAAGTGACACATCTGCCGTATGAGTACCAGTATGGGACTACCAACAACGCAAACTAATTAATGCATATTCCATGTGGCTTTGTGCTCATATTTAGCGGCTGATAAATCGTTCGACCAAACAGAAAGCATTTTGATGAAACTATTGCTTACAAAGTTTTCTGTTTCACTGTAGTCTTGATCTGTAATTTTGTTACTCAGCGAATTCAATGTCACTTAGTGATGGTCCTGTCGAGGTGAGATCATTGGGAAACAGATACTGAAAAAAGCTTTAAAGAAAGCTAAAGGGTATTCGTTATAAAATATTAAAAAATAATGTTGCTGTCGCCGGGTCATCTTTTTATGGGATTTTAAGTCAAAATCTAAAATTACTACAGTCAAGAGTAACTTCAACACTGAAGTAGAACGGAAGCACATGCTAGGTATAACACTAGACAGCAATCTTCCCTGGAAGAAACACGAAGAAGCTGTAGTAGTCAAAGCAACGCTAGCACTGATGGTGCGCAGAAGAATCTCGGGCAAAACTTTGGGATGTAACCCAGCTACATTGAAATGGATGTTCACCATGATGCTCAGGCCAATTATAACGTACGGAACGCTAGCTTGGCTTGGAAGAACTAGGCTGAGCACAACAAGGAGAGCCCTTGCAAACCCTTAACGCCTTACACTTAGTGGTTGAAAGAAATGCTAAGGAAACCTTATTAAGAATAATCAAAGAGGTCGTCGGGAAAGGAAAATGCATCGCACACGAGCAGCGATAAACACTTTCGACCTCAGTACCCCTTCTGGACTGGCCCAGAGATGATATAGTCAAGAGACACTGCTTCGAGAGGAAATTCAAATGGAAGCTGAGCCGACTTGTGATAGCAACAGAGTCACGTGAAATGAAGGCGGAATGAATCAGCTGACAAAATAGCTAGAAAAAGATCAGAAACCATATTCACTGGGCCGGAACCATTTTGTGGGCTGGGGCCGCATATGATACTGAAAAAACTAGGAAAGGAAGAAGAATGCAAAAGAGCGGAACTCTGTGAGAAACACCCTGACGGAAAAGAAGTAAGGTCTGCGCAACCATCAGCAAGAACCGGCTGCGCATCCTTACAGCGTCCTAACTTGTCACTGTAGACTTAAGGAGCATCTCAGGAAACTGGATATTGAGCAAAGTGGAGCCCGCAGATTCTGCGGAGATGTTGAGGAAAGTCCAGAGCCCTGAACCATAAAAGAAAAAAACACCTGGATCCCTACTAACTCTTAGAAGTAGATCTATCATTGCTAGATTCACTCCAGTTACACTGATTTATCGAGGAAATCGAACTGGAGGAGGTGCTCTAAGTCTCACCGAGTAGTTGATTAAGAACGAATGGAGTTCGACGTCGAATGCTACTATTTCCAGTCGCAAGAATGTTAAGAACTGAGTAAGATACCCGAAGAATTGAGATCCCAGGGGCCTCATGATTATTCTACCATATCTCCCTCCATGCTTCCATAAAGCGACTTTTTAGTTAACATTTTTTAAAGTGAAGAACATAAAATACAAATCTACACTCCGATGTAAGAGTAATTTAAATAAATTACTATTGACTTATGTACTTATGTACGTGATACAAAAATACAAGTTTCAACTCGCGGTCAACCTAAGAAGCAATGAATATTTCACTTACCCCTGTCATTTCTTATCCTTTCAATATTATTGCAAAATTCACAAAAGTCGTTAGAAAAATTCCGAGCTTGTAAGAAACGAATGCAAAGCACACCTAGTTTTATGGGCTAATTTTTCTAGCACGATACCGCACATTGGTTCCGAATTAAAATGCACAAAGAGGCGAATTATAAAAATTATAAATCATAAGCTCCACTCCGGATGTCGAACACCAAACTAACTCAAAATCACTGAATCAACTGACACAGCGGTGGTATTAGAACTTTGGACAACTCAAAAATGCCATTTCCAACACCTTTAGCACAAGACTTTATCTGCACTCGATAAGGGTTCCTTTGCTTCAGAATTACTCCCATTGCTGTATACATGTAGTATGTGTCTACCGTAAAACTATGATAACAAGAGTAGAAATACACCGAATATTGTATAGATTATAAAATCTTTCGGTGAGAATTTATTTTGTATTCCGCGATACATTCACTATCACGCTTTACAATCACTCTGTTTATAATTTCGCCTGATATAGATCATAATAATTTATTGAGTACTGCGATGCGGTATAATGATAGTGAACTTTAGGGGTGGCAATGGTGTAGTGGTAGCGTCATCGTTTGTCGAGCTGATGGTTCACAGTTCAATCCCTGATGTCAGCAAGCATTATATGATAAAAGGCAGTCGAATCAATTGCGAAAGCTTATGAGAAAACTACTGCGAAGGCATAACACTGGCAGTAGGTTTGTCATATGGCTGGAGAAATTGCTCGCTCTGTTGATGATTGATATGCTTATGACATCAGGTGGACTGCGAGAAAAATACTGTGAATCAGAAGCGAAGGCAAAAAATAAATGACAACAAACAAATCTCCCCAGTTATTCTGGACACCACCCCTGGGGTTAATGTGAAACCTAATAACACCTGAGTTTCAAACCACTACACCAATCTCTTTCTCTCTCTCTCTATCTTTCTTTCCAACGCCCGCACCGTGTGAATACATGTAAAAGGGTAGTCATAACCCCTTGAGTGCGTGCAAATTATAAAAAAAAAAAAAAAAAACTTTTAGCAGAAAGAAATATAATACACAAGTGGACATATGTACTTGTATCTAAATGAGGCAGTGAATGCTTTTTGGCTGTAAACGGTTAAAGTCCTTTGAAGTCAAAAGCCGGCTTATATATGGGAATGATTTTCTGATGTTAGCGACATGACACCATTGACTTACCTTCGAGATAAAGGAAAGAGTGTTTGTCATTCTTTTTAGGTATCATATCCACTGGAAAACAATGGATCCTTCGAGATCTGAGTGAAGCTGAACAACATATTGGGCAACCACCCTTATAACATATCCTTTACTGGTATGCTTTACAGTTTCCCCCGAAAGAAAAGAGTGGATCTTACATCAAAATCATTAACGTAGTATCTGCCCCTACAGTTCTTATCTTATATCAAAACGACCTTAATTCAAATTTGGTTGGAGAGGCTAGTTTGATGATACCTTCGCATGCGTACTAGGCTAACTGAAAGGTCGGCATAATGCAGCAACTTAGTTGGCTATGGCCATGCAGTCGCGGTGAAATATCGGTTGCGGTTCAATGAAGCTCTAAGAAATGTGAAATGTCTAGTGCTTAAAGGAATTATCATCATTTCTTGGAATGTGGTTGACTAAGCACCCAAAGCAAAGAGTTTTGATCTACAGTCCCCTGCGGACCGCAAACGAAGTAGCCCTCAACACAATGTGGACAATACATACAATACATGATCGATGCCAGATCCTTCTCGAACACAAAATCTAGACTCTCCAACACATTTCTCTTAGAGGCTCTTAGAGCAGTTTTCATAATTGTTAGAAAGGTTTCTTAAGGCGAAGGCAGCGTAGGGCGAAGTACTTAAAATTGGAAATCTCCCTACGGACGGTACGTGAGGTCCTACCTGACCATCTCTGTCCTTAGAATCTGGCCGGATCAGATTGTGTGAAAAGCCTTAAACGCAGAGCCTCTGTTGTATAATCATGAAATGCGCTGTTAAAATTACAGAAAGAAATCCTCTGAAGCTTCCTCGAGTGGCACCTGATTACGGCAAAATGATATACAATGAGAAAATAGTGAAAAATAGTAATTTTATTTTTGTCCCCTTTTTGGGCAATTTTCACCATTTTTGTATGATTTTTTTTTTAAATTTCATAAAAAACTCACGAATCAAAGCAAAATCATGACAACTCTCAGCCACTCACGTTATTCGCGCAAAAAAAAAAATCGTAATGGCGCTCTCTACACCTAAAATTATTTATTCGAAATTTGTTTTTCATCATTCCTCGTAAATTATGCTCCTTTGGGGCAAAGAGAAAGATTGCAAACCCCTTCCATAAGGTGCTACTCACACCAGGCATATTTTTTTACCATTTTTTGCGTCTTCTAGAAGTTTTTATCCATTTTTTCACGTTTCTATGAAATTCTAACGAAAAAAATTAAAAAAAAGGAGAAACTCCCGCTAAATTTTTCGCATCAAAAAACCAGAAATTTCGATCCGCCATTTGAGAGGATCGCACAGGATCCAAATACGAAACGAGTTTACACTCACAGTCGTACTTTGGCGGGTAAAATCTAGTCCCAGTCCCCTGCTTGGAGTCAGTCGTAAGTGGATCGTCGGGGTGATCGGTTCAGTTCGCGGATTAGGTCGTTGGAAGCCCCAACCCGGATCCGTTTTTTTTTTTTTTTTTTTTTTTTTTTTTTTTTTTTCAGTTGTCTTCTCTCACTCTCAGTTAGTGTGTGTGTCTGACCATGCTCTGGTGTGGTGAAATGAAAGAGGATAGCAATAGTGAATGTGTGTTTGTGTGTGCAGTGAAGTGAAATTGCTATCCATGTGTTTTTTTCTTTTTGAATTTTTTTTTGAATTTTTGAATTTTTGAATCAATTCACCCTCCCCCCCCCCCCCCCCCCTTTCGCGACGGGAGTGTAGTCAGCGGATTTTGTTCGCCGGTTTGGGGCCGCAGTCGTGTGCGTGTGCGTGAGTGTGTGTGGTGTGCTGTTGTAGCTGTTGTATCCTGTAGTAGCTGTTGTTTCCTGTTGTAGCTGTTGTATCCTGTTGTAGCTGTAGTATCCTGCTGTATGCTGTGGTATGCTGTTATTATACCGGTGAGTGCTAGTCTTAAGTTTTTTTAAACCAAATTTTTCCATATTTTTGCAAAAAGATTTCGGGTATCCAAATATTTTTTTTTTCCTTCTTAAAAAATTGGTTCAACTGTGCTAGAGTTTTTAATTCTTTTTGCCGATATTTTGGGAAATATACGAGTATTATACCTGACCTTTAGGTATAATATCATACCCAACATTATAGCATCCCTTTATGGGTATAATTTTGAAACTTTTAGTCTTAGGAAATTTTAATTTTTTTAGGAAATTTTATCTTTTCAGGAAATTTAATTTTTTCAGGAAATTTAATTTTCTTAGGAAATTTGTTTTTTTAGGAAAATTTAATTTTTTAGGGAATTTTAGTTATTTTAGGAAACTTTTTTTAGGTGGTGTTATTATATTTAAAATTAGTTTTTTACCCAATTAATATAATATTGCTGGCCCTTTTAAAGAAGTTGACTTTTAGCTAACGTGTTTATAGGTTAAGAGGGATTCGGGAATGAATTGTTTGGCGCCAGTTGGGCAAATACCAACAACTGCTTCCTTGTCAGTCTTTTTAGGTTTGTTGGTCATTTGTAGGCACACGGTGCCAGTGTAGTGATCCTAAATAAACAGGTCCACTTACGTAGAGCGCTAAGTAGTTGAGGGCTGTATCACCTGATGACATTCGACGCCAACTCAATGAGATTCGTGTTTGGAGAGGCTACTTTGATGATACCTTCGCATGCGTACTAGGTCCGATAGTGATGTAAACTGAAAAGTCGGCAGCAAATTACTTACGTACATATTCAAACTGAACAAGCCCGAAACAATGCTGGCTATGGCTATGGCATAGCTATGCAGTCGCGGCGAAATATCGGTTGCGGGGCAATCAAGCTTTAAGAAATGTGAAATGTTAAGTGCTTAGCGGCATCATCATAATTTTTGGAATGCAGTAGCCGTAGCAACGAGTTTTGATCTACAGTCATCTACGGACCGCAGACGAAGTAGCCCTCAACACATTGTGGACGCCAGATCCTTCTCGAACACAAAAACTATCCTCTCCAACACATTTGCTGCTAAATTGCTCAATTTGGACCACCAAGTTGGTTGATGACTGATTGTCTATTTAATGGGTTACTAGTGTTAAGTTAGGGCTGAGCCATTTGTTTAAAGTCTTAGGGCGAAGTTCTGATAAAAGGGTAGGCGAGAAGGCTCTTAGAGCACTTTTTCAAATAGTTAGAAAGGTTTCTTAAGGCGAAGGCAGCGTAGGGCGAAGTACTTAAAATTGGAAATCTCCCTACGGACGGTAGGTGAGATCCTCCCTACGGACGGTAGGAGAGAAGGCTCTTAGAGCACTTTTTCAGATTGTTAGGAATTTTTCTTAGGGCGAAGGTAGCGTAGGGCGAAGTACTACATATTGGAATCTCCCTACGGACGCTAGGTGAGATCCTCCCTACGGACGGTAGGAGAGGAGGCTCTTAGAGCACTTTTTCAAATAGTTAGGAAGGTTTCTTAGGGCGAAGGTAGCGTAGGGCGATGTACTGAAAGTTCGAAATCTCCCTACAGACGGTAGGTGAGATCCTCCCTACGGACGGTAGGGGAGTAGCCTCTTAGAGCACTTTTTCAGATTGCTAGGAATTTTTCTTAGGGCGAAGGTAGCGTAGGGCGAAGTACTGCAAATATGATATCTCCCTACGGACGGTAGGTGAGATCCTCCCTACGGACGGTAGGGGAGTTGGCTCTTAGAGCACTTTTTCAGATTGTTAGGAATTTTTCTAGGAATTTTTCTAGGTAGGTGAGATCCTCCCTACGGACGGTAGGTGAGTTCCTCCTGACGGACGGTAGGAGAGAAGGCTCTTAGAGCAGTTTGCATAATTGTTAGAAAGGTTTCTGAGGGCGAGGGTAGCGTAGGGCGAAATACTGAAATTGGATATCTCCCTACGGACGGTAGGTGAGATCCTCCCTACGGACGGTAGGAGAGAAGGCTCTTAGAGCAGTTTGCATAATTGTTAGAAAGGTTTCTTAGGGCGAAGGTAGCGTAGGGCGAAATACTGAAAATTGGATATCTCCCTACGGACGGTAGGTGAGATCATCCCTACGGACGGTAGGAGAAAAAACTCTTAGAGCACTTTTTCAAATAGTTAGAAAGGTTTCTTATGGCGAAGGCAGCGTAGGGCGAAGTACTGAAAATTGGAAATCTCCCTACGGACGGTAGGTGAGATCCTCCCTACGGACGGTAGGTGAGATCCTCCCTACGGACCTTAGGAGAGAAGGCTCTTAGAGCACTTTTTCAGATTGTTAGGAATTTTTCTTAGGGCGAAGGTAGCGTAGGGCGAAGTACTGCAAATATGATATCTCCCTACGGACCGTAGGTGAGATCCTCCCTACGGACGGTAGGAGAGAAGGCTCTTAGAGCACTTTTTCAGATTGTTAGGAATTTTTCTTAGGGCGAAGGTAGCGTAGGGCGAAGTTCTACATATTGGAATCTCCCTTCGGACGGTAGGTGAGAACCTCCCTACGGACGGTAGGAGAGAAGGCTCTTAGAGCAGTTTTCATAATTGTTAGAAAGGTTTCTTAAGGCGAAGGCAGCGTAGAGCGAAGTACTTAAAATTGGAAATCTCCCTACGGACGGTGCGTGAGGTCCTACCTGACCATCTCTGCCCTTAGAATCTGGCCGGATCAGATTGTGTGAAAAGCCTTAAACGCAGAGCCTCTGTTGTATAATCATGAAATGCGCTGTTAAAATTACAGAAAGAAATCCTCTGAAGCTTCCTCGAGTGGCACCTGATTACGGCAAAATGATATACAATGAGAAAATAGTGAAAAATAGTAATTTTATTTTTGTCCCCTTTTTGGGCTATTTTCACCATTTTTGTATGATTTTTTTTCCATTTTTCATTAAATACTCACGAATCAAAGAAAAACCATGACAACTCTCAGCCACTCACGTTATTCGTGATATATTAAATTTGTTTTTCATCATTCCTTGTAAATTATGCTCCTTTGGGGCAAAGAGAAAGATTGCAAACCCCTTCCATAAGGTGCTACTCACACCAGGCATATTTTTTTACCATTTTTTGCGTCTTGTAGAAGTTTTTATCCATTTTTTCACGTTTCTATGAAATTCTAACGAAAAAAATTAAAAAAAAGGAGAAACTCCCGCTAAATTTTTCGCATCAAAAAACCAGAAATTTCGATCCGCCATTTGAGAGGATCGCACAGGATCCGAAACGAGTTTACACTCACTCGTACTTTCGCGGGTAAAATCTAGTCCCAGTCGCCTGCTTGGAGTCAGTCGTAAGTGGATCGTCGGGGTGATCGGTTCAGTTCGCGGATTAGGTCGTTGGAAGCCCCAACCCGGATCCGTTTTTTTTTTTTTTTTTTTTTTTTTTTTCAGTTGTCTTCTCTCACTCTCAGTTAGTGTGTGTGTCTGACCATGCTCTGGTGTGGTGAAATGAAAGAGGATAGCAATAGTGAATGTGTGTTTGTGTGTGCAGTGAAGTGAAATTGCTATCCATGTGTTTTTTTCTTTTTGAATTTTTGAAAAGAATTTTTTTTTGAATTTTTGAATTTTTGAATTTTTGAATTTTTGAATCAATTCACCCTCCCACCCCCCCCTTTCGCGACGGGAGTGTAGTCAGCGGATTTTGTTCGCCGGTTTGGGGCCGCAGTCCTGTGCGTGTGTGCGTGGGTGAGTGAGTGTGTGTGGTATGCTGTTGTAGCTGTTGTATCCTGTAGTAGCTGTTGTTTCCTGTTGTAGCTGTTGTATCCTGTTGTAGCTGTAGTATCCTGCTGTATGCTGTGATATGCTGTTATTATACCGGTGAGTGCTAGTCTGAAGTTTTTTAAACCAAATTTTTCCATATTTTTGCAAAAAGATTTCGGGTATCCAAATATTTTTTTTTTTCCTTCTTAAAAAATTGGTTCAACTGTGCTAGAGTTTTTAATTCTTTTTGCCGATATTTTGGGAAATATACGAGTATTATACCTGACCTTTAGGTATAATATCATACCCAACATTATAGCATCCCTTTATGGGTATAATTTTGAAACTTTTAGTCTTAGGAAATTTTAATTTTTTTAGGAAATTTTTTTTCTTTAGGAAATTTTATCTTTTCAGGAAATTTAATTTTTTCAGGAAATTTAATTTTCTTAGGAAATTTGTTTTTTTAGGAAAATTTAATTTTTTAGGGAATTTTAGTTATTTTAGGAAACTTTTTTTAGGTGGTGTTATTATATTTAAAATTAGTTTTTTACCCAATTAATATAATATTGCTGGCTCTTTTAAAGAAGTTGACTTTTAGCAGGTCCACTTACGTAGAGCGCTAAGTAGTTGAGGGCTGTATCACCTGATGACATTCGACGCCAACTCGATGAGATTCGTGTTTGGAGAGGCTACTTTGATGATACCTTCGCATGCGTACTAGGTCCGATAGTGATGTAAACTGAAAAGTCGGCAGCAAATTACGTACATATTCAAACTGAACAAGCCCGAAACAATGCTATACTGTCGTAACTGGCTATGGCTATGGCATAGCTATGCAGTCGCGGCGAAATATCGGTTGCGGGGCAATCAAGCTCTAAGAAATGTGAAATGTTAAGTGCTTAGCGGCATTATCATAATTTTTGGAATGCAGTAGCCGTAGCAACGAGTTTTGATCTACAGTCATCTACGGACCGCAGACGAAGTAGCCCGCAACACATTGTGGACGCCAGATCCTTCTCGAACACAAAAACTATCCTCTCCAACACATTTTCTGCTAAATTGCTCAATTTTGACCACCAAGTTGGTTGATGACTGATTGTCTATTTAATGGGTTACTAGTGTTAAGTTAGGGCTGAGCCATTTGTTTAAAGTCTTAGGGCGAAGTTCTGATAAAAGGGTAGGCGAGAAGGCTCTTAGAGCACTTTTTCAAATAGTTAGAAAGGTTTCTTAAGGCGAAGGCAGCGTAGGGCGAAGTACTTAAAATTGGAAATCTCCCTACGGACGGTAGGTGAGATCCTCCCTACGGATGGTAGGAGAGAAGGCTCTTAGAGCAGTTTGCATAATTGTTAGAAAGATTTCTTAAGGCGAAGTTAGCGTAGGGCGAAATACTGAAAATTGGATATCTCCCTACGGACGGTAGGTGAGATCCTCCCTACGGACGGTAGGAGAGAAGGCTCTTAGAGCACTTTTTCAGATTGTTAGGAATTTTTCTTATGGCGAAGGTAGCGTAGGGCGAAGTACTACATATTGGAATCTCCCTACGGACGGTAGGTGAGATCCTCCCTACGGATGGTAGGAGAGAAGGCTCTTAGAGCAGTTTGCATAATTGTTAGAAAGGTGTCTTAGGGCGAAGGTAGCGTAGGGCGAAATACTGAAAATTGGATATCTCCCTACGGACGGTAGGTGAGATCCTCCCTACGGACGGTAGGAGAGAAGGCTCTTAGAGCACTTTTTAAAATAGTTAGGAAGGTTTCTTAGGGCGAAGGCAGCGTAGGGCGAAGTACTGAAAATTGGAAATCTCCCTACGGACGGTAGGTGAGATCCTCCCTTCGGACGGTAGGAGAGAAGGCTCTTGGAGCAGTTTGCATAATTGTTAGAAAGATTTCTTAAGGCGAAGGTAGCGTAGGGCGAAATACTGAAAATTGGATATCTCCCTACGGACGGTAGGTGAGATCCTCCCTACGGACGGTAGGAGAGAAGGCTCTTAGAGCACTTTTTCAAATAGTTAGGAAGGTTTCTTAGGGCGAAGGCAGCGTAGGGCGAAGTACTGAAAATTGGAAATCTCCCTACGGACGGTAGGTGAGATCCTCCCTTCGGACGGTAGGAGAGAAGGCTCTTGGAGCAGTTTGCATAATTGTTAGAAAGATTTCTTAAGGCGAAGGTAGCGTAGGGCGAAGTACTTAAAATTGGAAATCTCCCTACGGACGGTAGGTGAGATCCTCCCTTCGGACGGTAGGAGAGAAGGCTCTTAGAGCACTTTTTCAGATTGCTAGGAATTTTTCTTAGGGCGAAGGTAGCGTAGGGCGAAGTACTACATATTGGAATCTCCCTACGGACGGTAGGTGAGATCCTCCCTACGGACGGTAGGAGAGAAGGCTCTTAGAGCCCTTTTCCAGATTGTTAGGAATTTTTCTTAGGGCGAAGGTAGCGTAGGGCGAAGTACTACATATTGGAATCTCCCTACGGACGGTAGGTGAGATCCTCCCTACGGATGGTAGGAGAGAAGGCTCTTAGAGCAGTTTGCATAATTGTTAGAAAGGTGTCTTAGGGCGAAGGTAGCGTAGGGCGAAATACTGAAAATTGGATATCTCCCTACGGACGGTAGGTGAGATCCTCCCTACGGACGGTAGGAGAGAAGGCTCTTAGAGCACTTTTTAAAATAGTTAGGAAGGTTTCTTAGGGCGAAGGTAGCGTAGGGCGAAGTTCTACATATTGGAATCTCCCTACGGACGCTAGGTGAGATCCTCCCTACGGACGGTAGGAGAGGAGGCTCTTAGAGCACTTTTTCAAATAGTTAGGAAGGTTTCTTAGGGCGAAGGTAGCGTAGGGCGATGTACTGAAAGTTCGAAATCTCCCTACAGACGGTAGGTGAGATCCTCCCTACGGACGGTAGGGGAGTAGCCTCTTAGAGCACTTTTTCAGATTGCTAGGAATTTTTCTTAGGGCGAAGGTAGCGTAGGGCGAAGTACTGCAAATATGATATCTCCCTACGGACGGTAGGTGAGATCCTCCCTACGGACGGTAGGGGAGTTGGCTCTTAGAGCACTTTTTCAGATTGTTAGGAATTTTTCTAGGAATTTTTCTAGGTAGGTGAGATCCTCCCTACGGACGGTAGGTGAGTTCCTCCTGACGGACGGTAGGAGAGAAGGCTCTTAGAGCAGTTTGCATAATTGTTAGAAAGGTTTCTGAGGGCGAGGGTAGCGTAGGGCGAAATACTGAAATTGGATATCTCCCTACGGACGGTAGGTGAGATCCTCCCTACGGACGGTAGGTGAGATCCTCCCTACGGACCTTAGGAGAGAAGGCTCTTAGAGCACTTTTTCAGATTGTTAGGAATTTTTCTTAGGGCGAACTTAGCGTAGGGCGAAGTACTGCAAATATGATATCTCCCTACGGACCGTAGGTGAGATCCTCCCTACGGACGGTAGGAGAGAAGGCTCTTAGAGCACTTTTTCAGATTGTTAGGAATTTTTCTTAGGGCGAAGGTAGCGTAGGGCGAAGTTCTACATATTGGAATCTCCCTTCGGACGGTAGGTGAGAACCTCCCTACGGACGGTAGGAGAGAAGGCTCTTAGAGCAGTTTTCATAATTGTTAGAAAGGTTTCTTAAGGCGAAGGCAGCGTAGAGCGAAGTACTTAAAATTGGAAATCTCCCTACGGACGGTGCGTGAGGTCCTACCTGACCATCTCTGCCCTTAGAATCTGGCCGGATCAGATTGTGTGAAAAGCCTTAAACGCAGAGCCTCTGTTGTATAATCATGAAATGCGCTGTTAAAATTACAGAAAGAAATCCTCTGAAGCTTCCTCGAGTGGCACCTGATTACGGCAAAATGATATACAATGAGAAAATAGTGAAAAATAGTAATTTTATTTTTGTCCCCTTTTTGGGCAATTTTCACCATTTTTGTATGATTTTTTTTCCATTTTTCATAAAATACTCACGAATCAAAGAAAAACCATGACAACTCTCGGCCACTCACGTTATTCGTGATATATTAAATTTGTTTTTCATCATTCCTTGTAAATTATGCTCCTTTGGGGCAAAGAGAAAGATTGCAAACCTCTTCCATAAGGTGCTACTCACACCAGGCATATTTTTTTACCATTTTTTGCGTCTTCTAGAAGTTTTTATCCATTTTTTCACGTTTCTATGAAATTCTAACGAAAAAAATTAAAAAAAAGGAGAAACTCCCGCTAAATTTTTCGCATCAAAAAACCAGAAATTTCGATCCGCCATTTGAGAGGATCGCACAGGATCCAAATACGAAACGAGTTTACACTCACAGTCGTACTTTGGCGGGTAAAATCTAGTCCCAGTCCCCTGCTTGGAGTCAGTCGTAAGTGGATCGTCGGGGTGATCGGTTCAGTTCGCGGATTAGGTCGTTGGAAGCCCCAACCCGGATCCGTTTTTTTTTTTTTTTTTTTTTTTTTCAGTTGTCTTCTCTCACTCTCAGTTAGTGTGTGTGTCTGACCATGCTCTGGTGTGGTGAAATGAAAGAGGATAGCAATAGTGAATGTGTGTTTGTGTGTGCAGTGAAGTGAAATTGCTATCCATGTGTTTTTTTCTTTTTGAATTTTTTTTTGAATTTTGAATTTGACGGGAGTGTAGTCAGCGGATTTTGTTCGCCGGTTTGGGGCCGCAGTCGTGTGCGTGTGTGCGTGAGTGTGTGTGGTATGCTGTTGTAGCTGTTGTATCCTGTAGTAGCTGTTGTTTCCTGTTGTAGCTGTTGTATCCTGTTTTTTTAAACCAAATTTTTCCATATTTTTGCAAAAAGATTTCGGGTATCCAAATATTTTTTTTTTCCTTCTTAAAAAATTGGTTCAACTGTGCTAGAGTTTTTAATTCTTTTTGCCGATATTTTGGGAAATATACGAGTATTATACCTGACCTTTAGGTATAATATCATACCCAACATTATAGCATCCCTTTATGGGTATAATTTTGAAACTTTTAGTCTTAGGAAATTTTAATTTTTTTAGGAAATTTTTTTTCTTTAGGAAATTTTATCTTTTC
This sequence comes from Blera fallax, assembly GCA_946965025.1. Classification (NCBI taxonomy): domain Eukaryota; kingdom Metazoa; phylum Arthropoda; class Insecta; order Diptera; family Syrphidae; genus Blera; species Blera fallax. Next base: position 45,591,059 of record OX337245.1, read on the forward strand.
AGGAAATTTAATTTTTTCAGGAAATTTAATTTTCTTAGGAAATTTGTTTTTTTAGGAAAATTTAATTTTTTAGGGAATTTTAGTTATTTTAGGAAACATTTTTTAGGTGGTGTTATTATATTTGAAATTAGTTTTTTACCCAATTAATATACATAATATTGCTGGCTCTTTTAAAGAAGTTGACTTTTAGCAGGTCCACTTACGTAGAGCGCTAAGTAGTTGAGGGCTGTATCACATGATGACATTCGACGCCAACTCGATGAGATTCGTGTTATCTTAGGTTCAATTTGTTTGGAGAGGCTACTTTGATGATACCTTCGCATGCGTACTAGGTCCGATAGTGATGTAAACTGAAAAGTCGGCAGCAAATTACGTAAATATTCAAACTGAACAAGCCCGAAACAATGCTATACTGTCGTAACTGGCTATGGCTATGGCATAGCTATGCAGTCGCGGCGAAATATCGGTTGCGGGGCAATCAAGCTCTAAGAAATGTGAAATGTTAAGTGCTTAGCGGCATTATCATAATTTTTGGAATGCAGTAGCCGTAGCAACGAGTTTTGATCTACAGTCATCTACGGACCGCAGACGAAGTAGCCCGCAACACATTGTGGACGCCAGATCCTTCTCGAACACAAAAACTATCCTCTCCAACACATTTTCTGCTAAATTGCTCAATTTTGACCACCAAGTTGGTTGATGACTGATTGTCTATTTAATGGGTTACTAGTGTTAAGTTAGGGCTGAGCCATTTGTTTAAAGTCTTAGGGCGAAGTTCTGATAAAAGGGTAGGCGAGAAGGCTCTTAGAGCACTTTTTCAAATAGTTAGAAAGGTTTCTTAAGGCGAAGGCAGCGTAGGGCGAAGTACTTAAAATTGGAAATCTAGGTGAGATCCTCCCTACGGACGGTAGGAGAGAAGGCTCTTAGAGCAGTTTGCATAATTGTTAGAAAGATTTCTTAAGGCGAAGTTAGCGTAGGGCGAAATACTGAAATTGGATATCTCCCTACGGACGGTAGGTGAGATCCTCCCTACGGACGGTAGGTGAGATCCTCCCTACGGACGGTAGGTGAGATCCTCCCTACGGACGGTAGGAGAGAAGGCTCTTAGAGCACTTTTTCAGATTGTTAGGAATTTTTCTTATGGCGAAGGTAGCGTAGGGCGAAATAGTGAAAATTGGATATCTCCCTACGGACGGTAGGTGAGATCCTCCCTACGGACGGTAGGTGAGATCCTCCCTACGGACGGTAGGAGAGAAGGCTCTTAGAGCAGTTTGCATAATTGTTAGAAAGGTTTCTTAGGGCGAAGGTAGCGTAGGGCGAAATACTGAAAATTGGATATCTCCCTACGAACGGTAGGTGAGATCCTCCCTACGGACGGTAGGAGAGAAGGCTCTTAGAGCACTTTTTCAAATAGTTAGGAAGGTTTCTAAGGGCGAAGGTAGCGTAGGGCGAAGTTCTACATATTGGAATCTCCCTTCGGACGGTAGGTGAGAACCTCCCTACGGACGGTAGGAGAGAAGGCTCTTAGAGCAGTTTGCATAATTGTTAGAAAGATTTCTTAAGGCGAAGTTAGCGTAGGGCGAAATACTGAAAATTGGATATCTCCCTACGGACGGTAGGTGAGATCCTCCCTACGGACGGTAGGAGAGAAGGCTCTTAGAGCACTTTTTCAGATTGTTAGGAATTTTTCTTATGGCGAAGGTAGCGTAGGGCGAAGTACTACATATTGGAATCTCCCTACGGACGGTAGGTGAGAACCTCCCTACGGACGGTAGGAGAGAAGGCTCTTAGAGCAGTTTGCATAATTGTTAGAAAGATTTCGTAAGGCGAAGGTAGCGTAGGGCGAAGTACTGCAAATATGATATCTCCCTACGGACGGTAGGTGAGATCCTCCCTACGGACGGTAGGAGAGAAGGCTCTTAGAGCCCTTTTCCAGATTGTTAGGAATTTTTCTTAGGGCGAAGGTAGCGTAGGGCGAAGTACTGCAAATATGATATCTCCCTACGGACCGTAGGTGAGATCCTCCCTACGGACGGTAGGAGAGAAGGCTCTTAGAGCACTTTTTCAGATTGTTAGGAATTTTTCTTAGGGCGAAGGTAGCGTAGGGCGAAGTTCTACATATTGGAATCTCCCTTCGGACGGTAGGTGAGAACCTCCCTACGGACGGTAGGAGAGAAGGCTCTTAGAGCAGTTTTCATAATTGTTAGAAAGGTTTCTTAAGGCGAAGGCAGCGTAGAGCGAAGTACTTAAAATTGGAAATCTCCCTACGGACGGTGCGTGAGGTCCTACCTGACCATCTCTGCCCTTAGAATCTGGCCGGATCAGATTGTGTGAAAAGCCTTAAACGCAGAGCCTCTGTTGTATAATCATGAAATGCGCTGTTAAAATTACAGAAAGAAATCCTCTGAAGCTTCCTCGAGTGGCACCTGATTACGGCAAAATGATATACAATGAGAAAATAGTGAAAAATAGTAATTTTATTTTTGTCCCCTTTTTGGGCAATTTTCACCATTTTTGTATGATTTTTTTTCCATTTTTCATAAAATACTCACGAATCAAAGAAAAACCATGACAACTCTCGGCCACTCACGTTATTCGTGATATATTAAATTTGTTTTTCATCATTCCTTGTAAATTATGCTCCTTTGGGGCAAAGAGAAAGATTGCAAACCCCTTCCATAAGGTGCTACTCACACCAGGCATATTTTTTACCATTTTTTGCGTCTTCTAGAAGTTTTTATCCATTTTTTCACGTTTCTATGAAATTCTAACGAAAAAAATTAAAAAAAAGGAGAAACTCCCGCTAAATTTTTCGCATCAAAAAACCAGAAATTTCGATCCGCCATTTGAGAGGATCGCACAGGATCCAAATACGAAACGAGTTTACACTCACAGTCGTACTTTGGCGGGTAAAATCTAGTCCCAGTCCCCTGCTTGGAGTCAGTCGTAAGTGGATCGTCGGGGTGATCGGTTCAGTTCGCGGATTAGGTCGTTGGAAGCCCCAACCCGGATCCGTTTTTTTTTTTTTTTTTTTTTTTTTCAGTTGTCTTCTCTCACTCTCAGTTAGTGTGTGTGTCTGACCATGCTCTGGTGTGGTGAAATGAAAGAGGATAGCAATAGTGAATGTGTGTTTGTGTGTGCAGTGAAGTGAAATTGCTATCCATGTGTTTTTTTCTTTTTGAATTTTTTTTTGAATTTTGAATTTGACGGGAGTGTAGTCAGCGGATTTTGTTCGCCGGTTTGGGGCCGCAGTCGTGTGCGTGTGTGCGTGAGTGTGTGTGGTATGCTGTTGTAGCTGTTGTATCCTGTAGTAGCTGTTGTTTCCTGTTGTAGCTGTTGTATCCTGTTGTAGCTGTAGTATCCTGCTGTATGCTGTGGTATGCTGTTATTATACCGGTGAGTGCTAGTCTTAAGTTTTTTTAAACCAAATTTTTCCATATTTTTGCAAAAAGATTTCGGGTATCCAAATTTTTTTTTTTTTCCTTCTTAAAAAATTGGTTCAACTGTGCTAGAGTTTTTAATTCTTTTTGCCGATATTTTGGGAAATATACGAGTATTATACCTGACCTTTAGGTATAATATCATACCCAACATTATAGCATCCCTTTATGGGTATAATTTTGAAACTTTTAGTCTTAGGAAATTTTAATTTTTTTAGGAAATTTTTTTTCTTTAGGAAATTTTATCTTTTCAGGAAATTTAATTTTTTCAGGAAATTTAATTTTCTTAGGAAATTTGTTTTTTTAGGAAAATTTAATTTTTTAGGGAATTTTAGTTATTTTAGGAAACTTTTTTTAGGTGGTGTTATTATATTTAAAATTAGTTTTTTACCCAATTAATATAATATTGCTGGCTCTTTTAAAGAAGTTGACTTTTAGCAGGTCCACTTACGTAGAGCGCTAAGTAGTTGAGGGCTGTATCACATGATGACATTCGACGCCAACTCGATGAGATTCGTGTTATCTTAGGTTCAATTTGTTTGGAGAGGCTACTTTGATGATACCTTCGCATGCGTACTAGGTCCGATAGTGATGTAAACTGAAAAGTCGGCAGCAAATTACGTACATATTCAAACTGAACAAGCCCGAAACAATGCTATACTGTCGTAACTGGCTATGGCTATGGCATAGCTATGCAGTCGCGGCGAAATATCGGTTGCGGGGCAATCAAGCTCTAAGAAATGTGAAATGTTAAGTGCTTAGCGGCATTATCATAATTTTTGGAATGCAGTAGCCGTAGCAACGAGTTTTGATCTACAGTCATCTACGGACTGCAGACGAAGTAGCCCGCAACACATTGTGGACGCCAGATCCTTCTCGAACACAAAAACTATCCTCTCCAACACATTTTCTGCTAAATTGCTCAATTTTGACCACCAAGTTGGTTGATGACTGATTGTCTATTTAATGGGTTACTAGTGTTAAGTTAGGGCTGAGCCATTTGTTTAAAGTCTTAGGGCGAAGTTCTGATAAAAGGGTAGGCGAGAAGGCTCTTAGAGCACTTTTTCAAATAGTTAGAAAGGTTTCTTAAGGCGAAGGCAGCGTAGGGCGAAATACTGAAAATTGGATATCTCCCTACGGACGGTAGGTGAGATCCTCCCTACGGACGGTAGGAGAGAAGGCTCTTAGAGCACTTTTTCAGATTGTTAGAAAGGTTTCTTAGGGCGAAGGTAGCGTAGGGCGAAATACTGAAAATTGGATATCTCCCTACGGACGGTAGGTGAGATCCTCCCTACGGACGGTAGGAGAGAAGGCTCTTAGAGCACTTTTTCAAATAGTTAGGAAGGTTTCTTAGGGCGAAGGCAGCGTAGGGCGAAGTACTGAAAATTGGAAATCTCCCTACGGACGGTAGGTGAGATCCTCCCTTCGGACGGTAGGAGAGAAGGCTCTTGGAGCAGTTTGCATAATTGTTAGAAAGATTTCTTAAAGCGAAGGTAGCGTAGGGCGAAGTACTTAAAATTGGAAATCTCCCTACGGACGGTAGGTGAGATCCTCCCTTCGGACGGTAGGAGAGAAGGCTCTTAGAGCACTTTTTCAGATTGTTAGGAATTTTTCTTAGGGCGAAGGTAGCGTAGGGCGAAGTACTACATATTGGAATCTCCTTACGGACGGTATTTGAGATCCTCCCTTCGGACGGTAGGAGAGAAGGCTCTTGGAGCAGTTTGCATAATTGTTAGAAAGATTTCTTAAGGCGAAGTTAGCGTAGGGCGAAGTACTGAAAACTGGAAATCTCCCTACGGACGGTAGGTGAGATCCTCCCTTCGGACGGTAGGAGAGAAGGCTCTTAGAGCACTTTTTCAAATAGTTAGGAAGGTTTCTAAGGGCGAAGGTAGCGTAGGGCGAAGTTCTACATATTGGAATCTCCCTTCGGACGGTAGGTGAGAACCTCCCTACGGACGGTAGGAGAGAAGGCTCTTAGAGCAGTTTGCATAATTGTTAGAAAGATTTCTTAAGGCGAAGTTAGCGTAGGGCGAAATACTGAAAATTGGATATCTCCCTACGGACGGTAGGTGAGATCCTCCCTACGGACGGTAGGAGAGAAGGCTCTTAGAGCACTTTTTCAGATTGTTAGGAATTTTTCTTATGGCGAAGGTAGCGTAGGGCGAAGTACTACATATTGGAATCTCCCTACGGACGGTAGGTGAGATCCTCCCTACGGATGGTAGGAGAGAAGGCTCTTAGAGCAGTTTGCATAATTGTTAGAAAGGTGTCTTAGGGCGAAGGTAGCGTAGGGCGAAATATTGAAAATTGGATATCTCCCTACGGACGGTAGGTGAGATCCTCCCTACGGACGGTAGGAGAGAAGGCTCTTAGAGCACTTTTTCAAATAGTTAGGAAGGTTTCTTAGGGCGAAGGCAGCGTAGGGCGAAGTACTGAAAACTGGAAATCTCCCTACGGACGGTAGGTGAGATCCTCCCTTCGGACGGTAGGAGAGAAGGCTCTTGGAGCAGTTTGCATAATTGTTAGAAAGATTTCTTAAGGCGAAGGTATCGTAGGGCGAAATACTGAAAATTGGATATCTCCCTACGGACGGTAGGTGAGATCCTCCCTACGGACGGTAGGAGAGAAGGCTCTTAGAGCACTTTTTCAAATAGTTAGGAAGGTTTCTTAGGGCGAAGGCAGCGTAGGGCGAAGTACTGAAAATTGGAAATCTCCCTACGGACGGTAGGTGAGATCCTCCCTTCGGACGGTAGGAGAGAAGGCTCTTGGAGCAGTTTGCATAATTGTTAGAAAGATTTCTTAAAGCGAAGGTAGCGTAGGGCGAAGTACTTAAAATTGGAAATCTCCCTACGGACGGTAGGTGAGATCCTCCCTTCGGACGGTAGGAGAGAAGGCTCTTAGAGCACTTTTTCAGATTGTTAGGAATTTTTCTTAGGGCGAAGGTAGCGTAGGGCGAAGTACTACATATTGGAATCTCCTTACGGACGGTATTTGAGATCCTCCCTACGGACGGTAGGTGAGATCGTCCCTACGGAAGGTAGGAGAGAAGGCTCTTAGAGCACTTTTTCAAGTAGTTAGAAAGGTTTCTTAGGGCGAAGGAAGCGTAGGGCGAAGTACTGCAAATTAGATATTTCCCCACGGACGGTAGGTGAGATCCTCCCTACGGACGGTAGGAGAGAAGGCTCTTAGAGCAGTTTGCATAATTGTTAGAAAGATTTCGTAAGGCGAAGGTAGCGTAGGGCGAAGTACTGCAAATATGATATCTCCCTACGGACGGTAGGTGAGATCCTCCCTACGGACGGTAGGAGAGAAGGCTCTTAGAGCCCTTTTCCAGATTGTTAGGAATTTTTCTTAGGGCGAAGGTAGCGTAGGGCGAAGTACTGCAAATATGATATCTCCCTACGGACCGTAGGTGAGATCCTCCCTACGGACGGTAGGAGAGAAGGCTCTTAGAGCACTTTTTCAGATTGTTAGGAATTTTTCTTAGGGCGAAGGTAGCGTAGGGCGAAGTTCTACATATTGGAATCTCCCTTCGGACGGTAGGTGAGAACCTCCCTACGGACGGTAGGAGAGAAGGCTCTTAGAGCAGTTTTCATAATTGTTAGAAAGGTTTCTTAAGGCGAAGGCAGCGTAGAGCGAAGTACTTAAAATTGGAAATCTCCCTACGGACGGTGCGTGAGGTCCTACCTGACCATCTCTGCCCTTAGAATCTGGCCGGATCAGATTGTGTGAAAAGCCTTAAACGCAGAGCCTCTGTTGTATAATCATGAAATGCGCTGTTAAAATTACAGAAAGAAATCCTCTGAAGCTTCCTCGAGTGGCACCTGATTACGGCAAAATGATATACAATGAGAAAATAGTGAAAAATAGTAATTTTATTTTTGTCCCCTTTTTGGGCAATTTTCACCATTTTTGTATGATTTTTTTTCCATTTTTCATAAAATACTCACGAATCAAAGAAAAACCATGACAACTCTCGGCCACTCACGTTATTCGTGATATATTAAATTTGTTTTTCATCATTCCTTGTAAATTATGCTCCTTTGGGGCAAAGAGAAAGATTGCAAACCCCTTCCATAAGGTGCACATTTTTTACCATTTTTTGCGTCTTCTAGAAGTTTTTATCCATTTTTTCACGTTTCTATGAAATTCTAACGAAAAAAATTAAAAAAAAGGAGAAACTCCCGCTAAATTTTTCGCATCAAAAAACCAGAAATTTCGATCCGCCATTTGAGAGGATCGCACAGGATCCAAATACGAAACGAGTTTACACTCACAGTCGTACTTTGGCGGGTAAAATCTAGTCCCAGTCCCCTGCTTGGAGTCAGTCGTAAGTGGATCGTCGGGGTGATCGGTTCAGTTCGCGGATTAGGTCGTTGGAAGCCCCAACCCGGATCCGTTTTTTTTTTTTTTTTTTTTTCAGTTGTCTTCTCTCACTCTCAGTTAGTGTGTGTGTCTGACCATGCTCTGGTGTGGTGAAATGAAAGAGTATAGCAATAGTGAATGTGTGTTTGTGTGTGCAGTGAAGTGAAATTGCTATCCATGTGTTTTTTTCTTTTTGAATTTTTTTTTGAATTTTTGAATTTTTGAATCAATTCACCCTCCCCCCCCCCCCTTTCGCGACGGGAGTGTAGTCAGCGGATTTTGTTCGCCGGTTTGGGGCCGCAGTCGTGTGCGTGTGTGCGTGAGTGTGTGTGGTATGCTGTTGTAGCTGTTGTATCCTGTTGTAGCTGTTGTATCCTGTTGTAGCTGTAGTATCCTGCTGTATGCTGTGGTATGCTGTTATTTTACCGGTGAGTGCTAGTCTTAAGTTTTTTTAAACCAATTTTTTCCATATTTTTGCAAAAAGATTTCGGGTATCCAAATATTTTTTTTTTCCTTCTTAAAAAATTGGTTCAACTGTGCTAGAGTTTTTAATTCTTTTTGCCGATATTTTGGGAAATATACGAGTATTATACCTGACCTTTAGGTATAATATCATACCCAACATTATAGCATCCCTTTATGGGTATAATTTTGAAACTTTTAGTCTTAGGAAATTTTAATTTTTTTAGGAAATTTTTTTTCTTTAGGAAATTTTATCTTTTCAGGAAATTTAATTTTTTCAGGAAATTTAATTTTCTTAGGAAATTTGTTTTTTTAGGAAAATTTAATTTTTTAGGGAATTTTAGTTATTTTAGGAAACTTTTTATAGGTGGTGTTATTATATTTAAAATTAGTTTTTTACCCAATTAATATAATATTGCTGGCTCTTTTAAAGAAGTTGACTTTTAGCAGGTCCACTTACGTAGAGCGCTAAGTAGTTGAGGGCTGTATCACCTGATGACATTCGACGCCAACTCGATGAGATTCGTGTTTGGAGAGGCTACTTTGATGATACCTTCGCATGCGTACTAGGTCCGATAGTGATGTAAACTGAAAAGTCGGCAGCAAATTACGTACATATTCAAACTGAACAAGCCCGAAACAATGCTATACTGTCGTAACTGGCTATGGCTATGGCATAGCTATGCACTCGCGGCGAAATATCGGTTGCGGGGCAATCAAGCTTTAAGAAATATGAAATGTTAAGTGCTTAGCTGCATCATCATAATTTTTGGAATGCAGTAGCCGTAGCAACGAGTTTTGATCTACAGTCATCTACGGACCGCAGACGAAGTAGCCCTCAACACATTGTGGACGCCAGATCCTTCTCGAACACAAAAACTATCCTCTCCAACACATTTTCTGCTAAATTGCTCAATTTTGACCACCAAGTTGGTTGATGACTGATTGTCTATTTAATGGGTTACTAGTGTTAAGTTAGGGCTGAGCCATTTGTTTAAAGTCTTAGGGCGAAGTTCTGATAAAAGGGTAGGCGAGAAGGCTCTTAAAGCACTTTTTCAAATAGTTAGAAAGGTTTCTTAAGGCGAAGGCAGCGTAGGGCGAAGTACTTAAAATTGGAAATCTCCCTACGGACGGTAGGTGAGATCCTCCCTACGGATGGTAGGAGAGAAGGCTCTTAGAGCAGTTTGCATAATTGTTAGAAAGATTTCTTAAGGCGAAGTTAGCGTAGGGCGAAATACTGAAAATTGGATATCTCCCTACGGACGGTAGGTGAGATCCTCCCTACGGACGGTAGGAGAGAAGGCTCTTAGAGCACTTTTTCAGATTGTTAGGAATTTTTCTTATGGCGAAGGTAGCGTAGGGCGAAGTACTACATATTGGAATCTCCCTACGGACGGTAGGTGAGATCCTCCCTACGGATGGTAGGAGAGAAGGCTCTTAGAGCAGTTTGCATAATTGTTAGAAAGGTGTCTTAGGGCGAAGGTAGCGTAGGGCGAAATATTGAAAATTGGATATCTCCCTACGGACGGTAGGTGAGATCCTCCCTACGGACGGTAGGAGAGAAGGCTCTTAGAGCACTTTTTCAAATAGTTAGGAAGGTTTCTTAGGGCGAAGGCAGCGTAGGGCGAAGTACTGAAAATTGGAAATCTCCCTACGGACGGTAGGTGAGATCCTCCCTTCGGACGGTAGGAGAGAAGGCTCTTGGAGCAGTTTGCATAATTGTTAGAAAGATTTCTTAAGGCGAAGGTATCGTAGGGCGAAATACTGAAAATTGGATATCTCCCTACGGACGGTAGGTGAGATCCTCCCTACGGACGGTAGGAGAGAAGGCTCTTAGAGCACTTTTTCAAATAGTTAGGAAGGTTTCTTAGGGCGAAGGCAGCGTAGGGCGAAGTACTGAAAATTGGAAATCTCCCTACGGACGGTAGGTGAGATCCTCCCTTCGGACGGTAGGAGAGAAGGCTCTTGGAGCAGTTTGCATAATTGTTAGAAAGATTTCTTAAGGCGAAGGTAGCGTAGGGCGAAGTACTTAAAATTGGAAATCTCCCTACGGACGGTAGGTGAGATCCTCCCTTCGGACGGTAGGAGAGAAGGCTCTTAGAGCACTTTTTCAGATTGTTAGGAATTTTTCTTAGGGCGAAGGTAGCGTAGGGCGAAGTACTACATATTGGAATCTCCTTACGGACGGTAGGTGAGATCCTCCCTACGGCCGGTAGGTGAGATCGTCCCTACGGAAGGTAGGAGAGAAGGCTCTTAGAGCACTTTTTCAAGTAGTTAGAAAGGTTTCTTAGGGCGAAGGAAGCGTAGGGCGAAGTACTGCAAATTAGATATTTCCCCACGGACGGTAGGTGAGATCCTCCCTACGGACGGTAGGAGAGAAGGCTCTTAGAGCAGTTTGCATAATTGTTAGAAAGATTTCTTAAGGCGAAGGTAGCGTAGGGCGAAGTACTGCAAATATGATATCTCCCTACGGACGGTAGGTGAGATCCTCCCTACGGACGGTAGGAGAGAAGGCTCTTAGAGCCCTTTTCCAGATTGTTAGGAATTTTTCTTAGGGCGAAGGTAGCGTAGGGCGAAGTACTGCAAATATGATATCTCCCTACGGACCGTAGGTGAGATCCTCCCTACGGACGGTAGGAGAGAAGGCTCTTAGAGCACTTTTTCAGATTGTTAGGAATTTTTCTTAGGGCGAAGGTAGCGTAGGGCGAAGTACTACATATTGGAATCTCCTTACGGACGGTATTTGAGATCCTCCCTTCGGACGGTAGGAGAGAAGGCTCTTGGAGCAGTTTGCATAATTGTTAGAAAGATTTCTTAAGGCGAAGTTAGCGTAGGGCGAAGTACTGAAAACTGGAAATCTCCCTACGGACGGTAGGTGAGATCCTCCCTTCGGACGGTAGGAGAGAAGGCTCTTAGAGCACTTTTTCAAATAGTTAGGAAGGTTTCTAAGGGCGAAGGTAGCGTAGGGCGAAGTTCTACATATTGGAATCTCCCTTCGGACGGTAGGTGAGAACCTCCCTACGGACGGTAGGAGAGAAGGCTCTTAGAGCAGTTTGCATAATTGTTAGAAAGATTTCTTAAGGCGAAGTTAGCGTAGGGCGAAATACTGAAAATTGGATATCTCCCTACGGACGGTAGGTGAGATCCTCCCTACGGACGGTAGGAGAGAAGGCTCTTAGAGCACTTTTTCAGATTGTTAGGAATTTTTCTTATGGCGAAGGTAGCGTAGGGCGAAGTACTACATATTGGAATCTCCCTACGGACGGTAGGTGAGATCCTCCCTACGGATGGTATTAGAGAAGGCTCTTGGAGCAGTTTGCATAATTGTTAGAAAGATTTCTTAAGGCGAAGTTAGCGTAGGGCGAAGTACTGAAAACTGGAAATCTCCCTACGGACGGTAGGTGAGATCCTCCCTTCGGACGGTAGGAGAGAAGGCTCTTAGAGCACTTTTTCAAATAGTTAGGAAGGTTTCTAAGGGCGAAGGTAGCGTAGGGCGAAGTTCTACATATTGGAATCTCCCTTCGGACGGTAGGTGAGAACCTCCCTACGGACGGTAGGAGAGAAGGCTCTTAGAGCAGTTTGCATAATTGTTAGAAAGATTTCTTAAGGCGAAGGTAGCGTAGGGCGAAGTACTTAAAATTGGATATCTCCCTACGGACGGTAGGTGAGATCCTCCCTACGGACGGTAGGAGAGAAGGCTCTTAGAGCACTTTTTCAAATAGTTAGGAAGGTTTCTTAGGGCGAAGGCAGCGTAGGGCGAAGTACTGAAAATTGGAAATCTCCCTACGGACGGTAGGTGAGATCCTCCCTTCGGACGGTAGGAGAGAAGGCTCTTGGAGCAGTTTGCATAATTGTTAGAAAGATTTCTTAAAGCGAAGGTAGCGTAGGGCGAAGTACTTAAAATTGGAAATCTCCCTACGGACGGTAGGTGAGATCCTCCCTTCGGACGGTAGGAGAGAAGGCTCTTAGAGCACTTTTTCAGATTGTTAGGAATTTTTCTTAGGGCGAAGGTAGCGTAGGGCGAAGTACTACATATTGGAATCTCCTTACGGACGGTATTTGAGATCCTCCCTACGGACGGTAGGTGAGATCGTCCCTACGGAAGGTAGGAGAGAAGGCTCTTAGAGCACTTTTTCAAGTAGTTAGAAAGGTTTCTTAGGGCGAAGGAAGCGTAGGGCGAAGTACTGCAAATTAGATATTTCCCCACGGACGGTAGGTGAGATCCTCCCTACGGACGGTAGGAGAGAAGGCTCTTAGAGCAGTTTGCATAATTGTTAGAAAGATTTCGTAAGGCGAAGGTAGCGTAGGGCGAAGTACTGCAAATATGATATCTCCCTACGGACGGTAGGTGAGATCCTCCCTACGGACGGTAGGAGAGAAGGCTCTTAGAGCCCTTTTCCAGATTGTTAGGAATTTTTCTTAGGGCGAAGGTAGCGTAGGGCGAAGTACTGCAAATATGATATCTCCCTACGGACCGTAGGTGAGATCCTCCCTACGGACGGTAGGAGAGAAGGCTCTTAGAGCACTTTTTCAGATTGTTAGGAATTTTTCTTAGGGCGAAGGTAGCGTAGGGCGAAGTTCTACATATTGGAATCTCCCTTCGGACGGTAGGTGAGAACCTCCCTACGGACGGTAGGAGAGAAGGCTCTTAGAGCAGTTTTCATAATTGTTAGAAAGGTTTCTTAAGGCGAAGGCAGCGTAGAGCGAAGTACTTAAAATTGGAAATCTCCCTACGGACGGTGCGTGAGGTCCTACCTGACCATCTCTGCCCTTAGAATCTGGCCGGATCAGATTGTGTGAAAAGCCTTAAACGCAGAGCCTCTGTTGTATAATCATGAAATGCGCTGTTAAAATTACAGAAAGAAATCCTCTGAAGCTTCCTCGAGTGGCACCTGATTACGGCAAAATGATATACAATGAGAAAATAGTGAAAAATAGTAATTTTATTTTTGTCCCCTTTTTGGGCAATTTTCACCATTTTTGTATGATTTTTTTTCCATTTTTCATAAAATACTCACGAATCAAAGAAAAACCATGACAACTCTCGGCCACTCACGTTATTCGTGATATATTAAATTTGTTTTTCATCATTCCTTGTAAATTATGCTCCTTTGGGGCAAAGAGAAAGATTGCAAACCCCTTCCATAAGGTGCACATTTTTTACCATTTTTTGCGTCTTCTAGAAGTTTTTATCCATTTTTTCACGTTTCTATGAAATTCTAACGAAAAAAATTAAAAAAAAGGAGAAACTCCCGCTAAATTTTTCGCATCAAAAAACCAGAAATTTCGATCCGCCATTTGAGAGGATCGCACAGGATCCAAATACGAAACGAGTTTACACTCACAGTCGTACTTTGGCGGGTAAAATCTAGTCCCAGTCCCCTGCTTGGAGTCAGTCGTAAGTGGATCGTCGGGGTGATCGGTTCAGTTCGCGGATTAGGTCGTTGGAAGCCCCAACCCGGATCCGTTTTTTTTTTTTTTTTTTTTTCAGTTGTCTTCTCTCACTCTCAGTTAGTGTGTGTGTCTGACCATGCTCTGGTGTGGTGAAATGAAAGAGTATAGCAATAGTGAATGTGTGTTTGTGTGTGCAGTGAAGTGAAATTGCTATCCATGTGTTTTTTTCTTTTTGAATTTTTTTTTGAATTTTTGAATTTTTGAATCAATTCACCCTCCCCCCCCCCCCTTTCGCGACGGGAGTGTAGTCAGCGGATTTTGTTCGCCGGTTTGGGGCCGCAGTCGTGTGCGTGTGTGCGTGAGTGTGTGTGGTATGCTGTTGTAGCTGTTGTATCCTGTTGTAGCTGTTGTATCCTGTTGTAGCTGTAGTATCCTGCTGTATGCTGTGGTATGCTGTTATTTTACCGGTGAGTGCTAGTCTTAAGTTTTTTTAAACCAATTTTTTCCATATTTTTGCAAAAAGATTTCGGGTATCCAAATATTTTTTTTTTCCTTCTTAAAAAATTGGTTCAACTGTGCTAGAGTTTTTAATTCTTTTTGCCGATATTTTGGGAAATATACGAGTATTATACCTGACCTTTAGGTATAATATCATACCCAACATTATAGCATCCCTTTATGGGTATAATTTTGAAACTTTTAGTCTTAGGAAATTTTAATTTTTTTAGGAAATTTTTTTTCTTTAGGAAATTTTATCTTTTCAGGAAATTTAATTTTTTCAGGAAATTTAATTTTCTTAGGAAATTTGTTTTTTTAGGAAAATTTAATTTTTTAGGGAATTTTAGTTATTTTAGGAAACTTTTTATAGGTGGTGTTATTATATTTAAAATTAGTTTTTTACCCAATTAATATAATATTGCTGGCTCTTTTAAAGAAGTTGACTTTTAGCAGGTCCACTTACGTAGAGCGCTAAGTAGTTGAGGGCTGTATCACCTGATGACATTCGACGCCAACTCGATGAGATTCGTGTTTGGAGAGGCTACTTTGATGATACCTTCGCATGCGTACTAGGTCCGATAGTGATGTAAACTGAAAAGTCGGCAGCAAATTACGTACATATTCAAACTGAACAAGCCCGAAACAATGCTATACTGTCGTAACTGGCTATGGCTATGGCATAGCTATGCACTCGCGGCGAAATATCGGTTGCGGGGCAATCAAGCTTTAAGAAATATGAAATGTTAAGTGCTTAGCTGCATCATCATAATTTTTGGAATGCAGTAGCCGTAGCAACGAGTTTTGATCTACAGTCATCTACGGACCGCAGACGAAGTAGCCCTCAACACATTGTGGACGCCAGATCCTTCTCGAACACAAAAACTATCCTCTCCAACACATTTTCTGCTAAATTGCTCAATTTTGACCACCAAGTTGGTTGATGACTGATTGTCTATTTAATGGGTTACTAGTGTTAAGTTAGGGCTGAGCCATTTGTTTAAAGTCTTAGGGCGAAGTTCTGATAAAAGGGTAGGCGAGAAGGCTCTTAAAGCACTTTTTCAAATAGTTAGAAAGGTTTCTTAAGGCGAAGGCAGCGTAGGGCGAAGTACTTAAAATTGGAAATCTCCCTACGGACGGTAGGTGAGATCCTCCCTACGGATGGTAGGAGAGAAGGCTCTTAGAGCAGTTTGCATAATTGTTAGAAAGATTTCTTAAGGCGAAGTTAGCGTAGGGCGAAATACTGAAAATTGGATATCTCCCTACGGACGGTAGGTGAGATCCTCCCTACGGACGGTAGGAGAGAAGGCTCTTAGAGCACTTTTTCAGATTGTTAGGAATTTTTCTTATGGCGAAGGTAGCGTAGGGCGAAGTACTACATATTGGAATCTCCCTACGGACGGTAGGTGAGATCCTCCCTACGGATGGTAGGAGAGAAGGCTCTTAGAGCAGTTTGCATAATTGTTAGAAAGGTGTCTTAGGGCGAAGGTAGCGTAGGGCGAAATATTGAAAATTGGATATCTCCCTACGGACGGTAGGTGAGATCCTCCCTACGGACGGTAGGAGAGAAGGCTCTTAGAGCACTTTTTCAAATAGTTAGGAAGGTTTCTTAGGGCGAAGGCAGCGTAGGGCGAAGTACTGAAAATTGGAAATCTCCCTACGGACGGTAGGTGAGATCCTCCCTTCGGACGGTAGGAGAGAAGGCTCTTGGAGCAGTTTGCATAATTGTTAGAAAGATTTCTTAAGGCGAAGGTATCGTAGGGCGAAATACTGAAAATTGGATATCTCCCTACGGACGGTAGGTGAGATCCTCCCTACGGACGGTAGGAGAGAAGGCTCTTAGAGCACTTTTTCAAATAGTTAGGAAGGTTTCTTAGGGCGAAGGCAGCGTAGGGCGAAGTACTGAAAATTGGAAATCTCCCTACGGACGGTAGGTGAGATCCTCCCTTCGGACGGTAGGAGAGAAGGCTCTTGGAGCAGTTTGCATAATTGTTAGAAAGATTTCTTAAGGCGAAGGTAGCGTAGGGCGAAGTACTTAAAATTGGAAATCTCCCTACGGACGGTAGGTGAGATCCTCCCTTCGGACGGTAGGAGAGAAGGCTCTTAGAGCACTTTTTCAGATTGTTAGGAATTTTTCTTAGGGCGAAGGTAGCGTAGGGCGAAGTACTACATATTGGAATCTCCTTACGGACGGTAGGTGAGATCCTCCCTACGGCCGGTAGGTGAGATCGTCCCTACGGAAGGTAGGAGAGAAGGCTCTTAGAGCACTTTTTCAAGTAGTTAGAAAGGTTTCTTAGGGCGAAGGAAGCGTAGGGCGAAGTACTGCAAATTAGATATTTCCCCACGGACGGTAGGTGAGATCCTCCCTACGGACGGTAGGAGAGAAGGCTCTTAGAGCAGTTTGCATAATTGTTAGAAAGATTTCTTAAGGCGAAGGTAGCGTAGGGCGAAGTACTGCAAATATGATATCTCCCTACGGACGGTAGGTGAGATCCTCCCTACGGACGGTAGGAGAGAAGGCTCTTAGAGCCCTTTTCCAGATTGTTAGGAATTTTTCTTAGGGCGAAGGTAGCGTAGGGCGAAGTACTGCAAATATGATATCTCCCTACGGACCGTAGGTGAGATCCTCCCTACGGACGGTAGGAGAGAAGGCTCTTAGAGCACTTTTTCAGATTGTTAGGAATTTTTCTTAGGGCGAAGGTAGCGTAGGGCGAAGTACTACATATTGGAATCTCCTTACGGACGGTATTTGAGATCCTCCCTTCGGACGGTAGGAGAGAAGGCTCTTGGAGCAGTTTGCATAATTGTTAGAAAGATTTCTTAAGGCGAAGTTAGCGTAGGGCGAAGTACTGAAAACTGGAAATCTCCCTACGGACGGTAGGTGAGATCCTCCCTTCGGACGGTAGGAGAGAAGGCTCTTAGAGCACTTTTTCAAATAGTTAGGAAGGTTTCTAAGGGCGAAGGTAGCGTAGGGCGAAGTTCTACATATTGGAATCTCCCTTCGGACGGTAGGTGAGAACCTCCCTACGGACGGTAGGAGAGAAGGCTCTTAGAGCAGTTTGCATAATTGTTAGAAAGATTTCTTAAGGCGAAGTTAGCGTAGGGCGAAATACTGAAAATTGGATATCTCCCTACGGACGGTAGGTGAGATCCTCCCTACGGACGGTAGGAGAGAAGGCTCTTAGAGCACTTTTTCAGATTGTTAGGAATTTTTCTTATGGCGAAGGTAGCGTAGGGCGAAGTACTACATATTGGAATCTCCCTACGGACGGTAGGTGAGATCCTCCCTACGGATGGTAGGAGAGAAGGCTCTTAGAGCAGTTTGCATAATTGTTAGAAAGGTGTCTTAGGGCGAAGGTAGCGTAGGGCGAAATATTGAAAATTGGATATCTCCCTACGGACGGTAGGTGAGATCCTCCCTACGGACGGTAGGAGAGAAGGCTCTTAGAGCACTTTTTCAAATAGTTAGGAAGGTTTCTTAGGGCGAAGGCAGCGTAGGGCGAAGTACTGAAAACTGGAAATCTCCCTACGGACGGTAGGTGAGATCCTCCCTTCGGACGGTAGGAGAGAAGGCTCTTGGAGCAGTTTGCATAATTGTTAGAAAGATTTCTTAAGGCGAAGGTATCGTAGGGCGAAATACTGAAAATTGGATATCTCCCTACGGACGGTAGGTGAGATCCTCCCTACGGACGGTAGGAGAGAAGGCTCTTAGAGCACTTTTTCAAATAGTTAGGAAGGTTTCTTAGGGCGAAGGCAGCGTAGGGCGAAGTACTGAAAATTGGAAATCTCCCTACGGACGGTAGGTGAGATCCTCCCTTCGGACGGTAGGAGAGAAGGCTCTTGGAGCAGTTTGCATAATTGTTAGAAAGATTTCTTAAAGCGAAGGTAGCGTAGGGCGAAGTACTTAAAATTGGAAATCTCCCTACGGACGGTAGGTGAGATCCTCCCTTCGGACGGTAGGAGAGAAGGCTCTTAGAGCACTTTTTCAGATTGTTAGGAATTTTTCTTAGGGCGAAGGTAGCGTAGGGCGAAGTACTACATATTGGAATCTCCTTACGGACGGTATTTGAGATCCTCCCTACGGACGGTAGGTGAGATCGTCCCTACGGAAGGTAGGAGAGAAGGCTCTTAGAGCACTTTTTCAAGTAGTTAGAAAGGTTTCTTAGGGCGAAGGAAGCGTAGGGCGAAGTACTGCAAATTAGATATTTCCCCACGGACGGTAGGTGAGATCCTCCCTACGGACGGTAGGAGAGAAGGCTCTTAGAGCAGTTTGCATAATTGTTAGAAAGATTTCGTAAGGCGAAGGTAGCGTAGGGCGAAGTACTGCAAATATGATATCTCCCTACGGACGGTAGGTGAGATCCTCCCTACGGACGGTAGGAGAGAAGGCTCTTAGAGCCCTTTTCCAGATTGTTAGGAATTTTTCTTAGGGCGAAGGTAGCGTAGGGCGAAGTACTGCAAATATGATATCTCCCTACGGACCGTAGGTGAGATCCTCCCTACGGACGGTAGGAGAGAAGGCTCTTAGAGCACTTTTTCAGATTGTTAGGAATTTTTCTTAGGGCGAAGGTAGCGTAGGGCGAAGTTCTACATATTGGAATCTCCCTTCGGACGGTAGGTGAGAACCTCCCTACGGACGGTAGGAGAGAAGGCTCTTAGAGCAGTTTTCATAATTGTTAGAAAGGTTTCTTAAGGCGAAGGCAGCGTAGAGCGAAGTACTTAAAATTGGAAATCTCCCTACGGACGGTGCGTGAGGTCCTACCTGACCATCTCTGCCCTTAGAATCTGGCCGGATCAGATTGTGTGAAAAGCCTTAAACGCAGAGCCTCTGTTGTATAATCATGAAATGCGCTGTTAAAATTACAGAAAGAAATCCTCTGAAGCTTCCTCGAGTGGCACCTGATTACGGCAAAATGATATACAATGAGAAAATAGTGAAAAATAGTAATTTTATTTTTGTCCCCTTTTTGGGCAATTTTCACCATTTTTGTATGATTTTTTTTCCATTTTTCATAAAATACTCACGAATCAAAGAAAAACCATGACAACTCTCGGCCACTCACGTTATTCGTGATATATTAAATTTGTTTTTCATCATTCCTTGTAAATTATGCTCCTTTGGGGCAAAGAGAAAGATTGCAAACCCCTTCCATAAGGTGCACATTTTTTACCATTTTTTGCGTCTTCTAGAAGTTTTTATCCATTTTTTCACGTTTCTATGAAATTCTAACGAAAAAAATTAAAAAAAAGGAGAAACTCCCGCTAAATTTTTCGCATCAAAAAACCAGAAATTTCGATCCGCCATTTGAGAGGATCGCACAGGATCCAAATACGAAACGAGTTTACACTCACAGTCGTACTTTGGCGGGTAAAATCTAGTCCCAGTCCCCTGCTTGGAGTCAGTCGTAAGTGGATCGTCGGGGTGATCGGTTCAGTTCGCGGATTAGGTCGTTGGAAGCCCCAACCCGGATCCGTTTTTTTTTTTTTTTTTTTTTCAGTTGTCTTCTCTCACTCTCAGTTAGTGTGTGTGTCTGACCATGCTCTGGTGTGGTGAAATGAAAGAGTATAGCAATAGTGAATGTGTGTTTGTGTGTGCAGTGAAGTGAAATTGCTATCCATGTGTTTTTTTCTTTTTGAATTTTTTTTTGAATTTTTGAATTTTTGAATCAATTCACCCTCCCCCCCCCCCCTTTCGCGACGGGAGTGTAGTCAGCGGATTTTGTTCGCCGGTTTGGGGCCGCAGTCGTGTGCGTGTGTGCGTGAGTGTGTGTGGTATGCTGTTGTAGCTGTTGTATCCTGTTGTAGCTGTTGTATCCTGTTGTAGCTGTAGTATCCTGCTGTATGCTGTGGTATGCTGTTATTTTACCGGTGAGTGCTAGTCTTAAGTTTTTTTAAACCAATTTTTTCCATATTTTTGCAAAAAGATTTCGGGTATCCAAATATTTTTTTTTTCCTTCTTAAAAAATTGGTTCAACTGTGCTAGAGTTTTTAATTCTTTTTGCCGATATTTTGGGAAATATACGAGTATTATACCTGACCTTTAGGTATAATATCATACCCAACATTATAGCATCCCTTTATGGGTATAATTTTGAAACTTTTAGTCTTAGGAAATTTTAATTTTTTTAGGAAATTTTTTTTCTTTAGGAAATTTTATCTTTTCAGGAAATTTAATTTTTTCAGGAAATTTAATTTTCTTAGGAAATTTGTTTTTTTAGGAAAATTTAATTTTTTAGGGAATTTTAGTTATTTTAGGAAACTTTTTATAGGTGGTGTTATTATATTTAAAATTAGTTTTTTACCCAATTAATATAATATTGCTGGCTCTTTTAAAGAAGTTGACTTTTAGCAGGTCCACTTACGTAGAGCGCTAAGTAGTTGAGGGCTGTATCACCTGATGACATTCGACGCCAACTCGATGAGATTCGTGTTTGGAGAGGCTACTTTGATGATACCTTCGCATGCGTACTAGGTCCGATAGTGATGTAAACTGAAAAGTCGGCAGCAAATTACGTACATATTCAAACTGAACAAGCCCGAAACAATGCTATACTGTCGTAACTGGCTATGGCTATGGCATAGCTATGCACTCGCGGCGAAATATCGGTTGCGGGGCAATCAAGCTTTAAGAAATATGAAATGTTAAGTGCTTAGCTGCATCATCATAATTTTTGGAATGCAGTAGCCGTAGCAACGAGTTTTGATCTACAGTCATCTACGGACCGCAGACGAAGTAGCCCTCAACACATTGTGGACGCCAGATCCTTCTCGAACACAAAAACTATCCTCTCCAACACATTTTCTGCTAAATTGCTCAATTTTGACCACCAAGTTGGTTGATGACTGATTGTCTATTTAATGGGTTACTAGTGTTAAGTTAGGGCTGAGCCATTTGTTTAAAGTCTTAGGGCGAAGTTCTGATAAAAGGGTAGGCGAGAAGGCTCTTAAAGCACTTTTTCAAATAGTTAGAAAGGTTTCTTAAGGCGAAGGCAGCGTAGGGCGAAGTACTTAAAATTGGAAATCTCCCTACGGACGGTAGGTGAGATCCTCCCTACGGATGGTAGGAGAGAAGGCTCTTAGAGCAGTTTGCATAATTGTTAGAAAGATTTCTTAAGGCGAAGTTAGCGTAGGGCGAAATACTGAAAATTGGATATCTCCCTACGGACGGTAGGTGAGATCCTCCCTACGGACGGTAGGAGAGAAGGCTCTTAGAGCACTTTTTCAGATTGTTAGGAATTTTTCTTATGGCGAAGGTAGCGTAGGGCGAAGTACTACATATTGGAATCTCCCTACGGACGGTAGGTGAGATCCTCCCTACGGATGGTAGGAGAGAAGGCTCTTAGAGCAGTTTGCATAATTGTTAGAAAGGTGTCTTAGGGCGAAGGTAGCGTAGGGCGAAATATTGAAAATTGGATATCTCCCTACGGACGGTAGGTGAGATCCTCCCTACGGACGGTAGGAGAGAAGGCTCTTAGAGCACTTTTTCAAATAGTTAGGAAGGTTTCTTAGGGCGAAGGCAGCGTAGGGCGAAGTACTGAAAATTGGAAATCTCCCTACGGACGGTAGGTGAGATCCTCCCTTCGGACGGTAGGAGAGAAGGCTCTTGGAGCAGTTTGCATAATTGTTAGAAAGATTTCTTAAGGCGAAGGTATCGTAGGGCGAAATACTGAAAATTGGATATCTCCCTACGGACGGTAGGTGAGATCCTCCCTACGGACGGTAGGAGAGAAGGCTCTTAGAGCACTTTTTCAAATAGTTAGGAAGGTTTCTTAGGGCGAAGGCAGCGTAGGGCGAAGTACTGAAAATTGGAAATCTCCCTACGGACGGTAGGTGAGATCCTCCCTTCGGACGGTAGGAGAGAAGGCTCTTGGAGCAGTTTGCATAATTGTTAGAAAGATTTCTTAAGGCGAAGGTAGCGTAGGGCGAAGTACTTAAAATTGGAAATCTCCCTACGGACGGTAGGTGAGATCCTCCCTTCGGACGGTAGGAGAGAAGGCTCTTAGAGCACTTTTTCAGATTGTTAGGAATTTTTCTTAGGGCGAAGGTAGCGTAGGGCGAAGTACTACATATTGGAATCTCCTTACGGACGGTAGGTGAGATCCTCCCTACGGCCGGTAGGTGAGATCGTCCCTACGGAAGGTAGGAGAGAAGGCTCTTAGAGCACTTTTTCAAGTAGTTAGAAAGGTTTCTTAGGGCGAAGGAAGCGTAGGGCGAAGTACTGCAAATTAGATATTTCCCCACGGACGGTAGGTGAGATCCTCCCTACGGACGGTAGGAGAGAAGGCTCTTAGAGCAGTTTGCATAATTGTTAGAAAGATTTCTTAAGGCGAAGGTAGCGTAGGGCGAAGTACTGCAAATATGATATCTCCCTACGGACGGTAGGTGAGATCCTCCCTACGGACGGTAGGAGAGAAGGCTCTTAGAGCCCTTTTCCAGATTGTTAGGAATTTTTCTTAGGGCGAAGGTAGCGTAGGGCGAAGTACTGCAAATATGATATCTCCCTACGGACCGTAGGTGAGATCCTCCCTACGGACGGTAGGAGAGAAGGCTCTTAGAGCACTTTTTCAGATTGTTAGGAATTTTTCTTAGGGCGAAGGTAGCGTAGGGCGAAGTTCTACATATTGGAATCTCCCTTCGGACGGTAGGTGAGAACCTCCCTACGGACGGTAGGAGAGAAGGCTCTTAGAGCAGTTTTCATAATTGTTAGAAAGGTTTCTTAAGGCGAAGGCAGCGTAGAGCGAAGTACTTAAAATTGGAAATCTCCCTACGGACGGTGCGTGAGGTCCTACCTGACCATCTCTGCCCTTAGAATCTGGCCGGATCAGATTGTGTGAAAAGCCTTAAACGCAGAGCCTCTGTTGTATAATCATGAAATGCGCTGTTAAAATTACAGAAAGAAATCCTCTGAAGCTTCCTCGAGTGGCACCTGATTACGGCAAAATGATATACAATGAGAAAATAGTGAAAAATAGTAATTTTATTTTTGTCCCCTTTTTGGGCAATTGCCACCATTTTTGTATGATTTTTTTTCCATTTTTCATAAAATACTCACGAATCAAAGAAAAACCATGACAACTCTCGGCCACTCACGTTATTCGTGATATATTAAATTTGTTTTTCATCATTCCTTGTAAATTATGCTCCTTTGGGGCAAAGAGAAAGATTGCAAACCCCTTCCATAAGGTGCATATTTTTTACCATTTTTTGCGTCTTCTAGAAGTTTTTATCCATTTTTTCACGTTTCTATGAAATTCTAACGAAAAAAATTAAAAAAAAGGAGAAACTCCCGCTAAATTTTTCGCATCAAAAAACCAGAAATTTCGATCCGCCATTTGAGAGGATCGCACAGGATCCAAATACGAAACGAGTTTACACTCACAGTCGTACTTTGGCGGGTAAGATCTAGTCCCAGTCCCCTGCTTGGAGTCAGTCGTAAGTGGATCGTCGGGGTGATCGGTTCAGTTCGCGGATTAGGTCGTTGGAAGCCCCAACCCGGATCCGTTTTTTTTTTTTTTTTTTTTTTTTCAGTTGTCTTCTCTCACTCTCAGTTAGTGTGTGTGTCTGACCATGCTCTGGTGTGGTGAAATGAAAGAGGATAGCAATAGTGAATGTGTGTTTGTGTGTGCAGTGAAGTGAAATTGCTATCCATGTGTTTTTTTCTTTTTGAATTTTTTTTTGAATTTTTGAATTTTTGAATCAATTCACCCTCCCCCCCCCCCCTTTCGCGACGGGAGTGTAGTCAGCGGATTTTGTTCGCCGGTTTGGGGCCGCAGTCGTGTGCGTGTGTGCGTGAGTGTGTGTGGTATGCTGTTGTAGCTGTTGTATCCTGTAGTAGCTGTTGTTTCCTGTTGTAGCTGTTGTATCCTGTTGTAGCTGTAGTATCCTGCTGTATGCTGTGGTATGCTGTTATTTTACCGGTGAGTGCTAGTCTTAAGTTTTTTTAAACCAATTTTTTCCATATTTTTGCAAAAAGATTTCGGGTATCCAAATATTTTTTTTTTCCTTCTTAAAAAATTGGTTCAACTGTGCTAGAGTTTTTAATTCTTTTTGCCGATATTTTGGGAAATATACGAGTATTATACCTGACCTTTAGGTATAATATCATACCCAACATTATAGCATCCCTTTATGGGTATAATTTTGAAACTTTTAGTCTTAGGAAATTTTAATTTTTTTAGGAAATTTTTTTTCTTTAGGAAATTTTATCTTTTCAGGAAATTTAATTTTTTCAGGAAATTTAATTTTCTTAGGAAATTTGTTTTTTTAGGAAAATTTAATTTTTTAGGGAATTTTAGTTATTTTAGGAAACTTTTTTTAGGTGGTGTTATTATATTTAAAATTAGTTTTTTACCCAATTAATATAATATTGCTGGCTCTTTTAAAGAAGTTGACTTTTAGCAGGTCCACTTACGTAGAGCGCTAAGTAGTTGAGGGCTGTATCACCTGATGACATTCGACGCCAACTCGATGAGATTCGTGTTTGGAGAGGCTACTTTGATGATACCTTCGCATGCGTACTAGGTCCGATAGTGATGTAAACTGAAAAGTCGGCAGCAAATTACGTACATATTCAAACTGAACAAGCCCGAAACAATGCTATACTGTCGTAACTGGCTATGGCTATGGCATAGCTATGCAGTCGCGGCGAAATATCGGTTGCGGGGCAATCAAGCTCTAAGAAATGTGAAATGTTAAGTGCTTAGCGGCATTATCATAATTTTTGGAATGCAGTAGCCGTAGCAACGAGTTTTGATCTACAGTCATCTACGGACTGCAGACGAAGTAGCCCGCAACACATTGTGGACGCCAGATCCTTCTCGAACACAAAAACTATCCTCTCCAACACATTTTCTGCTAAATTGCTCAATTTTGACCACCAAGTTGGTTGATGACTGATTGTCTATTTAATGGGTTACTAGTGTTAAGTTAGGGCTGAGCCATTTGTTTAAAGTCTTAGGGCGAAGTTCTGATAAAAGGGTAGGCGAGAAGGCTCTTAGAGCACTTTTTCTAATAGTTAGAAAGGTTTCTTAAGGCGAAGGCAGCGTAGGGCGAAGTACTTAAAATTGGAAATCTCCCTACGGACGGTAGGTGAGATCCTCCCTACGGATGGTAGGAGAGAAGGCTCTTAGAGCAGTTTGCATAATTGTTAGAAAGATTTCTTAAGGCGAAGTTAGCGTAGGGCGAAATACTGAAAATTGGATATCTCCCTACGGACGGTAGGTGAGATCCTCCCTACGGACGGTAGGAGAGAAGGCTCTTAGAGCAGTTTGCATAATTGTTAGAAAGGTTTCTTAGGGCGAAGGTAGCGTAGGGCGAAATACTGAAAATTGGATATCTCCCTACGGACGGTAGGTGAGATTCTCCCTACGGACGGTAGGAGAGAAGGCTCTTAGAGCACTTTTTCAAATAGTTAGGAAGGTTTCTTAGGGCGAAGGCAGCGTAGGGCGAAGTACTGAAAATTGGAAATCTCCCTACGGACGGTAGGTGAGATCCTCCCTTCGGACGGTAGGAGAGAAGGCTCTTAGAGCACTTTTTCAGATTGTTAGGAATTTTTCTTAGGGCGAAGTACTACATATTGGAATCTCCCTACGGACGGTAGGTGAGATCCTCCCTACGGACGGTAGGAGAGAAGGCTCTTAGAGCCCTTTTCCAGATTGTTAGGAATTTTTCTTAGGGCGAAGGTAGCGTAGGGCGAAGTACTGCAAATATGATATCTCCCTACGGACCGTAGGTGAGATCCTCCCTACGGACGGTAGGAGAGAAGGCTCTTAGAGCACTTTTTCAGATTGTTAGGAATTTTTCTTAGGGCGAAGGTAGCGTAGGGCGAAGTTCTACATATTGGAATCTCCCTTCGGACGGTAGGTGAGAACCTCCCTACGGACGGTAGGAGAGAAGGCTCTTAGAGCAGTTTTCATAATTGTTAGAAAGGTTTCTTAAGGCGAAGGCAGCGTAGAGCGAAGTACTTAAAATTGGAAATCTCCCTACGGACGGTGCGTGAGGTCCTACCTGACCATCTCTGCCCTTAGAATCTGGCCGGATCAGATTGTGTGAAAAGCCTTAAACGCAGAGCCTCTGTTGTATAATCATGAAATGCGCTGTTAAAATTACAGAAAGAAATCCTCTGAAGCTTCCTCGAGTGGCACCTGATTACGGCAAAATGATATACAATGAGAAAATAGTGAAAAATAGTAATTTTATTTTTGTCCCCTTTTTGGGCAATTGCCACCATTTTTGTATGATTTTTTTTCCATTTTTCATAAAATACTCACGAATCAAAGAAAAACCATGACAACTCTCGGCCACTCACGTTATTCGTGATATATTAAATTTGTTTTTCATCATTCCTTGTAAATTATGCTCCTTTGGGGCAAAGAGAAAGATTGCAAACCCCTTCCATAAGGTGCATATTTTTTACCATTTTTTGCGTCTTCTAGAAGTTTTTATCCATTTTTTCACGTTTCTATGAAATTCTAACGAAAAAAATTAAAAAAAAGGAGAAACTCCCGCTAAATTTTTCGCATCAAAAAACCAGAAATTTCGATCCGCCATTTGAGAGGATCGCACAGGATCCAAATACGAAACGAGTTTACACTCACAGTCGTACTTTGGCGGGTAAGATCTAGTCCCAGTCCCCTGCTTGGAGTCAGTCGTAAGTGGATCGTCGGGGTGATCGGTTCAGTTCGCGGATTAGGTCGTTGGAAGCCCCAACCCGGATCCGTTTTTTTTTTTTTTTTTTTTTTTTCAGTTGTCTTCTCTCACTCTCAGTTAGTGTGTGTGTCTGACCATGCTCTGGTGTGGTGAAATGAAAGAGGATAGCAA
This sequence comes from Blera fallax, assembly GCA_946965025.1. Taxonomy (NCBI): domain Eukaryota; kingdom Metazoa; phylum Arthropoda; class Insecta; order Diptera; family Syrphidae; genus Blera; species Blera fallax. The sequence continues at coordinate 45,618,034 of OX337245.1, forward strand.
TAGTGAATGTGTGTTTGTGTGTGCAGTGAAGTGAAATTGCTATCCATGTGTTTTTTTCTTTTTGAATTTTTTTTTGAATTTTTGAATTTTTGAATCAATTCACCCTCCCCCCCCCCCCTTTCGCGACGGGAGTGTAGTCAGCGGATTTTGTTCGCCGGTTTGGGGCCGCAGTCGTGTGCGTGTGTGCGTGAGTGTGTGTGGTATGCTGTTGTAGCTGTTGTATCCTGTAGTAGCTGTTGTTTCCTGTTGTAGCTGTTGTATCCTGTTGTAGCTGTAGTATCCTGCTGTATGCTGTGGTATGCTGTTATTTTACCGGTGAGTGCTAGTCTTAAGTTTTTTTAAACCAATTTTTTCCATATTTTTGCAAAAAGATTTCGGGTATCCAAATATTTTTTTTTTCCTTCTTAAAAAATTGGTTCAACTGTGCTAGAGTTTTTAATTCTTTTTGCCGATATTTTGGGAAATATACGAGTATTATACCTGACCTTTAGGTATAATATCATACCCAACATTATAGCATCCCTTTATGGGTATAATTTTGAAACTTTTAGTCTTAGGAAATTTTAATTTTTTTAGGAAATTTTTTTTCTTTAGGAAATTTTATCTTTTCAGGAAATTTAATTTTTTCAGGAAATTTAATTTTCTTAGGAAATTTGTTTTTTTAGGAAAATTTAATTTTTTAGGGAATTTTAGTTATTTTAGGAAACTTTTTTTAGGTGGTGTTATTATATTTAAAATTAGTTTTTTACCCAATTAATATAATATTGCTGGCTCTTTTAAAGAAGTTGACTTTTAGCAGGTCCACTTACGTAGAGCGCTAAGTAGTTGAGGGCTGTATCACCTGATGACATTCGACGCCAACTCGATGAGATTCGTGTTTGGAGAGGCTACTTTGATGATACCTTCGCATGCGTACTAGGTCCGATAGTGATGTAAACTGAAAAGTCGGCAGCAAATTACGTACATATTCAAACTGAACAAGCCCGAAACAATGCTATACTGTCGTAACTGGCTATGGCTATGGCATAGCTATGCAGTCGCGGCGAAATATCGGTTGCGGGGCAATCAAGCTCTAAGAAATGTGAAATGTTAAGTGCTTAGCGGCATTATCATAATTTTTGGAATGCAGTAGCCGTAGCAACGAGTTTTGATCTACAGTCATCTACGGACTGCAGACGAAGTAGCCCGCAACACATTGTGGACGCCAGATCCTTCTCGAACACAAAAACTATCCTCTCCAACACATTTTCTGCTAAATTGCTCAATTTTGACCACCAAGTTGGTTGATGACTGATTGTCTATTTAATGGGTTACTAGTGTTAAGTTAGGGCTGAGCCATTTGTTTAAAGTCTTAGGGCGAAGTTCTGATAAAAGGGTAGGCGAGAAGGCTCTTAGAGCACTTTTTCTAATAGTTAGAAAGGTTTCTTAAGGCGAAGGCAGCGTAGGGCGAAGTACTTAAAATTGGAAATCTCCCTACGGACGGTAGGTGAGATCCTCCCTACGGATGGTAGGAGAGAAGGCTCTTAGAGCAGTTTGCATAATTGTTAGAAAGATTTCTTAAGGCGAAGTTAGCGTAGGGCGAAATACTGAAAATTGGATATCTCCCTACGGACGGTAGGTGAGATCCTCCCTACGGACGGTAGGAGAGAAGGCTCTTAGAGCAGTTTGCATAATTGTTAGAAAGGTTTCTTAGGGCGAAGGTAGCGTAGGGCGAAATACTGAAAATTGGATATCTCCCTACGGACGGTAGGTGAGATTCTCCCTACGGACGGTAGGAGAGAAGGCTCTTAGAGCACTTTTTCAAATAGTTAGGAAGGTTTCTTAGGGCGAAGGCAGCGTAGGGCGAAGTACTGAAAATTGGAAATCTCCCTACGGACGGTAGGTGAGATCCTCCCTTCGGACGGTAGGAGAGAAGGCTCTTAGAGCACTTTTTCAGATTGTTAGGAATTTTTCTTAGGGCGAAGTACTACATATTGGAATCTCCCTACGGACGGTAGGTGAGATCCTCCCTACGGACGGTAGGAGAGAAGGCTCTTAGAGCCCTTTTCCAGATTGTTAGGAATTTTTCTTAGGGCGAAGGTAGCGTAGGGCGAAGTACTGCAAATATGATATCTCCCTACGGACCGTAGGTGAGATCCTCCCTACGGACGGTAGGAGAGAAGGCTCTTAGAGCACTTTTTCAGATTGTTAGGAATTTTTCTTAGGGCGAAGGTAGCGTAGGGCGAAGTTCTACATATTGGAATCTCCCTTCGGACGGTAGGTGAGAACCTCCCTACGGACGGTAGGAGAGAAGGCTCTTAGAGCAGTTTTCATAATTGTTAGAAAGGTTTCTTAAGGCGAAGGCAGCGTAGAGCGAAGTACTTAAAATTGGAAATCTCCCTACGGACGGTGCGTGAGGTCCTACCTGACCATCTCTGCCCTTAGAATCTGGCCGGATCAGATTGTGTGAAAAGCCTTAAACGCAGAGCCTCTGTTGTATAATCATGAAATGCGCTGTTAAAATTACAGAAAGAAATCCTCTGAAGCTTCCTCGAGTGGCACCTGATTACGGCAAAATGATATACAATGAGAAAATAGTGAAAAATAGTAATTTTATTTTTGTCCCCTTTTTGGGCAATTGCCACCATTTTTGTATGATTTTTTTTCCATTTTTCATAAAATACTCACGAATCAAAGAAAAACCATGACAACTCTCGGCCACTCACGTTATTCGTGATATATTAAATTTGTTTTTCATCATTCCTTGTAAATTATGCTCCTTTGGGGCAAAGAGAAAGATTGCAAACCCCTTCCATAAGGTGCATATTTTTTACCATTTTTTGCGTCTTCTAGAAGTTTTTATCCATTTTTTCACGTTTCTATGAAATTCTAACGAAAAAAATTAAAAAAAAGGAGAAACTCCCGCTAAATTTTTCGCATCAAAAAACCAGAAATTTCGATCCGCCATTTGAGAGGATCGCACAGGATCCAAATACGAAACGAGTTTACACTCACAGTCGTACTTTGGCGGGTAAGATCTAGTCCCAGTCCCCTGCTTGGAGTCAGTCGTAAGTGGATCGTCGGGGTGATCGGTTCAGTTCGCGGATTAGGTCGTTGGAAGCCCCAACCCGGATCCGTTTTTTTTTTTTTTTTTTTTTTTTCAGTTGTCTTCTCTCACTCTCAGTTAGTGTGTGTGTCTGACCATGCTCTGGTGTGGTGAAATGAAAGAGGATAGCAATAGTGAATGTGTGTTTGTGTGTGCAGTGAAGTGAAATTGCTATCCATGTGTTTTTTTCTTTTTGAATTTTTTTTTGAATTTTTGAATTTTTGAATCAATTCACCCTCCCCCCCCCCCCTTTCGCGACGGGAGTGTAGTCAGCGGATTTTGTTCGCCGGTTTGGGGCCGCAGTCGTGTGCGTGTGTGCGTGAGTGTGTGTGGTATGCTGTTGTAGCTGTTGTATCCTGTAGTAGCTGTTGTTTCCTGTTGTAGCTGTTGTATCCTGTTGTAGCTGTAGTATCCTGCTGTATGCTGTGGTATGCTGTTATTTTACCGGTGAGTGCTAGTCTTAAGTTTTTTTAAACCAATTTTTTCCATATTTTTGCAAAAAGATTTCGGGTATCCAAATATTTTTTTTTTCCTTCTTAAAAAATTGGTTCAACTGTGCTAGAGTTTTTAATTCTTTTTGCCGATATTTTGGGAAATATACGAGTATTATACCTGACCTTTAGGTATAATATCATACCCAACATTATAGCATCCCTTTATGGGTATAATTTTGAAACTTTTAGTCTTAGGAAATTTTAATTTTTTTAGGAAATTTTTTTTCTTTAGGAAATTTTATCTTTTCAGGAAATTTAATTTTTTCAGGAAATTTAATTTTCTTAGGAAATTTGTTTTTTTAGGAAAATTTAATTTTTTAGGGAATTTTAGTTATTTTAGGAAACTTTTTTTAGGTGGTGTTATTATATTTAAAATTAGTTTTTTACCCAATTAATATAATATTGCTGGCTCTTTTAAAGAAGTTGACTTTTAGCAGGTCCACTTACGTAGAGCGCTAAGTAGTTGAGGGCTGTATCACCTGATGACATTCGACGCCAACTCGATGAGATTCGTGTTTGGAGAGGCTACTTTGATGATACCTTCGCATGCGTACTAGGTCCGATAGTGATGTAAACTGAAAAGTCGGCAGCAAATTACGTACATATTCAAACTGAACAAGCCCGAAACAATGCTATACTGTCGTAACTGGCTATGGCTATGGCATAGCTATGCAGTCGCGGCGAAATATCGGTTGCGGGGCAATCAAGCTCTAAGAAATGTGAAATGTTAAGTGCTTAGCGGCATTATCATAATTTTTGGAATGCAGTAGCCGTAGCAACGAGTTTTGATCTACAGTCATCTACGGACTGCAGACGAAGTAGCCCGCAACACATTGTGGACGCCAGATCCTTCTCGAACACAAAAACTATCCTCTCCAACACATTTTCTGCTAAATTGCTCAATTTTGACCACCAAGTTGGTTGATGACTGATTGTCTATTTAATGGGTTACTAGTGTTAAGTTAGGGCTGAGCCATTTGTTTAAAGTCTTAGGGCGAAGTTCTGATAAAAGGGTAGGCGAGAAGGCTCTTAGAGCACTTTTTCTAATAGTTAGAAAGGTTTCTTAAGGCGAAGGCAGCGTAGGGCGAAGTACTTAAAATTGGAAATCTCCCTACGGACGGTAGGTGAGATCCTCCCTACGGATGGTAGGAGAGAAGGCTCTTAGAGCAGTTTGCATAATTGTTAGAAAGGTTTCTTAGGGCGAAGGTAGCGTAGGGCGAAATACTGAAAATTGGATATCTCCCTACGGACGGTAGGTGAGATTCTCCCTACGGACGGTAGGAGAGAAGGCTCTTAGAGCACTTTTTCAAATAGTTAGGAAGGTTTCTTAGGGCGAAGGCAGCGTAGGGCGAAGTACTGAAAATTGGAAATCTCCCTACGGACGGTAGGTGAGATCCTCCCTTCGGACGGTAGGAGAGAAGGCTCTTAGAGCACTTTTTCAGATTGTTAGGAATTTTTCTTAGGGCGAAGTACTACATATTGGAATCTCCCTACGGACGGTAGGTGAGATCCTCCCTACGGACGGTAGGAGAGAAGGCTCTTAGAGCAGTTTGCATAATTGTTAGAAAGGTTTCTTAGGGCGAAGGTAGCGTAGGGCGAAATACTGAAAATTGGATATCTCCCTACGGACGGTAGGTGAGATTCTCCCTACGGACGGTAGGAGAGAAGGCTCTTAGAGCACTTTTTCAAATAGTTAGGAAGGTTTCTTAGGGCGAAGGCAGCGTAGGGCGAAGTACTGAAAATTGGAAATCTCCCTACGGACGGTAGGTGAGATCCTCCCTTCGGACGGTAGGAGAGAAGGCTCTTAGAGCACTTTTTCAGATTGTTAGGAATTTTTCTTAGGGCGAAGTACTACATATTGGAATCTCCCTACGGACGGTAGGTGAGATCCTCCCTACGGACGGTAGGAGAGAAGGCTCTTAGAGCCCTTTTCCAGATTGTTAGGAATTTTTCTTAGGGCGAAGGTAGCGTAGGGCGAAGTACTGCAAATATGATATCTCCCTACGGACCGTAGGTGAGATCCTCCCTACGGACGGTAGGAGAGAAGGCTCTTAGAGCACTTTTTCAGATTGTTAGGAATTTTTCTTAGGGCGAAGGTAGCGTAGGGCGAAGTTCTACATATTGGAATCTCCCTTCGGACGGTAGGTGAGAACCTCCCTACGGACGGTAGGAGAGAAGGCTCTTAGAGCAGTTTTCATAATTGTTAGAAAGGTTTCTTAAGGCGAAGGCAGCGTAGAGCGAAGTACTTAAAATTGGAAATCTCCCTACGGACGGTGCGTGAGGTCCTACCTGACCATCTCTGCCCTTAGAATCTGGCCGGATCAGATTGTGTGAAAAGCCTTAAACGCAGAGCCTCTGTTGTATAATCATGAAATGCGCTGTTAAAATTACAGAAAGAAATCCTCTGAAGCTTCCTCGAGTGGCACCTGATTACGGCAAAATGATATACAATGAGAAAATAGTGAAAAATAGTAATTTTATTTTTGTCCCCTTTTTGGGCAATTGCCACCATTTTTGTATGATTTTTTTTCCATTTTTCATAAAATACTCACGAATCAAAGAAAAACCATGACAACTCTCGGCCACTCACGTTATTCGTGATATATTAAATTTGTTTTTCATCATTCCTTGTAAATTATGCTCCTTTGGGGCAAAGAGAAAGATTGCAAACCCCTTCCATAAGGTGCATATTTTTTACCATTTTTTGCGTCTTCTAGAAGTTTTTATCCATTTTTTCACGTTTCTATGAAATTCTAACGAAAAAAATTAAAAAAAAGGAGAAACTCCCGCTAAATTTTTCGCATCAAAAAACCAGAAATTTCGATCCGCCATTTGAGAGGATCGCACAGGATCCAAATACGAAACGAGTTTACACTCACAGTCGTACTTTGGCGGGTAAGATCTAGTCCCAGTCCCCTGCTTGGAGTCAGTCGTAAGTGGATCGTCGGGGTGATCGGTTCAGTTCGCGGATTAGGTCCTTGGAAGCCCCAACCCGGATCCGTTTTTTTTTTTTTTTTTTTTTTTTTCAGTTGTCTTCTCTCACTCTCAGTTAGTGTGTGTGTCTGACCATGCTCTGGTGTGGTGAAATGAAAGAGGATAGCAATAGTGAATGTGTGTTTGTGTGTGCAGTGAAGTGAAATTGCTATCCATGTGTTTTTTTCTTTTTGAATTTTTTTTTGAATTTTTGAATTTTTGAATCAATTCACCCTCCCCCCCCCCCCCTTTCGCGACGGGAGTGTAGTCAGCGGATTTTGTTCGCCGGTTTGGGGCCGCAGTCGTGTGCGTGTGTGCGTGAGTGTGTGTGGTATGCTGTTGTAGCTGTTGTATCCTGTAGTAGCTGTTGTTTCCTGTTGTAGCTGTTGTATCCTGTTGTAGCTGTAGTATCCTGCTGTATGCTGTGGTATGCTGTTATTTTACCGGTGAGTGCTAGTCTTAAGTTTTTTTAAACCAATTTTTTCCATATTTTTGCAAAAAGATTTCGGGTATCCAAATATTTTTTTTTTCCTTCTTAAAAAATTGGTTCAACTGTGCTAGAGTTTTTAATTCTTTTTGCCGATATTTTGGGAAATATACGAGTATTATACCTGACCTTTAGGTATAATATCATACCCAACATTATAGCATCCCTTTATGGGTATAATTTTGAAACTTTTAGTCTTAGGAAATTTTAATTTTTTTAGGAAATTTTTTTTCTTTAGGAAATTTTATCTTTTCAGGAAATTTAATTTTTTCAGGAAATTTAATTTTCTTAGGAAATTTGTTTTTTTAGGAAAATTTAATTTTTTAGGGAATTTTAGTTATTTTAGGAAACTTTTTTTAGGTGGTGTTATTATATTTAAAATTAGTTTTTTACCCAATTAATATAATATTGCTGGCTCTTTTAAAGAAGTTGACTTTTAGCAGGTCCACTTACGTAGAGCGCTAAGTAGTTGAGGGCTGTATCACCTGATGACATTCGACGCCAACTCGATGAGATTCGTGTTTGGAGAGGCTACTTTGATGATACCTTCGCATGCGTACTAGGTCCGATAGTGATGTAAACTGAAAAGTCGGCAGCAAATTACGTACATATTCAAACTGAACAAGCCCGAAACAATGCTATACTGTCGTAACTGGCTATGGCTATGGCATAGCTATGCAGTCGCGGCGAAATATCGGTTGCGGGGCAATCAAGCTCTAAGAAATGTGAAATGTTAAGTGCTTAGCGGCATTATCATAATTTTTGGAATGCAGTAGCCGTAGCAACGAGTTTTGATCTACAGTCATCTACGGACTGCAGACGAAGTAGCCCGCAACACATTGTGGACGCCAGATCCTTCTCGAACACAAAAACTATCCTCTCCAACACATTTTCTGCTAAATTGCTCAATTTTGACCACCAAGTTGGTTGATGACTGATTGTCTATTTAATGGGTTACTAGTGTTAAGTTAGGGCTGAGCCATTTGTTTAAAGTCTTAGGGCGAAGTTCTGATAAAAGGGTAGGCGAGAAGGCTCTTAGAGCACTTTTTCAAATAGTTAGAAAGGTTTCTTAAGGCGAAGGCAGCGTAGGGCGAAGTACTTAAAATTGGAAATCTCCCTACGGACGGTAGGTGAGATCCTCCCTACGGATGGTAGGAGAGAAGGCTCTTAGAGCAGTTTGCATAATTGTTAGAAAGATTTCTTAAGGCGAAGTTAGCGTAGGGCGAAATACTGAAAATTGGATATCTCCCTACGGACGGTAGGTGAGATCCTCCCTACGGACGGTAGGAGAGAAGGCTCTTAGAGCAGTTTGCATAATTGTTAGAAAGGTTTCTTAGGGCGAAGGTAGCGTAGGGCGAAATACTGAAAATTGGATATCTCCCTACGGACGGTAGGTGAGATTCTCCCTACGGACGGTAGGAGAGAAGGCTCTTAGAGCACTTTTTCAAATAGTTAGGAAGGTTTCTTAGGGCGAAGGCAGCGTAGGGCGAAGTACTGAAAATTGGAAATCTCCCTACGGACGGTAGGTGAGATCCTCCCTTCGGACGGTAGGAGAGAAGGCTCTTAGAGCACTTTTTCAGATTGTTAGGAATTTTTCTTAGGGCGAAGGTAGGGTAGGGCGAAGTACTACATATTGGAATCTCCCTACGGACGGTAGGTGAGATCCTCCCTACGGACGGTAGGAGAGAAGGCTCTTAGAGCCCTTTTCCAGATTGTTAGGAATTTTTCTTAGGGCGAAGGTAGCGTAGGGCGAAGTACTGCAAATATGATATCTCCCTACGGACCGTAGGTGAGATCCTCCCTACGGACGGTAGGAGAGAAGGCTCTTAGAGCACTTTTTCAGATTGTTAGGAATTTTTCTTAGGGCGAAGGTAGCGTAGGGCGAAGTTCTACATATTGGAATCTCCCTTCGGACGGTAGGTGAGAACCTCCCTACGGACGGTAGGAGAGAAGGCTCTTAGAGCAGTTTTCATAATTGTTAGAAAGGTTTCTTAAGGCGAAGGCAGCGTAGAGCGAAGTACTTAAAATTGGAAATCTCCCTACGGACGGTGCGTGAGGTCCTACCTGACCATCTCTGCCCTTAGAATCTGGCCGGATCAGATTGTGTGAAAAGCCTTAAACGCAGAGCCTCTGTTGTATAATCATGAAATGCGCTGTTAAAATTACAGAAAGAAATCCTCTGAAGCTTCCTCGAGTGGCACCTGATTACGGCAAAATGATATACAATGAGAAAATAGTGAAAAATAGTAATTTTATTTTTGTCCCCTTTTTGGGCAATTGCCACCATTTTTGTATGATTTTTTTTCCATTTTTCATAAAATACTCACGAATCAAAGAAAAACCATGACAACTCTCGGCCACTCACGTTATTCGTGATATATTAAATTTGTTTTTCATCATTCCTTGTAAATTATGCTCCTTTGGGGCAAAGAGAAAGATTGCAAACCCCTTCCATAAGGTGCATATTTTTTACCATTTTTTGCGTCTTCTAGAAGTTTTTATCCATTTTTTCACGTTTCTATGAAATTCTAACGAAAAAAATTAAAAAAAAGGAGAAACTCCCGCTAAATTTTTCGCATCAAAAAACCAGAAATTTCGATCCGCCATTTGAGAGGATCGCACAGGATCCAAATACGAAACGAGTTTACACTCACAGTCGTACTTTGGCGGGTAAGATCTAGTCCCAGTCCCCTGCTTGGAGTCAGTCGTAAGTGGATCGTCGGGGTGATCGGTTCAGTTCGCGGATTAGGTCGTTGGAAGCCCCAACCCGGATCCGTTTTTTTTTTTTTTTTTTTTTTTTTCAGTTGTCTTCTCTCACTCTCAGTTAGTGTGTGTGTCTGACCATGCTCTGGTGTGGTGAAATGAAAGAGGATAGCAATAGTGAATGTGTGTTTGTGTGTGCAGTGAAGTGAAATTGCTATCCATGTGTTTTTTTCTTTTTGAATTTTTTTTTGAATTTTTGAATTTTTGAATCAATTCACCCTCCCCCCCCCCCCCTTTCGCGACGGGAGTGTAGTCAGCGGATTTTGTTCGCCGGTTTGGGGCCGCAGTCGTGTGCGTGTGTGCGTGAGTGTGTGTGGTATGCTGTTGTAGCTGTTGTAGCTGTTGTATCCTGTAGTAGCTGTTGTTTCCTGTTGTAGCTGTTGTATCCTGTTGTAGCTGTAGTATCCTGCTGTATGCTGTGGTATGCTGTTATTTTACCGGTGAGTGCTAGTCTTAAGTTTTTTTAAACCAATTTTTTCCATATTTTTGCAAAAAGATTTCGGGTATCCAAATATTTTTTTTTTCCTTCTTAAAAAATTGGTTCAACTGTGCTAGAGTTTTTAATTCTTTTTGCCGATATTTTGGGAAATATACGAGTATTATACCTGACCTTTAGGTATAATATCATACCCAACATTATAGCATCCCTTTATGGGTATAATTTTGAAACTTTTAGTCTTAGGAAATTTTAATTTTTTTAGGAAATTTTTTTTCTTTAGGAAATTTTATCTTTTCAGGAAATTTAATTTTTTCAGGAAATTTAATTTTCTTAGGAAATTTGTTTTTTTAGGAAAATTTAATTTTTTAGGGAATTTTAGTTATTTTAGGAAACTTTTTTTAGGTGGTGTTATTATATTTAAAATTAGTTTTTTACCCAATTAATATAATATTGCTGGCTCTTTTAAAGAAGTTGACTTTTAGCAGGTCCACTTACGTAGAGCGCTAAGTAGTTGAGGGCTGTATCACCTGATGACATTCGACGCCAACTCGATGAGATTCGTGTTTGGAGAGGCTACTTTGATGATACCTTCGCATGCGTACTAGGTCCGATAGTGATGTAAACTGAAAAGTCGGCAGCAAATTACGTACATATTCAAACTGAACAAGCCCGAAACAATGCTATACTGTCGTAACTGGCTATGGCTATGGCATAGCTATGCAGTCGCGGCGAAATATCGGTTGCGGGGCAATCAAGCTCTAAGAAATGTGAAATGTTAAGTGCTTAGCGGCATTATCATAATTTTTGGAATGCAGTAGCCGTAGCAACGAGTTTTGATCTACAGTCATCTACGGACTGCAGACGAAGTAGCCCGCAACACATTGTGGACGCCAGATCCTTCTCGAACACAAAAACTATCCTCTCCAACACATTTTCTGCTAAATTGCTCAATTTTGACCACCAAGTTGGTTGATGACTGATTGTCTATTTAATGGGTTACTAGTGTTAAGTTAGGGCTGAGCCATTTGTTTAAAGTCTTAGGGCGAAGTTCTGATAAAAGGGTAGGCGAGAAGGCTCTTAGAGCACTTTTTCAAATAGTTAGAAAGGTTTCTTAAGGCGAAGGCAGCGTAGGGCGAAGTACTTAAAATTGGAAATCTCCCTACGGACGGTAGGTGAGATCCTCCCTACGGATGGTAGGAGAGAAGGCTCTTAGAGCAGTTTGCATAATTGTTAGAAAGATTTCTTAAGGCGAAGTTAGCGTAGGGCGAAATACTGAAAATTGGATATCTCCCTACGGACGGTAGGTGAGATCCTCCCTACGGACGGTAGGAGAGAAGGCTCTTAGAGCAGTTTGCATAATTGTTAGAAAGGTTTCTTAGGGCGAAGGTAGCGTAGGGCGAAATACTGAAAATTGGATATCTCCCTACGGACGGTAGGTGAGATTCTCCCTACGGACGGTAGGAGAGAAGGCTCTTAGAGCACTTTTTCAAATAGTTAGGAAGGTTTCTTAGGGCGAAGGCAGCGTAGGGCGAAGTACTTAAAATTGGAAATCTCCCTACGGACGGTAGGTGAGATCCTCCCTTCGGACGGTAGGAGAGAAGGCTCTTAGAGCACTTTTTCAGATTGTTAGGAATTTTTCTTAGGGCGAAGGTAGGGTAGGGCGAAGTACTACATATTGGAATCTCCCTACGGACGGTAGGTGAGATCCTCCCTACGGACGGTAGGAGAGAAGGCTCTTAGAGCCCTTTTCCAGATTGTTAGGAATTTTTCTTAGGGCGAAGGTAGCGTAGGGCGAAGTACTGCAAATATGATATCTCCCTACGGACCGTAGGTGAGATCCTCCCTACGGACGGTAGGAGAGAAGGCTCTTAGAGCACTTTTTCAGATTGTTAGGAATTTTTCTTAGGGCGAAGGTAGCGTAGGGCGAAGTTCTACATATTGGAATCTCCCTTCGGACGGTAGGTGAGAACCTCCCTACGGACGGTAGGAGAGAAGGCTCTTAGAGCAGTTTTCATAATTGTTAGAAAGGTTTCTTAAGGCGAAGGCAGCGTAGAGCGAAGTACTTAAAATTGGAAATCTCCTTACGGACGGTGCGTGAGGTCCTACCTGACCATCTCTGCCCTTAGAATCTGGCCGGATCAGATTGTGTGAAAAGCCTTAAACGCAGAGCCTCTGTTGTATAATCATGAAATGCGCTGTTAAAATTACAGAAAGAAATCCTCTGAAGCTTCCTCGAGTGGCACCTGATTACGGCAAAATGATATACAATGAGAAAATAGTGAAAAATAGTAATTTTATTTTTGTCCCCTTTTTGGGCTATTTTCACCATTTTTGTATGATTTTTTTTCCATTTTTCATTAAATACTCACGAATCAAAGAAAAACCATGACAACTCTCAGCCACTCACGTTATTCGTGATATATTAAATTTGTTTTTCATCATTCCTTGTAAATTATGCTCCTTTGGGGCAAAGAGAAAGATTGCAAACCCCTTCCATAAGGTGCTACTCACACCAGGCATATTTTTTTACCATTTTTTGCGTCTTCTAGAAGTTTTTATCCATTTTTTCACGTTTCTATGAAATTCTAACGAAAAAAATTAAAAAAAAGGAGAAACTCCCGCTAAATTTTTCGCATCAAAAAACCAGAAATTTCGATCCGCCATTTGAGAGGATCGCACAGGATCCAAATACGAAACGAGTTTACACTCACAGTCGTACTTTGGCGGGTAAAATCTAGTCCCAGTCCCCTGCTTGGAGTCAGTCGTAAGTGGATCGTCGGGGTGATCGGTTCAGTTCGCGGATTAGGTCGTTGGAAGCCCCAACCCGGATCCGTTTTTTTTTTTTTTTTTTTTTTTTTCAGTTGTCTTCTCTCACTCTCAGTTAGTGTGTGTGTCTGACCATGCTCTGGTGTGGTGAAATGAAAGAGGATAGCAATAGTGAATGTGTGTTTGTGTGTGCAGTGAAGTGAAATTGCTATCCATGTGTTTTTTTCTTTTTGAATTTTTTTTTTGTAGGAGTGTAGTCAGCGGATTTTGTTCGCCGGTTTGGGGCCGCAGTCGTGTGCGTGTGTGCGTGAGTGTGTGTGGTATGCTGTTGTAGCTGTTGTATCCTGTAGTAGCTGTTGTTTCCTGTTGTAGCTGTTGTATCCTGTTGTAGCTGTAGTATCCTGCTGTATGCTGTGGTATGCTGTTATTATACCGGTGAGTGCTAGTCTTAAGTTTTTTTAAACCAAATTTTTCCATATTTTTGCAAAAAGATTTCGGGTATCCAAATATTTTTTTTTTTCCTTCTTAAAAAATTGGTTCAACTGTGCTAGAGTTTTTAATTCTTTTTGCCGATATTTTGGGAAATATACGAGTATTATACCTGACCTTTAGGTATAATATCATACCCAACATTATAGCATCCCTTTATGGGTATAATTTTGAAACTTTTAGTCTTAGGAAATTTTAATTTTTTTAGGAAATTTTTTTTCTTTAGGAAATTTTATCTTTTCAGGAAATTTAATTTTTTCAGGAAATTTAATTTTCTTAGGAAATTTGTTTTTTTAGGAAAATTTAATTTTTTAGGGAATTTTAGTTATTTTAGGAAACTTTTTATAGGTGGTGTTATTATATTTAAAATTAGTTTTTTACCCAATTAATATAATATTGCTGGCTCTTTTAAAGAAGTTGACTTTTAGCAGGTCCACTTACGTAGAGCGCTAAGTAGTTGAGGGCTGTATCACCTGATGACATTCGACGCCAACTCGATGAGATTCGTGTTTGGAGAGGCTACTTTGATGATACCTTCGCATGCGTACTAGGTCCGATAGTGATGTAAACTGAAAAGTCGGCAGCAAATTACGTACATATTCAAACTGAACAAGCCCGAAACAATGCTATACTGTCGTAACTGGCTATGGCTATGGCATAGCTATGCAGTCGCGGCGAAATATCGGTTGCGGGGCAATCAAGCTCTAAGAAATGTGAAATGTTAAGTGCTTAGCGGCATTATCATAATTTTTGGAATGCAGTAGCCGTAGCAACGAGTTTTGATCTACAGTCATCTACGGACCGCAGACGAAGTAGCCCGCAACACATTGTGGACGCCAGATCCTTCTCGAACACAAAAACTATCCTCTCCAACACATTTTCTGCTAAATTGCTCAATTTTGACCACCAAGTTGGTTGATGACTGATTGTCTATTTAATGGGTTACTAGTGTTAAGTTAGGGCTGAGCCATTTGTTTAAAGTCTTAGGGCGAAGTTCTGATAAAAGGGTAGGCGAGAAGGCTCTTAGAGCACTTTTTCAAATAGTTAGAAAGGTTTCTTAAGGCGAAGGCAGCGTAGGGCGAAGTACTTAAAATTGGAAATCTCCCTACGGACGGTAGGTGAGATCCTCCCTACGGATGGTAGGAGAGAAGGCTCTTAGAGCAGTTTGCATAATTGTTAGAAAGATTTCTTAAGGCGAAGTTAGCGTAGGGCGAAATACTGAAAATTGGATATCTCCCTACGGACGGTAGGTGAGATCCTCCCTACGGACGGTAGGAGAGAAGGCTCTTAGAGCACTTTTTCAGATTGTTAGGAATTTTTCTTATGGCGAAGGTAGCGTAGGGCGAAGTACTACATATTGGAATCTCCCTACGGACGGTAGGTGAGATCCTCCCTACGGATGGTAGGAGAGAAGGCTCTTAGAGCAGTTTGCATAATTGTTAGAAAGGTGTCTTAGGGCGAAGGTAGCGTAGGGCGAAATACTGAAAATTGGATATCTCCCTACGGACGGTAGGTGAGATCCTCCCTACGGACGGTAGGAGAGAAGGCTCTTAGAGCACTTTTTCAAATAGTTAGGAAGGTTTCTTAGGGCGAAGGCAGCGTAGGGCGAAGTACTGAAAATTGGAAATCTCCCTACGGACGGTAGGTGAGATCCTCCCTTCGGACGGTAGGAGAGAAGGCTCTTGGAGCAGTTTGCATAATTGTTAGAAAGATTTCTTAAGGCGAAGGTAGCGTAGGGCGAAATACTGAAAATTGGATATCTCCCTACGGACGGTAGGTGAGATCCTCCCTACGGACGGTAGGAGAGAAGGCTCTTAGAGCACTTTTTCAAATAGTTAGGAAGGTTTCTTAGGGCGAAGGCAGCGTAGGGCGAAGTACTGAAAATTGGAAATCTCCCTACGGACGGTAGGTGAGATCCTCCCTATGGACGGTAGGAGAGAAGGCTCTTAGAGCAGTTTGCATAATTGTTAGAAAGGTTTCTTAGGGCGAAGGTAGCGTAGGGCGAAATACTGAAAATTGGATATCTCCCTACGGACGGTAGGTGAGATCCTCCCTACGGAAGGTAGGAGAGAAGGCTCTTAGAGCACTTTTTCAAATAGTTAGGAAGGTTTCTTAGGGCGAAGGCAGCGTAGGGCGAAGTACTGAAAATTGGAAATCTCCCTACGGACGGTAGGTGAGATCCTCCCTTCGGACGGTAGGAGAGAAGGCTCTTGGAGCAGTTTGCATAATTGTTAGAAAGATTTCTTAAGGCGAAGGTAGCGTAGGGCGAAGTACTTAAAATTGGAAATCTCCCTACGGACGGTAGGTGAGATCCTCCCTTCGGACGGTAGGAGAGAAGGCTCTTAGAGCACTTTTTCAGATTGTTAGGAATTTTTCTTAGGGCGAAGGTAGCGTAGGGCGAAGTACTACATATTGGAATCTCCCTACGGACGGTAGGTGAGATCCTCCCTACGGACGGTAGGAGAGAAGGCTCTTAGAGCCCTTTTCCAGATTGTTAGGAATTTTTCTTAGGGCGAAGGTAGCGTAGGGCGAAGTACTGCAAATATGATATCTCCCTACGGACCGTAGGTGAGATCCTCCCTACGGACGGTAGGAGAGAAGGCTCTTAGAGCACTTTTTCAGATTGTTAGGAATTTTTCTTAGGGCGAAGGTAGCGTAGGGCGAAGTTCTACATATTGGAATCTCCCTTCGGACGGTAGGTGAGAACCTCCCTACGGACGGTAGGAGAGAAGGCTCTTAGAGCAGTTTCCATAATTGTTAGAAAGGTTTCTTAAGGCGAAGGCAGCGTAGAGCGAAGTACTTAAAATTGGAAATCTCCCTACGGACGGTGCGTGAGGTCCTACCTGACCATCTCTGCCCTTAGAATCTGGCCGGATCAGATTGTGTGAAAAGCCTTAAACGCAGAGCCTCTGTTGTATAATCATGAAATGCGCTGTTAAAATTACAGAAAGAAATCCTCTGAAGCTTCCTCGAGTGGCACCTGATTACGGCAAAATGATATACAATGAGAAAATAGTGAAAAATAGTAATTTTATTTTTGTCCCCTTTTTGGGCAATTTTCACCATTTTTGTATGATTTTTTTTCCATTTTTCATAAAATACTCACGAATCAAAGAAAAACCATGACAACTCTCGGCCACTCACGTTATTCGTGATATATTAAATTTGTTTTTCATCATTCCTTGTAAATTATGCTCCTTTGGGGCAAAGAGAAAGATTGCAAACCTCTTCCATAAGGTGCTACTCACACCAGGCATATTTTTTTACCATTTTTTGCGTCTTCTAGAAGTTTTTATCCATTTTTTCACGTTTCTATGAAATTCTAACGAAAAAAATTAAAAAAAAGGAGAAACTCCCGCTAAATTTTTCGCATCAAAAAACCAGAAATTTCGATCCGCCATTTGAGAGGATCGCACAGGATCCAAATACGAAACGAGTTTACACTCACAGTCGTACTTTGGCGGGTAAAATCTAGTCCCAGTCCCCTGCTTGGAGTCAGTCGTAAGTGGATCGTCGGGGTGATCGGTTCAGTTCGCGGATTAGGTCGTTGGAAGCCCCAACCCGGATCCGTTTTTTTTTTTTTTTTTTTTTTTCAGTTGTCTTCTCTCACTCTCAGGTAGTGTGTGTGTCTGACCATGCTCTGGTGTGGTGAAATGAAAGAGGATAGCAATAGTGAATGTGTGTTTGTGTGTGCAGTGAAGTGAAATTGCTATGTGTTTTTTTCTTTTTGAATTTTTTTTTGAATTTTTGAATTTTTGAATCAATTCACCCTCCCCCCCCCCCCCCCTTTCGCGACGGGAGTGTAGTCAGCGGATTTTGTTCGCCGGTTTGGGGCCGCAGTCGTGTGCGTGTGTGCGTGAGTGTGTGTGGTATGCTGTTGTAGCTGTTGTATCCTGTAGTAGCTGTTGTTTCCTGTTGTAGCTGTTGTATCCTGTTGTAGCTGTAGTATCCTGCTGTATGCTGTGGTATGCTGTTATTATACCGGTGAGTGCTAGTCTTAAGTTTTTTTAAACCAAATTTTTCCATATTTTTGCAAAAAGATTTCGGGTATCCAAATATTTTTTTTTTCCTTCTTAAAAAATTGGTTCAACTGTGCTAGAGTTTTTAATTCTTTTTGCCGATATTTTGGGAAATATACGAGTATTATACCTGACCTTTAGGTATAATATCATACCCAACATTATAGCATCCCTTTATGGGTATAATTTTGAAACTTTTAGTCTTAGGAAATTTTAATTTTTTTAGGAAATTTTTTTTCTTTAGGAAATTTTATCTTTTCAGGAAATTTAATTTTTTCAGGAAATTTAATTTTCTTAGGAAATTTGTTTTTTTAGGAAAATTTAATTTTTTAGGGAATTTTAGTTATTTTAGGAAACTTTTTTTAGGTGGTGTTATTATATTTAAAATTAGTTTTTTACCCAATTAATATAATATTGCTGGCTCTTTTAAAGAAGTTGACTTTTAGCAGGTCCACTTACGTAGAGCGCTAAGTAGTTGAGGGCTGTATCACCTGATGACATTCGACGCCAACTCGATGAGATTCGTGTTTGGAGAGGCTACTTTGATGATACCTTCGCATGCGTACTAAGTCCGATAGTGATGTAAACTGAAAAGTCGGCAGCAAATTACGTACATATTCAAACTGAACAAGCCCGAAACAATGCTATACTGTCGTAACTGGCTATGGCTATGGCATAGCTATGCAGTCGCGGCGAAATATCGGTTGCGGGGCAATCAAGCTCTAAGAAATGTGAAATGTTAAGTGCTTAGCGGCATTATCATAATTTTTGGAATGCAGTAGCCGTAGCAACGAGTTTTGATCTACAGTCATCTACGGACCGCAGACGAAGTAGCCCGCAACACATTGTGGACGCCAGATCCTTCTCGAACACAAAAACTATCCTCTCCAACACATTTTCTGCTAAATTGCTCAATTTTGACCACCAAGTTGGTTGATGACTGATTGTCTATTTAATGGGTTACTAGTGTTAAGTTAGGGCTGAGCCATTTGTTTAAAGTCTTAGGGCGAAGTTCTGATAAAAGGGTAGGCGAGAAGGCTCTTAGAGCACTTTTTCAAATAGTTAGAAAGGTTTCTTAAGGCGAAGGCAGCGTAGGGCGAAGTATTTAAAATTGGAAATCTCCCTACGGACCGTAGGTGAGATCCTCCCTACGGACGGTAGGAGAGAAGGCTCTTAGAGCACTTTTTCAGATTGTTAGGAATTTTTCTTAGGGCGAAGGTAGCGTAGGGCGAAGTTCTACATATTGGAATCTCCCTTCGGACGGTAGGTGAGAACCTCCCTACGGACGGTAGGAGAGAAGGCTCTTAGAGCAGTTTCCATAATTGTTAGAAAGGTTTCTTAAGGCGAAGGCAGCGTAGAGCGAAGTACTTAAAATTGGAAATCTCCCTACGGACGGTGCGTGAGGTCCTACCTGACCATCTCTGCCCTTAGAATCTGGCCGGATCAGATTGTGTGAAAAGCCTTAAACGCAGAGCCTCTGTTGTATAATCATGAAATGCGCTGTTAAAATTACAGAAAGAAATCCTCTGAAGCTTCCTCGAGTGGCACCTGATTACGGCAAAATGATATACAATGAGAAAATAGTGAAAAATAGTAATTTTATTTTTGTCCCCTTTTTGGGCAATTTTCACCATTTTTGTATGATTTTTTTTCCATTTTTCATAAAATACTCACGAATCAAAGAAAAACCATGACAACTCTCGGCCACTCACGTTATTCGTGATATATTAAATTTGTTTTTCATCATTCCTTGTAAATTATGCTCCTTTGGGGCAAAGAGAAAGATTGCAAACCCCTTCCATAAGGTGCTACTCACACCAGGCATATTTTTTTACCATTTTTTGCGTCTTCTAGAAGTTTTTATCCATTTTTTCACGTTTCTATGAAATTCTAACGAAAAAAATTAAAAAAAAGGAGAAACTCCCGCTAAATTTTTCGCATCAAAAAACCAGAAATTTCGATCCGCCATTTGAGAGGATCGCACAGGATCCAAATACGAAACGAGTTTACACTCACAGTCGTACTTTGGCGGGTAAAATCTAGTCCCAGTCCCCTGCTTGGAGTCAGTCGTAAGTGGATCGTCGGGGTGATCGGTTCAGTTCGCGGATTAGGTCGTTGGAAGCCCCAACCCGGATCCGTTTTTTTTTTTTTTTTTTTTTTTTTTTTTTTTTTTCAGTTGTCTTCTCTCACTCTCAGTTAGTGTGTATGTCTGACCATGCTCTGGTGTGGTGAAATGAAAGAGGATAGCAATAGTGAATGTGTGTTTGTGTGTGCAGTGAAGTGAAAGTGCTATGTGTTTTTTTCTTTTTGAATTTTTTTTTGAATTTTTGAATCAATTCACCCTCCCCCCCCCCCCCCCCTTTCGCGACGGGAGTGTAGTCAGCGGATTTTGTTCGCCGGTTTGGGGCCGCAGTCGTGTGCGTGTGTGCGTGAGTGTGTGTGGTATGCTGTTGTAGCTGTTGTATCCTGTAGTAGCTGTTGTTTCCTGTTGTAGCTGTTGTATCCTGTTGTAGCTGTAGTATCCTGCTGTATGCTGTGGTATGCTGTTATTATACCGGTGAGTGCTAGTCTTAAGTTTTTTTAAACCAAATTTTTCCATATTTTTGCAAAAAGATTTCGGGTATGCAAATATTTTTTTTTTCCTTCTTAAAAAATTGGTTCAACTGTGCTAGAGTTTTTAATTCTTTTTGCCGATATTTTGGGAAATATACGAGTATTATACCTGACCTTTAGGTATAATATCATACCCAACATTATAGCATCCCTTTATGGGTATAATTTTGAAACTTTTAGTCTTAGGAAATTTTAATTTTTTTAGGAAATTTTTTTTCTTTAGGAAATTTTATCTTTTCAGGAAATTTAATTTTTTCAGGAAATTTAATTTTCTTAGGAAATTTGTTTTTTTAGGAAAATTTAATTTTTTAGGGAATTTTAGTTATTTTAGGAAACTTTTTATAGGTGGTGTTATTATATTTAAAATTAGTTTTTTACCCAATTAATATAATATTGCTGGCTCTTTTAAAGAAGTTGACTTTTAGCAGGTCCACTTACGTAGAGCGCTAAGTAGTTGAGGGCTGTATCACCTGATGACATTCGACGCCAACTCGATGAGATTCGTGTTTGGAGAGGCTACTTTGATGATACCTTCGCATGCGTACTAAGTCCGATAGTGATGTAAACTGAAAAGTCGGCAGCAAATTACGTACATATTCAAACTGAACAAGCCCGAAACAATGCTATACTGTCGTAACTGGCTATGGCTGTGGCATAGCTATGCAGTCGCGGCGAAATATCGGTTGCGGGGCAATCAAGCTCTAAGAAATGTGAAATGTTAAGTGCTTAGCGGCATTATCATAATTTTTGGAATGCAGTAGCCGTAGCAACGAGTTTTGATCTACAGTCATCTACGGACCGCAGACGAAGTAGCCCGCAACACATTGTGGACGCCAGATCCTTCTCGAACACAAAAACTATCCTCTCCAACACATTTTCTGCTAAATTGCTCAATTTTGACCACCAAGTTGGTTGATGACTGATTGTCTATTTAATGGGTTACTAGTGTTAAGTTAGGGCTGAGCCATTTGTTTAAAGTCTTAGGGCGAAGTTCTGATAAAAGGGTAGGCGAGAAGGCTCTTAGAGCACTTTTTCAAATAGTTAGAAAGGTTTCTTAAGGCGAAGGCAGCGTAGGGCGAAGTATTTAAAATTGGAAATCTCCCTACGGACGGTAGGTGAGATCCTCCCTACGGATGGTAGGAGAGAAGGCTCTTAGAGCAGTTTGCATAATTGTTAGAAAGATTTCTTAAGGCGAAGTTAGCGTAGGGCGAAATACTGAAATTGGATATCTCCCTACGGACGGTAGGTGAGATCCTCCCTACGGACGGTAGGAGAGAAGGCTCTTAGAGCAGTTTGCATAATTGTTAGAAAGGTTTCTTAGGGCGAAGGTAGCGTAGGGCGAAATACTGAAAATTGGATATCTCCCTACGGACGGTAGGTGAGATTCTCCCTACGGACGGTAGGAGAGAAGGCTCTTAGAGCACTTTTTCAAATAGTTAGGAAGGTTTCTTAGGGCGAAGGCAGCGTAGGGCGAAGTACTGAAAATTGGAAATCTCCCTACGGACGGTAGGTGAGATCCTCCCTTCGGACGGTAGGAGAGAAGGCTCTTGGAGCAGTTTGCATAATTGTTAGAAAGATTTCTTAAGGCGAAGTTAGCGTAGGGCGAAGTACTTAAAATTGGAAATCTCCCTACGGACGGTAGGTGAGATCCTCCCTTCGGACGGTAGGAGAGAAGGCTCTTAGAGCACTTTTTCAGATTGTTAGGAATTTTTCTTAGGGCGAAGGTAGCGTAGGGCGAAGTACTACATATTGGAATCTCCCTACGGACGGTAGGTGAGATCCTCCCTACGGACGGTAGGAGAGAAGGCTCTTAGAGCCCTTTTCCAGATTGTTAGGAATTTTTCTTAGGGCGAAGGTAGCGTAGGGCGAAGTACTGCAAATATGATATCTCCCTACGGACCGTAGGTGAGATCCTCCCTACGGACGGTAGGAGAGAAGGCTCTTAGAGCACTTTTTCAGATTGTTAGGAATTTTTCTTAGGGCGAAGGTAGCGTAGGGCGAAGTTCTACATATTGGAATCTCCCTTCGGACGGTAGGTGAGAACCTCCCTACGGACGGTAGGAGAGAAGGCTCTTAGAGCAGTTTTCATAATTGTTAGAAAGGTTTCTTAAGGCGAAGGCAGCGTAGAGCGAAGTACTTAAAATTGGAAATCTCCCTACGGACGGTGCGTGAGGTCCTACCTGACCATCTCTGCCCTTAGAATCTGGCCGGATCAGATTGTGTGAAAAGCCTTAAACGCAGAGCCTCTGTTGTATAATCATGAAATGCGCTGTTAAAATTACAGAAAGAAATCCTCTGAAGCTTCCTCGAGTGGCACCTGATTACGGCAAAATGATATACAATGAGAAAATAGTGAAAAATAGTAATTTTATTTTTGTCCCCTTTTTGGGCAATTTTCACCATTTTTGTATGATTTTTTTTCCATTTTTCATAAAATACTCACGAATCAAAGAAAAACCATGACAACTCTCGGCCACTCACGTTATTCGTGATATATTAAATTTGTTTTTCATCATTCCTTGTAAATTATGCTCCTTTGGGGCAAAGAGAAAGATTGCAAACCCCTTCCATAAGGTGCTACTCACACCAGGCATATTTTTTTACCATTTTTTGCGTCTTCTAGAAGTTTTTATCCATTTTTTCACGTTTCTATGAAATTCTAACGAAAAAAATTAAAAAAAAGGAGAAACTCCCGCTAAATTTTTCGCATCAAAAAACCAGAAATTTCGATCCGCCATTTGAGAGGATCGCACAGGATCCAAATACGAAACGAGTTTACACTCACAGTCGTACTTTGGCGGGTAAAATCTAGTCCCAGTCCCCTGCTTGGAGTCAGTCGTAAGTGGATCGTCGGGGTGATCGGTTCAGTTCGCGGATTAGGTCGTTGGAAGCCCCAACCCGGATCCGTTTTTTTTTTTTTTTTTTTTTTTTCAGTTGTCTTCTCTCACTCTCAGTTAGTGTGTGTGTCTGACCATGCTCTGGTGTGGTGAAATGAAAGAGGATAGCAATAGTGAATGTGTGTTTGTGTGTGCAGTGAAGTGAAATTGCTATCCATGTGTTTTTTTCTTTCTGAATTTTTTTTTTGAATTTTTGAATTTTTGAATCAATTCACCCTCCCCCCCCCCCCCTTTCGCGACGGGAGTGTAGTCAGCGGATTTTGTTCGCCGGTTTGGGGCCGCAGTCGTGTGCGTGTGTGCGTGAGTGTGTGTGGTATGCTGTTGTAGCTGTTGTATCCTGTAGTAGCTGTTGTTTCCTGTTGTAGCTGTTGTATCCTGTTGTAGCTGTAGTATCCTGCTGTATGCTGTGGTATGCTGTTATTATACCGGTGAGTGCTAGTCTTAAGTTTTTTTAAACCAAATTTTTCCATATTTTTGCAAAAAGATTTCGGGTATCCAAATATTTTTTTTTTCCTTCTTAAAAAATTGGTTCAACTGTGCTAGAGTTTTTAATTCTTTTTGCCGATATTTTGGGAAATATACGAGTATTATACCTGACCTTTAGGTCATACCCAACATTATAGCATCCCTTTATGGGTATAATTTTGAAACTTTTAGTCTTAGGAAATTTTTTTTCTTTAGGAAATTTTATCTTTTCAGGAAATTTAATTTTTTCAGGAAATTTAATTTTCTTAGGAAATTTGTTTTTTTAGGAAAATTTAATTTTTTAGGGAATTTTAGTTATTTTAGGAAACTTTTTATAGGTGGTGTTATTATATTTAAAATTAGTTTTTTACCCAATTAATATAATATTGCTGGCTCTTTTAAAGAAGTTGACTTTTAGCAGGTCCACTTACGTAGAGCGCTAAGTAGTTGAGGGCTGTATCACCTGATGACATTCGACGCCAACTCGATGAGATTCGTGTTTGGAGAGGCTACTTTGATGATACCTTCGCATGCGTACTAGGTCCGATAGTGATGTAAACTGAAAAGTCGGCAGCAAATTACGTACATATTCAAACTGAACAAGCCCGAAACAATGCTATACTGTCGTAACTGGCTATGGCTATGGCATAGCTATGCAGTCGCGGCGAAATATCGGTTGCGGGGCAATCAAGCTCTAAGAAATGTGAAATGTTAAGTGCTTAGCGGCATTATCATAATTTTTGGAATGCAGTAGCCGTAGCAACGAGTTTTGATCTACAGTCATCTACGGACCGCAGACGAAGTAGCCCGCAACACATTGTGGACGCCAGATCCTTCTCGAACACAAAAACTATCCTCTCCAACACATTTTCTGCTAAATTGCTCAATTTTGACCACCAAGTTGGTTGATGACTGATTGTCTATTTAATGGGTTACTAGTGTTAAGTTAGGGCTGAGCCATTTGTTTAAAGTCTTAGGGCGAAGTTCTGATAAAAGGGTAGGCGAGAAGGCTCTTAGAGCACTTTTTCAAATAGTTAGAAAGGTTTCTTAAGGCGAAGGCAGCGTAGGGCGAAGTACTTAAAATTGGAAATCTCCCTACGGACGGTAGGTGAGATCCTCCCTACGGATGGTAGGAGAGAAGGCTCTTAGAGCAGTTTGCATAATTGTTAGAAAGATTTCTTAAGGCGAAGTTAGCGTAGGGCGAAATACTGAAAATTGGATATCTCCCTACGGACGGTAGGTGAGATCCTCCCTACGGACGGTAGGAGAGAAGGCTCTTAGAGCACTTTTTCAGATTGTTAGGAATTTTTCTTATGGCGAAGGTAGCGTAGGGCGAAGTACTACATATTGGAATCTCCCTACGGACGGTAGGTGAGATCCTCCCTACGGATGATAGGAGAGAAGGCTCTTAGAGCAGTTTGCATAATTGTTAGAAAGGTGTCTTAGGGCGAAGGTAGCGTAGGGCGAAATACTGAAAATTGGATATCTCCCTACGGACGGTAGGTGAGATCCTCCCTACGGACGGTAGGAGAGAAGGCTCTTAGAGCACTTTTTCAAATAGTTAGGAAGGTTTCTTAGGGCGAAGGCAGCGTAGGGCGAAGTACTGAAAATTGGAAATCTCCCTACGGACGGTAGGTGAGATCCTCCCTTCGGACGGTAGGAGAGAAGGCTCTTGGAGCAGTTTGCATAATTGTTAGAAAGATTTCTTAAGGCGAAGGTAGCGTAGGGCGAAATACTGAAAATTGGATATCTCCCTACGGACGGTAGGTGAGATCCTCCCTACGGACGGTAGGAGAGAAGGCTCTTAGAGCACTTTTTCAAATAGTTAGGAAGGTTTCTTAGGGCGAAGGCAGCGTAGGGCGAAGTACTGAAAATTGGAAATCTCCCTACGGACGGTAGGTGAGATCCTCCCTATGGACGGTAGGAGAGAAGGCTCATAGAGCAGTTTGCATAATTGTTAGAAAGGTTTCTTAGGGCGAAGGTAGCGTAGGGCGAAATACTGAAAATTGGATATCTCCCTACGGACGGTAGGTGAGATCCTCCCTACGGACGGTAGGAGAGAAGGCTCTTAGAGCACTTTTTCAAATAGTTAGGAAGGTTTCTTAGGGCGAAGGCAGCGTAGGGCGAAGTACTGAAAATTGGAAATCTCCCTACGGACGGTAGGTGAGATCCTCCCTTCGGACGGTAGGAGAGAAGGCTCTTAGAGCACTTTTTCAGATTGTTAGGAATTTTTCTTAGGGCGAAGGTAGCGTAGGGCGAAGTACTACATATTGGAATCTCCCTACGGACGGTAGGTGAGATCCTCCCTACGGACGGTAGGAGAGAAGGCTCTTAGAGCCCTTTTCCAGATTGTTAGGAATTTTTCTTAGGGCGAAGGTAGCGTAGGGCGAAGTACTGCAAATATGATATCTCCCTACGGACCGTAGGTGAGATCCTCCCTACGGACGGTAGGAGAGAAGGCTCTTAGAGCACTTTTTCAGATTGTTAGGATTTTTTCTTAGGGCGAAGGTAGCGTAGGGCGAAGTTCTACATATTGGAATCTCCCTTCGGACGGTAGGTGAGAACCTCCCTACGGACGGTAGGAGAGAAGGCTCTTAGAGCAGTTTTCATAATTGTTAGAAAGGTTTCTTAAGGCGAAGGCAGCGTAGAGCGAAGTACTTAAAATTGGAAATCTCCTTACGGACGGTGCGTGAGGTCCTACCTGACCATCTCTGCCCTTAGAATCTGGCCGGATCAGATTGTGTGAAAAGCCTTAAACGCAGAGCCTCTGTTGTATAATCATGAAATGCGCTGTTAAAATTACAGAAAGAAATCCTCTGAAGCTTCCTCGAGTGGCACCTGATTACGGCAAAATGATATACAATGAGAAAATAGTGAAAAATAGTAATTTTATTTTTGTCCCCTTTTTGGGCAATTTTCACCATTTTTGTATGATTTTTTTTCCATTTTTCATAAAATACTCACGAATCAAAGAAAAACCATGACAACTCTCGGCCACTCACGTTATTCGTGATATATTAAATTTGTTTTTCATCATTCCTTGTAAATTATGCTCCTTTGGGGCAAAGAGAAAGATTGCAAACCCCTTCCATAAGGTGCTACTCACACCAGGCATATTTTTTTACCATTTTTTGCGTCTTCTAGAAGTTTTTATCCATTTTTTCACGTTTCTATGAAATTCTAACGAAAAAAATTAAAGAAAAGGAGAAACTCCCGCTAAATTTTTCGCATCAAAAAACCAGAAATTTCGATCCGCCATTTGAGAGGATCGCACAGGATCCAAATACGAAACGAGTTTACACTCACAGTCGTACTTTGGCGGGTAAAATCTAGTCCCAGTCCCCTGCTTGGAGTCAGTCGTAAGTGGATCGTCGGGGTGATCGGTTCAGTTCGCGGATTAGGTCGTTGGAAGCCCCAACCCGGATCCGTTTTTTTTTTTTTTTTTTTTTTTTTTTTCAGTTGTCTTCTCTCACTCTCAGTTAGTGTGTGTGTCTGACCATGCTCTGGTGTGGTGAAATGAAAGAGGATAGCAATAGTGAATGTGTGTTTGTGTGTGCAGTGAAGTGAAATTGCTATCCATGTGTTTTTTTCTTTTTGAATTTTTTTTTTGAATTTTTGAATTTTTGAATCAATTCACCCTCCCCCCCCCCCCCTTTCGCGACGGGAGTGTAGTCAGCGGATTTTGTTCGCCGGTTTGGGGCCGCAGTCGTGTGCGTGTGTGCGTGAGTGTGTGTGGTATGCTGTTGTAGCTGTTGTATCCTGTAGTAGCTGTTGTTTCCTGTTGTAGCTGTTGTATCCTGTTGTAGCTGTAGTATCCTGCTGTATGCTGTGGTATGCTGTTATTATACCGGTGAGTGCTAGTCTTAAGTTTTTTTAAACCAAATTTTTCCATATTTTTGCAAAAAGATTTCGGGTATCCAAATATTTTTTTTTTTCCTTCTTAAAAAATTGGTTCAACTGTGCTAGAGTTTTTAATTCTTTTTGCCGATATTTTGGGAAATATACGAGTATTATACCTGACCTTTAGGTATAATATCATACCCAACATTATAGCATCCCTTTATGGGTATAATTTTGAAACTTTTAGTCTTAGGAAATTTTAATTTTTTTAGGAAATTTTTTTTCTTTAGGAAATTTTATCTTTTCATTAAATTTAATTTTTTCAGGAAATTTAATTTTCTTAGGAAATTTGTTTTTTTAGGAAAATTTAATTTTTTAGGGAATTTTAGTTATTTTAGGAAACTTTTTATAGGTGGTGTTATTATATTTAAAATTAGTTTTTTACCCAATTAATATAATATTGCTGGCTCTTTTAAAGAAGTTGACTTTTAGCAGGTCCACTTACGTAGAGCGCTAAGTAGTTGAGGGCTGTATCACCTGATGACATTCGACGCCAACTCGATGAGATTCGTGTTTGGAGAGGCTACTTTGATGATACCTTCGCATGCGTACTAAGTCCGATAGTGATGTAAACTGAAAAGTCGGCAGCAAATTACGTACATATTCAAACTGAACAAGCCCGAAACAATGCTATACTGTCGTAACTGGCTATGGCTATGGCATAGCTATGCAGTCGCGGCGAAATATCGGTTGCGGGGCAATCAAGCTCTAAGAAATGTGAAATGTTAAGTGCTTAGCGGCATTATCATAATTTTTGGAATGCAGTAGCCGTAGCAACGAGTTTTGATCTACAGTCATCTACGGACCGCAGACGAAGTAGCCCTCAACACATTGTGGACGCCAGATCCTTCTCGAACACAAAAACTATCCTCTCCAACACATTTTCTGCTAAATTGCTCAATTTTGACCACCAAGTTGGTTGATGACTGATTGTCTATTTAATGGGTTACTAGTGTTAAGTTAGGGCTGAGCCATTTGTTTAAAGTCTTAGGGCGAAGTTCTGATAAAAGGGTAGGCGAGAAGGCTCTTAGAGCACTTTTTCAAATAGTTAGAAAGGTTTCTTAAGGCGAAGGCAGCGTAGGGCGAAGTACTTAAAATTGGAAATCTCCCTACGGACGGTAGGTGAGATCCTCCCTACGGATGGTAGGAGAGAAGGCTCTTAGAGCAGTTTGCATAATTGTTAGAAAGATTTCTTAAGGCGAAGTTAGCGTAGGGCGAAATACTGAAAATTGGATATCTCCCTACGGACGGTAGGTGAGATCCTCCCTACGGACGGTAGGTGAGATCCTCCCTACGGACGGTAGGAGAGAAGGCTCTTAGGGCACTTTTTCAGATTGTTAGGAATTTTTCTTATGGCGAAGGTAGCGTAGGGCGAAGTACTACATATTGGAATCTCCCTACGGACGGTAGGTGAGATCCTCCCTACGGATGGTAGGAGAGAAGGCTCTTAGAGCAGTTTGCATAATTGTTAGAAAGGTGTCTTAGGGCGAAGGTAGCGTAGGGCGAAATACTGAAAATTGGATATCTCCCTACGGACGGTAGGTGAGATCCTCCCTACGGACGGTAGGAGAGAAGGCTCTTAGAGCACTTTTTCAAATAGTTAGGAAGGTTTCTTAGGGCGAAGGCAGCGTAGAGCGAAGTACTGAAAATTGGAAATCTCCCTACGGACGGTAGGTGAGATCCTCCCTTCGGACGGTAGGAGAGAAGGCTCTTGGAGCAGTTTGCATAATTGTTAGAAAGATTTCTTAAGGCGAAGGTTGCGTAGGGCGAAATACTGAAAATTGGATATCTCCCTACGGACGGTAGGTGAGATCCTCCCTACGGACGGTAGGAGAGAAGGCTCTTAGAGCACTTTTTCAAATAGTTAGGAAGGTTTCTTAGGGCGAAGGCAGCGTAGGGCGAAGTACTGAAAATTGGAAATCTCCCTACGGACGGTAGGTGAGATCCTCCCTATGGACGGTAGGAGAGAAGGCTCATAGAGCAGTTTGCATAATTGTTAGAAAGGTTTCTTAGGGCGAAGGTAGCGTAGGGCGAAATACTGAAAATTGGATATCTCCCTACGGACGGTAGGTGAGATCCTCCCTACGGACGGTAGGAGAGAAGGCTCTTAGAGCACTTTTTCAAATAGTTAGGAAGGTTTCTTAGGGCGAAGGCAGCGTAGGGCGAAGTACTGAAAATTGGAAATCTCCCTACGGACGGTAGGTGAGATCCTCCCTTCGGACGGTAGGAGAGAAGGCTCTTGGAGCAGTTTGCATAATTGTTAGAAAGATTTCTTAAGGCGAAGGTAGCGTAGGGCGAAGTACTACATATTGGAATCTCCCTACGGACGGTAGGTGAGATCCTCCCTTCGGACGGTAGGAGAGAAGGCTCTTAGTGCACTTTTTCAGATTGTTAGGAATTTTTCTTAGGGCGAAGGTAGCGTAGGGCGAAGTACTACATATTGGAATCTCCCTACGGACGGTAGGTGAGATCCTCCCTACGGACGGTAGGAGAGAAGGCTCTTAGAGCCCTTTTCCAGATTGTTAGGAATTTTTCTTAGGGCGAAGGTAGCGTAGGGCGAAGTACTGCAAATATGATATCTCCCTACGGACCGTAGGTGAGATCCTCCCTACGGACGGTAGGAGAGAAGGCTCTTAGAGCACTTTTTCAGATTGTTAGGAATTTTTCTTAGGGCGAAGGTAGCGTAGGGCGAAGTTCTACATATTGGAATCTCCCTTCGGACGGTAGGTGAGAACCTCCCTACGGACGGTAGGAGAGAAGGCTCTTAGAGCAGTTTTCATAATTGTTAGAAAGGTTTCTTAAGGCGAAGGCAGCGTAGAGCGAAGTACTTAAAATTGGAAATCTCCTTACGGACGGTGCGTGAGGTCCTACCTGACCATCTCTGCCCTTAGAATCTGGCCGGATCAGATTGTGTGAAAAGCCTTAAACGCAGAGCCTCTGTTGTATAATCATGAAATGCGCTGTTAAAATTACAGAAAGAAATCCTCTGAAGCTTCCTCGAGTGGCACCTGATTACGGCAAAATGATATACAATGAGAAAATAGTGAAAAATAGTAATTTTATTTTTGTCCCCTTTTTGGGCAATTTTCACCATTTTTGTATGATTTTTTTTCCATTTTTCATAAAATACTCACGAATCAAAGAAAAACCATGACAACTCTCGGCCACTCACGTTATTCGTGATATATTAAATTTGTTTTTCATCATTCCTTGTAAATTATGCTCCTTTGGGGCAAAGAGAAAGATTGCAAACCCCTTCCATAAGGTGCTACTCACACCAGGCATATTTTTTTACCATTTTTTGCGTCTTCTAGAAGTTTTTATCCATTTTTTCACGTTTCTATGAAATTCTAACGAAAAAAATTAAAGAAAAGGAGAAACTCCCGCTAAATTTTTCGCATCAAAAAACCAGAAATTTCGATCCGCCATTTGAGAGGATCGCACAGGATCCAAATACGAAACGAGTTTACACTCACAGTCGTACTTTGGCGGGTAAAATCTAGTCCCAGTCCCCTGCTTGGAGTCAGTCGTAAGTGGATCGTCGGGGTGATCGGTTCAGTTCGCGGATTAGGTCGTTGGAAGCCCCAACCCGGATCCGTTTTTTTTTTTTTTTTTTTTTTTCAGTTGTCTTCTCTCACTCTCAGTTAGTGTGTGTGTCTGACCATGCTCTGGTGTGGTGAAATGAAAGAGGATAGCAATAGTGAATGTGTGTTTGTGTGTGCAGTGAAGTGAAATTGCTATCCATGTGTTTTTTTCTTTTTGAATTTTTTTTTGAATTTTTGAATTTTTGAATCAATTTCGGGTATCCAAATATTTTTTTTTTCCTTCTTAAAAAATTGGTTCAACTGTGGTAGAGTTTTTAATTCTTTTTGCCGATATTTTGGGAAATATACGAGTATTATACCTGACCTTTAGGTATAATATCATACCCAACATTATAGCATCCCTTTATGGGTATAATTTTGAAACTTTTAGTCTTAGGAAATTTTTTTTCTTTAGGAAATTTTATCTTTTCAGGAAATTTAATTTTTTCAGGAAATTTAATTTTCTTAGGAAATTTGTTTTTTTAGGAAAATTTAATTTTTTAGGGAATTTTAGTTATTTTAGGAAACTTTTTTTAGGTGGTGTTATTATATTTAAAATTAGTTTTTTACCCAATTAATATAATATTGCTGGCTCTTTTAAAAAAGTTGACTTTTAGCAGGTCCACTTACGTAGAGCGCTAAGTAGTTGAGGGCTGTATCACCTGATGACATTCGACGCCAACTCGATGAGATTCGTGTTTGGAGAGGCTACTTTGATGATACCTTCGCATGCGTACTAGGTCCGATAGTGATGTAAACTGAAAAGTCGGCAGCAAATTACGTACATATTCAAACTGAACAAGCCCGAAACAATGCTATACTGTCGTAACTGGCTATGGCTATGGCATAGCTATGCAGTCGCGGCGAAATATCGGTTGCGGGGCAATCAAGCTCTAAGAAATGTGAAATGTTAAGTGCTTAGCGGCATTATCATAATTTTTGGAATGCAGTAGCCGTAGCAACGAGTTTTGATCTACAGTCATCTACGGACCGCAGACGAAGTAGCCCGCAACACATTGTGGACGCCAGATCCTTCTCGAACACAAAAACTATCCTCTCCAACACATTTTCTGCTAAATTGCTCAATTTTGACCACCAAGTTGGTTGATGACTGATTGTCTATTTAATGGGTTACTAGTGTTAAGTTAGGGCTGAGCCATTTGTTTAAAGTCTTAGGGCGAAGTTCTGATAAAAGGGTAGGCGAGAAGGCTCTTAGAGCACTTTTTCAAATAGTTAGAAAGGTTTCTTAAGGCGAAGGCAGCGTAGGGCGAAGTACTTAAAATTGGAAATCTCCCTACGGACGGTAGGTGAGATCCTCCCTACGGATGGTAGGAGAGAAGGCTCTTAGAGCAGTTTGCATAATTGTTAGAAAGATTTCTTAAGGCGAAGTTAGCGTAGGGCGAAATACTGAAAATTGGATATCTCCCTACGGACGGTAGGTGAGATCCTCCCTACGGACGGTAGGAGAGAAGGCTCTTAGAGCACTTTTTCAGATTGTTAGGAATTTTTCTTATGGCGAAGGTAGCGTAGGGCGAAGTACTACATATTGGAATCTCCCTACGGACGGTAGGTGAGATCCTCCCTACGGATGGTAGGAGAGAAGGCTCTTAGAGCAGTTTGCATAATTGTTAGAAAGGTGTCTTAGGGCGAAGGTAGCGTAGGGCGAAATACTGAAAATTGGATATCTCCCTACGGACGGTAGGTGAGATCCTCCCTACGGACGGTAGGAGAGAAGGCTCTTAGAGCACTTTTTCAAATAGTTAGGAAGGTTTCTTAGGGCGAAGGCAGCGTAGGGCGAAGTACTGAAAATTGGAAATCTCCCTACGGACGGTAGGTGAGATCCTCCCTTCGGACGGTAGGAGAGAAGGCTCTTGGAGCAGTTTGCATAATTGTTAGAAAGATTTCTTAAGGCGAAGGTAGCGTAGGGCGAAATACTGAAAATTGGATATCTCCCTACGGACGGTAGGTGAGATCCTCCCTACGGACGGTAGGAGAGAAGGCTCTTAGAGCACTTTTTTAAATAGTTAGGAAGGTTTCTTAGGGCGAAGGCAGCGTAGGGCGAAGTACTGAAAATTGGAAATCTCCCTACGGACGGTAGGTGAGATCCTCCCTATGGACGGTAGGAGAGAAGGCTCTTAGAGCAGTTTGCTTAATTGTTAGAAAGGTTTCTTAGGGCGAAGGTAGCGTAGGGCGAAATACTGAAAATTGGATATCTCCCTACGGACGGTAGGTGAGATCCTCCCTACGGACGGTAGGAGAGAAGGCTCTTAGAGCACTTTTTCAAATAGTTAGGAAGGTTTCTTAGGGCGAAGGCAGCGTAGGGCGAAGTACTGAAAATTGGAAATCTCCCTACGGACGGTAGGTGAGATCCTCCCTTCGGACGGTAGGAGAGAAGGCTCTTGGAGCAGTTTGCATAATTGTTAGAAAGATTTCTTAAGGCGAAGGTAGCGTAGGGCGAAGTACTTAAAATTGGAAATCTCCCTACGGACGGTAGGTGAGATCCTCCCTTCGGACGGTAGGAGAGAAGGCTCTTAGAGCACTTTTTCAGATTGTTAGGAATTTTTCTTAGGGCGAAGGTAGCGTAGGGCGAAGTACTACATATTGGAATCTCCCTACGGACGGTAGGTGAGATCCTCCCTACGGACGGTAGGAGAGAAGGCTCTTAGAGCCCTTTTCCAGATTGTTAGGAATTTTTCTTAGGGCGAAGGTAGCGTAGGGCGAAGTACTGCAAATATGATATCTCCCTACGGACCGTAGGTGAGATCCTCCCTACGGACGGTAGGAGAGAAGGCTCTTAGAGCACTTTTTCAGATTGTTAGGAATTTTTCTTACTGCGAAGGTAGCGTAGGGCGAAGTTCTACATATTGGAATCTCCCTTCGGACGGTAGGTGAGAACCTCCCTACGGACGGTAGGAGAGAAGGCTCTTAGAGCAGTTTTCATAATTGTTAGAAAGGTTTCTTAAGGCGAAGGCAGCGTAGAGCGAAGTACTTAAAATTGGAAATCTCCCTACGGACGGTGCGTGAGGTCCTACCTGACCATCTCTGCCCTTAGAATCTGGCCGGATCAGATTGTGTGAAAAGCCTTAAACGCAGAGCCTCTGTTGTATAATCATGAAATGCGCTGTTAAAATTACAGAAAGAAATCCTCTGAAGCTTCCTCGAGTGGCACCTGATTACGGCAAAATGATATACAATGAGAAAATAGTGAAAAATAGTAATTTCATTTTTGTCCCCTTTTTGGGCAATTTTCACCATTTTTGTATGATTTTTTTTCCATTTTTCATAAAATACTCACGAATCAAAGAAAAACCATGACAACTCTCGGCCACTCACGTTATTCGTGATATATTAAATTTGTTTTTCATCATTCCTTGTAAATTATGCTCCTTTGGGGCAAAGAGAAAGATTGCAAACCCCTTCCATAAGGTGCTACTCACACCAGGCATATTTTTTACCATTTTTTGCGTCTTCTAGAAGTTTTTATCCATTTTTTCACGTTTCTATGAAATTCTAACGAAAAAAATTAAAAAAAAGGAGAAACTCCCGCTAAATTTTTCGCATCAAAAAACCAGAAATTTCGATCCGCCATTTGAGAGGATCGCACAGGATCCAAATACGAAACGAGTTTACACTCACAGTCGTACTTTGGCGGGTAAAATCTAGTCCCAGTCCCCTGCTTGGAGTCAGTCGTAAGTGGATCGTCGGGGTGATCGGTTCAGTTCGCGGATTAGGTCGTTGGAAGCCCCAACCCGGATCCGTTTTTTTTTTTTTTTTTTTTTTTTTTTTTCAGTTGTCTTCTCTCACTCTCAGTTAGTGTGTGTGTCTGACCATGCTCTGGTGTGGTGAAATGAAAGAGGATAGCAATAGTGAATGTGTGTTTGTGTGTGCAGTGAAGTGAAATTGCTATCCATGTGTTTTTTTCTTTTTGAATTTTTTTTTTGAATTTTTGAATTTTTGAATCAATTCACCCTCCCCCCCCCCCCCCCCCTTTCGCGACGGGAGTGTAGTCAGCGGATTTTGTTCGCCGGTTTGGGGCCGCAGTTGTGTGCGTGTGTGCGTGAGTGTGTGTGGTATGCTGTTGTAGCTGTTGTATCCTGTAGTAGCTGTTGTTTCCTGTTGTAGCTGTTGTATCCTGTTGTAGCTGTAGTATCCTGCTGTATGCTGTGGTATGCTGTTATTATACCGGTGAGTGCTAGTCTTAAGTTTTTTTAAACCAAATTTTTCCATATTTTTGCAAAAAGATTTCGGGTATCCAAATATTTTTTTTTTCCTTCTTAAAAAATTGGTTCAACTGTGCTAGATTTTTATTTCTTCTTTTTAATTCTTTTTGCCGATATTTTGGGAAATATACGAGTATTATACCTGACCTTTAGGTATAATATCATACCCAACATTATAGCATCCCTTTATGGGTATAATTTTGAAACTTTTAGTCTTAGGAAATTTTAATTTTTTTAGGAAATTTTTTTTCTTTAGGAAATTTTATCTTTTCAGGAAATTTAATTTTTTCAGGAAATTTAATTTTCTTAGGAAATTTGTTTTTTTAGGAAAATTTAATTTTTTAGGGAATTTTAGTTATTTTAGGAAACTTTTTATAGGTGGTGTTATTATATTTAAAATTAGTTTTTTACCCAATTAATATAATATTGCTGGCTCTTTTAAAGAAGTTGACTTTTAGCAGGTCCACTTACGTAGAGCGCTAAGTAGTTGAGGGCTGTATCACCTGATGACATTCGACGCCAACTCGATGAGATTCGTGTTTGGAGAGGCTACTTTGATGATACCTTCGCATGCGTACTAGGTCCGATAGTGATGTAAACTGAAAAGTCGGCAGCAAATTACGTACATATTCAAACTGAACAAGCCCGAAACAATGCTATACTGTCGTAACTGGCTATGGCTATGGCATAGCTATGCAGTCGCGGCGAAATATCGGTTGCGGGGCAATCAAGCTCTAAGAAATGTGAAATGTTAAGTGCTTAGCGGCATTATCATAATTTTTGGAATGCAGTAGCCGTAGCAACGAGTTTTGATCTACAGTCATCTACGGACCGCAGACGAAGTAGCCCGCAACACATTGTGGACGCCAGATCCTTCTCGAACACAAAAACTATCCTCTCCAACACATTTTCTGCTAAATTGCTCAATTTTGACCACCAAGTTGGTTGATGACTGATTGTCTATTTAATGGGTTACTAGTGTTAAGTTAGGGCTGAGCCATTTGTTTAAAGTCTTAGGGCGAAGTTCTGATAAAAGGGTAGGCGAGAAGGCTCTTAGAGCACTTTTTCAAATAGTTAGAAAGGTTTCTTAAGGCGAAGGCAGCGTAGGGCGAAGTACTTAAAATTGGAAATCTCCCTACGGACGGTAGGTGAGATCCTCCCTACGGATGGTAGGAGAGAAGGCTCTTAGAGCAGTTTGCATAATTGTTAGAAAGATTTCTTAAGGCGAAGTTAGCGTAGGGCGAAATACTGAAAATTGGATATCTCCCTACGGACGGTAGGTGAGATCCTCCCTACGGACGGTAGGAGAGAAGGCTCTTAGAGCACTTTTTCAGATTGTTAGGAATTTTTCTTATGGCGAAGGTAGCGTAGGGCGAAGTACTACATATTGGAATCTCCCTACGGACGGTAGGTGAGATCCTCCCTACGGATGGTAGGAGAGAAGGCTCTTAGAGCAGTTTGCATAATTGTTAGAAAGGTGTCTTAGGGCGAAGGTAGCGTAGGGCGAAATACTGAAAATTGGATATCTCCCTACGGACGGTAGGTGAGATCCTCCCTACGGACGGTAGGAGAGAAGGCTCTTAGAGCACTTTTTCAAATAGTTAGGAAGGTTTCTTAGGGCGAAGGCAGCGTAGGGCGAAGTACTGAAAATTGGAAATCTCCCTACGGACGGTAGGTGAGATCCTCCCTTCGGACGGTAGGAGAGAAGGCTCTTGGAGCAGTTTGCATAATTGTTAGAAAGATTTCTTAAGGCGAAGGTAGCGTAGGGCGAAGTACTTAAAATTGGAAATCTCCCTACGGACGGTAGGTGAGATCCTCCCTTCGGACGGTAGGAGAGAAGGCTCTTGGAGCAGTTTGCATAATTGTTAGAAAGATTTCTTAAGGCGAAGTTAGCGTAGGGCGAAGTACTTAAAATTGGAAATCTCCCTACGGACGGTAGGTGAGATCCTCCCTACGGATGGTAGGAGAGAAGGCTCTTAGAGCAGTTTGCATAATTGTTAGAAAGATTTCTTAAGGCGAAGTTAGCGTAGGGCGAAATACTGAAATTGGATATCTCCCTACGGACGGTAGGTGAGATCCTCCCTACGGACGGTAGGAGAGAAGGCTCTTAGAGCAGTTTGCATAATTGTTAGAAAGGTTTCTTAGGGCGAAGGTAGCGTAGGGCGAAATACTGAAAATTGGATATCTCCCTACGGACGGTAGGTGAGATTCTCCCTACGGACGGTAGGAGAGAAGGCTCTTAGAGCACTTTTTCAAATAGTTAGGAAGGTTTCTTAGGGCGAAGGCAGCGTAGGGCGAAGTACTGAAAATTGGAAATCTCCCTACGGACGGTAGGTGAGATCCTCCCTTCGGACGGTAGGAGAGAAGGCTCTTGGAGCAGTTTGCATAATTGTTAGAAAGATTTCTTAAGGCGAAGTTAGCGTAGGGCGAAGTACTTAAAATTGGAAATCTCCCTACGGACGGTAGGTGAGATCCTCCCTACGGATGGTAGGAGAGAAGGCTCTTAGAGCAGTTTGCATAATTGTTAGAAAGATTTCTTAAGGCGAAGTTAGCGTAGGGCGAAATACTGAAATTGGATATCTCCCTACGGACGGTAGGTGAGATCCTCCCTACGGACGGTAGGAGAGAAGGCTCTTAGAGCAGTTTGCATAATTGTTAGAAAGGTTTCTTAGGGCGAAGGTAGCGTAGGGCGAAATACTGAAAATTGGATATCTCCCTACGGACGGTAGGTGAGATTCTCCCTACGGACGGTAGGAGAGAAGGCTCTTAGAGCACTTTTTCAAATAGTTAGGAAGGTTTCTTAGGGCGAAGGCAGCGTAGGGCGAAGTACTTAAAATTGGAAATCTCCCTACGGACGGTAGGTGAGATCCTCCCTACGGATGGTAGGAGAGAAGGCTCTTAGAGCAGTTTGCATAATTGTTAGAAAGATTTCTTAAGGCGAAGTTAGCGTAGGGCGAAATACTGAAATTGGATATCTCCCTACGGACGGTAGGTGAGATCCTCCCTACGGACGGTAGGAGAGAAGGCTCTTAGAGCAGTTTGCATAATTGTTAGAAAGGTTTCTTAGGGCGAAGGTAGCGTAGGGCGAAATACTGAAAATTGGATATCTCCCTACGGACGGTAGGTGAGATTCTCCCTACGGACGGTAGGAGAGAAGGCTCTTAGAGCACTTTTTCAAATAGTTAGGAAGGTTTCTTAGGGCGAAGGCAGCGTAGGGCGAAGTACTGAAAATTGGAAATCTCCCTACGGACGGTAGGTGAGATCCTCCCTTCGGACGGTAGGAGAGAAGGCTCTTGGAGCAGTTTGCATAATTGTTAGAAAGATTTCTTAAGGCGAAGTTAGCGTAGGGCGAAGTACTTAAAATTGGAAATCTCCCTACGGACGGTAGGTGAGATCCTCCCTTCGGACGGTAGGAGAGAAGGCTC
The DNA here is from genome assembly GCA_946965025.1 of Blera fallax. Classification (NCBI taxonomy): domain Eukaryota; kingdom Metazoa; phylum Arthropoda; class Insecta; order Diptera; family Syrphidae; genus Blera; species Blera fallax. The sequence goes on from OX337245.1 coordinate 45,656,653, forward strand.
TTGGAGCAGTTTGCATAATTGTTAGAAAGATTTCTTAAGGCGAAGGTAGCGTAGGGCGAAGTACTTAAAATTGGAAATCTCCCTACGGACGGTAGGTGAGATCCTCCCTTCGGACGGTAGGAGAGAAGGCTCTTAGAGCACTTTTTCAGATTGTTAGGAATTTTTCTTAGGGCGAAGGTAGCGTAGGGCGAAGTACTACATATTGGAATCTCCCTACGGACGGTAGGTGAGATCCTCCCTACGGACGGTAGGAGAGAAGGCTCTTAGAGCCCTTTTCCAGATTGTTAGGAATTTTTCTTAGGGCGAAGGTAGCGTAGGGCGAAGTACTGCAAATATGATATCTCCCTACGGACCGTAGGTGAGATCCTCCCTACGGACGGTAGGAGAGAAGGCTCTTAGAGCACTTTTTCAGATTGTTAGGAATTTTTCTTAGGGCGAAGGTAGCGTAGGGCGAAGTTCTACATATTGGAATCTCCCTTCGGACGGTAGGTGAGAACCTCCCTACGGACGGTAGGAGAGAAGGCTCTTAGAGCAGTTTCCATAATTGTTAGAAAGGTTTCTTAAGGCGAAGGCAGCGTAGAGCGAAGTACTTAAAATTGGAAATCTCCCTACGGACGGTGCGTGAGGTCCTACCTGACCATCTCTGCCCTTAGAATCTGGCCGGATCAGATTGTGTGAAAAGCCTTAAACGCAGAGCCTCTGTTGTATAATCATGAAATGCGCTGTTAAAATTACAGAAAGAAATCCTCTGAAGCTTCCTCGAGTGGCACCTGATTACGGCAAAATGATATACAATGAGAAAATAGTGAAAAATAGTAATTTTATTTTTGTCCCCTTTTTGGGCAATTTTCACCATTTTTGTATGATTTTTTTTCCATTTTTCATAAAATACTCACGAATCAAAGAAAAACCATGACAACTCTCGGCCACTCACGTTATTCGTGATATATTAAATTTGTTTTTCATCATTCCTTGTAAATTATGCTCCTTTGGGGCAAAGAGAAAGATTGCAAACCTCTTCCATAAGGTGCTACTCACACCAGGCATATTTTTTTACCATTTTTTGCGTCTTCTAGAAGTTTTTATCCATTTTTTCACGTTTCTATGAAATTCTAACGAAAAAAATTAAAAAAAAGGAGAAACTCCCGCTAAATTTTTCGCATCAAAAAACCAGAAATTTCGATCCGCCATTTGAGAGGATCGCACAGGATCCAAATACGAAACGAGTTTACACTCACAGTCGTACTTTGGCGGGTAAAATCTAGTCCCAGTCCCCTGCTTGGAGTCAGTCGTAAGTGGATCGTCGGGGTGATCGGTTCAGTTCGCGGATTAGGTCGTTGGAAGCCCCAACCCGGATCCGTTTTTTTTTTTTTTTTTTTTTTCAGTTGTCTTCTCTCACTCTCAGTTAGTGTGTGTGTCTGACCATGCTCTGGTGTGGTGAAATGAAAGAGGATAGCAATAGTGAATGTGTGTTTGTGTGTGCAGTGAAGTGAAATTGCTATCCATGTGTTTTTTTCTTTTTGAATTTTTTTTTGAATTTTTGAATTTTTGAATCAATTTCGGGTATCCAAATATTTTTTTTTTCCTTCTTAAAAAATTGGTTCAACTGTGGTAGAGTTTTTAATTCTTTTTGCCGATATTTTGGGAAATATACGAGTATTATACCTGACCTTTAGGTATAATATCATACCCAACATTATAGCATCCCTTTATGGGTATAATTTTGAAACTTTTAGTCTTAGGAAATTTTAATTTTTTTAGGAAATTTTTTTTCTTTAGGAAATTTTATCTTTTCAGGAAATTTAATTTTTTCAGGAAATTTAATTTTCTTAGGAAATTTGTTTTTTTAGGAAAATTTAATTTTTTAGGGAATTTTAGTTATTTTAGGAAACTTTTTATAGGTGGTGTTATTATATTTAAAATTAGTTTTTTACCCAATTAATATAATATTGCTGGCTCTTTTAAAGAAGTTGACTTGTAGCAGGTCCACTTACGTAGAGCGCTAAGTAGTTGAGGGCTGTATCACCTGATGACATTCGACGCCAACTCGATGAGATTCGTGTTTGGAGAGGCTACTTTGATGATACCTTCGCATGCGTACTAGGTCCGATAGTGATGTAAACTGAAAAGTCGGCAGCAAATTACGTACATATTCAAACTGAACAAGCCCGAAACAATGCTATACTGTCGTAACTGGCTATGGCTATGGCATAGCTATGCAGTCGCGGCGAAATATCGGTTGCGGGGCAATCAAGCTCTAAGAAATGTGAAATGTTAAGTGCTTAGCGGCATTATCATAATTTTTGGAATGCAGTAGCCGTAGCAACGAGTTTTGATCTACAGTCATCTACGGACCGCAGACGAAGTAGCCCGCAACACATTGTGGACGCCAGATCCTTCTCGAACACAAAAACTATCCTCTCCAACACATTTTCTGCTAAATTGCTCAATTTTGACCACCAAGTTGGTTGATGACTGATTGTCTATTTAATGGGTTACTAGTGTTAAGTTAGGGCTGAGCCATTTGTTTAAAGTCTTAGGGCGAAGTTCTGATAAAAGGGTAGGCGAGAAGGCTCTTAGAGCACTTTTTCAAATAGTTAGAAAGGTTTCTTAAGGCGAAGGCAGCGTAGGGCGAAGTACTTAAAATTGGAAATCTCCCTACGGACGGTAGGTGAGATCCTCCCTACGGATGGTAGGAGAGAAGGCTCTTAGAGCAGTTTGCATAATTGTTAGAAAGATTTCTTAAGGCGAAGTTAGCGTAGGGCGAAATACTGAAAATTGGATATCTCCCTACGGACGGTAGGTGAGATCCTCCCTACGGACGGTAGGAGAGAAGGCTCTTAGAGCACTTTTTCAGATTGTTAGGAATTTTTCTTATGGCGAAGGTAGCGTAGGGCGAAGTACTACATATTGGAATCTCCCTACGGACGGTAGGTGAGATCCTCCCTACGGATGGTAGGAGAGAAGGCTCTTAGAGCAGTTTGCATAATTGTTAGAAAGGTGTCTTAGGGCGAAGGTAGCGTAGGGCGAAATACTGAAAATTGGATATCTCCCTACGGACGGTAGGTGAGATCCTCCCTACGGACGGTAGGAGAGAAGGCTCTTAGAGCACTTTTTCAAATAGTTAGGAAGGTTTCTTAGGGCGAAGGCAGCGTAGGGCGAAGTACTACATATTGGAATCTCCCTACGGACGGTAGGTGAGAACCTCCCTACGGACGGTAGGTGAGAACCTCCCTACGGACGGTAGGAGAGAAGGCTCTTAGAGCAGTTTTCATAATTGTTAGAAAGGTTTCTTAAGGCGAAGGCAGCGTAGAGTGAAGTACTTAAAATTGGAAATCTCCTTACGGACGGTGCGTGAGGTCCTACCTGACCATCTCTGCCCTTAGAATCTGGCCGGATCAGATTGTGTGAAAAGCCTTAAACGCAGAGCCTCTGTTGTATAATCATGAAATGCGCTGTTAAAATTACAGAAAGAAATCCTCTGAAGCTTCCTCGAGTGGCACCTGATTACGGCAAAATGATATACAATGAGAAAATAGTGAAAAATAGTAATTTTATTTTTGTCCCCTTTTTGGGCAATTTTCACCATTTTTGTATGATTTTTTTTCCATTTTTCATAAAATACTCACGAATCAAAGAAAAACCATGACAACTCTCGGCCACTCACGTTATTCGTGATATATTAAATTTGTTTTTCATCATTCCTTGTAAATTATGCTCCTTTGGGGCAAAGAGAAAGATTGCAAACCCCTTCCATAAGGTGCTACTCACACCAGGCATATTTTTTTACCATTTTTTGCGTCTTCTAGAAGTTTTTATCCATTTTTTCACGTTTCTATGAAATTCTAACGAAAAAAATTAAAAAAAAGGAGAAACTCCCGCTAAATTTTTCGCATCAAAAAACCAGAAATTTCGATCCGCCATTTGAGAGGATCGCACAGGATCCAAATACGAAACGAGTTTACACTCACAGTCGTACTTTGGCGGGTAAAATCTAGTCCCAGTCCCCTGCTTGGAGTCAGTCGTAAGTGGATCGTCGGGGTGATCGGTTCAGTTCGCGGATTAGGTCGTTGGAAGCCCCAACCCGGATCCGTTTTTTTTTTTTTTTTTTTTTTTTTCAGTTGTCTTCTCTCACTCTCAGTTAGTGTGTGTGTCTGACCATGCTCTGGTGTGGTGAAATGAAAGAGGATAGCAATAGTGAATGTGTGTTTGTGTGTGCAGTGAAGTGAAATTGCTATCCATGTGTTTTTTTCTTTTTGAATTTTTTTTTTGAATTTTTGAATTTTTGAATCAATTCACCCTCCCCCCCCCCCCCCCTTTCGCGACGGGAGTGTAGTCAGCGGATTTTGTTCGCCGGTTTGGGGCCGCAGTCGTGTGCGTGTGTGCGTGAGTGTGTGTGGTATGCTGTTGTAGCTGTTGTATCCTGTAGTAGCTGTTGTTTCCTGTTGTAGCTGTTGTATCCTGTTGTAGCTGTAGTATCCTGCTGTATGCTGTGGTATGCTGTTATTATACCGGTGAGTGCTAGTCTTAAGTTTTTTTAAACCAAATTTTTCCATATTTTTGCAAAAAGATTTCGGGTATCCAAATATTTTTTTTTTCCTTCTTAAAAAATTGGTTCAACTGTGCTAGAGTTTTTAATTCTTTTTGCCGATATTTTGGGAAATATACGAGTATTATACCTGACCTTTAGGTATAATATCATACCCAACATTATAGCATCCCTTTATGGGTATAATTTTGAAACTTTTAGTCTTAGGAAATTTTAATTTTTTTAGGAAATTTTTTTTCTTTAGGAAATTTTATCTTTTCAGGAAATTTAATTTTTTCAGGAAATTTAATTTTCTTAGGAAATTTGTTTTTTTAGGAAAATTTAATTTTTTAGGGAATTTTAGTTATTTTAGGAAACTTTTTATAGGTGGTGTTATTATATTTAAAATTAGTTTTTTACCCAATTAATATAATATTGCTGGCTCTTTTAAAGAAGTTGACTTTTAGCAGGTCCACTTACGTAGAGCGCTAAGTAGTTGAGGGCTGTATCACCTGATGACATTCGACGCCAACTCGATGAGATTCGTGTTTGGAGAGGCTACTTTGATGATACCTTCGCATGCGTACTAGGTCCGATAGTGATGTAAACTGAAAAGTCGGCAGCAAATTACGTACATATTCAAACTGAACAAGCCCGAAACAATGCTATACTGTCGTAACTGGCTATGGCTATGGCATAGCTATGCAGTCGCGGCGAAATATCGGTTGCGGGGCAATCAAGCTCTAAGAAATGTGAAATGTTAAGTGCTTAGCGGCATTATCATAATTTTTGGAATGCAGTAGCCGTAGCAACGAGTTTTGATCTACAGTCATCTACGGACCGCAGACGAAGTAGCCCGCAACACATTGTGGACGCCAGATCCTTCTCGAACACAAAAACTATCCTCTCCAACACATTTTCTGCTAAATTGCTCAATTTTGACCACCAAGTTGGTTGATGACTGATTGTCTATTTAATGGGTTACTAGTGTTAAGTTAGGGCTGAGCCATTTGTTTAAAGTCTTAGGGCGAAGTTCTGATAAAAGGGTAGGCGAGAAGGCTCTTAGAGCACTTTTTCAAATAGTTAGAAAGGTTTCTTAAGGCGAAGGCAGCGTAGGGCGAAGTACTTAAAATTGGAAATCTCCCTACGGACGGTAGGTGAGATCCTCCCTACGGATGGTAGGAGAGAAGGCTCTTAGAGCAGTTTGCATAATTGTTAGAAAGATTTCTTAAGGCGAAGTTAGCGTAGGGCGAAATACTGAAAATTGGATATCTCCCTACGGACGGTAGGTGAGATCCTCCCTACGGACGGTAGGAGAGAAGGCTCTTAGAGCACTTTTTCAGATTGTTAGGAATTTTTCTTAGGGCGAAGGTAGCGTAGGGCGAAGTACTGCAAATTAGATATTTCCTCACGGACGGTAGGTGAGATCCTCCCTACGGACGGTAGGAGAGAAGGCTCTTAGAGCAGTTTGCATAATTGTTAGAAAGATTTCTTAAGGCGAAGTTAGCGTAGGGCGAAATACTGAAAATTGGATATCTCCCTACGGACGGTAGGTGAGATCCTCCCTACGGACGGTAGGAGAGAAGGCTCTTAGAGCAGTTTGCATAATTGTTAGAAAGATTTCTTAAGGCGAAGGTAGCGTAGGGCGAAGTACTGCAAATATGATATCTCCCTACGGACGGTAGGTGAGATCCTCCCTACGGACGGTAGGAGAGAAGGCTCTTAGAGCACTACATATTGGAATCTCCCTACGGACGGTAGGTGAGAAGGCTCTTAGAGCACTTTTTCAGATTGTTAGGAATTTTTCTTAGGGCGAAGGTAGCGTAGGGCGAAGTACTGCAAATTTGATATCTCCCTACGGACGGTAGGAGAGAAGGCTCTTAGAGCACTTTTTCAGATTGTTAGCAATTTTTCTTAGGGCGAAGGAAGCGTAGGGCGAAGTACTGCAAATTAGATATTTCCCCACGGACGGTAGGTGAGATCCTCCCTACGGACGGTAGGAGAGAAGGCTCTTAGAGCAGTTTGCATAATTGTTAGAAAGATTTCTTAAGGCGAAGGTAGCGTAGGGCGAAGTACTGCAAATATGATATCTCCCTACGGGCGGTAGGTGAGATCCTCCCTACGGACGGTAGGAGAGGATGCTCTTAGAGCACTTTTTCAGATTGTTAGGAATTTTTCTTAGGGCGAAGGTAGCGTAGGGCGAAGTACTGCAAATTAGCTATCTCCCCACGGACGGTAGGCGAGAGCCTCCCTACGAACGGTAGGTGAGATTCTCCCTACGGACGGTAGGAGAGAAGGCTCTTAGAGCACTTTTGCAAATAGTTAGGAATGTTTCTTAAGGCGAAGGTAGCGTAGGGCGAAGTACTGAAAATTCGAAATCTCCCTACGGTCGGTATTTGAGATCCTCCCTACGGACGGTAGGGGAGTAGGCTCTTAGAGCACTTTTTCAGATTGTTAGGAATTTTTCTTAGGGCGAAGGTAGCGTAGGGCGAAGTACTACATATTGGAATCTCCCTACGGACGGTAGGTGAGAAGGCTCTTAGAGCACTTTTTCAGATTGTTAGGAATTTTTCTTAGGGCGAAGGTAGCGTAGGGCGAAGTACTACATATTGGAATCTCCCTACGGACGGTAGGTGAGATCCTCCCTACGGACGGTAGGAGAGAAGGCTCTTAGAGCACTTTTTCAGATTGTTAGGAATTTTTCTAGGAATTTTATTAGGTAGGTGAGATCCTCCCTACGGACGGTAGGTGAGTTCCTCCCTACGGACGGTAGGAGAGAAGGCTCTTAGAGCAGTTTGCATAATTGTTAGAAAGGTTTCTTAGGGCGAAGGTAGCGTAGGGCGAAATACTGCAATTGGAATCTCATTACGGACTTTAGGAGAGAAGGCTCTTAGAGCAGTTTGCATAATTGTTAGAAAGATTTCTTAAGGCGAAGGTAGCGTAGGGCGAAATAATGAAAAATGGATATCTCCCTACGGACGGTAGGTGAGATCCTCCCTTCGGACGGTAGGAGAGAAGGCTCTTAGAGCACTTTTTCAGATTGTTAGGAATTTTTCTTAGGGCGAAGGCAGCGTAGGGCGAAGTACTGAAAATTCGAAATCTCCCTACGGACGGTAGGTGAGATCCTCCCTACGGACGGTAGGAGAGAAGGCTCTTAGAGCAGTCTGCATAATTGTTAGAAAGATTTCTTAAGGCGAAGGTAGCGTAGGGCGAAATAATGAAAAATGGATATCTCCCTACGGACGGTAGGAGAGAAGGCTCTTAGAGCACTTTTTCAGATTGTTAGGAATTTTTCTTAGGGCGAAGGTAGCGTAGGGCGAAGTACTACATATTGGAATCTCCCTACGGACGGTAGGTGAGAACCTCCCTACGGACGGTAGGAGAGAAGGCTCTTAGAGCACTTTTTCAGATTGTTAGGAATTTTTCTTAGGGCGAAGGTAGCGTAGGGCGAAGTACTACATATTGGAATCTCCTTACGGACGGTAGGTGAGATCCTCCCTACGGACGGTAGGAAAAAAGGTTCTTAGAGCACTTTTTCAGATTGTTAGAAATTTTTCTTTGGGCGAAGGTAGCGTAGGGCGAAGTACTGCAAATTAGATATCTCCCCACGGACGGTAGGTGAGAACCTCCCTACGGACGGTAGGAGAGAAGGCTCTTAGAGCACTTTTTCAGATCGTTAGGAATTTTTCTTAGGGCGAAGGTAGCGTAGGGCGAAGTAGTACATATTGGAATCTCCCTACGGACGGTAGGTGAGATCCTCCCTACGGACGGTAGGAGAGGAGGCTCTTAGAGCACTTTTTCAGATCGATAGGAATTTTTCTTAGGGCGAAGGTAGCGTAGGGCGAAGTAGTACATATTGGAATCTCCCTACGGACGGTAGGTGAGATCCTCCCTACGGACGGTATAAAAAAAGGTTCTTAGAGCACTTTTTCAGATTGTTAGAAATTTTTCTTTGGGCGAAGGTAGCGTAGGGCGAAGTACTGCAAATTAGATATCTCCCCACGGACGGTAGGTGAGATCCTCCCTACGGACGGTAGGAGCGAAGGCTCTTAGAGCACTTTTTCAGATTGTTAGGAATTTTTCTTAGGGCGAAGGTAGCGCAGGGCGAAGTACTGCAAATATGATATCTCCCTACGGACGGTAGGTGAGATCCTCCCTACGGACGGTAAAAAAAAAAGGTTCTTAGAGCACTTTTTCAGATTGTTAGAAATTTTTCTTTGGGCGAAGGTAGCGTAGGGCGAAGTACTGCAAATTAGATATCTCCCCAGGGACGGTAGGTGAGAACCTCCCTACGGACGGTAGGAGAGAAGGCTCTTAGAGCACTTTTTCAGATTGTTAGGAATTTTTCTTAGGGCGAAGGTAGCGTAGGGCGAAGTACTACATATTGGAATCTCCTTACGGACGGTAGGTGAGATCCTCCCTACGGACGGTAGGTGAGATCGTCCCTACGGAAGGTAGGAGAGAAGGCTCTTAGAGCACTTTTTCAAGTAGTTAGAAAGGTTTCTTAGGGCGAAGGAAGCGTAGGGCGAAGTACTGCAAATTAGATATTTCCCCACGGACGGTAGGTGAAATCCTCCCTACGGACGGTAGGAGAGAAGGCTCTTAGAGCAGTTTGCATAATTGTTAGAAAGATTTCTTAAGGCGAAGGTAGCGTAGGGCGAAGTACTGCAAATATGATATCTCCCTACGGACGGTAGGTGAGATCCTCCCTACGGACGGTAGGAGAGAAGGCTCTTAGAGCACTTTTTCAGATTGTTAGAAATTTTTCTTAGGGCGAAGCTAGCGTAGGGCGAAGTACTGCAAATTTGATATCTCCCTACGGACGGTAGGAGAGAAGGCTCTTAGAGCACTTTTTCAGATTGTTAGGAATTTTTCTTAGGGCGAAGGAAGCGTAGGGCGAAGTACTGCAAATTAGATATTTCCTCACGGACGGTAGGTGAGATCCTCCCTACGGACGGTAGGAGAGAAGGCTCTTAGAGCAGTTTGCATAATTGTTAGAAAGATTTCTTAAGGCGAAGGTAGCGTAGGGCGAAGTACTGCAAATATGATATCTCCCTACGGACGGTAGGTGAGATCCTCCCTACGGACGGTAGGAGAGAAGGCTCTTAGAGCACTTTTTCAGATTGTTAGGAATTTTTCTTAGGGCGAAGGTAGCGTAGGGCGAAGTACTGCAAATTAGCTATCTCCCCACGGACGGTAGGCGAGAGCCTCCCTACGAACGGTAGGTGAGATCCTCCCTACGGACGGTAGGAGAGAAGGCTCTTAGAGCACTTTTTCAAATAGTTAGGAAGGTTTCTTAAGGCGAAGGTAGCGTAGGGCGAAGTACTGAAAATTCGAAATCTCCCTACGGGCGGTAGGTGAGATCCTCCCTACGGACGGTAGGAGAGAAGGCTCTTAGAGCACTTTTTCAGATTGTTAGGAATTTTTCTTAGGGCGAAGGTAGCGTAGGGCGAAGTACTGCAAATTTGATATCTCCCTACGGACGGTAGGAGAGGAGGCTCTTAGAGCACTTTTTCAGATTGTTAGGAATTTTTCTTAGGGCGAAGGAAGCGTAGGGCGAAGTACTGCAAATTAGATATTTCCCCACGGACGGTAGGTGAGATCCTCCCTACGGACGGTAGGAGAGAAGGCTCTTAGAGCACTTTTTCAGATTGTTAGGAATTTTTCTTAGGGCGAAGGTAGCGTAGGGCGAAGTACTACATATTGGAATCTCCCTACGGACGGTAGGTGAGAACCTCCCTACGGACGGTAGGAGAGAAGGCTCTTAGAGCACTTTTTCAGATTGTTAGGAATTTTTCTTAGGGCGAAGGTAGCGTAGGGCGAAGTACTACATATTGGAATCTCCTTACGGACGGTAGGTGAGATCCTCCCTACGGACGGTAGAAGAGAAGGCTCTTAGAGCACTTTTTCAAGTAGTTAGGAAGGTTTCTTAGGGCGAAGGAAGCGTAGGGCGAAGTACTGCAAATTAGATATTTCCCCACGGACGGTAGGTGACATCCTCCCTACGGACGGTAGGAGAGAAGGCTCTTAGAGCACTTTTTCAGATTGTTAGGAATTTTTCTTAGGGCGAAGGTAGCGTAGGGCGAAGTACTGCAAATTAGCTATCTCCCCACGGACGGTAGGCGAGAGCCTCCCTACGAACGGTAGGTGAGATCCTCCCTACGGACGGTAGGAGAGAAGGCTCTTAGAGCACTTTTTCAGATTGTTAGGAATTTTTCTTAGGGCGAAGGTAGCGTAGGGCGAAGTACTACATATTGGAATCTCCCTACGGACGGTAGGTGAGAAGGCTCTTAGAGCACTTTTTCAGATTGTTAGGAATTTTTCTTAGGGCGAAGGTAGCGTAGGGCGAAGTACTGCAAATTTGATATCTCCCTACGGACGGTAGGAGAGAAGGCTCTTAGAGCACTTTTTCAGATTGTTAGCAATTTTTCTTAGGGCGAAGGAAGCGTAGGGCGAAGTACTGCAAATTAGATATTTCCCCACGGACGGTAGGTGAGATCCTCCCTACGGACGGTAGGAGAGAAGGCTCTTAGAGCAGTTTGCATAATTGTTAGAAAGATTTCTTAAGGCGAAGGTAGCGTAGGGCGAAGTACTGCAAATATGATATCTCCCTACGGGCGGTAGGTGAGATCCTCCCTACGGACGGTAGGAGAGGATGCTCTTAGAGCACTTTTTCAGATTGTTAGGAATTTTTCTTAGGGCGAAGGTAGCGTAGGGCGAAGTACTGCAAATTAGCTATCTCCCCACGGACGGTAGGCGAGAGCCTCCCTACGAACGGTAGGTGAGATTCTCCCTACGGACGGTAGGAGAGAAGGCTCTTAGAGCACTTTTGCAAATAGTTAGGAATGTTTCTTAAGGCGAAGGTAGCGTAGGGCGAAGTACTGAAAATTCGAAATCTCCCTACGGTCGGTATTTGAGATCCTCCCTACGGACGGTAGGGGAGTAGGCTCTTAGAGCACTTTTTCAGATTGTTATTAATTTTTCTTAGGGCGAAGGTAGCGTAGGGCGAAGTACTACATATTGGAATCTCCCTACGGACGGTAGGTGAGAAGGCTCTTAGAGCACTTTTTCAGATTGTTAGGAATTTTTCTTAGGGCGAAGGTAGCGTAGGGCGAAGTACTACATATTGGAATCTCCCTACGGACGGTAGGTGAGATCCTCCCTACGGACGGTAGGAGAGAAGGCTCTTAGAGCACTTTTCAGATTGTTAGGAATTTTTCTAGGAATTTTTCTAGGTAGGTGAGATCCTCCCTACGGACGGTAGGTGAGTTCCTCCCTACGGACGGTAGGAGAGAGCCTCCCTACGAACGGTAGGTGAGATCCTCCCTACGGACGGTAGGAGAGAAGGCTCTTAGAGCACTTTTTCAAATAGTTAGGAAGGTTTCTTAAGGCGAAGGTAGCGTAGGGCGAAGTACTGAAAATTCGAAATCTCCCTACGGGCGGTAGGTGAGATCCTCCCTACGGACGGTAGGGGAGTAGGCTCTTAGAGCACTTTTTCAGATTGTTAGGGATTTTTCTTAGGGCGAAGGTAGCGTAGGGCGAAGTACTGCAAATTTGATATCTCCCTACGGACGGTAGGAGAGGAGGCTCTTAGAGCACTTTTTCAGATTGTTAGGAATTTTTCTTAGGGCGAAGGAAGCGTAGGGCGAAGTACTGCAAATTAGATATTTCCCCACGGACGGTAGGTGAGATCCTCCCTACGGACGGTAGGAGAGAAGGCTCTTAGAGCACTTTTTCAGATTGTTAGGAATTTTTCTTAGGGCGAAGGTAGCGTAGGGCGAAGTACTACATATTGGAATCTCCCTACGGACGGTAGGTGAGAACCTCCCTACGGACGGTAGGAGAGAAGGCTCTTAGAGCACTTTTTCAGATTGTTAGGAATTTTTCTTAGGGCGAAGGTAGCGTAGGGCGAAGTACTACATATTGGAATCTCCTTACGGACGGTAGGTGAGATCCTCCCTACGGACGGTAGGAGAGAAGGCTCTTAGAGCACTTTTTCAAGTAGTTAGGAAGGTTTCTTAGGGCGAAGGAAGCGTAGGGCGAAGTACTGCAAATTAGATATTTCCCCACGGACGGTAGGTGACATCCTCCCTACGGACGGTAGGAGAGAAGGCTCTTAGAGCACTTTTTCAGATTGTTAGGAATTTTTCTTAGGGCGAAGGTAGCGTAGGGCGAAGTACTGCAAATTAGCTATCTCCCCACGGACGGTAGGCGAGAGCCTCCCTACGAACGGTAGGTGAGATCCTCCCTACGGACGGTAGGAGAGAAGGCTCTTAGAGCACTTTTTCAGATTGTTAGGAATTTTTCTTAGGGCGAAGGTAGCGTAGGGCGAAGTACTACATATTGGAATCTCCCTACGGACGGTAGGTGAGAAGGCTCTTAGAGCACTTTTTCAGATTGTTAGGAATTTTTCTTAGGGCGAAGGTAGCGTAGGGCGAAGTACTGCAAATTTGATATCTCCCTACGGACGGTAGGAGAGAAGGCTCTTAGAGCACTTTTTCAGATTGTTAGCAATTTTTCTTAGGGCGAAGGAAGCGTAGGGCGAAGTACTGCAAATTAGATATTTCCCCACGGACGGTAGGTGAGATCCTCCCTACGGACGGTAGGAGAGAAGGCTCTTAGAGCAGTTTGCATAATTGTTAGAAAGATTTCTTAAGGCGAAGGTAGCGTAGGGCGAAGTACTGCAAATATGATATCTCCCTACGGGCGGTAGGTGAGATCCTCCCTACGGACGGTAGGAGAGGATGCTCTTAGAGCACTTTTTCAGATTGTTAGGAATTTTTCTTAGGGCGAAGGTAGCGTAGGGCGAAGTACTGCAAATTAGCTATCTCCCCACGGACGGTAGGCGAGAGCCTCCCTACGAACGGTAGGTGAGATTCTCCCTACGGACGGTAGGAGAGAAGGCTCTTAGAGCACTTTTGCAAATAGTTAGGAATGTTTCTTAAGGCGAAGGTAGCGTAGGGCGAAGTACTGAAAATTCGAAATCTCCCTACGGTCGGTATTTGAGATCCTCCCTACGGACGGTAGGGGAGTAGGCTCTTAGAGCACTTTTTCAGATTGTTATTAATTTTTCTTAGGGCGAAGGTAGCGTAGGGCGAAGTACTACATATTGGAATCTCCCTACGGACGGTAGGTGAGAAGGCTCTTAGAGCACTTTTTCAGATTGTTAGGAATTTTTCTTAGGGCGAAGGTAGCGTAGGGCGAAGTACTACATATTGGAATCTCCCTACGGACGGTAGGTGAGATCCTCCCTACGGACGGTAGGAGAGAAGGCTCTTGGAGCACTTTTTCAGATTGTTAGGAATTTTTCTAGGAATTTTTCTAGGTAGGTGAGATCCTCCCTACGGACGGTAGGTGAGTTCCTCCCTACGGACGGTAGGAGAGAAGGCTCTTAGAGCAGTTTGCATAATTGTTAGAAAGGTTTCTTAGGGCGAAGGTAGCGTAGGGCGAAATACTGCAATTGGATATCTCCCTACGGACGGTAGGTGAGATCCTCCCTTCGGACGGTAGGAGAGAAGGCTCTTAGAGCACTTTTTCAGATTGTTAGGAATTTTTCTTAGGGCGAAGGTAGCGTAGGGCGAAGTACTACATATTGGAATCTCCCTACGGACTTTAGGAGAGAAGGCTCTTAGAGCAGTTTGCATAATTGTTAGAAAGATTTCTTAAGGCGAAGGTAGCGTAGGGCGAAATAATGAAAAATGGATATCTCCCTACGGACGGTAGGTGAGATCCTCCCTTCGGATGGTAGGAGAGAAGGCTCTTAGAGCACTTTTTCAGATTGTTAGGAATTTTTCTTAGGGCGAAGGCAGCGTAGGGCGAAGTACTGAAAATTCGAAATCTCCCTACGGACGGTAGGTGAGATCATCCCTACGGACGGTAGGAGAGAAGGCTCTTAGAGCAGTCTGCATAATTGTTAGAAAGATTTCTTAAGGCGAAGGTAGCGTAGGGCGAAATAATGAAAAATGGATATCTCCCTACGGACGGTAGGAGAGAAGGCTCTTAGAGCACTTTTTCAGATTGTTAGGAATTTTTCTTAGGGCGAAGGTAGCGCAGGGCGAAGTACTGCAAATATGATATCTCCCTACGGACGGTAGGTGAGATCCTCCCTACGGACGGTAGGAAAAAAGGTTCTTAGAGCACTTTTTCAGATTGTTAGAAATTTTTCTTTGGGCGAAGGTAGCGTAGGGCGAAGTACTGCAAATTAGATATCTCCCCACGGACGGTAGGTGAGAACCTCCCTACGGACGGTAGGAGAGAAGGCTCTTAGAGCACTTTTTCAGATCGTTAGGAATTTTTCTTAGGGCGAAGGTAGCGTAGGGCGAAGTAGTACATATTGGAATCTCCCTACGGACGGTAGGTGAGATCCTCCCTACGGACGGTAGGAGAGAAGGCTCTTAGAGCACTTTTTCAGATCGTTAGGAATTTTTCTTAGGGCGAAGGTAGCGTAGGGCGAAGTAGTACATATTGGAATCTCCCTACGGACGGTAGGTGAGATCCTCCCTACGGACGGTATAAAAAAAGGTTCTTAGAGCACTTTTTCAGATTGTTAGAAATTTTTCTTTGGGCGAAGGTAGCGTAGGGCGAAGTACTGCAAATTAGATATCTCCCCACGGACGGTAGGTGAGATCCTCCCTACGGACGGTAGGAGAGAAGGCTCTTAGAGCACTTTTTCAGATTGTTAGGAATTTTTCTTAGGGCGAAGGTAGCGCAGGGCGAAGTACTGCAAATATGATATCTCCCTACGGACGGTAGGTGAGATCCTCCCTACGGACGGTAAAAAAAAAGGTTCTTAGAGCACTTTTTCAGATTGTTAGAAATTTTTCTTTGGGCGAAGGTAGCGTAGGGCGAAGTACTGCAAATTAGATATCTCCCCAGGGACGGTAGGTGAGAACCTCCCTACGGACGGTAGGAGAGAAGGCTCTTAGAGCACTTTTTCAGATCGTTAGGAATTTTTCTTATAGCGAAGGTAGCGTAGGGCGAAGTACTGCAAATATGATATCTCCCTACGGACGGTAGGTGAGATCCTCTCTACGGACGGTAGGAGAGATCCTCCCTACGAACGGTAGGAGAGTAGGCTCTTAGAACATATCAACCAATTGTAACAAAACAATTAGTTCAGTGTACTCACATAGAATGGGTACACTGCACTGAGTACACTCAGTACACTGTGTGCACTCAGTACTTCACTTATGATTGTTGAAGAATTGATATAAGATAATTTTACGTGGGAGTAAAGGGGAATGAAGCAGCTTACAAAATAGCTAGAAAAAGATCAGAAATCGTATTCACTAAGACGGGACAATTTTGAGGGCTGCAGCCGCATACGATACTGGAAAAACTAAGAAAAGAAGAATACGCAATAGAGCGAAACTCTGGAAGAAACTCCCTTAACTTAGATAGGCCAAAGAAATTCTCAGGTATTATAACCGGAAAAGAAGTAAGGTCTGCACAAGCATCAACAAGAACCGCAAGAATGTTAATAACTGAGTAAGATACCCGAAGAATTGAGATCCCAGGGGCCTCATGATTATTCTACCATATCTCCCTCCATGCTTCCATAAAGCGACTTTTTAGTTAACATTTTTTAAAGTGAAGAACATAAAATACAAATCTACACTCCGATGTAAGAGTAACTTAAATAAATTACCATTGACTTATGTACTTATGTAAGTGATACAAAAATACAAGTTTCAACTCCCGGTCAACCAAAGAAGCAATGAATATTTCACTTACCCCTGTCATTTCTTATCCTTTCAATATGATTGCAAAATTCACAAAAGTCGTTAGAAAAATTCCGAGCTTGTAAGAAACGAATGCAAAGCACACCTAGTTTTATGGGCTAATTTTTCTAGCACGATACCGCACATTGGTTCCGAATTAAAATGCACAAAGAGGCGAATTATAAAAATTATAAATCATAAGCTCCACTCCGGATGTCGAACACCAAACTAACTCAAAATCACTGAATCAACTGACACAGCGGTGGTATTAGAACTTTGGACAACTCAAAAATGCCATTTCCAACACCTTTAGCACAAGACTTTATCTGCACTCGATAAGGGTTCCTTTGCTTCAGAATTACTCCCATTTCGTTAACGTCAGTTGCTGTATACATGTAGTATGTGTCTACCGTAAAACTATGATAACAAGAGTAGAAATACACCGAATATTGTATAGATTATAAAATCTTTCGGTGAGAATTTATTTTGTATTCCGCGATACATTCACTATCACGCTTTACAATCACTCTGTTTATAATTTCGCCTGATATAGATCATAATAATTTATTGAGTACTGCGATGCGGTATAATGATAGTGAACTTTAGGGGTGGCAATGGTGTAGTGGTAGCGTCATCGTTTGTCGAGCTGATGGTTCACAGTTCAATCCCTGATGTCAGCAAGCATTATATGATAAAAGGCAGTCGAATCAATTGCGAAAGCTTATGAGAAAACTACTGCGAAGGCATAACACTGGCAGTAGGTTTGTCATATGGCTGGAGAAATTGCTCGCTCTGTTGATGGTTGATATGCTTATGACATCAGGTGGACTGCGAGAAAAATACTGTGAATCAGAAGCGAAGGCAAAAAATAAATGACAACAAACAAATCTCCCCAGTTATTCTGGACACCACCCCTGGAGTTAATGTGAAACCTAATAACACCTGAGTTTTAAACCACTACACCAATCTCTTTCTCTCCCTCTCTATCTATCTTTCCAACGCCCGCACCGTGTGAATACATGTAAAAGGGTAGTCATAACCCCTTGAGTGCGTGCAAATTATAAAAAAAAAAAAAAAAACTTTTAGCAGAAAGAAATATAATACACAAGTGGACATATGTACTTGTATCTAAATGAGGCAGTGAATGCTTTTTGGCTGTAAACGGTTAAAGTCCTTTGAAGTCAAAAGCCGGCTAGTATATGGGAATGATTTTCTGATGTTAGCGACAAGACACCATTGACTTACCTTCAAGATAAAGGAAAGAGTGTTGGTCATTCTTTTTAGGTTACATATCCACGGGAACCATCGAAATCTGAATGAAGCTGAACAGCATATGGGGCAACCACCCTTATAACATAACCCTTACTGGTATACTTTACAACTTCCCTCGGAAGAAAAGTGTAAATGTTACATCCACCGGGACAGAACATACGAAATTTGTCCTAATCCTATCCGGACTGTAGTGCCACCTTAAATAAGAAAGGATCATTTGATATGCCATTCCTTGTCTATGTACACACGAGTATTTACCCTGGCCGAATTAAAAGGCGTTATAATGTTGAAAATTTGCTTATACAGGGTGGGCCAATGAGGGTTTCACCACGAGAATAGTAAATAAAAAATTATTCCATTCAAATGATTTTGATTTCTTTATTTAATAATGCTTAATGGCGATCGATAAAAATTACGTTTGAAGGATAATATCAGCCAAATGCTTACCACGGCTTCGGCGGCATAAATCTATTTGTCCAAATTAAGGATGACATCCTGGCATTATCGGTCCTCTTATCTACCAATATGCTTCATTATCTCGTCCTTTAGCTCTTTGGTTGTTGCTGGCTTATTGGCATAGAACTTACTTTTGAGATAACCCGAAAGAAAGAAGTCCAAGGGTGTCAATCCCACGATCTCAGTGTCCAATTGACATCGCTGTTTTGCGAGATACTGCGTCCCGGGAACTTCTCGTGCAGTAAAGTTATTGCTTACATTGGCTGCATAGCATGTGAAACCGTCTTGTTGGAACTACATGTCGTCCACATCCATATATTTAAAAAAAAAAAGTTAGTTATCGCTGTACGATAGCGTTCACCATTCACAGTAACAGGCACCGTCACCACCTTAAAAAAAAAAAACGGTCCAATAATTGCTCCAACCTAAAAATCACACCACACAGTGACTATTTGAGAATGCATCGATTTTCCGACAGTCTCTCTTGCGTGTTCATTTGCCCAAATGCGACAATTTTGCTTATTAACTTATTCGCTGAGATAAAAATGGGCGTCGTCACTGAAGCTGATTTTCTTTGAAAAATTGTCATCAAGTTGTGATCGTCATCATTGATGCTTATGCATTCAATCGCCGAACGTACGGCGCTCGAAATGATCTGAACGCTTCAATTCCTGCGTTAACTGAATTTTGTAAGCATGCATTGCATACTCAAATACTTTGCTTTACGAATTCTAAGACGTTGAAATTCGACGTAATGTAGTTCTTGAGTAGTCTAATTCATGCTTACGATGAAGATCTGATGTACGTGTGTTCTCGGCCACACTTTCACTTATTCAGCAGCAATATTTTCGGCTGAACGGCCTACATGAACATATGTTCACATCTGCTATCGACCCAGTTTCTAGGAATTTGTGCACCACAATCAAAGCTGTACGCTCAGTTGGTCGATTAACACCAACAAAAAAAACCACGTAATGCGCGATATGCATTTTTTTAAACGGCCATTTTCATGCTTATTTACTTAGGTGGCGCTACAGTTCGGGGTGAACATGGGCCTCAACCAAGAAGCCTCTCCAGTTAGCCCGATCCTTAGTTTGTTGAGGTCTCCTTCTACTTGTGCGGGCCGCCGTAGGCGAGGTCGTCCTCTACACCGTTGTCCCTCCGGGTTAGATTCGAAGACTCTGCGGGCCGGAGCATTGGTGTCCATTCGCTCTACATGTCCTGCCATTTTCATATTAGGCTTCGATAATCTAAAAATCGGTTGTGCCACCGAGTACCAATCCATGACTAAATTGTTAACGACAGTAGATGACAGAAACAATTTTTTGACGTTCAAATTTCATTCTCCACTCTGATGGTAAAATACCCATGAATCCTTTAGTACAATGATATTCTGCTACTTGCAAGCCGCACTTTGTATTTTGAAAAGATTTCAAGTGACTTTTTGAAAAAGTGGATGGCTGACGGCATTCGCAGCCTCTCTTCTTCGATTTTGAAAACATTGTCAAAGTTAAACTCAATGGTTTTCGTAAATACATTTGAAAACAAGAACATTGGACTCTTAGTGGGCGTGGCGAGCATGACTCAGTCAACTCAACTGTAAATGAACCTTATGGGGTGTGTCTATTACTTCGATATTTTGAATGCAATGTATCAGTAGGGAATAACTAATACTTTTCTTATCAATAGAAACCGGGAAGGTGAAAAAAACTCACCGATCTTAGATAAGATTCGTAATATGTACATGAATTCATGAAAGATTTAATAAAAAATGGGGGCATTATCGTATGGCAGATTAGATTTTTTAATTCGACCTAGAACGGTAATCAGGGTTATAAAAGTACATAAATAAATCCATTTCCAATAAGATAAGAAATCATTAACGCAAGTGACAAATACATACGGCCATTGACCTTGATGAAAAGTGAGACTAATTGTAACCATGAAATATTTGATACCAACTATTTTTCATATAGATAATGTACGAACAGAGATTTCTTGTAGTACGACAAGGCAGAATATCTACAACAATACATGAATGTTGTATACTGCCAAATGACTAATTCAGTAGTTTTCCTTAAATTTTTTGTTTGCATGCTTTCCTTTGCGATGTAAAAACGTGCGTTCTTTCACATATCTCTTAAATTTCAGGCCTTACGCGAAATATAAATATGTGGCGCAAAGACCAGTATGTAAGTTATCACGTTTTAGACAGCATTGACCTAAGACAAATATGATCCACTTGGTTTCGACCGTAGATTGCAGAAGCCAATGCATGGGAATCTAAGCTGAACAGCACACGCTCTTGCGATCAGGTATCTGCATTCAGCGGATATGCAATGAGTGAGACATCTGTGTCGGCATATGAATTGGGCATATGCGAGGCGACGTGAATATGTTCGAACCTCCCTCTCAGTAGTCCAACGCACTAACCACTGACCCACGACACCCAGGCCAAAAAAATAAAGTTACAACTATGGAGCTCGTACAAAACTTTCTCATTACCTATGTATGTAATATGAACATACTTACTTAGGGGCATAGTGCGTCAATAACGCCCGTGGGCCATCGTGTTCGGAGCTCTGCTCTGCCTAAGCTCCCTCCAAGTTATCCCCAATAATCTAGATTCCTCATCAAATGCCCTTCTTCATGTCTGCATCGGGCGGCCCACTCATCTGGCTGATTGATGGAGTGGATTCCAATGCATGGCGTACTTCGCAATGGAACTGTCTTCGCTCCGTAGGGTGTGCCCAATCCACTGACACTTTCTTCTCCATATTTTAACTCTATTAGCTCCTGGTCCGTTATCGCGCGTAGTTGGTCGTTCGTTATATTGTTCGGCCAAAAGGTCGTTAGGATGTTGCGAGGACATTTATTTATGAATGTTTGCAGCTTCTTTGTGACGGAGTTGATCACTTTCCAGGTACCACACCCATAAAGCACTGTTTCCACGTTGATTGGAACAGTGTCAGCTTGATTTTTGTGCTGAAAACATTGCTTTTCCTTATTTTAGACAGCATACCAAACGCAGCCTTTGCTTTACGAATTCTGCTATCCACATCCAGTTGGGTAACACCGTCTTCCGAGACCATACTTCCTAAATATAGAAAGCTGCTTACTTTCTCGATTTGCTGTACGGCATCGTTGAGTTCAGTGGCGCTGGTGTTTTCCTAGGGAATTGAAGTGCTTAGGGCCTTTGTCTTTTAAGCCCTACTTTGTTTACCTCTGAGTTCAGATTATGGGCCATCTGTTGCAGGTCTACTATTCTGTGTGAGAGCAGGCAAACGTCGTCCGCAAAGTCAAGAAGTTTGAGATATGATGTAATAGTCCATCTCAGTCCCATGTTTCCTCCAGACAGAGCTGCCCGAATTACACCACTGATTACCACAAGGAATAGCAGTGGGAAAAGAATGAATCCTTGTCGTACTCCGCTGCAGAATACAAATTTTTCAGACAGCTTACCGTTGTGGAAAACATTACATCGACCACCTTCATAGGTAGCCTTTATAATAGCGACGAGTATTTCTGGTATACCTTTTCTGCGTAAGGCTCGACATATAGCATCACGATTCAAACTGTCGAAAGTCTTCTCGAAATCAATGACAGCAAATATGGCAGAGACATGTACTCGACGCATTGTCCAATGTTGAACCGCAAGGTGTTGATGTTGTCGATGCATTAGGATCCAGCTAGAAAGCCTGCCTGTTCGCTTTCGAGCGTTGAATAGAGATGTTCTCTGACTCGGTCCAGTATTTTTTTAAGAATTAGCATTACAGACACAGGTAGTTGTAAATTTTGGTAGTGAATTTCACATTAATCTGAATTTTAGTCTTCATATTTCATACCAAAATTGGAATTAAAATAATTCTTTAGAAAATCAGAAAAATCATAGATATGTATGTCCAAAAATGTCAAATCCTCACATATGGCACGTTTTTCCTGAGCCTTGGAAGCGCTAAAGACTAGTTCTATAATACACTAAGAAGAAGCCTCCCGGAACGCCAACACAGTTTTTGTAAGTCATGCTCCACTTACTTACATACTTAGTTAGGTGGCGCTACAGTTCGGGGTGAACATGGGCCTCAACCAACAAACCTCTTCAGTTGGCTCGGATTAGATGAGATGTTATTTTCAGAGTTAATAGCAGAGCCAAGGTAGAGAAAGTCGCTTACAACTTCGAAGTTATGCTCCACAGCAGTCGCAATAAACGCGATCATGAAGGGCAAACGCTGGATAGAAGGTACTAACTGTCTTTATCGGGTAGAAATGTGGGACTATACATATGTATGTATCCATAAAATAATAACGAGCTATTTCACAAACAGAGCTCTGCTAAATAATTTTAACGGCGTGGTGTCTTTGAAGGAACACAGAAAGAACTTTTATTTGGTTCAATTTTTGACCCGACATGCCCGCGTCAGAGACTATTTCTTCAAAAGCGGGTACGAAATTATCCCGAACGCTCAACATTACGAAAACGTTTTGAAAAATGCGAACCTACTGCTAGATTCCTTCTTCTCTGTAGGCTTCAGTCCAAAGGCTTGATAAGTGATTTACAGCTTTTGGCTACATTTTGGAGCATAACAAGTCTAGGGTCTCTGCTTACTATTTTTTTTTGTTCATGTTTTTACACACAGTGCGGGCGTTGGAAGGATAGTTAGAAAGAGAGAGAGAGAGAGAAAAAGAGATTGGTGTAGTTGTTTGAAACTCAGGTGTATTAGGTTTCATATTAGCCCCAGGGATGGTGTTGCATGGCACCAGTTATCTGGTGAAATTTGTCTATTATCATTTAATTCTTTTTGCCTTCGCTTCTGATTCACAGCATTTTTTTCCCAGTCTACCTAATGTCATAAGCATTCCAGACCTATGACAAACCTACTCACTGTGTTATGCCGTCGCAGGTGTGTTGTCATAAGCTTCCTGCATTGATCGAACTGCCTCTTTTCATATACATAGATAGTTAAGTGGGCGCTGTGGCTCAGTGGTGAATGTTGCCGGACTATTAAGCCGGAGCCCCGCGGCGGTTCGAAACTTAAATCTGAGGAAACACAAGAAAATGAGTTTTTCGAGTTCGATTTCGACAGTAATTACTGTAGAGATAAAGCTTTTAATCTCACCTTCCGAACACGGCTCTAAACTGTTGATGCCTTCGATTTGTGTAAAAAAATATAACAAGCACGAATGGTCGCGAGTATCTAGGTCGTGGACTAGATATAGTCTGTTGTGTCTTTCAATTCCAAGGGATATATTTCTTCATCGGCTTTATTTCTTCTCCATAATAATGACTTAATAGGGTCAAGACAGCACCCTTAGACCGTCTTATTCTAGCATCCATTCATTAAATGAATTAGAATTAGTACTTACATGCTAACCTTTTTTGGCCTTGTCTATGAGGAAGGACGATTCCAGATATTCTACAGCCTTGAAATCTACGAGCGCTACGCAGAGATAGATGTTACTGCAGAATTAAGCTCGTTAGACTTCTGTAGTCAGAGCACCTAGCTGAGATGAGTGAATCAGGAGCCTGCATGGAAACGCCCAGAGCTTAGGGATGCAACACTAGATGACATCGGCTCAAAATCGGGACTTGTGGAGAGCTTTTCTAAGAGAGGACCAGGACCGGATACCGGTTGTAGCGTCGATGATGATGATGATACGTCATTCAAAGATTCAAGTAATTATGAGACTTCTTGGCATGGTAGTTAACTCGGTATGGCATCCAACTTTACAAGATCAGCTTCTGTTAAGGCTGAGCTACATATTCAGAGCATAGAGACGCATCACCGATACTTCTCTTAAACAAATTGAAAATTATTGGTTTAACAGAGCATTCAACACTAACATCCATTTCCATCGTTCTAATCTGCAACAATTCACGAAATGAAAATTTCGGAACACTATTCATATGTTTGTCACAAGCTCACCTCTCCTTTAAACTTAGTATTTCGAAAATTAGAGTTTTAATCGTGGCAAGGACGAATTAATTAAATGAACTGCGAAATTTCGCTAGTTTGTACATAATGAAATTACTCCAGTAGGGAGCTTAAAACGATTCATTGACGCAAATTGACACATCCTGCCATTCATAGCACGCATTCCACACACCAATTTATTCCCTTTTGTATACCTGCAGCCCATTCATCATTTGAGGATTAAGGCTTTATGCTCTGCCAGCTTTATTAAGCCCAACCAAGTGAGTTGGCCCATTGTAAGTTTTCAATGCAACCGTTGTCATTTTCCTCTGCAGGTGTGTGGTGTATGTAGTGTTCATTGTTGGAGACTCTTTAACTGTCCGTGGCTTTCTGAATCTTTGGTTTAACTAAAAGGATGTGCGGCGCGGCTTTCTCTCTATGCCTCATTGTTTATGTATAGGTACATGCGAAAAGTGCATTCTATTGTACGTTGTATACAACAAATACTTATAACGGAACAATGTAGCCAACTTAACTTCAATTTTAATTGGATTAGAACTATCCTTTTTGGCACGGCACGAATCCTGTCCCACATGAAATGGCGACGATGCAGTTCCTACTTATCCTTCCTTGGTGTTGCTTCACGGCAATAGTGTTGTAAACACATATGTAATTGTTTGCCGCTTTGCGTGGAGGAAAGTGGTGAACTATAGAGCGGCGGGACAAAACAGAAAAGTGCAACAGCACCCCAGCTTTGCTGCCGTGCGTTAGTCATGCCATGTTCTTGGGATTATGGTGGTCCTTTTACTTTTTATTTTTCCTTTGTCTTTTTTTTCTTTTTCTGTGGTAGTAAGGCATTATTTTATGTCTTTTAGCCACAATATTTTAATGCACCTAAAAGGAGTAAGTAGTTGCCGTGAAAAGGTGAAAAGGACGAAGGCGTTAAAGGGCTTACTGATTTATAATAGCAACAGAATTAATCTCAATTAAAACACTTTTAAGGGATGTACACAAATAAAACCCTGCACTGAGGGTATGTTTAAGGCTTTTCGTAAATTTAGTAGTAACGTTAATGTTATCTGCGGCTTAGATTTTTGCAGTGCAGATCCGCCTGTAAGAACTTTAATAACTTTGACATGAATGAATTGCGTTGTGGGTAAGGACTTTTAATTGAAAGGGAGATATTGTGTCTTAAGTACGATCATCCCAGACATATTCTAACGTTTCTCAAACTATGGCTTTCGGTATTATTTATTTGGCCTTGGCCGAGGTATGTAGATGAATGCTCAATGCAAGCCAGGCTTTATTGATAACTGAATATGATAGACGTCTGTGTATCCATAGCTGCGGTTCGTCGTATGGTAGACAATTTCTAACACTGAATGTTCATGGTAACGTTGTTGCCAACTACTCTACCACTGTGTGCGAATTATTAGAACTCCAAATCCTACAATTTTGCTTAACATATCCTCCATGATGAACCAGCTTTATTTATTTATTGCTTAGTAAAGGCTCTTCCAATAGGGACTTCCGAACTTTAACAGTTGATAGTGGCCATATTGTTGAAGCCACATCTGTCAAGTTGGCTGTCATTTATTTAGCCTGTTTTGCCAAATCACCATGGATGGATATAGCGTTCAACAACACGTGCAAATAATAAAATTGTTTTATCAAAATGGGTGTTCTGTTCGGGCAAAGTTCCGCGCGCTTCGCCCATTTTACGGTCTCCATAATCGTCCTTCCGAGAGGACTATTCGCAGTGCAGTGGATAAATTTGAAACGCAAGATCTGCCGAAAACATCGCCGCTGTCCGTGAGAGGGTGCAGGAGAATCCGATTCAGTCGATTTCGCGTCGCTCACAAGAACTCGACCTTCCGCAGACCTCAACTTGGCGAATTTTGCGTCGTGATTTGGGCCTGCACCCGTACAAAATTCAACTTACCCAAGAGCTGGAGGTAAACCATCATGGACAACGACGTGTGTTCGCTGAACTGACCCTCATTTTCGTCGACAAATCATCTTCAGCGATGAGGCCCATTTCTGGATGAATGGGTACATCAAAAAACAATATTGTCGAATTTGGGACAATACCAATCCACATGAAATCCAAGAGCGTCGAATGCATCCCGAAAAAGTCACTGTTTGGTGTGGATTTTGGGCTGGTGACGTCATCGGTCCATATTTCTTTGAGAACGACGTTAGCCGGGCCATCACCGTCAACGGCGAGCGCTATAGGTCGATGATTATCAATTTCTTTTGGCCTAAATTGGATCATATGGACACCAACGACATAACAGGATGGCACTACGTGCCACACAGCTCACGCCACATTGGAAATTCTGCACGAGCGATTCGAGGGCATGGTCATCTCACTTGGAGGTGATGTGAACTAGCCACCGAGATCGTGCGATTTGACCCTGTTAGACTTTTTCTTGTGGAGTTTTCTGAAGTCGCAGGTCTATGCGAATAAGGCATATACCACAGCGGCCCACAAATCCAACATAACCCATGCCATCGGTCAAATTCAGTCTGATTTATGCGCCAGAGTCATGAAAAATTGGACATTTCGGATGCGCGCCACCCAGAGAAGCCGCGGCGGACATTTGAACGATGTTATATTTCATACAAATGGCATCGATAGGCCTTTCAAACGAATAAAAAATTTCGATGATATCTCCGACACACTTTGTTTTATTTAAATTTAAAGATAGGAAGCGCTTAATGAAGGACCCTTTATAAGCACGACACTTAACCTTACTTAACTATTTTTTTTTTCCTTTTTTTTGCGCCTTAAACATTCTAAGCCTTAAATACTAAAACTTTATCTAATAAGGGGAAAAGGAGTTTAGCTATGGTGACAGTGGAGGAGGGCGTTACGGATTACGCATTTGCTGCAATAAAAATCAAAGATGTTTGCGGCATTATTTGATTTGCGCAGCCCTCGTGACAACGGTTCGTTGTACCCATAGTTAGTACGGTGAGGAGATATACGGAATAGGGACCTAAGATTGTGGGGATTGGTATTTAGAGAAATAGCTTGAAGCAGGGTGGGGCAATCAATGTTACCACATAACAACTGATGAATGAAAAGTATGTCGGCAACATCACGACGTTTTTCCAATGACTGAAGACTTATCAGTCCAAGTCGATCCACATAGGGTGGAAGGTTCAGGTTATCAGCCCAAGACAGGCCGCTTAAACCGAAGCGAATGAACCTGTGTTGCCCAGCTTCGATACTGATGGTATGGGCAGAATAATGCGGGACCGTACTTGGCTGGCATACTCGATGAGGGGTCTTACGAAGGTAAGATAGAGGGATTTTGTTATGTATGGATCAGAGAACTCTTTTGACCATCGGTTCACAAAGCCCAGTGCTGAGTTGGCTCTACTTACGAAATTGTCGATGTGTGATCGAAAGTTGAGTTCTCTATCGCTTGCTGACGCCCAAATCGCGTGCTGATGTGACTAAGAGGACAGGCTCATCATGAATGAAGTAGACCCTAGGTGGTAGTGGGAGACGTTTACGGGAGTGGGTAATGGAATGACATTTGATAACCTTTAGCTCTAGGAAGTATTTACTGCACCAGATGCAGAAATTATTAAGATCATCCTGCAGAAGGAGGAAATCAGTGGAAGATGAAACACGATTTTCATATCATCGGCATAGACCAGAAGTTCGGAGTTCCTGATGATACGCTCGGCATCATTTATTGTAAGTATAAGGATCAGAGGGCCGAGATGGCTGCCTTGAGGGACGTCCAATGAAGCTGTAATAGGGTCCGATACTGATGATCTGAAAAGGATCTTGTATGGCCGGTCTACTAATTATGATTTGATCCATGAGATGAATCGCAGTTGAAATTCAAGAGCTTTAAGTTTGAAAAGAATAATTAGCTGAGAAATTTTATCAAATGCCTGGCTTAAATCAGTGGCTACGACGTCGACTTCATTACCGCCTTCCAAAGCTTTCAGTGTACAAGACAAAAATTGGATAAGGTTGGTTGTTGTCGACCTCCCTTTAAGAAATCCGTGTTCCTTTTTGGTGAAGATGTGCTTGCAATGCTCTCGAAGAGTTTAGGTATGCATGAGAGCTTAGCAATATTCCGATAATTAGAAACATCGCTCTTGAATCCCTTTTTGTGGATAGGGGTAATATAAGCGTCCTTCCATAATTGAAGAAAAATGCCGTGAGAGATTGAAAGTTTAAAAAGGACAGTGAGGAGGTGTATAAGATGATTCGCGCTTTTTTTTTAATACTATGTCGGGGACACCATCAGGATCAGGAGAATAGACTTCTTTCAGTTGGTAAATCTTATTAGCAACCATTGATGGGATTACGTCTACGGAGACAAGGGAGCTTTGAGCTTCATACCAAAAGAAAATTTTACATAAATTATTTTTTAACTCATTTAAGGCCCACGCAGAAAAGCGATAATAGCCATTTTGTTTCCCTCTGGCGTGAATTGGACATGATAAGCAAATAATTCGAAGGCATTGTGCCACTGGTACTCACTTGTTGAGTTCAGCTACGAATTGAGGTTCTTCCACTTTGGGTAACTACAGTAATTCTTTCTCCTGCACGCATCGGACGAGCACGCGAAAGCTTGACAACATTTTTCATATTGCTCAATACTCAGCTTCCTGAAGTACTCCTCCAGTCTACAATGACCCATTCGGAAGCCTGTAAGGATGCGTAGCCAGTTCTTGCTGATCTTTACACAGACCTTACTTCTTTTCCGGTTATAGTTCCCGAGAAGTTCTAGGGAGTTTCTTCCAAAGTTCCGCTCTTTTGCAGTCTTCTTTCTTTCTTAGTTTTTCCCGTATCATTTGCGGCCTCGGCCCACTAAGTGATCCCGGGCCAGTGAATATGGTTTCTGATCCTTCTTTAGCTAGTTTGCTTCATTCCCTTCTGCTCCCTGGTACCCAGTAGAGGGTAAGTCCCACACAAGTATAGACCTGATTTCATAGGAGCTTAAAGCCTTGATTGCGACTATCCGACAGACAGTGTCGCGATGTCTTGCCCGCGATACTTTCTGTCGAGGTTGAATTGGGCGCATTTTTCAATTGCGTATATTTCCGCTTAATAGATACTGGGGTATCTTTGCTTCTTAATATTTGATTCTGGGCCCAAATACGATGTTTTCGATCCGTTTGTGTACTACTTCTGCCCCAGTTGGTACATCCCGGCTTCACTATTCCATTCTCTTTTGCTACTCAGCCTCCAGTTGAATTTCATGAATTGTGCGAAATTGTATTAAAAGTTATGGCCGTTACGGTTTAGTGAATGATTTTTTCCTCTGAAAAAAAAAATAAATGCCTGCACTAAATGAGTTTTATCGTCTTGCAATTCCTGTAAAAAAGACATATATGCCTCGCTAATTTTTTTCAGTTATAAAACGTGAAAAATCAGTTCTTTTTCTAAAAAAACTCATTTTCACAAATTTTGAACGTAATGACTTTTACCTTTGAGCCGACGATATGTACCTTTACATCACGTTGTCAATGGCAATACCTTACATTTACTACAGCCATGACATCCACCTTTTCAGGGTACACACAGCCCTTTGCTGAAGCAATCAAAGTTGTACTTTTCCTGGCAAAGCGGCAGGTAGAAAAAATGTCAAATGCTTCCTGCACTGAATGATTTTAAAAGCTTTTGAGAAAATAATTGCGTGTTGCAGGGCAAAGAACGCCGGATATTATATTCCTGGAATAATAATTGAAGTTTTTCACCGTAAAACCCTAATTATGTGTCATCTTCTTAAGCAAGTTTGTTTTTGTCAGATTCAGACTCAGTGTACGCACATAATTTTACCTCCTTCTCATTAGTTTCTCGTATTCACTTACAGCTAGTGAGTGTAAGGACTAGGGCACTGTGGGAGAGTTCTAATTCTGAAAGCGATTGAGGGAAAGGGATGTGTTTTCGTGGGAATTTCACTCTCATTAAAAGTAGCTAGGACTCATTTTTATTAAAAAACTATGTGAAATGGAATTAGGTTAGGTTAGAGATGTGGGCAGGTGAGGTTTAAGAAATTCACCACGCCACACTCAGGTCAATACAGACCCATTGTGATAGGGATATGTCTGTCCATTGCTCACTTGAGATTCCAGTTGATTTGACACAGATCAAAACGTCGTTAACTGATCTGCTGGAAGACGTGTCGTCCAAGAAATTTATATCTAATGTGGATGAGAGCTGGACAGTGACAGAGAAAGTGGATTGTGTCCTCACTAACATCTTCATCTCCACATCCTCCAAAAAAAAAAAAAAGCTTTTCTTCCGTTCTTCAGGGCAATATGTTCCGTTATGACTCCCACCAGAGCTTCGAATGCACATCAGTTCACCCTCAAGCCCAACTTCGGACATACTGTCAAATATAGGATGTTGAATGATCTTACAGGCTCTGTATTTCCTCATCGGTAGAACATTCAAACATTCAAAGCCAACGGGCACCGGTATCTTCTCTGTTCCCCTTTCCCCTTTTTTCCAAACTCCCGTGCCAAATAATCAGCATAAGGGAATTCACACCCCCTTTGGTGCGCACTAATTATAAAAAAAGAGATCTCCTAACCTTTTGCATAAGCCTGTCGGTCCATGTTTTGTCAAAGAAAAGCTAAATACATCTCGTGCTTGCACAAGTGCCCAGCAAACGCCACCTGTTATTTGCCTCCCTTAATGCTTTGAGCCCTGAATCAAGCTTTAGTGTGCAAGGCGGGATGATTACTGATAAGTCTATTCGATCAGGTCAATATTCCGAGCTTCTTCTAGCCAATTTATCCACAATCTCGTTACCAGGTATTCCCTCATATCCCGGAACCCAAAAAAGCGTAACCTTGTGCTGTGTTCGAAGAGCCTTTAGTTCTTTTCGACAGCACCTGGCCAGTTTTGATTTGATTTCAGTAGGAGTAATCGCTTTTATTGCTGCCTGGCTGTCGATGAAAAAGGTGATACATTCTTGAGATATTGCCCTCAACACAGTCTCTCGGGCGACTACTGTTACTGCAAAGACCTCCGCTTAGAAAACACTGCTGTGGTTCGGAAGGCGTACTGATTTGGTTATGCCCAGTGGTTCGGAAAAAATGCCTGATCCTACGCCTATGTCCATCTATCATCCATCTGTGTAAATAGAGATGGATTGCGGGTCAGGTAGCTGACTGTTTTTACATTCCTCCCTGCTCGGGAATGTTCTTAAGAAAGGTCTATTAAAATCTAGATACCGTATTGTGTAATAGGTACTTGGCCTATATATTTTTCCAGGACCATAGAATGACCCCCTTTGTATTTGGTCTCCAGATGGCTATTTGACTTATGCTTAGGACACTGATTGCTGCCGAAGCTTGTACGAAGATATCCAGCCGAAGCAAGCTTAAGATAGCCTCCAGTCCTGCTGAGGGTGTAGTTCTCATGGCACTGGTAGCACCAATGTACGTCCGTCTCTGTACCCTTGTGATAGCCGATAAGTTGGTAGTCTGGCTTGTGGCATTCCAACAAACAAGAGCCATAAGTCAGTATAGGTCTTACTATAGCCATATGGTCACATAACTATATGAGGTAGAAATTCCAGACCGTGCTGGCCAATGGGGCTCTGGCACGGGACCTTAGAAGTCTGATCTGGTATACTGATGGATCGAAAATGGAATCTGGAGTTGGAGCTGGTGTCTTTGTACCCAACACCAAACTGTCGATACCCATGGGAAGATGTCCCTCGGTATTCCAGGGAGAAGTACATGCCATTGAGATCTGCGCCGACTTAATATCCAGAAAAGGTATTAAAGGCGCCAGAATTCTTATCCTCTCGGATAGTCAAGCAGCATTACAAGCACTGTCTTCCAACATGATGGACTCTATGACAGTTAAATGCTGCCACGATGCCTTACAGGCCCTAGCCAGATACAACAAGGTCAAACTTGGATGGGTACCTGGTCACCAGGGTATTGCAGGCAACGAATCGGCGGATAAACTAGCAAGGGCTGGATCAGAATCCGTGTTCTTAGGACCCGAACCGTTCTGCAGAGTCAACTGGGCTTCTGCCTTAGGACAATTAAACTACTGGGAACATCAACTTCGTGTCCCTGGTCTGAGACAATCCAAACGTTTAATTAAGCCTTACTCCTTCAAGGAAACCCTTAACCTAGACAAGGAAAGCATTAGGAAACTAGCGAGCTTCCTTACTGGCCACTGCGGCCTGAGATACCACCTTAACAAAATGGATATTTGCCAGGACAAGGATTGTCGATTCTGCCTCGAGGAAGATGAAACATCCGAACACATTCTTTGCGAATGCCCGGCACTACATTGGTTAAGGATACGTACTCTCCACAGGGAGATACTTACTTCAGTGGAACTCAAGGCATCCGCTACCAAGGATGTACTTGCCTTCATAAGGGAGGTCGTACGTCTTTTGGATTAACTCCAACCCCTCGATACAATAGATCTTTTAGGTCGCAGTGTCGATGCCATGCGGGCAAGGGTTGTACAAGAGGGAAAAAAAAAAAAAAAATACTATAGCCATATACATACATCCACAAAATAATATTTGGTTTTTGACTCTATGTCTTCCCAAATACTTCATTCCATACATAGTAGGCAATAGTGGCCTTTTTAATCCTTTCATTGAAGTTTAGCCACCAATTCAAGTTTTTATCAAGCAACGAGGCCTAGATATCTGGCGTTGTCCGAAACCCCCATTGTAAGGACTAGACAAATCCGCAGCTCCCTCAGTTAGAGTTATAGATATACTGATACATTGATAGTTCAAAAATTGTAAATGCTGTGAGTGCCGGAATCTTTGGTCCCAAGAATAAACATTCGAGGCGATACCTTAAAATTTTACAAGATAGTTACGCAGTTTTAAAGGCTTTCAAATCAAAAAGCTATTTTGGAATTATTTTCTTGCCTTCAAGTAGGTAAATGCACACAACACTCTATCACTCACTTGGGTTCTTGATTACAAAATGCAATTTCTGATGAACTAAACAAATCTGAACCCTTTGTGGCTAAGCTTTCAGCCGAATAAAGATAAAGTGGAATAGTTGGGAAAAACCTGTAAACCAGGTTCAGGATCTATGACTTTGGATTGGCAGACAGATCTGTTTAGTTCATCAGAAATCG
Organism: Blera fallax; assembly: GCA_946965025.1. Lineage (NCBI taxonomy): Eukaryota > Metazoa > Arthropoda > Insecta > Diptera > Syrphidae > Blera > Blera fallax. The sequence goes on from OX337245.1 coordinate 45,689,653, forward strand.
CATTTTGTGAGCTTCCTTCCAGAACTTGATTTCAGTTAGGACAACTCTAACACAAGTGTCTCCCATAGAGTATAGTACCAAAGACCACCCTTAAGGTTTCAGCGCCTTGATGAGACTTCTAGAGTCCTCTATCACTCCAATCTATACTTAAAATAGCGGATATTTTAAAATAAAAGTAATATTGTAACGAATTTGATTAAATTTCATATCTGAGTGGTGAGCATACTGTTACAAAATCCCAATGGGGGGGGGTATAGCAGTTACTCAACAACCTGCTGAAGCGGAAAGTCGACGATGGAAATAGCGGAAGATTAAAAAGAAAGAATGAACATTTTATAATAAACTTTTTTTTTTTTATTAATAATTGGTGCCCGAGAGGTATAATATTTTTTTGATGTTCACCCTGTACTAGGGGTCGACTTGACTTGATCGATGAAGACGTCCAGTCGCCTCGCACACGCTCTTTTTATACATGGAAAGTCTCCACTAAGGTCTCCACCAAAATTTCCCTCCAGATACATATCTGCCCTCCTTTGACATCTCGCCTCCGCCTGGAAAATATTCCAAAAAAAATTACGGTCTCCTTGCCCTTACCTTCCAGCCTTTGTGATTTTCCTCCGCCATCTTGAAAATCTTTAATCGGCTTTTCCGATTTTCCCCCTCGTCCTACGCTCATGGCACCCCCTTCATCGTGGAGTCCTCGATTTCACGAACAAAATGAGGGGTCACTTGTCCAGGTGAAACTTAATTTCCGTCCTGCAGCAGCCTTCCCAGCCTTCCGTCGTCTTTTGGTACCTGAGTTCCCTTTTTATTTATTTTATTTTTTTCCTCGTCGGTCCAACGCAAGCGGAGCATAACCCCACGGGTTGCGGTCGAACTCCCGCTGGCGCTTGCTTATGCGTGAATTCCGCGATAGTGGATGCTCTCGTGGGCGCTTGCGTGCAACGCGTCGATGGGCATCCCGCAGCGCAGGTAAGTATACGGGTGGATCTACTCTTTTTTAAGGTAAGCTGGGGTGTTGGAAAGAGGGCAGGTGCGACGGAAGGGGAACCTATGGCAATACAGAGGTAAGTTGTTGTTGTTGTTTTACCTTACCGATTTTAATAAGTTCTACTTTCAGGTGGAAGCGACGACGATGACGGAGGCGCTGGAGGTGTGGCAGGCGGCGTTGGTGGTGTTGGAGATGGACGGTAATGCGGGCGGCGATTTCGCGGTTATGGTGTTGCTGATGGTGATGGTGTTGCTGTGGTGGTTAGTTGGGAGGCTCGTGCCCCATTCGTAACATTACGTATGTAGGTGCAAGTAAATGCTACCCTGTGGTGCGGTTGATTTATGCCATGTTGTAGGGTAGATATTTTCCAATTCCACATGAAAATATGAGTAAAACCCACAAATAATTAAAATAAATCTTAAAATTCTAGACGAACCGTGAAACAAGACTATTAAAATAGCCCAAAATTGAGTCTGCCAATTCGATACTAATTCATTAAAGCAAATTAGCCCATGTGCATTCCATATTTCACATTAATCTACTGAAATATCGATTCGGAGGTCACTTCGCATCTAAATCATTTTCCGCATGACACATCGTCCCACAATATCATGTGTGAAGGAACATTCGCTCACTCTCGAGTTCAGAAAATCTATTTTCAATATCACTCATTTTCCAAAGGCGAACAACATTCGCCGAGAATATACCTAAAGCCCCAGAACGCATGAGTCAATGGAAGGAGACTCGCTGCGATCGGCCGCTTTGGCTGTATTCAGAATGTCCGCGCATTCAAGGGAACATCTCGGTGTGTACATACTCGTACAATATTTATATTAAACTGAGATACAATTGAAAACTCAAAAGATACACATTGAGTTTATCGAATGTAAGGCCAGCGAAGCCAAAGGTGAGAGATTTAAAAAAAGCAAAATCATTGTCAGGAGACGCTAAGCAGCATATTTTAATTTCACTGCTTCCGAATTTTTTTTTGTTAACTGATTCGTTCAATAATTGGCAACCACCTACCCAGTGTTTTCATATACATATGCATCCTAGGGGTAACGTCTGGGCCATCCTAGAAGAGTTATGACCTTATGATCAGGGCCACTAAACATTATATGTCCACTTTGCCTACACGCTGTCGTTACAATCCACCTATTTTAACTCATTGAATCCCAGATCTAGCCAGCACCTTATTAAAGCAACATCTTTTCCTTAAATTGCTTTTAGATTGCAATATCTACCGAGGAAATGGAAAGTCGATGAAGTTACTTACTTACTTACAAGAGGTTACAGTTTGGATTGAAACTTGGACTCAACCAACAAGCCTCTCCAGTTAGCCCGGTCCTTGGCTAACTGCCGCCAGTTTCGCACTCAAAGTTAGTGGAGGTCCTCCTGTACTTGTGCGCGCCTACTTTGGTCAAAGTTGTCCTTTACTGCGTTCTCACTCCGGGTTACATTCGAAGACTCTGCGGGCCGGAGCATTGATGTCCATTTGCTATACATTCCCTAGCCATCTTAAGCGAATGATGCCCAGTGTTTTGACTAGGTGGATGTCACTGTACAGCTCGTAAATTTCGTCATTGAATCTTCTCCTCCAAAGCCCGTCAACGCAAACGGGACTGTATATCTTATGAAGAATTTTTCTCTCGAAGCCACTAAGGATATCTTCATCCGCTTTCGACAGTGTCCATGCCATAAACAGGACTGGGGTGATCGCACAATTCAAGAAATCACATGAGAACGCATCACCTGGATGGAGCAGCGAGCATTAATCATCCTCATCCTGAACAGATGGACTGGTTTGGCAAGGATGCTTAAACTAGACATGGCTCCGTATAATTCGTTTCAATCAATGCTGTCATATGCGGCCTTAAAATTGGTAAAAAGAGGGTGGGTGTCGATTGAGAATTGTCGGGTTTCCACCAGGATCTGACAAAGTGTGAGAATTTGATTTGAAACTTTAGGGTTTCCTGGCTTGCAACCACACTGATAGGGACCAATCAGGTTGCTGACGTCCACGCAGTATGGAAGATAGCATCTTGTACGCGATGTTGAGGAGACTGATACCTTCATTAATTGGCGCAGTTGGTGGTCTCACTCGTCTGACAAATTTTTAGAAATGAGTTGGTGTACTCTCTCTACATAATTATTTCCTGCTGCTTTGAACGGCTCGGCTGGTAGCTAAAGCTTGGATATTGATATCCTCACTTCATTTTGTTCAGGTGGACTGAAGGTTTGGCCATCATCATCTATGCTAAATGGTTCATTCAGCGATTCATGAAAGCGGTATATTGGTCTTCGTCGCCTTTATATAGTCTACAGAAGAAGATTTGCCTTATTTTTTCCAGCCACGATTGTGACTGCCATTCAAGTTTTCCCTCTTCATCTCTACAAATTTCTGTAAGGGTCTTGTTGGCTTGACACATTCTTTTACCTTTTGATAAAACTTCCGTTCATTATTCCTGGAGTATAGTCTCTCAATAACTTATATCTTTTTCTCGTCTCTTTCACTCGAAGAGCTCACGAGAAGCCCTCGTCCTTCTTTGCAGCATTTCGAGGAGTATAGAATTAAGAATAATTAGAAAGTATTATGCTATACACGAGAATTTGCGAGGTCCGCACAAGAAAAAAGTCAAAGGATTTTTCCTTTAAAATTTAAATACCAACTCACATTACGAGTATACAAAGCACATACTCAAGTTGTAAGCCACTAGTGAGATGAGATTCTCACAGATTTACAGACACGAAATTTAAAACTGAAAATTTCTTGAGTCTTCGAGAGAGCAGAGAATTGCAGAATAGCATTATGTCTTAACACTGTTATATCTCATATCAGATACATATTCGGGGAGCAAAATCGATCCAAAATAATTAGGTCATATGTACTCGTCCACACCCTCTCCCTTCTATCGCTGCCTTCGGTTTTGGATTAAAATGTTTAAGTTGTGCTCATAGTAAGCTAAATAAAACTCCGGTAGAGCCGGTATCAATTAACAATTAACTGTGCTATATGTACGGCACTTACACAAATAGAAAAGGACCCAATACTAACGTTGATATTATGTACTTTGCAAAAGTTTGTTGGATTTAGAGGGTGAACTTTAGCTCTTCACTTACTCATGGGCCTCCATTGGTCCCGTTGTATTCACCCCTTCCATCAAGCTGTACGTTGAGAGGGTATATAGGTAGAATTTTTGCCCTTCATATGGAAGCCGGTAACCCTGTTTTTTTTTATTATAATTCGATATCTTTCTAATTGTTTAATTCAGAGTTTTCAATTCTCGAAGGATCATGAAATTTTGTCACTGCACTAGGGTCATTCCATTTGATAACGTCGAGAGGGAATATTTTTTCTGACAAGCTCTATGTCCTTCGATTAGTGAGTCCGCGATTTTTTTTTTGTGGGTAGGTGACCATTTTCATAAGACTCTATGAGACATCGTGTACTCATAGTAGTGTCAGATTTTTACTGACTAAACTCACCCTTCCCTTTTTCTTATTTACTACAACTAAGTTTTCCTTTAAGCTTCGATTTTTGAACATTCGCGTGAGGCAGGTAGATTTTCGGCAAAATCACCTGCTGATACCGTACTTCTTATCGCGCTAAATGGAACGGCTTCGTTCTTCGAAGTTGGCGCACAAGGTTTCTCACGTCCAATGTTTGGAGTATGGCGTGGTTGCAATGACCATGAAGGCGAATTTCGTCGTCCCTAGTTATGATCCCTAAGTCTTACCAGGAAACATTAACGATTGCTCTTATCACTTTGTTTTGGAATGATTGTACTAAGTCTCTATTGCTTGCTTTGGTACAACCCCAGAGTCCATATGGGCTTAAGCACTTGCTTATATAAAAGCAGTTTGTTATAAGTACTTAGCTTGGAATGTTTTCCAAGTAGCCTATACATTTCTCTAAAGCGATTTTCAAGCTCATCACGTTTTTTTTTAAAGCGCGGTTTCCACTTGAGTTTCGCATCTAATGTCATCCCCAGATATTTAGCTTCATTTGCATACGGTATTTGTACCGAGTTATAGTGTTTATTTTCTTGTATGTTAACTTCATTTGTCGATTCGGTCTCGTTAAGAACAATGGGCCAAAGTTTTGTCCAATCACAGATTTTATCCAAAGCTCGTTGGCGTTTTTCGCTTGCTGACTCAATTGAACCATCCGTTGCCAAAATAGCCGTATCCTCCGCGACTACGGTGCCTTCAGTTTGGGGTATGTCCCGAGTGTACAGCAAAAATAAAATAGGACCAAGGACACTTCCTCGTGGAACACCGGCGGCGATTTCCTTGCACTCAGAATATTCAGTTCCGTGTTTAACATGAAATAATCTGCTTTCAAGGTAGGATTCTAAGATCTTATATAAGTGTTCCGGAAGAACCTGTCTTAGCTTATACTTCAAGCCATCGTGTCAAACCTTGTCGAAGGCGAAGAGAGACGTCAAGAAAAGCGCTAGAGCAAATCTTTTTTTCCTTCTATGGCTTTTTCAATTTCATCGGTTATTCTATAAACCTGGTCAATTGTGGAATGCTTGACTCTGAACCCGAACTGGTGGTCAGGTATAAGACCGGGTGGATGCGTTTCAATAGCAGTCTTTCAAATATCTTTGATATTATTATTAGGAGCGATATCGGTCTGTACGATGTTTTGTCGTTTGGAGGTTTTCCCGGTTTCGGAACCTTATCCCTTCTGCCACTTTTCACGGGTCTGGAACGTAGAATAATCTAAGTGAAGCGTTTACTAGATTCAAAGTTTAACTAGTGCTTTTCTTGACAATTTCTTAAGGATTTGTCCGGTTATTAAGTCATAGCCAGGGTTTTCATATTTTTTAAGTTGTTTATTGACTGGCAATGTTCGGTTAGCGACACACTTTTTATTCTAACGTTGTCAGATGTCATTGTCATACCTCTAGAGTCGTATATCAATGTTTGTCCATCAAATGGCTTAAACGTTTCTTCTAGGTGTTCGGCAAAAAGTTCTGCTTTTTCTTTGTCACCCTTTACCGAGTTCTACTCCTATCTCGAATGGTGTTCTTAGCGACGCATTTAAGATAGTATTTTCTTCGCAATTATTTCTAAAGCCGTCCCAGTTAGTTTTGTTGTTAGTTAAATTAGGGACAGCTTATGTGTCTGTGTTCCACCGGATCCAGCGCTCCCATTCTACATATAAAGGGTGTCCCATAATTCACGCAAAATTTGAATTTCGCGCCATTTTATAGTACAGATAAGATAACAATGTGACAGCTGACATTTCGGGGTTAGGAAAAATGGAGCGCTTTACGAAAGAACAACGCATTTTCATTGTTGAGAAATATTTTAAAAAGGTTTGTCAGCTACTGTCCGCAATTTTCGTACAAAATATGTCCGTCATAGTGATTTAAAACCATCAACTGTGAAGAGAATTATTCAAAAATTCAGGGAGAGTGGATCAATTAGTGATCTTAAACACTCTGGGTGTCCTGTCACAAATCGTTCAACAGAAAACATCGAAGCAGTTCGCGAGAGTATTGCTGACAGTCCAGGAACATCAATTCGGCACCGTAGTCAAGAATTGTTTTCGTTGAATGGATTTTGGAACAACAACAAGTGGATGCTGATTTTTCTAACAATATCATCTTCAGCGATGAAGATCATTTTCATCTTGATGGCTTCGTTAATCGTCAAAATTGTCGCATTTGGGGTTCAGAAAACCCACGAGTATTTGTTGAGAAACAAATGCATCCACAACGCGTGACTGTTTGGTGCGCATTTCGGGCTGGAGGCATTATCGGACCATTCTCCTTCGCAAATGCGGCTGGTCAGGCAGTAACAATTAATGGTGTTCGTTATCGTGACATGATAACCCAGTTTTTAGTGCCTAAATTAAAGACATGGATGTGACCAAAATGTGGTTTCAATAAGACGGTGCCACATGCCATACAGCCAGAGAAACAATTCAATTACTGCATGAGTCATTTCCTAATCGTGTAATCGCCCGTTTTTGCGATCAGAATCGGCCATCCAGATCTTGCGATTTAACGCCGTTGGCCTATTTTCTTTGGGGTTTTTTGAAGTCAAAGGTCTATTCAAACAAGCCCACGACCACCAACGCCTTGAAAGAGGAAATTGGGAAGTGTATTAATGAAATTCAGCCGCATTTATGCGAAGCGATCATAGAAAATTTCAATAAAAGAGTACGTACTTGCCAGCAAAGCCGTGGCAGCCAGTTATCCGATGTGCTATTCCATACATAAATTTAAGCTTTCAAATTAAAAGTCTGTATTTTCTATCAAAATTACATTTTGCGTGAATTATGGGACACCCTTTATAAGATCTATGTATGTATATAAAGACATGTGTCGAATATTTGTCCTTATCTTACCTTACCTTAAGCTACATGTATGTATGTTCAAGCAAACGCAATATCCAAGGACCGTTTTATGCACATTAAAAATACAAGCGTCATCTCCGCGTTATAACAATAGTAGGTATTTTTATTTTGGTTTTACAAAAGAGATCAATATAAATTGTGACTCGCCAGCATTCTTTCAAATAAAGTTGTCAAAAAAGTTTTTAAAACTTCAGAATGATAGTCAAAGGACACCCTTAATGAGCACGTTTTTAGGACAGTTAGTAATTTTTGAATGATGCTTATAAATTTTTAATACAGATAGCGCACAGTAAACATTTTTTTTAACACAGTCATTTCGAAATAGTGTAGAAAGCATGAGAAAAACATTCATGTAATTTCATCTGCTTCTTAAAACAACGGTAGGTAGTAATTGCAGGGTATAGCCGTGAATTACTGGATATAATAAATGTGGAAAGGAGTTTGAAAACTTCTTCCGGCTGCTGTTTTCTATATACATTCTAGTTATTTATTTTTTTTTTTCATAGAATCACGCAAAATTTTGTGTACTACATATGCATGTACATATGTACGTAGTACGTACAAGTGCGTCAAGAGATGATTTTTACTCTTATAAATTCGTTAACGATTTCTGGTTCTCGTTTATTGTAAGAGGATCGGCTTATGTTAAAGTGCCAACCTAAAATTAGTGTTTTCTTGGCCGTCAAATAATGTAAGTAACGCCGTGAGAAACACAAATATGTTTAGAGCCAATAATTCAAATCCTTTTGGCACGTATAGCAGATGACATGTCCCCATTCTTCTGACCACTTTTAGTTGTAAAAAGCACTTGGTATGCCTGCCTGCTTTAAGATAGGTTGTAATGCTTTTAGATACTTTCGGCCTTCTCATAATTAATGGTTTTTTAAGTTAATAAAAAGAATTTACTTTTAAACAAAATTTTCTTATTCGAAAGATTCATTGCAATAATATTTGAAAACAATTTCGAGCATATGTATGACCACCGAGGTTGGGAAAGTGCGTCCAATTGTGAGTCACTTTTTTAATCAATGATGTTCGTACATCATGAACAATGTTAGCCTCAGCTGTTGACCAGCATAAACGAGTGGCCTTACGTAGCTTCACTGAAAATAATTGATTGGTGTCAAACTGCTTGATTTTGGAGACCGACTCGAAACCCTCATATCGTCAAATTGTGATTTCAGTTAGTCGATGTTTTCAGCAGCTGAATGGAGTGCAGTGCCCTCCTGTGGGAACCATGTGTCTGTGAAATACATTGCATCTAAATTTGGAATATTTCCAGACTGCGAATCCTCGTATTTTTGTTTTAACTAAACTTCAACTGATAAGAGTTTCATATGAAGCAGATGGCCCATCGTTACTGCTGGTGGCCTCAAGTGGACTAAACTATTCAGCAATCAGCTCCCTGAGTGTTAACAAAGTAAACGCATCAGAGCAGTACAGCAGCTCGCCGGTAGTAAAAGCAGCGTGGTGCTTCCTATCAATACTCAAAGCTTCCTTTTACTAGGCGATGTCGTCATCAAGCTTAAAAGCAAGCAATCCTGCAATACCTTAAATGTTTCCTCTGAATGGATTTTATAGAACTATAGTTTCGGACAATGGCAGTCCATTATCGGCTATCGAGTTCCAAATGTCTGCCCAAAGCAATTCTATTGGTTAAGAGCAGTCACCTCCGCGAAGTGTCTTGAAAACGATGAAATCAAAACGTTGTTCAAGTAAATTAAAATATCCTCGAAGTACGAATGTATATGTACCTACATATGTATAAAAAAACATATTGTGTAGACCTGTCCCTGGGAGTGTGCCTGCTAATTGGTAATACGAGTCTCTTAAGTTACCTGTATTTGCTATGCTAATTAAATTGGGCTCGCTTCTGCCTAACATGATCAGTTCCCATTGGAACACATCCCGTGCACAGTTTTCCCAGTTCGACAAGCCAGTCGGGTTGACTTCTGAATAAATGTGCTTATGTGCTTGTAGCTGTTGAATCCCGTAATAAGAACCCAAACTCTTCATAATATGATTAACTTCACAAACTTTCAGCGAGTGAGGTTAGGAAGGCAAATCCTGCGGCTTGGGTTTCACGAATATGCAAATATTCCGCCTGGAAAACGCTACAACGAGTTGAAAAGAGAAGAAAACTTGAATGTTTAGATTTTTGGAAAAAATATCTCTGGCTCATTAGCTCATAGCTACTCTTTTTAAGGTTAAATTTTTTTCCTGTGTTGTCAACCTACAACCTGTTTCTTCAAGGTTAGGTAGTATCGGGTAAAAAGGGACCAAAAGGTTCCAAAAAAGACGAAATTTGATGTTATCCGCTACTGACAAATGTTCATGCGGAGTTGCCACTCAGTTTTGTTACGCCACCATGATGTATTCCTTGCACCATAAGAATTTTTCAACAGTGTGAATGTGTGAACCAGTAAATGACCAGTTAACATCCTGGCAACCTCCTCTCAGGTCAACCTGGTTTGGGTACCTGGCCACTATAAAATACCAGTGAACGAAGCCGTGGATGAACTGGCGAGGAAGGGGGCGGGTAACAGACAGACCCACAGGCACTACCAAAGGTATAGCCTTGAAGGTAGTTAAAAGCGCGTTCACAAAAAACCACGACTACATGTGGGAAGTAAACCTGCAAATCTGCCAAAGCCATGATTGAGCGCCCCTGCACCCATCAAGTAAAGAGGGCGCTCGACCTAAGCAGAGGACAACTAACATAGATGGTGGGACTGTATACCGGCCACATCAACCTGCCTACAGACTGGGGCTAGTGACATCTAGCACTTGCCTGGGTTGCGAGGAAGAGGATGAAATCCTCGAGCAGTTCCTCTGCGAATGCCCTGCAATAGGAGCGCTAAGATACAAACACCTGGGAAGACACGTCCTACCCGGGCGGAGCTATCTTAAACGTTACAGTTTCGGAAGAATCCTGTAGTTCGTTAGAAATACATTTACATTTTACTTTGATAAGGTAATGCAAAAAGATGGTGAATAGAGTATCATTACCGAAAGGATAAAACGAATCACCTTTGGATTCAACACGTTGTCTGCCCGTGTGATTTCACATGCTTTCCTATGTAGCATATCTTTCGAACGCTCATAATTAGAAAGCTCAATAAAGATTGAATGCAATGAATGCAATGACATCTTTATAATATTTTGAGATCATAAAACACCCGCTGTAGCTAGGCAGGACTACGATAAAAACCTTGTATTTCATTATCACTCACAAACTATAGTGAGCGAACTGAAGCAACCTCAACAATTTTTTTTTTATCGAGCATAACAGGTATCATCGCAATTTTCTGCTGTTTGAGTGAGAATTCACTTACACTAGATTCCATATAATATCTACCTATCTTGTTAAATGTGCGACTTAGCACATAATTTTCCATGTGTGTATTCAGATTGAATATTTTATCCCCACCTCACCTCTTTTTATGCACACAAGACGACCCCCCACTTCCCCAGAATATAGTGTTTGGGGCCAAAAATACAAAATACAGCCACTTTCTGTCGACATCGGACAACTCCTCCCGTTCTTATTTCGTATTTAGAAAGCGAACATCTAACCGAGAGCGTGCCCCCCGAATCTGAATCTGAAGTGTGAGTGACATTACTAGAAAGAATAATTTTCATAAAAAAAAAAAAAAATAAATCAAAAAACGCACAAAACACATTTCCTATATAACACCGTATTCTTATTTGTCGTTTCGTTTCTCCTTTTCTGTGTATCTTCGTTCGATTCCTTAGAGTTCTATTTAGTTTTTTTTTTTTTTTCTGTGCTTCATTTTTGTCTTTTTTTTTTCTGAACTTTTTGAGAAAGGGAAATCCAATATCCAATTCGGGTGTGTTTCATTTAAAAATATTTCGGTTTTGGCAGTTTAGTTAAAGTGCTTAGAGAACGCACAGTATTGTGCAACGAAAGTGATTTCATCTACGAGACGCTTTATCTTATAAAACGGTAAGTGGCGCGACAAATTAAATTTACACTGTATCTATAGTGCCATGGACTGTTATGCATTTGAATTGTGTTTGATTAAAAAGTGTGTTTGTGTGGTGTGTATGTGAGATATATGACATTTTGGTCGTGCAAAAGTTCACCACCACCACCCTGCATAATGTTTCATCTGTTTTAGTTTATAAAATTCAGAAAAGAAATTTTCACAGGTTTTCGATTCGATATGGAAATTCTTTTAGCCAAACGGAATGTTATTCTCGGCTTTTGTGTAGGTGGGAGGTGGGTTGTTTCTTTTTTTTTTCACAGATAATTTTCACCTCCAAACCCCCTGCCCTACTTCGAGCGTTTGTTCCATCATTTTCATTCGATAAAAAAAGAAAGAAATGAATTTGCTACAAAAATAGCCGGCAACAGTACGGCATCTAAGGCACTGGTAACATCAGCAACAAAAACAACAACAAAATATAATCGTTATATCAAAAACAACATGGTATACTCCAACGGGCAAGATGTATCTTGAATTCTATGTATTTCGCGTGTATCTATCGGGTTTTTACCTTGTAGTTTCATAGAAATTTTTATTTGGTTCCGTCCGCACAAGTTGACACTCTTCGAACTGTTAAATTTGTTGTATCTCGTTCTGCACAATTTGCACTCAAAGTTAGCTTGAGTGTGTTTTATTTGCGAATTCAAATGAATATTTTGAGCTATTTGCCACAAGCAGTGTGACTTTATTAAACTTTTATTTTAAGAATTTCACATTTTATTGGAGATACATAGTTGTGTGTGCGTATTTTTAAAATGTGGAACGAAGGGTGACAAATGCGAACGCTACATGCTTGTTTACGTAATAAATGCACAAAATATCTTGTTGTCAATGTTTTTTTTCTTCGTTTTTCGTTTGTTTTTGTGTCATTATGGTTGCATTCGCTGTCAACATGTTGAAGCTTTTTAATTTGGTAATTAGATTGAATGTTGCAAAAAGTATTTTATTGAATTTTCAAAACAGGTTGCATGTGATTTTCTTTTATACGACAGAATCCTCGAGATATTTATAATATTTTTGAATATAAAGTTTATACTTGAGAATGAAACTTAACAGGTGGGCGGTTAGAGATGAGAGAGATACATACATACGTATCTACATATATTGTGAATTTTAGTATCTTAATAAATCATAAAGAAGGGGAAAATAGAACATCGTATCATTTGCAACCTTGAGACATTCTTTTTTTCTGAATGGAATGGACTACTGTTGGAAATTTCGAGATTTTTTTGAAGGTTTATCAAAGAGGATTTCAATACCGCACTTTTGCACATTGAGAGATTAGGTAAGGTTAGGTTAGGTTAGGTGGCTATCCTCCGTTCACGGCAGGATTAACTTGGACCAGAAAAGATACATTGCGGCCTCAAGGCGTGCCTACCTAACTCACAGTTACCCGTCAGTAATCCGACTAGGATACCTATGCGTGGTCTGCTTATGAGCAACAGATTAGCTGTCCTGCGTCTGCTTAACTATGGCCACATCTGCCTAGCATGGTTACACGTATCAAGATTACGCCGTTACATTTGCCTGATGCAGATCTACTGTAGAGATATTGTATCTTGCCGTTTCCATGAGTAAGTGAATCCCCCCTTTGACAGTCGAGGGCTACAGCTTAGTTCCACCTTTGGCTCATTCGTCTGCTTCACAGTTTCCTGGGACATAGACCCAGAGACCCAGCACAGAGTGATATTACAATGATTCGCTATTGTTTGACCACAATTCGAGTGCTGCCTGGCTGTCGGTGTAAATAACGATGTCCGCACTAGATATCGATTTCATCACACACCAAACACCGGCTTCACGAATAGCCATAGCCACCGCTTGAAAAACACTGCAATAATCTGGTAGTCTAAAAAACATGCTTACATGCTTCCTTCGGAAGTCTTAGACCTATCATTGTACATTTCCAGTGCATAATTATTGCTAGTCGTATTCTCTGTTCAATTCTGTGTGTGCGGTATTATATTGAAGTCTAGAAACTTATATTGCGATCACTCCCTCAGCCGCAGCGCTTATTTATACATATGGCTATACAGACATCCTGCAGCCATGTCTAGTTTTGGCATCCCTGCCAAATTCGTGCGTCTGTGCAGGATGACGATGGAGAACGCTCGCTTCTCCGTCAAGGTCGGTAATGACCTCACCGAAACCTTGGATGTCAAAAAAGGATTTAGACAACGTGATGCGCTGTCATGTGACTTCTTTAATATGATACTTGAAAAAATTGTGCGAAACTCACAAGCCAACACCGTAGGCACGAGCTTTCAAAAGTCTGTACAACTACTAGCTTACGCGGATGACATCGACATAATGAGCAGAACACAGCGGGCTGTCTCTGTTGCGTTCGCTAGTATCAAAACAGAAGCCGCCAAAATGGGTTTAACTGTAAATGAGGGCAAAACCAAGTATATGCTGTCAACAAGAAGGGACACACAACATCGACGAATTGGACAGATAGTCACAGTCGACAACTATAACTTCGAGGTAGTAAGAGACTTTGTCTACCTTGGTTCTGCTATAAATTCTGACAACAACAACTCGGCGGGAATTAATCGAAGAATAACTCTTGCCAATCGCTGTTTCTTTGGGCTGAGAAGGCAATTGAGTAGTAAGGCCCTATCTCGAAAGATTAAGGAGACTCTTTATAAGACCTTAATCATCCCAGTCCTGCTTTATGGCACTGAAGCATGGACTCTTTCGAAAGCGGATGAAGATATCCTTGGCGTTTCAAGACAAAAATTCTTTGTAAGATATACGGTACCTAAGATGGCTAGGACATGTGTAGCGAATGGACACCATTGCTCGGGCCCGCAGAGTTTTCGGATCTAATCCGGAGGGACAACGCAGTAGAGGAACACCTCGCCTAAGGTGGCGCGCACAAGTAGAAGGTGACCTCAAACAACTTGGAATGCGCAACTGGAGGCATGTTGGTTGAGGCCCAGGTTCACCCCGAACTGTAGCGCCACCTAAGTAAGTACTATGTTCTTTCGTATTGTGCTATTTCTATACGGACTTGATAGAAAATTTGTCTACCTAATTAGAAATAAAACAAAATACAGATGAGTGAAAAAAAAATAATATCTGGCGCAAATAGCCCATAGAGGGTCATGTAGACTAGCTTCTTCATGTTATGCGTGCTATATTTTGTGTGCGATCGGAGGGGACCTACGTCCATATCCGAAAAGCGTTATTACTAAGCTTCTCATGACATTATTACGCTCTTCAAAAAGGCAAGCCAAGTATACCAATGGTTCAGCTGGCTATTCTATCTGAATTTTCAAAGCTAAAAATGATAAGCACGGTATCTGATTTTATGCACAATATGCTCTGTCTTGGCGGAGAGTCGCACTACTTGGGAAACTGGCGATCCGTTGCTGAATAAAAAGACTAGTGTCCAAAAATGGACTTCGGTGTTGCGTCAACATAAATCTTGGACCCCATCGACATATTCACCGTAGTCAAGCAGCGCTTAAGGCACTTAGTTCTCCTTATTGCAACCTAAAAACCATTGTTGGCTGCTTAAATGCTTTCCTAGATCTATTAAAGCGAAGCAAAGTTAAACTCTAGTGTTAACCAGGACACAAATGTATTGAAGGGAATGCAATCTCTGACCAAATAGCCAGCAAAGGTACATACATACATATGTATATATATATATACATGTATATATGCTGAGCTGAGTATTTTATGTATGTACTACATACACTGCTGGACAAAATTAAAGGTGTGGGCACTTTTGTTTTCGATATTTCAACTCACAATGAAGTACAAAAATTTATTTCACTAATTTTGATTTAAAACTGATAGAAAATAACAAATATATCTAAAAAACTTATATTTAAATCCCCACATTAGTTTAAATCTTATATTTTACGATTAAGCCTGGACAAAATAATAGCTGTGTTCAGGAGTGCTTGGAATAAAACAAAATTTTTATCTTAAAATGAAGCTCTTTAGCAATTATTTATAATCCTACATATTAGTAGACTGTGTACCCACCATTGTTCTTTATTAGAGCCTGAATCCTTCTACGCATAGATCGTATAAGGTCTGGCACGTCTCGATAGGTATTTGGTACCAGAAAGCTTGGAAATTTTCCCATAGCTAGTTTTTGCTGGTTGATGTGCGCATTGACAGTCATCTCTTTAGCTCCCCACATAAGTTCTCACTGGTATTTAGATCGGGGTACTAACTTCGCCATGATAGATTAGCGACATTATGTTCGTTAAGCCAAGCACTCACCAGGTTCGATGAGTGTTATGAATCATTATCCTGTTGGAATTTTTCAAAGTATTCTGGTACTCAAATTTTATTATTGTTTCCTCTTTTCGAAATATGGGTCCGACATCATTCCAGTAAGAACATTCCCATAACATAATGTTTTCCCCGCCATGCTTAACCGTTTTTCGCATGTAGTGTACATGGTATTCTTTGCCCATTGGTGGACGAACAATTCATCCAGAATCACTGAAGAGCAAATTGATTTTTATTTCGTCACTCCATAAAATATTCAGCCATGTTTTCCTCCATTCGTTCCACACCATGAACGATGAGTTTCAGCAAAAATTTCCCTCATGTCTAAATTTTTTTTTTCGCGTCAGAGAAACGTTTCGGGCTACTCTGCCTGGTAGTTTAGCATCTACCAATCTTAGATGAATCATGCGGGAAGAAATATTAATACCCACTTCTGCCGCAATAAAATAAGCCTTGAAGGCTTAAAGGGGTCCTTTTTGGAAGTTTGACAATCTTCTGATAGTCTCATTTTGTCATCGATCTAGGTCTTCCGCGTATTTCAGGAGCCTTGTGTTATTTCAAAGCATTTGTGACGAAGTTTTCTGATCGCCCTTGAGATTGCACTATAAATTCATAAGTTTTACTCGGATTTCTAAGCTGCTGCCCTAATCGCACTTTCTTCAAGACTACAGTGACTTTTTTGACCCATCATAAATGTCTACTCATATCAACACATTTTTAACAATCCTTTTGAAATTTTTAATAAACAAAACACTTTAACACGTTTTTTTATAAATAAAACAATTTACACT
Organism: Blera fallax; assembly: GCA_946965025.1. Taxonomy (NCBI): domain Eukaryota; kingdom Metazoa; phylum Arthropoda; class Insecta; order Diptera; family Syrphidae; genus Blera; species Blera fallax. The sequence goes on from OX337245.1 coordinate 45,706,072, forward strand.
TATTTTATTGTCCAACTCAAATTGGCTTCTATCCTGGATTATTGGTCCTCACTAAAATCCGTTGAGAGCAATAATAAAGTTTGAGTGAACAATAACTTCTCAGTAATTCAAGTGTCTTATGCATAACGGTGAATTTGGTAGAAAAATTGCAATAAAAAAAAATAAAACTCACACACCTATTATTTTGTGCAGCAGTGTATATTCAAATTAAATTTAATTCAGGAATATCAGCTCTGTCTAAAGCAAGACGAATCAGCAGATTCATTCATACTTAGGTGTAGGTACCTACCACGTGAGTGTGTAGCTCTCTGCTACATCAAAGATATAACGCTTCGTCTGGAGACATCATCAGCTTTATTAGAGAATCTCATGCTTTAACGGGTCACAGAGCCAATTAAAAAAAAAAAAACAATGTGCCACCACTCCCAGGGTTAAACTGCATGTTCCATTAATTAATTGGGAAAACAAATTATTTACAATAATATACCAATTCTTTACATAACTAATGGTATTCTTAATTGTTACGGGCTACAGGCCTGCTGAAATGTGGAATACGAAACGTGCATATTACCACCAAGTGGGTTCCAAAGAATCACCAATTACACCCACCCACCTAGCTACCACAATATTCTTCTCCCCGATTCCATCTTAATTTCCATTTCCGACGTAGCCCTATCATGTCTTTCTCCACTTCTCCATTTAGATGTACATAATTCACAAAAACAAATTCATTTTTGAAATCAATTACAATAGAATAAGACTAAATTAATTTACATGTAATTCCCAGCGGAAGTAATTCATCCAACCATCCTTCGTTCGGTGGTAGCTAATTTATCTATCGCTCAAAACTAAAGCCACAACTCGGTACGAAACACTGAAAACAAAAGAAACGCCATTCAAATTTGAATGACATTTCATAGCAGCATTTCAGCCATTCCACCACCCCTTGAACCGCCAATCCCGAACATTACTTAACTTCACAATTCACGCTTCTTAAACGAACCAACAAATTAAAATTCTATTACGTAAACATATCCCGTCCCCTATAGTTAGAGGCAGTCTTGAATAACGCGCCAAGTGCGAACCGTACCTAAGCCAAACCGGAAGGTTCGAAAGAAAACTCACCCTGTAGCAATGATTGTATACTCTACTGTTGTTTTTTTATTATTATTTTTTTTTTTTTGAGTCCTTGGTTGTTTTCTTTGCGGATAACTAAAATGGTGCTCCTTCGCTCTACGCCACGCAATGCCTCTAATTAATCTTCGTCGACATTAAAGCTTAATTGAGATTTTCTTATTATGCCGCACGCATTCCAATTCCATCATTCACCTTTTGTGTCTGCCGCAAAATATTCAACAACACCCAGCCGCTCAGCCGCTGCACCCCCTGGGGCTCACCTCTGTGGAACAAATCCCTCCGAGCAGCATCATGCCCCCCTTTCCATGAAGTCTTTTGCGCTTAGCAAATTTCCAAATTATTCAAAATATTTTCATTTCATTCGCATTTGGGGCTGTGGAAAATGGAACGGAACAGCATACCGACCCATCCGATGACTAAACACAGAACACTCACAGCTTTTCTCCTAACAACAACAAAAAAATCCTAAAGAAAAAAAAAAGGAAAATAATTTTTGACTACAAAGGAAAAACAACATTAAAAAGGACGAACAAAACAAATCCGTTTAAGACGTTCCGCCGTTGTTGTCGTTCTCTCTAACAACGTAGATAAAGAAGGAAGAGGTTGGTGTAGTTGTGAACAGGATGACAGAGGTGGGAGGTTATACGCGTCACAGCAGGGTGTTAAGTAACACTGGGCGGGAAAATATTAAATTAGAAAATTGAATCACAAAAGCAGGAAACGTTTTATGAAATCTCTGCGTGCAGAATCCTAACGGCTGCTGGTTGGTGGTTCTGTGTTCTCTCCTGTGTTGTTCCTTTGGATTCCTTTGAATTCCTTTACGCTGTTAGAGTTCTATGCCCATAGAGTGATTCATGCAGCATGTCGGTGTTATGTTTTCTGTGTATTTGCTTTGTTTTTTTTTATTTTGCTCGAAAGAAAGTTAGGTTGGTTTTATTAAATTATATCCATTCATGCTTGGGGAAGGATTGGGGTTGTTGGTATCTAAAACTCTGAGGGTGAGAAGAAAACAATGCGTTCGCAGAGAGAGAAAGTCACCCAAACAAAAACAGCTAACATCGGTCCAAGGCGTTGTTCTGTCTCTTGGGGGCAAGCTGGGCACCATGTGGGAATTTGTTAGGTACAGTATGTGATGCAGGTGCAGATATAGCGTGCATACTTAAGGATAACTGTTTGTTATGTTATCCTGATGTACATACCACTATAGTCGCACTTGACTACCCTTTGAGTACTACTGTATTACTCACTGATTTTCTATTGACTTCATAGCACCAGCTGTTTGTATACCGATTAACGGTATTAACGCCTCCACGGTTCTCATGCTTCTCATGTGATCACTGGTTATCCATAGATCATCTATCTGTTATGCAGATAACATAGCTGCCACAGTCATTGGTAAGGATTAAATCAACATGTGCGAACTCATTCAACGGTGATTGGAACTCACCCATTAAGGATAAAACTAGTAAGGCAACTAGTGCCACGTCGTACCAGGTATGACAAAATCTTCAGCCTTACTTCAAAGGTTATACATTGATTCTGCACTTTACATGTCCTTAAAACGTAATATGTCCATCGTATTGTCCACCAAAGTAAAGTAAAAAACAACCTTCGCGAAGTCAAAACGGCTTCAAACATTGGCATTCCTTGGTATTAATTAGTATCATTATCAACCCGTCAGAAAGGGCTCAAAGGATACGTAGGTTGGACCAGGGGTCCCAGACTCTGTTTTCAGTCTATTTATACTAACCAGATGGGGTCGTAATATGCGTCTATTCTTTGGGATGACATAGGGACATACCAACACCAAGGGGCTTAGACAGGCTAAGAGAGTCATTTGCCAGTTCATTAAAAACTCCCAGGAAAAGCTTTAATAGAGCAGGAGTGACACCAGGTGATTTGTGAACTTCCTTTCGGCTCATTGCCAACTTATGTTTGTCAGATATCACCTAAGCAACATTAAACTTATTGAAGTGATTGAATGTCAACTCTACCTGGAGGACGATTAAACCGCTATGGAACACTTCAGAGTGCTTTCTAAAAGAACTTTCTTGGATCTATAGATATTTGGTATCAGAGGAATTTGGTGGCCGAAAGTACATATGTACATATAATTAAAGTCCTTGAATAAAAGTTATCCGCTGAATGTCACAGATTCATCTGAGTAAATAAGTATGAGATCAAAGATCAAGTCTTGGATGGCTTATATTAGAAAGGCACTTCAGAAATTAAGGAGCTAAATTTGAACCAGAAGGCCTATATATGTAGAACGCTTAGAAAAAATAAGCCTTCTTGTTCCCCTCGGATGGGACTTAAATCTACACTATTCCCTGCGGTAGGAATAGTGGAAGCAGTTCCAGTTCAGAGAGATGTTGTTGTTGGTTTTCATGGCGATGGTGATAATTCTTCGATGCGGTGATTGACGTATTCTAAGAAATGGGTTCAAGCCGCAAGATTTTGACACTTAAGGGCCCGACCCATAGAATCCGTCTACGTCGTTCCGTTAAAGATTAGCGTTGACGTTCACGTATTGCCGGAAAGAACCGTCCCATAAAATCCGTCGTATACTTACGTTGACAGATGACAGCCGATGACAGTTTCTCAATGCTTCCACCAATGAATGTGTTTACTCTCAATTTGTGAATGCGCGAACATCATTAGATATGTGAATGTGTGAACTGTCAACGCATCAATGGACTAAAAAAGTAGAAAGTAAACCTACTTTGTCTGTCGAAGTTTATACATCCGTTGGTTATAGGCCAACTACCATAAGAATGCGTGTATTCTATTAAGGTGTCAGTTAAAAACGATGCAACAACGGAACGACGGATTCTATGGGTCGGGACCTTTAGTTCGCGATAGCGAAACTTTCGGCTTCGATTTTATTTGAATTTACACGTCACCATTAAAAAAATTTATTGCTTTCTTAGTATGTATGCTCAAGACTATATCTTACAGGATGACGTGTTAAAAATATCGTTAGCTGCACCTCATTCAAATTACTGGAACATATAAAGTCACTCATGTTAAATACACTAGACAAAAGGCCCAAAATTTGATGTTTGTAAAGGCTGTCTGGTTCACCTCACGTGATCCATACATGTTATGAATAGGAGAAAGGATGTCATGAGCAAAGGTCGTTTGGCCTTTATATGTACATTCATGGATGCTGTCAATTATGTACATATGTGCATTCGTGTTCTTATTTATTTATTTTTTATAGTTTGCCCCATTGGATGTGGAATCTTAATAGACACCGGTAGCCCGTACTAATGGCATGCACGATAGCTCGAAGTCTTCCACTATCAATTTATATGTAAAGGTAGATTGGCACCAGGTTCGTGCACACTTATGGACGGTTTTCCCGAGTAAGGCAGAGTTACGCGTTAGACTCATTGAGACTCATTCATTTCTAACCACATTATCTCACTTTGCCTCAAGATGTCAAATCTATGCTGCATAAATGTTAGTTTCAGCCTTAAGCATCTGGTGTTTTGTGGGCCTTTACCAAAGTCAGGAACTGTTCGCGCATTACACTGCTTGGGTATGATAGGCAAAAGTCTCTAACATGTGATCATCCCCTAGGCAACAACGAAGAACATCACCCCTTTTTGTGGGCACCATAACTCAGTGCTTAGCGACTCGATAGTTAGTGCGTTAGATTACTGAGCGGGAGACTCAAAATTTGAATTCCAAAAAACCCGAAAAACAACTGTCTGAGAGTAGTAACTGAATTAGAAAGCTTAAAAAAAGCCTTCCGCAAATGGCTCTAAACTGTAGTTGTTCCCTTCCATCTGTGCGAAAAAGTATAACACGTACAATAGGAATGGTCGCGAGAAGCTAGGCGCTAGACCAAATATTGGAATAACCCTTCCAAATATTCTAAACCTATCCGACCTTTGTTATCAGCTAACAGCGTGTGTTTCTTAAAATATAGCCCAACACAAGAGTTGGCAGAAGTCTTCGAACAACTTCGAATGCAATGGTTAAAATGAAAACATCAAAAGGACTACAATCTTATCCTGAATCCATACATCCTTCCCAAGTATTCATAGAATGAGGCGGGGGAATACAACGCATTTTTGCGTAACATTTTTTATTAATACCCCGTCTTGCAAATATCCTTTCCATCCCGTTTCACTGGTACTGCAATATTTATCTCGTTCCAATCAGTGACAAAAAATTCATACCATCACCCTGTACATTACAATACCCTTATTTCATCACACACTGTATATCGATGTAACTTTCATTACATGATGTTCTGGATGATGCCATTGCTCCTTTATTACTTCATCATACGTGATGGTGGTGGTATTGGTGGTGGAGGTATGCTATGCGAAATGAAAACTAAACTGAAAAATGTTCAAATGTGTGATGACAGCGATGTTCGTTGCCAACGACGGTGAATACTGTCCCCTCTGAATAGAAGGTAGCGTTGCTATCAAAATTTATTTTAAGGATCCTCATATACACATGCACACATATAAACACCATCAGCAGGCGTGTACCACACCCACTTCTCCATCAGAGACCAAGAGACACAGAGAGAATTACGTGCATTCCATGCGAGTTTGCCAAAAAGGGATCATATTTCATCAGATTTTATGGTCCTTTCCATAACATTGAAGATTCCTTATTTTTTACGCTTAGATTAACAGGTTTATTGTAAGAGAAGCCTTAAAATTTGTTTTTATTATTATTGTTGTTGCCGTTATTTAAAATCAGACCCACCCGCGTGCCGTTGTTCCCCGTTCATTGAATCACCTTTAGCATTCATTTTGGTGAAAGTATCTCACATTTTCTTCTTAGAACTGTGCTGCCATTGAAATATACACTAACACACGCAAATGTGGGGGGTCCATTATTTAGCGTGCAGCGTGTGTGTACACAACCGATGATTTATATCCTTTTTCACTTTTTTCCATTTTTTATGGTGTGATGATGAGAATATTGATGTTGAATGCGAATGAGTTGAGGGGATGATCATTTATTTTTTTTTAAGATTATCTTTTGATAAATTAACTTTCTGAGAATCGTGTGGAGTGTGGACGCGTGCGGAGAGGGGACGAATTCTATCTCAAATGCAAACAAATTGAAAATACAACATCGGATTTTGTAAGCGAACTACTCGCAAGGTTTGCGACATTAGGCAACGACTGGGAAGGAACTGAAATTGTTTGTATGTATCTATGCGATATTTGCATCGTTGGAGAAAAATGTGTTTCTGTTTTGCAAATGAAAGAAAACGATTAAACACATCTTTGTAAGTATAACTGACAGTAAGAGCAATCACAGATACTACGAACGAAGAGATAAGTGCATACATACTTACATACATATACGCATATTTACGTGACTAAATACATTTAAAAAAAAAATTAATGAATTAATTCAGCGGTTTGATGATTCATCTCCTTAACAGCCACTTCGTTTCGTCCTCTCCATGGCGGTTGAAAAATGAGTTGTCAGTAGATGACATGCATTTTTGCTCATGGATATCACAATACGTACCATCTGTACTGAGCTAGATGGAAAGGTGTAAGAAATGAGGAGATTGTATCTATTACAATGGCAACAAGACTATAGAGGCAACATGACTCAGTAGTGTTAGTGCGTTGGACTACTGAACGAGCTGAGCGGAAAGGGACATTAATGTCATGGACTTAATGCCATTCATATACGAGTGTTGCCCGATAAATTTGTAGGATGCGGCAGAACTGATTCCTTTGACGTTTCCAAAATATCGTTTTCTTAAGATTCGAAATTTTTCGAAGATTCGTTTTCTTAATGATGGAAAGGAAAGCGTGTTTCAGGTTAAACTATGTTATTGACATGACTTTTAAGAAAACAGCTCTTATGCTTCAGTTAGAAAATTCCTTACAAGGACCCATGAACTGTTTGGTCCCCCAAAACTGTTTGGTGTCAGTTTGACACTTGCTGATAATGCCAAATACTTGGGAAGAGAAGGCCGCTCACCGTAACCATCTGAACTTGCACATGTATGTATACTGTCAAACGCTCCAACTGTCTTATAATACAGAAAAGGGAGTTTATTCCCAGTGTAGAAGCTGCATGGATGAAGAGGTGGAAGAAACCATTCTACATCTTCTTTGTGCATGTCAAGCGCTCTCCGCTGGTAGGAAACATCATTCACTTCTTCAACAACCTTGGCAGCCTCCAGCGCTTCCTAACTAGCCGCTCCTGGTTGAACGCGTAGCAATTTTTGGAGCTGTTGATCCTGTGGTAATACAATGCACCTTATTGCAGCCTGCCACCTCCACCTAACCTAATCTAACCTTGATTCTCTATCCGTAAGGCGTAAACGGGAACAATTGTCACACATTCGCAAGAGGTGGGATTGTAAAAAATATTTTTAATGTTTTCTGATATTAAAATGTCGAACTTCTGGGCGTGTACCTACTTAAAAATACCAACCACTGAGGTACGGCGCTCACAAATTCAGTAGATTATGCTCCAAAAACCGAGACTGGAAAACTCATATGAGTCTTGCAGGCCATGTTGTCTAATTCTGACCACAAAACGTAATCCCGACGGCCAATCTTCTACTGCTATAAAGCCATTAATATCGACCCTGAGCCACTCCTGTGTGCGCTGGAGCAGAGTCCTGCTGGAAGATACATCTGTCTCCATTAAAAAGCGTATTTATCAAATTCTTCACAACACCTTCCAGCACTTCTTGTTGGTAAACTTGTCCACCAGTTCCCACGTCTCTTTCGCAGAAATAGAAGGATGTGACACCTTGGTGAGAGACTCCCCACCAAACCATTACGGAAGCGGGATGATGGCCACGTTGAACCCTTGGAACAATTTTCTTCGCTTCCTTAGATGATGTAGCATCAATTTTATAATTTTGTTTGCTTCTTCTTCTTCTTCCACGGTAAAAATTTTCTCATCCGTAAAGAGAAGATTTTCATAGCTATTGTCCGCGTGCCACTGCAGAAATCACTGGCACCTTTCCAGCCTAATTTTTTTCAATTGAGGAGTTAGAAAGCGACCCGTGGACCGATGGTAAGCTTTCATACGCAGATCATCCCGAATCAGCCTAAACATGGATCAGGTTGATATATCCAATTCCTTGGACATGATTGTCTGTTTCCTTAGTGGATGTCTTCGAATTCGTTGACGCACTGTTTTTACTACCACACTCGTACGGAAGATGCGCGGACGACCACTTCTTGGCTTGTTCTCTACTTCAGGCGATTCGCCAAAGCGACCAATAGTCCAATAAACAAATATTCCGAGTGGTTTTAGCGACTCAAAAATTTGGCCGACAATCTTATGCAACACTTATGCAAAGCTATTACCGTCATTCGATTCTCATTAACGCCCCACTCCATGTTAATAGATCACCTTGTGACAATATTATAATTATATAACAAGCTTCTGAAAGCACAGTGCAGTGTGTTGATTTCTGGAAGAACTAAGTCGGCGTTGATTGTAAGCATACTGAGATAAGGATCCCCGTTGTGTAGGTTAACAAGAAGATTGGTTCGGCTTAAAACTAAACTGGTACTCTTCTCCAGGAAATCCTAAGTTGGGAACCCCTCTGCAGCACTTAAAATTTTTGTCCATCTAATAACCCTCGATATTTTTAGCAGGCAAATGACAGCTATTACAGCCGTGCGACCTCACGGTGATCTAGAAAAGATTACGGTTACGCCTCCGTTCTGAATAAATTCAAAATCTCTCCCAAAATCACACACTATACAATTTCCCGCCTAAACTTTGACAAAAACTTCTAAGTCACCACCATCACTGCCAGATCATTTGAAAAATGTGTTGTGTTCAATTGGCTTAATCTTAACCGATCCTTCCGTCTTCCAAATCATTGTAGCGTGTTTCATCCGAATATATTAGTGACGAAGGAATTCTGATAACCAAGCAGCGGTCAAATTCTTGGAATCAGTCTCCCTAAATTCATTAACAGTTTGAACTATCGATCGTCTTTCAAAGAGATGGCACAGCAGTTCTATATTCACCTCTATTGGGTGCCACAGCATAGGGATATTCCATGGAATTCAAAGCCTGACGAACTTGCCAAATATGAAACAACAATACCCATTCCACCGATCAAGGGAACCTTTTGGATACCAGTCGCTACATGTAGACTCAGATTAAAGCTGGATGCTATCCAAAGAACAAATCTTAGGTGGACAAGTGGTATAGCAAGTCTTGAGACAGAACTGATTTGGCTAAAGCTGGATCTGATCTCTCTCAACAGATCTTATATCAACGATATCATGGTGCAACCACTAGGTACTGTCTAATAGGCAAGCATACAACAAGGCTTTGCGTATATTTTAACGAATCTGTATGGACAAAGAAGAAACCATTTTTCGCCATGTGTAGTTGTACCTTCCCAGCTCTGGGAGCAGCAACAATCTAGGCGACCTGATACATACAGATAAATATAAGGAGCTTCCTTAATCGCTGGTCAATCGTTGACGTTAGTTGACGACCATTTCAACCTAACCAAACCTGCTTAACGGTCCTCATTATCATGCACCGGTAAGGGTTTTGTATCCATTCATAAGTCCCATCCCTTAAACTGCAGCCTTAGTGGTTTGACATATGTACTCATAACTCAACTAGTATACATATTTGCAGCATATGCCGATGCGAATACATATCTACGGAATTATATTATAGCTTCAAAATTAAGGGTGATTCACCAGATCATTTCCTGCTAAATAACTCGAACTGAATACAGGGCAACAAGTCTGGTTTCCGAAATCTGCTCATCTTATCAAAAGGAGCTCTTGTCCTTCACTGCAATATTTTCCAAAATTTTATGCTCCATAAAGGTATGGGATTTTGAGCTAGACTCTCTGCTGTTGAAGCAACAGTACGAGCACATACACCTGTGGAGTAAACCCCAAGGGCTCCGTTTGGTTAAATGGCTGCAATTGTTCACAGCTTTTGTACCAAAGCAGGGTATGTACTCGTACAATGCATTCATTTCACATTGCAATACAAAATCACAATAAAGGTGCTTTAAAACCGACGCTTATTTTGAAGCTTAATGCTTCATAATACGTTCACCATTCAATTGGTAGGCACAGAAGCTATCTATGTAATTATTTAACAGGGTCATGCCGTAATTATTCGAAAAGAGATACTCTGCGATGCATTTGACAAATGCAGGTTAACGCTCATTAAATTCGCTCAAGATATCTTCATAATTCCCAACTCCCGTCATACATCTCCCTGACATATAAAAGAAGTCCTACAAAAATTTGCACTAAAATTCCATTTCACTGCCAACAAAGTGCCGGCTTCATATATCAGTGTCGAGAATGGCGACACTCGTCTACTACAGAGTACTGGTGCAACTTTGTAGCCCCATTCAAGGTAGGAAGTACACGTTCCATCATTTCAAATAAAGAACTTTTTTTTCAAGGCAACAGCAGAACTCCAGGTACCTTGTGCGATTCGCTTAACATTCCACATGCAAGAAATGAAAAAACGGAACAAATGTTTTTGGCAAGATGATCTCGTATAATGTTCGACTTAGGCATGCGGACCTTTTGTGTTTGCAACTTCTAAGGAGCTTGGCAACGGCACATTATATTAATGACGCATTTTCCGCCAGAGAGTTATTTCCGTATCCTCCTATATCCTGTTGTCTCTTGTCGCTCTGTTGACTGTCCTGAGATGGATTGCTTTTGGCGATATGTGGTGTTTTTTTCTGTGACAACGGTGTGTTGCGTTTACGAAATGATAAATCACATGCATTAGGGGAGGCAGAGGTAAGTATGTAGGTCGTGCCTACTGCCCCAGTTAACTTTAGCTGTACGAGTATGCATTGAATATTTGTTTTAGTAATTTCAAGGACCTCTTGACACATATGAAATGTGTCTTCAAATAGGGTAGATTTTGTTCTCTGTCAAAGTTTTTTTATGGCATTATTCTTGCTGTAGTTAAACGAGACTTTTCTACAATACAAACCATTGAAAAGCTTGGGAAGGGTTTGTCAACGGTTTGGTTTTGTATTTCCTTTCATTTCTTCAGTTAAATTCCACAGAAAAACCACATCACTATGTGCACAGAGTGGCGGTCTTTTTACAAAACTTTCGCTTCCACTGTAACGGTATAAGAGTTTCAACGTTATTATCTACAAATCCAAGAACCACTTCTGTGGAAGCGGATAACGTAAAATCAAAAACTTTCAGTTGAGTAGTGAAATATAAAACGAGTGAAATGAAAGGAAATTCTTTTCATCGCTCGTCCTGGTAGTCGTCTATGTATGTTGCTCATATCATTGTAGGTGGGTATCTACTTTGTAACATATCAAAGCACAATGGAGTGGGAAATTCTTTGAGAATGTAGGTAGTAGCTAGGTAGATGTAGCCGACAATTTAGATGCTTTTTTGGTTATGCCATCACCCTTGGGGAAATAAATGTCCACGATTTGTTTTTTTTTTTCAAAGAAATTAGGTGGAAGAAATGGAGCCTTGACAGGTTTGAGAGCACATGTAAGAGGCTACACTCAAATAAAGTTCTTGTTTGAAGAGGTAAATTGTTGCATTTGTACTTTGGACATTTTTGTAGATGTTTAGTAGATATTTAGTATCAGAGGAAAATAGTTACCAGAGGTCCTCCACAGAAGAGAGTTATGCCTTGTGTATTGTGGGTAATAATTAATATCATAATTATTAATACTGTCTTCAGAATCGTCCATTTTCTGTCTTTGTCTGAATAATTGAATAATTGAATATTGATGTGTCGAATTTGCGTAGGTGACCTCAACTTCCAACTCGCCTCTTAACTCCAGTGGCGTTCCTCCATACGCTTGCAGGCATTTAGTTGTTGCAACACATTTTGGCCTCCCGAGTTGATGGAATCCTTCCGCTCCTACTAAAGAGCAAGACGCCCCAGTGTCAACTTGAAACCGCATTGGGCAATCATTTACGACAATATCCAACATTATCCACCGATTAGCCCCAACTTTTTCAAGCGAATATATCCGCGACTGGACCACCTCATTAAAATGAATTCGTTCTGTTGACTTAGCTGCAAATTTGTTTCTCCCCCTGCCCTGGGCTCCACCGCCTTTTTATCGCCGCCTACCACGTGGTGACTTGCTGGAAGCTCCAACCTCTGAATTCAACATGCAAACAGCTGACCCACTTATTTGCATCTATTACAAACTATTTTGTAATGGCGACAATCGCTTCGGTTATGGTGAACAAAACAACCTGGACAAGATTTCCGAAGAGATTGTGCTTGCGAATGAAAAGCCCCGTGTCCGCTGGCCACCGGAAGATTGTTTACCTTCAATTCGTTACCGTTCTCTTTGATTGTAGAGAAGGTCTTTTGTGTTGTCTCGTATGCACTGGCGATGTCTAAAACATCTTGCAATGACGGGTTAGTCTTCTGGAGTGCTTGTGATCGAACACTGTCATGCGGCGTGTATAGCACAATGATGTCACGAATCATGTTATCCACATATGACTTAGCACACGTCGACTCAGGGCAAGTAAAGAGACAGTTGCGAGCCACTCCTCTCAGCTCCGCAACCCAAGCTGCATATTTCATTTCATTTTTAATGCATTTTATTTTTTTTTGGAATTCATTTTTACTTACGAGCTAGACAAAAACGCTTAAAACTAGCTTAACTAACTTAACTTAATCTAATTCTAACTTACTGACCCTATGCGGGTACTCTAAGCTAAACCTAATGCTTAAAACTATGTCTTTCGACGTAACCTAACTTAAAATTAATTGTTTATCTAAATGACTTAACAACTAGGATAACTAAGAAAAATTTGGAAAAACTTAGTGAACGAACGTGGTTTTTTTAAAATAAAAGTCTTACATCTAAAACTTAAAAACTACCTTAAAAATAAATCTTAAAACTACCTTAAAAAATAAACCTTAGAACTACCTTAACAATAAACCTTAAAAAACTACCCTAAAACTACCTTATTCTAAATCATATATGTATATATACGCATATATATATTTATATATATATCGATATACACACATATAACTTTTTTTTTTTTTTTTTTTTTTTTAATTTATAAATATCCTACACCTAAACCTTAAACCTATGTAAGTCGGCCAGGCCGACTTTGCGCCTTAGGAGGAGCTACCCTGAATCAAAAGGAAACGACGAGGGAGCTCCCTCTCCGTCCCCTAACCACCAGAATCTCTGATGCTGCCTAACAACGTCTCTCAAATCGCGACCTGCTATCGCTCTACTGAACCGAAGACGCTCCGTCATGCTGAGCGCGACGTCTCGGTCGTAGTTGAGTCGCCTATCCACAGCTGTCCGGGCAACATGGAAGATAAGCGGCACCGCTACTTTGTCCTGTATCAGACCTTCTCTATCTAAATAGAGGAACGCCTCTGGGGGAATGAAGCCGTTAAGGCGCACGCTCTCATGATACATATCATTGGGGTAGTAGGCCCCAGAGATCAGGTTATTCATCGAGTTCATTGCCCTTGCAATGTGCCTTCGAATCATCTTGATCAAGAAATTATCCACCCTGCTTATGTCCGCCTTGTTATAAAGGATCTCATTGGAGTAGAATTTTATGTACTGAGACTCTGGTGTTCTGTATAAGCGAAGGCAGGCCCTAAGGCAAGCCCTCTCAAACACCCGAATCCTTTCCAACGAGCTTGCTCCCACGTTGAACCACACGGGACAACCATATACGAGCATAGGCCGAATGAGGGCCATGTAGCAGATTACCTTCACCCTCGCATCGAGTTGGCTGCTATAAAACAGTCTCTTTGTGAGGGCGAAAGCCGCTTTGGCTCTGGCCAGAGCAGCATCTATATGTTTGTTAAAATATAGATACTGGTCTAGCCAGAACCCAAGGTATCTGACTACATTTCGAGACGCTAATGGTTGTCCGTGCTGTCCCACTATTGAGAACTTTCGCCAATTCTTTCTGGTATCCGCAGAGGCCCCAGATAACGACGTCCTAAACAGGATGGTTTCCGACTTCTGGAAGTTGATTTTCAACTTCCAGTCGTCGCAATATCGCTTGATCTTATCGAAGTCACGCTGCAAGAGTATTGCAATGACCTCGATCTTTGGTCCTGATCTGTACGCTATCAAGTCGTCGGCATACGCTATTGCATGGTGAAGAGATCCTACAAGATCACTTGTGAAAATGTTAAAGAGGATCGGCGAATTTACCGCACCCTGTTGCAGACCATTTTTAATATCAAACGTACCAGCAGAAGTCACATTGCCATTTTTCACAATGAACTGTCTACCGGTGAGCATATTACAAAACATGTATAGTAGTGGTTTACTTATGCCCAGCCTGCTCAACTTGTAGAAGAGTCCTTCTAGCCATACGGTATCGAAGGCCTTCTCCAAGTCAACCAGGCAGGCACCCGTGCATTGTTTCTTGCTTTTGTTCCATTGAATATCCGACACCAGTTTAGACGCGGCATGTATTGTATCATGCCCCGCCTTAAAACCGAATTGGTTATCCGGAACAATATTCATGTCCTCAACCCACTTAGACAGGGCTCTATTGACAACCTTCTCGAATACCTTGCTGATGTTCGGAAGGAGACTTATGGACCGGAGATTTGCCGGATTGGACGTATCTTTACCCCTTTTGGGAATAGGATGAACCACCGCTGTTTTCCAGTGCGCCGGATAATGTGCATTATTCAGCGCATTGTTAAACAGGATGGTGTAAATGTTCACCGCTTCTGGAGGGAGATGTCTTAGCACAATGTTAGACACTCCGTCGATACCCACGGATTTCTTCCTTCTCAATGATTCGAAGATCGCTTGGAGTTCTACCTTCGATATGAACGGGGGATGTACCTCCACATTGGCGATGACATTGTTTGCCATATTATCGTCATTGAACTCGGTGAAACCGTTGTTCTCTGATCGCCAGTGCTGTATATCATTTTGAAGGCACAAGTTGTGCACAAGGACTCGATTCTCCAGGTCGTGGTTCGGGCAAATACTATCATTCACCTTATACACTTCCTGGAAAGTCGCTCCTATAGCCTCTACCTTCTCCTGCGGATCCTCGATCACAAAGAAGTTGTCATCACCGACTGCGTTCCCTGGATCTATGCCTGCTGTTGTTAGTATATGTTCGTTGTTCGTCGTTCGGGGGATCTTAAGACATGGCAGGTCGTTCTGATTATTCCTCCGAAAAATTTTATTTATTTGCGGGAACATACTCGGGTTGCTGGATTTTACAGCCCGAATTTTTTTGTTCCAGTGCAAATTTACAGAGAGTCTGTAATTTTCTTTTATTAACTGTTGGAGGTTTTTTATCAACGACTTAAGTGTCCTGATCTCCGAGTTTTGTCTGTCCGTAAACCGTCTGTACAAGGTTTTAAGTCTTGACAGAAGTCTACTTTTTTGTAGGTGAAGTGCGTCAATTGTTGCATTGCGGTATATGTCTACGTTGTCAGTATGTTGATACCGAGGTATCGTGCTGTCCATCGTTCGTTTAATGGTATCGTCCATTCGTTGTAGGTATCTGTCGATCTCCTCATTTGACAGGTTCCTATTGGACGGTGGGTAGAGCGAGTTCGAGGAGAGTGCTCTTGTCAATACTCTGGAGAAGCGTGTCCAACGCGTCCTACTGTAATTGTAGGGGTACGTTTGGACAAACTCCTCCAACTCCGCAATCTCGTTGGGAATTGTCATTTCGGCACTGAGTCCGCAATGGTCACTGTCATACACGAATGTATGTAGGCAGTTTCTCGTTTGTCGATTCGTGTTGGTCAGTTGTAACCGTACGTCGAACAGCAGAAGATCCAGATAGGAGCCGCCGCTAGGATACGACGGACTATCGGTAGCTTTCAAATCGAGTCTATACTCGACATTGTGTAGACCCCACCAATTGAGTAGTAGGTTCCCCCTAGAATTTGGTATATTATTTCCCCAATCACTATGCTTGGCATTTAAATCTCCAGCCATAATAAAATAGTTCTCCTCCGACTCCAGCCTTAGACATCGAAAAAGTGTCTCGAGCTCTGTTATAAATGAAGTGGTTTGAGTAGCTCCGGAAGCGTGGACTGCGACCATGTACAACCTCTTTCCACTACGGAGAGGGATGCACACGATACAGGCCTCCAGCTCCTGAAACCTCCGCACTTCACCGCTGTACACAGCCTTATAACGCAAATCTTTCCTAATGAAGATCGCAACACCTCCCCCTTGAATGGAGTTGGGTCGGTCTCTTCTTATAATATTATATTTACTGTGCCATAGTTTGTGCTTCTGGGATAGCTTTGTTTCGCTAACCAAAAGTACGTCAGGGCTTTGGTCTTCTAACAATTTAAAAAGTACGGTTCTTCGCTCGATCCTTATCAGTGAATTCACATTCACCGCAAGGATCCTCAATGATTTCTCCGCCAACGTAGCCATTACGACTGGTGGTGCGCTAGGTCCGGCAGAAATGCGTAGATCTGGTCTACCCGTTTCGCCTGCTCTTGTAACTGACGCTGAAGCTGGCTCATTTGCCCTTGGATAGAGAGCAAAATAGCCAGCATGTCAGGCTGAGCCTCAGGTGCTTTAGGCAATGGGACCTGTGAAGCAACCTTCGGTTGTTGTTTTTGTACCGTATTTCCCCGGCCTGACACCATTTGGGCGTAAGTCCATTGGGAAGTAACGGCTGGTGTTTGACTAGAAACGGGTGGACGCTTGACTTCGACCTTCTGCTGACGAACCAGATTTATTTTTTTCATATATTGGAACTTAGGACAACCGCGATAGTTTGCGGTGTGTCCCGAGTACCCAAGCTGCATATGTTTGGCCTGGCTTCATCGGCGTCTTGTGAAACTGGTATCTGGCTGCAAGAACATGTATTTTTGAAATAAAATGCTCGCTTAGCTTACCCGACAGATTCTTGAAGGTTTTAGAATCCAAATCATCTGCCCCGTACAGCTTCTGAAGAGTCTCAACATTTTCTGCCCCAATCCACGACAGGAAAAATGCGCGTTTTTGCGTTTCCTCCGAGACACCACATGCTTCAAAATGCTGTTCCATCTGCTTAAAGTACGTCTTCCAGTTATCTTCTCTTTTGTATGCAGGAAATGGCTGGATGACTGATATTTTCGGACTCGTCGAACCCCGCGTGTTTGCCTCCATCCACCTTTTCTGATCTGCCAAGACTCCCGCCATACAATCACGCTGTGATTTGAGAATGCTCTCCAAAATGTCCTTATCCATTGCGCGTACGTACTTCCTAATTCCTTCCTCGTCGCCAGATGAAATAATGTGCGCAACCTCGGCTTCTCAATTCACAATGTTTTTTATTGAACGTCAAATATAATAAAGATTGATATTAAGCAATGACAGAAGTACAGTCATAAACTACTACTGAGTACATTAATATTAAAATTCAATTTTAAGGGTGAGGTTACAACAGTCTTTAGTGATGATTTCTGCAGCCTGCGTAGTGGTGTTGGCTTCAAAGACGCTGCAGCCTATGTTAATTCTAAAGGATTCTGTACCGACATTCATTTAGAATTCGTCCCTATAGATAGGCAGTGCTTTGGTAGCTTCTCAACTATTCCAGTAATTTGTGGCATAAAATTCTGACCTAATATCGGAATCATGTAATCGGCTTATGTTTGCCTATTCGTAACTTTCCATCGGTGTAAAATTGTGCAGTCGGGATAATTTTCCGAAAGATTGCTGGCAGTGCTCAACACTGGTCTTCTTCCGGAGAAGCCTAAGGACGCGATTACAGTCTTTCACCGGTACATGTTTTTACAGTGTAGTCCTGTACACAACATGTTCATATATTCGCACATGGTCATTCGCTTAATTTAGCTGGATGTGCAAATCGATGTTTGCATGCCTGGATATTAGAGCAGGAGTTTCTTCTGTTGTTTGCAACGTGATCTATTTGGTTGCCGATAGATTAACCAGATGACCTCTTTTGTCTTACTCGTAAAATCAATCCATTTCGGAAGGCCGTGTCTTGCAGACGTTAAGTCCTCCAAAGATTAATACCCCTGGCATTACTTGTAGGCTTTCGAAAGCACTAAATTACATTTGTCGAAGGACACCAAGCAATAGATCTTACGTACAAAGTACGTACGACACTTACATATTAAACTATTTTATACACATCTATACATACATAGTTGATTTATCCTCTTTGGGGATCTACGTGTTTACGAATCTTTAGTCGTCTCCTTGTGGCAGCTTTCTGGTGAGGTAAAAGTCGCATTGAATGGGTGGACAGAAATCTTAGATGATTTGCGCTGAGATTTTTAATTTCGTCCTTGATTACACATACATACATACATAGGTGCATACATCAAGATCACGATGTACATATATTTTCGTCGGATATGTACAAGGGAGCATTCATAATGTTGCAGGGGATATTATTTTGTAGCCTTCGTATAATGGCCATGGTTAATGCACATTCACTTTTCCATACTTGTGCTCCGTATGTCCAAATTGGTTTCACTATGGTCTCGTAGATTAATAGTTTGTTGTTCATTGATAGTTTTGCACCCTTTCTTAGAATCCAGTACATGTATGTAGTTCTCTAACATGGCGTCTATTTGGTTTATATTTTAAGGGCCATTCACAGCTCAGCGACTTGCGAATACGAACGAGCAAATTTTGGCAAATTTTGACATTTCATTCGCAGCAATCTGCGAATTTCTCTTGTCCTTCGTTGTATGTAGAAACGAATTGTGAGGTTAAACTGTCGCGAATATTTTGGTCGCGTGAATGTGGATTGCGTTCTATATCTGTGGATTGCGAATAAGATTTGAAAATTTGTTGAATGCTGACTGCAAAACCCGAATCGTTGGTCAGGGATAAGGCATTTTTGCTTTAAAAGTATCTCCATACGGTCAACAAGCAGGCCTCCGAATATTTTGGATTAGAGTGGCTGTAAAATTATCGGCCTGTACGGTGTTGACCTAGTAAAGTCCTTGCCCGGGTTTGTTATAGCTGTTATTTTTCCAAACCTTTGGGAAGTAGTTTAAACTAAGTATTTCGTTAAAAACATTCCTTAAGTATGTGATTGCCCTAGCGGGTAATTCCTTTAACATTTCCCTCGTTATCATATAACCGGGAGTCTTCTTAATTGTCTAGTCCTAGTCCATTATTGAGGAAGTATTTTATTTCACTATCGTCTATTTTCTTGAACGTTTTACGTAGGTATGTTTGTATATGTTGACATGGGGTATGGGGGTGTTAATGCGGTTAATGCGTTGGATTACTGAGCAGGAGGTTCGAGGTTCGAATCACGTGCTTACCCCTCCCGAATATTTTATATTTTTGTGTGAAAAAATATAACAAGCATAATACGGAAAGTCACGAGAAGCTAAGCCCTGAACCACAGCGGTCTGTTGCGCCAAGTATTTGATTCTACAGGGTGTGCCATCTTTTATGACAGTATGTAAACATTGAATTAGTTTGACATTTATCAACCGATTGACTTGAGTAGACATGTTTTGTTTTGAAACGTCAATTCATTGTACACTGAAAATAGTCATGCAGTTGTGTTAACTCAACGTGCATATCGTCGAAAATATCGTGCCAAACAGCACCGTCTGACAACCCTATTCGTCGTTTGTTGTCGAATTATGTTGAGTACGGGACAGTGGGAGATCGTCGACATGCCGTTCATCAACGCCCAAGACGTTCCAATGACCTGGTTGAAGCGGTAAGAGAGAGAGTTTCCGAGAACCCACATGTGTCGTATCGTCACCGCGCTCAGCGTTTTGGCGTCAGTGGAACTACCTTGCGGCGCATTTTGAAGGATGATTTGCATTCAAGCGTTTGTGCTTCGGTGGAAACATGAGTGAAGCTACTATAAATGATCCTTGTGTGTAGTTTGGTTGGTTTCTAAGGTGTTTTGTAGAGTGTCTGCTGTACTTTAGGATTTTGAAACAGCTCATGGAAACAACCTTTGCTGACATCGCCTTTCCGACAGCCCCTAAACAAAATTGAGATAAATGCTTTAATACAAAGTCTTGATGCAGACATTATCAGTACAGCAACAGCAACACCGTATCAAAACAGTGCACTTGTTTCTCACTTTCGTGGCAACAGTTCGTCCCAACGCAATTCTTGTTGTATCCGCTTTCCATCGCTAAAGAGTCTCTTTTAGTCCGTTAGCCAAAAGTCGGACATCGCGGATAGTCCACGTGCAGAGCACCAAGTTGTTGTCCTTTCTACTTTTTATGGGATCTCACTCCTTTCATTTGGCGACCACGTTTTTTTTTTTACTTTACTCTTGATGAAAATTTATTTACATATCAATGAGTAATTCTCGAGACTGTAGATTTGCTATTGCAGCCTAGAGTATACTTTAGCTAAGAAATTTATGTAAAATAGAGCCAACGGTTTTGGGCGCTGTTGTTTTCTTATTCACGATCCTGAGCAGAGCACCTCCTGTTTAAATGGTAGTTGTGGTTGCATTTATGGCTAAGGGCAGTTGATTAGCCATGAATCTGTGGATGCAGATAATACTTTCATGGATTGAATTATGCTCTCACTCCGTTATAACTTCACACAGAAGTTATGCACTCCTGAAATTTATAAATAACTCCCATAGCCCAACATGAGGAATTCTTAAAACTTTGTCCACTTAATGCTAGAACAAAAAACACAACAAAACAACATGCTCCCGATATTTATTGAAGCAAACAAGAGCCGACATACATACATATGTATGTACGGTATTCCCATAAATTCCTTCCGTAGGTCACACTAGATTTTTCGAAGAAATATGCCGAAATGTGGGAGTAAAATCTTTCATCCGTTATGGCATGAACTCGATTCGATTTCTATGTAAACATGTTCATACATACATACGTACATATATATGGATACACATATATTTTGTTTATTTATTTTTTTTATTAAAAATACATATTGTTTGTTTGTTGTGCGCATTTAATAATGTTCAAAGGAAAAAAACAAAATCAACGAAATACCAAAAATTCCACTTGTTTTTTAGAAAATATTGGAAAAATAGAGGATAGATAGATACTTGTACCTGTGAGTATCTTTGCTTCATCCCTTCGTTTATTCAAGGTAATATCTTAAGCGTTGGCAGCAGCAGTGGCGGTGGAATTTCTGCACTGAATCGTCCTCCGTACCTACAATTTTTTTTTCGCTTTTTTATGTATGTACCTACCTACAACATTTCGACATCCATCTCACGGTTCTTGTACGTTCCATAAAAAATAAAAGGAAACAAGAAAAAAAGGTCAGTACACTGCTGTTGTATCTATGGTGGATGTTGGGATGCTCCATGCTGGATGACTTATTCGAAATGATATTCGTCTTACGGATGGATAACTTTGTCTTGGAATTAATGAGTTTTGTTTATACAAGCAGAATCTGAAACGAGAACATGAGACTGTTGCTATTTTCTAAACAAGATGAAAAACAAAATGTTACTGTCTGTCTGGGAGTAGGAGGAGCAAAGAATAAGGACGACTACATTCCAGGGAAAGTATTTCGGGTGTGTGCACGCAAGGGAGTATAACGATTTCATGCCTGAATAATATTTATGACAAATTGCTATTTTGGTTTATTTTTCTCCCTGTCCATGTAATTTGGAGATTTATTCTCAAGTTTTAGGATTTCTTTTTGGAAAACAATGATAACTGGAGAGTGGTGCCAGTGTTGAACGAGTTGGCATTATGCCCTACTTGTTGCGGCACAAATGGCAACATCACTAGGACGGCGCTGTGACAGAATGCTGGATGGTTTTACGTTTAAGGATACTTTCGCTTTATGACTTTGCTTTGTTGCAGTCGCTGATGCGGACTTTTGTGGTGGTCTACTCACACTTTTAATGGTGGCACAGGTACCAAAGTGTTTGGGTTGGGTTAGGTTACGACTACTGTTATTAAATTGATCGACCATTAATGCGCTGATGGGGAAAGCGATTGATGATCAGTAGGGCGTGAAATACTTAATACTTTTCCAACTACTATCAAGGAACTCATAGTTTATGATGGAGGTACTGAATAGTATTAATGAACCGAATAGTCCATGATGGACATACCACAAGTTTACGTATGAGTTAAAAGCAGTCCTTTCTAAGTCAATATTAAATGAGTTCGAGAGTGTGTGTGTTATCTGTTTTTGTGAAATGCAATTTCGCTCCTTTGCAAAAACAGGTTAATTGCCAATATTTAAGGCAATATGTTATATCTACTCATGCAACTAGTTTTTCCGATAATCTCTTGTTGCAGACGTTATGCCGAAAGTAGAAATGTGCTCTTCTATTCTTTCGTATGCAAGGCCGGAGACATTTTCTCTCAAAAATCTGAAGCTTTTCCATATGAGGTGGACTTAGGGCCCACCCTAATGATCTCTCATATGTAGATCAAAATTGGACGAACGTATGCTTGATAACCTACATATATATCCTTTGCATCGTATCTCGAATAGGATAGTTATAGTAGAAAAGTCCCTTATATATATGTAAATATAAATGCCTCCCTTGCCTTTGCTAACTGCGTATGTGCTTATTAAAGTACAAATAGGTGTCCACATGAACAACCATTTCTGAATCGATTGGATGCATGTTCGAATTTCCCGTCTTACTGAAGAGCGAAACAAAACGTCTGAAGATGATTTCACATGTATGTAATTGCCCAATTTTAAGACAATTTGTGCTGTAACGCATATGGCTCATACGCGTAGTGTAGTCCTAGCCAAAACAATTTCGCAGTTTAGGTATCACAGGCGCAGACATTTTTTTTTTTTGAGAACCAAATCAGTTTAGATGAAATGTTAACCTTCATCTCATCCTCAAAAGAAAAAACGTTGTCTAACCTTGTGTGTAGATTTCTACACGTATGGGATTTTAGTGTGTTTCCATGAATTTTTTTTTTTTTGTTAAGATAAACAAAAAAATTACTTTTATGTTCTTATCCTAAAGAAACAAGTGAAAATAAATTTTAATTAGTTTTTCTTGAATGCATTTTACACCCACATTTCGATTATGTAGGTTTTTACAAGCATCTTTTGTGCAAAAACATCAACGTGACATCTTGCTCTGCCTTTTATTTGTGGTGGAACGCTTCTTGACCTTTTTGGTAGATTTGATAAAGGTGATGCAGAAATATCATCTAAAGATTGTGCTGCTGAACTTTCTCGTGAAACAGTTGCAAGCAAAGATGCTGATGATGCCGATCTTGGTTTACCACTTCTAGCTGCCATTTATGGTTTTGCAAGTAAAAATCTAAGTCCACGTAGAAAATTCTTTCGTATTGTTGTTTCTTGTGTTGTTGTTGTTTTACCTATAAACACCAGCTAAAATCAAAACACCAATATATGCTTGCAACATATTCGAATCGATTTGTTTAAAGTCTTTAGCGTTTTTAGCTTGTGAATACGCATTTGAATGTTTCAAAATAATACTTTCAATATGTGGTGGGAAGTATAAAAGCGTCTTTGATATCACTAACGCGAACTTTTGTTGTTCCAGGACGAAGAGAAATCACATTATCATTCCGATATCTACTACTTTGATGCTGAAATGGATGTGGTTGCCACACAATACCATCTTTTGAAACAAGCAATGGATCCATATTTTCACCTTGAACCACTGATTCGGTTGATTCATTTGATTCACTCGCTTCCTCTTCAACGTCAGAATCACACACAAATTTTGGCACAAATTCGTCGTCGCTGTCACCACAAATATCACTATCACCACCATCACTTTCATTCAAAAATGGTTCCATTTCTTCAACTGTAAGATAGCTTGGTCTCGACATAGTTTTTTTTATTATTATTGTTAAATTCACGATATATGTATGTACATATACGCACGATGTTCACTTACGAAAAAAATCAATGCAACTAGCATTTTATATGAAATGCACTAATTATTCATATGTGTAGAAATCTACACAAGAAGGTAGACAACGTAATTTTAGCAATAACAACCGTTATAAACTTTTTTTTTTATGGGGAAGTAAGTTTTTTTTTCTTAAAAAAGGGTTATAATAAAGTCAGAAAATTCCGGAAGTTAGCAATTAGTGGTTTTTGAAAAAAGTAAGAAAAGAGGTAGTTCATGTGTTGAGTTTTTTGGCTACATCCACATCGTAGTACAGTTCATAGAGTACAGGATTGTAAATACTTTCTTCTTGTGTCCTCCTACCACGCTTAACCTATAATCCCACAAATTTTTATTTCATAATAACCCATATACTGTATAAACCCTTAGGCTTTAAGCTTATAGCTTCTGACGATACTTGCCAGGAAATAGATATCAACGGTCCACATTGGATACCATGTCTCTCATTTATAGTTGCGGTTAGTACATAGTCAATTGAGTGACAGTATATCTCCTTGTTCCACTCGCACTTAGAAGGAGTCAAAAAAAACTGCTCATTGGGCAAAGCATTCCTTTAATACAGCGACCATTTTTGGGCGAATCACCTTGCAAATACTTAGCTCTGTCTGGCTAACACTGCCCTTCTGTCACGTTTTACTTAGCTCTGCACTATCTACTTGATACTGGCTTCGTAAAACCTCTTTCTTCAATAACCAGCGTTGTAATATTTTGTTACAGGTGTCATGGAATATTCAGGAGACTCTCCTTCTTGTCTGTCTGCGCACAGTTTCGGATCCTACATTCATGAATACTTCTTTTTCCCTACAAAGAGACAACGGATAGATACTTTCGACCCCGTTTTTTGATTATATTGCATGAACGCTACCAAAACATCACCTCTGTATTTGAGCAGCTCCGCTGGCTAATCAACAGGGCCGGTGGTCTTGCTATTCTTCAGCTTCAGCTGTTCCAACAGGGGGAGAGAATTGCCTTTTCGTTGACTGCAAGTGATTAGCTAATGCTAGAGACTGTCTGCTTTTTTCTACGCCTGATTTTCTTCTCCTTCTTTTTTCTTGGTCGGTGTCCTTTTCCCGTTGCCTTCATTTTATATTACAGATTTTACTACGAAGGGACGGTTTCAAGGTTTTGAGTAGCACCTTGGTGGGTACAGTATGCACACATTCCAGTTGCATACTCTGCAGGGATATGAACGCCAACTCTTTCAAATGGCCATAACTTACCCATGGAAATTCTTACTGAACTGAGCATCGAATATGTCAATGTAGCTCATGCAGAGTGATAACCAGGCCGACTATAGACGCCACCGTCGATCCTGTAGAGTGAATTTTTAGCTAGACTTCTGAGCCCTGTCCAGCTAATCATGTCAGCGAGATAGCCTCGTGCCCTTTAATAAAAATATTCAGCCACACACGTTCAGTCGAGCTCAGCACACGCTCATCATTAGTTCACTATCAGATCCAGCTATCCAGCGGACACTCCCAGGAGGTGATGATGAAACATTTTGCCACGATTTTGAAAAAATTAAATTAGGGAAAAATTAAAAGACCGGTAGGGTAAAATAATGTATGAGGCTTGTCAATTTGTTTGAATAATTATTTTTAACATCTTACTCACCGCTGTCTTCACCGGTAAGATGTGAACTCCATTTGGATTGCGTGTTTATATACATACATACATTGAACCTTATTCGTTTAAGAGTGTATCTTCCCTCAGGTAGCGATGGCGATCTCAAAGTACAGTAGTTGACTTATGTGCTTTTAAAAAGTGTTTCATTTGGATCATAAGTAGCTGGGAGTTTCTTGAAAGCGTTTAACTATTGCTTTTGTACGGATTGCTTAATCCCCAGATCCTTCAATTAAATCACATCCAGACTCGATGCCATTGCGTGTATTTTTATTTTTGTGTATAAATCAATTCGTTCCAACAACCCAATGTGGTGGGTATAATATTAAATTATGCGACATCACTTATCTACGTATCTTTATTCATAGCAATAAAAAATGAGGATTCATTTGCACTCAAAAAGTCAAATAGTCTTTCTTCTGTCAGTGACCTTTACGCGTTAATTTCATTAAACAACAAAAAGTATCTATTTGATTGTTATCCTTAAATCCCGTTTCAACGTTCTCCAGATTTAAAAAGCAATTTGCAATTAAAATAACCTCATGTCTTCTTGTCTTCGACCGGCGCCATAACACAGAGGCTTAGAAAAAAAAAAAAAAAGAACGGCATCCCAATTGTCAATGCGGCAAGGAGCAAGTCCCACCGCCATAAATGTCCTTGGATACACAACCACAAAATACATAAAAAAAAAAAAAAAAAAACAGAATACTCAACATTAATTCCGAAAGAAACGGAAGCAAAACGTGGAACCCACCCGACCATAAAGCTTACTCGAAATCTGTGCGCCTGTGTAAATTAAGCCATCCTACAAATACCATAACATTTTATAGGATTAAGTTTACACTACATAAATTTTGTTAGCGAAAAATAAAATTAGCCGCGCCACCCTCGTTGCGCTCCGCCCGGTTTTCGCAAGCTAATCGTCCTCGAAACGCTCCCTGGTCCACTAGCTCTTTTGCAGGACTACCATGATGACGATGAAACAGAGAAATTCTGTGTCGTCCTTTGCTTCACATATTCTCTTGTTATCGTATCATGGTGATTCGGCGATGTGGTTTAGCGCAAACGAAATAAAAAAAAGAAAAAGAAGCACTATAACCAAAGCACAACAACAAGGATACCTATTCGAAAGTGGACATTTCATGTTCTCTATACGTGCGAATTTGCATATTTCATGGACCGAACCGCCAATTGTCCGTAACACACTCGTCACAATTCTCACGAACGGTAACTGTTCCACTTCCATGCTGATGAAGATGATTATGATGATGATGATGATAATAATAATAGAAAGGACCCTCGCTATTACTATGTGCCCAGAGTAAGGAAAATTTGTCGTTTCCATAGAAACTAATCCTTTTTTTGTATTTATTTCTGTGGAATTCCTTTTCTTTTCGTTTTATTTGAGTTCCGGAAAATTAGACTACGGTCTATGGATATAGGGGGGTGTGTCTCCTACTGCCGCCGCGCCGTCAGGACTCCCATTAATTTAATTGGAAATAAGCATCGTCGGAGAACTTAATGACAACCTTAACCGTTTCTTTTCGTCCCTTAGCTACTGTCTGGTTTTAATAGTGGGTTGGGCGCAAAGGCAACGATTCCAATGAGGAAGATGATTTTCTTTGAAATATACCCTTTTTCTATGACAAGCCGTGGACAAAACTGAGCTACAGGTTCCTTGCAATTGGGCGGACTTGTATGACTTTATGGAAGATCGGTACTACTGGGGGCCTTAACTTTAAATTTATTTCAATGAAGTGCAGACAAATTTGTTGAAATTCCTTGGACCGGCGTGATAAATTCTATGAAATGTCCTGTCGTACATATATACTCGTATACTCAGATAGTTGCTTTCTACGTGAAGGACAATTTGTGTTGACAATTTGTTTGCTTAATTTGATTCCAGATATCTCTCCGGACGGTAATTACAAGTAGGAAGCTTTAAAAGTACTTAATTCTATTTATGTTTATGGACAGGGTAATTAAAAATCAAATTCAATAAAGCGCGGTAAGTGCCCTTAAAAATGAGTGCGCCATTGTTTGAACAACCGTAAATTAGATGCGTACCATCTTGATGATTTGCAAGTGGAAGAAACTGGATAATTTAAGTTAGGTTTGGCATCTAGTGTTGATGTTACGATAAAGGAACATCTAATGCGGGAAACTAGAACCAGTGGTAGTCATACCATATTGATTTCCTTGAAAAAATCAGACTGTGCGACTTGTTACGGTTGGATTATTCATGAGATAGAACGGACAAGGTAACGGCTGAAGTTAATACTTGCATATTTGTATTGTGTCGGTTTCGAATTACTGGAACAATTGGATCCACAGGCAAATTGTTGGAAGACGCTTCAAGTGTTGTTGCATGTCATTCTATCAATCAATGCTTAATAAGGCAGAGTATTTGCTTTTCTACTTGCTTCGAAATGTCTATTTGACTGTCTAAGGTTTAGGCTAGTCTACCTCCCTCTTTAAAAAAAAGAAATCTATTGACGTTGTTCCAGAAATTGACAATGGTTTTCGCTAAAGTATTCAAATGAAGGGGGAAACATTAATTTTTCAGAGAGGCTAGCTCATCCGTAGTGAGCTGGCTTCGTGCGAGTGTTGTGAACATTCTTATGATCCCTATCGAAGAGCTGTTTAGTGTACTGGTCGACCTTAGTTGGGATTTATGTGATCTTGTGCTCGTATTGTGGGCAAACATAGCCCATCAGACTAGAACTCCCTACATTAAAGTAGGTCTCATTAATTTTTACTACATTCACTGAACAACACGTGACTGAAGGAACTACTCAGGGTCAAGAGCCTTCTTAGACATGAAAGGGGCAACCGATGTCTTCCTGATATATACATACACTAGCGGCCATAAGCGGCCATACCATAAAAAGGCATTTGATTGAAGCACGGGTAGAAGCCCGGATAGCAGTCCGAAAACCTTTGCTCTGGTTTCAAAAGCGACCTAATATGTTGCTGTGGGCCAAAGAGCATAAAAATTGGACGATGGAGGACTGGAGCAAACTGCAATGGACTGACAAGCCCATAGATGGTGATTCCAAACTTATGGCCGGCATATTCAATTGAGCTGTTTTTCCAAGTCTGTTTTTCCTTCTGAATTTTTTTCTGAATACCAATTATTCTATGTTAGATGCGTTACAGTAAAGAACAACTTTGACTTGATGACCTTACTCAGAGCTGATTTTATCAGAAATGTACCTCAGTTTCAGGAGATATTTGCCTTTATGACTATCGTGATGTCGGCTTAATACCGTATCCCTATTTTGTAAGTCTTTCATTCAGAAACCATAGGAGTGGTGCTAGTGCTACATTTCAAAGAGTGCTCCTGCACATAGGCATTCCAATTAAGAAGCTAATCTCTGCCTGGATGAACCTGTTTCGTAATATCTGCTTTAACGAGCATCAAAGGTAATTGTCAGTATTTAGATTCGTAAGCGCAGTACTATTTCTTGTTGAATGTTGCTGGTACCCTTCTGAAGATAAGCCCCATGTTTTGCACAAATAGATCTTTGCACTGCCAGATGCAAGACTGATGCCGCTTTTGCGGTTTTCGACACAATATTTTCAATATTTCTTGGCCACAGAAGCTTACTGCTCAGGATTACTCCGAGATATTTAGCTTCTCTGGAAACTTAAAGTTCAGTTTAAATAGGACGAACTAATTCCCAGTTTCCCACTCATTATGTCTTGACCACAGAAGCGACAATCAAGAATAATTTTCAGACACTTGACTTCACTAGAAATTTAACACTAGTCGAGTCAATCCGATTAACTTTCATTGAAGTTTAGCTGAAGCGGGTGGGGAATAGCTCAGTGGTTAGTGCGCTGGACTACTGAGCGGGATGTTCGAAGAGCAAATCCCAGTTAACCTCAAAAAAAGTTCTTTCATGGTCCTATTTCTCGCGAATGTCTGAAAAAACATCCGAGAGTAATAACTGGTATAAGAAGGCTTCTCAATTAGCTTTCAGATATGGCTTTAAAATGTACATATGTCTTTTCTATTGGTACACAAAAAATTAGGCACGGATAACAAGAATGGTGGCGAGAAGTTAGGCCCTAGACCTGCTGTCATAAGGCCCATTCTTTTGTCTTTTCATGGTTTTGTTTTAGTGGGGAGTCTATCGACATTTCTACTTAGCGTTTTATGGCAATCGGTAACAGTTGGGTGCATCCGTTTACCAAGAAGTTGAAGTCTTAAAAGTAGTAGAATTTGTCCACCCCATGATTTCTATGCTTTGCCAATTGATTTACTAGGAGGATAATACCGGCAATGTCTTTGCAGGAATACTAAGATTTTTAGCAAGATTATGTCCATGAAAGATCAGATCTTTTGAAATGTGTCCGTACTTTTGGATCGGCTTCATTTTTTCAAACTAGAGACTCAAAGATTTAATTAAAAATTCGTATGGTTTCTAAAACCTCAAAGTATTAGTTTAAAGTTTAATAATATCCGCAAATGGTTGAAATGACATATTTGCTTACTTCCAACGAATTTAGTTAGTTTAACCCCACTTAGCTTATTGACTCAATAGATTCAATAGAATCCATTTAAAAAACAAATCTGTCAGTCTCCGTCTCATTAATGGGAAAATTTACTCGTTCGTCTTATAACAGAATAACGCCATTACCTGATGAAATTGCAAAGCTCCATCCGCCACATAAAAATATTTCAACACATCCTTGTGCTCTTTCCTTCATATATATGTACATACATACTACCCGCAGTTATGTTCGAAGCAAAATCGTGCAGAATATTGATTTCCTTGCACCTGTAGTAATCCTTACAACGAGTTGACTGGCTTCCACTGAAAGCATTTAAAATTATAATGAATATGTGGGTTGAAGTAAGAGTGGAATACCGTTGCTGGTAGTTAGTGGTGTTGGAAGTTCTACCGTACCATTCATGGGAATCCTTATTGAATGTGTAC
Organism: Blera fallax; assembly: GCA_946965025.1. Taxonomy (NCBI): domain Eukaryota; kingdom Metazoa; phylum Arthropoda; class Insecta; order Diptera; family Syrphidae; genus Blera; species Blera fallax. The sequence goes on from OX337245.1 coordinate 45,736,607, forward strand.
CGAGGTGCGGGCTATATTTCCTGCTGCTACTTTGGGTGCAGGGTTCTTTTTTTGTACTTCCAAACAACCCGTTCCATGGGTATTTATTCAGTACAATAGTATTTCTTTCTAGAGAGATACAGGGTTACCAGGGTTGTTTTGTCAGTGGAAGTCTTGTGAGGTAAATAAAGTGAATTCCCAGACTTTAAGGATTTATAAAGCCCACCTAGCATTTATAGACATATGAATTAATAACTGTGGTTGACTAATCTTGTAACTGGATACTGATGGTTAGCAGGTTAGACCTTACTTGTCACTGTTTTGAATCCGACACACGTCACAACCCTTGTGAGATAAGTGTCATGTCAAATTCTATTGACTATCTTTGGACAGTTCAAAAATAATGCACTAGGCTTGTTTAGGAGTTACATTGAGCAGTACAGCCATCAATTCAAATAGGACTACGTGGGCATTTAGTATTCTCTTCTTCCAAGGAATGTGACTACAGTTTTTTAATTCTGCCGACCTTTTACCCATAAAAGCACCGAATCACTGAGCCAATTTTGATGTAATTTTTTTATGAAGCTGGGTTGAGAAGTTATCGTACAGAAATTTTATTTCAGACACTTTTTCAAAACGCATGGGGAGCAGAATTGAGTTAAACTAGCACATAAATTGTGATTTTTCAAAAACTGTTTGAGACATGGAATTTATCAACGGCATACTGTCCTACCAATTATAACTCCCTTTCATAAATTTGCCTTCAAATTTAAACATGATCATAACATGTTTCATTGGAGTCGTCATGTTCCTCTTTTGGGTTTATGTTTGCACATCAAAATAGGGCAAATGGGTAAATATTTGTGGATTGCGTCCACCGTCGGTTATGGGCTTTCTACATTCAAGGTTAGGCTAGACTATGCTAGATATGGTTAAGCCAACGGGTGCCATATGGCTACGGCCGCCTCTTGTGAAGATCAAAAGATGGTCTGTACTAGGACCACTGACCACTGCGGTTAAAACTTGTTCACCGGTAGTTCAACCAAATGGCTACTTATGGTCTTTATTCCTTTATTGCCCAAATAAGGACACTCACAAAGTCAAACAGATTCTATTTCTTCTTCGCCCTTTAAAAATGTTTGTGAGTCACTCTTTGAGGTCCATGAAAGCCGATGAGGCGTTCCTATTAAAAGCGACCAGTGCATTTCTAGGACTGAATTTAGGCTAGACTCCCAGAAGTCTCCAGCCCGGGCAACATATGTAATCCACTAATTAAATTTGCATTATGGCTTCTTTTCGGAATTTTAATTCCTAAACATATCGTCTTGATATGATGTCCGCTGATTCCAAGACAGTTTTTTTCCACAAACCCCAAGGGCAGATCAACAAACGCCAACTTAATTGAATTTGTGTTAAATACTCTGTGTGCGCTGGAACATGCTAAAGGGGTAGAAAGTTATTGAATCATGTGGCTTCCAGATATTAGCTCATGCTCCTTACAGTTTGAGCTAGCACTAAGGGATTATCTATCACCTGTTCCCGAATTTGGTGGGCGCCGTGGCTTAGTGATTAGTGCGTTGGATTACTGAGCGGGAGGTTCGAGGTTCGAATCCCAGAAAACACCTAAAAGTTTTTTCACGGTCCCACCACTCGCGAATGTCTGACAAACGTCCGAGAGTAATAACTGTCAAGAGAAAGCTTCCCGATTTGCCTTTCGGATAGGGCTCCAACCTGTAGGTCTCTTCCATTTGTGTGAAAAAATATAACACGCACAACACGAATGGTTGCGAGAAGCTAGGCCCTGGACCACATACGGTCTGTTGCGCCAAGTATTCGTATTTTTGTTCCCGAATTTAAGGGAAAACTTACGTAGAAAGTATATTTTTTGTGAAGTCAATAAAATTAATCTACATATTTATAAACCCAAGAAGAAGGGGGTATAGGAGTTAAATAACTAGATCGACCCTTTGTCTTCACAGTCTTGCGTTTCTTGTAGCATTAGCCCATAAATATTTCATAGTATTCCATGGCTTTTTGGATGTTAGAAGATGCGCTGCAATATTCTCTGGTCTACCTGGGAACATGGAACAACTCAAGAAGACGTATTCAGCATTTGGCTCAAAGCAATATGGGTATATTTCCTCGTGGTCGCGTCCATATTTGTGCAGATTTTCACGGAAACACCCATGACCTGACCGGAACTGTGTCATGTAGTAGTCTCTTTAGCCGTGACTCGTCCTTAATCCGGGTTCAAACTGTGCTTACAACGAACTTTCGTAATTGTTTCCAACGATGCTGTTTGAATACTTTTTTTTTCTTTTATATACATGGTTTTCCCAATTCTACAGCCAGGATACCCGGACTCTTATTTCCACTAGAACCGCTGCAGACTCCAATGACACCGTCCTAAATGCAGAATAAACACAAAGCGCGCTTAGTTTTGTAATGCCTGATAGCAGCTTGGCGATTGCGGCTTTCTGCCATACTAGAACAGAATACATCATCGCTGATTCGGAAATCCTAGCAAGTAGAAAAAGACAAAGAAAACGTCCAAAGATTCTTTCTGAAAGAGGGTTTGTAACTCTGCTTGCAGCCTGGTGGCAGAACATGCAGTCATACCAATTTGAATCCAAGTCCTACGACAGTGGTGTACAACAAAACTATTTTTTAATACATATCAGTCCCCCAGGATTGTCCAAATATCTTACCATTGGAGAGGTGGGATCATTAAAAAGCTTTTTGATGTTTTCTGGGGCTCACACCTCCCGCTCAGTAATTTGATGCTCTGACCACTGAGCCACGGCGCCGAGTATTAGAGATCTATGTATAATGCTACTGCGGCCATTAAAAGGTGTAGTTCCAACGTCGTGCCTATGAACTATCTTCTTACACTCTTAACACTAAGACCTGTAGGACCATAGGCGAAAAAGATCTGTTTAAACTTAATAGGAAACTTGCAAATACATATTCTTGTTCTCGTAACAGCAGACCGAAGATATAACACGCATACTCTGTGAATGCCAGGGCATTGCCACGACAAGGCTAAAGTACCTAGGTAGATACTTCTTCAATATCTTAGAAGAGCTAAGGTCCTGGAACCACAATAGCGATATCTTCAAATTCTGTAGGGAAATTAAGTGTATGGGAGAATTGGTTTATGTCTTCGCTGCAAAGGTTGCCTAGGGATCGGGATGGGCCCACTTTCGTGATTAGTGTGTTATGATAATCTCATAACCCTACTCAACCGAATCTAAAAGCAGACGGTTAACGGCCTAGCCTTTCGCTGCCATTTGCATTGTACGTGTTGTATTTTCGCACGAATGAAATGGATCTGCAGTTTTATTTCATATTCGAATGGCGGTATTGCGGAGGTTTCTCATTCTCGGATGATAGGATCGTGGAAAAAAAGGTAGAGTTCCTAACATTAACACCCACTACATCTTGGCAACTCTATAGTAAAACTATTCCAATTCAAACATCAACCCGCATTGCTCGGCAACACTCAATTACTCGTCTCTAGAGATGTTACCTTATTCTTTTCACGTTGTGAAGGACGAAAGCAATCTGGTACTCGACTTTCTGCTACATACCTATGCATGTGAAAGTTGATAATCTACCTTAACGCTCATGCAACGCTTCGTTGTAGCCATGGTGCGCAGTGTAACACAGCAATTGTAAAATAAAAACTTAAAAAAGTCATTCCACTAAATCCGACTACTAAAAGTCACCTTAGCAGAAATGTTTAATTATACATTCTATGTGCGTGTCCTAGGTATGTATCCAGCAGAAAGCATCAAAACCATAACTTACGTTTGAGTACCTTGTAAAGACAACCATTATTCCGAAACTAATAACAGTGGACAAAAGGATAATTAAAAGATATTTTGTTAAATGAATACCGCCCAGCTAAACTCAGCAAATAAAATAAAAACACTCGCACATAATCCCTAAGATTATGGCCACAGACGAAGGCCAAATGTTTTCCGAGTTTTAGTTTTAAGGGGACATTGTAATTTAACGTTTTGGTTTTGTAGGTTTGGTGTGTGGGTTTAGTAATAAACTTGTTTCGGGATTCTTGTTTATATTCGGAAGCCACTAAATAGGGCCAATGACGGCAGCACTACCTCGTAATCGTAATGATAAGCCATTATGCCAAGGAGTTTCATTCTGTGTTGGAGAGAGTGTAAGTATTTGCACTTATACATGTGTAGATACCTCTGTTGGTATGCATTGAAAGTGGTGAGGTTATTTTATTTGTCTCCATGATAATGTAAAAAATATCAAAACGAGCTTGAAAATCTAATTCGTTGCCTAAAATCCACTTCATTTGTATCATAAAGGCAAAGGGAGACGAGAAATCGCAACAACTATCGATCGGTGAAGCTAATGTCGCATACGATGAGCATGTATCAGCGAGTTTTAGACATTCGGCAGCGAAACATTATTAAACTGCAGGATAGTCAATGGGTGTTTGTCAAAGGCAAATCTACTTACGACGCGATTCAAAGCTTAAGAATAATAATGGAAAACATCGCGACGCGTCGAAAGACCTGCACATCATCTTCATCGATCTAGAGAAAGCTTTCGATGGAGTTCCGAGAGATCTCATATGGACGGCGCTGAGATCTCAAAAACTAGAGACGTTCATTAGAATGACACGCGATATGTACTATGACATAAAAACAAAAGAGAAGTGCACAGCGGGAATAACTGCTGAATTCGCGGTTAAAGTAGGAGTGCCCCAAGGCAGTTGCCAAAGTCCGTTGCTTTTCAAAGTGGTGCAAGATTTTTTTGTTAAAGGGATGCATAGATGAAACGGGAACGACTTCTCCTCTTTTTGCCGACGATAGCGCTATCATAAGTAGCGACGTGGCAATCCTTCAGAACGGATTTAATAATTCGATTAACGCGTTAGACGATAATGGTTTTAAGAATCAGCCGAACGAAAACAGAACATTTGCATTGCCGTTTTTCCGAACTCGCAAACCCGACTCCGGTTATTCTGTTGGACGGAGTAATCGTTCCGAAATGCGACAAATTTACGTACTTGAACTCGGTCTTAAATTATCAGGGAAATTGTGATGACGATGTTGCACACCGAATGAGCGTGGGGTGGTTAAAATGGCGCGAAACCTCCACAGTCTTTTGTGACCGCAAAATGCCACTTAAACTTGAAGGTTTGCTTTATACGACAGTCGTGCGTCCGGCTTTAGCATACGCATCTCAGTGTTGGACAATGTACGAACATTATAAGAACGAACGGAGATGAAAATGCTGCGGATATCAGCGGGAGTATCAAAACGCGACCTAATTAGAAGTACGCGTATTCGCGGAAGCCTTCATTTAAAGAAACCGATTGTTGAAAAACTCCAGGCTGACCGCATCAGCTGATACTGTCACGTACAAAGAAGATCGTCGGAAAAACCCGTTCGTGGAGCAAAGTTCCAAATGAAATTCGAAAAAGAGGCAAAAACAACAGCAAATTCTCGGCCTCAGCGAGGAAGTAATCCAAAATAGAGCGACTGTAGAAGGATATTAAGGTCCGCAAACTTAGCCATCCCCACAAGCGGCGCAATAGCAAGGGAGAAATATGTAGCATAAGATGTATATATGTCCGGGTACGTACGCGTTATATAAATATTTCGACGGTTAATAAAAGAACAAGAAGAAGAAGTAATACATATGTACATATGTGTATATTTTGCTGTAAGGCTACAATTCAAAGGCTGAGGGTCCGAAATTATTTGAATGTCACTTCAGAGCTAGAAGCTCATGTCTGAATTGGAAAAAAGTTTTTAAACACCCCCATCTTTCTAATATCAGATTAGCTTTCGAGACAAATATCTGTCATGAGAAGCTTCTGAATCCCACTATTAAGACATTTTAATTCCGACACACACAACAAGAATGGCTGGCAGGACCTAGTCAGTCACCTAGGCAGAACCTACCGTAGTGGCCAGATAAAAGTCCACACCTTCTAGAGATTTCAAAACTAGTGTTTTCTCTCCTTATTCACTTCAGACTTCCGGTTAGCTGTACTTTTTTAATTCAAAAAGCTGTCAAATGTGTTCCGTTATCCTTGCGATTACTCACCACCATGATGATATGTTTCATTTCCAGTTCAGATTTAGCGAAGTACGGTCAATTTAAATTTTGTGAAGTATGGGTCGTCAGTTAAGTAGGGAGGAAAAAAGTGTAATTCACGCCTTACATAAAGAAAATTTATCTTTAAGGGCTATTGCGGAAAGACTTGGATGTAGCCATGTAAGTGTACAAAATATTTTGAAAAAGATTCGCTTGTTTGGATCAGCTGAGAGAAAAATTGGGACCGGGATGAAAAATAATAAAACTACCTATCCAAAGAGAAGACCGCTTGCTTAAAAATTTGTGTACTAAAGGCAGAAAAAAAAACATCCAATGAAATAAGTCTTGAGATTAAGGAACGAACTCAAAATTAAAAAAGTTCAAGAACAACACGAAGAACATTGCAGGATAGTGGCTTATCAGCCTGGAGACCGAGGAAAAACCGGGTTTAACCGCTAAGACGGAGATTTTGAAGTTGAATTTTACAGAAGCTCACCGGAATTGGACGGAAAATGATTGGAAGAGGTTCATCTTTATTGACGAGGTGAAATGTAATCTCAATCACTCCGATGGAATTCGGTACATCCGTCGAAGTTTCGAAGAAAACCTGAAAAGTGAGTGGATTGTCACTAGAAATAAATGTTAATGTCATGCTCATAACTTCAAGGTAGTAAGGGACTTTGTCTACCTTGGCTCTGCTATTAATTCTGACAATAACATCTCGGCGGAAATTAACCGAAGAATTACTCTTGCCAATCGCTGTTTCTTTGGGCTGAGAAGGCAATTGAGTAGTAAGGCCCTATCTCGAACAACTAAGGAGACTCTGTACAAGACCTTGATCATCCCAGTCCTGCTTTATGGCGCTGAAGCATGGACTCTGTCGAAAGCCGATGAAGATATAATTGGTCGCTTCGAGAGAAAAATTCTTCGGAAGATATACGGTCCCGTTTGCGTTGACGGGCTTTGGAGGAGAAGATTCAACGACGAAATCTACGAGCTGTACAGCGACATCGACCTAGTCAAAAAACTGCGCATCAGTCGCCTAAGATGGCTAGGACATGTAGAGCGAATGGACACCAATGCTCCGGCCCGCAGAGTCTTCGAATCTAACCCGGAGGGACAACGCAGTAGAGGAAGACCTCGCCTAAGGTGGCGCGCACAAGTAGAAAAGGACCTCAACCAACTTGGAGTGCGCAACTGGAGGCAGTTAGCTAAAGACCGGGCTAACTGGAGAGGCTTGTTGGTTGAGGCCCAGGTTCACCCCGAACTGTAGCGCCACCTAAGTAAGTAAGTAAGTCATACTCTGCGGCTGCATTAGCTATTACGGAACTAGTAGCTTAGCCTTATCAACGGATCGATGAATGGAGACTACATCAATAATATTAAAGAGTATTTCGTTCCTTCGATAGTAATAGTCGACCCTATTTATCAGGATGACTCTGCGCCATGTCATCGGGCTCGGAAGGTAAGTTTTATTAATTTGTATGTACAGCAACAAATACATATGTATGTATGAGCATCACTTAAATTATACACATTTGGGGCGTTTTGTTCAAAGCACTCATTTTTGACTTCTCAAAGCTATCAAAATTTGTTGATTTTATCTGCCTTTTGACGGTTTTGAAAATTGCTGGCTTTAGTTCTATTTTTGGCTTCTGTTGTTAGGATACCTACGTACTTTGGGTTTAGTGGTGTTGTTGTGAACACTTCTTTTTGGCAGCATGCGTTAATGCCAGCAATGAATTCATGTTCTTGGAGTAATGAAAAGTGCTGACTCTTTTTTTAGGATTATTAATAATTTATATACGAGAAGCCTGAATCCAGTTGCGCACTCCAAGCTGGTTGAGGTCTCCTTCTATATACTTGTGCACGCCACCTTAGGCGAGGTCGTCCTCTACGGTGTTATTCCTCCGGGTTCCATGCGAAGACTTAGGCGACTGATGCGCAGTTTTTTGACTAGGTCGATGTCACTGTACAGCTCGCAAATTCCGAGGCTTAGCCTCGGAGTTTTCTGGTCCGGAACCATTTGCTGCAATTGGGAGAGGAATGGTGGAGCACCTAATTAACAACTCGGCCGCGGTGGAACAACAGAGAAAGTGGTCAACAATGGAAGATTGTAGGCAGGCTAAAATGGCTATTAAGATGTCGACTGGCACCACTCACATCACAGAGAAGTTCTAAGCTTGGAGCGAAGAGCACTGAAATGGGTGGTGGCGATATCTTCAGGTCATGGAAATCTCGAGTATCACCTAAAGAAAATGTGTCTTCTGGAGGATTACAGCTGTCAACCATGCCTGGATACGTACGGCGGCAGATATGTATATTGTGTCAATGTCCGGCATTAACTACCAGAAGAAGGGAGGTCATGGAGCGCCATTGGGTACAAAACAGATTCTAGAGTTGACAACAGGAATCAAAGTCAGAGAAGAACTGTGGAGAAATTCAGAGGGTCTCCCAGGCTAAGATTGATCGTGGAAGAGAGACGAAAAGGGACCCATCATTGTGATCTGGTTCGAAATGTATGCACAAAATTTGACACAGATTCTAACGTGTGCATTACTCAAGTGTATGAGAGCTTTCATAGGATGGTAGTCGCATGTCATTCCAATATCGACTTCTTGCTAATTACAGGCATCTAATGTAAAGGGCGTTTTCAAAGCTTCATATGATGGTAACTTTATAGCAGGGTATGATCTTAAACAACGAGCCAATTACAAAATGGCTGACATTTTAAGAAATTCACGAACGTATTGTTATTGTAGTAATGGAGATATATGTACGTACATAGGTCGTGCTTTATTAAAGTCATGCCGTGGTCCAATACTAATATCACTGAAGGCGGTCAGTGGACTATAAAATATGTCCTTTTCATTCTCAGTGGGGTTTCGGCTGAGGCGGGATTTTTGTTTACACTGATCTGAAGTCAGGGCATCAATATGTGGGTTCCAGTTTCCACGATATGAGGAGCAAATAAAACACCAGTCTCATTTCGGATTTACCAACGGCCTTACCTCGGATTTAACAGTGCCTCAAGCAGTAAAGCAAGCCAGTGTTTCTCTTTGTTAATTTCTTCTCTTAAGCATCCCGCCATTTTACATTTTTTACAAGATGTCTATATTATACCATAAATCCGTGCTTTAATTGGAGAAATATTAAGTTTTATAGTACCCATGATTAAATGCTCGCCAGGTGCCAGGTTCTCCAGTTTTCAATTCTTTAAGAGCCTCTGAGATGGTACTACTTGGAAGTGTGAGAAGGACTAAGGTTAGGTTAGGTTGAAGTGGCTGCCAGCTAGGAGTCGCCAGCATACTTAGACCAATGATAGGTCCATTGTGATACCACGTGGATCATGGGAGAAAGTTTTTCTCTACATACTCGTTTAAAACCAATTAGAGCTTCTTATGAAGCGTAGGAGGCTCTTAATGTCAATATTCATCAGGTCGCCTATATCGTTGTAATAGGGAGCTCCTAAGTGGAGTTTCCTTCTACGGGAGGGAGCTAGGCCGAAACAAAGAAGGTGAGGAATAGTTTCCTCCTCTTCTTCATCCATGCAGCTTCTACAAAAATCGTTCGCGAAGATGCCTAGTCTTGTAGCATGCTTGCCTATTAGACAGTGTCCAGTGATGACACCTATTGAGGTGCGTGAGAAGGACTTACTAGTAGCATATGAAATCTGCCTGTTCGACATCTACATATGCATGTATGTATATGCTCCTTAATTGTGCCCAAAAATATTCTAGCTATTAAATCGGCTATGGCCGCAGGAATGCATATTTTACTTCTTAAATATATCACTGTAGCCAAAGTAATTTGGCATCATAGTAAAATATTCTCTCCCTCTCTGTAATGATCATCCGAAATTAGAAGGTTACCATATAGACAGTTCACAGGGTGTTACTTGGAATTTCGGCCACCTATAAACTTCTTGGTGACACTCTAAACCGTCCTACTGTCGCACATACTTGCTAACATCGAGGCACTAATATACATATGTTGATGAGCAAACGATTATCACGTCTCACACTACGCTGTACTTCCTTTTTCTTCACGAGATATTGGGTTTTAACTCCGGTTTTTCTACTGCTGAGACTGCTACAACCCGAGTCTTTATAGCGACGTTGCCATCATTCTGCCTATGTACGCTGAAAAATGTCATAAATCTTCTTAAGCAGAAATAATTTTTCTTCGTTTTCGTAAATAACAACATTTTGTCCCAGCAAGGACTTTAAGGTGTTGAAATACTGTATACATAAATTTTACTGTAGTTATGGTCATCGACGTTCGTGAACCGTAAATAAATGCTTCCGTTAACTGTTAAGTAATAAACCTAGACAGACTACTGTTGATCTAAACTTTGAACCCTAACAAGGATCTTGATTTAACTTACCTACGCTTTTACTATACCAACAATTTCACGCTCACCTCGAAACAAGAAGCTCTCTTTCCCATTTGCCCATCTATTTAACGGAACATATAATCCGCAATCAAAGGCCCTCCAGTCAGTTGGTGTGGCTCATTTCATTTTATTAGTGATGCGTAGGTACTCTCTTTTACGGGGATTCTGACAAAAAAAAAAAAAAAAAACCCTTAGAATTATTACCTGTAATTCTAGCGCGACTCGTTCTCCTGAGGCTGTGCGTCTCAAATGTCCGCATAATGCAGCCTCCACTCCGACAGTAATGATACTCGCCTATTTCACGTGATTCTCTTCATCCCCTCGGAGTGCGGCTTTGGAAATTATGAGTTTTTCAACGATTATTATTATTATCATCCCTTGCAATTCAATAGTGCTTCATAAGCATCATCATCGTTGCCATTTGCGGGACGAGTGGTTTACTTTAATATTCCGTGCTCCTCTATTTCAATTCAATTCCATAGATTATGCATAATTTATTATACTACCAATAAAAGAATGATGAAGCCGACAGGGCGGCGGCGGGCGCGATTCCTCTACAACGGAATGTAGCGCATATCTGCGGGGATTAATAAGGGATGCGTCAGGTAATGGTATACTCACGTATCATTGAGTTTTCATATACATACGAACATATATATATACTTTGGGTTATTTGATTTTTTTCTTAAAATAAAAGGAAGGCTGGCAAAGCCGACACGCGAATGAAATTGATACTCGTATTATTTTGATCGCAAAAGAGGACGGATGTAAATTTTAATTAACTTTCTGAAGCACCCGATTGCAAATTAGACAAACAGGACGTGCGGTGGACTTTTGAATTTGAATTTAAATTTATTATTTTTATTTTTATTTTGTGGTCAGCAGTGCTTGATGGGGAATTGGGTTGAATGTATGTATTAACAGTTTGTGCGGCAAGTATATCTGTGAATGTCGGTGGTCCTTTAATTTTCTCAGGATATACATATTTTTCTCTTACCTCTGGGGTTATAAATGTATGTACATGTACTTTTAAGCCATGAACGACTTCACTTTTCGCATTGATTAGTCAATTCCTCAACAGTATGAAAGCGCCACTAACCTAACTTCAAGGTGGTTCAGGCCTAAGAGTCTTAGTTTCAGCAAAAGCTGAACTTGTACTCGTAAACAAGATTTCGGACAGGTATCACTGAAAACATTCCCATTGATCTGCCGAAAAAGTAAAATGCCTTAGAATAATCCTTGACAAAACGCTTAAATGGAACTCTTACATGAATGAGGTTACTAAAAGGACGATTAGGGCAAAATTCATGTGCCAAAGCCTCTACGGAAAACTTGGGAACTGCATGCCAAGTTGATATATTGTTCATACAATGCTATAATCGAACTAATGATCGCCTATGGGTCAGTAGTAAGTCGCAGGAGCAAATATATCGCGTAGCCTGCGTTGACATCACCGGAGCAGCGAAAACGTTCCCGACGGCTGCTATAGGAGCAATGCTTTATCTAACGCCGGTACATCTGGAAGGGCAGAAAGAAGTTATCCTTAGTGGTCTCAGGCTACAGAGTATACTATGACTATGATACTAAGACTTCATTAAATCCAGAAAAACTCACCGTTTGGAGCGGTTTTCACTGGTGGCATTATCGGATCTTATTCCTATAAAACATAGATCAGAGCTGTGGTTAGTGGAGATCGTTATTGGCGCTACGTGCCATTCGGCGACCCGAGTCGTCGTCTTATTGCCGTACTGCCTTACTGCCTCCTAGCAACAATAAGTACCTTGGAGGCGAACATTATTCGTTTTGATCGGGACGTACGGTCACCATTGCTAAAAATAACGTGGATCATGAGTACACCATGTGCATAAAAACGTATTTCGATCAAAAAATAATTTCTTGTATTTTGTTTTTAAATGTAAGGTTCTATCGGGCTTAAAGACATACCGTTCTGAAAATAGGGATTGCAAATCCCAAAAATGTACTACTTTAAGCTAATACGGACTCTATGGACTTAGCTATGCATTAAATTCCAGAGATCCACTTTCATGTTCAGTGATAGACAGTAACATTAAGTAACAAGGTCGCTCAGTTAATGATGGAGAGGACCTTATGCTATAAAGTTCTACTAATGTAGAGTTAAGTGAAGGGATTTGCTTCGATGAGTAAAATGTAAGAGTCTATTTTTACGTTCGATGAGGCCTTATCCTTAATGCTAAGTGAACGAGGAATCGGAAATTAGAATCAGTTCACCCTGAAGCTATTATTATTTATTACTAAAGACAGATTCGGAATAAGCTGGGTCACTCTGTAAATATGTTGTATTTATACAATACAATAATTAGTCCATGGAGATTTCGTCATGGTAGATAAATGGACCTGGCCCTTTATAACGTATTTTCTAACGTAGCGGCAAAGAAGGAGTGCTCTACTATAATTAGTCCTTTCATTTTTAATAAATCAGGTAACAGTTCCATTCTTACATATCTAATATTTTTTCTTTTCTCTTTTTTTCAGGTAAGTGACTGCTACTATTAAAACGCAAGAAGTGAAACTCAACAGGTATAGCAAACAATATAAGTGAACAGAGGTCCTTCAAGAATATGCAGTGCCTGCAATGTAATTTTTAAGTAAAACGTTTCTTTTTGAGTGCGCAATAATGTTTTCATGTTATTGTAAGGTGGACAAGTTGTGATCAGTTCAACCCAAACAAGCACATCATACTACGTTAGGTTAGATCGAAGTGGCTGTCAGCTATCGAAAAAAACTTAGACCAAAGATAGGTCCATTGTGATACTACCAAAAGCAATTTGAGCTTCTGAATAGGCTCCTAATATCTGTATTTACAGTAATAACTGTCATGAGAAAGCGTCTGTCTCAATTTGCCTTTCTGATATGACTCTAAACTGCAGGTCCCTTCGTTGGAACGATCACATATTCGAGGTCGCCAAAAATGCTGCAAAATGTCTAGGATTCCTTAAGCGATGCAAGAAATTTTTCACCCCGTCTGATTTGGCCTCAATATATAACCATTCATCCGCCCAAAGATGGAATACAACGCCCATATCTGGTCTGGTGCAACCAAGACCGTCTTGCACATTCTAGATAGGGTCCAGAACCGCGCGATAAAACTAATAGGTGATAGAGATATTGTGAGCTCTATAGACTCACTTGAACATCGTAGAAATGTCTCTTGTCTTTCCCTGTTTTATCGCTTATTCCACAAAAAATGTTCCAACGAAATAGCCACTTGCATTCCTCCCCTTCAAAATTTCACCCGCAATACGCGTCACGCTTCGAATGCACATCAGTTCACCCTCAAGCCCAATTTCGGACGTACTGTCAAATATAGGGATTCGTTTATAAGCCGAACGACACGTATGTGGAACGATCTTCCAGGAGCTGTATTTCCTCATCGGTACAACATCCAAACATTTAAAGCCAACGTGCACCGGTATCTCCTCTGTTCCTCTTTTCCCTCTTTCCAAACGCCCGTGCCCTGAATATTCAGAATAATTGTATTCATACCCCCTTTGGTGCGCGCCAATTATAAAAAAAAAAAAAAAAAAAATTTGTGTGAAAAATATAACATGCGCAACATGAATGGTCACGAGAAGCTAGGCCTTTTTTTTGGAAAAACCCTTGCCCATGTGGCAGGCACTGCGACCTAAAAGATCTATTGTATCATAAGGGTATGGTTAGTCCAAGAGACGTACTAACTCCCTTACGAAGGATAGTATGTCCTTAGTGGCAGGGTTTTTCAGTTCCGCTGGCGTATATATTTCCTTATAGAAAATACGTCCCCTTAACCAATGTAATGCTGGGCAATTGCAAACAATGTGTTCGGATGATTCGTCCTTCTCCAAGCAGAACCTACATTCCGTGTCTAGTTCATCCTTAGTGGCCAGGGACCCATTCAAGTTTTACCTTGTTAATTCTCGCCAGGGATTGTAGTGCTTCGTAGCAGCTTTTAACTGATATGGAGTCCACTAAATTGGACGACAGCACTTTGAGTGAAAATCTGAAAATATATATATACAAGCGCCCTTAATAACCTAGTTTAACCTAGCGCAGATATCAATGGCATGGAGTTTAGCCTGAAATACCTTGGGACACATTCCTATAGGTATCGAACTTATGTGTTGGGTCCAAAGACTCCAGCTCCAACTCCAGATTCCATTTTCGATCCGTCTGTGAACCAAACCAGATCTCTATGGTCTAATGCCGGAACACCATTAGGCCAATAGGCACGGTCTAATCTTTCTACCTCAAATAACCTACCGAAACAGTACTCCTTGACCTTGTACGGGATGGTACAAAACATGTCTCTTTTGGGGATTGAGTCAAGAATTTTCAGATGTCCCACATGGTCACCTGATTTATACTTGTATTCTATCTGCAACTTGATAGCACACCTAGCGGCTGTCTTCCTAATGAATATTTGAAGGAGTGATAGCCCAACGATTGCTTCTAATGCTGCCGCAGGGCAGGTACGCATGGCACCTGTGATACCGAGACAGGCAATTCTTTGTAACTTCTGAAGTTTAGTTGCCGTTGCCCGTTCAAGAACTTTCGGCCACCAGATGATGGCCGCGTACGTGATAATAGGCCTCACCATCATTGTATACATCCAATGTATCATTTTCGGATTTAGACCCCAAGTTCTGCCGTACAGGCCCACATGGCCCTAGTAGCACGCTGGATTGCAGACTTGATATGAGAATTCCAGTTGAGCCGTTTGTCGAGGATGACCCCGAGGTATTGACTCCACTGGAATAAGCTAGAGTAGTGCCTTTGATAATGATAGGTTCTAGATTAACCAGTCCTTTCCTAGTAAAAGGCACCAGAACAGTTTTGCAGGGATTGATGGATAGTCCTCTGCTGCACCATTCTAAAACGTGTAGTAAAGCACTTTGCATGACGCTAGAGATGGTTGCGCTGTGCTTACCACTAATAATAAGTATCGCCAAGTCATCCGCATAACCAATGGCGATATAGCCTAATCTATGAAGATCGACTATAAGGTGACCATAGAAGAGGAGAGAGAACTCCGCCTTGGGGACAGCCCTTAGCTGCTGTCACAGACACTGACACTCCTCCCGAGGAGGAAGTCATAATTCGACTAGGCCTACAGCTAGGTCTTGCACCACGTACGGTCCGTTGCGCCAAGTATTCGTATTTGTAATCCACTTACTTTCGATCCACACTGTACAATGCTTCAGATATTTTCAAAATCAAATTTCCATAGCATTTAATTTGGGATCAAATATCTATATTCGCACAAGACACCTTCTCGTCCTAATTACGTTTAGATTATTTCTCTATGCAAATCTGAAGGGTTGTTAAATATTTACTTTGGGTCCTTTAATAAGAATTTTGATTAAGAACAATAATCTAGTCGTCAATAATACCGACCATCCTCGTAATTAAAAACAAAGCCGAACCCTCTCAGATACATAAAAAAAGAACTGCTCGTACGTCATTATTAAAGTTGACTGGAAACCTAGGTCTTGCCCAGATACATACATATACCGATGGTAGTGAAGAAAACGGATAGAGAAGTAGTGTAGCACTAGAGTTTCCTTTTCATTTAATTGAGCTTATCCTTGAAACTATTGCCGTGACTTTTTCCTTCAACTACAACTTTTTCACACGAATATTATTCCGATAACGAATGTGGCAGGTTCTACGTGCATTTTTGTTCCCCTTCATCTTATACTCCACTGACGAATAATATTACAAAAAAAGAAAGGAGGAGAATGTTGATGTGGATGCGGGTGGTGGTAGTCGGAAAACTCAGATGACAAACTTTCCGACACGTAATTCCTTAGCACATTTAATTGAAATCCGAGAACATAGTTGGGATACTGTTTTTGCTGGTGATGCTTAATTTAGACGTGTGTCGGGCTCAGGATTTCAGTTATATACATACATACATATACGTACGCGAAGTGCACCACTATGAAATTTCATTAATGGTCGTGCACTGTCATTTGTGATATGCGTGATGAAGAAAATACACAGAAAAGTTACGAGAGGTTTGAAACGGGCCATGTGATACCTACCACTTTTTTGTAAGGAGGGTAGTATAGGTTTAGATTGTGGTGTCTGTCTGTATGAGGTTGCAGCCACACTTAGGCAAGAAGAGGTCTTTTGTGATACGGATGGATCTTTCCGCTTTGCCACTGGGTAGACGAATAAAACCAACCGGAGTTTTTAATGCGCCGATCAGGTGCATAGGAAGTGAAGAATGGTTTCCTCCATTCTAATGGCACTCACCAAAGTTCAAAGACTAGCGTGCATTGGTGCCACCAGTGCAATGAGATCAGCTCCAATAGCCTTGAGGCTATTCTCAATCTGCTTCCGCTAGAAATCTTTACAAAAACATCAGCAGCCATTAGTGCCCTGAGAATCAGTCAGTCAGCGAACTGGAAGTCAAAAGCAACAGGGCATTCGACCATCCTTCAAGAATTTTTTGGCTATGTACCCAAAACAGGCTACATTACGCCATATTTGGATTTAAACATGCCTTTTACGGCAGCCTACCCTAGCAGAGAAGAATGGATGCTGAACTATGCCAAGTCATCAAAATAGTTTGTACTTGAAAACAAGTAAGTAACTAGAGCAGAGTTGATTAGACATTTACAGGGTTCCAATGGGCGGACAAACGTTCGAGAGTAATAACTGTCATGAGAAAGCTTCTCAATTTGCCTTTCGGGTATGGCTCTCAACTGTAGATCCCTTCTATTTGTGTGGAATATACGAATGGTCGCAACAGACCAAGCGATAATGCGACGACTGGAAGCTGAAGATCAATTTCCAGAAGTCGGAAAGCATGCTGTTTAGTATGTCATTATCTGGAACCTCTGCGGATACCATAAAGGATAAGCGAAAGTTCTATCATTGACATAATACTTAGCCACTAATATGTCGAAATGCAGTCCAAAGCGGCTTTCCTTCTTGCATGATGAGGGTGTTTGAGAGGGCCTACCTTCGGGTTTGCCCTCGTTAATACAGAACACCATAGTTTCAGAACAAACATTTCTATTCTAATGAGGTGCTGTATAATAGGGCGAATATAAACACACTGGACAATTACCTCTTCATGCAATGAACACGATAAATATGCTGATCTAGGGGACATACCCCAATGATATGTACCAGGAGAGAGTTCGCCTTAACAGTTTTATTCCTCTATCTTGACAGAAAAGGCCTGATAGAGGATAAAGCAGTAAAACCGCTAACCTTTCATGTGCACAGGCACCGGTAGACAGGCGACTTAACTACGACAATAAGAAGCATCTCCAGTTCAGTTAAGTGGTATAGGATGGCGATATTAGGGATGTTGAACGACAGCATTTAAAACTTTTGTTTAGTTAAAAAAAAGTTAATTTACTAAGTAAGCGCTTAATGCACTACTCAACCCTCTAACCTTCTCCAAAATAGTTTGTGAATGCAAAACCTCCTTGAATTCGTCGGAAGGCTGAACTCATTGAATCTCGTCTGGGTCCCAGGACAGAACGGGATAACAGGGAATGAGATCTCCCATGAGCTTGCTAGGCCGAAGAGGTTTTCTCAGGACCTGAACCCACGTTGGGTCTGCCAGCGTCCTTGGTCAGGGCTTCGATCGACGACTGGGTTTTTAATGAGCAGAATCGAAGGTGGTATAGCTCTCCAGGATGTAGGCAGACTAAACGATTGGCCCCTGACGGCTGCAGGTAGTCGGCGGTTTTCTTGCTATCCCTTGTCAGGAAGGACTGTAGACAACTTACTGGCGTTCCTACGGGCCACTACACTTTTGCCAAACACCTTAGTGTGGTAGGTTTAAGTGATACCCTTATCTGCGACGCCTGTGGGGAAGACGAGAAGGCCCTCACCCTGATGTGGTGAGTCCTGATGATGTAAGCTTCTCATCACTGAAGCTCCTTCTCGACTTTCTACGAAAGACGAAAAAACTCTAGAGCAAAATCGGGTTCTCTACCTGGTAGTACAATGGACCAGTTTTTGAGTCTATGTGCTCCTGTAGGGTATGCCGGCCCCGACAAAAAAAAAAGTTTTTTTTTATATTTTCCTTAGTTTTTTAGTTTATTAAGTAATTTAAATAAATGTCGATTGACTGCTATTGTAAAGTAAAATGCAATTAGCAGGAGTGCCGCAAAATCTGGAAAGGACCAGAGGCGAGATAGATAAAATCTTCCATTATGAAATTTTCAAATACAGTAGTAATAATTCAAGTTTCGACAGACCATCAGCCTTTATTTCGATAAGAAAACAAAAAATTCAATTTCATAAAAATACCTTCAGTTTAATATTTCACCCTTCTTGCAATAGTCATGCAAATTTTAAAATTTTAAAGTAAAACTCAAGGACAAACGAAATCCATCATCTCCAGGAAAGCCAGCTGTCAGCCAAGCAAAACTGTTCTACCATATTCTACCAGAAAGAATCTGCAGTGCAATAATATCCAGCCGAGCAGAACAGATGGCGGCCACAGAACATTTTTTGATCTGAAAGTCGTTCCGCTACAGTATCCATAGCGCGTCCATTCATTTCGGAATTCATCCACAGAATTCATAAAATTCATACATTGAAACATGGCTAAGAAAAAAAAGAAAACAGAAAAAAAAAGGAATATTTTTCTGGCCTCTGAGAATTGAATCTTTTTCATTTCCACATTCAGCTCGGTTGCTACCACCCTGCAGCCTTTGGTTTGCAACCTCTTTGATATGCACCGGCAACAGAAATCACGTTTGCATCGTAAATCGCGTGAACATCTTTTGCTTTTCCACTACTACTTCGATGACAAAAAAAAAAAGAAAAAAACTATTCTTAAGGATACTCCAAAAGTCAGAATGCCAGACGGCATTCCTTTGACCACTTCCACTGTATTGTGGCAAATACTTTCATACGAAATCACCATACTTGCACGGGGTGGGGTAGACAAAATCGTATGCCAAGGA
The DNA here is from genome assembly GCA_946965025.1 of Blera fallax. Lineage (NCBI taxonomy): Eukaryota > Metazoa > Arthropoda > Insecta > Diptera > Syrphidae > Blera > Blera fallax. The sequence continues at coordinate 45,756,023 of OX337245.1, forward strand.
AGAATGAGTAAGGAATGGCATATGACGTTGGTCGTGTAGATTTAGAAGCTATAAAGGCGTTATTCCCACTAGGAAATGCCTTGCAAATGTATTATTTATAACGTTGGTTGGACAGACTACCTGCTCTGCTGCTGGCCATGCTTACGCGCAGTTACTGTCCGTGAAAGGGGGAGTGGACAGAAAATAGCGTGTTTGATGATTAGTGGATCAGAAGGTAGTCATCGGTTCAAAAAATGTGAATACTTGGCGCAATAGACCGTATGAGATCCAGGGCCTAGCTTCTTGCAAACATTCTTGTTGTGTGTGTTATATTATACAGGGTGTCCCAGTTAAGAGGTATAATCCTTTAACTGGAGATTCCTGAAGTTCCGGCGAACAAAAAATCCTATAGCAGGTGGGAGTTCGATTTATAGCCCATCAAAGTGGGACTCTTCCGATTTGGAGGTATAATCACTTTAAATAACATAACTTCTGAACTCTTTGAAATTTTGAAGAGACAATTCAGTAGCGCATAAAAAATGTCAAAGCTTTGGGTAATTTCATGCAGCCACAAAAAACTGATGGCTCCTTAAACTCAAAATTATGAAATTTTCATGTTCCAATTTTTTACCTAACATGCATTTTACTCAAACCTGTTACTAAATAATAAACTAATTATTAGAAAAGGATTTGATTTGAATGGATGGAGGACTTTGTCTCAGTAGCAGCAGGGTAACTTCGTTGCTGAACCAAACATTTAATGAACGGTGAATTGGTCGATTTGGCCCCAATCCTCGGCCGCTTAGATATCCTTCCTTAACACCCATTGTTTTTTTCTTAATGGCTTTTACTACAACTTCTGTTAGTCGTAGTTTTTCATGCGCTACTGAATTGTCTCTTCAAAATGTACAAAACCGTTTTTGCAGCTCTAATACTTCAGAAGTTATACACCACTTAAAGTGGTATACCACCAAATCAGAGGGGTCTCAGTTTGACGGGCTATAACTCGAAATTGGGTAAAAATAGACCCCACCCCCTGCCATATGATTTTTTGTCCGCCGGAACTTCAGGAATTAATCCACTTACAGGATTGTACCTCTTAAAAATTTGTTTTGGTGTTTTTTTGGGATTCGACCCCCGAACCTTCTACACAGTAATCCAAAGCACTAACCGAACACACTAGCCACTAAGCCACGGCACAGTTCCTTGTCATTCCTGACCTACATATATACATACATATGTATGTGCCACGATTCCCGGACTGCGGTTTGATAAGCACTTTCTGTCAGGTAAATTTTATTGGTTTGTTCATGCTTTTTTTTCGTGCAAAATTTTACCCATGTTTGCTTCCCTCATCTCGTAAAACACTCATACCGCGCTTCTTCGGTTCTTCTCATTGCATTATAATTCTAGATATACAGCGATACGAATTCCCATTCAAGACCTCAGTAGCCTTTTGCCATTTTATCCTTTTGATGTGAAACTCTCTTAGCACGTCTTTAATGACACGGTGTTTTGCGAGATCAGCAGAATATTGGTAGTGGCGGAAGTAGTTGTCCAAAACATACAAAGGACTAGATAGCGTCTTGTGTCAATCCTCATGCTTGTTTAAATGGTGAGCCATCTATTTGTTTCGTTTTGAAATTGCAACTGAAACTACACCGTTCAATATTTTTTAATGATTTGTACTCTATTAAAAAGAGAACACCTTCCGATTATTGAAAAAGAAGAAATAGATTCAAATGACGGCTGCAGCTGGGTTGGAAATAATCCATTCAGCATTTATGAGAAAAACCTCATAAAAAACTAGGCACCAGAATGAGCCCATCGCGATCCCTGGGGAACCTCCATAAAAGCAAACCTAAACACTTTCCCTGAAACACTTGATTTCCCTACGGAATCTAAGTAGCTTGTTTTGGCTGATAAGATGTAGGTGTTTCCTACGATTTCGAGCTGTTCCCTGACACTCACACAGTATATGTGGAGAGGACACCCTTCGACGCATATATCACTACAGTATCTGCGTACATCCGTGTCTGTAAGGCCCAGTCTCCTGGCGTGCTTTCCCAGAAGGTAGTGCCCGGACAAGAGTCCGACTGCTATTCTTAGCTGAACTCTGTTTAGATTTAGAATTTCCCCAGTTCTTTTCCGGTCGAGTTCTAGCCACAAGGCTTTGGATACTCTGTGACCTGCTATATTTGACCATCCCTGGTTGGCTGTTTTATATACTTTGCCTTTAATGGTACCCTTAACTTCGCACGAAGGTGGTTTGATATGCAAGGCTTCTCCTAGTGGCAATTCTACTCCATGTCTTGCCAATTCCTCAGAAAGTTCATTCCCTTTATACCGCAGTGTCCTGGCACCCAGCATAGTTTTACGCGGTTCTGTTGGCATAATACCTTTAGCATTGTGCGGCAGCTCCTACCTACCTCAGATTTTATGATATTCGATATGAAAGCGTTTTGAGTGCAGCCTGACTATTGATATAAATGACAATATCCTTAATGGATATTGATTTCATCTCTAGTAGTTCCACAGCCCTGAATACAGCTAGAACTTTTGGTTGGAAGGCACTGCACGTGTTTCTGGTCCGGATCTACAGAGTTTATTCCAGAGCCGGTTTCTTCGGATGTCATTGATCCATCCGTGTAAATTGTGATTTCATTTTGTTTTGTTATTGCATTCCCGTGCCAGTACTCCCTTCCTGGGTGCGTTGTCTCGTACGGTGTGTCGAAGTCGAACACGGGAGTAATGTCGTCTATTTTTAATTGAATTGCCACTAAGAAATTCGTTAGAATGGGGCAGTGTTCTATACTGCTTTTCTTAAAGAGGCCTAAGTTAGTGAGCCTTAATGCACTGTTTCCGGCAAGGCTTTTGGCTTGTAAATCAAGCGGCAAAAGGTGAAGAATGACATCCAGTGCCGCTGAGGGTGTCGTTCGGAGTGCACCCGTAATTGCGACACTGACCGTTCTTCGTATCGCTTTCTAATGTTGTTTTCCTGTTTGTTGCTCTCCACTACACAAGTGCCCCATATATGAGAATGGGTCTGACTACCATTATACACAACCAGTGCTGTATCTCTTACTCTAGATACCAGTTCAGCTTTCTGTCCAGAATTATTCCAAGACATGTGGCGTTGTTCCAAAGGGGCAACTCCACACCGTCCAGTTTTGGCAGTTTGAAGTGTGGTATCTTGTGGTTTCTAGTAAAGAGAACGAGTTCCGTTTTGAATGGATTGACATTAAGTCCGCAATCTCTTGCCCAGCGACTCAGAGTTGTCAGGGCGGCTTCCATGATTTCGCTCAGAGAATTTGGAAATTTACCCTGAATTATGATCACCACATCATCTGCGTATGCGGTGACCCCTATACCCATTGAGTTTAGTTTCTTCAGGATCCTATAGATGGCCAATACCCATAATAAAGGGGATAAGACTCCTCCCTGGGGCATTCAGCAGTAAGTTGGCTATTGTTTGTGGCTTTATATTTCAAATAGCTCGTTAAATAATTTTATTATGAGCCTTAAATGATTGTCGATTATTGTTGGGGTAAATTTTAAATAACATTAACAATTCTCTACAAAAAAAATCGAAATGCGTCAAATCGTAACTGCGCTGTGGTCAAGGAACGCCTTGTAAACGGCTGATTAAAGGTTTGCGATTTTGGTGTGCAAGAAATCGATTGTTTGATGGCCGCCGTAACACGTTGTACTATGCTGCTGGAACTACACCTTATCCAAGTTCGAAAATTGTGCAAATGCGGCCATAGAAACCTACTCCGTTCTGATTAATGTTGTTGCTAGCTTCAGGGGGGAATTAGAGACAATGAATCACTTAGGGTAGGAGCACAAGCACGTAAACAGCTTATTGTTATCCATAAGAATGCCAGATTTACGAACTTTGTTTTTGTACAGTTCTACATTCGCAGCAGAGCGAAACAGCATTCTTCAACATTTCTCAGCTTTGTTAAACGGTTTAACCATTCGTATTTTGTTTTGCGAGGATTGACACTGCATACGTCATAACTGTCAGTATTTCGAGCGTGTTAGTGAAGCTAGTATTCTCTCAGTGGTAGACGGCCTTTTCAATCATAATCTTGTATACAATTTTCATTGACTCTTAATCTCTGCAAATTCCGAAAAAAATCTTAAGGAAATCAGATCTTAACTTACCCTCAAGGATGTAACATTTATTTAAAAAAAAAAATTAAAATGGAAGCCCTGTCCTTAGCTAACTGCCTCATGTTGGTTATGCACGCCGCCTTACGCGAGGGTCGGATTCGACAACTCCGCGGACCGGAGCATTGGTTTGCACTCGTATAAATATTTCCAGCAGCTCTATGAAGCTCTGCCAGTAAGGGATCAGGCCTAGCAGCCTTGTGGGTTTTAAGCTGCTACCCTTACTCTCTTTAAGTAATGCTGACGGAGGTTTTGGCTATCATCGTCTAGGTTGAATGATACACTCAGCCTGACAGTAGGATGTTGATCTTCGTCGAAGTTAAACAATTCCCAGAAATATGTTTTCGATTTCATCAGAACCAACTGACATTCCTCTCTAAAGATTCCGTCATCAGCTCTACAGGTGTCTGTACGGGTCTTGTTTTTACCTTTTGGTGAAACTTTCGTACATTGTTCGCGGAGTATAATCTCTCAATATCTTCAATCGCGTGTTCCTCGTATATTTTTTTGAGGATGTTCTTCCCATCTCTTTGCTGGTAGAGGTTGTGAGCAGCCCTCGTAGTTCCTTGTAGACCCGCTTTAAATGCCTCTCCTTGCGAAATTCCTCGTAAAACCAGGTGTTTCTGGGTGCAGGTCTGAAAAAAACCCAACACATCAGTTGCGGCTTAATGGATGTGTTATTGTCAGGGTTGCCACTGGTCTTCAGCACATGTTGCTGGGGACGGAATACGGATCACAAATCCTTTTAAAATTTTGGCCTAGATATTTATTTTTTTCTTAATTTTATTATTAAAATATAAAATTTCCTGTTGTGGAAAACTCGTTTTCATTCACATTTTCTAGGCTGCAACAATTTTCATTTCAAAATCTGAATTCTTCTCTGGGAGGTCGACCCTTTTTTTTCCTTTCAATACAACTTTAGGTCATGGCAGCATCATGTCAATTGGAACTAGTTCTTCCAGGCCACCCTCTTTTATTATATATTTCTGTAGAAAGGAAATAAAAATCTTCAACATCTCATCTCATCAGCCATGGTATCGTGTTACTCTGCTATTATGAGTTGTTTATCTTTCCTTCTAGTCGAAGTTTGGACTGAAATCCTTAGTGACCTGAAGAGTATTCATTAAAGATTTTCTTTTGCGTTATTTATCCTGTGCTTCCGTTGAAGCAATTCGAATACGAACGGGTGCATCGCGTTCACAATTAACAACTTTTTGTTTTGTTTTGCTCTAATTTCCTCCTTTGCACTTGGCGCTTTCCATTTTTACATCACGAAGTGCATAAGCAAAATTAAAATCGAGCAAAGAAGCTCACGAATGAGCTCCTGTCTACTAATGAAGACGATATTGATTGTATTCTTGAGGATGATAGTGATGAGAGTTCGGGCAGAAAAATATATTTGAAGGCATCATCCTATCCTTCCCAGTGAAAGTTGCTCACAGCATCATTTGTTTTATGGCTGATGATTACCGTTCATGAATTATAGATCCTTTGTCGATATCGTCGAGGTAGAAAGGATTCAATACCGTTCTGAATGCTGTGGTTTTTGGGAAATTCGTGTCTATTTATGAGCCCAGGCAAATATCCTTTTTACCAAGCGCGATATGGCGGTGCTAACCATGAAGGATATTTCTTTTGAAAATTGCTTGATTGCACTTAAATGCAATTTCAAATTGGCACCGCTGCTATGATGGTGCTATTTTATTTAGCCTGTGTTGCTTCAACTTCACTTCTGCTGCGAGGATACAACTCACTGCTGTTCTTGTTGCTGTTATAGCCGTTGGTGAAATTGCTTTTGGCAGTATCTGTACGTTCCATTTTGTGGTGGTTGTTAAATGTTGAATGGAATTGACTGTTCCAAGTCATGAACGACGAAAATATAAGGGCCGAGAATGATGATCACCGTATTCGACGGTGATGAGGATGAGAACGGAGAGATGCGCGATGATGATGGAAAAGCCAGTAATCGTGGCGATTGTATGTTTGTATATGAATTGGCGATGAATAGGAAATGTTATGCACATCCGTGCACTCGACTCGACTGGCCCCCGGGTGAATAAGTTCCAAAACGAGTAGAGTACAAGGGCAATTTCCCAAATGCACCGCACACAAGTATACCAGCATCCACCGAGTCGATAAAGGATCCCAGACCTTCTTTTTAACTACGGATGCATGAAACTTCGCTCGCAATTTCGATTTTCATTTTGTCCGGATATTTCTGCACTGCTGAGTAAGGATGTTCTTCCACTGCACTCCTTTCGCCTACAACCAACCGAGTTCAACATCTTTGAGAAAATTAAGGATTAATCAGGATATTACTGCTCCAAGTGCTAGTAGCACCGGTTGAGGTGGTGGTGATGGTAATGGCGATGGTGTGTTACCTTTTCCAATGGCTTCTTCGTGCACTGAAACTTTCCTGTATTTACAATTAATTTCGGTTGGCGTGGCAACGGCCGCGGCATGGGGCTACGATTCATTTTGAATTTCGCCGCGATTGCACCGGAGCTTCTGAGCGTATGGGGAATATTTGAGAATTCAGAATTTAGCGGGATTGAAAATGTTGCGCTGATTCGACGGAAGAATCCTTTTAACGTTCAGTGGATTTTATTGAAGCGATAAATTACTTGGAGAACATCTCCCCTGGGATGTTATTTAGATGAATGTGGTGTTTGTGTGGAGTTAATTGCATTTTATAACGAAAACAGTGTTTACTGCATGAAATGCATTCAAAATCAAGTCGAGCTGTTGTCTTTGAAATTGATTTTATCAACCTTCGAATAATAAATTAAATAATAAAATGTTTCTCTTCCTTATGGTTGACATCCCCCAAAAGAAAATTTCTCGAAAAGAAATTCGATAGTCAACAAATCAAGTACCGATGAGACTTGAAGGAAAACAACACAGCATTCCAAAGTACGAGTAGATTCTTCAACTGAAAAATAATCTGCTACGGAAGAGGAAAGTTGGAACCACATATTTGAGGTGAAATTCAAGTAGACCCTGCTGTCCTCAAAAGAAAATACGAAGGAAAGCAGTTTTGCTGCCAGGAAAGAGACTCATTATCTACGCAGAGAAATTTGAAGCTCTTCACTTAGTGTCGAAAATTTAAGTTGATTTGTAGGTAGATTCGCCAAGATCAGAAAAAGGAAATCAACCACACGCTAGTTCAAGGGTAAGAGAAAATGTAATTTTAATATGTAAGGATTTATGGCAGGTTAACAGGAAGCAAAAAAAGGAATTAAGAGAATATGAAAATAATAGGATTGAAATTTACATGAGAGAGCGTTAGGTATTTAGTGATAGGCATTCCAAGGCTGTTGAAGCAGAAACGATGCTTAGGTAATGGTGTGCACTTCGTTAGGGCATCAGCCAACATCAAATTGCTGGGTAAATATTCCAATTGGACGGTCTCATCAGCGACAGATTCTCGAATGTAGTGAAATTTGATATGAAGGTGTTTGGTTCTGGAACGCTTTCCTTGATAATGTGCAATATACTGAGCGCTTTGACTGTCAGTGTAAATAGGCTTTTCTTCAGGCGAGATCCCAAGTTCTGCTTGTACATCGCCGCACCAGCAAGGTCAAAGGCAATCCCAGATTGTGATTTGCGGTCATTATTGACTTTGGCCCAACTTGAGTCTGAATAAGCATGGAGCAGCTTCCCAGTTCTGCAATAAGAAATATTTGTATAGGGTGTCCTATAATTTAATACAGATTTTTAATTAGAAAGCTTAATTTTTTTATTGATTCATAGAGTATACAGATTGGGGTTATGTATGGAATAGCACATGGGATAAATTGCCGCCACGGCTTTACTGGCAAGTACGTACTCTTTTATTGAAATTTTCTATGAACGTTTCGCATAAATGTGGGTGAATTTCATTAATACACCTCCCAATTTCCTCTTTCAAGGCGTTGATGGTCGTGGGCTTGTTTGCATAGACCTTTGCCTGAAAAAAACCCCAAAGAGAAAAGTCCAATGGCGTTAAATCGCAAGGCCTGGATGGCCAATTCTAATCGCAAAAACGGGCGATTACACGATTAGGAAATGACTCATGCAGTAATTGAATTGTTTCTCTGGCTGTATGGCATGTGGCACCGTCTTGTTGAAACCACATTTTGGTCACATCCATGTCTTTAATTTAGGCACTAAAAACTGGGTTATCATGTCATATCAACACCATTAATTGTTACTGCCTGACCAGCCGCATTTTCGAAGAAGAATGGTCCGATAATGCCTCCAGCGCAAAATCCGCACCAAACAGTCACACGTTGTGGATGCATTTGTTTCTCAACAATTACTCGTGGGTTTTCTGAACCCCAAATGCGACAATTTTGACGATTAATTTGAATAGTTCGACCGGTAGGCCGCCGAGACCTGAAGTTTTGAAAGATTTAATGTGAGATATTGCTTTTTTATGATTGGGTGGATTGGGTGATATGGTCGTCGCCTCTTTCGAATGGTTCGCTATGACATCGGTTTATTGGTCGTCACCGTCAATGGACAGGCTGAAAAAGGATTCTCTCCATAGATTATGATTAGCATCTCTATCTTGTCTTTGTAAAAACCCCCTATTTCTCTCGATTTTAATGATTTTCAAGCCGGAGAAAGAGCATGCCGTTCACATATTTTCGACAAATATGATTTGAAATCCTTTAAGACCGAAATGCAAATTCTGTTTCAATCAAGTAAACTTCATAAAAGTACTTTTTTTTTATTCCAAAGCTCAATAACGTTGTCAATATTCGTATCAGGCGAACCCAATCGAGTTATATAAGACTCTCGTCTCTATAAATTCATGTGACAGTAATAAAATTTATCCTCGTTTGCATCCTTGCATTTAAAATAAATCATCCATTTAATTCCAGAAATCATACTTTGAAATATCTACCATTAAACTTGCGAAATATTTCATCTACGCGCCCAGTCACCCCAAAATTGCAATCAAATAGTTTAGTATTTAATTAATTTTAAATCTTCAAACAATTTCGTTATCTGTGGTATTGTGAGTTGTGACATACATACATATATCCGTAGTGCAGTTTATGGATACTCCTGTACCTCTCCGGTATGTGCAGTACCTCTCAGCTTCACCTTTTGTCTTTAATCCCAAACATCCGATTACAATTGATTTTACATTTTGGGATTTTCAGCAATACGGCCCCAAGATATTTCAACTAGGTATCTGCGTAGAACACTCATCCAACCGATAGAACTTGGCAATATCGTAGATAAACACGAAAGGCACACAATACAGCACAAGATGTAAACAAATGCTAAATGAATGTTTTCGGGAGTCCTTCATGCCTCTCTCTCTCTAAATTGTGTGTGCTGTTGTGTCCTTTTCAGGGGACAAAAGGATTGGTATTGTTATCCGTACGGATCACATCAATTTAGTTCTAAGCAAATGCATGTTCACATCCCCTAAAAAACACGCACACACATTTGAATATATAAGCGATGAGATGTATTAAGCGATTTTCGAATTTCCTTGAGTAGATGCGCCAAATAAGCCTCTGCATCCGGATAAGGACATGTCTGGGAAAATAGTAACCGAGTGAAAAATTTACTACAAACGGTGCAGTTATTGCAACTGTCTGATAGGGCAGGATTTCGGAAATTATGTCCTTTGATCATGAAAGCATGACATAGCGGAACCAAAAATAAAACACTGGAAAAGAAAACGTTATTTGCCCAATTGCGGATGAAAAGCATCCTTCATGTAGAAATTGTTCTGTTCCAATTCTCATTTCCTGTTTTTAATAAATAGTGAAGAGAACGGATTAAAGTACAACGATAGTATGACAACTATCCTCCTTTTGAGATCGTTTTCTGGTTACGATGGGAATTGTATTTTTTTTTTAAGGATATAGTCCTCAACGTTTGTATTGATAATCCCAGAAGCACTACGAAATCGTCGCAAGAATTGCACTTCCTAAAGGGGATCCATGTAACCTTGTTTGTTGTAATCGAAGGATACATCCTTGGATGGATTTCGTGATGATATTTACGATTGTCGATATTAGGTGCACATGAACGAGTTCCATACGAGATATTGTGTATGCACGAGGAAGGAAATGTGCACACGCTTTTCCAATTTCCGTGGGTACCAAAAAATTTGAAACATGTTTTCATACTGTCAGCAAAATTTCATTGCGTCTGCAATATGCATACGATGGGTTCTAGGGCAACTAGATTCGTGGGATAAAAAAAATATTTCTCAGAAGTATCTCTATACAAAACTACAGGCTCCTCGCTGGACTAAATTTATAGAAATTAATTTCAATTAATTAAGCAATGGGTACCAGTATTTACCTGCTGCCCCTTGGGTTAAAATATTTTTAATTTGGCCGAGAAATCGTTGCATTTTCGTAAGCATTTCCAGTTTTGTTTGCGATTCGAGAAATGTGTGAGGTAGATTGGTAGATACAAGTCATGGCTCAAAGGAATCACATTAATGCTTCAATGCGTCATATTACCTTCTCTTGTGGGGCCTCTAGAGGTGGATACTGGTAAGCGCGTCTAAGATTCATTTCTACGAAAATAACCGTGTCGTATAACTATCCCACCTGCCATGCGTCAGGTATTTCTTCTCGATGAAATATTATTTCCGCCTTTAACGGTTTAATAGTTAGGTTAAGCTTCTGAGAAGGCATCGTAGTGAACCTTACTGCTTCACTCGGATCTCCAAAGATCCATTGTGGTACAAGTTGTGATGGGATGAGCGAACCAAAAATTTAAATATAAAAGGTAATGAGATGAAGACATGCACTTTCTTAGGAACGTATTCTACACTAGCTGGATACATCCCTATGTTTCAACGTCATATTGCCCGCTCATGCGACTTCGTCGCTCCGCTAAGAGAATGTCAACAACTGTCAGGCAGGCGCCTGAGGCTAAATTTTCATAAAAATAGACTTTAGCTCCAGGCACCTGCCTGACAGTTGTTCACATACCTTTAGCGGAGCGACGAATGGTTTCACGCTCCTTATGTTAGAAAGGATCTAGAATCTAGATCCTTATGTGGCTCTATTCTTTTACTGTTTTTAGATATCGAAGGCTTTGCAGGGAGTCAAAACACATTATTTCATTTCTAATTGATTAGAGTTTGTGTTGACGCCCGTAGATCTCGCAACGTTGTCATTAAATCTGTTTTCTACAGATTGCAGTTCTACTATACGTGTTACCCTGAAGGTATCCATCTGAAAATGTTACACTGGGAGACTAACCTCATTTTCTGGTTTCGAACTCTCTCTTTTTTTTTCTAGTGATAAAATGTAGTGGGCACCGTGGGTCAAGTGGTTAGTGCGTTGGATCGCTAAAGGGGAGGTTCGACGTTCGAGTCCCAGCAAAAGCCAAAAAGTTTTTTTATGGTCACACCTCTCGCGAATGTCTGACAAACGTCGGAGAGTTGTAACTGTCTTGAGAAAGCTTCACAATTAGCCTCTCAGATACGGCTCTAAACTGTAGATCCTTTCCCTATGAGTAAAAAAAACACGAAGCTAGGCCCTTTACCACATACGGTCCGTTGCGCCAAGTATTTGTATTTGTAAAGGTGTAGCTTGGCCATAAATTTCCTGCAGAAATATTACTGTTTATAATAGGTAAATTGGAAAAACGATTTATGCGTTTACATTGCAGACTTCTTTGAGTGGAGTTCGCAGATCGTGCGGCTATTTATCTATGCCTCTTTATAGTCAAAGCATTTGTCTAGGTACAAGGTAGCGCAAAATTAATCAATGATTTTGAGTGATGGAAATCTTTATTTGGACCTTTAAAATTTTCGCTGTTAAGTGGAAAAAATAATATGCGCCAAGTGGCTGCCACCAGTGTTGATACACATTTGTGCCCGTTTTATCGCATTTTCCATGACTTTCCGCAAGATTTCCGGTGATAACTGTTCGCATTCCTGTCGAATATTCTCCTTAAGGGCTGCGATTGCCTGAGATTTGTTGGCATAAACCCGCGACTTCAAGTAGCCCCAAAGAAAGAAGTCTGGGGTGATTAAATCGGGCGATTTTGCTGGCTATGACAAATCGCCAAAACGGGAGATTACGCGACCAGGAAACGCTTCCTTCACAATATCCATTGTGGCTCATGCTGTGTGTGCGGTTGCACCGTCTTGTTGAAACAACATGTTCACCAAACTCCGCTCATCCAATTCCGGCAGTAAGAAGTCGTTCATCATGGCCCTGTAGCGTTCGCCAGTATCAGTGACCGTATTGCCGATGGCGTCCTCAAAAAAATACGGCCCAATCACTCCTCCCGCGTGAACACCGCACCACACAGTGGCTTTGAGTGGATGTAATGGTTCTTCGTGCATCACACGCGGATTTTCAGTGCCCCCGAAATGAAGATTTTGCTTATTGACGTAACCGCTTAAGTGGAAATGCGCATCGTCGCTCATTACATTTTCGACACAAAATCGTCCTCTTCGTTGTTGAGATTGAGGATGGCTTGACAGTAATTCACACACGACTGACGGTCAGGAGGCATTAATTGATGCACTGTTTGCACTTTGTACGGGAATATGTGTAAGTCTTTCACTAAAATTCTCTGTAGGGTCCGTCTGGTGATGCCCAATTGCGTGGCCCGTCGTCTGGTTGATGTTTCTTCGTTCTCAGCGACATCGGCAGTCACAGCCGCGATATTCTCGGCCGAACGACCAGTCCGGTGGTGGCCACGTCCTGCATGGTCTCCTGTGGTTCCAGTCTGTTCGAGTCGAGTAGCTAAGCGCCGGAATGTTTGCCCAGTTGGCGCGACACGATTAGGAAATCGACGTCGAAATTCACTCTGCGCTAACACCACCGACCGATTATTGGTCAAAGAAATCGACACAATTATTCCACGCTCTTTCGGAGTATAGCGCTCCATTGCTTGTCTGGTTGTATACTGCAGCTGTCTAGTTCACAAATGTCCAATATGATTGACGTACGACGTCATTTGTAAAAATTATAACATCTTCCGATAGAATGATTAATTTTGCGCCACCTTGTAGTTATAACCCAAAATAACGTCGAGTAACACTGTCAAGCTTTCTCTAGTGAAGAGAAAGGTCAGCGCCCTTCATTTCATCTTTCGGCGACGTTGCCGCTGCACTTTCTTCCAGTAGTCTTATCCCGAACATATTTGTCTGAGACATCTGGTTGGAAGTATGTTAATCGTCTTTTTAAAGGTATCCTTACCGTGATATACTAGAAAGCTGAAACACTTAGAATTCCACAACTGCCCGAAGAATGCTCAAATGTCTGAGGAACTTTACATTCATGAAAGGCAATTGGACCATAGAGCTCCCTGCATCTATTACTGCTACCGGTTAGTGTTGCTTTTTTGAATCGGCATTTGCTGAAACAATAATCCTTGAATATGAAAAAGCTGACGATCTAGCTAGGATTGGTTCAACAGATTTAATAGAAGCAACTGATCTCTCTGTAAGCATCCCGCCTTGCATGCTCAAGCTTGAAGCAGCGAAATTTGCCATTAGAGAGGCGAACCTAAGATGGAAGTCCATGGAAACGTGTAACATCACAAGAAAACTATGGCCATCCTTCGATAGAAGAAGGACAGAGAGACTTATACGAAAGAACAGAGGATCCCTTTCTATCCTCGTGGAATAATAGTCTGCAGTACCACATGAAGAACCTGTGCCATACAGAAGAAGAACTTTGCAGAGGTTGTGGCGACGAGGGAGTTTTTGAGGACACGACCCACTTCCTATGCCACTGTACTGGACTCCAACATTCCAGAAACAAATTCCTCGGTAAACACTTCTTCTATAGCCTTGAAGAGCTCTCTGGCGTTCCTACAGACAAGATGCTGAACTTTGCCAAGTCATCAAAGTAGTTTGTACTTGAAAACAAGTAAGTATCTAGAGTAGAGTTGATTAGGCATTTACAGGGTTCCAATGGGCGGAGGAGCATCTTTCCCCCCTATGGGTAACACAATGGGTCAACACTGACCTGAGTGCAGCAGGAGGCATTTCCCTCTCTGCCAGCCCGCTTACCCAACCTAACCTATAAGCCTTTTAAATCCCAAGATGCTGTAACACCGAAACATATGTATGTGAAGATGTATCAGTGTTGTTAAAGCAAAAATAGCATCAGCGCACTGAATATTAAATTAAGATACCATTTAACGCTTGAAGCTATCATTATTTCATTTTGCCAGCGAAATTCTATTCATTGGATATTCCAGTGATTTCCACCCATACCCTTCACTTACCATCACATCGCACCAATTGAGTTTGAAAAAAAAAAATTGCGAAACATTCTTGAATGATTTATATAGTCGTGACAACAGGAAATTCCTTTCACCAGATGAAGAAGTAAACAGTTTCGATATCATCCTCGGTCGTTCTTAGAAAGTATATCGCAAGGACTCCATCTGCGAGCAAGCACCGCGGCAAATTGCTTTACAGTTTACACTTCCTTCTTAACACCCGATTCCCATTCAACCAATATGAATTGAGAGCTTGTCGATTAAAAAGTATTTCCCACCACCGAGGACGTCGACAAGAAAAGCAGTGTCTGCTCTGCTAATGCTATTCTCTAATTTTCCAACTTGTGAAGCTCGTTTTCACTGCTGAGTGCGTTTCAATAGAACTACATACCACAGTTCGATGCGTTGCTTATGGATTTAATTTAATTGATTAGATACACCGTCTCATTACATAAATAACCGTTACCACTAGGTAACGTGTACGTGTATGTGACCGTAGGATAAAAATACGACGTGTATCCGCTTGCAGGTCTCAGATGAAGTGTCGGATAGAGAAATACTTTTAATTCCATTACGAGCGCACTGGATGTCTTAATTAAAAATTTTCTTTGACAATAATTTGCAGGTAACTGTAGAAAAGTTGCTGGCGCAGAATGAAAGAAAAACTATCTCGTGACTCTTACGAAAGGAAAAAGGACTTAGCTGTGTATTTAGTGTTCAGCTAGTGCAATGAGATGAAGTAATGGACGAAGCATTACGACTCCGTACACACTGTAGGTAGGTGACAGGTGATGCTGTTGATGACGACGACTACAACGATACCGGTGAAGGAGATACTCTTACATGAGTAAGCTTTTTTCCTTTTGTCCTGTCACTGCTAACGCCGCTTCCGCTGTAATTTTTGAAATTCAATTCCATTATCCTTTTTGGTGACTCAAAGCTAAGGAAAAACTTTGACACTCATTTCATTTGTTGTTCTGTGCTGGTTCTATATTTTTTCGTCGTCGTCATCATCATCGTTGTCCTCGAACTCGTTGTCTCCTTTGTTTTTAACTTTCCTCGTTTTCTTTTTCCTTTTTGATTTACAGCTCCGAATTTCAACTAGATTAGTAGAGAGAAACTTACGTTGGGTAAACTCAAATACACGTGCATAGTGGATGCACATTGCACATGGCTAATGGTAAAAGTTTACACGTCCACTACAGTGGAATAAGATACTTTTCTGACTTGGACATAGTGTATACATAATGTAGCATTTCTGATTGTTAGTTGAGCAAGGAGCAAGTCAAATAAAAGTCAGAGGAACTAAGAGTTGATTATTGAAACGCATATGCGGTGGACATTAGATGAAGGACCAGGGTTGCTTCGTAAGTGTGAATGGAAGCTATTATACATGTTACAGAATGATATGGAATTCATGGGTGTTTGGACGGGAATTTGAAAGACAAACGACCACGGATTAAATGAATTTTCAACAAGTTCTATTTTGAAGATATGAAACGCGGTTCGGAAAAGATTTTTTTAAATCCATTCACACTTACAAAATGTAATTTTGTGAGCTTTTCGTTTTAGATATTGCACAGCACTGTCAGCGACAACAGTGTCATCGTACTTAATCTACTAGACGAGGGATAAATAATATTGTAATTACCCATGTTTGACGAGTAAGGGCGGTTCTGAATCAAAGTTTGTATATGAACGCTTTGTATCATATTCCATTCGACATCTGTTTCAGATAGATTCATCGAGGAGTTTCCATTATATATACGTATGTGCGTATCTCTTTTTGAGAGCAGATGCATACATTCGATAACTGTCACCAGATTATGGTTAATTGAATTCATACGTTGACTGAACGGTCACGGCGATTGCTGAGATTGTGTGAACATGCCAATTAAGTGCGATCAAACTATTCTTTACCAAAATTGAGTTTTTTAAACCTATCCCCTAGATGAATTCGTTTTCACAAAATACTCATATCCCACGGAGAACGAATTGATGCAATTAGCTTAGTCATAGACGACATTTCTGGCCGCTTTCTTTACTCTTCTGCACTTGTGCAAACCCTCTTATGTCATACAATTGGTAAATTGTAATTTAGATAGTATTCGTCTTGTGATTATACATATACATTTCGTTGTAAAGGGTGATCGAATTACATAGAGCTTCCTATCTTGGCAACGCTTTAAATCAAAGAAGTGTCAATTAGCACCTTCTTTCAAAGTGTCAAATGTAAGTTTGCAAACAAGACATTTACGAAGTGGATCGTTCTGCAGAAATAACAATTCTGTACGAACTGGGTATCGAAATTTGCGGGAAGATTTTGGCCAATCGTCCTACTGAGTGAGCAATTCGCGACTTGGTAAAAAATTTAAAAATACTGGAAGCATTGCAGATGGGCTAGGCTTTATTTGTATTTGTTTTTTTATTTTCAAACAGTTCGAAAGCTCAAATTGCCAATGCTGTTTGAGTTTATTAATTTGCAGAACAGATATCTTAGTTATCAGCAAGGACATCAAGTAAAGAAGTACCTTAACTTCTATTTCAGTAAATTCTACAACACTTAGTAGGACGTTAGGCCAACCTTACACTGTACACAGGCTTCAAACATTCACCTCCGAAGGACTTTCGTTAGGCATTACTTCGCAGGTTTGCTTAGCGAATCCAATGCTATTCCAATCCCAATCGTATTCTAATCCAATCCATTCCTTCGCTGATGACAGTGTTCTCAGTTTTTCATATTCGTTCCCTAACTCACGTCCCTGCTCTTCGGCTGTAGAAGAGGAACGGCAACTATTTCCAACGTAATTCCGACCTTGACAGCATAATCAAATTGGGTTCAACCAACAGAGTGGAATTGAATGCATCCCAAACGCAGTGCTGCCTTCTGTCTCTCAAGCGAAACCATGACCCTCAACCATTATCCATGAATCTTACTTGCATGGAGTACAACGCTCACATTTGGTCTCGTGCACCCAAGACCGTTTTGCACATTCTAGATAGGGTCCAGAACCGCGCTATAAGACTCATAGGTGATAGAGACATTGTAAGCTCCATAGTCTCACTTGAACATCGCGCCTTTCCCTATTTTATCGCTTATTCCACAAAAAATGTTCCAGCGAAATAGCCATTTACATTCCTTCCCAACTTCGGACGTACTGTCAAATATACTTATCCAGTCTTGGACTGTGGGTATCAGTTTGCATTCCTATCTGTCTTTTGTAGTATTGGCCGAACGAGCTCGCCATATAACTGCTGACGCTGACTTTGTTTCAATGTTGATCATATTGATGTCATTGGTGTTGTGTTGGTTCAAGGTCGTTCTATTATATATCCTGACATCTCGTCTGCGAAGACGTCAATGGAGACCATTACAGTTATAACCCAGGCTGCCTCATCTGAGATGGTACAAAAGCCGCTGAGGTGGTACCTTTGGAGAGTCTATCCAGTGTTGGATGTATCACTGTAAGACAAGCAGGGTTAGGAGTTATCGCATCTATATTCTAAGTTGTTACAAAGGGCAATTTCATAAAGTGGCAAAGGCTGCTGGAAGGAGAAGGTTCTTTCCCTGTGTTGCTTTCACATCAATTCACAGCTCGCGGTAGTACAAAACTTGAGATTTTAAATTATGGCTTGAACATACTTTGCCCCGTAGGTACTAGTATCCCGAAAGTCGTTAAGAACAGCTTACAAAATCGGGTCGTCAAACCAAAAAAAAACAACCTCACCGTTATTTATTCGTGAGAAAACGTGAGGTCTTGATGTTCGCGAGGTTGAAGGAAGAACTAATTCTGGTAATTCTGCGGTCATTTCGACGTGAAGCACTATTTCGTAGCTCAATGAGCAATGTTTTGGTTTTTTATGTCCATGGATAACAGTTTTCTACACAGACGAATAAAAAAAAAATACAAATATGTACTTGGCGGAACCGTATGTGTTCCAGCGTCTAGTTTCTCGCCACCATTCATGTTGTGCATGTTATATTTTTCACACAAATGGAAGGCACCCATTGTTTAGAGCCATATCCGACAGGCAAAGTCAGAAGCTTTCTCTTGACAGTTAGAATTCTCGGACGTATGTGAGGAGGTGGGACCGTGAAAAACTTGTTGGTGTTTCTGGGAACGTCGAACCTCCCGTTCAGCGATCCAACGCACTAACCACTCGCGATCGATCCCTGCTTTAAGAGTTACCTTGTTAAATGCTCAGCTGGCTCAAGAAAACATTATTTTAGCCACCATTGAAAAATAAAAATGGTTTAGTTCTTAACTTACATAAGTTTTTCAGTCTAATAGTTTTGCAGCCAGATCTATGGCAAAAGTGCTCTGCTGCAAGCTTGTAGAGTTTAATTCCGCTCAGAGTCGTAGGTAGAGATGGCTGTTTCTTTAGATAGAAACGCAATTAGCGCTAGAATGCGCCGTTTTGATACCACAAAACTCATGTAACCTGGTTGTAAAAAATTTGTTTACGATAGATAATCTACACCCATCCTGTCGAGTTCAGATAGAGGATAAGGGCTCCAATCCTTCTGTCAGATATCTCTCTCAGGTCGTTGAAGAAAGGTTTACCTAGAGTACGTTGTTGGGTTCTCTCCAAGGCCGGACACCTGCAAATAAAGTGCAGAAGAAATTCTCTTTCGTTAGAATCTCTGCAGCTGCGGTAGAAGGTGTTGTGGGGGATGTCAAGCTTGGCTGCATGGTCTCCTATCGGACAGTGGCACGTGCTAACCGCTACAATTCTGGCAATATGTGGTCTTGATCTGCCTAGTAGCTCATTTATTTTACGTTTGCGATAGCTGGACCATGTCTTTTTTGATATAGAGCAGCTAGAAAGCGTGTTCTGACCTAGGTTGGCCAGCTTTAGGAAGTGATTGTGAATATTACACTTAACGACTCCTAGTGGAACATTGACTCTTTCTGCTTGCGAACCGCTAAGAGCTGACCCTTGTCTGGCCAAATCGTCTGCCCGCTCGTTTCCCTCATAGTTGCTGTGTCCTAGGACCCAGATGACGGCGATGTTTGATTGAGCCTCTAGTTTGTTAAGCTCTTTCCGGCATTGCTCTACCAGTTTTGAGGATGTGATAGCTGAATCAATAGCTTTGATAGCAGATTGGCTATCAGTCAAGATAGCAAGATTACGGTTGGGTGTTGAGAGAGTGTTCAGTTATCGGCAGGTCTCACGAATCGCGAGAAGCTCTGCTTGAAAAACACTGGCGAAATTCGGTAGACGGAAAGATTTCGAGACGTTCAGCTTGTCTGAGAAAACACCTGCGCCGACTCCATAGTCTATTTTCAATTATTCGTATAGATAGGTAATCAAAATCTTTACCGCTCTTCTATTCCGCCCTTGTTGGAAAAATGACAGAGAAACGTTTTCTGAAATCTAGAGTCGGAGTTTTATAATCAGTCGAATACGCAACCAGGTTGTTTGGTACCGTCTCCAGGACTTTACTATGGCCGTAAGGCATAGCAGTCCAGCATCCAGATTCTCTGAGCCGGACTACGCAACGTAAAGTTGTGTCTCTGATGTGAATTTCAAGAGGGAGTAGGTGAAGGATCACAGTAAGAACATCCGTGGGACAGGATCTCAGAGCGCCCGTGGTTCCTATGCATGCTGCTCTTTGAACTTTTTTTAGTCTGCCGATATTGTACTTCTTGCTTAAGGCAGGCCACCATACAATAGCTCCGTAGGTGAGTAAACGACGGCTGAATACATCCAGAGAGTCATTGTTGGCTGAAGACCCCATTTTTTGCCGAAAGTTTTATTGCGTGCATGGAAAGCTATGCTTGCTTTCTTCACTCGTTGTTCAATATTTAGCTTCCTACTAAGTTCAGAGTCGAGGATTGTGCCTAGATATTTTGCACTAGAAGATAAGGAGAGTGGCCAGCCGTTCAGTTTGGGCAGGGTGAAATTGTGTATTTTGGTCTTAGTGGTAAATAGCATCTAATCAGTTTTATCAGGATTTATACCAGGCCCACAGCTCGTGGCCCATGATTGTTCTAAATTCAGACCTCTCTCCATGAGTTGGCTTATCACAGAGAGAAACTTTCCCGACACTTAAATTAACAAATCGTCCGCATACACAACCACCTTGAAGCCCTCTCTCTCCAGTCATGCCAAGATCTGCACCCTCTGGCAATGGCCATTAGGCATAAAAGAGCGGAGATAACGCCTCTCTTAGGATTACAATTTTAGTTGTGTAGTCGAGTGTAGACTGAATGAAACGTGATTTTAGCATGGAAGCTATCCATTTACTAAAATGCTCCTCTATGCCCAGCTTGGCAAGAGATTCTTGGATCGCTTCGGTGTGAATGTTGGTAAACGTTCCCTCTACGTCTAAGAAGGTGGCAAGAGTGTATTCTTTGTAATGAAGTGACCTCTCGACAGTGCGCACAACCTCGTGAAGGGCCCCCTCTGTGGATCTTCCCTTGAGGTATACATGATGAGTTTGGATAACGGCGATTTGGTCAGGTCATCTAGGATAGCACCAACAGAGGATACAGAATCACCGTAACAACGCCGTCCTACAGATTTTGGACGATAGAAATATAGTGCGTAGACTACAGAGGACGAAACCTTCCGATTTGGCACACTAAAGATTAACCCCATGCAACTTGAGGTATATACAGGATTTTCGCTGGAAAATCCCTGTACAAAGAGAAAATACCACGAAAGATATCTACTGAATAAGTTTGTACTTAGTTGTAGTATTCAAAACCCTCCTCGTGATGAAACGATTGATGGCAGTCGCATGAGTAAAAAGGGTTGGGGTGGTGGGTGGTTTTAGTCGGTAAAAATCCGGCATGCTGTTGGAACCGGTCCTTCAGTATCTTTAGAAGATTTCCACCTTCCGGCCGCAAAGCAAAAAAAAAAAAAAAAAAAAAAAAAAAAAATCTAGGATACGTTCCATGGTCTTTAAAACGTAGAAGGTGGAGCTGATTCATGTCCTCGTCGTCCCACCTTCGGAATAAAAAACACTCGGACACGTTTCCAATTGTGAGGGACATGATTTAGAGCTATGCAGCTCCTATAAATCGGCACTAGCCAGGGAATTACTATGTCTTGTAATTTCTGTAACTTAATAGACATAATGTTATCGAAGCCAGGGGATTTATATGGAGAAAAACTATTAATAGCCCAAGGGGTTGTCTCCTCCTAGACTATGGTTGAAATACTGTCCCATGAAGCTGATTGCCGACTATTTCAACTATCTAGTTCTGTGGTACTGTCGTATCAGCCTGGAAAGTGGGTGTTAATAAGGAGATCCAGAGATTGCCCAGTGCTACCATTTATATGATCTTTCTATTGCGGTCTTAAGAGTTCTGCTAAGAATCCAGTTCTGGAAATGTTTCACCAAAAAACATTCAACAACACAACCATTTTCCAATCACAGCGCATTCGCTATATAAGGCCCAAAACATTTCTGTGAACAAAAACAGTGAGCTCTCTTGCGGAGCCTCTCATATTCCATGCAAAAATATAATGAGGAATAATAATTTTGTTGCCGTCATTAATTTTGTTTTTTTTTCCAGGTAAGTTCATCAATTTCTTCCGAAATAACAATAACTCATCCTCGGTAAGTATTCGGAAGGCACGTGCCGCACGAATCGAATCAACCAATTAATTACCAATTCAGGACGCAAATATCCTCTAAACGTTATCAATACTGAAGTAGGTATCATAGCTCCCATAGATTATTCAACGAATGCATAAAAATACGGCGAATAAATTTGATAAGCACATCCCCAAGATCCAGACAATACAAAAGCAGAAAAATATTCACATCAAAACATTATTACGCCCTATCGACGGCAATTCAATTAGGTATCAAAAGAATGACAAATCCTAGAGCGAATATCTTCTTTCCCTGTAGATGAGGAGAAGGAAATGGTAATCTGCTCAAAAAACGATAAATTCTTCGACATCTAAAGCGAAGCGACAACCCAGCCACATTATCTATAGAGCGAAAAAAAAAAAAAAAAGTTGACATCCCGGCCCCTATTAAAACGGCTCCAAGACGTAGATAAATGGTAGACGAATGCCATGTCTCCTTCACATTATCCGAATATTATTTTCGTCCTTTTTCTTTCGCATACTTTCTTGCTGAGTTCTTATTTCTACTGACTAAGCTCACTGAGTGACATCCTTGCTGCGGCACCTGGGTGCAAACGCGTTTCCATGGAATAATTTTCACCCGTCATTACTACCGGTGAATGAGTCCAACATATTTATCATTCGAATGGGCGGGCGATGGTTGGGGTGTGTATATGTCGACGGAATTTGATGATTTAACTTTGTTTCCGGGAAGCGGAAAAACATCGATATACCTTGAATCTTCTCTTCCTTCAGTCAATATCCTTAGTTTCATCATCATCATCGCCGTTGTCATCGTAGATACCCAGTCTTCTTTTCCTTTTTTTTTTTTTTTTACTAAATACATACTCGTCCTGTTTTGCTTTCCGCCTTGGGAATTTAAGCAATCCAAACGAAGTTCTAGCTACCGTTGAGGCAATAAGGATATTGGGGAAACGAAATAAAGAGTCACAGGAAATTCCTTCCATTGTTGCTAAATTGAAATTTGATTTAATTGCCGAAGAGATGGAGATTGAGCACGACTACAGACATTACAGATTGTCTTGGTCCCCATGTATCTTTGTCTGTCTGTTTATTAGCAAGAAGGGTAAACATATCAATTACTTTGAGGTGATGTGTGGCTGATTAATTGATGAACTTTATCTGGGGTGTGGATTAGATTTCAACGATGACGGAACGGTTGGTAGTTAATTCAATACAGCATTCGAACTAACTTAACTTAATGTTAGGGAAAGAGAGTGCATTGACATAATAGAAAAGTGGGTGCAATGGTGTTCATCCGTTTCAAATGAAATCAACATCATCATCTGAGTATCTGAGCGTAAATATGAATAATAAACTTAAGCACATTTATCTTATGCAAATTAATAACAAACAAAACCACTTTAGTGACCACGCAAATGGGGCGAGCGGATGGAAGAGGATAGTAGTGCATTATTACGTATGCACGCTTCATTGGGGATGACAACCCAGTTTGTGATGCATGCAAGCGTGTAAGGATGCTTGGATGGCAGAAGAATGAGGATGGTAAATCTCGCATGTTGAACATTTTGTCTTCATATCTCATCTCAACTCATTCATCATATAATCCATTAAAATTAGAGACAAAACCGCAAAGACAGAGGCCAGATGACATAGCTAGGTACGAAACGATGTAGACGATTTATATGATGGCTCAGGGTTAGGACACGTCGCTTCGTGGTCCGTAGACAGTTGAATTTGTCTCTCAGTGATGGATTGTTGTTGAAAGTAGCCAGAGAGGCATAGTGATTTAGGAACTTTTCCCATCATACAGGGACAGTTTTCTTTTC
Source organism: Blera fallax (assembly GCA_946965025.1). Taxonomy (NCBI): domain Eukaryota; kingdom Metazoa; phylum Arthropoda; class Insecta; order Diptera; family Syrphidae; genus Blera; species Blera fallax. The sequence goes on from OX337245.1 coordinate 45,779,797, forward strand.
TCTTAAAGGATAAAACTTGCACGACAGCTATCAGTCAAGCGGAGCAGTCTGGCATGCCATGAAGGCCAAGATCAAGAATGTTAAAAGTTCTACCATAACTCATGCACTAAATCAGTAGGGGTATTAAGCCACCGGTGCAGAAGTTGGAAGAAGTTTGTGAGATAATTTATAAGGAAACGTAGGTCGGTGTGTCTATTCCAACCTATGCTTCACCTTCCAATTATGTTTCCTCTCTATGCAAACAATATGTACATACAGACAGACATACTCGTAAGAGAAAACTATCTGATCATTTAAGATAGCAGGTTAAACCTAATAAGGGGTGTTTTTTGAGGCCCGATAAAACTCTAAATTTAAATGACATAAAAGGTTGACATTTTATCAAAAAGGGTTTTTTATTCGAAAGATAGATTCATGTCATATTTTCTGCTTTTTATATTTTACGCGCACCTTATGCTGATTTTTCAGAGCACGGCCGTTTGAGAAAAGAGAGAAGAGGAACAGAGGAGGTAGGTATCGGTGTACATTGGCTTCAAATGCTTGAAATACAGAACCTGAATGATCATTCTACATACGTGTCGTTCGGCTTATGAACGCATCCCTGTACTTGACATTACGTCCGAAGTTAGGCTCGAGCGTAAACTCATTTTCACCCAAAGCGTGACGAGTATAGCGGGGGAAATTTTGAAGGGGAGGAATGTAAATGGCTATTTCGCTGGAACATTTTTTGTGAAAAAAGCGATAAAATAGGGAAAGACACGATGTTCAAGTGAGTCTATAGAGCTCACAATGTCTCTATCACCTATAACTTTTAACGCGCCGTTCTGGACCCTATCTAGAATGTACAAAACGGTCTTGGGTGCATTGGACCAGATGTGGGCGTTGTATTCCAGTTTTGAGCAGATGAATGGTCTATAAATTGAAGCCAGATCAGACCGGGTAAAGTATTTCTTGCACCGTTGAAGGAATCCTAGACATTTTGCAGCATTTTTGGCGACCTCAAATATGTGATCGTGTCATTGAAGTTCGTTGGTAATACAGGTACCTAGAATAGCAATTCTTTCGGTTTCTGCGATGCAAGTACCATTCATGGATAATGGTTGAGGGTCTTGGTTTCGCTTGAGAGACAGAAGACATCACTACGATTTGGATGGATTAGATTCCACTCTGTTAGTTGAGGCCCATTTGATTCAATTTCGGAATTTAATGAGTTTAACATACATACGTTGTCGTTCCACTTCTACAGTCGAAGAGCAGGGACTTGAGTTAGGGAATGAATATGAAAAAGTGAGGGTACTGCCATCAGCGATGGAATGGATTGGATTAGAGCTTGCAAACAACAGATCATTTATAAAAATGAGAAAGAGAGTCGGAGATAAGACTGAGCCCTGGAAAACACCAGCATTTATTTGGTGAATATAGTCCATTGAAGAAGAGCGATGCCGTGTGCACGCAGCTTCGACAAAAGAGTCTAGTGACAGGCTCCGTCAAATACTTTTGAAATATCAAGCGCACCATCTTTGTTTCGCCAAAGTGATGGAGAAATTGGTTCCACTTCTCGGTAAGTAATGCCATCAAATTACCAGTGGACATGTTGCCATACTGCTGGTCATTGAGAGAATTCGTGAATTAAGATATTTCATAGGAACAGGCTGGACAAATGCTGTTTCCCATCTTCTCGGAAAGAGCCCAGAAGAGTAACACAAACAGAAAAGCTTACGCAGAGGTTCTGCCAGCGAGAAAGAACACCTCTTCAGTGCTATAGGGGGATACCATATGGACCAGCGGATTTGTGTATGTTGAGACCTTTGAGAACTCCTGGAACTGCGCGAGTGGGAAATTCGACTTGTACCATGGAGAATTTGACGTTCTCAAGCACTGGGACAGATGAAGCACTATCTTGCAGTGCAGCGAAGGAAATTCCCGGCATATGACCACTCTATCCTTCCAATAGGGCGTCACTTTTTCAAGTATTGGTGGCCATTTGATACGATTAACATGAACAATATTGACTTCCAAGGTCTAAATTATTATTGGAACATATTTCAGCATAAAGCAGTGATTTCAAGTAGCCCAATAAAAGGAAGCAAGGAAGTTACCCTGACGGCACAACCCCTAACCTGTAGGCACATTTCCATTGATGGGCCCCTAGGACGAAGACTTGGTTAAGTCGATTTCCGTAAATCACTTCGGATGTATGTACATATGAGCACTGCAGTTGAACCATTAAGGGTTACAGCTATTCCGCCTGCACCATACGTCCTGTGTTTTAAAATTCACTTAACAGTTCTTCCGCAGGTCCGAGTGTTTAGCTGCAAATGTTTAGTCGGACTCAGCACACGGTCATAGTTAGTTTCCCATCAGATAGCTATCCAACCTCTTTAGGAAGTTTCGCGGGATAGACATGGTGAAACTGTCCGATAGCCATGCCGTGATCAAGCTCCTATGAGAGGTCTACACTTGTGTGGGAGTGCCTTGCCAAAATAAACCGACTAACTCTTCTGGGTACCAGGTCGTGTGGAGGTAGAGGGGAATTAAGCAGCTGACAAGCTACTTAGAGAAGGATTAGAAACCGTATTCACTGGCCTGGATCCCTTTTGTGGGCTTGGGGGCACATACGATACGGGAAAAACTAAGGAAAGGAAAGGAAAAGGAAGGAAAAAGAATGATAAAGAGCGGATCATTGACAGAAACTCCCTAGACTAAGACAGGCCAAAGAATTTCTCGGGAACTATGTATTACCGGAAAAGAAGTAAGGGGTGTATAAGCATCAGGAAGAACTGGCTGCACATTCTTACAGACTTCCTAACAGGTCACTGTAGAGATAGGAGCATCTCAGGAAACTGGATATTGAGCAAAGTGAAGACTGTAGATTCTTCGGAGGTGTAGAAGAAACCCCAGGCCACCTTTTCAAATCCTCAAAAGAAGAAAACAACACCAACTGTTAGAAAAGGATCTATCTTTGTAAGACCCACTCCAGATACTCGGATTCATAAAGGAAATCGGACTGGAGGAGGTGCTTTAAGTCCAGTATGTCATCGACTAGAGCTCCTAGTCGGGGTAGAACAATAAATCTATAACGGTCACAGTACGCATATACCCCTATAACCAATCTACAATCTACAGCTAGGCCTTACTCCATTTTGTTATCCGTGTTTTGGACATGGACAAAAAGATTGTTCGTTTTACATACACTGCATTGGTGCACATATAAATAATATCAACATTAATAGAGCATCAGATACTGTTTAATTTTATTTTCTACAAGATACATAAGTATTTCCTTGTATCACTAAATATAACTTTAAGAATCATAATTCTTTCATATTTCATTTCAATTTGACGTAGAATCAGAACAGGAATGTTTTTGATTAAATGAACTCATTTTGTAGATATGTTTGACCAATATTAAATTTATTGCATTAAAAATGAGTTTATAACGAGTTCATGGGGGTAAATCCTGTTTCTGACTGAAAGGAAATCAATATTAAATTCCCTACTTTATTCATGATGACATTCATGATAGGTGTATGCCTTCATTAATGGCAGGATAGTAGGCATAAAAAGCATAAGCTTTTCAAAAATTCAAACAACGCAAATAAATCCTTTCGTCTTTTCATTTAAACAAGTTCGGATACTCGTAAGATGTACATCTATGTCCATTATGTTTATTCCCAGTAAAATCCTTTAAACATGTAATTGGAATTTGTACATACTCAATATCAAAAAATACTTTGAAGGATTCACAATTTTGCTACAATCTCTTTACAGTGTGTATGAAAAGTATCGGTGGATATAATCCTTACAATTTTATAACCAGCTGGGTCAGATCTGCATCACTGGCCTCGAGTAGGAATTTTTTCATTCTGACCTCGTACAAAACCTTAGGATAGGCGCAAAAGGTATGTCTGCTAAACCATGCAATATCGGCATTATCATTGCATGTAGTAGGTTTCCTCCTCAAACTAGGTGTAGCCACAGCTTTTACAGGCTGTTTCAATAGTACGTAGAGTCCACGTACGTGCATACAAATGTATATGCTAATGATGCTCCTGGAGCTATGCTGAAGCTTGCCATACAATTAATTTGAACACTATTAGCCGTCTCAGAATTCGGGGCTTAGCGCATCGAAACTAAATTCCTTTCGATTTAATAATAAGGTAGCGATACTAGTGCCTGTCGAAGTACATAGAAATCTTTTTTTTTTTATATGTCCAATACCCTCACTTCTTAGGCGGCTACAATAATACCTTCAATATCCACATGGATCTGAAAATCGAATGGAATCAGAGATAGCTAGCTTTTGGGAAAGACAAACGCTCCAGTGGGTTTTATCAATCTGTTATCTCAGATTTGGGCCGATGGGTGATATTGAGGGTTTCGGTTTAGTCAGCAACTGGAAACAGATTTCTAACGAGCCCACATGGATACCTGAGATTCGAAATCATGCCGCCAACACTATGAACTTGCTACTCAAGCGAGGATTAAAAATTGGTCACCATTCATAATAAACCCAAAAAACTCTCATTTCCGCGCCCATGCACAGTGGCAACAGCAATCTGCTCGGAGCTCAATTTGCTGCTAGCTAGTGACTTGCCTTCAGCTATGTATGCATGTATGCAACAAATCTGCTTTCGCACTCGATTGCTCCTCCACCAGCCTTGGGAGTGAATTACTGAAATGACTGAAATTTACGAACACCCTCGCGATTCCTCGGTTCAGCTTGTCGGAAGGAGTGGTTCTTGTGCAGCCTCCTAGTACTAATGTGACTATTCGGGTCACATCTGGAGATACATATCTATGTAGCATTAAACTGATATTCTCCAGTACCTATGCTACCATACCGTGCTACCGGTTTCTCCATTGCTAAAAGCTAGGAACGATGAGCTGTACTCCTTGTGCAACCTTTTCTACGATTGCACCTACCTCATGCAAAACTATTTCTCCAGACTTTTCTCTTCAAGATTGTTTCATATGTGGATATCTCGAGTTTTTAAGTGAAAAGTTAAACTGACCGGACTTTGATAGTTTTTTAAAGTTTTACGCGTTACAGAAAGGGTTTGCAGTGACGGGCTTTGGAGGAGAAGATTCAACGACGAAATAGCTATACGAGCTAAACAGCGACATCGATCTAGTCAAAAACAGCGAATCTTTCGGTTAAGATAGCTAGGGCATGTGGAGCGCTCCGGCCCTCAGAGTCTTCGAATCTCGAACGACCTCGCCTAAGGTGGCGAGGGTCATAAGTGCTGATGGATGAATTTACTTTATGCCTCTCTTTTGTCTTTTATGCTATCGGATATACATACATAGGCACATGTAGTAGATTGTGGTGTGGCTGTGTTATTCGAGTTTGTTTTGTATCTTGTGAGCATGCAAGGAAGTGTATCTTTGGTACAAAATTCAGGGTTTCTGAGCATAATTTTCTGCTGTTTCGATAGGATTTGCTTAGCTTTTGTTTTTCATGCACATAAGGATTCTGCGGAGATGTTGAAAAAACCATAAGACATGGACCACTGATCTAAAAAATAAGGAAACACCTGGATGCCTACCAACTAACAGAAGAAGGTTGATGATTTGTAGACAGGCCAACTCACTTATGACAAAGTATCGATGAAGACAATAGGGCTTTGGAGCTCTGGTGGATGAGATATTCGAGTGCTTCCTCCAGTCAAATTCTCTTGATAAATCCAAGTATTATACATTCCCTTGATAAGTAGTGTCGTGGCTCAATGCTTAGTGCGGGAGGTTCGAGGTTTGTATTCCAGAAAAAAAATGTCCCGATCACCCAATCGTAGAAAGAACTACTAATAGCAGATGCAGGCAATTCCAAAAACTTCTTCGAGAAAACCTTCTCTAAGCCTCGTCTTTCAAGTTCATCGGAGAATTTAATCAAGGGTTAGTAAAAGGGTTAAGCAGCACCTTGAGTATAGCTATCGCAGCAGACGCAAATGGTCCTTCCTATCCACGTTTTCTTCACAATAAAGCATATGGTCATTAGAACTGCGTAGACTTCTGCTTCGAAGATGAACCCATGTTGACCTAACGGAAAATGGAGTCTTATGTTCTCATCTTTCACCATGGCATCAGCACCCGAATCCTATCTAGTCTCGGAACCGTCCGTGAGCAAGCGATGGAATTCTTTCCCCGGCTGAGACTTTCATCAAAGCCATTCTAGTGGGAGAGAAAAGTCGACTGTGCAGTTGTACCACAATTGTGTTTCCAGTGCCATTTCATAAGACGCCAATATTTCACGCACTAGGTCATCGAAGCTTCAGTGCGAATGGTATCAGAAATCGCCCCTTTCTGGAGCAGATTCAGGTATACTAGGGAAGGCTCCCATGCAGCCGAGACAAGCAGTTCTTTGGAGTTTAGAAAAAAAAAAAGCAGTGACATATTAACGAAAAAAGGCATTTGACTTCATCCAAAATTTGAATGGTGACACCTTTGAACTTTCTTCTTCCTGTAAGAGAACAACCTACAGCCACCTAGCAACGCCATGGCACTATTTTTATATCGGATTTATTTAACATTGATATCTGACCAGTATCTGACATTTGCAACGATGCAGCGCAAAATTTTGGAAAAATGTCAAAATAAGTGTTTACACGTACGTAATTTAGCACAGTCTAACGCAGCAGTATTATTTATTACTAAATGTCAATCCTAAATATGTGAACCTCTTTTTGAAAGACCAGTGACTACGTAGTACTTACGTCCAATGGATGGATGGCGTGGATATTCCATTAAAGACCACAAAATTCTTTTAATTCCCTGATGGGTGAGCTTTTGCACTAGCCTGTATACAGAATTATTTTCATTATTCAAATGTGTACACACTTTCACAAAACACTATCAAGAACCACAAGGCATAAAACTGCTCACCAAATTTCAGCACATACCTCAAAATCCTTATAATAAGTCCTTTGTAGATCTCTAATACTACAAAGACCGGAACAGTCAAAATCCTTCTGCAGGACCCTATAAACTATTAGAAACCAATCGAAATATTACTTCAGAAACATAAATCTCAAATTTCTGAACAATGCCAATCCGACGTCCATTTATTTACTATTAATAAAATTCAATTCATCCCACTCTTGACTCTCCTCTCATTGCGCTCGAGAGATTCTGTTTCCTGTTCACTTCATCTGGAGGTGGGTAGGTAACATCCTTGCACAACTCGTACAAAATATTCCAAGCAAATGGAAACTCATTTTTCATGGCTATGGATTTTGTAAATAGTTCCTGAGCTGCTACTACGAGTATACTCATTGCCACCTCAATATCACTTTAGGAGTTCAACTACATTCTTCCCTCAGTTTAGCAATCAGCTCAGCCCAGTTGCATCGAATTCATGTTAAATAACATTCAAGATTCCATTTTCGAATTCAATTTAATAATCTATAATTTCTTCACCTGACCCACTTGTATTCACCTCTTTGTAGCCCCATCTGTACTCGTCGAACTGTGGATGGAGTTCCTTTGTTACAATTTCAACGGAATCTCTGTTCCGATACCTGAAATCATAGAACCATCTCCTTGGAAAAACATGGAATCTACATTGTCCCGGTTGTCGGTTGTTATAATGGGAATCTTATGACGGAGTGTGTGTGTGGGGGTGGGGGAGTGCTGGTGTTTCTCAGGAATGAAGTATGGAGGTTACTGAATTATAAGAAATTGAAATTCGATTCTTAAGCAGAAACCAAAGATTTTCTTAACAATCAGTTTCTGGAAATTGAAATGAACTCAAGCTACGTTAAGGATACGTTTCAGTTTACCTATGTATTATGTGCGGTTGTGCGAGGTCTACGGGAGAAAGATTTGCGCACGATGGGGTAACATGGCAGCAGAAATGCATTTTTCTCCGGAAATGGAAATTGGAATGTGAGGCAAAGCTTGATCCAACCGACCGACACGACGACGTGGATGTTGATTGTTATTTTTATTACAATTATGATTCGATAATTTATCTCAGCGTTACCCGTGGTGGATGTACAGCAAAGGCTGTGTTGGGGCTTCACCCTGCTGTGAAGTTGAAATTAATTATAACTCAGGCGCAATAAATTGCATGTAGGTGGATTGGATAAGAGAGGAGAGAATCCTCTATGCCACAGTTGTCGGACGGTTCTTCAATGTCCTGAAAGAAATGTGTTCTTAGGAATTTGTTTCTTAGGTGGCAGAGGCTAAGGCAATTGCACTCCAAGTGGGTAGCATCTTCATGGATTTTCCCATCAACACAGCCTCTACAGAGGATTTCATTGGTTAATTGTAATTTCTTCATATGATATCGAAGAATGTGATCCAATAAGGTTAGATGCACAGGTATTTTATGTGCCTTGTATGAATCTGCCGATTAGAGGCCACATTTTTGTTCTAGCACATGTAGGATAGGATGCGTGTGATCGGCTTGGTCCAAATCGAGTAGATATCGCTTTTATCGCTGCCCTCGCTGTCTATAAAAAAGCCGATATGCTGCCATCAAAGTCTAACAGGCGGTTATTGTCACTGCCACGACCTTCGCTTCGAAGACGCTTCTGGGGTCCAAGGGCGAAAGTGACAACATAGCTGCGCCTACATCAATATCGATCAGTGTAAGCCTTTATAGCTTGTGGACTTGGTATTTCTGTTTTTTTTATCTTTTTTCATTTTTCTCTACTCGCATACTCGTTCAAGTATGGCGTTATGTAGAAGCTTGTTGCTACATAGTCTACATATTTCTGTAGGATCATAGTATGGCCTGATGTGTTCAGTCTCCAGTTGTCTGATTGGCTGATCGTTAGGTGGCTTATAGCCGTCGATGTAGGGTTAAGGACGTCTTTGAGTCTTGTCGTTAGTGTTGTAAAGCTAGGAAATTGCAAAGAATGTGTTCGGATGATTCGTCCTCTTCCGAGCAGCACAGCGGCCCGTGAGAAAGCCCACCAGCTTTCTGATACTATCCTTATTGAGGTTAAGTATATCCTTATAGGAGTAAGGTTTGATTAGTAATTTTGATTGTCTCAACCCTGGGACAATTTCCCAGTGGTCCAGGCAAAGTTTATGTTCCCAGTTACTAATCAGCGCTGTGGCGAAAGACCAGTTGATGCCACAGTAAGGTTCAGGTCCTATGAACGCAGTTTCTAAGCCAGCCGTAGCTTGTTCATCTGCTAACTCGCTGCCTACAATCCCTTGATGGCCGGGGAACCATCCAAGTTTTACCTTGTTAAGTCTTGCCAGGGATTGCAATGCATCGTAGCAACATTTATCTGATGTGGAGTCCACTTAATTGGACGACAACGCTTTGAGTGCTGCCTGACTATCTGAAAATATATATATACAAGCGCCCTTAATAACCTAGTTTAACCTAGTACAGATTTCAATGGCATGGAGTTTAGCCTGAAATACCTTGGGACGCATTCCTATAGGTATCGAACTTATGTGTTGGGTCCAAAGACTCCAGCTCCAACTCCAGATTCCATTTTCGATCCGTCTGTGAACAAAACCAGACCTCTAGGGTCTAATGCCGGAACACCATCAAACCAATTAGCACGGTCTAATATTTCTACCTCAAATAACCTACCGAAACAATACTCCTTGACCTTGTACGGGATGGTACAAAACATGTCTCTTTTGGGGATTGAGTCAAGAATTTTCAGATGTCCCACATGGTCACCTGATTTATACTTGTATTCTATCTGCAACTTGATAGCACACCTAGCGGCTGTCTTCCTAATGAATATTTGAAGGAGTGATAGCCCAACGATTGCTTCTAATGCTGCCGCAGGGCAGGTACGCATGGCACCTGTGATACCGAGACAGGCAATTCTTTGTAACTTCTGAAGTTTAGTTGCCGTTGTCCGTTCAAGAACTTTCGGCCACCAGATGATGGCCGCGTACGTGATAATAGGCCTCACCATCATTGTATACATCCAATGTATCATTTTCGGATTTAGACCCCAAGTTCTGCCGTACAGGCCCACATGGCCCTAGTAGCACGCTGGATTGCAGACTTGATATGAGAATTCCAGTTGAGCCGTTTGTCGAGGATGACCCCGAGGTATTTGACTCCACTGGAATAAGGTAGAGTAGTGCCTTTGATAATGATAGGATAGTAGATTGACCAGTCTTTTCCTAGTAAAAGGCACCAGAACAGTTTTGCAGGGATTGATGGATAGTCCTCTGCTGCACCATTCTAAAACGTGTAGTAAAGCACCTTGCATGACGCTGGAGATGGTTGCGCTGTGCTTACCACTAATAATAAGTATCGCCAAGTCATCCGCATAACCAATGGCGGTAGAGCCTAATCTATGAAAATCGACTAGAAGGTTGTCTATGACTAGTGACCATAGAAGGGGAGAGAGAACTCCGCCTTGGGGACAGCCCTTAGCTAGTCCTTCAATTGTTTGTGAACAGTGCCAATTCTGTTTTGTAAACGAAGACAAAAAAAAAAAGTAGCTACATGCTGTCAACAAGACGAAACAATCAAAATCGACGTATCGTTCAGCTACAACTTCGATGTAGTAAGTGATTTTGTATACCATGGCTCCACTATTAAATCTCACAATAAATAACACCAGTGCAGATATAAAACGAAAAACAACCCCTGTCATTCCCTGTTTCTTTGAGGTAAGAAAGCCGTCGAGTAGTAAGGCATGCAAACAATGCATTCACGTCCTGCACTTAGAGCATCCAGGATGTGTCTAAATTGAAGAAAGCTGCAAATATTTTTTATCTGCTCACCGGTACTGTAGACTCTTAAAGGTTTAAAGCTTTTCCCTTCGGCTTCTTAATTTTTAGCCCCGCTGTATGTGTTCTATTTGTCAAATCAAATGCTATTTGCTGACGGTCTTTTGTTCTAAAAGAATACAAGTTGTTGTGGAAAAGCAAAGAGCACCCTTAATGACGGCTATTCATAAGCAAAGGTGGTGCAAGTATCAGTTTGCCATAGTACGCCTCTTTGGATAACAAAATCTTCAAAAATTATATGAATGCGCAAGGTACTTGCGAATCATAGCAGTTTTCGAACAATTCCCATGCTATGCAACGCTCATCAGGTATAGTCTCCCTTTACGCTATCAAATGCCTTCTTCAAGGCATCTCCATCTATTTTCTTTGAAAAGGAGATGGAGCATAGATCCACAAAATACCTATTTATACTGTGAACGTAGGGCAATCCTGAACTAAGTCCAGCCTGGGTGAAACTTTGTAAATAGCGTTTAGATATTTTAAGGAATTTCGAATGTATTTGATGGAACAAATGCTATAAGATTTATTAAAGTTCGATCCTTACTCGTAATTTACCTCCCTCCACGTCATAATAATGACGACATGATACGTATGATGACGTAGAAACGAAATTAAAGTGATCAGCGGGAATAAGCAGGGAATTCGAAGTTAAAGCCAGTGTGCTCCAAGGCAGCTGCCAAAGTCCCTTGTTTTTCTATGTCGCAAACATTTTTTTGAAGAGACACATCCTGAAACTGAAACGATGTCTCTTCTTTCGTCGACGATAGCTCTGCTATAACAAAGACGTGACAGCCACGTCTACTTTTAATAATTGGACTAATGCCTTACTGAGCCGCACGAAAACGTGAATGAACGCCTTAAGTGCATGTTTCAAAGGATAATAGACGAAAAGGGACTTACTTCACTTTTTTACTGCAGTTGAAAATAAAAAAAAAGTTGTATTGACCTACTTAGCCGTACTAGACATTACGACAGAAATGATGCTATCCCCTATCCGAATTTATGGAATAGAATCACTTTCGAAGATATTCTTTTGCGTAAATCAGTTGAGGTTAATAGGTAAGCTCTTCTTCAATTGATTACCCTAAGGGTCTGTTACCCAGAAAGTTACCCTAACATTATTTTCATTGCTTCCTGACGCCAATCCAAAAAGTAATTTTTTTTCTAGATTCTATTTTCGATTTAAAGATCTATTATCGTTCTGTCTTGTCGACCCTTAAGTCCAATATTAAATGTGCTCAGCCTATATTTGCAATAACTTAGGTCCTTAATGCGAGAAATCCCTTCCAGAAATTTACATTCTACGAAAGTTGGACATTCACAAGAAAAGATTTTCACTTAAACATTGCAAGGCTACATTCCCTTGGCAAAATATACGAGTAATGGGCCAATTGGTTATCTGCCCCGAAGCAAATTCCCTGACCGCAATTTCTTCACAGCATTCCATTTCTTCTTCACAAAGTTTCCATACTGTTTACTCTTTGGATTACATGAAACGACTATGATTCCCACTCAGATCCTTGCGCGACCTTCCAGAGGTATTCCACATACCAATACCACTTACCTTTGCCGCAAAATTTATGCAGATTACGTTTTATTTTTGTCAGTTGTGTGTTGCGCTACAAAAATAAAAAGGGGAAAAAAAAACCTTGTCCCGAACGTATTCAATCGCAATCGAACCCTCAAATTGAGATATGCGATTGGCCGCACCGCACCGTACGAGTACCTAAGGCCTTGCGGTGGTTTATCTGACAATTTATTTGGCTGCCAAGTAATTGAAAACCTTTTCAATTCCAAGAAAATATTTTCTTCTCCGCCTTGACATGCCCGCAAGGCGTTACATTCGCAAACAAAATTTAAAAGTCAAACCGAAAGGATTACGTTGGTTTTTTTTTTTTATGGATGGATGTGTGTCCTTTGGATCGAGACTCTGGGTTATTGCGTTCCGCAAAATTTTTAATGGCACTTCATGCTGCTGTGACTAAATAATAGATAAAAGCAAAGGACCTACCTTCTTTGGAATAAAGAGTCACTATTGTGCTATGAATTTCATCTGTCAAATGTTCAATAAATCATCTCCAGCACCTGTGCATGTGCAGCAACGACTCTCCACTATGAAAAGCATTAGGAACAACGGCACGAGCAAGATAACTCCGCAGATAGTGTCTTCGGTTGATTCGCACAGTGGTTCGGTGGATTAATGTCCTTGGTGCGCCAGGAGAAGAATTCAATAAAAGTGCGAAAATTTTAACCAGAAGCAAGGTGTGCACGATGCCACTACCACAGCACCTGTGGCTAAATGGAATTCTGTTATTTTATTCCCACGCGGTTTGGTGCTTCCTGCGCTTGACATCCATCGTACATTCGCACGCCACTGCAGCACTGAAGCACTCACCTTAGATATTATTCCATGGAACGTTGAGCTATTTTTTTTTCTCCCGTTTTAATTTCTCGTAGTTTATTGCAATTCATAACCCACCCCATAACCCAAAGCTGTTTCCGATCCACTTTCTAACTTATGGCGTGGACGGAAATTTGCATCGTGGTATTTTTGGGGTAGGAGTTCGGTGGCGCAGCATGAAATTCTATTGTGATGATGCATCTGGGACTGTTGTTGCCTCTTAACAAGTTTAATGGGAAATTTGTGGTGGTTTTCGTTTTACGAAAGCAGTCAGAAACCATTCACCACCTGGAAACCTGAAATGTGATTGGCGGGAGTACTTATGAGGGACGTGGAGTCTTCCAAGGAAAACATAGCACAAATACAGTCTACAGGATTCATTGGAATGGAATAGAAGTCAACGTCCTTAGGAGCATGAGAATTTTGACTTTTCAGTCTTAATTATGTATTTTGTTGAAAATCGTTCTACAAATGTCCACTGATAATTCGGAGAATTCTGAGAATCTTTCAAAATTTCTGAGTGCTTAAGAGCTTCCGAGAAAAGTCTCAAGCTAATTATGAGATTTTCATTTGCTTCATTCCCATTTAACAATCCCAATGTATGACTTCCTAGAAATCGTGTTGCTGCATATTTTGCGGTAGATATTGCACCACATATTTTAAGAATCTTTAAGATTTAGGTACAATTTAGCTTTTGAGTTTACGAATAACTCAAGTCTTCTTTAAAAGGAGCTCACAAAGCTTTATTTCTATCAAATTTTTTTAATTAGACCCTCATGAAGTAATCTTTCCGCCTTGGACTTTAAGTCGTTTCTGTTGTGTAGAGCTTATTAGTGTTACCTTGGAGCTACATCTTGATGTAGCTACATTTCGTACGATAAAAGTTGTTTAATTGCCTTCGAAACTGACATTACACAGGGGATAGGCAAGGCAATAATTTTCTAACAGGCAGGATATAATCAGATAAAACTAAAAATTAAAAATTAAAGTCGGCCCTTTTAAATTAATAATTCATTCATTATATTTTGAATCACTTGTTGCAGTGAGATCGGTACAATTTCCGCTCGAATATTTTCTTTCAGCTCCTGTCTGCGGTTTGTTGATACAGAAATTCTCCTTTAACTAGACTCGTAGAACAAAACTTGGAGTTTTTGAGATGGCGGCGGCATATGTTAATGTTGTTGTCCGCTCGAAAGAGGTGAAAGCAGAAGTCCTGAAGCATTTTTCTGTAGCAGTCTGTGTTGATCGTAACGCTTGCACCTGCAGCATTTTTAGAGAAATACGTTCCACAAATCTTACCCGAGGTTGTGCCAAACTAAGCAGTCACACGAAGTGGGTGTCATGGACTTTGTTAAAAATTTTGTGGATGATGTGTACTCCAAAATATTCCGATTTGCTTGCTCCCAAATCCGCTCGGATAAACGTGCTCCTTATAGGACATCTTTTTTCAAAAATAGGTAGTAATTCTGCGTGAAATTTAACACAGCTCTGCAATACTTAAAACGCAATGTTGGGTCACCAGAATAGGGGTGTTGGGGGGACTGAATTTTTAAGGGTGGATGGGTGTATCGGTGTAGATCTTGTTTTTAAAAACTGAGGCAGGGTTATCTGCAACACTTAGCCTAACGAGATGGGTGTTTGCACCGGATCCTACAAAAAGAGGCTTGAAACATTATAAAGGATGTCCCAGTAAGAGCGTCCGATTAAGTTTTTGAATTGATTACATTATTTATAGAAGAAGAGGATAACATTTTATACATTTGCAAAATACAATCGTTGCTTTTTATAATGAAGCAAAATGTCAGGTAAATGCACCCCGTGACTCTGCTGCCAAACTCTGCCTTTTAAGACAATTGCTTGTTGTAAAATCATACGATATTGGGTGGTGTAAATAAAGATTGAGTGTGAGTGTTCCCTCAGCATTTTGAAGGGAACACTCCATCTGGTGTGAATAAAAGTAGGTATCGTTAAGTTTAACGAAAACCCTCCACTCACATATTTTGACAGTTGAGTGTGATGGAGAATACTGTTTCGGAAGAAGAAAACCTTGACGGAATAAGTTAAAAACCCCAAAAAAAGAGATCTAGAATGGACGAAGAAGATTTCATAAAAATTTTACTATGTTATCGTTGCTTGCTGGAAAAAAGCCAAACTCCAGATATAAAAATTGAAAAGCAAGTTGCGTTGGAAGCTGTGGAAGATATGGCGTTGATTTGAACACCTAACAAATGAGGAAAAAAAATTGAAATATGAAGGGGCGCGTCAAATCAAAAGGGATACAAAAAAGACGGGCAATCTCCCCATGAATTCAAAAGCCCATAAGAAGCAGCTGCTGAATTTGACAGCTCTCTACTCTAGTTTTCAAACTTCAACTTGAGGGGAAGAATCTACTAAGAAGAAATTTTTTATTCACACCAAATTGAGTGTTCCCTTCAACAAAAACACTTCACCCATGACTGTTCACTCGGAGTGTTTCCTTAGTTTTAATTCACACCACCCATTGCTGGCAATTCATAAACGCGGGAACATTTTTCTCAGATCAACTTAATCATCTCAATTGGTTTTGAAAGGTTACATCATAATGAAAATCAGTCAATTTTGACCAAAATTAATCAGATGTTATTGTTTTGAAATGTAATTCAGAATTACATTCACGATAACCGGAAGTCAATTACTCCACCAGACAAAAAGCGTATCAATCACTGATTTATGGTGGATCCATTGGCTTCTCTTGAACCACTCTTGCGTTCTCCGGACCCCAAATTTTTAAATTTCCCTTATTTATCTAACCATTGAGTTGAAAATACGCTTCATCATACGGATACGGATTTTCAGACAGTCATGTAGCACTATTCGCCGTTAAATTGTACATAGCAGCTTGCCTTGACTGGCCGTCTCCATCTCAGCGAAAATCTTAAATTCAGGAACCAGCTTACCGCAGCCTGGATTCCAGTTCATTGAGGGTAGCGAACGGGCTGACTGCGCTGCCTGCCCACTTTTTGGTCCTGAGCACTATTTGGAGTAACCGCTTAACAGTCTCCACTCCAATATACATAACACAATGGCAGATCGTCAAACTCGCTAGCTATTTGACCAATCTCCAACGTCTAAGGCAAACGAAAAATTCATTAATCCAAACCGATATACAGCCAAGACTTAAGTCGTTCTCAACAAAGACAACTTAAGAATCTTAAGTCGTCTTTCTTATGCCAGAAAATAAATTGTAGGATACAGATATACATATACTGGCTCTGTGGAGATCCAGATGAGACTACAGAACATTATCTTTGCGTTTGACCAGAAATTGTGAGGAAAAGATTATTCCACTTGGTGTGGGACTCTGTCAGTTCAGCGGGATTTATGAATTTGGAACTATATAGGTACATATATTAAGAGCCTCAGTATAAATTCTGGTTAAGTTATACCGGCCAGTACAAAAGATCTTATAGGTCACAGTGGTCACATTTAGGGTCCGATTATAGTATAAGTAGTTTTATCCTAATACAATCCCTGGAATTCAGCCCTTTACCCTCGCTTGTTTTGTGTAGGGTTCCTGTATAAAGATGATGTCTAAACTCTTGTTTTTCTTTAGATAAATGTATACACAGTAGTGAACTTATTTTATGGTTTCATAGGTACATAAACAAAAATTGCAGACCGAGGCTAGGCTTCATTTCTTATTTTCATTAAATCTTAAACCACATTCACAATTTGTCTACATAAAGACTTGTAATCTCTCAAGAAACATAGTATGGAATGGGTACGAAGTAAAAATTAATATCCTGGTAATCAAACTTAAAAATACTTCGCTTCCAGTAAATAATATAAAATTCCACAGGGCATCACTCCTTCCACCATGACAGCAGCATCCATATCATATTTTTATGAGTAATATTTTCAATTGCAATCTCCTACTGCAGTTAGACACTTTATAACTACACGATATCCAGCAACTATCACGTTTCTGCAGTTAAAAGATTGCTCACCTAATAGCCAAACCACTACGAAGCGGTGCAAGGAATCCCTGATTCAATGCAACCCATTCGCATATAAAAATTCATCAGCCTGTAAAATTAACCAATAAAAGCAAAATGTAATAATACGTGAAGGAACTTGTTCTCGTTTACACTTAATAGTCGCAAGATGTTGAAAATTCATGATATAATTCCTACCTACCCGAAAATATCCTTACAGCTAGTTAAGCATAAATACGAGCACACACTTTCACCGCCAGGATACGAAGTCGCGATGGTGGGGGAGAAAGTGATGATTCTCTTCCTGCCATCGCTGTATTTGCGTTAACAAAAGAAGCCGGCACAATATCCAAGCTAAAGAGTACACGCTAAGTTGTGCGCCAAGTTTTATCCTTAAATTACGAAGAAGTCACGTTTTTAAAATGACTTTTTGTATTTCCACTATACTCGTATTCTTTAAAAGATGATAGAAAAGTACGAAAAAGAAGGAAACCTTGTGCCAAGAGAACTTCCATCTTCAAACACTGAAGTCCTCGTTAAGCTTCGTTGGCACTGGTCATGTTAAACACTGCACAGGGCAACTATAAAAGGGATGTATGTCCATATACCTATGTACATGCAATACATCCTTTCCACCGGAGATTCGTTCGTATTCCAAAGAGTGGAGAGTTTTGATGGAATGTAATTTGTGAATTTACTATGTTTAAGGTGAAGGTGCAATTTTAGTTTACATTTACCAACGCTTTGTGAGTGTACACATGCCTGTTGTGTGTAAGTTGTAGGTTAGGTAGACGAGAGGATGCAACCTACCAGACACGAAGTATACACGTTAAGAAGATCAACTTCGGCGAAGGTAAGTGCCAATTTAGATAATGTGTTGTCTTAGGATAACTTTATCTCGCGCACCCGTTTTTGACGAAAGATGCGGGTTCAGAAAGACGTGTTCTAAGGTTAGCAAGTGTGAAGACTTACAATGTGATATACAGGGCTAATCCAAGGGTAGCTCCCTAATAATGAATTCAGTTTAACGTGGAACAGTGCCAAATGAGACAGTTTACATAAGTTTCGGTGTGTCATTAATCAAAGTGAATTTTGAAAGAAAAGGCTCTCAAGACTTAGAAAAGATGACAATTTTCATTCAGCAATTGCAAGTACACACTCACGTTACATGTAGAAATTAACCATTCAAATGTCCTTTCACTTAAGAAATAGATCGATAATAAATTCTCAGCTAGAAATAGGCAGATATCCCATTTTGCAGACAAAACGACACAACAAGGAGAATTAAGAGACGGTGTTCAAGAGAGTCTATTGACGACGCGATGTTTCATTTCCTTCTTAGTTTTAACACACGGGTTTGAATCCTATAAAGTAGAAGCAATGGTTTTGGGTACACCAAACCAGAAAGAGACCTCGAACTCAAGTTTGGATCGAATGTACATATGCCTTCAGAGGGGGTGAAATGTTTCGAGCACTGTTGAATGAATCTTAGACATTAAGCAGCGTCCTTTTGGTCTTTCCAACGTTATCACTAACACGTATGAGTTCCATTTTTTGATAATGTCTAGGGGCTTAAATTTCGCATAGGTGACAGAACGCAGCGTTGAGTTTTCAAACCATTAAAATCCACTCTATTGCTTGTACCCCATTGGATTATGCAGCGAAGATCGGAGTATAATGAGTTTACCATGCGCTGCCGTCGAAGTTCCACCGCCGAAGAGCAGTCACGTGTATCTGGAAACAGATATTGGAGGCTGAAGGTACTGGCGTCAGTGTAAGAGTGTAGCAGACAAGAGATCATTATTGACAGTCGGAGAGAAAAGGAAGCCTTGGATAACGTCAGAATTTATATGGTGGATTGCAGACTTGAAACTGTAAGAGACAGCTTGAGTTGAACGGTTGAGAAAGATAATTACTAGTACTAAATCCCCGCAATTTTGACAAAAGGCCTGGATGCCAAAGTCTGTCTTAGAAATATCAAGAACAATACTTTTACCCTCCCCAGAATGGACTGGTTCCACTCTTATGTCATCAAATCATCAGCATAACTTTTGATCTAAAACCGTACTGCCGGACATTGAGGAGTTCCCATAATTCAGGATTTCATGAGCTGAAGGTTTATCAGCGTTTTCATGACGTTGGAAAAAAGGGGACGTAAGTATAATAGGTAGGTAGTTAGATGGAGAAGAAGATTCTCCATTTTTAAGGACGGGCCTTGCACTACTGAGCGAAAAGTTCGGGTGCGGGTTTTCACGGTTCCACCTCTCGCGAATGTCTGATAAACGTTCAAGAGTAATAACTGTCATGAAAAAGGTTCTTGTTTTTTTAAAAAAAAAAGCCTTTCGAATATTGCTCTAAACTGAAGATCCCTTCCATTTGTGTAAAAAATATAACACCTACAAGACGAACGGGTCGCGAGAAGCTAGGCCCTGGACAACATACGGATTGTTTTTGTTTTGTTGAATTCCGTATCGGTACAAGAGTTATATTGTTGTAAAACTTATTAAGATGCATCATATGCGGCGAGAGCGCGAAAAAATAATAATGGCAGCAGACTTTATCTACATACAGAGGTAGGTACAAATTTGAAACATCAGTTGTCACCCACCTGTGTTCCACCCAGTGCTAAAATAATTGGCCTGTATTTACAGCCGTTTTGTTTACTAGAGAAGGTGAAAATCTTCATAAACACCGTCAGATTTATGCTGGTTAAAAGCTTCAAACAAAAAATATTCACATGAGGAAGGTAAATTTCCACTAAAAGCATCTGGTGACACCGTCATTACATGCGGCTACTTTTTATTGCCCTAAATCGGACCGTTTTATCCTTTAAAGGCAGCCGCAAATGCTTGTAACGTTCAGACATGAGCGTACGCAGCAAGGTGATTTTCCCTTAGCCCACGAATGTTGCTAATGTTCAGTCTAAATTTCACCATCATTGTGACCAAGAAGCACAATCAACACGACTCAAGCTAAGTCAAACTGTGAAGTAAAAATCCACGCTAGTTTAATAAAACAAATTGCCTTAGCGTTGTTGTAGGGGCATACAACAATATGATTTGGTGCCTTATGGAGCAAATAATAAGTGAAAGGTAACATTGCAAATCGTTACGGGCGACACACGCCTCTGAAACTGCACACTGCCTGTACTCAACTGACGTCTGGAACCTCAACAGCTATACAGGTGCGCACCTTGCCTGCCACATAATCCGTCAGCGCCGAAGAACCAGCCTTTCGTCGAGATAGAGCACTAGCTGTTCTCTGCAGACCGCCAATCGGGTGTAAATTACAACCCATGATTTGGATTGGCTAAACCTCCACCCTGATGAGAATGACTGTCCATTGAGAACCATATTGGGCGACGAAGCCTAGTTCCTCATATGCCGATACGTAATAAGGGGCATTGAAATACCACGAAGAACAATTACATTCTCTCAGAGTCCTTGTTTAATGCGCTGTTTATGGAGGAAAGATGATGGTGAAAGGTGAGCCCATAATTATTCTTGGACAACGTCGGCAAGACACCCGCAGGATCGTCCTATTTAATCGGTCCAAACTTTTTTTTTGAGCTTGTTTGAAATTGCGGGTCAATACGGACAAGCCACAGGAGTCCAAAGTGGACACAGGCGAACCCACTGGCAGGGTTGGTAGGTAGGTACATACATGTGAGAATGTCTTAGAATCAAAACGTCAAAGGAGTAAGTAAAAGACATCGAAATTAACTGCCCAGGATCATTAGTCCTTCTGAGTTCGAGGAAGAAAGTCGAATAGCAGCATTAAGCCATGATGACCAAATTGGGGGTGCGAAATGACGTCTTTAGGATCGCCGTGGTGTAGGAAATGCAGCTGTTGAGTGTACTGTAGTGAAGATATTTTTCAGTCAGAGGCTTTAAACTTGAAGTTCGACATTTGAGGTTCTGTTTTATGTTGAGTTTTCTTGCCGAGAGAGATCTTCACTATAGCACACTCAAAGGAGGTATTACCTTCTCCAAATCGATGCTTAATCGCACTTACGGATACGCTTTAAGAGTTCCCTCGCAGTGGCTATACAATCTTGTAGAGATTATTTATGGTCCCTACGTTTGAGCGTCACCTGTTGATCAAGAAATATGTTTGTGATTTTTAGCAATAGAAATTAAAAAAAGGTTTTTCTTCACAAAGGTTTGAAAGCTTTGTACGAAATTTCGTTTTCGAACCTCAAGCCATACACAAGCGTTCTCAAGAGAATTACGATTATGATTGGAGCAAAATTATTTTCACTGACAACTCTTTCTCTTCTGGTTGTTTAGTCCAACTAACCGTTAAACCGTGGTCCCGTAAATCCCTCCCTTTTGTGCGTACAAATAGAACACAAAAGGTCGCGAGAAGCTAGAGCCTTGGTTCCGGAAAATATTTGTTTTTATAAAGAAGAACTCTTCAGACTCTATCCAGACTGCAGTTGCAATTCCGAATATAGAAGCACACTTTTTCAAGTCTTTCGAGATTCTTGCCGTTTTAGGTTCAAGGCACAACTCGATAAGTCTGATTTCTGACCCCAGTCTTAACCACACTGACGTTTGATCTCATTTCCAAAGGACTGCCTTGCGTGTTCTTTTTGTAAACTTGTACCACAGTAATTCTTATTTTTTCGAATCCTTCAACGCAGTGCATTTCATTGCTGCTATGAATGCATAAGAATCCTTAATCAATTCATACTGCTGTGTCGGCAAAACTCAGAAAGGATGTGGAATATAAAATGCAAATGCATGGTATGTCTGTAACGCTTCTTGGAATTGAAATTAGCACCGCCTTTGCTCATTTGGCTGCGATGGCAATCGTCGTCCTGTACATTTTCCCATTTCACATCCTTTATTACCTCATACACTCACGCATACACAAAGCAAGCAGATGATTATGATTATGTTTACTCGAAAGGCATGATGCTCAGTATTGCTCGGTATTAATCACGGTGGCTCATATTGCCACTATAACTCGCAACCTATAACCCAGACTCCCACACTACACTACAAGCTGCTGTAGGGGAATTGTAATTAACTTTTCTGCAGAAGTCCTTTTGCACTACGTTGCAAATGCAATGTAATCAGGCGCTATAGAAATGTCCATGCACATGAATGCGATGCACGTTTGAAGATCCTGACAACTACCCCGACACCCGATTCACCTACATACATACGAGTATAGTAACGTTCAGCTTTCCGACTCTTCGTACTGTCACTACACAAATGCCACCAGTTAGATATCCATGCAGATGTATGTACACATGTACATACACACTTATTCTCGCACATTTTATTTGTAATTGAAGTTATCCTGTTTGTCATCCTTGTCTGTTTCTTTTTCTCTCTTTTTTTGTGTTTATGTGGCTCAGTGTCGCTGTATGTTTAGTTAATTTCGCAACATTCTCACTGGGACCTCGTGACATTTTGATGAAAGGAGTCTAATTAAAAAGTTTGTTGCACATTTAATTCAGAGTATAAAAAAAGGACAAAAGACCGGGACACCGCATCCCAGGTTGATGCTGTGTGTTGATGATCTTTTTAGTCCCAGTAGGTGCACGCCGACTTGACTTTTGTCGCCTGTTCTGTACATACATACATGTGTATGTATGTATAGTGTGTACGTATGCTTAGCCTTGCCGTGCTGATGTGTACGAATTTGGGTCGCTTCAATGTCTTCTTCACCTTGTCAACATACAGGTTGAGTGGCTTTGCACTGCAGCACAGACTGCCAGGCAATGTGACGCAATTTGAAGAACTGTGGCATTGGCTGAAGGGGATTATTTGAATTTAATTTAAATAATCTAAAGGGCCCCAGGACAGAGGAGCATGACTTTGCATTTCTGTTGATGTTGTATACGAATATCTACTCTAGGTTTCGTTGAAGTAGAGGGTTATTTGAATGTGTCAACCTCGAGTCCACCTGTTGATGGGGATTATTTTAATTAGCAGAAGTTTTAATTGCATTCTCGAAAAAAGCAAAGTGGATGTGATGGCACACATGCATTTTGTGTGACGTGTTGTATTCGTACTCTGCATCGTGCCACAAGAAATTGCTGAATGTGTCATACAAAAAAAGTAAATTTATTAAAAAAAAAAATCACATTTCATGGGCAGAGAGACTGAGTTTCTGTAGAATATTTTCGTTGTCGGTCAGAGAAATAGTTGAATTACTGGTGTGTATACGTGGTCTTGAAAAGAGTCTCTGTTGTCAACAAGGTAACCTTCCACCCTTGATGATCACGAGCACGTTACTTTAAATTGTCAATACCAATTGTACGAACGGAAATAGTACGGTTTTCGTGCGTTTCGAACTTGGACACTGCGATGGGGCATTGGTACCCATGTTCGCAAGGTGGCCGAGTGAATGCAATCGGTGTACATATGTATATTGGCTTTTGGACTACATTCGAGTTTTGGTACAGCTCGTAAAGTTCGCGGTTGTATGTTCTCCTCCATTTACCCTCCTCTAACGCGAAGAATTCAGTCGATAGCGCATAATATCTGCTCAGTCAACCTGCATCGTTAGGAGCTATATAGCGAGGTTAGCGAGATTTGTGAGAGTCAATTTGTGGCATAGGAAGTGGGTTGTATCCTCAATCGCTTCCTCATCGCCACAGCCTCTGCAGAGCTCCTCTTCTGTCAAGCGTAGTTCTTTCGTAGAGTGTTGTTCCGTATGACGATACTCATGAGGGTGCAAATGGATTTCCGGTCTTTTCGAATAGGTCTCTCGGTTCTAGCTTTGTCAAAAGTGGGCCATAGTTTCTTTGTGATAACGCAGGTTTCTATATAGTTCCACCTGTAGTTTGCCTCTCTCGTGGCTACTTCCCCTGCTTCAAGCTTAAGTGTTAAAGGCAGGATTCTCACGGATAAGTCTGTCAATTCGGTGGTCGATGCAGAGCCACCCCTTACCAGCTCGTCAGCCTTCTCGTTGCCTGGTATTACTTCATGTCCAGTAACCCCGCAGAGTACGACCTTATGCTGCGTGCCAAGAGCCCTTAGTTCTTCGCGACAGCACATCACAAGCTTCGATTTTATCTCAACGGCAGTAATTGCTTTAATAGCAGCCTGGCTGTCAAATAAAAAAGGAGGTATTGCCCATACCGCGGACTCACGGACTGCTGTTGTCACTGCTAGGACCTCCGCTTGGAAAACGCTCCTATGGAAGTCGGATTGATCGTGCTATTCCCAGCCGTTCTTGCTTATTCTTAGGGCGCTCATGTCTGCCTGTGACTGCATGAAGATATCTAGCGGTAGCAGGTTGAGGATCGCCTCAAGACCTGCCGTTGGTGTTGTTGTCATGGCACTGGTGGTGCCGATGCACGCTAGTCTTTGTACCTTCGTGAAGGCTTTTAGGTTAGTGGGTTTTTCGGCTGTCTGCCACCACACTAGACTGCCATAAGCCAGTATAGCTGTATACATCCACAGTATAATTTTGGGAGAGAAGCCCCATAATTTATTGTTAATCCTCCCCAGCTATCCCCTCTGTGGAAGGATTCGTAATAATTTGCAAGGATTAGCCGTTCATGGACCCCGTTTTAGTTATCAACCGTATTAATATCCACTTAGTCCCAACCCGATGCACCTGTACTGCAATTATTCTGAAAGTTTCTACCACAGCAGCTAAGAACAACTAATGTGTGCTTGAAAAAATTTAGACGAACAACCTCCAAATTGCAGACTATGTCGCATGTTTCACAGCGCTACGCCATATATTTTTTTTTTTTTTGCCGAATCCTGTCACGCTGAAGAGATCCGGACGATGAATGGTAAAGAATGTTGCGAGATAGGTAACACCGTACTTTGGATGGGATCTTATGTGCGCTATGCCTTCATCGTTGAGGCAATATATCACCTTTCTTATAGGTGGAGCACATAGAGCTGATATTTCAGTCATCGGAATATCCACTTCCGTCCACCCTTTCTAAGCCCATAATTTGGTGCAAACTCCTTACCAAAACATCACCTCCGTATCTGAGTAGCGTGTAGAATGTGCAGCTTAGGTGAATCTACAATTCACTGCGCATCGGTTACTGGGTGTCGTTTTCGATTGGAGCATAACTACTCTTTGGTTTTATTGAGCTATGCCCTGTTTTCTTTGGTAGGATTCTCTTCTCTTCCTTTATTCTGACTTGGTACTCTGTCACTTTGTATTTTCTATTAAAATTCTCCTGTGTTTGCATGAATCATCGGTGGTATGTTGATGACTCTTTTCCAGCCTATTTGCCACAGCGGTTTTGGCTACGTCTTTGATGGCATTGCTATACTTAGCCAACTGAGTGTAGACGTTTGTAAAACTAGTGCTACATATCACCGTTTAAGAGCAGTTGCAGGGTTGATTAGTCGAAAGCAGTATGTGTTGTATCGTCAAAGCGGTTTTTTTCCAACTAACCCGCAGAATAGTAGCATGTACACATATCGAATTGAAATTGCAAAACATAGCTTTGATAGAGATGCTAGTCAAGCGGTCGATGGTTTGAGATCAATGTGTCTTAACCTGAGCCGATTTCTTACCAATGAATCTGGTAAGTAGTTTTGTTGAAAGGTTTCATCGACGGAATATGGGAGCTAGATCAGAGCTATCCACCCGAGCCGCTGGAAGATGGGGCAACGTAGCTATGTAAATAGTCTCTATGATCCATGGGTGGGTGGAGCTTCGTAGCTACGGGATGGCTCCAAACCTGAAGAACTGTAACCATTGCATCCTTGTCGGGTATCATAAGTTTATTTGATATCCTGAGGAGTGGATGGCACCATACGAAAACGATGAGTCTAGTCCTAAACCTGGGGCACCATAAATAGGGGATGGTACATAACTGATTGCTGGTAGCAATAGAGCAGCTTCTGTTGAAAAAAGTGTTGGAAGATAAGAAAACATAAAAAAAATAGTTTTATTTGTAATATATATGAAATTTGTTAACCCATATATGCCCAGATTATTTTTTTTTTTTGATTTCGTGTAAAATGTTTGCGGATTCCGCATAGTAGAGCGTAAACTTAAACGACTGCGAAGAAAAATTAATGTTTACTTTAGTAGTAATGGAGAAATCGCGGTCTTAAAAATGGTGCGTTAACGCACCAGTGCACTGCAGTGGGCACACAGCGACATAAAAAAAAAAAAAAAATTCCATATTTTATTTTATTTCTAAACACAAAACGATAATAATTAAATCTCCTGTAGCAAAAGTCTTTTTTTAATATAAATTGTGGTGGTATTGCGCAAAGCATTTGTCATGTAGTGCTATTTTGCATTCACCACATATTTTGTTTATGTGTGATTTGCATAATCGGCAGCGTTTTCGTTTGAGACCTATAAGGATAAGATATTTTTGAATATTTATTTACTTTACTACCCATTTATATTTACTTCCGGTTACAATTATATGCTGCCCACGATGAATTTCATTGATGTCCTGAATTTTCGGCCTCCCACTTCGAGTTGGTGAAGAACAATATTTTTTTAGTAAACCGATTGCCAATTGCCTTCTGAACTCTAATTGATCTACGGATTTCCCACAGCTCTTACTTAACGACCATGAGTTGATAACAGCTACATCGAACATCCACATAACGATGGATGTATACCACTTTTTGCCTCGAAATCCAATCCGGTAATTGGAAACATGCTCATCAAGCAAATCTACCCCTCCCGTATGAGAGTTGTATTGGTAGTTAACGCTTGGCTGAGGTACATCTATTTTTTTTTTCTATCTGCAAATGAAAATCTCTTCACATTTCTAATGGGATTGGTGCCATAGACATTGGAAATCATTGTGATAATTTTCTTATCTCGCCATCTAGTCAAAATTTCGCAGTTAATTTTGTCATTATAGTGTCAAAAAAGCCTCTTTCACTTTTCAAAAACTGTTTTTTTTTTTCAAAAGAAATGTTTTTGACTCGGTTTTCACGTAAAGCTCCTGTTCCACCGAAGTCCATGGAAGATAATTTTGCAAGCAAGTCCTTGCTTGAAAAAAAGTTGTCGAAGAAAAGTGAAAATTTAGAAGAGGGAAATTCCTTTGCCACTATTTTGCTAAAATGAAGAACCACCGACTCGCCCAAACCCAATGAAAGATCTCGATCTTGGCTTTTTCCTTGATATATTTGGAATTTCTTATTTAGGTGTTCAATCAATCAGTGGTATAAAATATTTGTGTACAAGAAATATATGTATGTATATGTAATCGTTTCTCTGTCATTATTTTTCTTACTTTTTTCGTTTTATCTGTTGGAGAGTATTGAGTGTTTGGGTCTACGAAATATAAATTTGAGAAAATGTCTTCAAATTTATTTCTGCGCATTGCCTCGACGACTAAGGCATTATGGCAATCTTCGCGAATTTACCAAAACATTCGTTTTCTTGGAACGTGATTATATCCACTAATGACTAGTATACCAAGGAATGTATAAATATCATCCAGATCAACATCAAAAGTTTAATTCCTTTTTACCAAGAAATATGACTTTGAGTATTGAACGATGAGATCGATGATCTCCTTATCAATATAAAGCTCAAAAAACTCTGTCGGATGACTCTCCGAAGATAATGTAAGTGGTTTAGGAAAACTGTTATCAGCAAAACCATTGGTATACATATATTATACTGTTGAGTGGAAGACTATCTTCGTTTCCACTTTTCCATTCCTGAATCACTTTTTTGGCTTTTGTTGATCCACATGGTACTTCCGGAATAGTTTCAACATAGTCATTTTCAGTGAAAAACTCCATTTCTCCACAAGCTCTAAGCTGCTTACAGCCCAGTCGGTTAGCATCCACATTTTCTTCCTCTCCTGATTCCTCATCGGTAAGGTAATCATCTTCTGGCGGAGTTATAACCACTTGCTCCGGAATTTTATCATCTTCGGACAAATTTTCAAGAATTTCTAAAATATTTCCTACCGTAAGACTTTTTTGCCTACATTGAAAAAACAACGATTATTCACTCGCAAATCCCATTGGTGCGTTAACGCACCAGGATAATTTCATTGTTGTAACTGCCATTTTGCTATGTATGTATGTATATAGAGATTTTTTTCTTTTTCAAATTTTTTATTTTTTTTTTAACACAAAATTCCAACTTTTCAGCACTTTTATTAACTTGTAATGACGCAAATGATTAAGCCTACTATTTGCAAAACTAAATAAGCCATTAAAGGTTTACTTAGGTGTGAAAAAAAATAGAAAATTCAAAAATTAAAGCCATGCCACCAACGGGCATATATGGGTGTTAATACACGGCATAAGGAATTTAAGAAAGTTACGTATGGTAGGTTAGAGGAAGCTATCTATAGGTCATCTAGGGTCTCTAAGCAGAGTTGCAAATGAAAGCGAAATAAAAAAAATTGTTATAAACCCATGTTGTTCTCTTATTTATTTTATTACTGAAAAATCGCGCCAGCAAAGTGATGGTGAATTACTTCAATAGAAGCAGAAGCTGATGTAAGCTTTTATAAATTTTATTTTTTTTTTTTTTAAAACGCATGTTTAACTTAGGAGGCAATTGGATACATGACATAAATAAGAAAGACATTTTTTCATAGTCGTGTAAAAATCCACTTTATTCGAATTCAGTCGATAAAAAAATGCCTCGTGTCGTTCGACTTCAAATGAAATATTTTCCTCAAACCACCTCATATTTCAAATTTTTTTTAGTCCTCAATCAACCTGCAAATTACTTAAACACTTTTCTGCGATTGTCGCCAAATATTTTCATTTAAATTTTATCACTCGTCTTGAGGAACAAAATGTTCGATTTCTGTATCGCGTGGGTGTTGTGATGGTCCTCAAAATTGAATTAAAAAAAAAAAGGAAGATTAATTTTCGCTTCGCTCAAGTGAGAACATCTTCAGCATATATTAAAGCAAAATATATCGTACTTAGAAAATTTAAAAATACATCAGCAGAGTGGTCATTAAATGAAAATTTATTGGTTGAGAACCTGAAATAATCATTTGCGACAATTTATTTTCTTGCTCAGCAATTTTCGCCTTCGCTTTTGACATCAGCGCGAACTGTTTGTAAATTTAATTTTTAGAAAAGAAAAAAAATTATTGAATTAAAAAAAATATATTTATTTTAGCATTTTCATTGAAACTCATGGAGGTGCAAAATTAAATATTTTTTTATTGCTTTATTGTCATGAGAATATATTTTATATTTATTTAATTTGTGCGTCACTCTGGCGAGTGTGGTAAAGCCCACACGGAAAAGTAAGACAGACACAAGCAAGGGTCATTATTCGAGGAGACACCGGAAATTTTATTCTATCCTCAAAATTAATGGTACTTTGCTACTAATTTTAAAAATGCGGTTTTACGGAAGACGTCAGTTTTTGTTCTAAAAATGTTTAAGTTTTTGTTTGTGCGTCCATCCGTGTGTCTGTCTGCTTGTCTGCCACGACTTTGCAGCTCCTAAAGAGCAGCCATTTTAAAATCAAAATTCATGAATAAATTCGGAGAAAAGCTAAAAGGTTTTATAAACCACAACCTAAAGAGCAAACTGACCGTGAAGTGGAACAATTCATTGCTGATGTACAAAAGGCGGCAAAGCAAAGCACACCAGCTAATTTGAACAGGAGACAACCTGAAACAAAATATCCCGCCGAAATAAGGGAGTTGATATTAGAAAAACGAAAATGACAAATCACGAGGTTCCCAGACGATAAGGCTGTGTTCAACAGTCTTAATAATGATCTTAAAAAACGAATCTATGTATTCAAAAATGATTAACTTCATAGATTTCTACGAAGCTTAACGACGTATGTGGCCACCGACTACTCCTTGTGGAAAGCAGCTAAGGGTCTCAAAAGACCTCAGTCCGAAAATCCGCCCTTGAAAGCACCAGGCGATAAATGGATCGGAAACCCGAAACAAAAGGCGAATTTGTTCGCAGAACATCTTTTGAACGTTGTTAATCCGTTCTCGTGCAGATACTGAAAATCTAGAGTTAGTTGATAAAACGGACGAAGCTGAAATTCCTCTTGTCACGCTCAGAGATATAAGAAGTATGTGCCAATACCAGTTGTCAAATAAAAAAGAAACAGCTTACTATCTAATAACAGCCTAAGTCTTGGAAGAAAAAAAAGGCCATTAATATCATCGAAGAAAGAAGTTTAATCCCGAATCATTAGTTAGGATTTAGAAATAAACATTCCACGATAGACCAACTACGTTGAATTACGGATCTAATGGAAAAAAGCACTGGAAGAAAAGCAAGTCTGTTCGGCACTATTTTTAGATGTTGCTCAGGCCTTTGACAATGTTTGGCATATATGTAGGCCTTGAGTATAAACTACGTACGGATTTACCTATACCAGAATCCTATATTTCAGATCCAAGTACGATACGAGCAAAAATATCCAGAACTAAAGAAAATAGAAGCAAGTGTTCCACAAGGAAGTCTCCTAGGGCCAACCCTGTATCTGTTGTATACCAGGGATATTCCGGTGGATAAAAATGCAATGGTGGCTACTCTTGCAGATAACACTGCAATATCTAATAAATGCACTGTGAAGGCGAAATGCCAAGTCTTTTTTTTTCACTAAGTCTATGTAGTTGAACAGATCGTATATTTCGTCGTTGAATCTTCTGCTCCAAAGACCGTCAACGTAAACGGGATCAAATTTATCTCTCGAAACGACCGAGAATATCTTCATCCGATAGTGTTCAACGCCATACAGCAAGACTGGGATGATTAAGGGTCATATAGAGTCGCTTACCACCTTGACCAATTAGCAGTTCACTGTGACGCTCTGCCCAATTCGTCGATATTGTGTTTCCCTTCTTGCTGACAGAATATTCTTTTCTCTAATCAATGAAAAAGTTTGGTTCAATATTTCAACATTTATATAAAAAAAAGGTCCAACTAAAAGTCCAGCCAGCTTTTCGCATGGAAAAATAATTATAAAATGCAATCGTATTCTTCTAATGGAACCCTCAATGTGGGAACGCAGTCTCACTTGACCAATTTTATTTGGTGATAAAGACAGCTGTCAATCGTAACGCAACTAATGCTCTGCCCGATTTTTTTTTAGTATTTATCTATGCTTCTAAGTATGGACGCTTGAACAATGCTACTAAAATAAAAAAAATTTCTTCGAAAAACAGTCGTCGTTTTACAAAACTTGCAGATGACTTAGTAACTTTATGAGCGCATCGTTCTTTCGCGGACCAACTTTAAGCTGACCAGCTATTTTATGATAAAATTGACTTTAGTAGCTTATTTTTAGATTGATAATCAAAAATATCCTATATGCAAGGAGAGCAATCCACAAGAGACCGTTCAGAGCCCACTACATCCAGTTAATGCACTATTTCCCATGCGGTTTAGCGGTAGATGCATCTTCTGACCATATTTCATCCAAATTGAGACCGGAGCTCACGTTAGGATCAGGGAGATCATTACTGGATCCAGATCAGTGAATACTCCTTTGAAAATATTAATGATTTTGACTCGGAAAAGGGTCAAAGATTAGACGTCTGCGCGAAAGGCTTTGGGTCCCACTTTTCGCAAATGCCTGACAAGCAGCCGGAAGTAACATAAGAAGCTTTTTACTTACTTACTCCTCACATATGTACATATGACATTAAAAATATGTTCGCTTATTCGGGCATAAAATATAACACGTACTTATGAGCGGTTGGGAGAAGCTAGGCTCTTGGCCCTAAGCCCTTTAGGGGATGTTTACGCTAAATGCATATACATATTCATATGTATATTTTTTTAATTCGGATAATGGACTTGTCAATTCGCTTCCAAGAACGTGTGATCTGAGACCTCTCGATTATTCCCTGGGTGGCTGTATAAAGTCACTCATTTCTGCTAATGGGCAACAATTGAAGCCAAATTTTTTTATTGTGTTTTTCATGCCAGACGCCCACCATTGCTTGCATTAGTGACTTGCAATTAGCCGGATAAAATGCGCCTCATTTAGAACAGCCAAGGTGGCCATACGTCTGAAATGATTTAGAAATAGTAAATGACGACGTCAAGTCAATCATCGCGTAAGGAAAACTCTGCTATCTTCTGTGATCGGAAAATACCCCCTAAACTGAAAGGAAGGTTTTACACCGCAGTTGTTCGTCTGGCGCTCACATACGGTTCGCAATACTGGACAATGCACAAAAAGTATGAGGGCAAATTAGCGACATGCTTCACATGACAGCAGGAGTAACAAAGCTTGATCGAACTAAAAGTTCGAAGATCCGAGGAAGCCTTCACGTCAAAGAATCCATCTCGATAGAGTTGGAGTACGACAGACTTAGTTGGTATTGTCATGATCAAAGGAGGGACCCTACGAACCCTGTCAAGAAGGCTATGCCAGCCAACGTTGCTTTACAAGCGCGGAAGAGTGGCAGGTGAAAAAACTCCCGGATCATACAAATTTAAAAACAGCTGCATTTTATTGGCCTCAGTGACGAAGTGATCCGAAACCGGGAAGCCTGCAGATACTTTTGAGGTTATGATCCCTATAATCATCATAACCTCGCCGAAGAAAAGCAAGAAGAAGAAATGGACGTTCGAAAAGCATATCTTCAAGTTCTATCGGGCTTAAAAAATACCCCTTATAAGTGGAATGTGTTTAACTGAATTAGTTCCATGCAAAGTTATATTTTTTCATGCTACGACAAGCGATAATGTTTTTTAACTAATTGGCGTTAAATCTTAAAAGCACAAACGGCAGTGATCAAGCGTTTCAGAACAAGTGCTGTAGTCACTGCTAGTGTTCCCACCATTAGCCTACTTCACTTAGTGTTAAATTAGGGAAATGTTATCCGTCTCACTGTCACTTTCTACACCGCTTCCCCTGCCCATTTGCGAATTACACCACCGCAATAGATCATTTGAAATTGTTCCTTACTCCTAAGTTAATTCAGTTACTTCTGGTAGGAACTTAATTGTCTGCCCATCTTTTGCTTATTATTACAAAATATGCATACATCTCATTGCTTACCTCTACTTGCTTATTTTTACTCGTAAAACTTAAAAATAAAAATATTGCTAAAACTTTTTGTCCATTGTCCTTTGTCCCGCCAACATTCAAATTTGTTTCTTGAGAATTTTTCCAGGAGTATCAACATTTGTTGCAGCTGGTCGCAATATTTCTCACTCACTTTTCCACAACGCTTTTGTCCTTCTCTTGTGTAAAGTTTCCTTTGGACCAAGTTAACGCAACATTAACATGTTGTTTAGACTGAAAGGAATTCGTGCACCGCCTGGACATTATTACCAGAAGACAAAACTATGTGAAAAGTTGCCTCATGACAAAGGATAAAAAAAAGGCAACAAAAACATATTTCGTGGTTGGCGGCGGATGTGGGCGAGGTGTGCGCAGGAGCAAGTGCCATGAAAACTTTTTCGCAATGACAGAAGTTTCTTTGCAGAATTTGGCGAGACCAAGGGGAGATTTTTTTTTTTTTGAATGTTGTGCATAGTAAATGAACTTAAAAATTAGTATTTGCGATTTATTTCGAACATAGCTACCTTTTTTTTCCCATGTACATAATGCTAAAGAAGATTAAAAAAAAATTATTTCATATCAGTGGTGTTTCGACCATAAAATAAAAAAGAAGCGCAAAATTACGAACAAAATAAATAGACAAAAATAAATAGATATGTCCCCAAGATTAAACTTGGTGAACAGTGAATTTACACCGTGAATTTAAACGACTCTTTTTTCGAATGGTTTCAATGGTTTCTGTGTGTGTTGGTGCGCAACTCGAACAGACTGATACTACCCGATATATGCAGCTTAAGAAGTGGCAAATTTTGCACAAGGCCGTGGCTTTGAGTTCTGTGCGCTGGACTATTATATGTAGGGGGCTCGACGGCCGAACGCCAGAAAACATCAACAAGTTTATTTATGAACCAACCGCTCGCGAATATCTAACAAACCTCTGAGAGAAATAATACTTATGAGGAGCCTTAAACGTATGCTTTTCGAATATTATATTAAACAGGGGGTTCCCTCATTCGTGTGAGAAAAAATGTATAACGCACATACCAGGCGCTATATGAGTTATTTGTGCCAAATTTTTGGTAAAATTGTTGCAGATGCCTCTGTAAGGTCAACAAAAAGCAAAAACAAGATGAATGGATTTGCATACACAGCATTCATATATGTTTCCATCTAAAATTTAAGTAGTGTTACAACGTTTGCCAGCAAACCTTCGCATTTATTGGAATTTCGGGATAGAATTTAGAAATTTAGACACAAATTAGTAATTTTTCAGAAAGGGAGACAAAGCTGATACCCACTCGACTTATCCATAACATTTACAAAAGTAACAGTTCGGTGCGGCATAACATCGATGGTGAAAGTCCTTGCTCCATCCATGATTTTTGATAACTTGAGCTGGATAAACTGAGACTGGGTGACATAAAGTTAAAACGAGAAAGGCCAAAGCATATATCTGTTGCAACAAGGAAAACCCGCTAAAGTCGAGTTTGATAATTTTTCAGGAGAGCATATTAAAGTTTTGCTAAAAGTTTAAAATTACAAATGGTTCTAGACTATCTATTAAAAGTCGGATCTTTCCGAAAATAATACGAAAACAAAGGAAATTGTTATCTCTTTAGTTTTAGCGATTCAAAATATAGTTATTGTTTTTATTTTGGGCGTGACAAACTAAATAAATACTTTAGCTGTTACGGCCTAACAGTATCAGAAAGCGAAGAAATCCTATGTCGAGTTTAGCTGTTATTCCTCGTTGAAGAACAACATTTTATGGGAACAAAGTTGACTTAGGCTGATATTCCTTGAACTTAAGAGATCATTTTTCATACTTATCTTGACTTAAGCTGTTATGTCAATAACCAAACTGGACTTTAGCGCCTTAACCATCAAGTCAAAAAAGGTATTGAATATCAGACGGAAAAACAACCAAACTCAACTTTAGCTTTATGTCTTGTGACAAAATAGAGACGGATTCTCTTAAGTCGATTTTAGATGATCAAGTTAAATATTTTTATGAGTTAAGTCGTTTTGGCAAAAAAAAAAATTGTAATTGTAAAAATTTGACTTTAGTTATTTTGTTTTCGGGACATTGTAGTTCCAATTTGGACGATAAAGAGCTAGAAAAAATTTATCTTGAATATGCTGAATCTAATGGTATCAAAAACTTAATTTCGTCTAAACTCGACTTTAGCTGTTTTTGTTTATTAGTTCATTAGCTCTTCTGCGTGATATATTTCCGAGAAAATCTCGCTTTCTGGTGTTTTGTCAATGCTAGTCAGATTTTACTACCAAGAAATTTTTTTTGGGGCTTTTTGAAAGCATTTGCTTGCGTGAATCATTACATTTAGGGTCGATAATATTCAAAACAAACCCAAATTCACGAATTCTTTAAAATATCATGAAAAATGGAATAAAAAAGTCAAAATTGAAATGCTTTTAGAACTGACCTCGTACCCAGCAATGTAAGTTAAAAAACTGTCAAAATCTTAAATCTTATGGTACTGACTAGTGGGGGCCGTGGCATGCAGTGGTTAGTGCGTTGGACCGCTGAAGAGAGAAAGCTTCTCAATTCGCCTTTCGGATATTGCTCCAAACTGTAGGTCCCTTCCATTTGTGTGAAAAATATAACACACACTACACGAATGGTCGCGAGTAGCTAGGCCCTGGACCACATACGGTCCGTTGCGCCAAGTACTTGTATTTTTTGTACTGACTGTTCAATTAAAATCTATTTGATTGGGCAGGTAATCGATGACGTTAGCAAGACTAACAAGGATGTTTCAGTCTTAAGGCTGAATTCGTACCCAGCTGCTTGTAGGCAAAGTCAAGTGAGTGAAAGTTTGGCACAGTGTATACGGTCTAAGAGGTTCGAGACGACAAGGAAGACCGAACCTGCGTTTTAAGGACCACGCTATCGCGGATGCCAGAGTGCTTGGTCTGGAAACTGGAAACAGTGTGCCAGGTGTGGAAGACTGCTGTGTCTCAGGCAGAGACCCTCCACGGATTGGGAGCCCGGGAGAGAAGAGAGGACACTTAGAGTAGACGTGTTTGAGACTCTCTAACACGTCTTTGTATACCCAGCAGAATGTGATATCATTATGTTTAAACCTATAAATTTACGGAAGCATTTGTGCCTTGTATGAAGTTGGACCTACAAGGCCCACATAGCATTGGCATAAGGTGGCAGTTTTATCGCACCTTACACGTTTGTTTCCATTTAGCGCACTCTTGCTGATTTGCAATACTGACCTGGAGCTGCGTCTTCGGCTATGCTTCGACAGCATTGTCTGTAAAAGGTGGCGTCGCTTAATCTTTGTCGCATCAGTGTCCAGGATCTTTGTATAATAGTATCGCATTTATCGTTCTTCTGGGTAGAAAATAGCTGAACGATCTTATTCCCGTTCTGCAAAATATATACATACATGCATAAATACTTCCAGTATTAAACTGCAAGTGTTTGGAAAGCATCCAAGATCGCTATTTCAAAAAATTGCTGGGCTGTGAGCTCTAACATGAGCAATATAGTATCTATAGATGTAGTATTCCGAACGATGGTTTCCACATGAAAAACTCTGAATTACCTTTGCCGCCCGCTGCTCACACCACATTTTTTTTATTTGGTTTCGGTATTGTTCGCTTAGGTTAGGTTAGGTTAGGTTAGGTTACATAGGGTTATGAGAAAAACTTTATAAAACACTCGGCACCAAAATGGGCCCATCGCGATCCCTGAGGAACCTCCATAAAAAGCAAATGGAAACCTAAACACTTTCCCTGAAACACCTGATTTCCCTACAGAAACTAAGTAGCCTGGTTTGGTTGATAAGACCTACCTCTTCTAGGTTACTGAAAAAGCAGTTAGCTGGGTATATCCTACGACTTCGAGCTATTCCCTGGCACTCACACAGTATTTGTGTGATGTCCTCTTCGACGCATATGTCATTACAGTATCTACACACATCCGTGTCTGTAAGGCCCAGTCTTCTGGCATGCTTTCCCAGAGGGCAGTGTCCGGACAAGAGTCCTACTGCTACTCTTGGCTGAATTCTGTTTAGATTTAGAACTTCCCTGGTTCTATTCCCTTCGAATTCTGGCCACAGGGCTTTGAATATCCCGTGACCTGCTATATTTGACCATCTTTGGTTGGCTGTTTTCTATACTTTTCCTTTAATGTTAGCCTTAACTTCGCACAAAGTTGGTTTGATATCCACGGCTTCGTCTGTTGGCAATTCTCCTCCATACCTTGCCATTTCATTAGCAAGTTCATTCTTTTTTATATCGTAGTGTCCTGGCACCCAGCATAGTTTTACACGGTTCTGCGTGCATAATATCTGTGCGGCAGCTCCCGATACCTCAGACTTTATGATATTCTCGTTGCTCGCTCCATATACCCTATTTGCCGCAACCTCTCAACTTGATTGTTATCTTGATCTCAAATTGCCTCGGAAGATTTGTTCCCTCACTTCAATTCCTGTACTGTCGAAAGGACCAGTTTTCGTGCAATAATTCTCGAGAAACCGACAACTGGAACATTTATAATTTTCTTGTTTTCACGTTGCTTGCTCAATGAGGTATAATGTTACCCATGCCAAAGTACATTTATGATAAGAATAACATCACTTCTATATGCAGTAAAACTTCCGTTCGATCACAAATTTAACGTAACGACGAGACACTACTGAAAACTAAATAAAGAAAACTCTGTTGTAAGCAAGAAAATCCCAAGCCGTTAGTGTCCTCAAAGATACTCACGAAAGCCAATGATGAGTTTCTCTGTAAACTCAAGTTTGTCGGACGGACACAGTCAACAAAATGTCACCGAGATCTAATTCATAATTTGAAAAGTTTCCCCTAATTGGGTTTTCTACAAGACTTGCTCGTAATTTGTTAGCCTCTCCCATCCTTTTCGTAAAGCTGGCTATAAAATTTCAAAAACTAGAAAACCAGTAAAAGTACAATTCTACTTTGACTCTCCACCCCTTTCACTTCCTCACCGGTGTGAAGTTTATTTTACCAAAATGTTGCCTCCGGCCAAGGATTTCACTAAAGCATATACTCTCATTCAAATCATCTCATGTTTCTTCCCACGGTCTTATTTTTACCCTCTTCTAACTTTAACTAACTGCCAAAAGTTGTTGTGTATGAGTGAAGGTGTGAATGGTGTGGAAAATTTGTAGTCTTCGTAAATACTGCCGAACAAGTGGAGTGTGTCCTTACCGTAGGCGGCAGCCACTCATTTAGAAGCGTACTCTCTCAAAAACTTTGTCCGCAAAATTTAATTGATAAAATTTAATGCACAAGGTCTTTTGGAAATTCTTACTTTTAGTGCCTTATTAAATTAGTCGGAAAACTTTAAACGACACGATGACGAAGAAGAGGACAAAAATTAAAAAAAAAAAAAAAGAAAGTTACAAAAATTAATGAACGACCGAAATTTTGTGAGAAAATAAATAAATTCCAATCTGTTTACTTTTTGGCTTCGAGAGTTTCAAGTGTTTTCCAAGGAGAAGGGGAAGACTTTAGGAGAAGAGTTTTGTGTTCGAGCAATATGTATGACCATGACCACAAATTGAGGATTATGTGACTGTTCCTGGAAAGCGCATATTGCCTATGACATTGCAATGTGACTTTCAGAACATCTCAAGCGAAAGTAGAGGAAAGTGAACAGCTACGCGCATAGGAAAATGCATTCATTTTGAGTCTTGAGTGATACTCCTTATTTCAGTTTCGTTTATGCCGTCAGTTAAGCAGGTCTTACTAGCAATGAATGGGAAGTATATGCATGAAATGACACGAGGGTTTTTCTTTGACACCCAAAGGACCGAGGTGGAGTACACCAAAGGTAGCAACGTAAGAGTACCTGTGAACAACAAACAATTTCAAAACAAGCTGGTCTAGCCTGGTCCTCAATGAACCAGGTAGAGGACCAATACGAAAATTAACAAAACGGAAAGAAAAGTGTGTCCTCGAAATGTTCAACCAGAATTTCACACTGAAGCTATGGCAAGCCAGAAAAATTCTCGGCGATAGGTATGAATGTAACCCTACATACGATTAGGCAGCGTATTCAAGAGTACGTCAAGAATTTCCTAATGGAAAACACATTCAAAAACGACTTAAGTGGAGTCAGGAGGATGTCGATCATCGATGTACTGTCTTCTTTCTGGTTGTTTAGTCCATTTAAACGTGTTTGGTCAGAAAAGCGTGTGAAATTTTTTCAATGCACTGTTGAACATCCTGCAAGGCGTGCCTCTCGGCACAAAGATTTGGAGTTCCAGACCCAGAGCGAATGTTGAAATCGTAGAAAATGATACAAATTTGGTTTCGTGGAGTGTGCTGAAAATTTATATGGAATATGAAATCAGAAACGGAAGTTCCCGGAGAATAATAATTCAAAGCATCTTAATAGGCTTTGAAAGAAAATAAACCAAAGCCTGCGGCCCAGCTTTTCCAAACCATTCATTGTAAGTACTTCAAACCTCCCGCTTAGTAGTCCAACAGACTAACCGCTGCACGTTAACAGTGGACGCAAATTTCATGCACTGGTGAGTCTACTTTTATTCAGCCGTTAATTCATAGCAGGAGAGTATCTTAATTTAAAGTTTGGGTTTGTAAGCGAAGCGAATCTTCTTCTAGCTTATAAGCGGTTAGTGGGCGATTCTCGACATAGCTAAGGGCATTATGCTACAAAAGCTTTATCTTACAAAAATGTACATTCCCTGCAAAATCTTTTTTTGTGTTTTCTACGATTCGAACTCTGGACATCACGCTCAGTGGCCCAACGCCCAAACCACAGGGACACAGAAAAATAGTACTACATAGTTTCTAAGGTTAATTACTCCAACTTCTCAGAAGTGCATTACCCTCAACTTGTCTATGTTAACCGTCATTCAGTAATCATGGCGGGACTTTTGGTTACCTTCACAATCTCTCAAAAATCGGTTAACTATGTTAAATTCTGTTTGCATTAAGGGTTTCCTTTTCGACATTGACAGAAATTCTTGTTAGTTTCAAACACACCCGTCTTTTGTAAGGAAAAGTCAAAATAGTAACTATTCGTACTTAAAATTTTTTATTTCGATTTGAATCTTTGTTAGATTACGTAAGTTGCTATCTTCCATTATTGGTAGGATTCTTATTTACTTACTTAAGGTGGCGCTACAGTCCGGGGTGAACCTAGGCCGCAACAAACAAGCGTCTCCAGCCAGCTCGATCTTTAGCCAGCTGCCTCCAGTTTCGCACGCTAAGTTTTTTGAGGTCCTCTTCCACCTGCGTGCCCCGCCTGAGACGCGGTCTTCCTTTACTGCGCCGTCCCTCGGGAATGGATTCGAAGATTTTCCGGGCTGGAGCATTTGTGTCCATGCGCTCTACATGACCCAGTCACCTTAGTCGTTGGACCTTCACTCTTCTGGCCAAGTCGATGTCCTCCTCCACTCAGTGTCAATGCAGACGGGACCAAAAATCACCCGAAGAATTTTCCTCTCGAAGCAGCTAAGAGCGACCTCATCCGCTTTTGACAGGGTCCATGCCTCTGCGCCATAGAGCAGGACTGGGATGATTAAAGTCCTGTATAGGGTCACTTTAGTTGCTCGAGAGCGGGCTTTGCTGTTCAATTGTCTTCTTAGCCTAAAGAAGCAGCGATTGGCAAGAGTTATTCTTCGTTTGATCTCAGGGCTGATGTCATTTTCTGAGTTCATAGCGGAGCCTAGGTAGATAAAGTCCCTTACCACCTCGAAGTTATATATGTCTATAGTGACGTTCTGTCCGAGACGTCGATGTTGGTTGTCCTTCCTTGTTGACAGCATATACTCAGTCTTGCCCTCATTAACCGCTAAACCCATCGTCGTCTTGTCTAAAATCTTTTTTGACATCAAAGGTCTCGGCAAAGTCTTCACCGACCTTGATGGAGCAGCGTGCATTCTCTATCGACATCCTGCACAAACGGACGAGTTTGGCAGGGTTGCCAAAACTAGACATTGCTTTATATAGCTCGTCTCTATAAATGCCGTCATCCGCGGCCTTAAAATCGATGAAAAGGTGGTGTGTATCGATTAAGAAGTTCCTGGGTTTTTCCAAGATCTGCCGTGAATATTTGGTCGATGGTGGACTTTCCTGGCCTAAAACCACACTGATATGGACCGATCAGGTTGCTTACGAACGGTTTCAGGCGTTCATATAATACGGCAGACAATATCTTTATAAGCGATGTTGAGAAGACTGATGCCTCTGTAGTTGGCGCAGTTCAGAGGGTCTCCTTTTTTAAGGATCGGGCAAACAATGCTGAGGTTCCATTTATCGGGCATACTTTCATCCGACCATATTTTACAGAAGAGTTGGTGCATGATCCTTACCAAATCATCCCCGGCTGCTTTGAATAGCTCGGCAGTCAGGCCATCAGCTCCAGCAGCTTTATTGGATTTCAGCTTAGATATCGATATCTTAACTTCATCCAAGTCGGGGGGACGGAAATGTTGGTTATCATCGTCCAGATTGGATGGTTCGTTCTGCCTGACAGGGGAATTTTGGTCGTCGTCGCCGTTATACAGTCTGCAGAAATGGTTCTTCCATATCCTCGCATCGACTGCGTTTCCACTACGATGTTCCCTTGATCGTCCTTGCAGGCTTCGGTTCGGGCCTTGAAGCCTTCGCAGGTTCTTTTTACCCTTTGGTAAAACTTTCGAACCTCATTCCTGCAGTAGCATCTCTCTCATGCTCTTTCTTTTTCCTCCTGAGAAGCCGGTGTTCTTCTCTCCTCTTCTGCTCGTAGAGCTCACGAGCAGCTCTAGTCCTTCTATGCAGCGCCCCTTTGTATGCTTCTTGTTTAGCTGCATGTGCTTGCCGGCACTCGTCGTCAAACCAGGGGTTTCGTTGTGGTGGCCGAATGAAACGAAGTACACCAGAGGCGGCATCTCTGATGGCTTTTTGGCAATGTTGCCGCTGGTCCTCAATACTTGACGCTGGCGGCATAGGATCTCTTGAGAGATTGAGGGAGACTCGAACGGTAAAGGATTTGGCGATCTCTCGCAATTGTAGCAGTCCGACGTCAAACTTTCTCGCAGTATTGCCTTGTCTTGGCGGTGTTCGGGATATCCGCAACCGTACCTTGGCTATTGGTAGGATTCACTTGGACCAAAAGATTTTCATGCGAGTAGGACTACCACACGGGCCGGTTATTTGCATTACTCTTGAAACCATTTTGAATTTAATGTTTTTCGGATCAGTAACATCTACAAGTTCCTCGAACAAGTATTCACACTCTGAAAATGCATTCTAAGGAAAACGCACGACAGATGCATAACAGATAAAATGATGATTTCTCCTTCTCTTCATCCAATCAGGACCGATTGGTGTGGAAGTCGGCGAGCTTGGTTCCTTCGTTAGTATTCCGACTAGGCTGCATATACATACATACATATGTATGATGTAATCACGTTGTCTGCTGCGAAATAGCAGGCTTTTTTTATTCTCCTACTTTACTGGGACTACATCTACCTTGATGGTTACACATATCAAGATTGTGCCAACTTTCATTTGCCTGAGACAGTGCTAATGTAGAGACTTTGTGTCTTGCCATTCCTTCCGTAGTTAAGAGCTCTTTTAAAGTGCATCTTTTGGTTAACTTGCCTCCCTTGTATTTACGTAAAACTTGCGAGTGAACAGCAACCCAGTACAGAGTGAGATTGCGTTTATTCGATATCCGATTCAAAGATGTGCAACAATGCTCTGCCAATGACACTGATTTCATCGCCTGCCAATCAGTGGCTTCGCAATTAGCTAAAATCTCCGTTTAGAGTACAATAGACCGGTAGCCTGAAAGACTATTTGAACTTAATTTAGTAACTGCCCTGCATACCTGCAAAAGTACATATGTATGTATATTCGGCTTGCGCGACTCCTCCTGTGTTATCCTCCGTCGTTTCTGTCAAAATAACTCTAGTGCCCTAAACAAAGACTTCTTCTTGGATTTGAAGCTTCCTGTGCCGGGCTGTGATATTTTCCTTTTACACTTTAAACGTAATAGTCACCTCATAATATTTTCCACATGAATTCATTGCCACAACTGCTGATTGTTAACAAAAAAAAATGTCGATTTGACTTCTGAATAGCCGCATTAAACGACTAACAAACGACTTCCCACACCTTTGTACAGGTACTGTAGTCCGGGGCACCTCTAATGTTAACTGACTTCTCCATCGCCGCCGCGCCGATCTGATTTATTTAACTCAATTTGTAAGTTAAGTTATTTTCCAATTTGCATCATAAAAGTAACTCGTGCCTCGTGCACACCAAGCAATTTACTTACTCAAAGGATAATGAATATATTTCATTGTCTGGCACATCGATCTCATTTCCGCCTCTGGAAACATTTCCCTCCCACTCTGGTACGCCCACGCACACAAGCACACAAGTCTCTCACTCACCTTAAACACCGTAATAATAAAGTAATAATGTACCATAAATATCACGGCATTACCTTACAAATCTCACAATTTAATCATTATGCTACACGAGAGCGGAGTACATAAGGACGAAACAGCCGAAAGGACGATGCTAATACACCGTGGAGACTCCAAAAGCTTCTGGGGTTATGCGTTTACTATTACGGGACATATATAGTATGTACACAGCAAAAAAAAAAAAAAAAAGAAGAAGACACGAAAGACGAAAGAGGCAGCACAAGAGCAGAAGAAAAGCAAAGCAAAACAAACACAAAACGCTTGGGTAAATATTTCATTGGTTATCCTTTGGTACTATGGTGCGGTACACAGCGCGCCAAGATGTTTATGGCAGTGGCACCGAACAAACAACACCTCCAGCCACACAAATAGGCCTGATTTATGTTTACAAGGCGAACGTGACAATGTTAAAAATACGTGCCAAATCGTGAATGGTACGAAGCAACGAAACACCCGGAGCGGGACGCTGCCGGAGCATCGCCTTCCAAAGGGATTGTTTAACCAAGCTATGGGAGAATGTCTCAATGCGGCGCAGCAAAACCACCACCATCCTCGTCATCCTCATCATCGGCGTTGTTGTTCATGTGTCGTTCATCGGAATGGTGAAGAAAGGACTGCTAGCTAATCGAAGCGGTTTACAGGGACATTTACTCATTTTGGACACCGAACCGGGCAGACTTTGACAGCTTGACGGACCCGCAAACTTTCATGCACACGGACACACAATGCCTTTGAGGCAATACCAGCCAAATGGAAAATTTTGAAGGCCAGTTGAAATCCACTTGTGCTATTTGGCGGTTGACTTATTTT
Organism: Blera fallax; assembly: GCA_946965025.1. NCBI lineage: Eukaryota > Metazoa > Arthropoda > Insecta > Diptera > Syrphidae > Blera > Blera fallax. The sequence continues at coordinate 45,824,106 of OX337245.1, forward strand.
GCCGTCTTTTATTCTTATGCGTGCTCGTATGTGTGCTTGCTCTGTTGTTCTTTCTATCGTTATGCGTAATCTAAAGGATTTGCCGGGTTACCTTAATGCCATTGTATTCTCCGCCAAGTCGTGGTGAATCAAAAGAGATTTTCCTTTGGCAAATAAACTGGAAAATGCTGAGAGTTTTCAAGGTGATGCTCATATTGTTTTGCTTTTGTGTGCGAGACAATGTGTTATCCTTGGGCTTAGGATGTTGTGTGAGTGGCTTTGCTTAGGAATTAAACTGACTGAGAGATATCACAGATTTAAACGGAGCATAGCGTATGTCGGATTTAGCGTGCAGTCTGGAAAGTATATTAAGCGGAATCAGGCACGTGATGGCAATGTATTTAAAGGATCAAGAATTGGAACTTTTAATGAAGTGAAACCAATTGGCTACTTAAAACAAGTGAGGAGTACAGTGAGTATGAAAAAAACATGCACAAACGACAGTGCTGTAGTTAGCATTCTAATGCTTTGCGGATAAGTTGTACTATGATGGCTAAATCAGGAGAGCTTGTTGGAATGTTGGTGTCTTTGGAACCTAAAAGTTCTATGCTTCGTCGGGTCTTTCTTTCCCTTCTATGTTCCTGTGGCCGGGTAGCCACAAATGTCGTTGTATTCATGGGTAACTAACACGCTTCCGTGATTACCAGAGCTTCAGTCTGGAAGACTCGGGATGAGTTGTTAAGCTCTGTTAAAAAGACACCCGTACCTGCTCGACAGCCCATTTGAGAACCACCTGTGAATATAGATAATTCGAATTCTTTGATACCTGGATGAAATCCTACAGAATCGAATTTTGGGTGATACAAATGCTTAAATGTGCCGATCAAGGGGTAGAATTCTAAGAACCACATTGAGCGCTTCTGTGGAATATGACCGTAGGGCCCCTGTGGTTCCCATTCCGACAGTTTTTGAACTCTGTTCAGTGACAAAACTTTACACCATGCAGTGTAACGCCCCAAAGCCGATTTAATTATCAACTAGGCGGAGACCAATGGAGAGCTTCTCTATACAGGTATAGATTCTTAAGACTTTGTTGACAGGATACTGATGTATTCAATATTGTGGAAGGTTTTCAGCAACTAACCTAATTTGTGTTGCTGCACTTGTCATTCAGGAAACTTTTATGTAACGTAGAACTTTTTAAGAAATTTTCACAGTATTTTAGAACATTTTCCCTTCGTCGAAGATAACCATGTCCAAGCCCCCAGAGTTTCTTCAGCTCAAGAAAGATGCCAGAGACGCAGGAATAATGCCAGAGACGGCTCTTTCGACTTTGCGACTGAATCTAAACAGAAACACATACATATGTATCCATTTTAACCGGAAATTGGTTAAAGAGTTTTCGCTAATAATTAAGCATGTGTCTGTGTTGATTCGGCGCGATTTGTTATCCAATAGGATGTATTATCTTTTTTTTTGTCGGAGCGGGCATACCCTACTGGAGCACTCAGACTCAAAAACTGGTCTATTGTACTACCAGGTAGAGAACCCCATTTTGCTCTAGAGTTTTTTCGTCTTTCGTAGAAAGTCGAGAAGGAGCCTCAGTGATGAGGAGCTTACATCATCAGCACTCACCACAGCAGCACCGAAAATTCGCCACCTGATCCGAGCAAAGGCAGGACAATCACATAGGAAATGTTCCGCCGTGTCGTCGCCTTCTCCACAGGCGTCGCAGATAGGGATATCACTTAAACCTAGCACACTAAGGTGTTTGACAAAGGTGTAGTGGCCCGTAAGAACGCCAGTAAGTTGTCTACAGTCCTTCCTGTTAAGGGATAGCAAGAAAACCGCCGATTTCCTACAGACGTCAGGGACCATTCGTTTAGTCTGCCTACATTCTGCAGAGCTATGCCACATTCGATTGTGCTCATTAAAAACCCAGTCGTGCGTCGGTGGAACCCCTGACCAAGGATGCTGGCAGACCCAACGTGGGTTCAGGTCCTGAGAAAGCCAGTCCGCATCTACAACCAATATTCTGTTCACCAGCATTGCTTTGATCCACAACACCAGCGATTCGTCTACCCCGTGGTTTCTAGCGGAACTGCACATGCCATCAAAAGTCGCACTGTCGAAAGCACCCTCAATGTCAATGAAAATACCTGTCGCGTACTCTTCCCTATCAAGCGCGCATTCAGTTCTGCTAACCAGATTTTGAAGCGCAGTCTCGCAAGATTTTCCGCGTTGATAGGCATGTTGCATCTCCGAGACAGGATTCGATCTCAAAGCAATTTTGCGCACATGCAGTCCAACCAGTCTTTCCATGCTTTTCAGCAAGAAGGATGTCAGAGTGATTGGTCTGAAACTCTTGGCGAGAGAGTAGTCATTTCGGCCGATTTTCGGTACGAAAGCTACGCTCACCGTTCGCCAGGGGATTGGTATGTATGCCAAGCTGGCAGTGAAGATTCTCTTCAGAGTTGGCAGCAACTGAGTAATACCTTGTTTCAGCATAGCCGGGTATATTCCATCAGTACCAGGTGACTTGAAACCATCAAAAGATGCAACAGCAATAGGATGTATACAAAGGAAAAACTATGAGAGGAATCTTTAATCCCTGGTACCGAACATCGGTCCAACTTATTGGTTCCTGAGATTTCGATTAGTTGACGTCTTGATCTAACAATTGGTAACTCCAGAAGTTTAGTACGCCTGATTGTGAAGGTTTTAAATTTAGTGTAGTCTGTAATGAGTCGATCTTAGACATATTGTCATTCCAATGCAGACTTTCCTTTAGATCTACGGCAAATTAGAGAGGTTGTATTTTTTTTAGACCGTTGTATCATATATTAAGACGGGTTTTACAATCGCCGTTCTCGTAAGTATTACCCAGCTCGGTTTGCAACCCGATTATCTCCCTGATGAGTACAAAATCGCGAACATCGTAGCGTAGGACTATACCCAAATGCCAATCGATCCCACAGTTCATTGTTAAGGTCTTAAGTGAGTATTATAGTTTCAAAAGCTTCAAGTGGGCTTAGAACGTTTATTAATTAGGCAATCTTTATATAGATTGGTATAAAGATAAACCTTCTAGAGCGTACTTCAACTTCTCATACAAAAGAAGTTCAATTTAAATTGGAAGACACACAATGCAGAGGGCTCGCATAAAAACTTTACGGATGCACACACCACCTTTTGGTTCACCTTGAGACCATTCTGGAACACCTTTCTTGTATGTTTGCTTTGGAACTGAAATTACCAATTTGCTTTGTTACCCAGTCTATCCGTAAGCACATACTCCTACGTTCCCCATCGTCCTTGTACAACATAATTGCAAACGAGGATAGGTATGTATAGAGAACTTCAACAACCCTTTCGTTGTCCTGACATTTTTCCTCACTTTAATCATTTTTCCCATCAAACACATTCCACTACTTCAACTATGTATTTCCTCCTCGGCAAAGATCCGTCTTCGTTCTTCTTTTCCCATAGTCAACTTGAAGTCAACCGGGCCAATCTATGAAGCATTATCCTTTCTCATGTACACCACTCAACCTATGCTCTGTGGCTGTATGTATCTTCCTGCATAATGATTAACCTTTGACAACACCACAATGTTTACCAAGTGGTTCAGCATAAAGACTGCAAGAAGATGGATTCCTCTCTGTGCCTCATGTAAAAATCGTTTAAAAGAAAAAAACCTTCCGCCTTTCGCAAGGAGGTGCAGGAGAGTACAGTACACCTCCTGTGCGTTAAGAGAGTGCAGTAGAAAATAACAAAATAAGACCTTGTTCTCAATATAAGGCAATTAATTTTTGATAAAAGAAATTGTATGTGAGCGCAAGTATGTCCTTGACATTTGCCTCAAGCGTTACATTAATTTAAGAACTCATTATGCTGCCACTGTTGTGGATGCTATTCTTAACAAGGTGTTGTTGTATTTTATTTTTTTGCGTTAAAAATGTCCTTCACTTCACAACTTATTTTCCTTTGTCTGCATGTGCGAACTAAATTTTCTCATTTTCCTTTGATTTATCTTTTCTCGTTTCAGATATCGATCCGAACGAAAACGGAACCAAATTGAAAAATAAAAATCAACGAACCTAGAATAGAACTGCCGCGTTTTCGGTTGTTAGTTTTTTTGAGTATTGAAATCCGCGTTAGTTTTGTTTTTTTTTTTCTAAATTAAAACAGCACACCACGGATAAAAGGATTTCTCTTTCTCAAATCGAATAGCCGAGGAAAAATCGAACGAAATACGCGGTTGAAAAAAAAAGTCAAAAACGAATCTGGCTTACATAAAGAGGAATTTTCCATTTTAGGCAATTAGATAGAATTAGAGTAGAAGCAAATTTATTCAATAAAGTTCAATAGAAATTAAACAAGAAGAAGCAGAAGAACAACTCGAAATGGCAGCAACACAACGTAAACTCGTACACAAGCAATTCAACTCCCCGATGGGCTTGTATTCGGCTCAGAATGTTAAGGAGACTCTTCATAGGGAGCTTAAGGCTTTCGGCGGTGATGGGTAAGTGCTGCAATTTCATTATTTAAGCTAGAATAATTTTTTTCTATTCACATACATATGTAAGAAATTTAATTACACTTTATTTTGTTGTACAGAAATTGTTTTTAGTCGCTACTTCGTTAGTTTTAATTAATGTGTGCAGCATCAATTAATTTCTTTTCAAATAGAATATGTTGAATATCCCTGGAAATAAGGCCGCAGTACAAGTTGGTTACATGAAGGGTGGCTTATAGAAATTAACCATCGTGGTAGGTACAGCATACAAGGCGAACTTCTAACTGCGTACTTACCAACTTGGTTAACAATTCGCTTGAAGAGATTCGCCAGAAATTTCGAAATAGTGCCCTAAGAGGTACTGCCAGCTGGAGCTGCATGTGCATATGATCTCGAAACTCTTAAATAGAAACTGCAACTGCGCCTGCTGCAAATGCATGAAACAAAAGAACTCCTAAGTAAAGTTGGTCAAAAAAGTACCTTTTTTTTGAATACTCAGTGAACAATTTCAATGAAAAATAATTACATTTACAGAGAACTTGTCGTTATACATATCACTTACATTCTTTACTTAGATCCTTTAACCCCTCGGGGAGTATAGAGCGTCAACCACGCCTGCGCGCCATGTTGTTCGGAGTTCTGCAACGCGTTTGAGCTGCCTCCAACTCATTCCTAAAGAGCTCGATTCCTCCTCAACTGTTCTGCGCCATATTTGCCCAGGGCGTCCAACTTTTTTGCCTGTCTGGGTGAGCGTATTCCACTGCATGACGTATTTCGCAATGGAATTGTAGGGTGTGTCCAATCCATTGCCACTTTCTCCTTCGCTTATAGATTGTTGGCCCGGTTTCAGGTAAAGTTCTTCGTTGGAGATGCGGTTCAGCCAGAAAATCCTCAAGATGATTGTTAAGCATTTGTTTTCGAAGACTTGCAGCTGGTGATTGTTGCTGGTGTCCACCTTCCCGTTCTACGGCCATAAAACCGCACCGATTCTACGTTGAAGCAGCATTTCGAACGCAGCTTTAGCTTTCCCGATTCTGCTGCACACATCCAGTTCGGTGACACCGGGGTCAGCCGTGGCTACACTTCCTATATGTAGAATGTTGTCAACTTTCTCGACTTCCTGTTCGGCAATGTTAAGTTGACCGCGGTTGTTAGAAGTGCTTATCTTTGGCTGTGTTTATTTTTAGCCCCACTTTGGTTGCCTGAGTGCCGATGTGGAAGTAGACAAACATCGCCAGCGTAATCTAGGTGTTTAAGGTAAGATGTCACAGTCCAACGAATTCCATAGTTGCCATCCGACAGTGCTACGCAGAGTACATCCCTGACAGCAACCAAGAACAACAGTGGTGAAAGTACGCACCCTTGACGTACTCCATTTTGGACTTCAAAATCCTCCGACACCTTACCATTGTATACGATGTGACACTAACCAGCCTCGTATGCAGCCTTGATAGTAGCTATAATTTTTTCTGGGATGCCGATAAACAGTAAGTTAAGTGGAGACCTTTACCCAACGCATTGTTCGGTTATGATTCGTAAGATGTTTATGTGGTCTATGCAGGAAGATCCAGCGCGAAAGTCTGCCTGTTCGACATCGAGAGTTCAACCTTTTTCGGAAGCTTAATGATCATCCCCATTTTCCACTTCTGTGGAAATTGTTCACTATCCGAAGCTCTCCGTATTACCGAAGGCAGCAAATCTGCTGATGTACATATTTGGCGCCGCTTGAAATAGCTCGGCAGGGATGCCATCAGTACCCACCGTTTTGTTCTTCTTGAGTGACTTGATTACTGCTATTATTTCGGTTTTACTGGGAGGTGCCGTACGAATTCGGGAATTTGTTGCTTTGAAATGCTCATTCGAATTCGAGATCATAACACCATCGACTAAGTGGTTTAGCACTGTGGCAAAATGTTCTCTCTATCTAGTGAGCTGATCTTCATGGGTAGTGTGTGGAGTTCAGACCACCAGTGAGCTCTTTAGTGATGCTGTAAACAGTCCTACTGTCGCACCTACTCGCTGCTTCATCAGCCCTTGAGGCCAGTGAGTTGATATGCTGACGTTTGTCACGTCTCACACTTCCTCCTTCTTCGCACGGTATTGGGCTTCAAGCTCGGTTCTCTCTACTGCTAAGGCCGATGCAATCCGAGCCTTGATTGTTGTATGCTCATCGTCCTTATGCATATGCTAACGATTAACTTTTTATTAGAAAATCCGAATGAATGAATGGACATTCCAGTTTCTTTGACATCCATTAAATACATGTGATTTTTTTCTGATTTTGTTAGCACAGCGATTATATGCTTTCTTTCCTAGCTAAGCTTTGATATAATCAGGAACATCGTCCTCCATCTCGTAAGAAGGCGAACATATCCTAAAACTTTCCTTTCAATGTATATGAACTGCAAAAAAGGCACCGAGTAGACTCCAATCGAAGTGGTGAAACGAGCTACAACAGGATACAACAAGCGGCAATTTATAAAGGATAATATTACCAGCTTCTCAATTTGCCTTTCGGATATGACTCTAAACTGTAAGTTCCTTCCATTTGTGTGAAAAGTATAACACGCACAACACTAATGGTCTCGAGAAGCTAGGCCCTGGACTGCTTACGGTCCGTTGCGCCAAGTATTTGTAATTGTAATGCAATAACTGCTGATACCTCTAAATCGATATTTTTATAAAAACAATCAGAAGATGCTTACCTGCTTTCCCACCGTCCAACATGGCTCAAACGCCAGCAAACGTCCAATATTTGATTTACGCACCTCACATATGTATGACATTGAAGTCGAATGTTATTCTTTCAACGATATCGGCGTCATCATAAACGAAGGCTTATTACCGAATGAATAAGCTGTTTTCTTAAACAGCCCGTCTATAAGCCTCTCTCCCAATTTAAACCTCGTATGTGTATACACACAGGAACATCCATACATAGATGAGCTGCCTTATGCCATTTAATTGATTGTTGAACAATTTAGAAAATGAATTAAGCCCCTCTTTTTGAATTCGAAAACTACATCAATCCTGTTCCTCATCTTCCTTGTTGCATTTCGTTGGCCCCGCACAGAGAAATTTATCCCACTCTATGCGGAGCAAATAGGCATCTTAAACAAGAAACTAATTTAAAACTTAATTACGAAATTGAGTGGAATTGTTTTCGCAGTCCTTGTCGGCCTGGAAATAAACAAAAGAAACAAACAAAAAGAATGTTTATAAAGCATCCCCCTTCCCCCTCTGATTCTCCTCTGTCGTTCGGTAATTTCGCAAGGATAATCACTCATAATTTTCCGATTCAGCGAACATAATTTCTGTCCTCTTCTGTCGCAATGACAATGGGATGTTTCGAAATAATTTAATGAGACATCTAATGAAAATCATTTTTAGCAGCGGATTAGGAACTTGAATGACAGTCGCGCCATCTGACAGCAGCACTAGAGCCTTGTTATTGGGTTTCGTTGGGTTATGAGAGGGTGGGATAGATGGAGCAGCAGCAGGATTATTTAAGCACTTAATTGGTGAATAATGACGATGAAAAAAAAAATTGATGAATACCTCTCAATGAACTGCAATGAATGGACGGATATTGGGATTATAATTTTTCTGATAGTATTCTGCAGACAGGGAAGTAAATTATGTACAGCGTAGGAATGTTGTTTAATTAGGCAGAACATTCAGTGATGTACTCTGAGATATTTGTAGTCCTTGATAGGGATTTACACGTTATGCTTGTATTTGTACACCGGGCATAGCTATTTAAACATAAATTGCAATGCAATCAGTGCTGCGGCTGAAAAACTATCAAAGTGAGAACTAAAATTTTGTCGAAGAGTACCAAAGCCAGCTTACAAGGGATTGTACCATTAGACAGTTTCCTTGTTTTATTGTACACAGTGAATGCAAGAGTATATATCTGAGACAGAGTAGACAGTCGTCAAGGCCAGTCATGAATATTGGCAAAGAGTACTCAAACTAACTTATAAAGGATTGTACCAGTAGACAGAATCCGTGTTTTATTGGGAACTCTGCACACAGTGAATGGAAGAGTCTATGCCCGAGACAGCGAAGCCTTCCACCGACGATCCCGGGCACGCTACTTCCAGTCGTCAAGGCCAAGCACTCTGGTCTGCGCGATAGCTTGATCTGTTAAGTAAAGATTCGGTATTCCTGGCCGTTTCGAACGTAGGGCTGAGATTTGAAGATTTTCTTGGCTCAAACGTGGTTGTTAATCTGCTCGATGTGGCAGAGCCAATAATAAAGTCGACGCATTTTGACTTTTTGGACTGCAACCATATCGTAGTACCGCTTGTAGAGTTCGGGGTTATATCTTCTCCTCCACTCGCACAAAGGACCAAAGATCGGATGAAGAATTTTTCCCTCCCATGCTAAGTTGGTTGAGGTCCTCTTCCGCCTGCGTGCCCCACCTGAGTCGCGGCCTTCCTTCACTGCGCCGTCCCTCGGGAATGGATTCGAAAATTTTCCGGACCGGAGCATTTGTGTCCATACGCTCTACATGGCCCAGCCACCTCAGTCGTTGGACCTTCACTCTCTTGGCCAAGTCGATGTCGCTGAACAGCCCATACAGTTCGCTGTTGTATCTCCTGCTCCACTCACCATATATGCAAACGGGACCAAAAATCACCCGAAGAATTTTCCTCTCGAAGCAGCCAAGAGCGACCTCATCCGCTTTTGACAGGGTTCATGCCTCTGCGCCATAAAGCAGGACTGGGATGATTAAAGTCTTGTAGGATCACTTTAGTTGCTCGAGAGCGGGCTTTGCTGTTCAATTGCCATCTTAGCCCAAAGAAGCAACGATTGGCAGGAGTTATTCTTCGTTTGATCTCAGTGCTGATGTCATTTTCTGAGTTCGTAGCGGAGCCTATGTAGATAAAGCCCCTAACTCCCTCGAAGTAATATCTGTCTATGGTGACGTTCTGTCTGAGACGTCGATGTTGGTTTTCCTTTCTTGTTGACAGCATATTCTCAGTCTTGCCCTCATTAACCGCTAAACCCATCTTCGCGGCTTCCGCCTCAATACTCACGAACGCTCCACAGACATCACGCTGCCTTCTTCCGATTATGTCAATATGGAGTTGTGGAGTTGGCATGATCCCGAATTCAGTTATTACCCTGAAGAGCTCCAAACGATGAATGTTAGCCTATGCGACTTTGAAGTCAATAAGAATATAGTGTGCCTCGATTCGAAATTCACTTAACTTTTTCAGGATTGGATTTTTCTGAAGATTTCTCATGTCGCATTAGCTTTAGACGTTCACATAGTTCATACGTTGGAGAGAATCTTATATGCGTCAATAAGCTGCGGTATGCCTCATTGGGCATACTTATGTATGTTCACTCACGCTTGATTGATGGTTTCATGCATGCACCCTCCCAAAACATCACCCCGGTATTTGGACAGCTGCGATAGTAACCAGTGCCTTGATATTCTTGAACATATGAACAGTTCAGCCAACTTCGTCTGGAGTCGCATAAAGGAGGACGGAGAGCTGACTACTAGCTGATAGTAGAAGTCCCCGAGAGTATTCAGATCCCCAAAGTTTAGTAGTATCTGAGACAGCGTCGCTTGCATGATTGATGCATTTTTGGTCGAGTACTCTGTATACGTTGAAAACGGCAGCTTGTTCTAGGTAGTCGGTAGCACCATTGGATCTGATATTTGCAGCACGTACACTGATGTATTCAAAACTGCTTTCCTACTCGTTATCAGGAGCGTTTTTCTCCTACGGTCGGCTGATTCAAAGCCAGCGGATTCCAACCAGTATTTGATTTTGACAGTTGCTTTGGTTTCATGGATATGTTTTGCTAAGACAACAACCCTAAAGTCATCGGCGAACCAAACCACTTCTTATTCCTCGGTTCATAGATGGCCGTAGGACTCCGTCGTCCATTATGTTTCATATAAGGGATGCAGTACCGAACATTGTGGGACCCCTGCTGAGACGCTGTAGAAATGGACTCCCGCGTCACTGTCGAACCTGAACTTCCTATGGGAAAGGTAGTCGGCAATTGTTTTTCTCAAGTAATACATATGTTATAACGAAGGGTCTCTCTGTCTTTACTTGATTTTTGACCGAAGGACATGTCCTGATTTCACCTTATTTGTCGTAAGTTCACCACATTACTGTTACTGATCTGGAATGTGTTAAAACCACTAAATCGCCTTCACATATGTAGTATGTATCTATTCTGTATTGGACATCTTTGATTTATTCAATTGAGTGGGGGTATAGTTACTGAAGCGGTGAATTGATCAAGTATCCTCCTTCCGGTTGAAGAACTACACACAATACATACATAAGTACATATGTAGTTGGCAAATCCGACGCATTGCTGACTCGTCCACCCTCCGCACCAAATAAATAACTTTATCAGAGCTAGTTGTAGGTACAGACAAACAAAATTTCGATTTCCGCTCTGGTGGTGCTTCCGGAAGACCACTTATAAATGCAGAGTCCCGTACAGCAATAATTAATGGCTGAAAACATATTAATTATACGCCAGTCGAAATATACATGTTAAACGGGAAAAAACGCGTCAAAAGTCCCATAATTGCAATGCAATTACGTGTAATTATTTCGTTGCAATGGCGTCTCCCGGTCTGCACTGTTTTACTCTTCTGTTTTGTCCTGCGACGTACTTTTATTTTCTGTTTCTGCAACTCTCCTTTTTTGTTCATATAAACTTGCACCCTGCCTTTAATTAACGGAAAACCAAACTGCGTCGCAGTAATAGCCAGCAAACAAGCGTGTAAAAGTGTCCCATTTTGCGGCGTTCAAAATAATGAAGTCAAACGAATCGAAAAAGCAATAATTGACGTCCTTTCATCCCCACCACTTATTCATTCAAAGAGGAGTACATTTCCTTATTTATCATTCGTCTTTACATCGAATCGTATCGGGGTGGATGTCCGAAATGCATTCTCAATCGTTTGCTTTGACAGGAGGATAGCAAGGTAAGCGCGCTAGACTAGGTTGGGTGCACAAGGATACTTAGGGAACCAGCAATAAATCGTGTCGCTGGTATTGCGATGCTCTGTGTCGGAACATCCTTGAACGGAAAGGGGGAAAGCAAAGAGATTGATGCGCCTAATGCAATGTGGAGATGGATCAATTGCTGTTTTCGCTTGCATGTCTCGATTCGTAATTGATTTGTTAAATTCCACACAAATCTCCTAGAAGGATGTTATGGGCGAACCTGAAGCGGGGTCCTTGGGCGGAGGGGTGTAATGAAAATTCGGTCACATTGCATTGGACGAATGCCACAAATTTCTAAGCAAAAGTGGTTGTATATGCTACAGCTTTGGCAGCCAAGGTGATTAATTTGATGGCTCTGTGGAAGAAATAGGTGTTGGGCGGGGATTCAAAGGAAATGCAAAGGTGAAGGTAGTCCGCTTACAGTGAACTGTTTTCTCCTGCTTACTTTGATAGTAATACTTAAGACTGATGTCAAAGTGGTCTTTAAATTGCAGTGAAACAAGTCTAGTATAGTAAAAGGATTCTATGGAAAATTGGACGGGGGAAATACATAAATTGTGAGCAATGCCTTTGACATAACTAATGGGAATTAAGGCCGTGTACATATATACTAAATTAAAAGGAATCCTAGAAATTGCATCCATTCTTAACACGTAGACTTGAAGAAGGAAAAGGTTATCGCCATAAGCAAATACATATACGAGTATATTTCCATTACAACGGAACGGAAAATTATGTCCGCCATTATACTGATGCCGTAAAGGGGGCACTTAAAGATCGAAAGAAATGGAAAGATAAAAAGCAAGGTAAAGGAATACTAAGGAATTGAAATGAACATCACAAACAGTGGTGAAGTATGGAGAAGTGCTGATATCGAAAATAGGACTTGCAATGCCGGTTGGCTCTACCAAAACTTATGAATTTCTATTTATGAAGCGAGGAACTCTCAAAAAGAAAGCAGTAATACCCACATGGCACGACAGCTTTTTTTTTTTTTTTTTTTTTTTTTTGTTGGAGTTGATGAGATAAATAAGGCTCGAGAACAGCCTAACAAGCACGGCGACCAGAAGAGATCTTTTGTGCAATCCCCTGAGAGTTGCTATTGTATTTGTATTTGTCTTTTAGCTGAGATCTAGTTCATTAATGAAACTATAGATGGTTTCAGCTGAAGAAGATGTGACATCAGATGGTGATGTGAAGCCTTTGTTAAAGTGTTTAAGCCTAAGCCGAGCTATGACCGGGCATTCACATAGTATATGTTGGGCTGTTTCGGTGTCTTCAAGGCAGAGACGGCACATATCCGATTGGACACGGCCCATTTGCTTGAGATGGTAATTGAGAGAGCAATGTCCAGTAAGGAAGTCAGTTAAGATCTTAGCCTTACGTTTGCTCATTGAAAGAATGTCTCTGGATCTTTTTTTTGAGAAATTTATAAATTTCTTGGCGTGTCGTAAGCCATTTTGCGAATTTCAGAATGAGAGCATTTCTATTCTTTCCCAAAGGTTAAGCTCTATCTTTATCTGGCATGACAGCTTACATCGAGGACATGAAGACTCGAAGCACATATTGTATCTACTTCGAGCATTAATTGAGAGAATAAAAGATGCGACAGGATACTACAAATTGGATTTGAGAAAGATGAATCATTTTCTTGGAATCAAACGATAGCTTTGATACAAGAAAGCAGGGAGTACCTTTGATGAAATCCAAAAAGTAACAAGGACTAGGAGAGAGACGGGCGGAGACCCTTCATAGTCGACTGGGTCTGAATATCCGTGAAGGTTTTCGACAAATTTAATCCAAAAAAGAAGAATGAAGAATGTCTTGTAGGGAACAATATATCCTCAAAATCAGGACAAGTTGATTATCTCACTCCCAAAATGTCAGAATTCGCATTACATACACATCTAAATAAGAACGAGATTCTTACTTCAATTTAAACTATTTTAAGAATGCCTCACTTCAAGTCAACAAATGACTTTGAAAATTGCTGCAAAGAGAGTATCTGGGTATAGACTAAGTTGTAGCATGAAGAAATAACTAAATTAATTTAGTTTGAACTTTTTTCAAACATGTACTGGCTCTATACTTACTTACTTATCAGACTCTCGACCCGTGAAGAGTATCTACCTAGAACAATGCGGCCCTCCATCCTGCCATCCATCCAGTCAACCTCTGGTACGCTACTGCCAGTTTGTCGGATCAAGTATTCTGGCCCTCCCAATTGCTTGAACTTAAAACGGAGGTATAATCTTCGTTATTGTCTCCAACTTAAGAGCTGGCATTCGAAGATGTCTTGGCTTGAAGGTTGTCGTCTATTTACTCTATGTGATCGAGCCAATGAAGTCGACGTGTTTTGCCCTTCCGGACTATGCACATCCACATTTTGGTATACCTCATACAGTTCGCAGCTTAATCTCCTCCTCCATTCATTCTCCTGGCATACATATGTATATGGCCGAATATTCGGCGAAGTATTTTTCCTTTAAAGGAGCCCAAGATCTGGTCCGCTTTCCTGCTTATTATCAAGCACTGCACAGCTTCAAACTATATAAATCCGCGGAACTAGACGGCATAATTCCTGCCGATCTGCAGAAGTCATCGGACATACTCTTGTCGGTGCTGGAGACAATTTTAAGAAGTTCTCTAGACCTGGTTTATATCCCAAAGATATGGAGAGAAGTTAAAGTTGTCTTCATACCCAAAGCGGGTAAATGCTCTCATACAGATCCCAAAGATTTCAGAGTCATTAGTCTTTCATCATTCCTCTTAAAAACATTAGAACGATTGATTGATATCCATTTTAACAACAGTATTGATATGAAAGTACTGTCAGTTGCCCAACATGCATACTGCAAAGGCAAATCAGTAGAGACGGCATTACACTGGCACGCAAAATTGAATATTCTCTGTTCCACAAGGAGTATACAATGTCAATACATCAGCGATAGTCAAAACCAAAGACGGAGTTGGTGAAGGTGTTTCTCTGATGTGCTTAACCTTAAGCTCTCTTTCCGTCTTCCAAATGATTGTAGCGTGCTCCAGGTGGAAATAATGGCGATCAAAGAAGCCCTATCTTAGCTTAAGAATAACGGGATATCTGTTAGAGATATCCGCATCTTTTCAGACAACCAAGCAGCAATCAAATCTCTGGAATCGACCTCTATAAATTCATTAGTAGCTCTAGACTGCCGTTCGTCTCTTATGGAGATGGCTGAGCAGTTCAATATTCACCTGTGTTGGGTGCCGTGGCATAGAGACATTCCAGGGAATTGTAAGGCCGATGAACTCGCCAGAATAGGAACAACTATACCCATCTTGTCGGACAAAGGCACCTTAGGTATTCCAATTGCTACTCGCAAACTTCAACTTTAGTTGGATGCTGTCGAGAGTACAAATTTTAGGTGGACAAGTGGATCAACATGTCTAGCGACAAAACAGATTTGGCCAAAGCTGGATCTAAGAATTTGATTTCTCTCAATAGACTGCATTTCGGCACCACAATAGGTGTAATCACTGGACACTGTCTAATAGGCAATCCTGCTACAAAGCTAGGCCTCTTTGCGAAGGACTTTTGTAGAAGCTACATGGATAAAGTAGAGGAGGAAACTATCCCGCTCTCTCTCCCGTAGAAGGAAACATCACTTAGGAGCTTCCTATTACAACGATATAGGCGACCTGATAAATATTGACATAAAGAGCCTCTTACGTTTCATAAGAAGCTGGTTTTAACGAGTGGGAGAACGAGAGAGAAAATTTCTCCCATGATCCACGTGGTATCACAATGGACCTACCATTGGTCTAAGTGTGTTGGCGACTCCTAGCTGGCAGCCACTTCAACCTAACCTAACCTAACCTATCCAGCACTTAGTGCAGCAGTTTGCTAGGGTGATTCTTCGACGGATCTCCACTAAGACGAAAAACACTTTTGCATAGCATTTACTCCGAGACTCCTGAACTACCTCAAAATTGAAGTTGCCCATAGTGCGCTTTGTCCTAAGCGCGGACAGATATGGGTTTATATTTGTCGACAGCAAATATTTGGTTTTATGCTAGTTGACCTTCAGATCAATATCTCCAGCCTTTGTTACAATAGCCGTGAAAGTCTCTCCAATGGCTCGCTTGGAACGCCCAATAATCTCGAGAAAAAGAAAGTTCCGTATGACACCAGCCCTCCGTACTATCTGGTCCAGCATTAAATTAAAAAAAAAATCGCAAAACAGCGCATCTTCTTGCCGAAATTCGGTGCATATCTGGTAAGCTAAGGTACAGACCTCCAAACTGCACTACACAAGACGTGTTTTTCAGCCTAACGCGATGCAGCTTTAAAATAAACAAAAAAAACATTCCGAAATTGAATGTGGAACCTAACCTTGTTTCTGTTGTCTACATTGAGCTAAGTATATCTACATAGCTTTATAGATCATCCTTAATTATCCTGCCTAGTCAACTGATACACACGCTTAAACTGAAAATAGATATCACTTGGAGTCGCACCCACTAACGAAATTCGAACGTTCAATAATAATAAATACGGGAC
The DNA here is from genome assembly GCA_946965025.1 of Blera fallax. Classification (NCBI taxonomy): domain Eukaryota; kingdom Metazoa; phylum Arthropoda; class Insecta; order Diptera; family Syrphidae; genus Blera; species Blera fallax. Next base: position 45,840,142 of record OX337245.1, read on the forward strand.
TACCTACATATGTACATAATTCTTGTCTGAAAGGCAATAAATGTCAACAAAAGTAAATTTATGATCAAACACTTTAAAGGATGCACACAATATTGACACCAAAAGTACCTCGAACCAGTCAATTTAACCTTCCTGAGCGCTAGCTCAAACAAAAGAGGAAAACGAGGACAACATCTACATACACATACACCATAGACCATACGCCAAACACCGCTTGTACACGTAAACCTGTCACCTTGGAAATATATGAAATGACACTTTCACACTATGCGCTAGGAGAAACTATGAAACCTTCTATTGAATTTGTCGCAACCATTTTATCTCAAAGTGCATACGGAAAAAATGCATAAAACATCTCACACATCACATTAACCATCTACATACACTGCTCCCATTCCAGCACTGCAACAGCACAACTCCAGCACTTCGAGATGATGCCCAAAAGCAAGAAGCAATAACACAAAAGTGCAAGTGGCTCTCGTCGCAGCTCTAGCTATATCTCAATGAGGGAGAACCTCAGAAGCAACAACAGCAGCAGGATTCACTTGCAGTGCATTTTTCCCCAAATCCCGGCAACCGGTTTAGAGTGAGAAAAATAGAAAAAAAAGTATAACTCCTGTTGGATGGCGAAAATAAAGTGTCATGTTCCCGTGGGGAACCAGAGTGGGGCGCAACGTCACCACCGTTGCCGCCGCCGCCGCCACCGACTAGAAGGAAAGGCTGCATTAGAAGAGACGGTACCTACATACTTCAAAACCGAAAACATGAAGGGAATTAATGTTGTACATTATCGTGTGCTGTGCTGTGCCACAAAGGAGATATGGCGTGTTGCAATATTTTGCCATTTTTACCACTCCCAACACCTACCCACCTACCCACCCACCCAAAGCTCAAACACAGAGTGAAACATTGTGACAAACTGGCTTGTATTTGCATATTTTAAATATTTTGTGCATAACTCTCGGTCGCTTGTTCCGTATGCCATTTCGATTCTAAACTTCATGCACATACATAGTATGTAGGTATACAGGAGTTGAATTTATTTTCGCTAGATGTAATGCACAACGGGATTTCCATTCAAACACACATCCTTCCGCACATTTCTGTGAGTGTGTGTCTGCATCCGAATACGAACACTCGATAAAATGTGAAGTGCAATTTCAGATGCCGCTGCCAGTCCCGCCGTCGCACATTGCCGCCGCCTGCCATCGTCGTTCTTTTCACATCGATTCCAGGATCTCGTACTTGTTCGTATGCAAATATCCTACCATTTGATACCTGGTGTTGCATAAACAATAATTTACCACCCCTTCAAGAGACCTTTTTACCGACACCATCAGGCTGGTTGAAAGGGGAGGATTATGCATACAATTTTGCTGAGACTGATTCTTTCGAACATTCAAACAGTTATTGAGTGAGATTTAAATTGTTGCACCTCATGGTGGGTATGCCGAATTGGATGCTTCTCGGATTTTCTTACGTTCGAATATACACATACATGCATACAATATGTGGGCAATGACATTAAAAGCGGCTCAGGTACGCGCAGTCAAGCTCATAGTTGCAAGTCCTTTCGCATTAGAAAGCTTAGTAACTGAAAGTGTGAATTGAGAGGAGATTTACTGGTTAATACGGATTACATTTCGCTAACACTGGATTTAAGAAAAAAAAACCTCAGGTGACTACTAAAGCCTTACTCTCCTGAGAGTATTTTCTCTTTATAGCTTCCGCATCAGTGCAGGGACGAATTGGCGGTTATTAAAAAGGCTGTTGATAGATCCAATCCTGCGGTATGAAATTGTAATTTACGCCGACGTCCAAGATGTGATGAAGGTGTTAAGGGCCCAATGAAATATTCCAAGAAAGCTCACAGAAGGAGCTAAGTTCCATGTGGCGAAGTAAATATTGGACCTGCAAGGAAAATATAGCATAGAACCATAACAAAACCAACTTTGGTAAATGAAGCTAAGCAAAATCTTAGCCCTTGTAGAGCAAGGTTATACGACAAGGAGGTGAAAATCCTTCAATTTGCCAATAGCTCTAGGTACTGGTAAGCTGAACAGCCGATATGGGCCAACCACTCTCTCCGTAGAACTTTCGTTCGATACTAGTTCGCGGGGCTGATAAGTCCAGTTTTCGTCGTTCTGAAGTTCATACGAGTAGTGGAAGTGTGCCTCTCCAAAAACTGGTCCCGTGGGGCGATCCTCTCGCCGCTAGACAATAGCGAACATGCGTTCCGCTTTTTTCGAAACATTTTCGTTATGTGTTTTAAACTAGTTGATTGAAATAAAAGCTCGTTTTGCCATGACAGCACTCTTCCATATCACAATCATTGGTATAAGACAATACGTCACTCTACAGTTTAGAGCTATATCCGAGAGGATTTTTTTTAGAACTTTGCTCATGACAGTACGTTGTGGCCAAGTGGTTAGTGCCTTAGATAGCTAAGCGGGAAGTTCGACATTCGAATCCAAGAAAATACCAAAAAGTCTCACCTCTTGCGAATGTCTCGTCAGAGAGTAATAGCTGTCATGAGAAAGCTTCTTAATTTGCCTTTCGGATATGGCTCTAAAGTTTAGGTTCCTTCCATTTGTGTGAAAAAATATAACACGCACAACACGAATGGTCGCGAGAAGCTAGGCCCTGGACCACATACGATCCGTTGCGCCAAGTATTTGTATTTCTCATGACAGTTATTCAAACATTCGCTAGAGCTGATTCCCGAGACGGGAAGAACATCAACTTCTTCAGAAGAAAAAAAACGAGCACGAGAAGCACGCGTTCGAAGACATTGAAAGATTATACATAAGGATAAAAAAGAAGGTGTCAGGCCAACAAGACCCATACGGAAACCTGTAGAGATGCAGAAGGAAACCTTGTGGTAGAGTCACAGTCGGTGCTGAGAATATGAAAAAAACTTTTTTCTGCAGACTGTTTAACGGCGATGAAGACCAACATCTGTCGGGCAGCCAAAAGTTCCATCCACCTTACCAAGTGAGCATAGCAATATTCAAGCTTAAATCTAAATGTTGGTCCCGATGGCCTGCCGGCCGAGTTGTTCAAGGCAGCTAGAAATGACTTGGTAGAGAGCATACACCAACTGATTTCCAAGATTTGGTCAGACGAGTGTATGCCTGATGAATGGAATCTCAGCATCGTTTACCCGATCCACAAGAGGGGAGACCCCTCAACTGCGCCAATTACAGAGGCATAAGTCTCCTCAATATCGCGTACAAGATCTTATCTGTGAACGTCTGAAACCCTCCATCAACAACTTGATTGTGTGGTTTCAGGCCAAGAAAGTCCACAGTCGATCAAATCTTCATACTCCGTCAGATCCTGGAAAAAACCCAAGAAGTCCAAATCGATACTCGCCATGTTTTTATCGATTTTAAGGCCGCGTATGACAGCATTTATAGAGACGAGGCAAACTCGTTCGTCTGTGCAGGATGACGATGGAGAACGCTCGCTGCTACATCAAGGTCGGTTATGATATCACCAAGACCTTTGAAGTCATAATAGATTTAGACAAAGTGATGCGATGTCATGTGAACACTTGAAAGAATTGTTCGAAACTCTCAAGCCAACACTGGGAGCATAATCTTTCAGTAGTCTATGCAACTACTAGCTTACGCCAACGACATTAATAGCGGGCTGTCACTAGTGCGCTTGTATTAAAACGGAGACCCTCTCAGTGTTTATTCTCTGTAAAAATATTACTTATTGTTAAAATTAGTAATGTAAGAAAATGAGTCAGGAAAAAAAAGTCCTTAACTGCTAGGCCGAGAATTGTTACTGGACTTAGGTTTACTTGTCTTTAACTATATTGTTCGTGACTAGGTTACTAGGGATGGTAACATTCTACACCGAAAATTTTTCGTGCCACACAAAGTTAACTACCTATTGCCTGGCTTACAGGAGACGTTAAATTTCCTTGGGTTTGAAAACTGTTTTTTTTTCCTCTTGTATAACCCTTGCCCTCATGGCATCGACACTGCTACCTGAAAGGTCTATTGTATCGAGGGGTTGGAGTTAATCCAAAAGACGTACTACCTCCCTAATGATGGTAAGTAAGTCCTTGGTAGTGGATCTTTTCAGTTCCACTGAAGTAAGTATCTCCTTGTGGAGAGTACGTTTCCTTAGCCAGTGCAGTGCTGGGCATTCGCAGAGAATGTGTTCGGATGTTTCATCTTCCTCGAGGCAGAATCGACAATTCGTAACCTGGCACAGATTCATCTAGTTAAGGTGGTATCTCAGGCCGCAGTGGCCAGTTAGGAAGCTTGCTAATTGCCTAATGCTCTCCTTATCTAAGTTAAGGATTTATTTATAGGAATGAGCCTGTAAGGCAGCGTAGCAGCATTTAACTCTCATAGAGTCCATCGTATTAGAGGATAGCGCTAGCAGTGCTGCTTGACTATCCGAAAGGATAAGAATTTTGGCGCCCTTTATACCCTTTTTGGATATTAGGTCGGCGAAGATCTCAATCGCATGGACTTCTGCCTGGAAAACCCTGGGACACTGTCCCATGGGTATCGACAGTTTGGTGTTGGGTCCAAAGACGCCAGCTCCAACTCCAGAATCCATTTTCGATCCGTCAGTGTACCAGGTCAAACTTTTTGGGTCTCGTTCAAGAGCACCATTGGCCCATTTGGCGCGGTCTGGTATTCACCAAAACTGTATTCCCTAACCGTAGTGTCTGGGATGGACAGAAACATGTCCACATTTGGAATTAAGTGAAGTATTTTCAGGTGACCCACATGGTTCTCTGGCTTAAACTTATATTCAAGTTGCAGTTTGATGGCACATCTAGCAGCAGTCTTCCGAATGAAGATTTGTAAGATCTGTGTGACGGGGGATATGGATTCATGTGTATAACAACGCGTCGGTTAAAACGCGCTGTGTTTGACGAAGCCTTTAATGCCACCTCTGACGCTGCGGTACTTTGCACTTATTACGCACGGGCAGACATTCAAAATTGAGAACGTGAAAAGCTGGTTTTTCCTTTATTCGAAGGTCGAACATGTCACGATGCCGTAGCGAATACATTCAAATTTATTTCAGGCTGAGCTTCATGCCCAGGCTCCTCCATCCATTACCAGGTAAGCAATATTTGAAAGGTTGAATATTTCTTATAAATTTTTGACATTGAAACATTCTACACTTAAATCCCTGTGTAGGCCGTCATTTCCTTGGAATAAAATTTACGTTTAGCTCACTATGTTACTGGGCGTCACTGGGCGTAGCCAAAATTAAGTAATAGCAAACTCGAATGTCTGACAATGGAGCCAACAAAAGTAGGTAAAGGTCACGCCACAGGGCCCCTATTGTACGATTGCCCTCTTGAGACATTGGATCTACTCCCGATTTCTCTACAAATATTTTACTCCCCAATTCTTTCTTCGTAACTCTTACAAAAGTGACTCACATGAGACACCCATAAATTGACAGGCTTTCATAGAAGATTATAAAATCTTGCCAACACATAATTATGATTGACATTGAGTAGAACTACAAAAAGTCGAAGTACAACACACGCCTGATGGATGTCAATCGCAGCAGAAACTAGAACAATTTTCAGACATCGTCCTTCGGCATTGAATTATCACATTTCATCCAAGGAAAGTACAAGCGTGCGTCTTGTAGAATGCGATTTATCGTCATATTTCCTGATAATCTTCCAGCTCCATAGCTGCATTCTAGATTCAGCATAATTTTTGTATCTTGCGGAACGTCACTATGAGAAAAGGGGTAGAAGAGATACAGAGAAATCTCCGAACCGCGCGTATCCATGGCATCAGATAAAGAAAAAAAAAAGTGAAATCCATTCAAGATACACTCGTAGTGGGAGAGTTTCCTAGAAAAGCACAGCAAAACCGTAACAGATCTACAACAAAGATAAATGATTCGTACGGGAATCTCGGTTGATAAATGAAACCATCACGAACATTATACTTTATAAATCTAATAATTTAATGTTTATGGCAAAGATTAATGTTGCCAGCACAATAATTGGCAAAGTGGAATCATGTTCTCGGCTCGAGCACGGTCTATCGTCGTCGTTGTCGTCATCATCGTCTCCTTCGTAGTCGTTGATTCTAATGAATGATCGATTTATGTAAGTTTGCTCCTCACATCTGGTGGATGCTCCAGTTGGTCCTTGTTTTATTCGTCCTTGGGACGTTTCGATACTACATCTACTTTTTCTTTTTGTCATAATTACTTGAGTATTGGTCGGGCTCGTATCCTAATTTGATACGTCTGCGTTTGTCGTGCATTATTTGGTAGCGCGGCGGCATGAATAATTCAGGACATGGAACAATCGAGTAATTTTTATTCATCTTAATTAGGGTTTATTTCTGGAGGTTATTTTGGTTTTTGGTATAATTGGCAGTTCGGGCGATACGCATAGAGAAATACTGTCTGTAGAGGAGCGCGTATGAAGGCGGGCTCCTGGTGCCATTAACACTGTCGTGTTCGTCGGTATAATTAATTGGCCACGACATTAACGATTGCATAGTGTGGATTGTGGTTCTTTTTGTTGTGGTTACTCATAGGCGCTGGGAATACGCTAATGACTTTTGTTTGACCTATCTATGGCCCCTAAGTGGTTGGCCTGTTCTATTCGCTACCAAAGCAGCGGTTGTGGAAATTATGTTATCATTCCCATTAAAAATCTTGTTTTAACTTTTTCGGAAAAAATCTTAGAAAACGGAAAACTTTATTACGCCAGTCAATGAGTAGAGGATGTATGCCATTGTTTTTTCTTACTCCTTACATAGGAGCAGGACTGCTGCAACGTTAGGTGATAAAGTTTGTCAGATCTGTACTAAATTTTTTTCAAATGTTGCAGTAACTAAGTACCTAGGAAAATGGTTGAGATTCTCGTAGCTATATAGTGCACAAATTTAAGATAACCAAATCCCAACCACTTTGTATGAATGTCGACCGCAAAATTACTTGATTATCAACAATGCCAGAAAGGGTAAGAAAGCAGCAGACTCTTAAGCAAGACAAGGGAACGGAAAACTCATCATGGGGCTCAACCAATTTGTAAAACAGAGGATCAAACTATTAGATGAATTGACTAAAGAAAAGACGGCTTAAAGGGCTTTGTATTACCTTAACATTCGAATTGTTCCATTGGAATAATATACAACTTAATAGATACAGAAGTAGACAAAATATCATCCACTGACTAAACTACGACTTACCTATACTTCTTCAGTCGTAAGACCTTTTTCAAGAGAGAATTGCAAAAATGGAATAAGTACACCATGCGTACATGCAATCATTTAGACTTCCAGATCGCAGAGGGAAATGCTAATAGTAGCATTAGCCACTTATGCTATGAAGGCAGTACTGCCTGCACGACGACACCACCTTAGGCAGCAACCAAAACAATATCTGCTATAAAAGCACAATTAAATTTTGTGAAGAGCTCTTTTGGTTCCCCGTATATGAGGGCTTACTGTGGAATAAGAATGCTCTACATTGGGTCTATGGTAAGCGGTTTAAATAAGGGATTAAGCCTCTCATAGAGACACATTTCTGCCGTGGCATAATACTCTGCGGTACCATATGAAAAAACTGCGTCGAACGGAAGAAGAACTATGTCGAGGATGTGGAGATGAAGAAGTTAGTGAAGACACAACCCACTGTCCAGCTCTCATCCACCTTAGATATAAATTTCTTGAACGACACTTCTTTCAGGTCTTTGAAGAAATTTCCAGCATATAAGTCAACGATATTTTGAACTACATACATATGTCAAATCAACTGGATAGTTTGCTAATTCATGTCAAGTAAGAAGTTGAACCGTGGCTTATAATGAGATAATCCAATGAGCAAGGGGTAGACATACCTTCCCTAAGGGTATCACAATGTAGCCGTTCGCCTTGAAGTTACGCAACAGTGGTCAAGAAAAGAATTCGCCTCTATTCTGAATAAATTCAAAATTTCTCCCGACACCACGGACTACACCATCCCACGTCTAAATTTTGAGAAGAACTTCCTAGTCACCATCCCTTCCAGATCACTCTGGGAGAACGATGCATTTTTAGAAGTTAAATCAATTCACTTCTACACCGACACGGGTCAAAGACCAAAGACGGAGTTGGTGCAGGTGTTTCTCTGATTAATCTCAAGCTTGTGGGGTGTTCCAGGCGATCAGAGAAGCCCTATCTTGGCTTAAGAAAAACGTGAGATCTGTTGAAGATATCCGCATCTTTTCAGACAGCCAAGCAGCAATCAAATCCTTTGAATCGCCCTCTATAAATTATTTAGTGGCTCTAGACTGCCATTCGTCTCTTGTGGAGATGGCTGAGCAGCTCAGTATTCACCTGTGTTGGGTGCCGGGACTTCATTAGAATAGGAACAACTATACCCATTTTGCCGGACAAAGGCACCTTAGGTATTCCAATCGCTACTCGCAAACTTAAACTTAAGCTGGATGCTGTCGAGAGTACGAATTTTAGGTGGACAAGTCGATCAACATTTCAGCGACAAAACAGATTTGGCCGTAGCTGGATCTAAAACGCTCTAAGAATTTGATTTCTCTCAATAGATTGCATGTCGCCAACACAATAGGTGTCATCACTGAACACTGTCTAATAGGCAAGCATGCTACAAGGCTAGGCCTCTTTTCGAACGATTTTTGTAGAAGCTGCATGGATGAAGAAGAGGAGGAAACTATTCCTCATCTTCTTTGTTTCTGCCCAGCTCTCTCCCGTAGAAGGAAGCTTCACTTAGGAGCCCCCTATTACAACGACATAGGCGACCTAATGGATATCGACATTAAGAACCTCCTACGCTTCATAAGAAGCTCAAAATGGTTTAAACGAGTAGGTAGAGAGCAACTTTCTGCCATGATGCACGTGGTATCGCAATGGACCTACCATTGTTCTAAGTGTGTTGACGGATCCTACCTATCACAATGGGTCTTCAACCTCGCCTGCCCACATGTCTAACCTAACCTAACCTAACCTAAATTTGCTGCATAACGTAAGCTATGGCCCCTGAGAGACAGTCCCTATATATAATTTCCGCAGGGACTGCCACAAAAAGTACACAACAATACAACGTACTTTGGTTGTTACTCTTCAGGATCATGCAGTAAGGCATAAATTTTGTGGAAGACATGTCTCCAGGATATTGAAGAATTATCTCACAAACCTGTGAATGATAGAAGTCTTTGCCAGTTCACTAAATATTCGGGAATATGCAAAACCTGACGACACTTGAGTATTACTCTTTCAGAAGACATTGCTATTTCAAAGAATACCTATAACAGTGCTATTGGTTTTCACATGCCTGAATAGGGCTTAATCCCTGGGACTGAATGGATATCTGCAAGTGATTTGAAGCGATACGAAATAATTTATAATTTCGCTGGTTTTATTCAAAGTTTTTTACTGAATTATACTCAGCTCAGATCTCTTAAAGCTAAAACTACCCTACACTCCCACTTGGCAACTCTAATCCCTTCATTGCTACTCTGGTGGAGAGAACTTACCTACATATGTGTATCCGGCTTTGACAGCTGGTTGCAGCTGATATTCTGTATTCTGTCATGTTCCCAGACTTCGCAATATGCTCCACTAACACTATCTTGTTTTGTTTTTTATTTATTTTATCCACTGTTTGGAGTCCTAATAAATTCCTGCTCCTTCTGCGTCTTAGATTCATAAAAAATTCTAAACCCCTGCATTTTTACGTCTCCAACCCTTATTTATTTAGTTTGTAGCAATGTGTTCACTCCATAGAGCAGCCATAACACTAAACCTGGTACTTTGCCCTTTAAGTACATTTACTTCACCTGTCAACTCTAAAAAGCAAATTTTAGTTCAAGAGAGTCTAGCAAAGCAGTTATTGCCTCAGAGTGCATTGCCTAAAGCAATTGTTGCTCCATAAACAACAACTTCGTACAGATGCCCAGCAATCAGCTGCAAAAGGTAAAATAATTCCAACTCGTTACCTGGGAGAAATGATCCGCAGTTACCTAACCTCCTCCAAAAAGTGAGTAAGTAATTCTTATCTTTTTCTTTGGCAACATATATCTTCCACGCCCTCCCACACTTCTCCATGCCGTACATGTGTTTATCCTTTTAAAAATATTAATCCTCCGCAATTCCAAAGCAAACGCAAGAATATCGCAGGAAGGACTCTTCTGGTGCTTGTGATTTTCCTGCAGACAAAACAGGCACAGCCCTGGCAATCATATTTCGTCTGTCAGCCGACATCTTGGTACATTTGTTCCCCAGCATTATGATGGAGATATGGAGAAATGCTTCTGCATATTATATATAGCTCTCAATTTTATTGAAATATGCTCGGCATCAGGACTGTAATGCTAGCTCTTACACTTACACACACACACACTAGTGGATAGAGGACTCCGTTGGAAAGAAAAGCGAAAAAAGATTTTTCCTCGATTTTTTTTTTTTTTTGTTTCCTTCTTTTCGCCATCACTTTTGCAAATTTTCATAATGCAATCAGATGACAAATTTCTGCACATTCTCTGTTTTTCTTTTCTCTTCAGCTGTTTTTTGTTTGCTTTTTGAGGTTTTTTTCGTTATTTGCATGCATGGCAAATGGGTGGGAAAGGATATATGTTTCCCAGCGAGTACATACTTTGCCACCCGAATTCATTGTCGGTAGTGGTTGCGGTATTAAAGTTGCATGCGGGCTTGGAAAAGTTTCAGATTACAAATGGTAGCAGTCCAAGGGTTGAGGAGAAGAGTGAGCAGCTAACTTTCATTCGGTTGCATATTCGGTTTAAGTGCAATTGGTAGTAGCATTGAAAAAGTTGACTTGATTGCGACCATTTTCTTTCGAAGGACTGCAAGTGCATAACGAATGATGTCGTAAAGTTACTTTCCTGTGCTTAAGTTGATTTAACTATAACCATGGATTGGCATTTGTTGTGGAATTCGAATGTGATTGTAGTACAACGACCATGGGTAGAGGAAATAAACTAGATTCTATTAGCGTGCCATCTAGCACAATTCTGTTATCAGCTTGCGAGTGCATAAGAGTTGTCTTTAAGATCACCGCCTTAGCGGTAATAAACACGAAAGAACCTCAATAAAACTTAGTATTTGTTCTCAAGCAGATTAAGGGCCGCTCCATTCGCTTTTGCATGATTCCTTAGCGCAGAAAATTCAACACGAGTCATCTTACTTACTTACTTAGGTAGCAATTCGCGTGAACCAGGGCCTCAACTAGCAGTCACTTCCAGTTGACCTGGTCCTTAACTAACTGCGTCCAGTTACGTACTCCAAGTCGGTGCCCTTCTACTTGCGTGCCACCTAAGGCAAGGTTGTAGCCTACTGCGTTGTCACTTGTGGTTGGATTCGAAGACTCTACGAACAATTCCTTTCCCTCTACAAATTCTAGCCGTCTTAGGCGACTGAGGCGCAGGTCGCACTAACTTGGTCGATGTCACTATATAGCTCGTAAAGTTCGTCATTGAATATTCTCCTCCAAAGCTCGTATACGCAAACTGGTCTGAATGTCTTAACAAGAATTTTTCTCTCGAAACGACATATGATATCTTCATCCGCATTTCGACGAAATCAATGCTTCAGTGGCATAAGGTCTTGATTAAGGTCTTGTGTAGTATCTTCTTAGTTGTTCTGGATAGGGCTTTACTACTCAATTGCCTCTTCAGTCCAAAAAAAAATGCGATTGGGAAGACGTTTTCTTTATCATATTTTTGCTGCGGTGTCAAGTTAGGTAGACACAGTACATTTGTACCTTAAAGCTATAAAACATAAAAACATAAATGGTGTGCTGTAGATGCCATTAGATTGAAAGGTCATGAATACCTAATAAAATCGTAACATTGAAGAATAAGTTCAGCAGTTTCAAAAGCAGGCGGAAAAACAGGCCAACGATACAATCAGATTAGGGCGCTCTATGTAGCATATCTTGTAGATTTCTTTTTACCACAAATACGGGTGTGATACTTGCTTACGAAGCTATTTAATCAAAAATAGTTTTACCGGCGTGGTCAGTTTCTAGTTGCCAAATTCAGCAACAGCTAAATATTTGCACTAGGAAAAGTCAGTGCCTAGTTAAACCAGACTTTCTACTGAAATCTTGTTGGTTAGAAATATGGGTAGACTAGGTGCAAGTGATTCACAATACGACACTTAGGTCAATGCAGACTCATTTGTCGTACTACAATATGTATCTTGGGGTAGTATGCAAGAGCCGTGAATGAAACTAAAATGAATAAAATCTCTCAGGATTCGAAACTAGTCCATTTACAAGGGCATATTAGATACTTCTTTCTTTGTTTATCATTTTTTGCTGAACAGACTGTAACTGAGATAGCAGATTCTGGGGTTAAAATTTGTTGGTTATGATAATTATAGCCTAGTCACCATTTCTAATGATATCAATCCCTTGGCTGTTAATAACAGTTGACCATGTAAGGGCCGATTGGACTCCATTTTGAAAACGTACGAGATTCGTCAACAGGACTAAACTAGGAAATGTACATAGTACTTTGGCCATACTCAGAAGATTCATATAAAATGCTCTCAATGTCCAAAAAGGTAAGAAGACATATCATTTTCGTTTTTTGTAGCTTCAGTACTGGTTACTATGTTCTGTGTCAATAGACTTGCCCCTTTGACACGCTTTGTTGGGAGTCGCACAGTCAAAAAACAGAGATAACTTTTTCCCCTTATGAGAAATAAGCACTTAAAGATATTTCACAGTAAAATTTTGCTATGCATTACTCGTAGCTTATGTATGTATATCCAAGCACTATGCTGCAACTCAAAATGTTTGAGAATATGAGAGATACAAGTATCAACTCTCTGTTGAAGTAATAACTGAAGAATGATAGTTCTAGTCGGCGGTTTTGAGGAGTTTCATTGAGTAAAAGACTAACTTAATGACATTGCCATAACGAATTTTTTCTGCAGTTTCTTCTCTGATTAGATTAGGTTAGATTCGCCTGGCATCGATGGGTAAGAAGTGATTGAACCTCGAAAGTAGGTTAGGTTAGGTTAGGTTGACGTGGCAGGCTGCAAGTATGCAACCTCACTTAGACTAGTAAGGTCCATTGTGTTACCACAGGATCAGTACCTCCAAAGAGGGCTACCTGTTAAACCAGGAGGAGCTAGTAATGAAGCGCTAAAGGCTGGTAATGCTAGCATTAGCCTTTTCGCCTAGGATGTTGAAGAAGAAGGCTCCTAAATGCAGTTTCGTACGAGCGGAGAGAGCTTCACATGAACAAAGAAGATGTAGAATCGTTTCTTCCCCAGCCTAGTGGTGTGCTCACCAATAATGCTAGAGATAAGCTCCCTTTTCTATCTTATAAGACAGTTAGAGGCTAGAAAAACTGGATCTAAAACGCTCCAACTTGTGGTTAAACAGGTAGTGCCATTTGCCAATCTGCGATTTGTACTGTTTGTAGCTTTAAGCTTGAGCAGCATTTTAACTGCAGCGATAGGAATACCGAGATTCACCTTACGCGGTGAAATTGATAGGGTTGTACCCTGCTTGGCGGGCTTGTCAGTCATGCCATTCCTTGGAATGTCCCTCTGGCTCGGCGCCCAAATAATTGAATTGTTCATTGTATCTCACCATGATCTCAGCCTGGAAGACGAGGAAGGAGATTTTTAGGTTGCAATCTTGCACTTCAAGGAGATTGAAGTGGCGCCCACGTGGCTCAGTGGTTAGTGCGTTGGATCACTGAGCGGGAGGTTCGAGGTTCGAATTCCAGAAAACACGTAAAAGTTTTTTCACGGTCCCACCTCTCGCGAATGTCTGACAAACGTCCGAGAGTAATAACTGTCAAGAGAAAGCTTCTCAATTTGCCTTTCGGATATGGCTCTAAACTGTATGTTCTGTATGTGTGAAGAAATATAACACTCACAACACGAATGGTCGCGAGAAGCTAGGCCCTGGACCACATACGGTCTGTTGTGCCAAGTATTTGTATTTGTAATGATTGAAGAATATACCTCGCCCTACTCTTGATTCTGTCTAAGATCCATTCGTATATAATAGCATGGATTCCTTTTGCAACCCGAGATTCCCTTGCCAGTCTTCTCAAGTAGGTATCCGGGTTTCAAAACCGATGTCTTCTGAGAGGAAATTAAGATTGTGGAGAGTGGTGGAGTGTCCAATACGTCGACTATACCCAGAGTTATGGCCATCATGCGGGTGGCTGCATACGCTGCTATGGCAAATAAGTGATGAATATGAATTTAAGACCGTCTTTTTTAATGTGGGCCTGACTTCCTACCTCTTTTGTGAGTAAGGCTACAGTAGCAGTCTTGTCAGAGGCAAAAACTAAACTAACTTTGTGCAAGAGATATCCAGAGGTGGTTTGAGTGATTTCTCTTTATATTGACAACACCTCTCTGTATTTAAGAGCATCTATGTAAAGGGTGACCAGATAAGAACGATAGCGAAAAGAATTTAAATAAAATAACAACGGCGTGAGATATGAAATTGATTCTGGCTTTACTTTGAAGCTACATTCATGCCATTGTGTGTATAATAGCACATCATTTAAATGGCAGTGCTTCAAGCGATCGATCCAATTTTTGATGACACGTTCCAATATGTACGGCGTTATTCCGGCAATAGCGTCTCGAATGTTGGCCTCGAGCTCGTTCAAAATGGTTGGCTTGTTAGCGAAGACTAAGGACTTGCCCCAGAGAAAATAATCGAGTGGTGTCAAGTCGCATGATCGCGGCAGTCAGTTGATGAACGCTCGCCGTGAGATGACCCAGTCGCCAAATTTTTCCTTCACAACTTCGAGCGTTGCGTCGCTTGTATGGAATTTCGCGCCATTTTGTTGGAACTACTGCTCGGATTTATCGATGTTGTCGAGCTCTGGCCACAAAAAGTCGGTTAATATTGCTCTATACCTGAGATTATTGACGGTAACGGTGATTTCTTCTTCATTTTGAAAGGAATAAGGTCCGATGATCCCGCCATGCCATAAACCGCTCCGAACAGTCAATCTTTGTGTATGCATTGATGCTTTGTCAAACACTTCACATTGTGGCAATTTTGCCTATTGACATAGCCAAAAGTGGGCCTCATCCGAGAAGATGATTTTTTGGCCAAAATCCGGATCTCCGGAGAACATTTCCAGCGCCCAATTAGCGAACTCACCGCGTTGTCTATGGTCGTCCAGCTTCAATTATTGCACAGCACAATCTTATATGAATGTAGGCCCAAATCCAACCGCAAAATAAGCCGGGTTGACTCTCTGGCGATGCCCAATTCAGCTGATCGGCGCCGAATCGACATTTCTAGGTCTTCTTCGATACAGGGCCCTAACGGCGGCTATGTTTTCTTCATTTCGCACCAATCTCTGTCTGGTTGGTAGCTTAAGCTCCAAAAGAGTGTACTCACGCTCAAACTTTTCCACGGTGCGACGAACTGCCTGCACACTGAAGCCATGATGACGACAGACCTCACGACTAAATTCACATTGCGATTTACAACTGAGGGGGAATTTCGATAACATTATTTAATAATTTTCCCACGTTCGGCAAGCGTGTATATAAATAAATGTTTACGAATACTTAAATACATACAATGCAGCCACTTAATCACTATCTCCGGAATGGTAGGACATAAATAGATTTATTATCAACTTCAAAAGTATGTCGTACATTGATGTCTAAGCCAATCACTTACATTTAAGTTAGCTTAACAATGTAATATTCTAAGGACATTAATCGCCAATAACCAGCTAACTAATACCCAACACACGACGAATAATATCATCACAGACAAACAGGAATGTATCCCCATCCAGGCCAACAAACAAAACCATTCAAAACAAAAAGGAAAATAAAAATCCTAATTACCTAATAAGCAACTCCCTGCCAAGCATAAAATCATAATTTATATTCACAGGGTCAATCGCACAATAACAAGCGGCGCACAAAATTTATGGCATTCATAAATAGTCATCATCATAATCACAATGCCTTGCGTTGCCGCCATCGTTTGTCTCTATTTATACCAGAGACCCTAGCTCCATACCCCACATTGATGTTTGGACAAACTTTTGGCGCCTGCATCACCCAGCAAAAGCATCGTTCAAAATCCCTTGGAATCACCCTGCCTCCTCTCGCCGCATTAGTTAATTAAGACACTATTGCGGGTAAAAAATAATTAAAATAACAGCTTTAGTTGAAATATCCATTTATCCGCAGATAAACTTTTCTGGTGGCGCGAAACCACCAATGGCCACCTCCCACTCCGACCCACTGCTAAATTAAACAATAAAATCATAAAATTATCACACTTTGCGATGGTTTTCCGCTTCTTTGCAGTTTTTGGCCCTTGGAAGCGATTTGCCTGCTACGTCCGAACGTGAAGTTGGACTCGTTTTCTGGGTTCGAAAAGTTCGCCTCGACTTTTGGGTGCCATTTGACTTCTCTTTGTGGGACTAACTGAAACAAAACGATTCGTCCTCTGCAAAAAAAAAAAAAACGACAGAAGTTCTCGCTTAGTATAGAAAAAAAAAAAAAAACTTTCTTTACCAGTAGAACTGGTGGCAGCGGAGTTATTTTGGCTAATTGGCCTCCTGAAGACGGGAATAATTCATGTGGAGCTCCAAAAAGGAATAATAATGTCCGTGTTCAGTGCTGAAGAAAGAAAACAACTATGGCGACGAGGAGGTACAATTCGTTTCTATTGGTGCTTTTTTTATAAACGTCTAGTTGGGAAGATTCCTTTTTTTTGCTCGCCGAATTATTTCGAGAAAATTTCATTCCATCTGCAGAAAGGCGATGCTCTAAATAATCGCGCTGCAAAAAAGGCGATACAACAGAGAATAGTAGAAGAACAACACAGAACTACAAGTAAAATGGATATCAATTGTATCCTTTTGTCTGTACTGTGGCAAGGAGAAAGCTGGGAAATAAATTACCACTTGAATGGGGCTAAAGTTTAAAAAGAGTTTTCCTTTTATCTCTATCCACTTATTGCATTCCTATCTCGGGTTCGAAATGTACGCCGCGAATAGTTGTCGTCGCATTCAGTCCAGGCGAAAGTTTTCAGCAACGCAATGAAAATATTTCATTCCACTAGAGTTTTTTTTTTTCCTAATTTTTATGGGGAGTTTCTATTCAAAAAATAAAAAATAACCTTAATCTCCAAAAAAGTATAACAGATAAAGTAAAAGTTTAATAATTTGGACGCGCATTCAAAAGGGAGTACGCATCAATCAAATTGGTGACAAAAATATTTCTTCCATTACGAAGAAAGAAAATAACGCACGTTATTTATGCAAGTACTGAAAATCCTCGGGGAAAATAAAATAAAAGTTGTAGCTTATGCAGACGATTTGGTAATACAGATTAAAGGCAAATTCTTGCAAGCACTCGGTCAACAAATCCGTCCAGCTGCTGGGTTGCGCAGACGACATTGATATCATCGGTCGCTCCCAGCGTGCCGTCATAGAGGCTTTTACGGCAATTGAAGAACAGGCGAAACGAGTCGGTCTTGAGGTAAACGAGAACAAAACAAAGTACATGTTGTCAACAAACAAAGCAGCATCTGTCCACCGCCTAGGACAAAACGTCACTGTTGACAGCAGTAACTTCGAAGTAGTAAAGGAGTTTACCTACCTCGGAGTAAACATCAACTCCACGAACGACACCGTAGTGGAGACGCGACGAAGACTAACCCAAGCAAACCGCTGCTACTTCGGTTTAGCGAAACAACTGGGTTCAATACTCCTAACTCGGAAGACAAAATGCGTGCTCTACAAAACACTTATCCTGCCAGTTCTGCTCTACGGTGCCGAGTGCTGGACGATAAGCAGGAAAGCAGAGCAGATTTTGAATACGTTCGAGAGACAAATTCTTCGTCGAATATTCGGTCCGAGGGCGAATGGAGAAGAAGATATAACCGCGAACTCTATGAGCTGTATCAAGATGTGAATGTAGTCCGGAAAGCCAAAACACGTCGACTACACTGACAAGACAAGAATGCTCCAGCTAAGAGGATCTTCGTATCCCAGCCCCCAGGTTCGAGACGACAAGGAAGACCGAACCTCCGTTTTAAGGACCAAGCTATCGCAGATGCCAGAGTGCTTGGTCTGGAAAACTGGAAGCAGCGTGCCCAGGATCGAAGATGATGGAAGGCTTCTGTGTCTCAGGCAGAGCAGAGACCCTCCATGGGTTGGGAGCCCGTTATGTAAATAAATGGTCAGAACAGAACGGTCTAGAAGTTAACCTCTGAAGACCGAGCTTGTTTTGTTCACTACAAAGAGAAAGATACCTGACTTCACATTACCGAAACTAGACGGCACCACAATAAATCTCTCAACTGAGGTGAAATATTTCGGTATCATTCTAGACCCCAAGTTATCTTGGAAAAGGAATGTTGAACAAAGAACAAAGAAAGGATTGAACGCTCTTTTAAGAGAACCTTTGGAAGAAGATGGTGATTGCAACCGCGCATCATACACTGGATGTACAAAGCAATCACTAGACCTATCATCTCCCACGGGTCGTTAGTCTGGTGGACAGCAACAGGAACAAAGAGCTACATGAAGGAACTCTACAAAGTGCAAAGGCTTACATCACGTTTTACCACGGGAGTTGTGAAAAGCGCACCGCAAGCAGGGCTGGATATGGTTTTACATCTCCTGCCCCTGTCAAAGGACGAAAGGAACTCTTAGTCTGAGAGAATCCGACTTGTGGAATCAGGCCACCCATGGACATGTGGCAATATTGCGTACAATAAGGAGAATGGGTGGGAAATTTAACTCTGAAAGCTTCACAGCCACATTAAACAACATAACCCTCTATAATGACTTCAACATCAACATCCCTATCATATTTCTAAGGCGAGAAGATTGGGAGTCAAAAAGTGTAGAACAAAACTGATGGCTCCAACAAGGATATTGGTACGGGTCTGCACCCGCTTTTACTAGGAGGCTCTGCAAAAACAGGAGTCTTTCAGACTTCCAGAAGCATGCAGCGTTTTCCCAGCTGAAATCCTGGCAATAGAAAAGGCCGCTATATATACAGAAAATAGTCACCTCCCTCCATCGGATAGCTATATGTAACTATTTTCGTTGACAGTCAAGCAGCCCTTAAATCGATTAAATCAAATACAATCAAATCAAAGGCGGTTAAGAAATGTTGTGATTCACTGATGAACATAAGACACCATTCGATCAAGCTCTGCTGGGTTCCCTGACATAGTAATATACATAGATGGGAACGAAAAAGCCCACGCCTTGGCAAGAAGGGGGTGAGAAATGAACATCAGTGTAGCGACACATCCATACTGCCACCGATTGGTAGATTCTACAATATAATTGACGCCATAAAAGAGAAAGAGGCTAACTCCTTCTGGTTATCCAGAGAGGACTGTGCCACCTCTCGTACATTATGGCCGAAATTAAATAAAACAAAACAAAGAGCCTTTTGGCACTAGACCGATCCTCCATCCGCATGTTAACGGGAGTATTCACAGGACACTGCGCCATCGGAGCTATGCTCAGCAAATGGAACGCAGAGTCAAACGATTTAGGCAGAAGCTGTGGTGTCGAGGAGGAAGTGGAATCGATTCAACATCTGCTATGCCACAGCCCCGCCCTGCAAGATTGACGCCTGCGTACTCTAGAATCCAGGTTCTTCGCAAGCATCGCAGAGGTAGCAGTAGTTCAGATACAGGATCTCCTACACTTCCAACGCCACAATTTAGATAGGTATTTTCGACGGATTACCTCCCAACAACATTCTGAAAAGGGGATTCACAATGGACCATTAGGTCTCCGAGTGAACGTGATGAGTTCTATCCATCACACACCCTACCTAACCTGCCCTATGCAAATACTGAGGATGCATATTGTACGTAGTATACACATGTGGTACCAGTGAACTCCACTTCAAACTTATTTCTTTGTGCAACAACATCTAGAAATCAGGAATAGCTCCGCAAAGATCTAAGGTTGTTTTTTCCCATTTATAAAAAGTTCTACGTCGAAAGCAGCAAACTATCGAGGGATTTGTGTTTTAAATTCATACAGCAATGATAAAAGCAGTCTTAATCAATGGATAGGAGCCAATAAATGGTTAAAAGGAAGAGATTTTAGGCCAGCAAATGCTACTATTGGTCATTTCTTTGTATTAAATAGGCATTTTGCGTTGATTTCAAAATTCAAGAGTAAAACACGGTTGTTCTCTAAGTCCTAGTCTTTTTGTACTCTTGATCGAAGACCAATTGAGTTGCTGTCAGGAGGAGTACATAATGCAGGAATCATGATCAAAGTACTTCTATTCGCAGATGACGTAGTTTAGTTGGTGTAGTATTCAGCCGCGTTACAACTCATGATTGACAAACTTAGTGATTAGTGCAGGTTCTGAAACGTCAATTTGGATAAGTATAAAGCAATAGTGTTCAAGAAGGACGGAGGCAGATGCTGTGCCAATGAAAAATGAAAATACAATGGGGAAGCTGTGATAAAGGAATAGATGCACCTCTAAGGTTCCCTGTTCCAACTAGTGCAATCAAAGACAACCAGCAAATTCATTACCCACAGTGTTAAATACAAAATTTTTGAAGCGGTATCGGAGTCCATCCAGTCGAGAAACTACTAAGAGTAAGATATGTATTTACCTGATAAGAATATTTCATCTCCACCCAACACCCGAAGCTGTGTGGTTATGGTAGAAACAGGCTGGCTTAGTACTACTTTTTTTTTTTTTTTATAATTGGCGCGCACCAAAGGGGATATGAATACCCTTATGCTGAATATTCAGGGCACGGGCGTTTGGAAAGAGGGGAAAGAGGAACAGAGGAGATACCGGTGCACGTTGGCTTTGAATGCTTGAAGGTTGTAACGACGAGCAAACACAGAGCCTGGAAGGTCATTCCACATACGTGTCGTTCGGCTTATGGACGAATCCCTGTATTTGACAGTACGTCCGAAGTTGGGCTTAAGGGTGAACTGATGTGCACTCAAAGCGTGACGCGTATTGCGGGTAAAATCTTGAAGGGGAGGAATGCAAGTGGCTATTTCGTTGGAATATTTTTTGTAAAAGAAGCTATAAAAGAGGGAAAGACACGATATTCAAGTGTGACTATGGTGCTCACACTGTCTCTATCACCTATAACTTTTAACGCGCGGTTCTGGACCATATCTAGAATGTGCCAAACGGTCTTGGGTGCATTAGACCAGATGTGGGCGTTGTATCCCAGTTTTGAGCAGATGAATGGTCTATAAATTGAGGCCAGATCAGACGGGGTAAAGTATTTCTTGCACCGTTTAAGCAATCCTAGATATTTTGCAGCTTTTTTGGCGACGTCGAATACGTGATCCTTCCAACGAAGATGGTTGGTAATACACATACCGAGAATGGCAAGTCTTTCGGTTTCTGCGATGCAAGTACCATTCATGGATAATGGTTGAGGGTCTTGGTTTCGCTTGAGAGACAGAAGACTACGATTTGGATGGATTAAATTCCACTCTGTTAGTTGAGCCCCATTTGTTTCAATTTCGGAATTTAATGAGTTTAACATACGTTGCCGTTCCTCTTCTACGGACGAAGAGCAGGGACGTGAGTTAGTGAACGAATATGAAAAACTGAGGGTACTGTCATCAGCGAAGGAATGGATTGGATTAGAGGTTGCAGACAAGAGATCATTTATGAAAATGAGAAACACAAAAACTCTGAAACTCTAAATTTATTATGTTTCCAAGGTCCTTAAAATGCTGGATTACCGATTTCCAAACATGGAAGCCACACACGCTATACAAAGAAGTAATGGATGGTTCAAAAAATGGTTGGCATTTTAAGGTGTTTGAAAAATCAGCTTCATCAGCCCATCTATGCTCAAACTATAGCAAAGTTTCGGGATCTCTACATAGAACGATATACAGTCATTTGAACCAGAATTTTTTTGCAGAGCAATTACTTTCTTGATAAATTAGCGAAAGGCTTTATGTATCTTACAGAGCAGATCAATCTCTGCTATACGATTTGAGAAATTTGACAGAGATACTTTGCATTTCATTGGCAAAAGTCCACATTTACAGGAAACAAGAAGAAGATTTTGAGAAGCGATTCCCGGTTGGAGAATCAAGTCATAACACTCCTCCACGATACAAATATCCAGTCCATTCCTAGTTTATTTCGGTTTTCAAAATCCCACTAAATGGGTGCCCTAATTGATAGGAGACTGTTCACGGTTCATTTAGACTAACGATGAGTCCATTGGGCCCAATAGTAGACCCTTGAGAACTTAAATTTCATTATCTACGGCTGAATTAAACCATCCAGATATGGCAGTTTATTCAGCTCAATGTTTCTTAGATTCATTCAGCTCCGCAGGGAAGTAGCTCCCAAGAGTGTCCTCCCTTTTGGTGGCTAGTGCTGGATAATCAGATAACAAGTGGCGAATGGATTCTATTTCCTCTTCGTCCCTGCAGTTTCTACAGAAGTCGTTGTGCGTAGTCTTAGCCATGCTGCCTACCACACAACATCCCGTCACGAGGCCGACAGCTATATGAATATTCCAGCGACTGGGTTTCATTAGACCTGCAGATCTCTTTTTGACATAGACTGGTCATAACGATTTGGCTATGGCACATGAATCTAATCGATACCAAAGCCTGTTAGCTTCCAACCCCTGTTAGCTAAGTGGTATGCTTGTCTCGGGAAGGGCCTGCGGGACGCTTAGATGTGACCCATCCCTAGGTAGTTCATCCGCCTTTATGTTACCTGGTATATCCATGTGGCCCCGTACCTAACAGAGGTTCACCTTGTTGGCCATTTCATCAAGTCTTTCAATACACGTTTTTACGAGCTTGGACCTCACTGATGTTGACTGTAACGCTTTAATGGTTGCTTGACTGTCAACATAGATGCTGATACATCCAATGCTGGTGTGTCAAGGCTCCCCAGTGGAAAATCTGCGCATGTCCTGCGGTTGCTCAAATGCAATTGAGTTTCATCCACAAGTACTTAGGCATGTCGAAGCAAAATTGAGCAGAACTGAAATTCACAATTTGTGTCATAGATGTATGACCTGAACATGACTATATTCTTAACCACTCATCATCCAAGTTGAAACCAGTTATAGCTGGAATATTCGATGTCCTAACTGCGGGACGTCGAGGTGTCAATCTCAGCTGTGGGCGCTGTAGGAGTTCAATGTCCTGGTCTATCAGCAGGTCCCTCTTATGATTAAGATCATCGCAGATGTGGAAAAGGAATATTGCTGAGGACTGGGAGCCAATTTACCGGGATAGATCTAAGGGCTTGAGATAAATTGTATTTTTCCTTTTCCGAAAACTGCTCAATGCCTTCAATACACATTCATATCTGAGGTAATATGGACGTTTCTAACTGGACCGCTTGCTCCGTTTCCCGCTAAAAAATCGGACATGCGACAATTCGCCATTTTCTAGACCGCGTTCTTCAAAATTGATATCAAATATATTTGTGACATGTGTTTTTTGCTTTAAGGGCATGTTCCGAAATCTGAATTTTTGTACAAAATATAAATTTTTCAAATGTTAACCTGGCATTCATTACCACAACTTTGATGAGAGAGTTTAAGTCATGCACTCAATTGATTCACTTTGAGCTTCAACTTTGATAAAATTCCTACACATGTACGTGAATAACCATTTTTCCTCTGCAAAGCCCAAAAGGTACGGCGTGATCCTTCAAAAGTGTATGTTCACTTTTCCGTGAGCAAATATTTGAGCGACAAAAAAAAAAAAAAACCGGCGTCCTAATGGAAAAACGTCTGCAAATGAAAACTAATTGAAAAACATGCAAACTAAATGCATTAGAATTAAATTCAATATTCGACGGCGAACTCATTACAACGAGGACTAGAAATTTACTCATGCAAGGCAACGGGAGTGTGATGCTTTTTTGTATGAGGGACCGGGTCATGCTTTGGGCCAACCGAAAACACATTTTTCACTGACGGCATTTTTAAGTATACGCGAATGCTTTACATTGTGCTAATGCTGCATTTTACTTAGAACTGAAAGAGTGCTGAACACTTTCAAATTAATTAGGACTGGAAGAGAGGAAATTTAATTTCGAATACGGGAAGCAAGTATACCCATAGAAGATAATTGGCACAATGTGATGGTGCAGGTATTTTTAGGGAAAAAAAGTAATGAATTTGAATAATTGCAAGGATCCCAGGTTACTACGCGATACCACTAAACATATGAGCAAAGTGCTTTAATTGTGGGCACCGTGACTCATGAATGTTTTATGTGCGATGTACAACTCAGTGGGAGGCTCGAGGTCCGAATCGCAGAAAACATCACCCTCCTCTATTTATCGAATACCTGACAAATTTTCGAGAGTAATGACTGTCATGAGAAAGCTTCTCAATTATTTTTAAAAGAGGAAGCCTCTCGGATATGGGTCTAAGCTGTAGGTCCCTTCCATTTTTATGAAAAGTAAAGCACGCGTAAAGCTGGACCCTGCGTCTTAATTATAATACATGAAAGCATGTCATTTCGATAGGATTGCTGATGAAAAAAGGAATATTCTTGACCCACCATTTAGTCTGATATTTGCCCCTAAAAGGAGGAACTTCGCTCTCGTCCAAATTTAAAAAGGTAGGGTCACAGCACCCTCTCTTTGTTTTGTAAGCGAATCACTCAAGAACCCAAGGGATGATGGAATTCCACATCGTCTTTGTCAAGAATCTATGAACGGATTTTGATAAATATTTTGTTAGTTATGCTAACAGTTCCGTTCAATGATTTTACAAATTGGATGGAGAGTAAGTAATTCGGATTGGCGTTAGAAACACCTTTAAGTGAACAAAACTGGAGACACATTCAGAACTCACTCCGGACATTGATCCCTTAAGCTGACGGGAATAGTTTGTGTCTATTTCAAGAATTCTTGAATTCCCACATCATCTTGGAGCTGATTTCACAGAAACTTTACGGTTTTATGATAGCTTGGCTGCCTAACATGAATGATATATCCTTCCTTCAGTAGTTTCTGCTTTCGAACCCCTGCCGTAGAACTATCTGATGTTATTGATCCTTCTGTATACGTCAGGGATTCATTCGTTGTTTTCTTTAACAGCTCAGTTTTGTGGTTAAGTTTTTTCATTGGATGATCTTTTCTGTCCTTAACCCAATAGCTATACCTCTGTCTGTTCTCTCCTTTGTTATCTTTGTGATTGTTCCTTTGGCTGGTGTAGGCATGCCCTTATTACTTCTTTCATGAAAATTCGGGGCATCATGTGGCGCTCAGGGTAAAAAGACTAACATCATATATTACGGCCAGAAAATGGTGCCCTTGACAAAACCGAGTGTAGGAGATCCTTGAAAAGGCTACACTAGTTGTGTTTCGCTCTTATACCCGCCCGAATACCCTGTGGTGATGTTGAGTATTTTCATCGCAATATTTTGTAAATAGAAGTCTGCAAACGGGTTAGGAATCTGGATTAGGCTCAATCATATACTCATCGAGAATGAATTGCCACGTAATGGAGTTTCTAAGCCCTTCACTGCTAGTGTCCCTGTTGCTTTATTCTTCTCCTATACTACGTGTGGTGGTGTACAGGAGAAGATAATTCCAATAGGGTTGAGTCTGTTAACCATAAAAAGACACTCCCATACTAGCTTGGACTTCATTTCAAAGAAGTACATTACATTGAAGTACAAGCTTGGCTGGTGGATAGTATTCCTACTCCTTGTTCGCGATATATCATCTGAGGATGGTGGTATTCGACTGAGAAAATTCTAAAGAAAGTTTTCAGAAATTCTGAGCCTGAAGTCGGATGCTTTAGGATGTTTTAGATACGTTCGCGGAGTCCTACCCTCTCCGACATATAACTCTTGTGATTTAGATATTCGCAGGGCTGGGGAACTTACATCAAAGTGATCTGAAAGTTATCAATATACCATAAACTATCGGGTACCTACCGCAGCTTTTATGTGCTCTTTCCAGAGAAGTGTTGTACCCAGATAGTTGAACTGCCATCGTAGACCTTCACTGGATTCACCAGTATGTGTTTCAGCTAATTTTTCTTGGTGAAAAGTACCACAGTGGTCTGAGTGGAGTTTCACAATTCCATGTCCAGCTTAATCCTTCCTATGACTCCCCCTTGTGGACAAGCTCTAATGCTACTCGTGGTAATGAAATTTCACCCCATATCCGACTCAGCATCTCTTACATCCAATCGGATTCAGTCCATCCTGTCATTTAGTCCAGCTACTTCTCCAAAGCATTCTCGTTAATAAAAGCGCAATAGTCTACAGAATGATCTGTCTGTCTCCATTTCCCCGTTATCTCTATCCTCTGTACATTTATTTTTCCTACCTATCTATTGTCGATCTTCCACCATTTGACGGTGGAAATTTCATGGCGCAATATATTTTTACTCGGCAAAATTTCAAAATAGAAAACACAACAACGATGAAGGATACATCACACAGACATGTCACTGCTCTATGACGACGACAAAGGCCCACATGCGGGCACACTAGCCATTGACTTGATCAGATTTAATCAGATAGCCTGGCAATATCCGTGTGAGATCTATTTAAGAAGTCCTGCCTTATTATTTCGTCCTGGATGTTAGACAGTAACGGCAAGAGATGGAAGGGCCTAACTTCCTTCTCTTGCCGTTTAACAGAAAGTGCAAAACTTTCTCCGCAATGAATTCGTCTAGGGCTGATCCTCTTCTAAGCAATTGGTCGGATCGCTTATTACGGCCTGGATCCTCGAGAAAAGCAATCACAAATCGACAGCTTAGTTCTGGGTCAGTTCTTATTTGCAATATACTTTCAGTTTAGGGATATCATAGCTGACTTAAGCCGTTTTTTAGAGGTCTGGCTGTCGATGATGATGACAACATTTCATTTGGATGTGGGATTGCAGCTAAGGGCAATGTTTCTAGTTGAGCTTGGGATCGAGAAGGACATCCAGATACCTAGTGCAGGAGGAAGGTGAATGTGGATGAATTTTAGCCGAAGGGACGTAAATGCTGGTAATTTGGCGTTAGGTTAGGCTAGGTTAGGTTGAAGTGGTTGCCAGCTAGGAGTCACCAACACACTTAGACCAATGATAGGTCCATTGTGATACCATGTAGATCTTGGGAGAAAGTTTCTCTCTACCTACTCGTTAAAACCATTTTGAACTTCTTATGAAGCGTAAGGTGCTCTTAATGTCAATATTCATCCGGTCGCCTATACCGTTGTAATAGGGGTCTCCTAAGGGAAGCTTCCTTCTATGGGAGAGAGCTGGGCAGAAACAAAGAAGGTGAGGAGTAGTCTCCTCCTCTTCCTCATCCATGAAACTTCTACAAAAGTCGTTCGCAAAGAGGCCTAGCCTTGTAGCATGCTTACCTCTCAGACAGTGTCCAGTGATGACACCAACTGTGGTGCCGATATGCGATCGATTGAGAGAAATCAAATTCTTAGAGCGTTTAGATATAGCTTCGGCAAAATCTGGATGTACTTTGTACTCTCAACAGCATCCAGCTTAAGTTTAAGTTTGCGAGTAGCGATCGGAATACCTAAGGTGCCTTTATCCGGCAAGATGGGTATAGTTGTTCCTATTCTGGCAAGTTCATCGGCCTTACAATTCCGTGGAATGTCTCTATGCCCCGGCACCCAACACAGGTGAATATTAAACTACTCAGCCATCTCCGCAAGAGACGAACGGCAATCTAGAGCTACTAAAGAATTTATCTGTATCCGTGTTGGAGGGATCCGCTGGGATCTAATTGCGAGTTTTTGGTCTCCTCAGGATATCTTCCTTCGCCACAACCTCGAGCTTAGCACCTGGCCATACCTCTCCATTTGGAGAGGGAGACCTATTGCCTGTAGTGTTTAGTCCTAGTGCTCATCTTATTCAGTACTTGTTCAATGACTTCAGTTATCACAGAAAGAATACATCTCTGGCCATGCATCTGTTCCGTTTTATGCGCCTGTAAGCTGGTGTAATTATTTTGCATTCAAATGCGGTATTACAATTCGATGATTAGGGCTATTTACCTCCAAAATACACATCCTACACTAACTCACTTTAAAACTTCTCATCACTAGTGTTCATGGTTAAGGATTGAATTACATCGTTATGCATTCCTTTGGTCCTCGGATCAATTAGGCGGACCAATCACCATACAAATGTTCACCTGGCCTCATTTTATATCATATTGCAGTTTAAAAATTTCCTTCCTCCAATAAGGTAAAATTAATTGGTCATTATCTTCTTATAAACTGCAAATCCGAGTATCTATTCTAATTTTCTTGATTTTAATCGAGAAATTCAATGCAACGGTATAGATATTATTTTACATAATGATTATGCCGTGAACCATCTGCAGAACTTCACAACAATTTTCGTTACTAATTACAAAGTTTACCAACAACATCCTTCCCATTATTCCCAATTGCCTATCCTTTATGCTTGCCCCCACCCTTCTACCTGTTTCTCGTTGAACTGCCCTTAGTTTTCAATAAAGAACATTATTGTTGCTTACCGTGATAATCATAGGTGGTGGGTGCATAATAACAGTTTGTAATTTCAAACCAAAGTAATAACAATAATAATACTAATCCAGACATGATTTATGAGTTCGAATGGTGGTAGGAGAAACTATTTAGTTCAGTAGATACAGGCATCTCTGGCTACATGTCCTCCCCCTATTTATGCAATGGTGGTGTATGGTTCGAAGCAATTTCCATTATTCTATCGTTAACAATCCTTCCATCTTATTTGTTTGTATGGGAAAATAATTACGAAATAATGATGGACAAAGGATTCAAGCATTCGCGAGTTTTCGCAACAATATTTCTAATTAACATTTGTGTGTATATATAGTTAAAATATATTCTTTTCGGTTGAAAAGATCTTTACACTATGTTCTGCATGCAGGGATTCATTTTTGTTGAAAATGTCGTTAAACGCTTACGAAACCGGAGCTAATGAAGGAGTGATGGGGACAAGAGACATGTCCATCAGTTTCCTCATGAGATTCTGTCTGATAGTGAGCACCTCTACAATCTGCTTGACCCCGGGCATTCAGGAAATATATATTACTGCAGATCAGGAGCTTGCACTTTAAAGTCAGCTAAGATTGTGTTACTGACTCACTCAGCTCCTGTCACATAAGGCGTGCGACTGATGCGCAGGTTTTCGACTGTGTCGGTGTCGATGTACAGCTCGTAAAGCTTGTCGTTGAATCTTGTCCTCAAAAACCTGTCTGTCAACACAAGCGAGACTGAATATTGTACGAAGAATTTCTCCCTCGAATTGACGAAGGATATTTTCATCCGCTTTCGACAGAGTTCATGTTTCAGCGCCAGTCTAAGCTCCATTTGTATGGGAATTAATAATCTGCTTATCACTCTCCAATGTAAGCATCTCCTCTATTACGTTCTGCGAATAAAGTGTAGCAATTTATCTATCTAATCTAATCTGCAGGGCATGCAGGACATTCTAGCAAGTCGTCACGTTTAAAGCATCGGTGATAACAGCCCTGATCCGACAGACATTGGGTCACTTCGTAGTTTATTTCTCCGTGACTTCTGCTTATGGTTCTATATTTGAAATGAGTTAAAACGCCTATCGACCTTTTCCTGAAGCATTTCATCGCTGTTGCCATTTTCTCAGTTATATAGCCGTTTCATGCCTTTCCATTCCTCTTGCTGCGTGTTTTAAGCTATGTATTCCTTCTTGAATTTGATTTGCTGCGTCAGCTACTATGTCTAAGTATAGGGATCATGCCTACGATAACGTAACGCTGCTTCGTTTGAAATTTACCAAGAAACACACAAGTGCACTAATTCTGTAACACTATTCAGAGATCGGCTTGTCTTGACGTTTAACGCATCCACCCAGATTAGGAATGCAAAAGGCATTATTGAGCTAGCAACTCTAGCCAATAACAATTTTGTGCTTGGTCCCCAACTTTTATCAATATGATCGAAAGCGCCGAAAATATATACCATGTGACTTGCAAGGGTTACCCTGGCGTCTATTACTACGCCGCGGCGTAATAATATCCCGGCGTGTAATTTTCAGTCCTCACTTTAGTATGCTCTCTTGTTCGGCGGCTAGTAATTAGCACACTGCCTCTAGACTCCTCGATTCTAGCCATTGTTTGATAGATGCGTTGGTCTCATTTGCACTGGTTCATCTTGGTATTTAGCTGTCACCACTATCGCTATATCGTCAGCGAATCCTATGATTTCTGCCTCATCGGGAATTTTTAGTCTCAAAATACCATTGTACATGATATTCTAAGTGACATCTCTGAGAACGGAGCCTTGTGGAACGCCAGCGGTAATCGTACAGCCTTTATTAATAATCACTTATTCTCGTAGTGTATGCGGGGGCATTCGTGTTTCCGCGCTTCCATTTTGTGGAATAATTTGCTGAGTTAAACGTGCTCTCGTCATCTAGCGTTATAATATTTTTCTGCCTTTCCTTCTCCACCTGGAACCCTGTACCAATTGCTTATAGCAAGTTACCAATGACATCGATAGTAAATCTAACTTTCCGGAATCCGTACTGCTGGATCGAGTGACCTCCCTTTTAATGGACGAACGGAAGCAGTCTTCTGAATATTATGAATTCTAGTACCTTACCATTGTGTCAAGAAGACAGATTGGGTGATACGGCTAACTACCGACATTTGGTGCTGCGAGGGCTCTGTTTGGCACTCCATATGAATCTGGGCATTTTTCGTTACCTATCTTTTTGCTGACGTACAGTATTTCGTCTACTGCAACTTCCCTTATCATTCATACTTGGTAACTATTGCGTTCTTCTGCGGAACAGTGCTGTGACAAATTTACAATTTTCTTCAGTAGATTTGGACATTTTTGCCGTGGAGTCTTATAGACTTTTATTTTGAGCCATTACCACCCGCATGCTGAAACTCACTCGTGCTGTTTGCCTCCTTTCTCATGCGTTTATAGTCTTCTCTTTTTTCCTGATCTCCTGGCCCTTCAAAAACCTTTTGTTTTTCTTCTCAGTCTCAGTCGAATATTTTTTATTCCACCAAAAACTGGGTATCTTCGGTTTGTCCTTGCTCTTCTTGACATTTTTGCATCCTCGACCGAAGATTGATGAATCTTTTCGTCACATATCATCTTACAGAAGAGCTCCTTGTCAAAAGATTTGTCTGTTAATCCGTATTCGATGTCGTGGTGCATGTGAGGCATTATACCACATGTTGCCACTTGGTGATGA
Source organism: Blera fallax (assembly GCA_946965025.1). Lineage (NCBI taxonomy): Eukaryota > Metazoa > Arthropoda > Insecta > Diptera > Syrphidae > Blera > Blera fallax. The sequence continues at coordinate 45,871,350 of OX337245.1, forward strand.
CTATTAGTGCTGTTAATTTTTTAGCATCACCTCATATTTGGAATGTGGCCAACTTGGCATACACACATACTACATGCTGCTGGGGCAATCCAATGTGGAATTCAATATGGCTACTTCGGCTCAGTTCTTTGACCGATTATTTCAGAATACCCTGAGGTGCTTCGCAGTGGTTTAGATTTAGTCGGATAAATTTCATCATCGACTCTTCCAATAATCCGGACATCTTCGACTTCCTGCGATATGGTCCCCTGAATCTTTACTTAGAGGCTGACTATTCTCTAATACAAGACAAGTAAATGTAAGTCCTTCCATCGTTACTGCTGGATGCATTTGAAATAACTTTCCCTGTCGGTTATACTGTTCTACTTTTGTACCCACCTTTCAGTCAGTCTCTGCCTTCAAACCACGGCAAAGAATAATTTTATGAAAATGCGTCTTTTTTCCTCCGCGTTATTAAAAAAAAAAACAACAGCAACCCAGAATTTACAATGTAAAACTTTATCTATTATTTTTATGGATTAGTTTGAGCCAAACATAATTTAAGTACACCATCCTTTCTGGCGTAACCATCAACGTTCTCATGAACATCAATGGTGGCTGCATTGCAGGCGCCAACAATATCGTTTGTCTTCAAACTGAAATTGTTTCCCTTCGGTGGTGCCCATTACCACACCCAACCTTCTCTCCTCAAACACCGAACCAAAGTACAACATAGGAGCGTTACTATGACTGTTAACTTTTCTTTTTTTTTTCTGTGTCCTGGCAACCGTTTTTCCCTGAGTAGGACACGCAGCCAAGTCTCCCTTTCAAAAACGTCGATTGCATTGACGGTGCTAGGGAATTACTTATTGCAATGGGTTTTCTATACTTTACGAGCGGGGGTGGCCAGTGTAATGGAGGATAATCTACACAATGATCGTTCCGTTCTACCTTCAAAGTTCTTAAGGTAATTGTTTGGCAGAGCAGAACGCACAACTTTATGGCCCCATTCCAATGGCCATGGAGAAAGGGAAAATATTAGTAAATTATTTGGGTGTCTGGCAATACAAAAAATAATTACCGGACCGGAATACGTTCTCAAAATGCCTCTGTGTAGCAGCGCCCCCAGTTCAAATCGGTTACTGGTGGCACGGGATATGGATGGCGGTTGAATTGTGGCAAATTGTTCTGTCCATACTTTTGTTTGTTTAATTTGCCGGTCCATTGGAGAGTTCAGTACGATATGGCAATCCGTTTAATTATCAAGTCTTTCTGGATACGGTATGGTGTCCGGTGCTTGTTTTTACGATGATTGCTTGTGCGGGCTGGCGCGGTGGGTTAGTTGTATTTTTCGGATCGCATAGCACAATTAAAAGTTTATTAATCCTTATTGGTGATTATTTCATATTGGTAACAGGATGTTGTACGTTCGATTCGGAGTGAGGAAATTAATTAGTTAATTGCGAAATTGAGTGGGAGTCAATTGAATAAATGGTTTCGTTTTTAACGATTTTAATGTTTCTAAATCGTAAATTGGTACGAAAAATTGTTTTGGAATAGGACCTTTATACTACTAGATGTCATTCGGGACATTATGACGTCCATGGTTCTAGTGGTCAAGTGGCTGTTCTTAATGGTCTTTCAAATTGAAATTCAATAGAATTTATTTGGTTTTATAGCGATGCCAATTCGCAAATTAAGAACGGCTTAGTGCTAACTATAAATTATGTTGAGGTTCCTAAATTTAGGTCAAAATAGAAAGGCAACATTGTATTATTTCTCATAAATGAGCCTTCTGTTATTGATTCGAAATATTGGTCATACTAATGCAAATTAGTTAGGAAATTAGTTTTTGGGTTCTTAAATTGTGAATTATAGTGGTTCAAGCCTGAATGTAGTCTTAATAAATACTCGTATGTAATTGAAATACAAATTTTGCAATATTGCGCTATTATTTAACTTTTAAGCACCAACTTTCTACCAACCGATCTATCCTCCTTCATGGGTGAATTTTTTAACGTCGTATCTTGCTACTGCTGGTGCCGTGGCTCTGTGGTTAGTAATTGATTAGATTTTTTCGATTAAGAATTGTGTTTTTATTTCTGTGAACAAATTTTTTACAAAATAATTCACAATAATACGAATTGGTATTTGTCGTCAAATGGGATAAATTGGGCTAAATTGATACAGTGTGTTGTTAAAAGGCTTCATTATTTATTTGCTGTCGGTATTTCCAGACGGTTTAGGTAGCTATGCAGGACATTCCAATCTTGGCCATTTAGGATGAGGACGACTTTGTTTTCCGAGAGCACATATTTTCCCCAGTGAGCACATCTAATAGTCTTTAAAATTGGACGTATTCCGATGAAGTGGATTACATCTTCTTTCAAGAGCAGGTTGTATAGTGTGCACTCTGCATTCTCCAAAACTCTATGTGGCATAAAATTTAGATGCAGCAGTTCACCTCTGGCTTTGAAGATCATTGAAATTTGATCCAAGCCGTTATGCTAAGTCTGGACCATTCATTAAAAAATTGCGACTTTCGATGTATCAGGTACTTTGCAACAATGTAAGGGATGCGGTCACTGGGTAGCGCCATGACTTTCAAGATGTAAAAAAAGTGCAGTCTGAGCGTGAAAATGTTCAATGGAGGCAATGCATGTGGTTCGGCGTGTTTTCCGGCAAACAAAACATTTTCTTCAAAAAGTTTTTGACCAATTTCTCCACCTTTTCATACTGCGCGTTACCCCAGAATTGTGCTGCGTAGCACATGATGGACCGCATGGCGGCTTCGAAGGCTTTAAACTCGGATTGACGTTCTTTTTACTTAGCATACACCTCCAGTTGCAATTTATCGCCCTTTTAGCTTCCTTAAGTTTTTCGCCATCATAATTTTCGAAGGATAATCGAGGTCTTATGATTACCCCCAACTACTTATACTCCTTCACAATATCGAGTTCTTCATTTTCCCAAGTCCATTTTTTTTCCTCCCTCGTTCCAAATACATTTCGGAACACCATTATCATAGAATTCCTTGTGTTGACTTTGAGCTTCCACAGCACGCAGTATTGATGTAGACGATTTATCATCATTTGCATTATTATTGGCGATTCCGTTAGGATAACGATGGCGCCCGCGTAAAGAAGGAGCTTTGTACGAAGTCCATCGAACACGATTCCTCCTGATAAAAATGGTGGTGTGAATGTATAAAGAAAAGAGAAGTGGACTCAATAGGTAACCCTGTTTAACTCCCATATGCGACTCGAAACAATTGGATCATTTGTTACCATTCCACATCGATATCCTATTTTACTCATAAAAGTTTTGAATTTATCCGAGCATTTTCGACGATAGTCCTATATTACTCAGTTTATAGAAAAGAGCTTTTCTGCCAATGATGTCGAAGGCCGCCTTAAAGTCAACGAAGAAAACGCAAACTTTTTTCCTTTATCCAGGTTAATGAGGAGATATTGTCCATTGTTGCAGCCTGCTTGGAACTCACTCAGCAAATGATTTTCGCATAACCAATTGGTAACACCTTCTAAAATGACTCCTGTGAATATTGAGTTCAGGAAGGATATTCCTCTATAATTATTTGGGTCTTTAGCGTCTCCTTTCTGAAATGTGACGAAAATTATGTTCCTTCCAAAGCTGTCAGAAATTTCACCCGTGTTGAAAATACATATGTTTATATGCTAGAGTAAGTCTGTCCAGGAATTCGCTGGTAGCAAATTTGAAAACTTCTTGTAGGATACGGTCTTCCCCAGGAGCTTTATTCAGATTGCACCTGTGCAATACCCAGCAGACATCCTGAATCGTGTTCATTCGGTTTGATTGATTCACTGTTGTATAAGGCATCGTATAACTCATGTGGACTGCATTGCAACTCGGGATCAATAAATGCTTAAAATTATCGGCGAGAACCGAGGTTTCAAATTGGATGCTTCGTGAAAACTTCGTACAGTTGAAAAATCATGCCAATTTCCCAAACGAGCGATTATCGTTAATATCCCCTAGGATCCTCACCAGCTGATGTGTATGTCTTATTTGCTTATCCTTACATATTTTCTTATAAGTCTTGATGGCCTCTTGGTACATACATGCTTGTTTTCTATTGCATCTTCTTGGAGATTGGAAATCTTTTGCTGCATCAGAGATACAGGTAGTGGTTAGTGTGTTGGACTACTGAGCTGGAGGTTCGATTCTCAGAAAAGATCAAAAAGATTTTTCACGTGAATGTCTGACAAACGTCCAAGAGTATTAACTGTCATGAAAAAGCTTTTTAATTTTCCTTCCGGACATAGCTTTAAACAACAAAACCCATTCATTTCTGCGAAAAATATAACACAGATAACACGGATGGTCGCGAGAAGCCCCGGGCCACATAAGTCAGTTGGGCAAACATTTATATTTGTAACCCCGCATAGTGAAGAAGTCATGTGACAGCAAATTATGATATTCGAGCATAAACATGCATCTAGAAATCGATCAGTTACCACCAGATAAGATATTTTCTTCTTTTGTAAAACTTTTTTATTACATAACTTTTGTGTGTTCAGTTTAATTTATTTATTTTATTTTTGTCTTTACAGGTAAGTGAATCCAAATGAAAGCAATTTTCAAACAGGGACTGTTGAAATTTAGTTAACAATTTTTTTTTTTTTTTTTTTTATAATTTGCACGCACTCAAGGGGTTATGAATACCCTTTTACATGTTATTCACATGGTGCGGGCGTCGGAAATGTAGATAGAGAGAGAGAAAGAGATTGGTGCAGTGGTTTGAAACTCAGATGTGTTAGGTTTCACATTAACTCCAGGGGTGGTGTCCAGATAACTGGGGAGATTGTTTGTTGTCATTTATTTGTTTTGCCTTCGCTTCTGATTCACAGTATTTTTTTCCCGATCCAACTGATGTCTGAGCATATCAATTATCAACAGAGCGATTAATTTCTCCAGCCATATGAAAAACCTACTGCCAGTGTTATGCCTTCGCAGTAGTGTTGTCACAAACTTTCGCAATTGATCGGACTGCCTCTTATCATATAATGTTGCTGACATCAGGGATTGAACTGTGAACCATCAGCTCGACAAACGATGACGCTACCACTACACCATTGCCACCCTTGATTAATTTTAATTTTAAAATTAAAATTTAGAACCATAACTAGTAAAATTAAATATTTTGTTTATTGGATGCTCAGAGTCAAAAGGTGTAGATTGTGGAGTTCAACCGATTATATGTAATTCTTTTTGCGTGTAGAAATCATCAAAAGACGTCGCATGCGATCCTTGGTATAGTGTGGGACTTAGATCCACGCCCGGAGAGGGCATGAATTATGTCATCCTGCCAACTATCACCTAGTCGTCAGACTAATCACTAATTTATTTCTAACACATAAGAGTATGTATATTAAGAAGCATCCTTTTGCTAGTTATCTTATGTTTTGAAATACCCATGATATGAGCCTGACAAGTTCGTGGCCTGAGATACTTAGCAACGAGTCATCTTCTCATGAGTGATGGCACTAACTGCGGTCCTCTTTAGAAGTATAAATATTACCTCATTTTAATAATAATCTCATTTTATAATTATCTGTGCTAGAATAAATATCGCCATGTCATCCGATAAAGGGACCATGTTAAAGTACCTCGTGAAAAAGGGAAAATTGTCTAAAAAATGTTCGAAGACATGTCATCGACTCTTCAGAACTCTGGGCCTTCATATACTATGGTCAAAAAATTGGCTCGCTTATTTCAACAAAGGCAAGAGCGTTGTTAAGACTACCCCGGTCCAGGGCGTCCTGTGTCAGTGGTCACTGAAGAAAACGTAACCACTGACACAAGACGCTGCGGCGGCTGAACATGCCGTTTCTGTCAGGTTTTTTTTTTCTGGCGTTCTTTGTAGCTAATGCTGGTATGGGCAACCTCTTTGATGATCAGGTAACAATTGTACATGGCCTGTTGGAGAGTTTCTCGCTCAATCGTTCTCTGTAGTCTCAGGGTCCTTCTTGTGCGCTTAAGCGCTTGATGTTCCTCTTCAAGTCGGACTGAGTTTTCTTCTCGTTTAATAGCCGAGCTCTCTGGTGACGACCTGATAATAGTCCGAGTCACTTGATCTATTTGGTTACCGATTTTAGAATTCGTGTCATGAAACGTCATGAGACTCCATCCAGGAAATCATAAAACTATTCTTTGATAGCGTCCTTCGGTAGGGGGGTGTTCACATATAAGACTGTTGTTGTAAATCTAGCGTTTATATAGATCACAGACAAGTTATCGCTTATGGGCTTGAAGGCAAAATCACTCTTGACTGCAGCCTATTTCCAACATGTGCAACCTTATGTCTGCCTGCTTATATTGCACGAGGACAATTTTAAATTTTTAAGCTACCCCCAAATTTGACAGAGTACATATGTACATTCCAGGTGCAGACTCCCGAATTGTAGCACATATTCGTTCCAGGTCTATTTGCCTGTTGAAGGGATCCATTATCCGAGGCCTGGCGTGTCTCTCTCATAACTACGTTATTTTTTTAATGGACAGGCAACTACTTTTTGAATATCCTTTGCCAGAAAGGGTCAGCACAGCTGCACCTTGTGGACCTCTACCTCGAATATGTCGAAAAAGCTCGTAGTTTTCATTTTTACAGATTTTCTACTTTAAATTGCGATTAAATTTGCAATGATTCCTTAAAAGGACGCCATGTCTATTACGCTTCCAATCAAACAATTCCTGCGCTCGAAATCAATCAATTAATTAAGCCAGCCATTGTCCACACACTATCCCTGCTAATTACCGCCGCTTTCAATAGCCCCCACCCACATACCTCGCCGCATAGCAAATTACTCTCCTGAAACTGCACTCTGCATATGAACACGTTTCTTTGGCATCTCGTCGGAAACGCACATTCAATTATGCGCGAGATTAATTAGCAAAACCCACTGTCGCCAACGCGAGTTCGACTCCATACCCCGCAGTTATGTGTCAACTTAATTGATATGCATGCATGAGTTTCAACCCTATGGCAATAAATATGCAATGTCATCAATTCACACACTGCCAAGTGTGGGTAACGGTTATCAAATGCTGATACAACAGCTCTTCGTAATTTATCGCAATTAAATTTCAACAAACAAACAGACAAACAAACTGCCTGGGGTCCGCTTTCCGTCGTGATTCCTGGTCACATATTTGCCATCTTTCACATTGGACAGCAAAGGAAAATCTAGATGATGTCCGCATATCCAGTAGCACTTCCAAGGACATACATAAAATGAGGGAAAAAAGAAAAACGCAACGTGGTCAACATCATCGTGTGTCCTGTTTGCTCACTCGAGGTCAGCAAATTGAATCATTCATTGTCGTTCATGGACGCCTTCGCCAACGACACCATTACCGCTGTCGCCGTCGTATCTCGTAGTCGATTGACAATATCTTCACGAATATAATAATAATTGTTTGGCTGAGATATCATGCCAACACCCTCAAAGTGAAATACAATTGCCTTTGCCAGCAGGAACGAGAGAAGACGAGAACAATCCGATGACAGAAGTAACAAAAAATGTTACGTATACGCCAGGTAAACTGCTAGGTGCCCCTTTGTGTGTGCACTTAATCGACAAGTCCTTGGACTGAGATTCATTGCAATCTCTCTCTCTCTGTTGGCCTGTGTATGTTTAAGAAGAAATGTTGTTTGCAATCGGTTCGAACAGAAAATCGCAATCAATGCGATTAGTCACCGGACCGTGGGTGCATCACGTAAACCAATCACAGGAAGAGCATCGAGGATTTTTCTCCCTTCGGTTTTTTTTTCCTTATTTTTTGTATGCTTTCTTTATCTGTTACATCTTTGTTTGCTTGTTCCATGTTGTTGTAATCCTTGGATTGGGACTGCAATCACGATGAAGTGTTTTTCACTTTCTAGCGATTATTTTCGAAAGGTAATAGAATGAAAAATTGAATTTCTTTGGTGTTATTCGTCGGAGAGTGTTGTAACTGTGTTAACAATCTGCTGGCGAAGGGATCTTTGAACCCAATGAATGCTTTTTCTGTTCGTCAATCAATTTAAAAAGTAAAAGATACTAGTGTAAAGAAAGTGGAAAAACTCGTTAAAATTGACAATTACTCGGGTCTTAAGTTTTCTTTACAAAGGAAATAGACTTAGTCTAGTATGGGCTTAGACTTTGCCGAGAGGTTTGCGTGACGTCGATTTTTTAAACCGAAAATAACTAAGAGGAGATGGCTGAGTTACTTGCGGGCTTAAAGCTGAATGAGAGCGTCTGTCGAATCTAGATGTGCCCCAGAGGATCACCCTTGGTCCTATTTATGTAGCTCATAACTAGCTTCTCGCACCTATTCGTGTTGTGTGTGTTAAATATTTCCCGCCAGTGGAAGTGACTTCTTTAGTTATCTAAGCTATTCTTAAACATTAACCTAGGTTTCTTTACATATGTATGTGTGTCCCAAGGCCCACCGATAAAGATACTTCAACTAATTCTTTGTTGCGAGGGAAGAGGAGGTGGTGTTAAAAATGTTTCTGAGAGTCGGTTTGCTGTCAGAAAAAATCGGATTATTGGCGGAGCGCTACGTTCTGGTTTAATGTGCCCATACTTAGTGTGGGCGAGCGAGACGGAGGAGGGATAGAGTCTTGAGGTACGAAGTTAATGTTCAAAAAATAGTTTCCCAAAAGTGGATGAATCAGTCTTATTTACTAACAGTTGATGCAACCAGCTTAAAGGCACTCGAATCACCAATAATAAGATCCAAATTGGTAAAGCAATGTCGCGCATCCTTAAATAGGATATCGAACTATTGCAATCTCACTCTGTGTTGGGTTCCTGGTCATTCGGACATTTCCGGTAATTGCAGAGCAGACGAATTAGCAAAATATGGCACAAAAAGGAGCTCCCTACTGCAGAAGGGGGGCTGCATCTACCCTTAGAAGCGGCAAGGTACAAAATCTCTATAGCGACACTGAATCAGGCCAATGAGAGATGGCGCAATCTTGATACGTGTTACCATGCGAGACAAACATGGCCACAATTAAACAAAAGGAAAACAACACGCCTGCTAAAGATCAGCAGACCACGCATAAGTATCCTAGTTGGACTGTTTACTGGTCATTGCGTACTAGGCAGGCACGCCATGAGGCTTGGAATTCCGGCCAATGATTTTTGTCGCAGCTGTATGGACGAAGAAGAGGAGGAATCCCCTTTTCACTTTCTCTGCGGCTGCCCAGCACTATCCTCAGCCAGAAAGCAAACCCTCGGGAAACACTTCTTTCAGGAATTCTCAGATATTGCCGACTCATATATCAACAACATGTGGAAATTAGTCCAAACGGAAATAACCGGCTCAGGTCGCAACACAATGGACCTCAGTTGGTCTAAGTAAATCCTTGCGATTACGCAGGATAGCCACCTAACCTAACAGTTGAAGCACGAAAAGAATGTCACCAATTTGATTACGTTTTACTGCATTATAAGGTGATGATTATTTGCCAATATTCGTATGGGGCAAACTATATCTATCTGCCTTACGAAGGCTTTGTGCAGCGAGACGAACAGCTTCAATTCCACGGGAATGGGTATCGTGAAATGGTGACTAAACTTCGCTAACCTATTCAAGACGGGGTTTGACATGTGTAACGTAAAGTGATTTAGTGACGTAAGGATTGTAAAAATCTTTGGACAATACGGGTACAGTTCCCTCCATTCATTATGTATCCAATCCCGAACTAAAGTTGAGCTTTCTGCGACCATTATACCAGACCAGATCGCAGACCGTACTGCATGAACGCATTTATTATTGACGTAGTAGATCTTAGTAGAATGAGAAAGACGCTTGCTTATTTAAATGCAGCCTTAAAAAATATCTTAAAGATTTTCTTGTCACCCGTTTGCATGGAGAGATCGGATTTCTGTAAGTTGAGTCTCACGTCATTTATACCTTCTTCAGTGGTTCAAGATGACTGACCAGAGTTGGCATGAATGTGATTTTCCACTGAAGATCCAAAGACATCCTCGTATTAACGTCTCTAGTAATATGACTTGAACTACGAAATAAAACATGATGGAAAACCGAGGGCTTCAAGTTGGATGTTCACTTCACCGCCATCCCCTAATGCAGGTAGTGCTCGAGAAACCAATATTTTGTCGTAGTGAATCTTCCTTTTAAGAATCTATGTTATGCTAGAGAGTCTATGTATTGCGGTGAAAATACAATAATTTGTAAATAATGCTTTTAAAGAGTTTAGGGATGAAAGATACATAGTTTGGCAATAGGTTGGTGGTTAGATGTCTCGTTTTTGCAGCCTATTTTGCGGTAAAGAAAATTAACGACTCCTTCCAAAGTGATGGAAAGAACCCGTCCAGGAATAAGACTTTCGTACATTTTTTTAGAACAGTTGCAGATAAGCTGGTGGGGACAGGGGAGTAACTATCCATAATCTTGCTGATCTTTTCAATTACTATGTTCATCGTTATCCCAACTGAGACAAGAGAAATTTGCGGACACTTATGCAAGTAGTTGCAATGCTCTTTCAACGTTCATGAATTTGGTAAAAGTGCTTAGAGTCAGAGATTAGACTCATTTGGGTTCGGTCGAGAAACGTAAGATAAAGAGACGTATAGTTTAATGTCGCATTGGAAAGGCAGACAGAAAGTCCTCATGAACGTTTATGAAGCATTGAAGAGAGTTGGGACCAATTTGCGGAAAGGGCCCTTTTACCCCGCAGAAATGGCAATTAGCAAGAGTTCGTTTCCTGCGGTTGATTTTCGCACTTACTGTTGTCAGATGTGAGCGAAGTTACGGCAATTAAGCAGATGTATTGCCAGAAACAGTGGGACCAACATTCCCAGTGGCGCTGCTGGTCGAAGAGATTGGCCCTGGGGCCTGCTTGTTAGAGACGGCTCCGGAAACATTTTGATCACCATGCCCAGTGCCGCTGGTGATGGAAGGGGCTGATGTTGTTGCCTGTTCCACGGGAGTGGATTAACGTGCCCTGTGGCACTGCTACTTGAGGGCAGAGTGGACATAGTTCCCACAGCAGGTGATGGTTCGACCTTCGCTGACTTAAAGGTACCGTTGTCAGACGCTGAAACCTTATCGGTGCTCTTAAGGATCAGCTTGACATAATTGAAATGGTAGTTGATCTTTCCTTTGAGTAAGTTCAGCCTTTTCATGGAGGCGTCATCTATCGCCAACACGAGGTGGAGGAGCTCAACTTCCTTCTTCCTCTGTATGACCTTCCATGTAATGAGCTGCAACTCAGCGTTCTGTGAAGCAATTGTCGCTAGAATTTTCGCTAAGAAAACCTCAAGACTGTGTGGAAAGAACCCTCGGACAATGCGTGGTTTCGGGAAGGACCCCACTTCCAACAGTCTACTTCTAGTTCTAATCCTCTTGAAGTTCGAGCGCATCCACTCGGCAGTAGAACTGCTTCCGCAGATAAAAGTTAGCCACCCCGATCTGAGATGCGGGCCTAAAAAGTGCGGCCACAGGCCACTGTTGCTCATCTCAATCGAGGTGTCTATAACAGCCTCTTGGAAAAGAGCCATCTGCTCATTTGAGAGGGGCTGGGTTGATATGTCAACCGGGACAACACCCAACCTGGCAGCACTAGCCACTTTTCTAAAAGTGGGAGCATCAGGTGTAGGTCCTGCCTTGACCATTTTGGCGGCCGAAGTCGGCGGGATCTGATCCTCCGATGTAACTTGTTAGTTTCGCGTTTAGCGGAAGGGGCGGTTTTGGCATAAGTGAGAGCACTATCTCTGTCTTTGCCTATGCGTAAAGCATATTAAAACCGCCTCCTTTCTATTGAGCTGAGTTTGACGAACCCACTCTTCTGATGCTGAATCTGTAGCCCGTCTAGCCTCTTCCCAATGGAAGAGCATCCGGATTTCTCCGAGACGACGCTACAGGCATCAATAAGAGTAGATGCGTCAGAATTTGAAGTGGCTGATTCCACTTCTATAGTTCTAGGGTTTTTGGAGCGTTCAAATGGGGTCCATATGGCATCGCCTTCTGAATTCCTGATATTGTTCGGCTGCTCAACAGCAGACCGAGAACTTGAGGCCGTTGTGATATTGGCCCACGAGAACACAATAGCTTCTGTAGATACAGCGGGTTGCTAATTAGCAGAACCTGAGGTTGATGCGATTTGAGATGCATCGGTCTTTGAGTTTTTTTGTATTTAAATTATTAATTTTGAACCCACGAGTCTCCGGGAAGGGAAGTCACCAATGACAGAGCCCAGTATACCACAGGAAGGCTGGTTTGAAATTGAAGGTCGCCAGGTATTCGGAGTTTGCATACTAACGACTAATCACCCTCTTAGCCATGCATCCCTCAGCGTACGCTGTTCCACCTTGGATAAGGGATTTGATAGTGGGATTTACTCCCCTCCTCCTCCTTGCTCACTTTAGCCGGCTTTTAACACTTTTAAGTAGGACGTACATAGCTACCTAATTGGAGCGAATATTCAGCGGTCCTTAGCAAGAGGTGTCAATACCTTGAAGCTCCCGAAAGCAAGTAGTTGAGATCGCATTCCGATCCACGAATTGGGAAATCTTTTCCCAAGCATTCGGGCTGTGCATGGTTATATTTTTCGAACGAATGAGGGAACATATACTTGGTTCCACATCTGAAAGGAGACAACCAGTACATCCTCAAAGAGTGAGTGTGTAGTGTGGGTTTTCGAATGGTTCCTATTTCTCTGAAAATTAAGCTTTGCACGACCGATGGAAGACACTCCTCCAGCGTCTTGGATGCTCAAACGTTCCTAGGTATAAACATTGACTCGGACAATCATCTTGTTGCAGCAAAGGTACGGATGTAATATCTAGTTATGTTGCGACCAGAACCACCACTGCAGTGGTGCCCTGTTCACATTGAAAGGCTGCAATCGCAACTGACCGCAAGAAGCCCCCTAGTATTATTTAGCAAGAGCAGTAGGACAGCAGGCCATCAGGAATGCCGCAACTGATGTGCTAGGTCTTACCACTCTAGTGAACTATGACTGGATTAAATATCCAGGTCATTTGAGAGACACCTCTGACTGCTTGAGTTCCTTTGGCTATCATAGCTCCTTCGTTTCACTGTGACAAAAGGTTAATAATCAACCTGTATTTCCTTAAATTTTCCTTTTCCCGAAATAATCATTAACCCGTTTCAGTTCCACTTCCACTTTGTAAACCACTAACTGTCAGAAGCTATGCCAAGTTAATGCATCATATGTAGATTAAACCTCGAACCCCATAAATGTGCAAACATCTAAACTAATATGTTTGCCTACAACATTACTCATTTCATTGCACACTTTTCTGAGTAACTACACACTTTAGGCACCACTTCATCAGACACCATCACACAAGACTCAGAATCACTTTTTTCCCTTTTATCTCCTCACATCTGACCTATTAAAGCTCAAGAGTGCAAATCTCTATCCGATGAATCCTCAATTGAATATACGCTTACAATTCGATGGGAAGACGCGCAATCTAAGAGCATTCAATCTTCGCAATTATCTCAATTTAACTCTTGCTACCGTCGTCGTCGGTCTTCGTCATCACCACTAGGTTAACTCAAAACGCCTCCCCAACCAGTATCTCAAATATCCGATGAAATCAAAATTGCTCTAGCCGACCATAGCAGAAATTTTTTTGCTCGTGCTCTATGTGTGAGTGGGCATCTTATAGAACTAAGCTATTTTTATAATGCGCCATCATCGGTTCGCAACCAAGAGCATGAGGAAGCCGCAAGAAAACCCCCTTAGCCATGCGGCTACTTATATAGCGCGACGTCGCTAGACAAAGACCGACACCGAACGAATAAAATGTGGTGCACATTTGTGGAACACGTCTCGCAAATATTTGCCAAGTGGAGCATCATCGAATTTTTTTTTTTCTTTTTATATCTCTTTTTGTCACTTCTTCTGATTCCATTCTATCCAGGAAGGCTGACAATTGTTAGGCAATTACCTTCAGCGAACAATCGGTGGGGTGCCCTTCAAGATACATTATTCTTGTATTACAATTTCCTCGAGATTCTTTCCATTGGAACATCACCTATCTCTAATTGTATCCGAGAGATACATTTTCATTTATAAAATGAGCTCGGTGCTCAACTGATCGGTGCAAGGGGGAGGCGTTGCCACTATCAATGCACTTAAGTGCATTATGTGTGAATAATAGAAAACAATATAAGATATTAAACCAGGGGAAAGCAATGGGAATAAAAATACAAAAAAAATAAAAAAAAAATAGTGTACTCGTATCTGTAATGTACGCACGAGACACGAATCTTTTGCAGTTTTTGCTGTTGCTGTTGCTGCTCTTTGTTGGTAAATTGACTGGTTGTGTGAGTGATGGTGGTTAGGTGAGTTTGCTAGACTTGTGCTGACTCAGATTCCATTTGTAGATTTATCTGAAGATATGCACATAACCATAGAGCACAAGTGTATCTGTGTAGTAGCGGTGAGATCCGAAACAGCTGGTATTTGATGGGTTTTCCGGCGTGAGAAGCTTTCGATGAATTTTAGTATATTATTGTTTATCCATTCGAGTGGGTAATATTCGCGAATGTCGAGGTGTTCCTTCAACAAAACGCGATACGCTTGAAGGTTTTTTTTTTTAAGTTTCTATCTGTTACACGACGAAGGAGTAGAAAATCGGGCTTAGTTAAGAGAAATTCACTTTTTCTTAATAGCTAAATAGACTAGATGAAAAACGAAACCCGAAACGCAAAAATGTACGTAGCTACCTATGATCGTTGTTGTTTTTGTTTTTTTTTTTTTTTTTGTGACTCATTTAGTGAAAGAATAATTCTTTGAAAATTTTGATTTTTGATAGTGAGAATCAAATATCTATAAGCACCTTATCTCGACCTTGAAAATCTATCTGTTATCATTCGAAAGCTTTGATGAACTCTATCTTCATGGGAAAGATACTATTCACAAGCTTTTAGATTAGATGTAATCTAATTCTAACAAATAAACAGCGGAATAGTGTTTTATGATTTTTGAAGTTGGAATTTTTATGGCATATGACTGGGCAGTGTTCACTACTCCTTATTTGAATTTTTCCCCTCAGCACGTGAGTTGAGGTTGCAACCAGGTCATAGTGTGTAAATGTAGCTCCGAAATTCGTTTTTTTTATTATTTTTGTACATATGTATGCGCGTTGTTCTAAATGGATAGTTGTTCGAGGAGTTATGTCCTAATATGTGAGCGCGTGCTACGCGCTGCAACGATGCTATTGCCTCGTGCAATTTGATGTGCTACGAGGCGCCACGATTCCATTGCACTTTTTTGTACTGTGGGGCAATTTTGTTTATTTGTTTTAAATTTATGTTTTAAGTGGATCCAGTAAATTTGCGAGGAAAATTTGTTTTTCTTTTTTTTTGCCATTTTTTGGTGCGAACTGTAAGTTTAAAATTAATTTAGAGTGCTGGTGTTTTAATTAATAAAAAAATAAAATATCGACTGCGCTTAAATTGGTGTACATATATCCGTAGGCAACATTAAATATCCGTCGTTGCTAACGCAGGAAAAAAGATGCAAATTGCCAATAGGCTCAAATTCGAATGGAAATGTCCTTAAGCATGAAGATTTTAGTAGAATTCAATTCAGTTAATTGGAGACAAGGTAAATAATTCAAATTGGCTGTGAAAGGGTTTTCATCGACTTTGAAGGCGCCTTTGCTAGCATGTATGTACATATAAACGAGCTTGAGGCGCTGTATACATTTCATACCATACCGGTTGTCCACATCCCATAATAGTGGAACTTATACATGTAAGACTGTTGTAAGAGAGGCTTACAGATCCGCGCACATACATTTGTATGTAAGTTCGTCTCCTTGGATGGATGCATCATGCCTGAGTACGTATTTTACAGCTCGAAAACGAGTACAAAGACATACAAGAGTAGAGCTTAAGTGCCCTAATACTATGTAGCGAGATATCGAACCAGGCCACCTTGTTGAGGCCCTTTTCGTCTCTCTTCCACCACTCATCTTAACCAGAACAGGCCTCCGGATTTAACCTAGAGCGTTCCATTCTGATTTCGATTCTAGCTAGCATTCTCTTTAAAGTTATCAGGCCGATCGTCTGGTTTTCCACTAAGTGATAGTGCAGGATTCGCCTCCTTTTACTGGCTTAAACCAGACATTGGCACAATGCACATCTTCGAGGCAGAGTCTGAAGGCTTCATCTTCCAGAGACCAATCTTCTTCATCTGATATCTGAAGTTAGTAACGCTAACGGGGATTGCTCTTGATAGGGCTTTTAACCTCACTCAACTAGCTAAGGTACAAGCATCTGCATACATTTGCATGAGTGGTGCACTGAGAACTACTCCCTCAGCGGCACTGGACATTTTGTTCCATCTGGTACCCTCAGATATTTTCGGCAAACAGACTGCTGCCGATGCGGACACCCGTCTGAAAGCCTCCTCTCAGTGGTCTCCTTATCATATTTGCCACTCCTCGATCCTTGATCTACTTAATTTCAAACACGAAAATACGAACTACACCTCCAAACAAGGTACTATTCAAAGGATTCTGCCTGATAAGCAATCCCTAGGTATGCAACAAGCTACATGTAAGCATCTACTAAAGCTACACGCTATTAGCAAGACCAACCTCAGATGGGAAAACGGCTCAACGTGTCACATTTCGAGACAGATCCGGCCTAGGGTAGATCACAAACGTAGTGCCGAGTTGGTCAAAGTAAATCGTTCACAGATCAGGTGCGTTATGCCAAAAGACTTGGCCTCTTCTCTAACGACTTCTGCAGGAGCTGTAGGGTCGAGGGGGAGGAGGAAAGCATCATTCACCTTCTATGTTATGTAGGCGTCATGTGCATCCATCGGCTTATCAAAAGCTCCGGTTGCTTTTGTTAGTGGCCTGAGTGGCTTAATGGATTGATACTCCGATGATAAGGCAAACTTAGATCTTCTGAGAAGACCTTTGCTTTAACTTTGATATCCATCATGGATCCATTCCTGAAGATGGTTATTCTTCCCATTATCTCTTTGGGGACTGATTCATCCTCACCTAGAGTTCTGTGATAAACCGAACTATTTTTACTCCAACTATGTGGACACCAATTTCTTCAAGCTTATCTAGGGGAGAGTACACAGCCTTGTTCCACTGATTGGGGGTGAAAGGGCAACACAATGTGAGCATCCTCTGCTCACAGTACACATGTTCAACACATTGCCTATCCAGTCTAGAATTAATGGGTTAACCAATTGTCTCTTCAGATCGAATTTTAGACACTCCAAGCATACTTTATCGGAGGCACCTTTAATACAGTGTACTCCCTTATAAGCGGACACTGACGGTTCCGAAAAATTTCTCCGCTTATGAGAGGTGTCCTTATGAGAGGTGTCCGTAAGGAGAGAGTACACTATATATGTATATGATAGTAGTTATTGTTACACCTTTCGTATTCGGCCCGTCTTCCGCAAAGGGTACAACTTTGTGTAGAGCTGTATCCGTGAACAGTCCTGCATTACGCGAAAGCATTTTCTTTTAAAATTGTCCACTGCAATCCTTTTCATTGCTTTTGAAAGAAATTATGTCAGGCTGACCGGCTTAATCGACTCTCGCGAAATCTTATCTCCCCAGTTTTGGAAGAAACACCAAGTTTGTTTCCCTCCATGTAACCAGTATGTACCCTGTTGATAGACAGGTAACGTATGTAAGAAATGTTCCCTTAAAGGGCTTTTAATTGATTTTGTATGTGCTTTGTCGACGTGCGCATGAGAGAGGTCCCTACACGGTTCGCTATTGCGTCTGGGGTAATAAGATTTGGAGAGGCTAATGGTGTGTTCCTGTCTCAAAATTTCCGAAACTGGCTCCAAGCCTTACAGCTGGAATATTTGAAGACATCCACTTCCGATTCTGCCACTTTTGTCAGCGATATCAGTTTCCACGGACTACTCAGGGATATTTAGGGTATATTCACTTGGTATGTATTATTTGGTAGGATAATACTAATTAATCCCTTATGATTCTTTTCTGTCGTTGGCACAAAACGTAGTATGGCGCTAACTTCTCTGTTGAAACTACTCGTAGTCAGCTGCCATGAAAATTTCATTGAAGCCTTGAGGTGGAGTTTATTAATGAGATTTGAATCCCAAATTTGACTTTGGGAAAGTTGGGAGTGTAGTTCTCGCAACTGGAAGAGGACGCTTAGCAGAATTGTACATCAAAGAGTTGAGGATTGGCTTTACCTTTTGTATAAAATACCAAATGCTTAATTCCTTAACGGGCTCCAGACCCATGAATAGTATAGCCTTCCATCCTCGCTGGTCCCAGGCACACTACTTTTAGTTGTCAAGCCATGCACTCTGGCATTCGGAATAGCTTGCTCCTTAAAGCGGAGGTTCGGTGTTTCAGGTCGTCGCGATCGTGGAAGCTGGGATACGAAAATCCTCTTGGCTCGAGAGTTGTTACTCATGTGCTCGATGTGGCTGACCCCATGTTTTCGACACATCTTGGCTTTTTCGAGGAGTTCGCCTTCATTCATGCATAGATCCCGGCGACCCCTTTAATTACAGAATAAACAAACATCGCGAAAATGTCAATCTATTTACTTAGAGGCAGTTTGGCAAGCTGGTAACTTTTTGACCAACTAATGCTTACAGTATTTAAATGACGTATTGGGGTAGATGGCCCAAATAACCTCATCTTATTGTACTCAGTAGTAGAGGGTCTAGTGCTGGATTTATTCATTTTCTTGTGTCTTTTTTGCAGTACATTCCCTTATTGCTTACGTCTATATAAGTAGCCAAAAACATGCTTGCTTATTGCGAGGCACTTGTCATTTCTCCTTTTCCAGGAGAATCCGTAGTCTCTTACTTGCTTGCACCATTAGCCGTGCAGGGTCATGCAATACGTTAATGCGACGGCATCCAGCATATCCATCTCATTAAGATATGATTGCTCTTTGATATCAAAAAGATTTGTTCCACAGATTGTCTAAATGCCTGGCTGATTTTATAAGTTCATCCACAGTCTCTATTAGCTTCTCGACTAGGTTGTCAAAATTGCTTGTAGGAGGGTCTGAAATATTTTACGACGAAGAGTATCAAGAAGTATGTATTTGGATCAATCGTTCTCTCTAAGGATTCCAAAGGCTTGTTAATTTGGAAGATTATCATCAAGACTATATTGAAAGTATCTATGCTTTCTATCTATCTATCTGAGCAAATTCAGTAGAATCTAATTCTAAATCACCCCTGTGAGTTGTTATAGGACATTCGCTCTACAATTTCTTGTCTGTTTTCGGTGACAAATGTTACTTAAGTTATGTAGTATTATCTTGAATAGCTTGACAGCGTAATATAATCCTGTTGTTAAAAAAAACCTGATCGCTAGCCGCAACCTTATCTACCTCCACGCACCGCTGTTTTGAACGTCCTACCTAATATGAATAAATGTCTACCTTTTTCCAATCAAATGAATAATGAGATAACACACGATTAGCGAAGACTCTAAATGTCGTCGAAATGTCACATCCTTTTAACGTCTCATACCATGCCGACGTTTATTATGCAAATATATCTCAAATTTATTACCTAACTTTTCCAAGAGTCCTCGTTTTAAAACCCCCCTTCGAAGCCACAAGCATTTTGAAGAAACAAAAATAAACTCACCTCTCCCCAGGAGACTTAATCTGTGGGCGTGGAAAGCATTTCCAATTCATTTACCAACACACAGCCAATGGACATCTCACCACGCATCGGTTGCTCTGAGTGTGAGGCACAAATTAACAGCTCTGAATCTAAAAATGCCATCAGAGTAGTGAAGGTTTAAAATACTATCTAATCCACCACATTCACTATATCCTTGGCTCTAAATGTAACTGTGAACTGATGTATTCCGGAGAAGGAATTTCAATCCGTTACACTTTGCTCACTTGAATGTCACACAGGTACCCCCCTACGTACAAAGCAATCGGAACAATCCAATGACTATTTACATCCTAAAGTGTGTGTCCTTCCCCCATCCCATGGGACTCGGCATTCGTTTCGCGTGGAACAAAAGATCACGATGACATCTTGTTTAGTTAGCAGAAAGCACAGGATGAATCCTTTAGATCCTGAAAAGGATTTTAGCAAAAGGCAGGTGATAAAGGGATAACACGTGACAGAATTAAATTTTCTCCACCGAACGTCACGATCCGCACTGCCGCCGACTCCCACTCGTGACACTCAAGGAGATAGTATTCCGTGGGGGGTGGTGGTTGACGCAGTGGGATGTTGGACATTCCCCCTCAAGCACTGAGTGACTGGCTCTATGGATGTGTATATAGGTTTCAAAATCTGCATTGCAGCACCATGGGGATAAACATATAGGCTGTGGGAGCACTTAAATCCAGAAAATACGGACTTACGTGCTAGAGACCAAATTTGAACTGATTCGATTAAAAGTAAACAACTGATTTAAATGCGAGAGTGAAATACATTTGATGTTTTGATGGCCTCCAACGATTGAATGTCAATGAAGTGCAGTTAAAGTGTTGAACGTGACGGGCTTTCTGAAAGGAGTTCGAGTTTGATTCCGTGCGCTCTTTTGAGAATATTCGTTCGGATTCTGGATTTGTTTGTTCCAGCGAATGTGGTGCGTTGTCGTTTGATCTGTGCTACGTTAGGTTTGTTTTGTTATCCTTTTGGGAGGCATTAACACGCTTGTTCACTGAATGGTAATGTACGATTATCGTACGTGTGCGCTAAAGTATAAATCAAATATTTTCTCTAAAAACAAATTTTTTTTGCCAATACAAACGTGCTTGGGAGTTCAGAAAATTATTTCTTCTCGAGGAAAAGTATTTTATAGGAATTTGCTTAGAAAACCAGGACACACCATTTGCTGTGGGTAGAAAAGAACTCACCTGCAATCTGACATTCGCACCAAATAAGTAATTCCTTTAAATAAACATGTTGAGCGATACTCATCCAAAAGTGGATTAGTAATGAAAATCGCAAAGGATGTGTTCTGCAATACTGTCACCCTCCCCATGGGTAGCCTATCACTACGCGAATTTGTTACAGACAACTGGAAACATTTGTATCGTCTATAAGTATCCTGGAGACTTATGCCATTTATGTAGGTTCAGAGAAATCTAACCCCTAATTGATACCCAAACTGGGCCGCAGATGTAATCTCTTGCAATTACATTGTGAGCTGAGACCCAAGACTAAGACTAGGTTAATTCAACCTTGGAGCTGAATTAAAAGAGTACTTCCATCCTCGATATTTTTAAAATGGTTACAGTATTAAGTGAGGCCTTGAGTGTAGCTTGACTGCCACCACTAACAAGGATACTTCGCCGTTCCACTTACTTTTCCCAATGTAGTTCACAGTCATTTGAAAAACATAAGTCTTCTCTCCAACTGGAGATGCATATTTGTCTAGTGCTGTCATAATCAATGAGGACTTGTGTACTTTCAACTCTCAGGTCTGATAGTGCATGATATATGTACATATGTATATGTCAATACATCAGGGATAGCAGATGCACTATCAGACCTGAAAGTTGACAGCTCACTTTGCGAATTGATTAATCTACTGCTCAATGGCCGGATTATCAACTCTAAGCTGGGTGGGACATCTAATGGAGGATCTGTTAGTAGAGGCACTCCGCAAGGAGGTGTTCAATCTCCGCTTCTGTGGAATTTGGTGGTCAATGAACTACTAATAATCATGGAAGGCGAGAGATACACGGCGATCGCTTATGCAGATGATGTTGCTTTGGCCGTCTCGGGAAGCACCTAAATACTCTGAAGGAACTCTTACAAAACGCTTTAAATAAGCTCACTAGATGGGCAGTTCGGTGTGGTCTGGGTGCAAAACCCCCACAAAACTGAACTAGTGTACTCTTCTCAAGGAAATACAAAATTCCGCTAGTCGACCCTCCCTCTCTTAATGGTACCAGCTTAACTTTCTCTGATAAAGCTAAATATTTGGATCTTATCCTGGATAGGAAGCTAAGTTGGAAACCTATTATTCAAGAAAGCGTAAAGAAAGCTAAAGCAGCCCTTTTCTCTTGCAAGAAAGCCATTAGGAGTAAATGGTGTTTACAACCTCGAATTACTCACTGGCTCTTCACCTCGATCATTAGACCAATACTCACAAAGGGGGTGTTAGTGTGGTGGACAGCATTAGAAAGAGCTTTAAATCGCGACTATCTAAGTAAGGTCCAACGTACAGCTTGTGTGTGCATAAGCCAGGCACTTCGTTTCGTACAACTCCTTCTGTAGCACTTCACATTACATGTGTTCCATCTGATACCCCTCGATATACTTAGCAAGCAAATGGCAGCGATTGCAGCCGTTCGCCCTGAAGTTACCCAACAGTGGTCAAGAAAAAAATTCCCCTCTATTCGGAATAAATTCAAAATCTCTGCCGATAACACGGACTGCACTATCCCACGTCTAAATTTTGAGAAGAACTTCCTAGTCACGATCCTCTTCAGATCACTCTGGGAGGACGATGCATTTTTAGAAGATGAATCAATTCACTTCTACACTGACGGATCAAAACCAAAGACGGAGTTGGCGCAGGTGTTTTCTCTGATAGGCTTAGTCTTAAGCTCTCTTTCCGTCTTCCAAATCATTGTAGCGTGTTCCAGGCGGAATTAATGGCGATCAGAGAAGCCCTAACTTGACTTAAGAGAAACGTGATATCGGTTAGACATATCCGCATCTTTTCTGACAGCCAGGCAGCAATCAAATCCGTGGAATCGACCTCTATAAATTCATTAGTAGCTCTTGACTGCCGTTCGTGTCTTGTGGAGATAGCTGAGCAGTTCAATATTCACCTGTATTGGGGGCCGGGGCACAGAGACATTCCAGGGAATTGTAAGGCCGATGAACTCGCCAGAATAGGAACAACTTTACCCATCTTGCCGGACAACGGCACCTTAGGTATTCCAATCGCTACTCGCAAACTTAAGCTTAAGCTGGATGCTATCGAGAGTGCAAATCTTAGGTAGACAAGTGGATCAACATGTCTAGCGACAAAACAGATTTGGCCAAAGCTGGATCTAAAACGCTCTAAGAATTTGATTTCTCTCAATCGATCGCATATGGGCACCACAATAGGTCCCATCACTGAACACTGTCTAATTGGCAAGCATGCTACAAGGCTAAACCTCTTTGCGAAAGACTTTTGTAGAAGCTGCATGGATGAAGAAGAGGAGGAAACTATTCCTCACCAGAAGGAAGCTTCCCAAGGAACCCTTACAACGATATAGGCGACCTGATGAATATTGATATTAAGAGCCTCCTTCGCTTCATAAGAAGCTCAAAATTGTTTAACAACTTTCTCCCATGATCCACTTGGTATCACAATGGACCTACCATTGTTCTAAGTGTGCTGGCGACTCCTAGCTGGCAGCCACTTTAACCTTACTTAACCTAACCTGGGTACTAATTTTTGAGCCATCTGTGAAAATTCGACTACAAATCCTTTTAGGTATAAACTCTGACGGAAGGCAATCATTCTAAGGCGCAAGAAAGTTGACTTAGAATTTTCACAGCAGTTGGAATTCCGTGTGTCATTGAATAGGAAGGATTTCTATAAAACCGAAGTTGTGGTTGCATGGTAAAGAAAATTCCAGGGTACAGTGTACCAAAGACTTTGACTCCGTTTAAGAAGTAAGATTGTTTTTCTGCTTATGACGTAAGTATCGTAGGAGAATCATGACGGAGTGTCATGAATCTAAAGCAGAGTCGAAAGTACCAAGACATAGCGCTCTTTCAAATTCGTTAAAAGAAGCAGTGATATACTTACATGAAAGGGGAAAGTTAAAAACAATTAACCTACTGGCTATAACCTTCTAAGAAACCTCACAATGAACCTTAAACTCAACGTCATCAGTATATGCAGAAGCGGTGATGATGAAAAGGCTTGTACAGGTCTCTGTCACTACAGATATTTATTACTTCCAGAACATACAAGCTCTATCTTATGTTCCACTAAGCAATCCTCCCAGGCTTCTGAGGACGTCACGACGGCTGCAAACTCTAATAACGAATGAGCAGTAACCAAGGAAACCGTGACAGCACAATCGGTCTACAAGAACGTCATTGTGATGAGGTCAAGTCTTTACTTCTTCTCGTGAACCTAGTAACGAAATAACAGCTTATTGCATTATCCTCGCACTAGCCTCTTACAACAGCCTACGCTTATTTATGCAACAACCTCTATGTCTAACTCAATATACCCTTTGGGATTGGGTACTCATATAATCAATAATAATTGTCGTTAAGACTCGTGATTGCTTTATCGGACACCTCGCACCGACTGTAATGTCTTTATATCTGACTCAGTATAGTAGCGGTTGTGTGGGCATGTTCCACTTAATTCGTTGGTGGGTACCATTTACCGCAGGAATAATGCCACACCACCACAGAAGCGCCCTTTCATATATATTTTTCGAATATTTTCGCAACCACAATTGATCAACGTGTATCACACCACAAAACTTCTGAAAGAGAAAAGGACCAAACCAGCCTTAAATAATTGATTACAATTGAGAGATACAATTGAACCAGCACCAGCAAAAAAAAAATTAAATACAAAAACTAAAGAGATACGAGTATCACATACCACCGCCACAATTATTTTTTGCACAGAGAGTACAATTAGAGATAAAGCGTTTGCGAAATTTATTCGTTATCAATTATCATCACAGTGGATGGAGTGACAGAAGCTAACTGAAGCGCCCTGTCCAATTCCATTCGATCTCATCCAGTCACCTGAAAAGTGGCTTAATTGTGTTTTTTTTATTCGGATATTATACCAACGGGATTAAACGAGTATCTGCGATTATTGCTATTGCACGGTGAATTTGATTATATTGTAGATACAATATTTATCTCTAGTGCCAATGGCATACTGAATTTATCAACCGCTATAAATTTGTTTCTCATGGATAGAATGGATCTGCAAAATGATTAGAAATGGAATAAATCAATTGGTCTGGGTAAAGTGAGTTTTCTGCTAAGTGTAACTTGTATTTATCAAAAGCAAAGGCTAATTCTGGGATCTTTTATGCCAGCTTATAATTAGGTTATTCCAAAATAAATCATTTTATTGACACTCAGAAAGTACTTTATATAAGGGTCCCGGCTGTGTCGTACGAAATTTTGTGTTACATGCGATTTGTGGCAATGAAAGTGACATTAATACAAATTTTCTACTTAACACTGTCTGAACTAAATTTTATGCAACAAAATGACATTAACTTATTCTTATTTTTTTAAAGCTTTTGTTTGTAATACTCGAGAGATAAAATATAGAAACGAAAGTAAGGAAATGTAGTAAAAAATGGGTGCTTTAGTTACTGTAAAGCCGAGGTTTTTGCAATTGAGCTATGTGCCAGGGAGTGCATCAGACGCAACCTCCGTAGGAAACAAATTGTCATCTTTTCCGACAGCGAGGCAACGATAAAGCTCTGAACTCCATTCGTTTTGAATCCAAGTTTATCTGGAACTGCCTGCATGCCCTAAAGCAACTCGGTGCTTGCAATCAAATTACCATTCATTTTGTTCCAGGATATGAGAGTATAGGCAATGAAATTGCTGATGAGCTAGTCAGACTAGGATCGCAATCTACATTCATTGGACCATCTCCCTTTTGCGGCTTATCCACCAGCTACATAAAGACGCTTAACTCATGGGATCAACAAGAGAGAATCTCAAAACTCGACAACCGAGGTACGCCAGGCTAAGATATTTATCAATGCTACCAATAGCAAGAGAAGTCAGGAGTTCAGTTCCCCAAACAAAGTCAATCAGTCACCCGCAAAAGCGATCCTAAGGCTCCTCCACACAACAACATTTCTGGAACATCTCTGGAAAAACCAATCACCATCTGTGTTGAGCCATTAATGCGTTACAGTCAACGTCGGTAGGGTCCAAGCTCGTACAAATGTGCATTAAAAGACTGGGTGATATCTCAGTGGCCAACAAGTTGAATCTCTGTTGGGTACCGGTCCAAATGAATGTACCAGGTAACATAAAGGCGGATGAACTAGTCAGCGTAGGGTCACATTTAAGCGCCTCGCATAGTCTTCTCGAGACTAGCACACCACTTCGCACCTTGAACGGAAAGATAGACATTGAGTCCAACGAGGACGGTAACAGGCGTTGGTATCGATTATTTACATGTGCCATAGCCAAATCGTTATGGCCAGTCTATGACAAAAACAGATCCGCAGATCTTATGAAACCCCACAACGACTTCTGTATGAACTGCAGGGACGAAGAGGAAATTCAATCCGTTAGCCACTTGCTATGCGATTGTCGAGCCCTAGCCACCAAAAGAAAAACACTCTTGGGAGCTATTTCCCCGTGGAGCTGGATGATCCAAGAAACATAGAGCTGAACAAATTCCTTAAATTCCTGCACATATCTGGGTGGTTCAATTCCTCCGTCGATTATGAAATTTAGGTCCGCTAGGGTTTACTAATGTGCACAGTGGACTCAATGTTAGTTTAAGTGAGCAGTTGACAGTCTACTGTCTATCTTTGAACGAATCGTTAAAGGATTTGTTCCATTCGGATGAAGTCCACATTGTGATGTATTAGCAGTTGCTCATTGAGTTGCCTTCTAAATATGGAAGCAAGTGCATACGCTTTATTTCTCCATCATCTGCTATCTTATGGTCAAACGTAACCACAATCGGGAGGTGGTCAGAATGTTAGATGAGTAGAACATGAAACAGCGTTTATTTCTCTCTTATTGAACTACAGTCAATGACCGATATCCCTTGACGTTAATATATTCAAATAAAATTCCATTGGGTTCCCAAGATTGCTTTTAATTACCTAAGACTTACAATTTCGATAAACATTTGGACACATGTGGACAATTCAATTGAAACTACTTACTACATCTCAATACCACAACTCTATTAAATTGCTTTTCCTCGGGTCATGACCTTAACTCACTGTGACACATTTAATTAAAACATGAAAGTCCTTTGTCATGCATTTCTACATAGCTCAGATCCCATGCAAATGTGTAAGAAACTCCCTCCTTGAAGCCATCTAAAAAGCATCAACGGGAAAAATAGTTCTGCACAATTTTTCCAAACTTCGAATCCTCAATAGCCCGGTAAAGTGAAAAGGTCCGATTGTACGAACAAATTAAAGTATCCTTTCATCCCAACTAAGTCCATCATTTGCCACCACAAAAATGCAGTGCGCATCGTTGCATTGAACTTTCGGTCAAAAGTTCTACTGCACTACCCGATCGACTGGATGGGGAAAAAAAATTAATTCTACCGAAATGTTGAAGATGCATCTCTAATAGGAAAAAAAAAAAAAAAAAAACGAATCGAAATTTATTCCGAACCAACTGTTAAAAAGGACATTCTTCTTGGAACAAGTGAGCAATAGGTAGAATAATAATGAAAAAAAAAGAGAACAGAATCAATTTGTTTGCCCGAGGATATTATTCTCGTATATGATGCTCATTGTTCGCAGTCGTATAATGCATGTGTACATACATATGTACCTACATACACGCTTGAGCATTCAGCACCTACACTTGAAATTTTACTTTTATGTTCATTCATCGATTGATCCGCTTTTTTCGAGTCTAATTGGACGAACAGTTGAATTTGTGTTCTTCACTCAGCAAAGTTCGTAAAGTGTGTACATTCGAGTGGTTCTTTTTTTTGTGACCGCATTCGATGGCAGAGCAAGCGGACCGCACAACTCTATGTATGGTGAAATGTGAGAGCTTGTTTAATTGATTTGAATGAACTATCTGTGTGTTGTAGGTGATGAAAATGAGGTTGATTGGGTTGGAAGAAGACCGCACAACGGGCGCCTGTATTGTGATGTAAAAATGTGAAACAAGTTTTGAATTGCAGGATAAACCTCACCAAATAAATATTACGTTCTCGTATTTCTTCATCCCTCAGTCAATATACTCTTATTTTGCTTTTAATGAAAAGACTTGGTATTAGACTTTCTTTTGCATTGATCCTGACTTATCATTACACTGTGTTGCTTGAAAACTTGTTACTTTCAAGGTCACGGAGTTCTTTCCCTACACCAGCTAGGTTTTCTGTGATTAAGACCTAAGTCTCCTAAAACTCCTTTTTTTCCCGAAAAACAAAGTTTTTTCATGGTCCCATCTCTCGCGGAATACTATCCACAAGGAACAAGAAGACTTAACCTGCCAATTACAGAGGTATCCGCCTCCTCAACATCGCGTACAGAATCTTATCTACTGTATTGTGTGAACGTCTGAAACCCTTCGTCAACAACTTGATAGATTCCTTATCAGCGTGGATTCAGAAAGTCCGTCAAATTTTTACACTTTTATTTATAGTTTTGGCATCCCTACAAAATTCATCCGTCTGTGCAGGAATATGATCGAACGCTTGCTGCTCCCTTAATGTTGGTAACAACCTCACCGAGACCTTGGACGTCAAAAAAATATCTAAATAAGGTGATTGTACGAAGCTCACAAGCCAATATCGTTAGCACTATCTCTCAGAAATCTGTTCAACTACTAGCATACACTGACGATATTAACATAATTGTCAGAACACTGGGGCTGCTACTGGTATATTCTCTAGAATTGAAGTGGAAGCTGCTAAAATGGGTTCAAATTATGCCAAATTATGGCAAAATCAAGTACATGCTGTCAACAAGAAGGGACAGAACGTCACAGTCGACAGCTATAACTGTAGGTAGTAAGGAACTTTGCCTTCTTTTGCTCTGCTATAAAAAACGAACAATGACTCTTGTCAATCGCTGTTTCTTTGAGCCAGTAAAGGAATTCTGTACTGAAACCCTATCCCCAACAACTAAGGACATTCCACCTTTATGGCGCTGAATGGTGGAATCTGTCAAAAGCGGATGAAGATATCTTCGATAGTACCAAAATTTTTCGTAAGATATTCAGTGCCGTTTGCTTTGACAGGCTTTGGAAAAGAAAATTTAAAGACGAACTAAATAAGCTGTACAGCCACATTGACTTATGTAGTTAAAAAACTGCTCATCAGTCGTATGGACAACGCAGTAGAGAAAAACCTCGTCTTGGGTATAGCGCTGAAGTTGGTCGGACCCACAACCATCTTGGAGTTCGCAAGTAAGGCAGTAAGCTAAGAACCGAGCTAATGGGAGAGGCTTGTTGGTAGTGGCCTAAATTCACTCAGAACTACAGTGCCTCCTAAGTAAGTAAGTACCTCTCGCGCATATCCGACAAACGTCCGAAAGTAATAAAACAAGTCTTTCGGGTCTAAACGGTAGGTCATACTGAGGCAAAATCAATTCGCTAGAGGTTTCAATATGCAATATGCAGTTGCATACGTACAGGGTATAACTGACCAAAGAATTCAGATAAAGACACCATTTAAAGCGAAGGAGAGTTGTTAACTGGTTGATGGCCTATTAGCTAGTGAACTCAAGGCCTACGTAAATAAGTAGAATTGTCGAATTCGGGGCACAGAGCTACCGCGTGTGATTCAAGAGAAGCCAATGCATCCACCATGCGTAACTATGTGGTACAGTTTTTGAGCTAGAGGCTCAAATGAAATGATTTGTGTTACAGCACGATAAGAAATGATTTCTTCTGGCCAGAATTGATTAATTTTCATCTTAAAGACATGAAGTTGAAACGCGTATACCGGTAACCACAAACTATTCCTGAGCATAAGGCAACTTACTATCGAGCCAAAATGATGCAAAAAGCATCATCAAAAGCACAGAGTTTGCCTGCAGAGCCGTGGGACGCATTTGTCTCACGTTTTATTTTATACTTAATCACGATGTTTGTACTTTACAACGGAAATATTTTAACTTTTTTTTAAGATTAAATGAGCTTAATTTAAAAATAAATCTTGAGGTCTTACTGGGTCACCCGTTATGCAAGAGTGCGCACATTTGAGGACTAGACAATGGACTAATAAGGCTATTACCAAGCTATCAAGGCTACGTACGATGGGTCCAAATGCCATGTTTTGCATAGAGAAAGGCGGTCTGACGAATTCGAAGTTCAAAGTGGTGTTCGACAAGGTTGCAGTCTTTCACCAATATTGTTAAGCGATGAATGGTGTAACCGAACTGGATATAGCCAGCCGAATTGGGAAAGCAAAGACTGCATTCGGAATGTTGTCCAAAATTTGGCGAAGCAATGCAATCTGCCTTAACACCACGCTGCAACTATTCCCTTCCAATGTTGAGTCCGTGGTGCTATATCGATGTGGTACTTGTATATTGACTACTTTTATCACGAGAATGTTGCAAACGTGCCTGTGTAACATTTTCTGGCCAAACCGTATCTCAAACGAACGCCTTTATCACGGTCCAGGAACCAATAGGCACAACCATATAACGACGGAAGTGGAGTGGATTGGTCACATTTTCTGAAAAGTCGACATATGTTTAGCTAACCACGTGATCCAATGGAGCCCGCTAACTCAGAATGCTAGAATAAGCGGCGGTCCAAGAACCCCATGGCGCAGAACAGTCGAGAAGGAACCACGGCAACTGAGGAAGACTTGGGCGGAGCTGAGGCACATTGCCAGAAATCCCACACGATGATGCGTAGGCATTGTAGAGGCCCTCGGACCCACAAGGGGATACAAGACATAAGAAGTAAGTAAGTAATGGACCAAAAAAGTTGTTCTCGACTGACTAGAGACCCGAAGCTATCTGGTTCCTGTAGAGATAAATTCTGATGGACAGGCGCATAGCAAGGCCGTAGGTTAAAACTATCTTTCTAGTGGTCTAGTTACAAAATTTGGTTCTATATAATCTTAATATTTTTTGCTGTTTGAACGCGAAGAGTGTTCGATAAAGCTACCGCACAAACCTGATGCCTCTTTTATGCATCAAGCACAGGGTTAAAGGACAATTAATAAAAACATGATTTTTAAAAGTTTTTTATGCACGGCATCGTGCTCGATATGATTTTATGTCACTAGCACTTTTTTTTTCTTTTATATTTCCAGGTAAGTGAATCACTATGACGTCAAATTTTGAACAGGTATCTGTAAATCCTTTTTCATGTATATATATATTTTTTAAATTTATTTTGAGTCAACTCAACTTTTTCTTCACTCCTTCCGTTCACCTTTAATTTTTTTTTTTCAATGGGCCTGTGATCCAGAATCCAGAAAGTCCAAGAATTCAAAAATCTAAAATTCCAAAAAACCGAATCACTGTAATCCAAAATTTTATAGAACCGCTTCAGGTTAATAAAATTATTGAATAATTAACCACAATGCAGTGATGTTGCAGAGAAACCTGATCTCTTTACACTGTTCACAAGCTTTTCTATTTAAGCCCATCGTGATTCCTAGGGAACCATTAGCCTATTCATTATTCACAGCACAGCTACTCCCTGCGGAACTATACTTTCATATACTCAGTGGAAACTCCATACCTCCTGTAGGTTTTTTTAATGGAAAATGGCTTAGCGTTTGATTTTGACTTTACTATAGGGCTACAGATCAAGTTGAACTCGAGTCTTACCCAACGAACCTCGCCATTCTATAGTGGAGCACTCACACTGTCATTCAAGCGAGCATGTCCACTCTACCTGTACCCAACTATCACCATCCATGAGCCATTCGCTCAACGGATCGATCCAAATTTGTATACTTTGTCTGACAAAGCATGCCTCTAGATTAGGTTAAGTAGATGGGTGCCTTGTGGCATAAGAGTCACTGCTCACTTATACCAAGTAGGTCCATTGTGCCCAATCATTTAACCCTGGAAACATTGTGAATCCGCTGTTATAACCACCCCGATAATGATGTGAATCTCAGGTCCGTCAGCTCTACATTACCTAAGTCCTCCAATTCCGAAAAGAAGTAACTTCCGAGAGTCCCCATTCTTATGACGGATAGGGCAGGACAATCACACAGCAGATGACGAACAGATTCAATTTCTTCTTCGTCCCATGCATGCCTCTGGAATGATGATTCTAAGTCTGGGTGCGAAAATTGTCCGTAATTCAAAAACAGCGCCAAAAAGCAAAAGTCAACGTCATCAACTTCGCAGAAGAACTGGACTGGAAGTGTCCGTTTGGGAGTGACTCCTGCAAAATTGACTTTGAATTCCTTCAGTGTGGAGATGGTGGCAAATACCATGCTTATTACCATCTCCAAGGAACGAGGAATAAAAGGCCGGATAGCAACTCATACTGGTACACAAATTGGATGATAATCAGCTAAATTGAGATCTCAGTTTTTTCGCTTTCTCCGATTGGGAAACTAACTCCTGCATAACAAACTGATTTCCAATTGCATTTACAACAATCGAGATTCCTTTTTCTGTGCAAGTGCAAGTCTTCTGCATGACCACCTCTCAATATTGCGAAAATCTCTGCCACCCACATGAGAGGTGCATGTGTACATGTACGACTACGTTACGTACCAACCAAAAGTCATGTGCATATTTCGATACGAAGCAAATACCTTACCTGATACTTTCAGCTAGAACTGATTATTTCGACATGTTACACTAGGATTAGAATGCCCTGCACATACGAGTACTCGTAAAAAAAAAACAAAACCCGAGCATTGATATTTTCATGCTCTGGACAGCTCAGAAAATTTCTCTATCAAACCATTCAATGGATGACACCCTCCATGTTGCTTAAACTGACACTGGATGCGATGCGAAACAAAAACAAAGTGAATTGGTTCCTATAAAATTCCTGCACCTTACAGATTAGACATACACACATTCTATAACAGAGCATTCCAGAAGATACAATAAAAGAAAAAAACTTGGTAGGTATCTGTTGAGGAAATCCCTTGGCAAGGATGCGATAGCTTCCGCTATACAGATGTCAAAAACTTGTTTCGAAAACCAGCCTTTCACTTGGAATTATTTTTGTTCTATTTTTTTCCCCCCTGTATTTGTTCGTTCTTCTCCTGATTTTTTTTCCAATCATCGATGTTCACAAGAATGACAACTGGTGAATGAGGGAGAGAGGCAGACCAAAAAAAAAAATGGTATTTCCAAAAGCATTCATTTTTCCTGTTTCCAATTTCCTCCCAATACGATGATGCCTACGATGTCATTGGAAATAAAACACACGGTACTGTAACGAATGTGCATACGGATGCTTGGTTAGAACGATTCGAATGCGATTATATTGCGATGACACAACACCGCCTAAGGATGATGTGTTGTGCTCTGTTTGCCATTACAGTTGCGAAGGATATTTTTGCCGCTATTTGAGCGTTTGAAACCTTAGGCGGATTATATTACGTGAATTCGCAACTGCAAATTCCGATTTTCGTTGGTATGGACGCGATGCCTTGATTTAGCATGGTGAGTCCTTCCGAGGGGATGGTTTTTCGAATAGGTTTTGAAATATTAGTATTTAAGGATGAATGCATCCATTCGTTCACTAAAGGATTTTGTTCGGTTTATATGATAAGCAAAGGTCTCAGGTACTAAGCGTTTCGTAAGCTCTAATTCAGCTTAATTTGTCGACCTTTTTGAAAATGAAATGTCATCTCAAAATAACAGGAAATATACAAACAATTTAAGCGGATACTGCAAATTTGTACGAAGTGAGTGAAGGTAACTGCCTGGTTGCCTGTCCAAGGCAAACAACCTGCAATAAACTCTTTTAGCAATATGCAGAGACTCGCGGCCTCGGTGATCACTGAAACCACTCTACTACATCACTCCAACAGTAGCAGTGCATACACTCCTACCTTTACATATGTACATATGTACAGAAAATAAGCTTTAGAAAGTGTACTTGGCATGAGAGTATCCGGCCAGTGGATGGGTTGGGTTTAAGACATAATGAACTTGTACTTATGGTAGAGACAAACTACTGCCGTTCGGACAGCAAGAACGTGCAACGTTGCATTCACCAGAACTCTGAAACGGCAATGAGGTCAACTGTAAACCGTCAAATAAGCGACTAATTCGCGGTGTGGTTCATAAAACTCTCCGATATGAGAAGTGGCCAGCGTACATACATAGCTATGTCCTTAATAAGTTGAAACACCTGGCAGATCTAGGCCTACTTTTGTACGTTTTTTTTTCCAAGAAAAACATATCAACCAGATATACATATGTGTGTAAAGCCTTCAGATATGCTCTTTATGATGACCACTAAGTTTCCTGACAGTGCGATGGTCCTTGGTAGGGAGTAGTGAACGTCATGTTATTTTTAACATTTTTTCCCACAACGTCTTAGAGTGAATGTTGCCGGATA
This sequence comes from Blera fallax, assembly GCA_946965025.1. Classification (NCBI taxonomy): domain Eukaryota; kingdom Metazoa; phylum Arthropoda; class Insecta; order Diptera; family Syrphidae; genus Blera; species Blera fallax. The sequence goes on from OX337245.1 coordinate 45,905,557, forward strand.
CATCAAGGTGCTAGAGCCAGTTGCAAGGCTTTTGATAGATAGTGTTAGTGAAGGAAGACAATACTTATTCCAGCAGGAATATTTGGTAGTTCACAAGGCCTGAACGACATCAAATTAATGGACAGGTACCCGACCTTTTTTTTCGTGTAAGAAAAGATTCCACTGGAGCACTCAGGTGCAACTCGTCCATTGTACTACCAGGAAGTACATACACTTCAGCTTAATAAACAGTGACATGCACACCTAATGAGTGGAGAAGTCTAGTATTGTCGGTCTCCACGAAGACACCAGTGCCGGACCTTTGACCGGTTTCGGAGTCATCCGTGAAAATTCGACTAAGGCCCAGTCCCGGTTCAAACTCTGGCCGAATGGAATTCTGAACGCAAGGAAAGTCGACTCTAAATTTGCACAGCAGCCGAAGTTTCGGTGTCATTGCATCAGACGGCATATCTATGGAACCAGGGTCGAAGGATAAGTGTCGCTCTCCAACAATGCGAATGACCTCATCTGAGGCGATAAATATTTTTTGATAGTACAACCCATGATATACGTATCAAGGGAGGTAAATAAATCAGAGCGTCTAGAGTAGAGCCAGGCGTGCTCGGAAAAGCCGAGACAGACCGTTCTTTGAAGTTTAGTACGGAAGACATACTAAACATAATTACCCGAGAACCCTCTCTACAAAACAACCGACGCATAAGCTAGTAAAGGTCTTATCATAGCCGTATAGATCCATAGAACGTTTTTCCGTGATAGGCCCCATATCTTGTCAAAAGCTTGCCAGAAGACAAAAAAGGTTTGGACGTCTTCCAAAGGAGTTTCTTATCTAGGATCACTCCTAGATATTTAACCTCATCATATCCAGTAGTGATGCCTTTTAGCACTGACTGAAACAGACCGTTCACATTCCTACTTTTCATTAAGAGAACAACCTTTGTTTTTAGTGGGTTGACTAAAAGTCCACTCCTAGGGCACCATTCATTGATCACATCTAGAGCTGCCCCGTTAGCACAGACAGGCTTCGGGCATGGCCCTACAGAAAGTATAGCATCATCATACGCGTTTTCCTGGGCGTAGACACCTGCACTTAGTCTATTGGTTTACTTTATGCAGTGTGTTCTGGACATCGAAGTTCACAGTGAGCTGCCGTGAATCGCTTAATGAGCTTGTAAAAAAGTACTTTGTTTCACAGGCTTCTCAGGCAACACATACTACTTACTGACTTAAAGGGCTCCGACCCTTGCAGAGTCTCTGTCTGAGACACGGCTGCCTTCCATCCTCTGCGGTCCCGGGCACGTTGCTTCCAGTTGTGAAGACCAAGTTTTCTGGCATCCGCGACAGCTTTGTCTTTATACAGGAGGTTCGGTCTTCTTCGCCGTCTCGAACCTGGGTGCTGTGATTCGAAGATCGTCTTTGCTGGAGCATTGTTGTCCATTCGCTTGATGTGGCCGAGCTACATTCACATCCTGGTACAGCTCATAGAGTTCGCGGTTGTGACTTCTCCTCCCATTCGCCCTTCTCGCTTATGGGACCTAATATCCGCCGAAGTATTTTTCTCGAAGGTGCCCAATATTTGCTCTGCTTTCTTACTTAACGTCCAGCACTCGGCATCATATAGCAGAATTGGTAAGATGAGCGTTCTACAGAGCATTAATTTGGTCCGTCGAGTTAGGAGTTTTGAACCCAGTTGTTTTGCCAAACCAAGGTAGCAGCGGTTTGCTAGGGTTCTTCTTCGACGGATCTCCACAAAGGTGTCACTTGTGGGATTTATATTTGTTCCGAGGTAGGTGAAGTCCTTAACTACCTCGAAGTTGTAGTTATCAACAATGACGTTTTGTCCAAGGTTTCGGGCAGATAATTTTTTGTTTGTTGATTGTCGTCCTCATTCGCTTCAAGACCAATTCGTTTCGCCTGCTCCTCAATAGCCGTAAACGCCTCTACGATGGCTTCCCGGGATCTTTCGATGATGTCAAGATCGTCTGCGTTGGATAGACTTGTGAAATAGAGTGCCTTCCATGTTAACACCTGCTCTGCGCACTATCTGCTCCAACACGATATTGAAGACGGCACATGGCAGCACATCTTCTTGCCGAAATCCGGTGCAAGTTCGGAAGAGATCAGAAGAGCTGTTTCTAAGTTGCACAGAGCATTGCGTGTTTTCCAGTTACGCGACACATCTGGATAAGTTTTGACGGTATCCCGAATTGGGCCATCGCCTGGTAGAGTTCGAGACGATGAATGCTGTCATATGCGGCCTTAAACTCGATGAGTAGGTGGTGAGTTTCGACTTGAAATTCGTTGGTCTTTCCAGGATTTGTGTGTGAAAATTTGGTCTATTGTCGATCTGCCGGGCCGGAAGCTACACTGGATAAGTTTTGACGGTATCCCGAATTGGGCCATCGCCTGGTAGAATTCGAGACGATGCTTGCTGTCATATGCGGCCTCAAACTCGATTAATAGGTGGTGAGTTTGGACTTGAAATTCGTTGGTGTTTTCAGGATTTATCGTAGTGCGAAAATTTGGTCTATTGTCGATCTGCCGGGCCAGAAGCCACACTGGTACGTACCGATTAGTATGTCGCAGAAAGGTTTTAGACATTCACACAGTACGTTGGATAAGATCTTGTATGGCAAGATCGATAGTTCGATAAATTACCCAGAGAAAGCAGAAGCTGGACTCTGTTTTCAACGAGCTCTTTGAGTCGATTGCTGTAGCCAAGGTATATTTTGATCTAGAGTACGTTAACTCCAAGGCTGGTATGAAAGAGCGTACTTCCTTGCAACTCTATAGAAATCCTAACAGGTCCCTGTATACTGGGCTGGAGTGACACAAATGTTTTTTTTTCTTTCATCCAGCTTTTCTTACACTTGAACTTTTAACTTTGTGATCGCATTTCCTCACATCACTCAAGGAATTCAGAAATATCAATATGGAAGGAATTATGGGTCAAAATCATTGAAACTTTTTAGTTTTTTTCCCATACCACAGCATAATAGAACAGAGGGTTGCGCCATACCTTATCTAAACCTACCTGAAGGTCCTTTAAAGAATTGTTACCCTTTGACTAGATTTAAAAAAAAAAACACATCTTCAGCGGACTGTTTAACACCAGTATTAGACGCCACTGTCACGTTCATATGTATGTATGTCCATCATAAGGTAGAGGTCATTAGCATGTCATATATGTATGTAATTGGAGTCTCATAATGCCTGCTTTTTAGAACCCATATCTTTTAAACGAATGAGCACTTATTTTTAATGACATGTAGTGCCAATGGGTAGGACTCAGTTACGAACTTACTCAAGTCCTTTCTCGCTCCAAACAAGCCTACTCTTATTGCAAGTATTTCCATTTAACTTCAATAGAAAGCCAATTGTATTAAAAATGAGGCAAAGGCAATGCTGACTTCCCTAAAATAAAACACAACACGCCCCCTCACTCCTGTTCACACAGCACATACATAATTATCTTTCCGCAGTTGAAAGTTGATGAGATTCAATTGAAATTATCTTAGCATATCGTACTGTAAAATCACCCTAAGAGTTCTAAACTTACACCCCACAAATCTATGGTTTTCCCCATTATTACATCTCTATTGCAGGGTTGCTGTAAACGAGGGGTGTGTTCCTTGAATGTCAACCGTACCAACAATGTCTCATTTAAATTCCATTCAACCACTTTGGTTAATGTGAAGTTAGCATTTATAGTTCATACAGATACTCGTAGCTACTGTCTGATTAGCTTAATTATTTCGTTATAATTTACGTCCTTTCTTTCATTCAAGGATTCTGGTTATCCTTCGAGAGGGGTGGATAATTGGGATGAATTTAGGATCAACCACCATTCTGAACAAATCTGAATTGAGGCTTACCATTGATCACAAAACCCTTCAAATGATTTTAAAATAATAACCATTATGCCTCAATTCCCTTAAATTTTTTGCTTTTATCAAGGATACTGGAGTCGCATAATGCAAAAAAAAAATGAGGCTACAGCATCTCGCGTATTATTCAGTTGTTTCGCATCTCCTTTGAATTCGTTGTTTAATCCTCACTTAAGTGATCGAATTGAGTTTATGCCGAGTCCTCGCCGACGACGGTAAGGTTCGAGGATAGTTATTATATTCGTGCCTTACCGGTATTTTATTTTTCAAGTTATCATTAATTTCTGTATTTGAGTACTGGTCCAGGCAAATTAGCATAATTATGAGTGAGGAAGTCGTGCTAAATTATGTTCTGAAGGACGAAGTGTCTCAATAGACCGCCCCAGCTTACAATTTTAGCCTACAGCTTTACAAATTTATGCAGTTACTGGAACCACCACGAGGAGGTAAATCAGGCACTTTATTCATGCGATACTGACCCAAACTATATTTTGGGAAGTCAGTGGGTTCTCGACCAATTGCAACTGAAATCCCAAGAAATATCTCTGAAGTACTACGGGCACGCCCAGGGGATTTATCCCCAGCCCAACACGCTTATACTAAGGGGAAAAGCGTTGAGACAGCACTCTACAATGTCGTCAGTACAATAGAAAAGTCACTCTTGTCATGGAGAGGGCCTTCAACAATGTCAATACTGAAGCGGTCAGGAGAACATTAAGTAAGCTGAACATCGATAACATCCTGCTAGGTTGGAGGAACAATTTTAGAAGCGTTTGCCTCCAGAGCCACCCTTCAAGGCGGGGTTATCGTCTTGAACGAGGCCGTACAGCAGCTCGAAAAATTCGGCGTCAAAATCATCGCGTATGCCGACGATGTGGTGCTGGTGGCAACTGGGAAGTTCCTTCCCAATCTAAGTGAGTAAATCGACGGGGCCCTTAAGACCCTTGATAAATGGAGTAGGAATTGCGGTCTCAATGTCAACCCCCAGAAGACGGAAATGGTATCCTCAGTTCGATACACCATCTGTTGGAGAATTCTTGGGAAGACCTGGGGACCTTCACCAAGAATAATACTCTGGATGTACACAGCTATTATAGGAGCCATACTGACTTATGGTTGTTTCGTATGGTGGCCAGCGCTAAGAAAGCACCTATGTATCAAATGGCGCTCACCAAAGTTCAAATACTAGCGTGCATTGGTATCATCAGTGCAATGAGAACAGCTCCAACTGCAAGCCTTGAGGCTATTCTCAACCTACCTCCGCTAGATGTCTTTACAAAAACATCAGCAGCCATTAGTGCCCCGAGAATCAGTCAGTCAGCGAACTGGAAGTCAAATGCAGCAGGGCATTCGACCATCCTTCAAGAATTTTTCGGCTATGTACCCACAACGGACTACATCACGCCATACTTGGACCTTGAAATGCCTTTCACTGCAGCCTACCCTAGAAGAGAAGAATGGAAAAGTGGACATATAGCTAATACCAGATCCATGGACACCCGTGTAGGATCCGGCATCTTCTCTGAATCGCTAGGGATATCGAGATCCATTAAACTATCAGACCACAGCAGTGTTTTCCAAGCGGAGGTCTTGGAAGTGAAAGCAGCCGCCCGTGAGTCTGCCCTAAGGGCAATACCACAGGATGGTATCACCTTCTTTATCGACAGCCAGGCGGCTATAAAACCAATTACTGCTACTGAAACTAAATCGAAGCTTGTGAGATGTTGTCGCGAAGAGCTTAAGGTTCTTGGAATACTGGGTACAAAGTATCGCTCTGCTGGGTTCCTGGACATGGGGGTATCCCAGGCAATGAAAAAGCTGATGAACTAGCTAGGAAAGGTTCAACAGCTTTACTAGAACTAACTGATCTCTATGTAAGCATCCCGCCTTGCATGCTCCAACTTGAAGCAGGGAATTTAGCCACAAGAGAGGCGAACCTAAGATGGAAGTCCATGGAAACGTGTAATATCGCAAGAAAACTGTCCTTCGTCCTTCGACAGAACAAGGACCGAGAGACTTAAGTATACGAAAGGACAGAGGATCCCTTTCTATCCTCGTGGGTATCATCACGGGGCATAGTAGTCTGCGGTACTTCGCCGGACGGAGGAAGAACTTTGCAGAGGCTGCGGCGACGAAGGAGTTTTTGAGGACACCACCCACTTCCTAAGTAGTAGTGAGAGTAGATTTGACATTTACAGGGTTTCAATGGGCTGGGGAACACCTCTCCCCCCTATGGGTAACACAATAGCTCAACACTGACTTGAGTATCAGTGCCAGCCCGCTTACCTAACCTAACCTTATTTACGGGACAAAATTTAGGGGCAAAACGGTTGCAAATAAAAGGAATATGTATACTAATTGGACAAGTTCTTGGGGCGATGCATATTGGTACCCTTTACTGGATTCAGCACATGGGCCGAAATGCAAAAACTCTCTTCTACCCGGCCATAAGTGTTGCCAAAAATCTGGCTTAAGAAGTTTGAAGTATTTTTATTGACCGGTCAGTGAGTAGGTATAGGTTTCTTATTTAACATTTTTGGACGACAAAATTAAACACCTAAGGAGAGGCATTTCAGTCATCTTAAAACATGTATGTCGAAGGCATGAATCTCTCCTGTAAGATTTATGAAAATACATGAATAATTAAATATACATGTATTTGGACACACCACTAACGCCTTTATTCATCCGAAAACAATTTATCGATCATAGTCACATCCAATGTTTTAGCTTAAATAAAATATTCTGCTCCTTATGGACAACACCAGACATAGTAACATTTTTATCCGAAATTAGTTTTATCGTATTCATAAAATGACAGACACGCACAGAATAAAGTATCAGGCTCATCCATTCCCATGCATGAACTATATCACAGGAAACCGTTCGAGTTACGTGAATGTCGATTCGTGTCCATAATAAAATTTCGCATAAATATAATAAAACTAATAACATTCGAATATTTGTATTGCATGCACATCGTCAGCAACATGCTTCGCCTCCCCTCACCGCAAGGTTTATCTATGAGCCACAATTTCCGGCCAAAGTATGCTCCTTTCATCCTGCGAGCGTATATTCTCCAAATTAAATGGCAAAAATAGTTCCGAAATGCCTCACACTCTTGTACGTGTATGTGTGTGTATGGTTAGCCTGTATGATAAGCATCCATAGAAGTCGTAATAAATTATTTCTACCCAAGGTACGCTGCATTGAGTTAAATCGGAGTAGGACCAACCTAACCTACATACATACATACATATTGCCAAAGGAGACAAAATGAAATTCAAATCGAAGAGATGTTTCCCGACATTGTAATGCTGCATCTGGAATATCTATGCGATGAGATTTCCGGAGTTAAATTATGGCTAATGGATTAACATCTGGTCCTGAATAGATTTAGACCAATGAAATAATATACCCGCATATTAGTCTTAATAATTTGTATCTACGAATGTGAATGAATTATTACGTAAGGACATTGCAAAATGTTGTATTGAAAAGTACAAAGAATTACGTATGAAAGAATCGAAAACCTCAATGGTGATTTTTGGTAAGAATGGTGCCCAACAACATTTACAAATACAAATAGATATTTGGCGCAGTAGACCCTATGTGGTTCAGGGCCTAGCTTCACGGGACCATTCTTGTTGTGCGTGATATATTTTTTCACCTACAGTTTGCAGCCATATGCTATACACTTTCCTTTTAAAAAGAAATTGAGAAGTTTTCTGACACTCGCGAGAGGTGGGGCCGTGACAGAACTTTTTGGTATTTTGGAACCCTCCGCTCAGTAGTCTATTGCACTAACCACTAAGCCATGGTGCCCACACCCAACTCAACAAACGTTTGCCACTAGAAATGCATCTCTACCAACTTCGTACACACCCAGGACCTACTCTATGATACATTTTCTTAAGGTTGTCGAATTAGGGTTGGCTTGGAGTTCCATGTCAGGCTCTACTTAAAATCGCGCATCCGCAAAGGATGTGGAAAAGAGTAAGCATCTCGTTTACATTTTTTTTAAATTGCGGCTGTGTGTGCTAGAAGGGATGCCCATTAAAGACATATGCATTCTTACAAGCCAGTGACCCGTGCTCATCTTTACAATTCTTAAAGCGTCTTCCCGAGTCCTATTCTCAAGTTATTGGGTTCTGATCCAGTGGTTGCTCGACCAGATCTACAAAAATGTGCAGACTGTTTCATCTTTTGCTTGCCACTGATAGAAAGTGTGAAAAAATGTCGTTCGTATCGGAACGGTGACTACCCCTGCAAGTGTCAACCGCAGGCTCGTTCATTACCAGTTCTTCGACCCGTTGTTGCTATGACCCGACATCTAAAAGAGACCGATTTTGGTCCGGCAGCCTAGCGACAAAAGCTCTTCACTGCACTGTTCCATCAGCAGGGACGATGATATTTTTAAAATCATGGCCATGACTGTAGCCTGACTACTTATGAAAATGACGATATTGCCAATGGGTGTAGACTTATGTCTTATTATCCGACACGCTTCGCGTATTGCCAGAACTTCTACCTGAAAGATACTGCACGAATCGCGAAGTAAATTGTTATTTTCAATGTTTTCGAAAATATTCCCGCACCGACCGCACAGTTATTTTTGAACTGTAGGTATAAATTGCTGTTTTGAAATTCTTTATGACTACCTCTTTCCCCGTCTGCTCTGGAGGGAAAATCTATTCTAATAGACCACCGCCCTGATTATTTAAGTATGACCGCGCTACATGCTAAAATGTCAGTCAGAAGATGTAAAAGCACAATAAGAGTTCCATCGGACATGTCCGGTATTGGAAGTATGACCGCTATATACATCCATAAGGACATCTTCGGTCGAGATCTCCACTTCTTACCTTTTGGTTTGTTCAGTTTTAAAGTTGGGTTTTGAGTCTAGCATGACTCTTAAAGACCTAGCGATGGAATAAAGGATTTCATTATCAATGACGGAAACATTCTTGATTTTTTTTATTACCATAAGCCATCGAATTAAGCTTTCCAACTCATTTAAAGCCCGCACAGAGAAGCAATAACGAAATGGATGGTCACTCACTGTTGATTAAACTGGAGCTTGTAAACATAATCCGAGGACCTTATGCTATACTCTCCTGCGGCTGGTTTTCTGTTTTTGAGCTCTGTGATGAGTAAGTGCCGTGGCTCAAGTGGTTTATGCGTTGTTGACTGTTTGCTTTAAATATTTATGTATTTAATTCCTTAGGTTCTACTTAAGGCTGACCACTAAACTAGTGAACCATAAGTGAGAATAGGGTATTTGTTGCTGAAGCCCTCAATAGTTTTGCTACAGGCGCAGTAAGCTACACTTTCGCTTTTATTGGTTATTTTAGCTTTAAGTGGAGGCCAGCCAAAAGGCCGACACATTTAGACTAATGGATCTTGAACTCGCAGAACCATTAAAGCTCCTGATGAAGCGGAGGAGGCTTCAAATATTCATATTTTCTAGACCGCTTAGGTCATTTAGGAGTAAGAATCCTAAGTGAAGTTTCCTTTTCTTCGTATATACAACTTCTGCAGAATTCATCTAAATGTACGCCAAGCCTTGTTATATGTTTGCCTATAAGGCAGTGTCCAGTGATGCCACCAATATTAATTTCCCAGAGCCAGATTTTGTCGCTAGACACGTTATAAAACTTTTCCTCCCAAGATTTATTCCAGCTTAAATCTTAGTTCACATGCAGCGATCGGTATACCCAGAGTACCTCTTACCGGCAGAGTGGGTATTGCTGTCTGGCAAGTTTCTTACAATTCCGTAGAATGTCCTTATGTACGACATCCAAAAGTGAGTTTTGAGCGCATCCCTACAATAGACGATTGGCAGTCTAGAGCTACTACTGAATTTAGTGTGGATATTTACGGCTGACATCATGTTTTTGTTTAGCTAGGATAATACTTTTTTGAAGGAAGGAAAGGCTAAGTTAAGCCTATCAGAGATGATTTGTTTTCGTAACCAGATGTTCTATTTATAGGCCTCCAACTGAGAGTATCATAGGTACTTCATAAGGAGAGTAATTGTCTATTAAACAGGTCGCCATTTTTGTTTTGGTAGGAAAGAGAAATGGTTAAGTTTTGTTTCGGTTAACATTAATTCAACAACTTGTAGCCAGAGTGCCTCTACTTTCCAAGGGTCTTTCTATTATTTCCACTGAAATTCCTGGCACTAGGATAGTTACATACCTCATCTACATACGATAGGATTTCGTTGAGAAGAGTTATAGTACCACGCTATATAGTTCTCACTAAATGCGAAAAATTTAAATATGATGAGACTAGGCCTATCAGATACGGATGCATGCAAGTACTGCAGGCACTTACAACTCATGTAGCATGTTAATCACATACTTTGTGAGCAACATAGAATTGAAAACGAAAGGATTTCTTTAAAACTTTTTAAATGACTCAAATTCCGATGCATGACCGCAATAAAATACTTAGATTTTACAGGGAGACAGAGGTTTGCGGGCTAAAGGTTTCCTTATATGGGTGTTCGCCAGGGTTAAAAATGGACCGATTATTGTATTCAGCGTTCTATGATTATTATTTTACTCTATCTAACCTTAACTATCACTGATTTATTACAAAACTTCAATTTGAATACGAGTACTTCTTCACAAGCTTTCCACCTTTTAGGTGGAAGTGAAAGGATCCTTCGGCTCCAGCATAAGAAAAACAACATATGTATACCACATACCGCACCAATGTGAATTTTCTGTTGATTATCTATGTTTTATAATAAAATCTTAAACTTGGCCACATGCTCTCAATTTCACTGCAAAATTTAATCTTTCTCTAGACGTAATTGTAACCGTTTTCGATGGGAGACTACCAACAGATCGACGGAAACTGATCACATGAACCCGATATTAGCTTTTGAAAGGAGATTCGCTACAAGAATTCCTGACAGAGTGTACTGGGAGAACCGTAGGAGCATAAAAAAGGAGCTGGCATTCTACACCGATGGTTCTAAGATGGACATTGGCACGGGAGCCGGAGTTTATTGTAAAGCCCTAGGAATAAACCACTCCTTTAGAATTCACGACGACTGCAGCGTCTTTCAGGCCGAAGTCACAGCCATCATACAGGCTGCTGAAATTTTTCGCGAGAGTAATATCGTTGGCAAAACGATCACTGTCTTTATAGACAGCCAGGCAGCCGTTAAGGCTCTGGACTCCGCGGTAATCAGGTCGAGGCTTGTGAGAATCTACAAGTCACTCCTAAGCGAGTTATCCAGAGCCAATGCGGTGACCCTCTGGCACATGGATATCAAGGGAAATGAAAAGGCTGATGAGCTTGCTAGGAAAGGATCGGCGCTCTAGAAGATGAAGCCATCGGTCGAGCAAACAGACGCTGGGTTCATCTGGAAACATGCGCAACGGCCAGGGCGCTATGGCCGGCCTTCAGCAAGAAGAGATCATCCTTCCTGGTAAAACTTAGTCGTTATAACGCACGGGTTGTTTCTGGCATAATTACTGGACACTGTGCTATCGGCGTTCATGCAGAACGACTCGGTGTGCTACATAACGACTTTTGCAGAAGTTGCAGGGACGAAGAAGAAATTAAATCTGTTCGTCATCTGCTGTGTGATTGTCCTGCCCTATCCGTCATAAGAATAAGGACTCTTGGGAGTTACTTCTTTTCGGAACTGGAGGACCTCCTGAGATTCATATCATTATCTGGGTGGTTCTAACAGCGGTTTCACATGTTTCCAGGGTTAAACAAGATTGGGCACAATGGACTGACCTGGTCTAAGTGAGCAGTGACTCTATGTCACAAGGAACCCATCTACCTACCTACCTACCTAACCGTTTTCTTAGATAAAACGGCTTTGTTAAGTCCAATTTCGTGTTACTTCCTTTAATGAGACTGGATCCATTGAAGGCTTGCACGATTACCTTCTTCTAAGTTGTTAGTCAATCCAACTTGGGATCAACGTCATCCACAGACAATTCCCTCTAAAAGAGCAAAGCGGGCAGATAGGATAGGATAAAGTTCGTTCATTTGGGATTTAGGCATGTTGGTTTCTATCCATGAGTAAAATCATGTAAACTGCATCTACACTCATGTCATTGTACAGACAAGCAAGAAATATGTATTATCTCCCTGAATTGTGTACTTCAGCTAAAATACGAGACTTAAAAAACTAAAGTACGGATAAAGCACGAAAACTTGCATCGATATGTAGCACATGAATTGCATTACGCGACGCGATTGTTATCAAACGCCGACACGTTCGCGTCTATCGTTCCGGATTTCCTGGATTAATAATCCATGAATAGCATCCTTCACATAAGCCCACACTACGTAGACAGTATAAAATTTGCACCCTCTTTGCGGTTTAAGGATTAAGTGCTGTTGTCACTGCAACAGCAGCAGCAGTATACAGTTGCAATTTAACGATATTCCGAAGCAGATATTAATTTTTTTTTTCAAAAAAAAAATCTGCCAACTCATTAAAAATCATCCATTGATCCAAATTTTACGCTTCCATCGGATTCCACCCCATTCGAGTCTCTTGAATTGACAAGGAGGCGAGAAGAAAATAATGAGAAAAATAAAGACGATGAATGATGGCGAGAGAGAATAATCCTTGAAGATGAAGAGTGCTTCATTCTTCACTTTAGTGCTCAACCTCGCACACATGAGTGATAATAGTGCCATCATCGTTGGAAGCTATTCCAAGATAAGTTGAGGGGATTTTCATTTTGAAGATTTCCAATCAGGATCGACCGGAAGATAATAAGGAGTTGGCAAATACCAAGTGGGATTTAATTTATCTAAAAGTAACCTTTGGTAATTTTTATGAAATAGCTGATGGAGAGAATATTGGCTGAGGACACAAGCAAAAAAGGATCGAGAGTCAGCTCTTGAACGCCCTAAATATGGTTTATCTACAACGGAATCGTCTCTTTCACGACGCTAAATGTTATAAGTGCTTCTGAATTAAAACAGGGAATAGGGTCAGATATTGCTATTTTCATCAAGCAGCACATATTAATGCCAAACCAGCTCCTTGTTGATGCACTTGATTTTGAGATGTACACTATGACTCCTGAAGGCGATGTAATTATTGTTGATGACACTAACTTCGCATCAATTAATGCTTCCTCTGATAAAGAAATTTCATTCTTCTAGCTTCTGTTCTTCAACAAATAAGTGGTATTGAAAACAGCAATGGAAGATGGTCCTTCCAGTTTATCAATCTGACGGTTACCCTTCTACGCTAAACTGGTCATCCACGAACCCGAAAACAATCACTATCCATTTTGCTGATTTCTTTTAGACAAGGTTCATCTTTTCAAGGGTGGCTCTTCCTGTCGAGTTGAACTTCCAGCCATAGTTTTGGAAAAAAGCTTTCACAAATTAGCCGAGCCACCTACCGATATTTTCCAACATTCAATTGCAGATGGGGTTCTACCCAAACTGGGAAAGATTCATTTATCATCCACGTCTATGAGAAGGGCTGCAAGAGCGAAATTCCCAACTATTCCTTGACCAATTGCTAGACTTTCATGCAAACCTAAACTTTTTAAGTGTATCGTTTATGACTTAATCCGTCTCCGCAATAGAACATGAGTTCGAAAATGGTAAATCTACAACCACGAATCTTACTTAATTTGATTTTTATACGCTGTGTGTATTGGAAGTGTTCTAGAAGAGGACTTCAGTAAACTGTTTGACAAAATCTTTCACCAAATCTTGATCCTCAAACTTTTGGCTTGTCTATTACTTGGGCTATATCCTATTTTGAATATTGCCAGTATAGCGTCCGCCATTTCCAATCCAATCATTGCGACAGCAGGAGTACCTCAGGGTAGCCATTCAGGACCTCTGATCTTCATATTGACTATAAATACAGTCAATATTGCTATTACGAGATTTGAGATCTTGGAGATCTACGCAGATGACATGAGGATCTTAAGGCAAATTCCTTACACTACTGATTGTTACACACTGCAAGTTGATTGAAATAAATTCTCCATCTGAGGTCGGCAAAACCTTTTAGAGTTCATAGTGCAAGAGTATCTTTTACTTACTCCCCTGAAACAACCAACATATATTATCCTATGAGACTAAAATTGTTACACTTACAAGCCTTAAGCCAAACCTAAAAAAAAACCGAACTGGTTCTGTTCACAAGAAGGAGGAATATTGAAGAATTCGATCTTCCAAAGGTAAACGGAGTCTCCCTGAATCTCTCCTCAGAAGCCAAGTATCTAGGAACAATCCTGGATTCGAAGCTCACTTGGAAAAGAAACACAGAGGAAAGGATGAAAAAGGCGTGCTTTTTACTCGTGCAGGAAAACCTTCGGTAAACAATGGGGATTACGACCGCCCATAATCCATTGGATGTATACTGCGATTGTGAGACCCATACTTACTTACGGAATAATTGTATGGTGGAATGCAGCGGATAAAATTAGCTACCTCAACTATCTTGCGAAAGTACAAAGATTAGCATGTGTTAGCAAAACTGGAACACAGAGATCAGAGCAGGGCTGGAAGTGATGCCAAATCTTCATCCGCTGGGTGAGTTCATACGGAGTACAGCTGCCAAAAGCGCGGTCCGTCTTAGACAATCAAGCACATGGAGGCATAACTCCTATGGACACGGTTCTATACTCCACAGATATAGATCAATTGATCCCGAAAGAGCAACAGACTATGTACATATGTAGTACCATATACAAACTGTTATAAGAAATGCGCCCTTCTTATTCCCGAAAGACATGAGTGGAAATCCAACACATTAACCAATGTACAGGATCTTCAACTCTACGCTGACGGGTCTAAAATGAACATAGGTACCGGCGCTGGAGTTTTCTGTGATCACTTAATATCAACGATTCATACAAACTCCAGGGCGACTGTAGTATCTTCCAAGCCGAAGTCTTCGCCATTGAAAAAGCAGCACAGACGATACACGCTAAGCCACTAAACCCATCCAGGATTACAATCTTCGTGGATAGTCAAGCAGCACTCAAGGCACTGGACAGCGACACAGCTAGATCAAAAACAGTTGCGACATGCCGACAAACTATAAATAGAATATGCAACACTCACGAAGTCACTCTCTGCTGAGTTCCCGGACATAGGAATATAGAACGAAACGCAGCAGCAGATGAACTTACACGGAAAGGGTCAGCATTAAATGAGGATTTCACTCAAACATCAATGGCCATCCCTATTGGTGTACTGAAAAGAAGAATAGACCTTAAAACAAGAGAAATGATCAACTCTTCCTGGACAACTGGAGGACACTGCGTCACATCTCGCAGTTTATGGCCAATACTGAACGATAAGAGGACTAAAAGCCTTTTATCAATGAATAGAAAGGAAATCAGCTAAATGACAGGAGTACTAACGGGGCACTGTCCGATAGGTGCAATGGCCGTAAGATTGGGTATCAACTCACCTGACTATTGCAGAAGCTTTCATGACAGAGAGGAACGAGAAACCATCAAACCCCAAATCCGTCGCTTTCGATATATGGGAAACGGACTATTTGAGGAACTACAGGACCTGGCGAAAGTCCCACTCTGGAACATTATGAGTTTCGTCAAGAGTACAGGCTGGTTCAACCAAACCAACCGAGAGAACTCAGTTATGTTACCACTATTTAACAGGGAAACGCAATGGACCAACTGGCCCCCGTTAAAGCACCTCTACAGGAGCGCGTTCCTCCAACCATAACAATAACCATACAAGCCTTAGAAACATGCCGCAAAGTCGGTGATATACTTTTTGTACATCAGTTATCAGCTGGATTGCCCTCACTTGCTCCAACAGATCTATCCTCGCCATTTCCTTAGGAGCAGCACTTTTATTCGAACTTCTGAACAGAAAGCTACCTACGGCAAATAAGTTTCCTAATAACTTTGGCTTGCGTAGTAGTAGTAAGCCCAACCTGAGAAATTTCCTACACAACCTATATATCTGCCCACTCCTAAATTTGAAATACAATAAATAAGTCTTTTTAAGCATCGAATAATTCTCAAACATTTTTAGACCGCTTAAAGGGCCATTCACAGCTCAGCGACCTGCGAATTGGCGAACTGCGAACAAACCATTTTTAGTACATTTAAAGGGCACACAATTGCCAGATTCAGTATTCCAAAAAAACATGGCTTAATTTGTCTACCGATTAATATAAAAAAAGTTAAATTTTAATTAGTTTCTGCGAAGAAATTAACAATTCGCGGATTTTTCCGCGAATAGGCGAATACTTCTTGCGAACTGTCAAATTTTATTCACATTCCACAGATATGGAACGCAATCCACATTCGTGCGAACAAAATATTCGCGAGAGTTTAACCTCACAATTCTTTTCTACATGCAACGAATGACAAAAGAAATTTGCAGATTGCTGCGACTAAAAAAAAGGGGCTGTGAATGAAATGTCAAGATTTGCGAATATTCGCTCGTTCGCATTCGCAGTTAGCTGAGCTGTGAAAGGGAATTAAAGTCTTTCTTTTTAGGCTGTAACCGTTGAAATAAAAAAAAAAATAAAAATGATGTCCCTAAAGAATGTCTCTTATTCCGCGTACACCTCCCGTTCCGCTCCCCCCCCCCCACCATTTGGTTCATAATTATAGTTTTAAGGAACTTTTTCAGTCCTATGTCCGGGGTTGACCCGGGTGTCTAATTAAAAATTTAACTCCAATCCACCCAGGGTATACAACTATGTCGGAAAGAATTCCCCAGTACTAAGGCATTTTCGTAGACTTTCAAATCCGATCGTACTTCAGATAATGATTGCAGATAATACAGTCATTGTCATGAATAAAATTACCATGGAAAATTCAATCATCACAAGTAGGTACGTAGAGTTTATTCCATGTGATTTCCTTCAGGCTTTGATTCAAACGGATATTTTCATGGGAGCTTTGAAATCCGATTTCATGAATTTCAGACGTAATCAATTAGTTCCAAAAGGAATCCGATTAAGGAAACGACGAATGCAAACATAACTTGGGTGCCGTGCACCTGTCACACTGACATGGGAAATGAATTCAAAAATGAGGAAAATTGCAATTTTGAAAAGTCATTTGCTTTACGTAGTCAGGTGGTGTGGAACATTATTACATTACTACCCAGACGGGGAGTGGATTAAGGATTAAAACTTCCAGCGGTTTTTTCATAACACAAGTTCTTGGATTATAATTTGAATTCGAAATTGGTTAATTGTGTTGCCTTTCACCTTCATCCTTTTCTCTTGTTCGGCGAGGTTATGAGCAGGGTTGTAGGGATTAAACGCTCCCATTTTCCTGCATCCCTAAGGAACACGACAATACCAACTGAGCCGGTCGTGCTCCAATTTCTTCGACATGGGTTCTTTGACGTGATGACTTCCTCTCTCTTCATCTCTGCAGTGTAAAGCCTTCCTTTTAGCCTAGGGGTATTTCCTGTTGTTTGATTTTCCTTTTATGACACCGGTAATCTCCAGTCATGTCAACCTAAGGATTCGCTTGCTATCTTGCGGGACTTAAATGCAGTGCATCGTTCCTCCTCAAAAAAATTATGACTAAGATGTTAGGCATTCATATTAGGGGCATTTAGAAAATTATACGCGTCACACAGATGGAGGCGGATTTCTTCTGCTCATCTTTATTCCTCGATTTTGAAGTTGCTTTTGATTCATCAAAATTATGATTTAATCGTGAATACTGTTGCCCCCCGCAGAGGCATTGATCATCCAACTAATAGGTGGCTTAGAACGATACTTGAAAGCCGGAGAATTACATCCATCTCTGGAGAGGTCTCAAAGACTATACCAGCAGCAAAAGGCTGACCATAAGGTGGCATCCTCTCATCTCTCTTGTGGTCATTCATCATTGATGATCTGCTCACTAAACTCAGCAACCTTAGATACAACGTCTTCGGCTACACTGACAATCTTCTGATAATAGTAACTGGAAAGCATAAACGCAGAATGTGTGAAATAAATGCAAAGCGACCTTCATTCCGTCTCCGACTAGGATGTCAGAGTAGGCTTATCAATTAACCCAAACTTGGTCTTTCCTGTACTATTCACTAAAAGGAGGGAACTGAACTATGACAGTAGTTCTTGATGATATACATATGAATTGTCCTAGATAAGAAGCTGGAACTTACACATGCTACGGTGGACGCCGTGGCTCAGAAGTAAGGTTAAGGTGGCTGTCTGTAGGAGGAGGATACAAACACATTTAGACCAAAATATAGGTCCTTTGTGATACCATATGGAACAAATTCCTCTTGGCCGCCCAGGGACTAATCTAACCAGCCAGAGCTCTTATTAAACGGAGGAAGTTAGTGACGTTTATGGAGGCCAGTTCGCTAAGGTCATTGAAGAGAAGAGCCCATAGATGGAGCAGTCTTCTCTGGGACTAGGCCGAACAGCGTATTTTGCCTAGATTGTAAGATATTCTGATACACAGACCTATTGTTAGGTTAGATTAGGTTAGGTTGGCTGTCTGCACGAGAGCAGACAGACACTAACAAAACCAACCGGAGCTTTTGATAAAGCGATGGATGAACATGACGCCTAAAGACGCCAAATCGCCAAGGTCTTCAAAGAACGGGGAACCTAAACGGAGCATTCTTTTATGCGACAAGGCTGGGCAGTTACATAGGAGGTGCAGGATGGTTCCCTCTACCTTCTCGCCCCTACAGCTCCTGCAAAATTCGTTAGAAAAGAGGGCAAGTCCTCTGGCATGTTTGCCTATAAGACAATGTCCAGTGAGAATACCGACAACGCAGCTGATCTGTCATCGCTTTAGTTTGACCAACTCGGCACTACGTTTATGATCTACCCTAGGCCAGATCTGTCTCGAAATGTGGCACATTGAGCCGTTTTCCGATCTGAGATTGGCCATTCTAATAGCGTTCAGCTTTTAGTAGCTAGAAGCATACCTAGGGATTGCCCATCAGGCAGAATCCTTAGAGTAGTACCCTGTCTGGCGAGTTAGTCTGCCTTGCAGTTGCTCTGGAATGTCTCTGTGGCCTGGCACCCAGCATAGGTGTATGTTGAACTGCTCTGTCATCTCCATAAGAGATAGACGACAGTTGAAGGCGGCCTTTGAGGTGAAGGAGCACGATTCTAGGGACTTGATTCTCAGTGGCTGTCAGTGAAAATGGTAATATCCCTGACAGATAGTACATCACACTTTAGCCACGACAGAGCTTCCTTAATCGTCATGATTTCCGCCTGGAAAACGCTACAGCGACAGGGAGGCGGAAGGATAACCTTAGGTTGAGTTTCTCGGAGAAAACACCACAACCCACCCCGCTTTCGGTTTTAGAGCCGTCTATAAAAATGCGAACCGAGTGGCAGCTCGATAGGGGAAGAATTGTCCCATTCATCCCGTTCAGGGGTGGTCGTACAGAAGTTCCGGTCAAATCTCACTGTCGGCGGGGTGTAGTCCGTATTTTTGAAGTTGAGAACAAATTGACCAACGACTGCAAAGATATGCATGTCTCGACATCAGTGGAGTTATGCGAACCTGCACTACGGTAGCCCTAGAAGCACTTATTAGACTAGACCACCATACATCTGCCTCAAAACATGGGATGATATCCGAAGCATTGCTCCCGGAACAATAGATAGCAGTGCCTCAATAGATAGCAGGCTTAGAGCGTAGATGTCAGAGTAGGAGAGAGTGGTAGATAGAGGTAGGAAAAAATAAGCTAGCCTTCTCAAATGAATTCTTAGATACAATCTATTTAAATAAAACTCAGTTAACGTTAAACTTCAGTCTGTTTCAACTGTGAAGAGATGGGGGAGATCTCTTCTCGTCCGGCCATAGACGATGTACATATACACCTACAAGTTCTGGGTAAGCGGAGAGTTAATCTCTTGAAGAATATTTTGACATTATAAAGGTCGTCAATATTTGATGCCAATTTGGTTTATTGGACATTAGATCCTTGGGATGACTACCATAATGCTTTATAGTACACATTCAAGGCTTTAACTGGAATTATTTTCAGGCATAAAATGTTCATTGACACTTCTGTTTCTGGCAAAAACTCCCACATCGAACAGACGTAAACGGAATCGTTCCCTATAAATCAAAAACAACTGCCAAAAGCAATTTAATTCATCCTTTCCGATGTCACCGTTGTCTGTCATTTAATACCGAAACCAAAACCGAAACTCCAAATCAAATAAAAGAAATGTATTTTCATTTCAAAATTCCTTTAACCACATTGAGACTCGCCACGAAATCACTTGGCGTCCATTTCAGTGCCCTGAACAAAAACACCCTTAAATCAAATTCCATCAAAAAGAAGTACCTTTTGTGGATTCACTACCCTTAAACACCCCAATGGGAACCATCATTTCACATTTCGCACACAAATAAAAATTTTTCATGTGACACTTAAAACCTGACATTCTGCACACATAATATCTATCTATGTACTGTATCCTGGCCAAAAAAAAAAATAAAAGCAAGCAAGTACGTTGTCCTTCCATCGTTGAAACTGCCAGAATGAGTCACATATAAAAATCCTAATTGCAGATTCGTGAAACTATCAGGGAGCGCTTTGTGAAGTTGCAAACACTCTAACTGGCCATTACGTCAAACACTAAAAATTCTGTAAAAGGACATTCCCACACAGATAAAACTGAAATACAGACACAGAAAGGCACAGAAATTATCAAAATCAGCTGAAAACCCGTAAAGACCAAGAGTTTCCGGAGATTTCCTTCCTAGATCCTACTCACAATATTAACGCTACTGTCGGAAGAAAAAATACGAAATTCTCTTTCCGAGTATAATCCTTTCTATAGCAGGTACACCGTTATCCCCCCCAAACACACACACACACGCACATACAGCTGAACATTTGCCGACATTATATAGCTTAAGTACTCCCCTGTATAAAGTCGGATTGAATTGTATTATCCAACGTTCTAGTTCGGTTCGTAATTATTTTTTATTAGTTTTCAGGATACGAAGTAGAGGAACGCCGAGGAGGCTTCTCGCCTCGGAAATATCAACTTGTCTGCTTACTTCATTGTAAGCTACATGCACATACTTTCACATATGTGTAAGCGGGAAAGCTGTGGGGTGCGATGAGTGGTATGTTTGGATAGACATAAAACCTCACAAGGGATAGATTGGTCTAATAATAATAAATGACTATAGATATGGCGTTGGGATGGCCGTTTTTGGAAAACGGGACGAATGGAGCTGGAAACTGGTAGCTTAGTGGTTTTGTAGTGTTTGCGCTTAGAATGATGGTAATGGGGGTAGTATGCAACATTCAAACATTCAGGTACCCCATGTGTTGGGTAATTTTCCTCTTACTTGGAAATAGGAGTTTGCTTTTTCGGGGTCTTAAGTTATTGGATGGCGTTGTGGAGGGAAGTTCTCCTGCTATTACTTTATCGCTCGCTCGATACAAACTAATCGATTTATGCAGATGGCGCATAAACATTTTTGATTCCCCGTGAATCGGTTTTCGATTTCCCTTGCGTTGGAAAATCGAGAAGATGCGGTTTGACTCTTTGTATGGAATCCTAAGCTGCACCCAATTTTGAAATTCAGCCAAGCAGCTACCGATTGCACAACAATTTGAATTTTGGTTTATTATTGTTACCCATCCCTTGATAGACTTACCAGCTCGTTTGTCACTAGTAGCAGAGTTTTTTAACTCCACTGACGAATATATTTCTTAGTGGAAGACACGCTCTTTCCAATGAAGTGCCGGGCATTCACAGAGAATGTGTTCGGATTATTGATTCTTCCTCCAAAGAGAACCGGCATTCCATCTCTGGAGACAAATTTACTTTTTCAAGGTGATACCTCCGGCCACAGTGGCCTGTGAGAAAACTCACTAGCTTTCTAGTTCTTACCTAAGTGAAGGATTTCCTTGTAGGTATAGATCCGGAATGATTTCCCAGTGAGCTAGACGAAGTTTATGTTCGCAGTCACGCAGTCAGCACTTTGGAGGCGGCCCAACTGACACCACAGTGAGGTTGTGGTCCTTTGAACGGAGACTCTGAGCCAGCCCTCGCTAATTCATCTGCAGATGTGTATAGTCAGAGATTGTAATTCATCGAAACAGCAATTAGATGTCATGGAGTCACGATAGTGCTTTAAACGCTGTCTTATAATCTGAAGAGATACGTACGAGTATTCTACATTTTCGAAGGTTAAGTATGTGTATTACCAACCATCTTCGTTGGAAGGATCACATATTCGACGTCGCCAAAAATGCTGCAAAATATCTAGGATTTCTTAAGCGGTGCAAGAAATACTTTACCCCGTCTGATCAGGCCACAATTTATAAGTATTCATCCGCCTAAAGCTGGAATACAACGCCCATATCTGGTCTGGTGCACGCAAGATCGTGTTGCACATTCTAGATAGGGTCCAGAACCGCGCCTTAAAACTTATAGGTGACAGAGACATTGTGAGCTCTATAGTCTCACTAGAACATCGCAGAAATGTCTCATGTCTTTCCCTATTTTATCGCTTCTTTTATAAAAAATGCTCCAGCGAAATAGCCACTTGCATTCCTCACCTTCAGTCTGGAACCCAGCGGATTACCCTAAGAATCGAATCTTTGGTGTTGGGAACAAGAATTCTTACTTCATCCGATCCGTCAGTGAACCAGATCATAACTTCTATGGTCCGGATAACCAATAGACCAGTTTACACTGTCCATTATTTTTACCTAAAGAAGACTTTTCAGATGATGTCAAAGATAGTGTCAAACAACTATTTTCACGTATACCAAATGAACGTGAAAGGAAAGGTGCATGTCCAGACAAGTCGAGAAGACTCTGCCACCGTACATAAAGGATGGCAGTGTAAAGGATGTCGCTTTACTCCTGCATGCTCCTAATCCATAGTTGTAGCCCTGGTTAAAGTGAACTTTAGGTGTCCGAAGATTGGAGGATCGGACAATCATAAAGGAGGTCAGTCTTATCAATCTGATACCCTTGGATGACGTTTATAAAACTTTTGTCCTGTAGACATAGCTTTAGGTTAGGTTAGGTGGGCTGTCCGCACGAGCGTGCAGACACACTTAGACCAGATCCTCTGTGATACCATGGATCAGAAACTAACAAAACCAACCAACGCCCAGGGGCGGCAGATCACCAAGGTCCTCAAGGAATGGGGGCCCTATATGGAGCATTCTTTTATGCGACAAGGCTGGGCAATCACATAAGCGGTGAAGGATGGTTTCCTCCTCCTCCTCTTCCCTACAGCTCCTGCAGAAGTTGTTAGAAAAGACGCCAAGTCTTCTGTCGTGTTAGGCTTATAAGACAGTGTCCAGTGAGAATACCGACCACGCAGCTGATCTGTCATCGCTTTAGTTTGACCAACTCGGCACTACGTTTATGATCTACCCAAGGCCAGATCTATCTCGAAATGTGACACGTTGGACCGTTTTCCCATCTGAGGTTGGTCATGCTAATACCGTTCAGCTTTAGTAGATGCTTACATGTAGCTAGGGGCATACCTAAGGATTGCCAATCAAGCAGAGTCTTTAGAGTAGTACCCTGTCTGGCGAGCTCGTCTGCCCTGCAGTTGCCTGTTTTTTTTAAAACAATGTTGCTGGTACCTTGCATAGTTTAAAAATTCATACTAAGCAGCCTTTTTGCACATCATGTCGGATATGTGGACATGGAGCATTCAAAGAAGCAGGTCAGTTGTCAGTGGAAGGCAAACATATAGAAAAATTATCGACTCCAACGGCATCGTCATTTCTTTTCCTGACCACAGAATAGGCTTCGGTATCCCCCGTAGTATTACTTACTTATTTAAGGTAGCGCAACAGACCAGGTTAGATGTGGGTCTCAAAATAACCCGCCATCTCGATCTTAACCTAGCTGCCAACAGTTTCACTTTCACTTGCGT
This sequence comes from Blera fallax, assembly GCA_946965025.1. Classification (NCBI taxonomy): domain Eukaryota; kingdom Metazoa; phylum Arthropoda; class Insecta; order Diptera; family Syrphidae; genus Blera; species Blera fallax. Next base: position 45,929,321 of record OX337245.1, read on the forward strand.
CCGCCACCTGACTCGCGGGCTTCCTATACTGCGCCGTCCATCGGGAGTGGTTTCGAAGACTTTCTGGATCAGACCACTGGTATGGACGGTCTTGTCCATGACGAACTTGTCGACAAAGTGTTTTTGGTTTTTTAAATTTCTTTAAGCTTTAAGCGCCATATCTGGCATATGTATCTGCTCAGCACCCATTTGTCATTTCTCGCATCCGTCGCTGTACATGTATTTTTTTATTGAAAATTTAAGCATTTATCGTTCCATTTTAATAATTTTATCTCGCATAAATTACTTGAAGCAAACGTGATCTGGTGTTTAACATCCTGCCCCGGCACTCTGTATTGTGCCGTCAAAAGTCCTTAAAAGTTATTTTTTTAATATACATACATGACTGGTAGTTATTTAATGAACGCACCGACTTATTGAAAATTCATTCATGGATGATCTGCTTTCAACTTCATTATTTTACGATATTGCCAATAAACCACAACGATGAGGTCATTTAAAGACCATCCAAGTGTCCTCTTGTAAGGATGGTAGTTCAGTACACCCAACTCACTCCAGTAAGCATGAAATGTAATTAAATTTTCTAAAGAAGCACATACGATTGAATCTGGCGAAATTGATTAATTATAAGTGGTAACACAACGCCAGTGATGACATCGGTGCACACGACGCGCTGGAGTCAACAATATTTAACGTAATCCGATGAAATTGCATCCTGCTACCTGTTTGCACCGCTCATGCTACAGCGCCATCAGCGGCACTACCTTCGTAAATACCATCTGCATTATGATGAATTTGTATAAACTACATTGGTGTGTACCAATATAATGCCAAGAACCATTGTTTGTATGAATCAGACGCGGGGCGCAAAGAAGGACTTAATTCTCTGCGTGTGTGTGAGGAAAAGGAAGTGTCAACCAGCAGAGGCATTCTGCCTGACGTATGTCAACACATGTCGCGATTGGGAAACCATTTCTGTGTTCGATTAGTAAGTCAGTCAGAATGTGCAATTTGCATTGGCAGGATAATCACTTGCATTCATCATTCTGCATAGAGACATACGAGTATTCATATGTGTGTATGTGGGACAATATCCGCCCCTCTCAAGCCATCATGTCGAGTTCATAATAACCCGACACATTATCATTATTTTATGGGTTAATGAAAGAGTCCACATACTCACGCACTTGCCAATCACCCACCACCGTCCAGGGCAGAGGTCCTTTTTGCAAGACTGTTGCCATTGATGATGATGATGATGATTACACGCAGCTAATGGTAATTATTGGTTATTGAAACACGGAATATTGAATTTAATAATTCAGATTGATTGCTTGTACAGCCGTAGATGCATTGCGTGCACAGTTAGGTTTGTGCGTTCCTACTGGAGTATTGTAATTTAAATCAGGGACAGCGGAGCTGAACTGAAGAATATGTTATTAACAGTTCAGGTTTGTTGAATGGAATGCATCATCAACACACGGATTAGCAGTTTGAATTCTAGAATTAGTGAATGTCACTCAGTTCGACATTCTGGGGTTTGAATAAATAATTATTGCCAAAACCAACTGTCAAAGTGAGATAAACTGTTTCTGTGATTTAGGAGTCCCTCTGTGTGAAATGGTAATTAGCTGCATGGGTTTACATAAAGTGTAACCTGGTTTGGGTATGGCGTTCAGTTAATGCCCCTGGGAATGCAGGGTCTGATTTGGAATATTTATGGAGTCAACACGTCTATACATATTTGTTAGTCCTTGCGTTTCTCTCCCCCTGGTGGGGTTAGGTAAGGACAGTTCGGGCAGATTAGCTTACTGTTCTCGAATATCTGTGCGAAGAAAATGAAAGCATACTCAAATAATTGATCCTGCCTTCGTCCAGAGCACAAAAAATAGTTTTCCTTCTAATCTGTCATGTAAATATAGACACTAGGGAACCCTATAGCTCTCGCTAATGAGTCCGTCCGTCTGCTGTGACAGTCAGAGACTGTTACCACAAGCACAACATCGATGTTTTTTTTTTCAAAAATTAAGAAAGCCAGCATTGTTTGTATTTATGTATGTATATAGGCATATGACACATATCTGAAAAAAAAATAAAAAATTTTGTTCCCAAATTTTTCAAACAGTTTGACCTTAAAATTTGAGGAAAATCACACTATGAGGGGTCTTTTTTGTTTCGGTTCCGCCCATGGATGTGGCAATCTTCTAAGGATACTACTAGCCTGAGCTACAAGTAAGCACGATTCGCAAACCCCAATACTCGATGCCAGGAATGCGACAAAGGCCTGCCAGCAAATGTGCAGGGTTCTTGCTCGAGTATTCCACGTGGGCCTTAAATTTAATATACTGTAGAGCATTACTCCTAGATATTTAATTGCTTTCTTGGATTCTATAGTCTGACTGTAGACTCGAATATTCGCATATTTAAGAGCTTTTCGACTTGTTATGAGAACAGCCTCAGTTGCTCTGTTCTGCTACTTTTTAAACGAACAGATCCTAGCCAGTCGGGAATTTTTGTGGTGCTTCGTTTGTTGTTGATTCTTTTTCGTGAATGTGTTTAGTACGATACGTAACTACGGCGATGTCGTTAGCGAACCCGAGTATTTTAAATCCTAGTGGGCGCCGTGGCTCAAGTGGTTAGTGCGTTAGATCGCAGAGCGGGAGGTTCGATGTTCGAATCCCAGAAACACCACGAAGTTTTTTCTCGGTCCCACATCTCGCGAATGTCTGACAAACGTCCGAGAGCAATAACTGTCAGGAAAAAGCTTCTCAATTTGCCTTTCGGACATGGCTCTAAACTATAGGTCCCTTCCATTTGTGTGGAAAAATATAACACGCACAACACGAATGGTCGCGAGAAGCTATATGTACGTCTGTTGCGCCAAGTATGTGGGACTCCTGTAGTGACGTTGTAATACTTTACCACCTCATCCAGTTGGTACCTCAACTTCCTGTTGGTGAAGTAGTGTGCCTCAACCCTTACCCTCAACTGGTTGTATGGAGTCTTCGATCTCCTTATAGCCGATCAATTTAAAGACCAGTTAAGGGCGATTTTGATGTCCAGAGTCGCTACTGCACAGTATTTCTTTGTCCTCCTCGCCATCTTTTCCTGGGATCGATTCAGCTGCTGCATCGGCTGCCGCTTTTGTGGCGTCAACGGCAGAAAGCGATTTTCTGAATCTGAGCTGATGGTCTGACAGAGCTCCTTTCGCATCTGATACCACAAGCAATCCGTTGTGTTTTCTTTGTTCAGGGATCTTTCCCAAAGTGTCGAGCAGTTGGTGTTGAGAATTGTGCTTCCATGAATCCTAGGCAGGCAGGCCGTTCGTTGCAAATTTGTATCTGTCGTTAGCCACTTCCCAGTGGCTCTCCTGCATACTCAGCACCCTCTTTTGACTTTGGTAACTCTTCCTTCTATGTTTTTTCCCCTGGTTAGCTTCCTCTCAAACATTATCTCCAGCTACCACGGATTTGTAGTGGTGCTACTCCTAGTTTTCAGTTTATAATCTCCAAACTTCGAAAGCCATTCGCTAGAAGTAGTACCCTGAAGGAACTTGGTGTTTTCAAGGACTCTATCCGTTAGCCACGGCAGCCTATTGTATACTGCTGAATAGAGGCATGTTTTTTTTTTCAATTTATCCCCCTTCTTCCTCTCTTCTCGTACAATAAATCTAGTACACTGGCCTTGTGTTTCATGAAATAAATAAAATGCGAAGCATATGCCCCCGAGTGCAGTATAATGGCTCTTAATATTTACTTTTGCTTTTAATTAATGCATTTAACAATTTATTTAAATTAACATATTAATAACATAATTTTCAAACAACAACAAACTTTTTTTTGCCATATGTTGTGTGCATATGTTCATGATTTAATAACAACGCACACACAAGTGGGAGAAATTGTAATCAAAGGTGGTACGCTAATTAATTTAGTGAACTTCACTTCAATGGCAATCACGAATGGCGAATTAACCTATATTACTCGTCGATATTGCAATCACAGGTGGTGGTTTGATACCTACGCCAAGGTCTATTGTGCCTAACACAAAAAAATCCTTTTTTAATAATTATTTTGCGTTTTCGTATGGAGCTTTTCATTACACGGTATTTAGTGATTTTATATATAGTTTCTATTTAACAATATTATACGCTTCGTTGTTGGCTTTAATTGTTAATTGAACAAGCAAACAATTTAGTTAAAATGTAAATTATTTTCGAAATAATGATGACAATTATGAGCAAATTATCACTGGTCTATCTGATTGAATGGCCGTTCTATGGGAGTAGTAATTAGTGTAGGTATTGCGTGATAGAGTTCTCCGAAAATTAAGCTACGGAGGCTGTCCGACAAATTTGAAAAAAAGCAAGCAAAACTTATGTAGATAGATTAAAGTATTCTTTGTCCAGATTCACAAACTTTTCCATGCGATGGAACCAGTTCACGAAGCATTTATTCCACTCTGAAGCCAACACCTCAGAAACAAGAGGCATTTTCATGAAGGACAACGATTTTTGCTTGTTTTACACAATTCTTTGATGACCTCCGGCAAGCAAATTATTGTACGTGAATCAGGAGCAATATGATCCAACAAGTGATAAATTTTTTTAGAATTGCTTTGAGAACGAGTTGTTGGTTTTCGGTCACCTTAGAATGCCCAAAACAGGCGATTGCCTATTATATTTGGGCTCGTACGAGTACATCCAGGACTTGTTCCTATCCACAAACGTAAACGAAGTTTCTAATTATCTAGTTAGCAGTATCGCACCCTATTAATAAACATTAGCAACATCCAGTGTCCCTCAAGGCTGCCATTGGTCTGTTCCATTGATCTGTATCCTTACAATAAATGATGCTGAGCGTATCATCCGTACCTCTTCTCTTCCAGTCTAAGCTGACGACATGTAAGTCTTGACACCTGCAGAATGATCTTGATAGTTTCTCCACAAGGTGTAGAAAAAATGTTTTAGAGCTTAATGTCAATAACTGTCATTCAGTCTATTACCCACACCCGCATGCGTCTCACGTCAGCACGTGATTTAGGCGTCATGTGCTATAGAGAACTCAACTTTCGATGACGCATCAACAATGTCATAAACAGAGCCAACTCAGCACTTGGCTGTATCACGCGCTGGTCAAAAGAGTTTTTTTCAAACAAAATACCTCTATCTCACCTTTGATACCGAGTATACCAGACAAGTATGGCCTCCGCGTTATGCTGCCCATACCATGAGAAGATGTGCAACGCAGGTTCATTCGATTCGCCCTGTGCGGTTTGTCTTGGACTGATAACATCAACCTGTCGCCGTACGACGATCTTCTTAGGCTGATTAATATTCAGTCACGCCGCACTCAGGTCAATACAGACCCATTGTGATACCCTTAGGGGGAGGGGGAGATACATATATCTACCCCTTGCTCATTGGATAGTCTTCTTAAAAGCACCGGTTCAACTTCTTACTTGAGAGTAACTATCAAACCATCCAGTTGATTCAAAATGTCATTTACTTCAAAATGTCATTTATTGATGAACTGGAAATTTCTTCATGTTCCGGGAAGAAGTGTCGTCCAAGAAATATTCTTGAACAACAAATGATCCCCTTTGCCGAAGAAAATACGCCACTAATTTGGCGTTTTATGCATGATAACGATCCTAAGCACACTTCTCGCCTTGTGAAGGGTTACCTTAGCGATCAAAATGTCGGCGTTTTAAAGTGGCCAGCCCAATCTCCCGATCTGAATCCGATCGAGAACCTGTGGAACGATGTCGAACATCACGTCGAAGCAGTAAAACCGCGAATTGTGGAACCAGATTCAAATCGCCTGGACATCCATTCCTAAAGAACGCTGCCAGGCTTTAGTGCAGAGTCTTCCAAGACGATGTGCAGCTGTTATAAAGAACAAAGGGTTTCCGACAAAATACTAACTGCTACGGTTTGTCGAAAAAGGTATTTTATAATTTTAATGCAATGCAACATAATGTGCTATTTATGTGGCCAGCCATAGTTTTACAAATGTGTGTATAATTTTTTATTTTTCAGGAACATAATGTCATCTTTTCGTGAATTAAGTGAACGTTTTGAGATTTTATAAATAATATAAGAAAAAAGTCTCTTATTTTATTACACAGTGAAATACTGTCTTTTTATTGATAAAAGTGCGAGTGTGCTATTTACGTGTCCACCACTGTATCTAAGGTGGATGAGAGGTGGACAGTGGGTTGTGTCCTCACTAACTTCTTCATCTCCACATCCTCGGCATAGTTCTTCTTCCGTTCGTCGCAGTTTTTTCATATAATACCGCAGGGTATTATGTCCCGTGATGACTCTCACCAGGGCAGAAAGGGATCTCCTATCTTTTTGCATAAGCCTGTCGGTCCTTGTTTTGTCAGAGTAAGGCCAAATGCTTCTTGTGATTTCACAAGTGTCCAGGGAGGACCATCTGTTGTTATCCTTGACCTCTGCTTCAAGCTTTAGTATGCAAAGCGGAATGTTCACTAATAAGTCTATTTGATTCGGTCAAGCCAATTCGTCTGCCATCTCTTTATCTGATATGCCCTCAAGCCCAGAGACCGTAAGGGCGTAACCTTGTGCTGTGTTCCAAGAACCTTTAGTTCTTCTCGACAGCACTTCACAAGCTTGGATTTGATTTCAGTAGCAGTAATCACTTTTATTGCTGCCTGGCTGTCAATGAAAATTATACCTTCTTGAGGTATTGCCCTAAACGCAGTCACTGCTAGGAGATCCGCTTGGAAAACACTGCTGTGATTCGGGAGGAGAACTGATTTGGTTACCCCCAGTGGTTCAGAAAAAAAGCCTGATCCTACGCCTACGTCCATTATTGATCCGTCGGTGTAGGCAAAGATGGATTGTGAGGTAGCTGACCGCTTTTCCATATTTCCCTGCTCGGGAATTAGCTTAAGAAAGGTCTATTGAAATCTAGGTACGGTATTGTGTAGCCCGTAGTAGGTACGTTGCTTAGATATTTTTATCAGGATCGTAGAATGACCCATTGTATTTCGTCTCCAGGTGGCTGTTTGATGTATTCTTAGGGCACTGATTGCTGCCGAAGCTTGTACGAAGATATCCAGTGGAAGCAGGTTTAAGATAGCGTCCAGTCCTGCTGTGGGTAACAACACCCAGACTGGTAGCACCAATGCACGCCAATATCTGTTCCTTCGTGATAGCCGCTAAGTTGGTGGTTTCCAAGTTAAACCATTTTTAATCAGCCGAATTGAAAATTCCCTACCCTATCCTACCCACACACACAGTAGTGGTTTTATATGTCCAGTTATGTCACCTTTTCGGCCAGTACGATGGCACTCTCCTTACCTTCTATATTGCAGTGTCCAGGTACCGAACATAATCTGACACAGTTCGGCTTATACAATGCGGCAGTTCCTGGCTAGTTCAGATTTTGTGATGTAGGACTGTAGTGCCTTAAGCGCAGCCTGACTCTCGATGACCATAGGTATTGATACCATCTCTAGTAATTCCGCAGCTTGAAACACAGCTAGAACCTCTGTTTGGAATACACTCCATGCGTAAGGAAGTCTCAGGGCCACCTGTAGGTTCATATTCCTGGAGCACATTCCTCACTCAGTAGCCTCACTGGTTTTGGAACTAGACTGCAATTTCATTTTGAGAAGGAACTGCCTTTCTTTGTCACTCCTCCATGCCAGGTCACATTACTTCGTATGGTGTATCGAGTATCCAACATTTCATTTGTTTTATCGCGGACATTGGAAAGTAATTTCCTAAGGATAGAGTCCCTGAATCAGTAAGCGGAAGCGCGTTATTGCCGACTTCAAGTTTTATTTATCTATATTTCCACTAGTAAAAGATACAGAAACACCTCTAGTGCAGCCGTGGGCGTAGTGGTAGAACCCGCTGTGATACCAATGCTTTGCTTTATTAATAGCCAGTGCATCAGTGCTGCTTTTAGCCCCCACATTTTTATGGCTTTTCTCTTACAAATGAAGAGCGCAGTGTGCATCTTTTTTGAACTCTCTCTTGTATATGGAGTTTCCAGTTTAGTTCTTATCTACCACAATACCAAAATATCTCGAGAGCTGATTCCATTCTTTCACGCCATCCGCGTAGTCGGTGACACTTACCCCTGTACTAATTCTTTTAGTATTTTGTTCATGACCAGAACCCAAAGAAGGGGAGGTATAACTCCTCCCATTCCTCTGACAAAGGAATTCCTAATTGAACTACATCCGAGAGTGCGATTGACATTTCTATTGCGGAACATTCTGCAGAGTCAATTGGCAATGTTGTGCTCGACATTTATGCTTTCCAGACATGTTTGGTGGATCCCCCTTTAAGGTTGTTAAAGACGCCTTCTATGTCAGGGAATGCAAATTCCCTATACTGCACTGCTTTCAATTTTGCATACTACTTCGTGTAGAGTTGTTTCCAGGCTACAAGCTGAGCTTTGCATAAGGTGCCGTTGCAATACTTACTTTTGATGTGAATATCAAGAAGTCTTCCCAGTATTTTGAGTAGAAATTGCGACAGACGTACTCATTTTGAACCTTTTTGCAAACTTTTGATATGGACCATTCTGCTCCAGTGACGGTTCTCAACGTTCTGTAATCAGGTCCTACAGAACTAAAGTACACCTACATATGTACATAGCCACATAAACATTATTAAAAGCCATCTCATCCCAGCTACAAATAAAAAATAATTACTGGAGCATATTTGTTTTGATCCCCCATTTTAATTTAAAATTCTTTATTTTGTTAAAGTTCTCCATTTAAGTTCAATTTTTAAAGTCCTTTACTCAATATCCTCCACTTAATTACATCGCACACACAACCGGATAAAACACTAATCCAGCGCGCGTATTAAAATACTGAACAACACTCAATTTGTTGTTTATTTGGCGCCATCACCACAATAATCTATTGAACTCGTGAGCCATTCAAACACAACACCAAAACGCTTTTGTTCTTTAAATTATCCACTCAACTAGGATGACGAAGCGTTGCATCTGAATTATCCTGCCGGTGCCTACGGCTGCAGGCATCTGCACATATTTTCAGCTCAAAATAGTCAAAACCGAATTGATTCCAATTTATTTCGATTACTTCATTTACCAAAGTAATCGAAATAAAATAAATTCGATTTGCCACTCACATAGCAAATCGCATAGGATTTCGAAGGATAACTGACAATATGAACTAAAAAAAATTAAACGTAAAACTCTGGCCGACTTGTTAAGAGAAAAAAAAAACGGGCTTAATGCACTGCATGCCGGCGTGATAAATTCACATTAATGTGTAACATATCCGTACACCCGGTTTCCCCTCCCATCGGCCACGATTGAACATCATACCTTATGCGCGGGTATGAATGATAAACAGGATCGCACAAAAGGACGAAAGTACAAAATACTCGTAAAGTTGCTTTATGTAAATGCAATCAATTTAAATAAAATTGCTTTTGCTCATTGTTATCGATTGCGAATTGGAATCGCATTGAACTTTTAAATAAATCATCGCAGGGATGAGTGACAGTATGATGACGACAACGGCAACGATGACAAATTTGTACCAAGTGATGGGGCATGCATTACACCACTACCATGGCGGTACTAGTTCTGTGCCCCATTTGCATGGTTATTCTACAATAGTTGTCTGCCTTGCACGAGGGCAAAGACATGGGCGAAGGGTCCTTTACTACGGAATACCAACATTAAACTACGAGGACATAATCGAATCAATCGAAATTGCCAACGGAAAAGTGGGTAAAAGGGAAGACGGAATGGAATTCCGGCGCGCATCACATAACGAAGGGAGCGTGAGAATGGCAGCTGTTGGAGAAACGCTCCCGTATCGGGTTTAAGGAGTTTCCGAGTAAATGAGTTAAGTGCTGGGGATTAAGAAAAAGAGAAAGCGCCTTAAATGAAAAATGTGACAGATTATTGCCATTACTTCATGAATTATGTGTGTGCCTCCATTTAGTAGAGCATTAAAGAGTTTCTTTTTTTTTCTTTTCTCTTTTTTTCATTGTTGAACAGTAAATTATTTAGATTGCTTAACGAGGCAGAAGCAGGTTATCTATTCATTGTAAAAAGGCAGATACAAGTGCTTTAAAAGCTACGGCAACTGCGTTTGTTTTAATGAAGATAATAATCGATTCATTTTACATGAGCTTTCCTTTCAAGTCAGCTATTTCGTTATGGATTGCATTCACCATTAATTAATTTGTACTTCCGTGTACAACGCTTTTTACGTCTCGGAAGCAGCTTTCAATCCTTTGTCTAGCGCTTTGCACTTAATGCACTTACCGGCACTTTTCCTTTTCCAATTGTAGTTGCGAAAGACCCAATAGTGGTCAGCATTAGTCATCTGCAGTCGAAATTGATGATACGTGGCGAAATCTCCGACTGCCTCTTGTGACTGTACTTTTCGGATACTGAATATTCTGGTACTGAATCCTTACATAAGCGACACTACAGCTCGGAGTGACCCTTGGCCTCAACCGACCAGGCTCTCCAGTTAGCCCGATCCTTAGCGAAATGCTTCCAGTTGCACACTTCAAGTTACTTGAGGTCCCCTTCTACTTGTGCGCGCCACCTAAGGCGAGGTCTTCCTCTACTGCGTTGTTCCTCCGGGTTAGATTCGAAGACTCTTCGGACTGGAGCATTCGTGTCCATTCGCTCTACATGTCCTAGCCACCTCAAGTGAGTGATGCGCAGTTTTTTGACTAGATCGATGTCGCTGTACAGCTAGTAAATTTCATCGTTGAATGTTCTCATCCAAAGTCCGTCAACGCAAACGGGACCGAATATCTTACGAAGAATTGTTCTCTCGAAACGACTGAGGATATCTTCATCCGCTTTCGACAGAGTCCATGCTGCAATGCCATAAAGTAGGGCTATGATGATTAAGGTCTTATAAAGAGTCTCCCTAGTATTTCGCGATAGGGCCTTACTACTCAATTGCCTTCTCAGCCCAATGAAACAGCGATTGGCAGGAGTTATTCTTAATTTGATTTCTGATGAGGTGTTATTTTCAGAGGTAATAGCAGAGCCAAGGTACACAAAGTCCCTTACTACCTCGAAGTTATAGCTATCGACTGTGACGTTCTGTCCAATGCGCCGATGTTGTGTGTCTCTTCTTGTTGACAGTCTAGACTTGGTTTTGCACTCATTTACCGCTAAATCCGTTTTAGCTGCTTCCGATTCAATACTAGCGCACGCACCAATGGCAGACCGAAGTGCTCTGCCAATAATGTCTAAATCGTCGACGTACCCTAGTAAGTAGTTGTGAAGACTTTTAAAAGATTGTGCACCCGGTGTTGGCTTGGGAGTTTCGCACAATTCTTTCCAGTATGATGTTAAAGAATTCTCATGACAGAACATCACAGACATTAAAGGTCTCGGTGAGGTCGTTACCAACATTGTTGGAGCAGCGAACATTCTCCATAGCTATCCTGCACAGACGGAGGAGATTGGATGCTAGGCATGGCTCTGTACAGCTCATCTCTATAAATGCTGTGATATACAACCTTGAAATGGACAAAAAGATGGTGGGTATCGCTTTGGATTTCTTCGGTTTTCTCCAGGATCTGCTGAATCGTGAGCATTTGATCGACTGTGGTTTGAAACCACACTGATAGAGGTCGATCAGGTTGTTGACGAAGGGTTTCAAGACTTCAATCAATGTTTCAAATAAAATATTATACGCGATGTGGAGGAGACAGATACTTCTTTAATAGACGAGTTGAGGTGATCTCCTTTCAGAAATAAGTTATTGGTCTGAGTACGTGTAATGGGAGTGATTCTTTCAGGACATTAATTCTTCCACTCAAATGTATTATACGCAGCCGAGTGCTGGCCTGACAATAAGCACACACTTTTATTCTTTAGGTCGCAGTGTCAACTATATGGGAAAGGGTTAAATATATAGAAAAAAAAAGAATAGAGGAAAAGATACAACCACGAACTCTACGAGTTGTACTAAGGTTTGTGTATAGGTAGATGTAGTAAAAACAGTGCACACCAGTTGACTTCATTAGCTCGGTCGTCTTATCGAGTGAATGGGGATACAAAGCTTTAGTCAAGGAGACCTCCAAATCACCGGGGTTAAAGCGCTTTGAAAGTTCGATATTACGATCGACAAGTGTTGTCCTTATTTTATTTTCATGATTCAGGTTTAAAGATGGTCAGACAAACCCGACTGCACAATCCCCGACTTTTGCAGTCAGATCCTTAAGTGAACTATTGGGAGGGTGACCCAGATACTCCGATGGCATTTACTCACTTCGAGAATGTAAGAACTAAATCCAAAGCTCTATCAGCCTCTCAAAAAGCATAAAATCTCTCTCAACTTCCCTCGATTGGTACCACGATCGACCCCTTCCAAAAGGATTAAAATCGTTATCTCCAGATAACGTACTGAACACCCGAGGGCTGACCCATGAAGAGTAGAAATTTGTAAACTGAGGTGCACTTATGTACAGCATCCAATGGATTTCTGTATCTACAGACCATGGTAGTTGCTACCAAATTCTTGATTTCTGTTGCTCCGCAAAACGCTGCTAAAATCATGAAAGGCATCGCGAAACGATGTACAAAACATGTACACAAGGGTATACATACATATATATTGTAGTTACCTGACCTCAATATTTTGAAAAAATTGAATGAAACGCGAACAAATTTTCGTAAGAATTGTGACCAAGATGTGTGCCTTATATGATGATACTATGAGCAGTCTATCACACCAAACTACATATTTTACAAATAGCACAGAATGGAAGATTCATTCCACATAAATTGACATCACAAAAATCTGCGTCATAGGCGTAATAGGTGTTTAAAGCCTGCTTTTGCAAGGCTTTTGTAAACGTATCCATTCTCAAAGATTTCACTTGTCATGCTAGAATTTAACCTTTGGCCATAAATTTCCCTCCATCAGAGAAAAGGAATACCCAATAAGTCCCACAGGGACTTATTTAAATACCTAATTAAGGACATCTGCACACATTCCCACCACACTTGGCCAACAAGGATAAATTGACTTTTAAAACGAAGGTCAAAGCGGCTCACTTCAAATTACCTCAACTTATTGAAGTTAATTACCCAGAAGATAAATCGAGTTGACTTTCAAAGAATCACTCTACGGTCCGACAATCTGCAGCCACTTACTTCAGCCATTACAATAGACAGCATGTCCTTTCACGGCTGAACTAAGACTTCCTCGACAATACATCAACTCAATTAGCACACAAAAAACAAACCAAGTGTATTATTTTTCTCTCTTATCTCGAAGACTGACTTATTTTTATCCACACAAAGCAAAAAAATAATAAATTACCATGTAATTCTGACTCATTAGTCTGTCGGTCCCGATCCCGGTCCCGGTCCCAGTGGACGAAAGAAAGTCAACCGCAAAATCGCCTAACAATGTTATATCCAAAACGGAATCCCATCCGATTTAATTAAGAAGCAACATGTCTTCAAAAAGATTCCAAGAAAATTATTTACACATAAATTATTTGGTCAAGGGGCAAAATTAATTAGAACTCCATCCCAACAACACCAGGAATCTGTTGGACGATGATGATCCTTAGGGGAATGCCCAAACGATATTTATGCGTAGCCGGGTAATCAGCCTTTGTTTTTGAACTAAATACAGGATTGTCTTCATCTCTCTCTCTTGGTGTGACAACGAATAAAAGAATTGTTATCCTTAAGCAAATTTCTTGACCTAAGTATCCACTTACGGTTGTTTGATCTCAATAGGATTTTACCCTGTGTCTGTGCCTGTTTATTTTCTCATCCTAAAGAAAGTCTAATTCAATTCCTGTGATGGAATAATTATCCACTTAGAATATACTTTCACAGAGATACTCGTATCCTTCGTTTCAAATGCACACATACACACACACATACGAGCACACCGAGTCATATATAGTTTTGTCCCGTAAAATCCACAAGCAAAAGATGATGTTGATGAGATGAGTGCACCCCTCCTGGCATCACCATCATTCGGTCCATTTAGTGCCCATCAAAGAATTGCTTTGGCAATGTTCTCTAAGTGATTTTAACAGAAATACTACACGTGTGGATACATTTCCAGCACGGATTAAATGCGATCCATTGCCACATGGTCATTTGTTTTGACCAGGACTGTAGTCCGCCTTGCCAAGGGTACTTTGTGTGGATGTGAGAAGTACAAGTTGGAGCATAATTTCCACCCGATTAACCAAATGAATTTCAATTTCATTTTCTAAAAAGGTTAAGATTTCTTCCTGATTCTCTATTCAGACAGCCTGGCATGTTTTCTGCCTTGACCCATGCCCATCTGAGCATGGGTCCATGCGTTGCAGTTTCTACCATACATGTGCCTGAAAGAGGGATGGGTTTTCTGGTCTGCGGTTGTAAGCTGCCCATTTACCACACATAGTATACTGTGAGAGATGTAGTGTTCCGACGATTAAAGTTCTGGTCAACCTTTTTATAAAGCATTTTATAGCTGGCTTCTCTTCATGTTGATGGTTTGAAGGGTTGGGGATGATTGTAAATCTTATCAAACTTTTAGCCAAATGAATTTTGTTGGCTACGCTCATTTTGCATAAAACAAATCAGTGAAGTTAAATGCAACAGACCCACAAACGCTACTTACTTTCCACCACTGCTTGGGGGATGGTGGTTCTCTTATTACCGTGGAGTCTTCTATCTGCATTGGGAGGGTTTGAGAAAGTAGCTACGCGAATAGAATTTAAATATGCCCTGTATCTGGCTCTTGTAAATAAAATCACCGTTGAAATTTATTGAACAAAAGGAAAAAAAAAAACACAAGGCAAGGACACCTGGCAGTCTAATTAGTTTCAGGTCTCTTGTGGAATTTTTAATTCAGAAGTAATTAATTTATTGGAAGTTGGTTAATTCGCTGCTTCATGGTAATTAACAAATTGGGCTGTGGACACATTGGGTACAATTAATATAATTTAATGATTTTCGAAATAAAGGAGTGGAAAATACGCGGCATTCTTAGAAGTGGAGGACAATATTTCGACCAGGCGATTGGGTCTGCTGGCATTATGGAGCGGAGGACTCGGGAGTTACTCACGTCTGGAAATAATCTGATCCTTTTAATGAAGCTATTGATTTTGACAGTAGAAGAAAAATGTTCTGGTGATAGGCGAAGGACTTTTTTTG
This sequence comes from Blera fallax, assembly GCA_946965025.1. Classification (NCBI taxonomy): domain Eukaryota; kingdom Metazoa; phylum Arthropoda; class Insecta; order Diptera; family Syrphidae; genus Blera; species Blera fallax. The sequence continues at coordinate 45,944,500 of OX337245.1, forward strand.
TACAATGGCGATGAAAGTCCTCAAAAAGACGTATTTGCGCCCGTACTGAGTTCCACTTCTATTCCACTTCCCTATCCTTCACAGGAATGTTTCAGACTTAGTTGTTCACCGAGATATTCTCGATTGCCAATTCTTTCTTCCTTTTCCGTTTCAATGTCAAACAGCTTCTTCATTATGTCCTGCATGCTTTAGCATTTTCTCGACAATGTTTTCAGGCGTTGGTTGCATTTTAAGGCTTCTTCTCTATGATACCCATCTACGTAGGCACTGAAATATTACATGCTCCGCACTCTTGATGGCGCTACGAGCGGAAAAATCTTATGTCCCGTCAGGAACTAAGCTATTTAGTTATCGCACTCACCGTGTCGTCGTTCGATCGATGACTTTTATAAGACTTGATTTCTTCGCGGCAAAAGCCGGAAGGCACCTATTCTCGGAAACCAGAATTAAGCTCTAAGGGGCCTTCTGCCTATATCCGGGAAGGCCAGACAAGCACTGCGAACTAAAAGATCTTTTGTGCTATCCTTAGGTTCTCCTAGTAATGGAGAGAATATTTATCCCGACCAAATATCAAGCTCGTGAAGGATCGTTTTTGCGGGTGACTGGTTGACTATGTTTGGGGAACTGAACTCCTTTCCAAAGTGTTGTGCCCATCTTGTGGAAATAGTAGTTGAGTGAACAGTATCCGGCGAGGAAGTCCATGAGGAGCTTAGCATCAAGTTTGTTCAATGTGAGAATTTCCCGAATTCTCTTGCTGACGGAAGCATTGATGAATCTCTTAACGTAGCCCAGTTGTTGAATGCCATTTAGAGAGCCTCTCTTGATGAACCCTTGAGTTGAGCTCCAATTTTTATATGGCTGGTGAGTAAGCCGCAAAACGGAGACGGGCCAATGAATGAAGATTACGATCCTAGTCTGGCTAGCTCATCAGCAATTTCATTGCTCTCTATTCCCTCATGTCCTGGAACCCAATGAATTGTGATTCGATTATGAGCAGCGAGCTGCTTTAGAGCCTCCAGGCAATTCCAGACGAGCTTGGACTCAATACGAAAGAAGTTCAGAGCTTTATCACCGCCTGACTGTCGGAATAGATCTGTTTTCTACGGAGGTTGCGTCTGATGCACTTTCTGGCATATAGCTCAATTGTAAAAACCTCGGCTTGAAAGACAGATGTGGAGCAGCCCAGAGAAACTGCTCGTTTGAAGTTGGAGCCTTCACCAACTTCGGTTTCTGTTTTTGAGCCATCGGTGTACCACACCGAGTAGTAACTAAAGAAGGTTGGAACCCCATAACTCCACACACTGCGTTCCGGAATAATGGCTTTGAAGGGGCTGGCGAAGAACATCCTAGAGGGCATAACGTCCGTAATACAAAGCGACCAGTGGCTGCGGCCGACTTCTTTATCCATGACTTGATACGCAGTATAAGTCGGTATGTCGATCTGACTTCCTCCGACCCGTTTCAGCGTGATTGGTCCTCTGTTATGCTTAGAGCACTTTCAATTATACGCAGGCTTTCTCTGGTAGTACCAGTACTATTTTGATTTTTCAGGCGGTATTCGTGTTATTCGTCAGCTATTCTTTCCATTAGAACCATTTTTGCAACAACGCAGTCTGCGTCTATAAAATTGCACACTAAATAGAAGCCGGAGTGTCACGTCTTACACAATGGTAAGGTGTCAGAGGAAGTCAAAAGTGGAGTACGTCAGGAGTGCATAGTGTCACCGGTGTTGTTCTTGTTGGTCATCGTGCCGAATTGACGGAACGTAACCATGAAATTCGATGTAACTTCGACACCTTACTTCCACGTCTGATAAAGGACCTTCATCTAGAAGCTAAGGCAAACAAAGTGGGGCTTTAAATAAAAACAGCCCTGAGCCCTTCCAACACCAGAATCGGGAAGGCAAAAGCTGCGTTTGGAATGCTATCCAAAGTCAGAAGATACCACTAACACACGCAAGCTCCAAACTGAATCAATCATCGTGAGGATTTTTTTACCATTGTATCTCCAACGAACCAACGGGCAAGAATGTATAGACATTGCTATACAAAGCAGAAAGTGGCAGTGGATTGGACATACCCTACGGCGCGTAGACATCTCCATTGCGAAATATGACATGCAACGGCTCACCCAGGCATACAACTGAGGAAAACGCTAAGCAAACGTGGCACAGAATAGTTGAGGAGGAGTCCAGCTCTTTGGCAATGAATTGGATGCAAACGAATTAAAGTAATCCGAACAAGATAGGACGCAGTGTTGACGCCCTATGCTCCTCGAGGGGTAAAAGAATTTAAGCAAGAATGTACATGAGTGAGCACACTGCGTCCTTCGATGAAGTAGCACGCCTGCAACGAACACATTCGGTACGGTTGCGCAATGTTGTTTAGTTGGATTTAATCCTCATAGCTCTGACTCATACTGATGAGGGAAAGAGAATTATAGACATGACTACTCTGGTCAGTAGCAAGTCCTCTGGTGTTTGGAATAATGCTCAATAGAGTACCGCTCGTATTAGATGCCTTATTACTAACATTCGACAGGTGTTCCTTAAAAGTTTGTCTTACGTCTAGCATGAGTCCACGGTATTTTATGTGTGGTTTCGAAGTGATGGTACAGCCGCTGACTGTGAACGATCCTACCTCGACTGCACGCGGAGGACTTGTGCAGAGAAAGTGTGGTATTGGCTCCTTCTCCCATTGCAAACTTCTGAAGAAATTATTGCTCACCGTGTCCTACTTTTCAACACGTCGGAATTGTCTAACCGCATTTTATTATTTGGTAACTTTTTGGAAATTGCTGCTCACCACGTTTCTTTATCGCTAAAAATGTACCTCCAGAGATATAAACCTGGGTAACCATCAGAGCTGGCGACCTTGTAATTCTGCAGCTCATGAATTACTGCGCCGACCTCTTCTATATTGGGCGATAGGATCAATTCTTCATTGACTGGAAGTGGGACATTTGTATGCCCATTCAGTAGCTGCTGGGAGTGCCGGTTAAACTTATCTACTATTCGGCCTTGGCTTCTTAGCTCTAAAATTATAGATTTTTCCCCATCTAACACTGGCCACAAAGCCGTGGGCACCCTATTCCCAACTGAGTTGGACTATTTTTGGTCTGCCAGGTTGAAAATTCTTTCGAGGATAACTCTCCTATCCACACCAATGGGCGGTTTCGTACCCCCAATTAGGTCACTGATATTTGGAACCATCCGTGTAGATTGCAATTTTCATAATCATGGAAAGGAACTGTCTTCCTTTTCTAGTCCTCTTTGTCTGGGTACCTTACATCGTATGGTATGGCGACGTCAAAGATTTCATTTGATTTATCAGGGATGTTGGAAAATGATTCCCTGAGAATAAAGTTAAGCCCAACATCACTGGACTTAAAGATCCCGGACTTAGTGAGCCGAAGCGCGCTATTACACGCTTGTAATTTTATTTGTAGGTCTACTGGCAAAAGATACAGGAATACCTCGAGGGCGTGGCATTCAAAGCCCCTGTAATGGCAATAAGGGCTGCTCTTTCAACCTTGACTAACGTATCCCTCATATGCCTCTTAATCGTTGCTTTCCACAAGAGACCCATACGTGAGGATTGGTCTAACTACCATGACGTACCGCCAGTAAATCATTTCCGGTTTCAGGCCAGACTAGATTGACAACTTTGAAATCTTCTAAAGCTCAATTTGCCTTTCCTGTTCTCATATAATCCAAATCTTAAAAGTTCAGTTGACATATCGTTTTCAGGATTCATCATTCCTTTGAAATATAATATGTGCATATGTCCAACTGGCATTCTGACGGTGTTAAATGTAATGGACTTATTGTAGTCTTTTACAAGGCTCCCGGCTTGTAACTTTGGAAGGAAATTATTACTAATGCTGCTTAGGCCTCTCTTTTAATTTCTGACACCACTTATTCAACGGTTTTATGTAATAAAACAATCACCTAAAGAGAGCTAACAATTTTAGTGCTATTGAAAAATTCTAGTCCTGACATATGCAGGTTACCTTGGATCCTTGGCAAATAACTTTTACAATTTAGAGACTAACCGATACTATGAGGAGTGTTTCAGGGACTTCCATATTTATTTAACCTTCCGATGGCAAGACTTTTTTTTTCTACGTGAATAGGAGAAGTAGTGGGGTTATGGGTTACACCACTTCTGGTAGGAAGGGTAAGATAGACCGACATTCACCTTCTTTTTCTCTAATTGCTACTGTCTAAGTCTTGGTCCTAATTTGTCTTAATTCTCATTTATTCAAAAAAGTCTTTATTACCGTTATAAATCTAATCCTGTTTTTGACCATTTCTCTTTACAGGATCGAAGTAGACGAATCACTCCTCAAGCCATCCAACTTGGCTAACTCGGCGGTTTTAAAAGCGCTCGAGGAAGAGGAAAATGAACAATATGGCGGTAAGTGGAAGCGGGAGAGGGATAATTATACACAAACCTTACCTATTTTCTACACCAATCAACACACAATAAGTTCCACAAACTATTATCTACAACGATGAACCAAAAATTAATCCAATCACCCCTCATAAACAGACTAATCATCCGCAACCTTCTTGTCTTCAATTTTCAAGGCGATCCTTGAAAATTATTTAAGAGGCACTCAGATACTTTATCTGCTGTCCACCCATAGAGTACAAAGTTCCATTGGTATGTTAAATTTTTCTCTTAAAAACAAAAAAAAAAACCGTCTCGCTCTTAATGAACTTATTTTAATCAGGATAACATCGCCTCTCCGGTCCATAAGACACTTCGACAACGACCAAGAGATTACTTTCACTTGAACTCATAAGCTGATGGCTTCTGTTTACATTACAGCATACATTGGATAATACATACATGTGTGCGAGTATATTACACTTAAGTCTCGGGGACTTATAGTGAGGTATACACCGCAACTATATGATTAAGGATTAACTTGGCTAATGTACACGTCCAAATGGACCTCACCCATTCTACCCGAATCTCTTTCACTGTCACTGGTCCTTTTCGAATGTGAGAATAGTATTGCTACGCAACTAAGGATATTCAAGCTTTTGAGTCTTAGCATATCCTTACAGATATCCTGAATGGGTAATCAATAAAGCGAGAGTCCATGTGTGCTGTGCTGTTGTTGCTAGTGCCGATGGATATTATCCGATTTCCTACAAAACGATGTGCGTGTGCGAGTATAATGGTACGGGTATATGTATGTGTGCAACCGACTCATCCAAGTACTTGTCCTGTTCGTATGTACGCATCAATGAGTTTGGTGGACTTTTGGCCTTACTAAATGGTTCGGTTCGGCTGCTTTACTCCATCTTTCCTTCTCGACTACGGCCGGGTCAATCTTTAAAGCTCAACACTTAAATGGAAGGATATCCTTAATGGTTAACTCTATCTATCTGAATTTTCCTCATCGTATCTTGTTTTACCACGACTATTCGGAGATGTTATTGATTTTCAATGTTACCCAAAGATATGGAGAAGGATTTTACGATCCCAAAAACATATTACATGCGGCAAGAATGAAGGTTTTTCGTTACTTGCTGTGCTGTTCGTTGGTGAGAGGTCATTTAGTGGTTTCATCTCTATCGGGGAGACTCCTCCGTGCGATCGAAAATAGAAAATCCTAGTCTAGTCCTTTAAAGTTCTCTTAAAGTGCCGTTCGTATGGTCGAAGAAAATTCGTTGTCGTCAAGCATTTTTTTCGATTTCCTCTCTGATGACAATGTCAAAGTCCTTTTGCTCCTACTCTCTTTCAGAAGGATAACTCAATTTTATGCGAAACCACAGAATCAACTCGGAACATCCTGATAGTTATTGGTCCGAGATGGTAATGGTGGTATGCTGGGTAAACGGCTTTTTCATCTACCATCCATTTCCGTTCGGTGGATCTTTCAATTAAGGACACTTCATGTGAGGCCAACCAGTTTGCTCGTGTTTTTTTTTTTTTTTGTATGTACTGTCGCTGCTCATGTTTTATATGCTTTCAGTGCCAGTGTGCCTATTTGTACACGAGTATCCTTTATAGCCTCAAATATTTATTTGGGTTTATAGCCCAAGCGACCCGTGAAGTCATTGATCATATTTTGCGTTGTATCCAATTTAAAGAGGCACTTGTTTTGGACGGACGGGTCCTAATCTACTGGCTCACATGGTGACCTCGGAAAATTACTTTCCTAGCTGTTAGCTAATGTTTGCGAGGAGGGCGGGAGGCTGCAATTCAACTTCAATTTTCGTTAAAACTTATCGATTTCAATGAAAGGTAATAAATCGTTGTGTTCTTTTCGATTCGTTTCTGGTATGTGTCCCAACCCCTTTGTTGCCGCACATACATACGAGTATGTACATATGACGTGGCGAACAGGTGTGTTGCTGATGATGGGGGGATGAAAAGTTATTAAATGTTTGATTCATGGAATGGTAACACATATTGCAAATGAATAAAGCATGAGTTCTGGCAGAGGTGGGAGGAGTTAATGTTATTATGCTGTTGTTGTAGTTGCTTTTGTTACGGGAAATTCAGGAGAAAGACATTCAGTGGTGTAGTGTTTTTTTGAATGATGCCATGAAAGTTTATGGACAAGGAAATAAGTGGAATGTTCAGTTTAAATTTGAGAACAGTGAGGTTAATAGCTGCTATTAGATTAGGAGAATTATGGAATTTATTGGAAACGATGGCTATGAAGGTTTATGAGGGAGAACGTATTCCAATTGATCTGAAGGAACCATAGATGTTGTAAACACTGACCTCAACTGGACTTATTGAACCCAGTGATACTTGCTTCAGTGCTGTGGAAGTAGAATTGATTAAAAATGTATTTCGCCACAGTCTTGATTCAACCATATGCGCCTAAAGCCTTGCTCTTCAACTCGAGTTTTGGCCTCCACGAAGTTATGCAATAACTCGCTGGCAAGTAGCGGTGATAGCTTTGCCTGTGGGGTCCTTAAAGGGTTATGACCCAAGCCCACTTCTTGAACTAACTCGGTTCCAAATAGTCACTTTTCGGATTTGTAAAGCCTCTTCCGTATCAGGTGAGGATTCTTTGGTCGTCGAAAAACTGATTTATTGGTTTGCATTGTGGTTAAAATGGGCTTTGTCGTTCATGATGAGTTAGAGTGACCTAGGCATACTCTCTGAGTAGTGGGCTTATGAACTTTATAAGGGAATATTTGCAACTTTTCGTCCAAAATTTGTCACTGAGATCACACACACATCGCAATTGAGCAGGACCAAATTGTGCATAGCTCCTGGTTACAGGAACTCGAAAAATTCTTACCTTAAACTGCAAAAGGACTAAGGAGGGGAGAGAGTGGAGGTGGACCTAAGAGAGTTTCGCAGAGTTAACTTGCGCGTTAACCATACGCTGCATTCTGCCCATTGGCTCGTTATAGTCATAGTTGGTGCGGTGAAAGTTAAGGCGGAAGAGAAGTACAGGTCTTAGATTTCGAGAGTTGAGGGATATCATTTGTAGCAGAGTGGGGTTATCGATGTTTCCTGCTAGTAGCTGATGTACAAATACGATGTCGGCAATTTCACAGCGTTTTTCGAGTCAAAACTTATCGCTTATGAGTTTCAAACGATCCTCTTAGGAGGGTAGGTTAAAAGGGTCGTCTCAGAGAAGACCTCGTTGGGCAAAACGGATGAATCTGCTTTGAACAGCCTCAATTCTGAAGGAGTGTGTATTGAGATAGGGCGACCATACTTGGCTGGCATGTTCAAGGATTAGTCTAACAAATGTGAAAAAGAGAGATTTCATGACATAAGGGTTGGAGAATTGCTTGCACCAGCATTTCGCAAAAAAAAACGCGGAGTTAGCTCTGCTGATAATGTTATCAACATTACAGCGAAAATTTACTTCTCTGTCGCAGGTAGGCTAGGTTAGGTATGTGGGCAGGCGAGGTTGAAGTAATTCACTACGCCACACACAGATCAATTCAGACCCATTGTGATACCCTTAGGGGAGATATGTCTGCCCCTTGCTCATTGGATTATCTTACTAAAAGCCACGGTACAACTTCTTATTCGTGACTATCAAGCCATCCACTTGATTTGACATAGTTCAAAATATCGTTGACTGATCTGCTGGAAACTTCTTCAAGGTCCTGGAAGAAGTGTCGTCCAAGAAATTTATATCTAATGTGGGTGAGAGCTGGACAGTGACAGAGAATGTGGGTTGTGTTCGTCCGCACTACCATCCACATCCTCGACATAGTTTTTCTTCCGTTCGTCACAGTTTTTTGATACCACAGGGTATTATGTCCCGTGATGACTCTCACTAGGACAGAAAGGGATCTCCTATGCTTTTGCATAAACCTGTCGGTCTTTGTTTCGTCAAAATAAGGCTTCTTATGGTTGCACAAGTATCAAGGGAGGACCACCTGTTGTTTGCTTCCTTTAAGACCTTGACCATGTATCAAGCTTTAGTGTGCAAGGCGGGATGTTCACTGATAAGTCTATTTAATCCGGTAGAGATTCCGAGCCCCTTTCTAGCCAATTCGTCCGGCATCTCATTACCTGGTTTGCTCTCATGTCCAGGATCGCAATCCTATGCTACGTCCATCTTTAATTCATCTGTGTAGATAGATATGGATTGCAAGTCAAGTAGCTGACCGTTTTTCCATTTCCCCCAAAGGTATGTGCACGTTTTTGGAATGTGCATCACTCTCCTCTAAATTTGTTTAAAAAAATATGCCGACTCGACCATAACTAGACTTTTATTTTAGGCCATTTCACATAAGCCATCAAAACAAAGATCATGCATCCAACCCTCTGTGCAAGGGATAAGGACATAAGAGAAAGAGTAGTGCTGATAATGTGTAAATTCCTGGTACATTCCTGAGTCTGGGAAATCCAGAACTTTTGAAATTTCTAGAGTAGGACCCTCTTAGCTGCACTATTAGCTCTTAAACCAAATTTCACAATAATCTGTTGACGTTGTGGCTTGCTTGGTATCGGCATTTGTAAAGCTTGCACCCAAGGTTCAAATTCTAAAGGTTTTCAAATGAGGTAGGACAGATACCTCCAGTCTGAATGAATATATCAAGAAATTGAAACTCAATCTAGGAACCGAGAGTTCACTACTCCGGGAATTGATAAATAGTGTGGACAATGTGTGGATGCTTATACATATCTCCAATTGGAACGCCTGTGATGAGCGTCTGCCACGCACAACTTTTTTCTTTACCAGTGCAGTCGTCAGCTTCAAAGAGCTCATGTTTAAGATCAAAGCCGTGGCAGTCATAATATCCTGTTAATGCCTCAGGATGATATATTCTTTAATGTATGCATTTCATTTGTAGTGCTGTTCATTACGCTTGAGACACGTTTTCGCAGGAAGTTTTCCGATAATAAGATGGTAATTACTGATTTCTGAGAATTCCTGCGGCCTCGTGTCCCTTTAATAGAAATAGGACATAAATAGGACATTTTTCTCATGCATCTTACCTTGGATTAGGTGGTTTAACTATTAGTTCGTGCCTCATCAACATCATTTGGCGCGTCTTCAATGTCTTCAATCAACTTTCCAAGGGGTTTCTTTTTGTTAAAAATAATTCACATACGCCTACATTCGAAGGCTTCGAATGCCACCGCAAATGAACAGTTTTTAATTGGCATAAATCTCTACAATGTAGACATAAAATTCCTTCCCGCCTAGTCTTGGTTCTTTGTTTTAAAATATTCGACTACACTACTTCGCTGCAGAGAACTAATTTATGCACCTGTTTACATCCAATTTGTAAACATCACTCATGTGATATAACCAAATAAGTATTGCAACGCCCATGCCACAACATGTATGTCATGCTCTTCAAAATTCTTCGCCCACTCACTTCTCTTTTCATTTGGCAGCATTCATCATTATTAAATGATGAATCACTTATCGCCAAAACAGATATATGTAGCTGTCTTTAAACACCTTCAAAATACCTTAAGCTTACCCGCAAGACTCTAAAAATACACACAAACTCACAGTACAATAACGAAAATGAATCATCCCCGTCATACTATACACACTCGCTACTTGACAGGAACAGAAAAACCAATTTTTTCAACAATATTCCAATAAAACTTCTAAATTTACCTCAATGAAAATTAAAATTTTATTTCTCTCACAAAGTCCACCATAAGCACTACCATCAACAAGAGACAAATAAAAATACCCGTGAAAGTCGTCCACGTCAGCGTATCATTGTTGACCGTGATACGGTTTTAAAAATAAATCGCCGCGGATCACGTCATCGCAGTCGTGACCACAGCTGGCCACCACCACCATCTACTAAAGATCATTCACGGAGTACCTCAGATGAGATACATTTCGATGAGAATGTCTGTAAACAACATAAAATCGATAGTATTGCTATGAAATTTGACCATGGCCAGGACGAGGAGAAGGTGACTCATCATAAATCAAGTGACTCTCTAGATTGTGATATGAGTCGAAGAATAAATGAACGTTCGCGAACTCCCGAATGGCCTCCAGCAGATCAACGAAAATTGGAGACTGTGGGAGCAGAATCGACAGTGGGAAAGACATACTGTCTGCCTGATAACGTGGAACACTTGCATATAGGCATTGTCGAACCAAGAAGACAGTACTTTGAGGAAATCGCCGAAAGCAATGAGGGTTCACCTAGAGCATGTAATGGTTCAGAATCAGTTTATCAGCCGACTAAACCAGCATCACATTTCATAAGTCGACCACAGACAGCATCATTAGATCGTTACAGTTGCAGGCGACAACTACCCCCATTGAAGCCACGCAGCAGGAGTAGCAGCACATTACCCAGACCACGTAACAAATCACCAATGAGGACTGAAATAAAATCAAAATCACCCACTGACATTGCCACAACAATTTGGCCATCATCATCGGCCTCACAAACAGGCAGAAACCCTGGTAAATCGGTGACCATACAATTGCCAGCCAAAGAGGGCGGAAAGCCCGACAGCAATCAAATTAATTGCGATACAATTCACATGAATAATAATCATGATCATAACAAAACAGCCAGACCGGCCAAACCAGCAGCACCACGTATAATTGACTGCAGTTCGAAAAATTCGACTAAGCCGACACAGAGGCATGCAGTACCATCATCATCACCATTGTCGTACAGTAGTAGCCCCATGGAGAAAAATTTAAATAACGACAAACAGCAGCAGGACCAGAAACATTTGTATCCATCAACGAAAAATTATGATAGCAATTTAACCACGAGTAACAATGCAGCCAACACTCGTCCAATTGGCAGTGGTACTGGTCATAAAGCTAAATTAAATCGTCGCAATCACACATCTGCTCGACCGCAATTAAACGTGAATCCAAATGCACAATCTACCGTCGAACATAAAGCCGATACAGAAGTTTCAAAAGATACAGACACATGCATCAGGTCAATTGATTTGATTGATGATACCACCAAACACATCCAAACCACATCGAATCTAGCTCAAGTTATGGAAAGTGCAACATATCGCAGCAACGACGACGATGAGAAATTACGACCCAAACAAGGAAATATCGCACCACCACCGCAAGACGATAACAAGACAGTAACAAGAAATGAAAACAAATTTCAAAAAGATACAACGAGCAAGAGTCACAGCACTACTAATAATGGTGACAAATACCGTGGGGATGATGGCAAAGATACTGCTCCGACAGTGGATAGTAATAGCAACAAATCTCTATCAGAGACAAAGCACGAACGTCGAAAGGGTATTTACTACACCGACGGCGAGTATCTATTCGGTCCATTTGCAGATGCAGAGGAGGCAACAACCGTGACACATGGAGATGCTGTTAAGGAGCAACAGCAACGCCAACCAAAAGTCACCGTGATACCAATCGAAGTTGAGAAATCCTCATCGGATGGAATTGAAATCTCTAGCTTGGAGCAAAAGTGCGGAAAGATACAAAAGTCAATCACGGACGACCTTAGGCAAATTGACAGATACATGATGCAAGCCAAGATGGCATTAAATCGATTGCAAAGGGAACATCAGATTGTACAGCAGCCAGTGGTAGTCGTTCCCCCCAAAGTTATGATAGTTGAGACACCACTACAGGCGATGATAAGGCGTATCTTTCACAAAACGCGTTCACCATCACCGCATCCAACAATTGGCAGCGGTAGCGACAGCATACACGATTTCATGAATCTGTCGATCAGTCAAGTAGAAAATGTTCCAGTTGTCGAACAGGCTCTTCTAGATTTATCGAATCTGGCTGCGGTGTTACCCGATGATGATAATAGCGGCACCCTTCAGGCAACAAATAGCGCGATGTCTCCGGTGATGTTCACCACCCCATTGCGGGAACCTCCACCACAGAGCATTTTAGTTGCTATAACCGAAGTAGATGGCCGCAGCCAGAGCAGTCTATCGGAAGCGACAACAGCAACAGCGAACAGCCCCTATACAGTCACGGATAGTGGAACGGAGGAGGGCCAATCGATGTCTAATCAACCGCATCACGACGACGAGATAATTCTGAGTAAAAACATTCTCTCCGGATATATAATAACAAAAAAGGATCAGGAAGAGCTGCTAAAAAAGACCGCCACAAGACCGCAAACCAAAATTACCGACGCGACGAGTGAATCGCCATCGTTGAACGATAATCGAGAACAGAAGGTATATGGTGTGGAAAATGTCGCAGGACACTCGAAAATGGATGCTGTTCCATGGCAATTAGCTTTCGGAACAAAGCCAGCTGAACAAGAGAGCGAACAAAATTCAATAAATAACATGAACTGCAGGCAATCGAGGCTAATACCAACGAGCACCAACGTTGAAAGGACAGAAACACCTACTGATGATGCACCACCTCCACCGCCTCCTCCTCCACCACCAGGGAATAATTTCAAATATCATGTGAATGGTCTTTATGGTCACGATGTGGGGCTGGTGACAATAGCGACAGCCAGTGATGATGTTGTTGTTGATTCCTCAAACAACACACCTCAACGTACAGGTCGTGTTAGAAATCGTAAATCAGACTCGAATGGTAAGGTTCGCAGCCTTTCGCAGCCGCCACCCTTTGAGTATTTGATGGAATCAGTGCCATCATTGCAATCAATGACAACGAGTACAATCGACTTGGTAGGTGCCTTTACCGATGATAGACGTAATAATAATGATGTTGATGGTGGCTGCAGCGATGTCGTGAATCGGAGGGATAATAATGTATCACCGTGCTTATATTTTCCGGGACCTTTTCATGCCACTACAGGTATTATTGTTGTGAGTCGTCGTTGTCGTCGTCGTCGTCCTTTTCGTCTCAAAGTTCTTTGTTCGCTGTTGAGTGGCCGATTGTGGTTATTTTTTTATTTTTTGTTTGGTTGTACAATACATTACCCGTTTGTCCTTTGAAAGGGAATTCTTTTTTACAACTATTGTCGTTGCACTTAATATCCCATTTGTGATGTAATGTTTCTCTTGCATTCACCTTGATGTGTTGATTCCTTGAATGTATTTCTTTTGTGTGGATATTTATGGATTGCCTTTCTTTGGAATCCTTGCAACTTTTGAGTGTGATGAGCTACTTATCAAGTTACACTTAGCAAGTTGTGGAGTCTTGTGACAAGTGATTCTGACACAAAGAGTGCTGAAAATTTAAGAAAAGAGGGGTGATGAGCGATGAAAAATGTCTTGCCACCTCAAAGAGATCTTTTGTGTTTACTCCTTCAAAAACGGTTTTTGTGTGGTTTTGCCTTCTAGCTAAAATCAAGTTCATGGATGAAGCTTAGGACTGTTTAAGCTGATGAAGAGGTGACGTCAGAAGGGCATATAGAGCCTTTATGAAAGTGATTTAGCCTAGACATTCACATAAGTTTTATTTGACAGTTTAAGTGTCCTCAAGGCATAGTCAGTAGATGTACAAATACAAAATACAAATTTTAGGCGCAACGGACCGTATGTGGTCCAGGGCCTAGCTTCTCGCGACCATTCGTGTTGTGAGTGTTATATTTCTTCACACATACAGAACATACAGTTTAGAGCCATATCCGAAAGGAGAATTAAGAAGCTTTTCATGACAGTTCTTACTCTCGGACGTTTGTCAGACATTTGCGAGAGGTGGGACCGTGAAAAAACTTTTATGTGTTTTCTGGGATTCGAACCTCAAACCTTCCGCTCAATAAACCAACGCACTTACCACTTGCGCCACGGCGCCCACACACAATCAATACATGTTATTTTCTTGAGGCAAACTACGAAGTCCGTTAGGATCTTTTTTTGAGAAATCGATGAATTCCTTGGCACGTTTTAAGCAAGTTTGTGAGTTCCAGCGGGAGAGCTTTTCTTTCTGTTCCCAGTGATTAAGCTCTATCTTTACCTGGCTTGTAGGTAGACTGCGAAATGATTCGGGGTCAATGAATGAAGACTGGGCACCGTATCTGGCAAGTACATCAGCAGCTTCTTTGCCAGACATGCCTTTATGTGCTGGAACTTAGTGTGATTAGGATTAGTTATGATGTGGGAATTGTGTTGGAAGAATACGCTGCACTATGTCGTGTAGTGATCGGGAAGGCGTCGTGCACGCGTGGCAAATTCTTATATGTCATCGATTCCTATCCTTCTGAGGTGTATTAAATCTGATATCGCTGAGGACATCAGTATCTATTGTCTTGACCTCACTGTTGCAGAACAGTGGCAGAGGAAGTGTTCTACATCTGCCTCCTCCTCCTCACAGTTGACGCAGATTGTTGTTTCAGATAGTCCGAGTCTGAACGAATGTTTGTTGAGATTGATTTGACCTGTTATGGGTCCCACCATCAATCCTGCCATATACGGTGGGCGCAAATTTAAGGCGCGTAGTAGTAGGTCGTAGTTCCTTAACGCTCCCGATAGGGTTGTCATGTGAGGGGAGTTACTCATATTACTTAAGAGTTAACTGCAGATGACTGGATTGACTAAACTTTTTCGAAAGTCAAAATTTTCGAACACTCATAGTAATGTCTCTCATCCTGACCTTTTTCCTTTGCTTGGCCCGGAACGTGGGGATGGATGTAAGTGGTATGTTGCTAGATTGCGCAATTCTTTATGGAATTCTTTATGGAATGCCTCATTAATTTCAATTGTACATGGACTCTTATGTACACATGCAAGTGATACCCCTTGCCGCATGCACCTGCTTTCTTGTTTCCCTTACTTAAACCACTCCCAAGGCATCTTTGTTGGCGTACTTTGTCTCGATAGCAGATGATTGCTTTCTTTTACAATCCTGGATCCTTCTCATGATTTTTTTTTATTTCAAGTTAATCAGGACCACCTACTTAATAATCGCCAGATATTGTCTTACCCTTTTAAAACGTTTACCCTTTTAAAAAAGAATCCCTTTTGCACAGGTTATGACCCTTCCGTCAGATGTAATAGACTTCGGCTTTTCTGATGCAGAGCCACCGGCATCCACCCACTACTTTGATTGCAAACTCATTTCTGGCGTTTAATGATGGACCCATGTCTCGCAGTAACAAATCGGTACACAAAATCGGTTGGTTCCCTTTTCAAAAAAGTACAAACATTGCTGAGAAATTCGTTTTGATTACCATTTAAAAATATTGTATTCGTCTTACACAACGTTTTCTCATATTTAATTTTTGATGCTCCTCATATTCTTCCTTCTAAAATGCCTACAGCCTCAGCTACATATGTTCCTCATACGCCTCTAAGCGCCTATCGTCCAATGTAATACATCATACGTATGTACACTTTTTCTATATTTTCATATGTGGTATTATGGTCCTTCATATAGATCTTCTTCAAGAGATGTACGACCACGTGTAAATGCTGTCCCCCATTTCTTTACTGTCAAAAATTAAGGTGCAGAGTCTTTATGAACCCTTACAAACCTTGGCGATAGACCGTCCCACACAAAGTTTTGTACAATAGCACAATATCCCAGTTCATCCGCTTCAACAAACCACACACAACACGTCTCTATACTTATAAAAAAGTCGTATAAAGAAAACTACTTGACAGTCATGTTGAAACTTCCATTTCATTATTGTGACACATATACCAACACTAGAAAAAAATAATTGTTTTCAATGACATCTCTGTGCTAGACCCAGAACTTTTCACCTTGAACTCGTATTGGGTCATGTATTCACTATTTTACTCTATAACCATAGACGTGTTTTGGTGGGAACTATGCAAAGGAAAGTCAAACTTTCTCACCAAAATGATTCTCAGTCAATCTGGTTTTAAATTTTTTTTTATATTTCAAGATTGGTGCACCTGCTGTGAGGCTGACATTAGATGTCAAAATATTCGCGTTGTTCAGAAAAATTCACTTTCTCTTCACCCTAAAGACGAAATTTTTATTTTGTAGACAAGCAAAAAATATTTTCCTTTTTTTCTCGCCGTCCATTTTCTTCGAACGAAACACAAGAAATGACAATTTACGAATGGATACCAAACTCTAAAAATCAAAAAAAAAATTTTCAGCGCCCTCTGAAATTGAGTGTTCCAAACTATACCTCGCAACTCACTTTTGACTGAACACAAGAGCTAATGTATTTCCCAGTCATTTATTGTTGTTGTACTCTGTGCTAAATTTTACTTTACATATTGGCTTGGTTACTTTTGATCATTTTGGAGTAGGGTATTTCTTTTACAAACAGATCTTAAGGCATCAGCATCGACTTAAGCGCCTATTGTTCTCGGTACTTTTGTTGTCAGCTTTTATCAGCTTAAGTTAGGTTATGTTAGGTTATAGTGGCTACACTAGATAGTAACTGCACTTAGACCAGTAAGGTCCATTGTGTTATCACAAGATCATCTTCTGCAAAGAGCTACTCACTGAACCCGAAGTAGCCAGTAATAACGCGCTGAAGGCTACTAATATTTTCATTAGCCAGTTGGCCGAGGTTGTTGCAAAAGTAGGCTCCTAAATGTAGTTTCCTATGAGCGGAGAAAGCTTCGCACGTACAAAGAAGATGTTGAATGGTGTCTTCCTTTTCTTCATCTATGCAGCTTCTACATAAGTCGTTTGCGAGGAGGCGCAGTCTAGTGGCGTGTCTGTCTATAATGCACTGCCCTGCGATATCTATGTACTATATTTGAAATGAGCAACTTTTCTATCTAATTAGATAGAAGGCACATAGTTCTATCTGCTCATCTACGAGTTGATAGTGTTGAGCTTGAGTAGCAGTTTAACTGAAGCTATAAGCATACTGAGATTCATACCTGCAACATCGATAGGGTTGTACTGGCGTGCTCATCAGCCATGCAATTCCCTGGAATAATTTTGTGGCCCGGCACTCAAATGAGTTAGTTACTGAATTGCTTAGGCATCTCGCTAAAATACAGGTGACAATTAGGGAGGTATTCCATAGATTTAATCGCAGCTAAATGATGGTATCCCACTTAGATACCACATTTTACTTTATCCACGACAAGGCTTCCCTTCTCGCCATGATCTCCGCCTGGAGACGCTATAGTGACTAGGGAGGCGAAAGTAGATTTTTGCGTTGTGATCATTAGAGGAGACATACTCCCTTCCACCTCTGAGTCTGTTTTAGATCCATTTGTATGAAAACACATGGACTCCTTTTCTAACCCAAGATCCGCTTACCAGTCTAGGCTGGAGGGTGGGTATTCGGATTTCAAAGCATTTGCCAAACAGATTATGTGGAAGAGTGTCATCGGTGTCTTGCGGAAGGAATTTAAAATCAGCTGCAATTAAAAAATTTACCCAACTTAACAGTGGTGTGTTAGTATGTTTCCGTCTATGGCAGTATGTAATCAGTGGTTGACCCGTAACAAGAGATCGAAATTAGAAGTTCGAAGATCCGAGAAAGCCTTCACGTCAAAAATCTCGAAAAAATTGGAGCACGACCGCCTCAGTTGGTATTGCCATGTTCAAAGGAGGGATCCTACGAACCCTGTCAAAAAGGCAATGTCAATCAACGTTCATACACAAGCGCGGAAGAGAGGTAGGTCAAATAACTTCTGGATCACAGAAATGCAAGAACAGCAGTATTTAATCGGCCTCAGTGACGAAGTGATACGAAACCGAGAGGCTTGCAGATGTTTTCTGAGGTCGAATCGACCCCACACACGGACCAGTAGGGGTGCAATAAAGTAGGAAGGCTATGATCGCTATAATCCTTATCATAATCTCGCCGAACAGAAGGAAGAAGAAGAAGAATTTGTGCAAAGTGATGTTGTGGCTTATATCATCATTGATCTAGCATCTGATTCAGCATTGAAGGTCCAGCTGTGGTGTTTCTATCCACTGTAGGTACTTTAAAATCTGTTATCGATATCTTGATGCTGATTTTAAGTAATTCTCGAACTCGAACCAGGTTCATTGCAGGACTTCCTACATCATTCCTTTAAGCATTATTCTCAAATGCCAAGTGTATACACCAAACCTTGCAAAGACTTATGTACCAGCCAGGCTGGCAAATGGCTGAGAAGATGGACATGTAAACAGACTCTCATTACAAGCGGTTTCGTCTTGCTTCGATTTGCCTTGTTAGTAATAACACTCTAACCATGAAAATAAAAATCTCATAAATTGTAGCAGTTCGTAAAATCAGCATCATTTTTAAACAAACAACCTCCTCTGCAACTTATCATCCATTAACATAATCCATCTCACGTCTTAGACCTAGAACATACCATTATGAAAATATTTGATCCAGATACAATCCCACTGACTGTGATACGATGATGGATGACCGAAAAGTCTTTCTATTAAATCTTTACGTTCGCAGCAAGTGAGCTTTGTACTAAAAATAGTTTTTTTTTGTTAGCTTGAAAGGGGCACAGTTATCCTATCTAAGGAACGGGGATACCCAATACTCCAAGTACTTTATTAACATACCGCAGACAAAGTGAAACTGAAAAGTAAACATTTGAATTGAAAAAGAAATTTTGTTTAAAAGAATAACCTCTCAGAGCTCAGAGGAGAAACATATTGTAAAAAAAAAATTTTTTTTTTGATAATTAAATTCGATTGGAATGTATATACAACTGCTAAGATGATTTTAAGTTTGTTTAGATAGCGCGTATCTTTGAATTGTATGGGTATTTACAGATTTCAACTTTTTCGAGTTTCTTTAGTTAGGCTATGCTCAGGACTGTATTTTAATGTTCCAACATCATGGGTATACTTTGGTGGAAGTCATGGGGCTATGGCATTCCGCATATTCTAGATTTACCTCTAACAGGGTGCAGACAAAGTTAGGCTAGAAGTGGTTATTTGCGAAACCTTGTACACTTCCACTTCGACAAACAAAAGCAACTTTTGACGAAGCTGAGGATGCTCGCGACCCGACGTCTAAGGACACCATTTCACTGAGGTCATTGAAGAAAATATCTCCTAAATGAAGCTGTCTTTTTTGGGACATGGCTGGACAGGTAGAAAGAGGAATAATAATGGTTCCCACCTCCTTTTCTTTCCTGCAACTCTTGCAAAACTCGATAGAAAAGAGACCCAACCTTTTAACAGGTTGACCTGTCAGATAGTGTGTCGGGAGAATGCCAATTGCGGAGCTGATACGTGATTGCATAACCAATTCGACACTACATTTCTGATCCAGCTTTGACCAGATCTGATATATGGAACGTCGAAGCCATTTTCCCATCTGTAATTGGTCCTGCTGAAAACTTCCAGCAGTGGTAAATGTCCACATGTAGCGAGAGGTATATCCAGGTTTTGCCATTTAAGCAGAATCCCGAGAGTCGTACCCTTTCTGTGGAGTTCGTCAGCCTTGTAGCTTCCCAGAATGTGTCTATGGCTATGCACCCAACCGAGGTGAATGTAAAACTGCTCCGTCATCTTAAAAACAGACGAACAGCAGTTTAAAGCGGACTTTAAAGTAGAGGAGCACGTTTCCAGGCACTCGATTGCCGCTTGATTGTCAGGGAAAATCCTGATTTTCCTAACAGATACTGCATTATATTTCAGCCAAGGCAAGGCTTCCTTAATCACCAGAACTTCCGTTTGAAAAACACTACAGGACAAGGACTCTTACAAGTTATCCGATTTAAGCAGTAAGACCTTATTAAATCTCAGGTTATCTTGGTTGGAACCTTCTCAGATTGCACTATGTTGCCGGTAGCTTAGTTGAAATAATTTCATACTCTTAATGCGGACCTCTGCCAAACTGGAAAAACTGAAATCTTTCGAAAAGCATTTTTTTGAATTAATTTTTCAATCATCCTGCATCTTCTGCATAATGCAAGCTTTTGTGGTACCCAAATGAATGTATCCCCCAATTGACATTCACTCTTAGTGCACCCACACAACAATCGGTTCCATTGAAACAGCTACATAATAGTACAACATCTCATCTCAATCTTTTTCTCCTCGAAAGAGTATTATTAAAAATGATTAAGGACACGGTAAGTACAGCGACAATAAAAATAAAAAGAATACAGAAACCTTCGCCAACATTGAGGCTAAAGTAATGAACAGCAAGCACAACTTGCAGACAGCAATCCAACCCAAAAGGACTTAAAAATAAAAAAAAAAAAAAAACTAGTCCACTTTATTAAATTACCCTTCCTCCGACATGATATACTTAACCGACTTTTCATTCTCTATTCTTCGTTGCAAAGAAAAAAAAAAAGCGCACCACTAAATTTACTCACTCGCAGGCAAAAGGATTGAAAAAAAGGAAAAAAGGATGTCGGAACAACCAAGCAAAAATCCCACAAAACTCTGCACTCTCTCCGCCGCCTGACATATTTGTCTATTCTCCTTTAAGTTAATACCCTAACTCTCGAAGGAAGAAAGATTGTACGGGGAAAAAAATAAGATATGCCTTTGAAGCATTAAGCATATTAAAGTAAACAGTTCTTAGATTTTAATTACATTCAAGATTGTTAGCAATTTTACCGTTTACGTGAGGTCTTGGAGACGAAATGTCTAGAAATTATTGAAGAAAATTACATCATGCATACAGAGGCTAATTACCTCAAAGGGAAGGGGGAAATGGTTTGCAAATACTATTCTTTGAAAGGATGGCTATCTCGAAGGACGCTTGGACATTAAGGCGTTATGGAAATAGAACTGTACATAAATTAATTATTCACAGTAAGACGAAGGTTTTGAATAATGCTTTGCTACCCTTTTGTTGTATTCAGTACTCAGGAGCAATTGCTTACTCTGGTAATGGCTACTGCCGTGCACATGTAAATTTGCCTGCGCTGCAACACAATAGGAAAATAATAATCACCATCATCACCTAGTGACCCTTAACAAAATTAATTTCTTAATAATATTCAAACAGCAAACACGTTTCGAAACATATAACATATGTGCTTTTGCTCTTTGGGATTGTAATTGTTAAGCTCACCATGTGACTTGAAGGATATATCGGGCAATAAGGTAGGTAGATAGAGGTGGCTGTTTCCTTAAGGGAATGCGCCGTTTTGATACCACAAAACTCATGTGACCTGGTTGTAAAAATATTGTTTCCGGTTGAGGTGAGAGATATACATACCACACCCATCCTGTCGAGTTCAGGTATGTAGATATCTCTCTCAGGTCGTCGAAGAAGGGTTTACCTAGAGTACGCTGTCGGGTTCTCGCCAGGGCCGGACACCTGCAAGGAAAAGATTATTTTTCGGTAGCATCTCTGCAGCTACGGCAGAAGGTGCTGTGGGGGATCTGATCTGGATCTGCCTAGTAGCTCATTTGGTTTACGTTTGCAATAGCTGGGCCATGTCTTTCTTGATATAGTGTAGCTAGATAGCGTGTTCCAACCTAGGTTGGCCAGCTTTAGGAAGTGATTGTGAATGTTACCCTTAAAGACTCCTGCGGAACATTGACTCTTTCTGCCAGCGAGCCGCTAAGGGCTGACCATTGTCTTGCTATCCGCTCGTTTTCTTCATAGTTACTGTGTCCTGGGACCCAGATGAGGGCGATATTTGATTGAGCACCCAATTTGTTCGGCTCTTTCCGGTATTGCTCTTCCAGTTTTGAGGATATGATAGCTGAATCAATGGCTTTGATAGCACCTTGGCTATCAGTGAAGATAGCAAGATTCCGATCGGATGTTAAGAGGGTGTTCAATGATCGGCAGGCCTCACGAATCACAAGAAGCTCTGCTTGAAAAACACTGGCGAAATTCGGTAGACGGAAAGATTTCGAGACGTTCAGCTTGTCTGAGAAAATGCCTCCGCCGACTCCACAGTCCATTTTACAGATAGTATCAAAATCTTTGACTACCGCTCTTCCAATCAGTCCTGGTTGCAAAATTACAGAGAAACATTTTCTGAAATCTAGAGTTGGGGTTTTATAATTAGTCGAAGACTCACCCAGGTTTTTTGGTACCATCTCCAGGACTACACCGGACTACGCAACATAAAGCTGTATCTCTGATGTGAAGTTCAATAGGGAGCAAGTGAAGGGTCACAGTAAGAGCATCCGTTGGACAGGATTTCAGAGCGCCCGTGGTTCCTATGCATGCTGCTCTTTGAACTTTTTTTAGTCCGTCGATATTGTACTTCTTGCTAAAGGCATGCCACCATACGATAGCTCCGTAGGTGAGCAAACGACGGCTGTATACATCCAGAGAGTCATTCTTGGCTGAAAACCCCATTTTTCGCCGAAAGTTTTATTGCATGCGTAGAAAGCTATGCTTGCTTTCTTCACTCGGTGTTCAATATTCAGCTTCCAACTAAGTTTAGAGTCGAGGATTGTGCCTACATATTTTGCACTAGAGGATAAGGAGAGTGGCCGGCCGTTCAGTTTAGGTGGGGTGAAATTTTGTATTTTGGTCTTAGTGGTAAATAGCATCAAATCAGTTTTATCAGGATTTATACCAAGGACACAGATCGTGGCTCATGATAGTACTAAAATGCCTGCATACGCAACCACCTTAAAGCCCTCTCTGTCCAGTCGTGCCAAGATCCTGTTCATGGCCATTAGCCATAAAAGGGGGGAGATAACGCCTCCCTGAGGAGTTCTTCTATTGTGCTATCATTACCGAGCGTAGACTGAATGATACGTGATCCTATCATGAAAACTATCCATTTACTAATATGCTCCTTTATGCCCAGCTCGGCAAGAGATTCTTGGATCGCTTTGGTGTGAATGTTATTAAACGCTCCCTTTATGTCCAAGAAGGTGGGAAAAGTGTATTCTTTGTAATGAACTGACCTCTCGACAGTGCGCACAACCTCGTAAAGGGCCGTTTCTGTGGATTTTCCCTTCAGGTACGCATGTTGAGCGTTGGATAACGATCATTTAGTCAGGGTTTTGCGGATGTGTACATCTATTATACGTTCCATGGTCTTTAAAACGAAGGAGGTCAAAAATTCTTCACTGATGCATGTCGTCGCCATCCCACCTTCGGAATAAAAACCATTCGGACACGTCTCCAATTGTGAGGGACGTGATTTAGAACTATGCAGCTCCTATAAATCGGAGCTAGCCAGGGATTTACTATGCCTTGTAATTTCTGTAACATAATAGGCGTAATGTTATCGAAGCCAGGGAATTTATATGGAGAGAAACTATTTATAGACCAGGAAGTTGTCTCCTCCGAGACTATGGTTGAAATGCTGTCCCATGAGGCTGATTGCCCACTATTTGAACTATCCAGTTCTGTGGTACTGTCATAGCAGCCTGGGACAGTAAAATGCATCGCATTTTGCCTTCAGTTTCCATTAAATGAGTCCTCTCAACACAAAAATGTTGATCGTCAGACATGCCCTCATATATGAATGTATGTACGAGTATGCTGGCTAATTTGACGGTCAAATACTAAACGGACGTTACTACGCATAGTAAGGTAGCTGGACTGCGTCTGGCTCAAAAATGTAAGATGAGCAATCTGCACTCGGCTTTCACTACATCCTCCAATGCATCATAGCTCTATTCTACCCACATTCAAGCGGAGCTAGAAGGCAGGTATAACATCGCATTCATTATTGCAAAACGTGCATTTTGCATGTTTTTTAAGCTATGTCCTCTCTACATGCTCCCAGTGGAGTCATGGTGCCATACGATCTTGATGGCGAAGTGTGTAACAGATTGCATCGTCCTGCTAGAACTATATGGTTTCAAGATCAAAATCAAAATCAATTCTGGCCAAAAGAAATCAGCAGCCAAAAAGAAAAAACGCTAGGCAGTGACGTGTCTTTTGAATCACTTTTGGGTTCCCTTAATACCCCAAATAAGAAAATATTTCTTATTTACATGGTCATCAAGTTGATAGTGTGGCTCTCTGCTAAAGATGATGTACTTAGTAAAATTGTCGCTCACTAGCTAATGGTCCATCAACCAATAAAAAAATTCTCTTCACTTAAAATGGAGAATTCTCTGTTTCTTGAAACGTCTAATTCTCGTGCACGATGACGATTTGATTTCCCCGGGGTTTTAGTTACCTTTTCCCTCCCTGGGCAGTGCTTTCATGTGAGTGTTCCCTAGCTGTGTGACTTGTGGTACGTAATCGAACCAGTTTCCTTAAATTGTTTCTTTAATAACGTGTTTTTCTCCCTTTTAGGCTTGCCAACCTTATAAAAAAATTGGAACGAATTTAAAGCTCGGATCTGTTATTGGATATTGCGCACTCATTAATATAAGAAAAAAAAACTCAGAAAATTTTTCTGTACAACTGTCATAGCTAAATTTGTCTTCAAAAGTTTATAGACTTCTAGACATCCTCTGGAGTCTCTAAAACTCATGTTTGGTGTCGCTTTTAATCGCTTCTTACTCTGCTTCTGTGTTTTCTCCGATGGGCTTAATCTTAAGCTCTCTTTCCGTCTTCCAAATCATTGTAGCGTGTTCCAGGCGAAAATAATGGCGATCAAAGAAGCCCTATCTTGGCTTAAGAAAAACGGGATATCTGTTAGAGATATCCGCATCTTTTCAGACAGCCAAACAGCAATCCAATCCCTGGAGTTACCCTCTATAAATTCTTTAGTAGCTCTAGACTGCCGTACGTCTTTTGTGGAGATGGCTGAGCAGTTCAATATTCACCTGTGTTGGGTGCCGTGGCATAGAGACATTCCAGGGAATTGTGAGGCCGTTGAACTCGCCAGAATAGGAACAATTATACCCACCTTGCCGGACAAAGGCACCGTAGGTATACCAATAGCTACTCGAAAACTTAAACTTAAACTGGATACACTGGACAAGTGGATCAACGCGTCCAGCGACAAAACAGATTTGGCCGAAGCTGGATCTAAAACGCTCCAAGAATTTAATTTCTCTCAATAGATCGCATATGGGCACCACAATAGGTGTCATCACTGGACACTGCCTAATAGGCAAACATGCTACAAGGCTAGGCCTCTTTGCGAACGACTTTTGTAGAAGCTGCATGGATGAAGAAGAGGAGGAAACTATTCCTCACCTTCTTTGTTTCTGCCCAAAACTCTCCCATAGAAGGAAACTTCACTTAGGAGCCCCCTATTACAACGATATACGTGACCTGATGAATATTGACATTGACATTGGTCTAAGTGTGCTGGCGACTCCTAGCTGGCAGCCACTTCAACCTAACCTAACCTACTCTGCTTCTGCTGTCGCTTTTGTACAATTTCGCTTGTTACGTCCAACACTATACAAGAATTTTTTATTTTTTTTTATTTTCATGTCACATGGATTTTAAGAGGAAAATTTCAAATTTCTTACGTTTTCCGAACCGTCTCGATCTCGTAACATCCAAGTGATTAAGGTTTGTGAAATGCTAATTTTCTGTACTCCTTGTGTCACCTTACACTTAGGGGTTGCTCTGCCTAAATTGCGACTGATGTAACGAAGTAGTCCTCGAACCGACGCAATTCGAAAGGATATACGTGCATGCGGCCATAAATTACTAATCGCATGTGTACATATGTACCTTTATGACACGCCTATGTCAGCTCGTAACATATTTCGGAGCCAAAATAAAAAGAATTGGTTGGACGTTCTTCACGTGACAGTTGACAATGAATCAAATTTTTCGCTGATGTTGTATACGAACACAATGCTCGCAACATTTATGAGAAAGCAACTATAGGTGCAAAAGTTCCCAAATCATACCCTCGCCACTGCAGTCGTGGTGCTTTCCGATAGCATGTATTAGCGTTTCTTTTTCGCTAGGTTTGAATACCCCATCAGTTTACAATACACCCTTTACGGTAGAATTTTGTGACTAGCAGGCTTTCCGGAGTTTTGAAACGCAGTTTCCGGAGGGAACAGCGACCGAATCTTTCCAACCTGACCTCACACCCAGCGATATGCTTGTGAAGATGATGACGAGCTAGATTAAGTCATAATGACCTTCGTTGCTTCGATTTTCTCTTTGCTTGCACCAAGCAAATTTAAGGTGGACTGGTAGACCACATGTGAGCTAACTACCTTCGCCGACTACTGTCCACCACTGAATGAAAAAGCCTTGAGGGCAGCACAAGGTGCTCTTGTGAGTTCGTGTCGTGTTACTTATTCTTCTATTCTATAGCTCTATTAGTTGGCTTTCCCCAACGAGACCATTAGCCACAGTCCTCTGTTTACCGACGTTTCCTGGACCATCGGGTATTAGTCGTTCGTTTAGTATTAGTCGGTCTCACAAACCGATCACTGATCCTTGATTAGCCTTGGTGGAAACACGTCACTAGGCAATCCTGGGAATACGTCAGGGTATCAGCAGGAACTTCCACAGCAATAGCAACAACTTCTCCCTCTAACAAGGTAAAGCGGTAACGTCATCAAAGTATCACTAAAAAATAGTTTATCTGGAGACAAATCATCGTCCTCAATCGGTAATAAGCTACCACTGAGACTACGGCTTATCTTAGTCATTGAGGTAGATGAGGATTAGGACTGCATATTTTCTGCCCAGATACATGGGATGCCAGTGGACCGACTACCCCGTGCATAGTGAAAATTACTGTCGATTACCTACCTCACGATAACAAAGGATGTAGCTGCCCCTAAACTCTGCGTTGCAGTAATCCTCAGTCTGACTATCCTCAACATAGTCTACCTGGACAGCCTCTCCCGGGGATGGCGCTCACAATCTTGCAGTTTTCGAGCTCATTTTGAGATCTATCTTTACAGGTCTAATATACCTCTCAAGTACCTCTAACCGCGGCTACGAAAAGATGGCCAACAGGGGAGACGCCAACTCTTTGAATAGTAGCCCATATCAATTTGTTGTGTTTGATTATTTCATTGGTACTGGAAAGGAGTTACATGCTTCATTTTAATTCAATTCGCTTCAATTATATCCTTACATGGTTAAAATTGTGTGTATCCTTACAGTAAAACCTAATTAAAAGCAATTCAGTGACAATTGGATTATAACTCAATATTTAACGTCATTTCTGTCATCATTGCCACCTCATTACTGAATATACTTCATCGCTCATCCATTCCCATAATTCTAACATCTTATCCAGCCTTGAACTTCTGTTTTTCGTTAACCCACAAAGCAAAGATACATCGTAGACAAGAAGTTCACCATTCTATCTTATTTATCGCTTGTTCTCCGCTTGAGAATAAAGAACGCACCGACACCCTCTCGCACATTAACATAATTTTATGAAGCGAAAGTGATAAACCAAAACATCACTAAGCTGCCATTCCATCCTTCGTCATCAAAAATGAAACCTAAAAACTAAAAAAAAAAAACAAAAAAAAGGAGCATCCTCAAATAATAGGATTTCTTTCTTTTTTTCAATGTCACTGTATGTCGTGTAGTTAAAAAGGAGTTCGACTCATAATTAAAATGCAAAGACATTAAAATTTCATTAGCATGGAATATAAATTAATGTTATCCTCGAACTCACACGCACAGAGTATCTTTCTCCGGACTTTGAAGCGTCACTGCCATACCAAACAGTACCAAACAGTACCACCATCAGGACCATCATCATCGTTAACGCAAGGCAGAGCATTCTCAGCTACTGGTTTGGATATCACTTTTTTTTTGTTTTTTAAATTATTACACAGAGAGTGGATATTTTTATGACTGAGCTCTCATGGAGTTTTATAGTGATGGGTAGGAAGAATACCCGTCCTTTTTGTAAGATAAAAAAAATTGCAAACTGTTCTTGTGTTGTGGTAGGATTTTTGCGGTTATTTGCTTGAGTGATAATTTCGGATGAAACATGATTCACAAAATTACTTGAAACGATGCGATCCGAAAATTTATACGAGTATATGGCAAAGTGTATTTAGGGTCTGTGTGTACCGTGTGGCTTAAGGAGGGTCTTACATATTCAACTTGAAATGTATTTAATATAGACGTGGGTGTGAGAGTGGGGATTTTACAGTTAGCTACATGAATAGGAATGATGACGCGGCTTTAGTGTAGTAGCAATAAAAAGAAAAAGAACTGGAGAGTATCTCATAAATTATTCAATTGGATACTATCTAGCGAACAACTGCAATCTGCACAGAAAAACTGGCAACAAGTTGGCGATAAACTAAGACTTTATATCTCATGACCCTTACGCTAGTATTTGGTAGGAGATTCACTATTCAGAATTCCTGCCAGAACGTACTGGAGGAACCGAAGAACCATAAAGAAAATGGAACTGGCGTTCTATACCGACTGTTCAAGATGGACGTTGGCAAGGGAGCCGTAGTTTATTGTAAGGTCCTAGGAATAACCAACTCCTTTAGAATCAGCACCGTCTGTAGCGTCTTTCAGGCCGAAGTCGCAGCCATCATACGGGCTGCAGAAACTATACGCGAGAGTAATATCGTTGGCAAAACGATCACTGTCTATATAGACAGCCAGGCAGCCGTTAAGGCTCTGGACTCCACGGTAATCAGGTCGAGGCTTGTGAGAATCTGCAAGTCACTCCTACAAGAGATATCTAGAGCCAATGCGGTTACCCTCTGCTGGGTTCCCTGGTATGGATATCAAAGGTAATCAAAAGGCTGTTGAGCTTGCTAGGAAAGGGTCGGCGCTGCACTTATCGCGGGCCCTCCATTTTGTTGTAACCCCAATCAGTTCCTTACGGAAAGAGATAGGAGATGAAGCCACCGGTCGAGCATCATCTGGAAACATGCGCAATGGCCAGGCCGGCATGGCCGGCCTTCAGCAAGAAGAGATCAACCTCTCTGGTAGAACTTAGTCGTTATAACGCACGGGTTGTTTCTGGCATAATTACTGGACACTGTGCTATCGGCGTTCACACAGAACGACTCGGTGTGCTACATAACGACTTTTGCAGATGTTGCAGGGACGAAGAAGAAATTTAATCTGTTCGTCATCTGCTGTGCGATTGTCCTGCCCTATCTGTCATAAGAATGAGGACTCTTGGAAGTTACTTCTTTTCGGAACTGGAGGACTAAGGAAATGTAGAGCTGACGGACCTCCTGAGATTCATATCATTATCTGGGTGGTTCTAACAGCGGTTTCACATATTTCCAGGATTAAAAAGATTGGGCACAATGGACTGACCTGGTCTAAGTGAGCAGTGACTCTATGTCACAAGGCACCCATCTACCTAACCTAACCTAAGAATAGATAAAACCTTGAAGTTAGATGCGACACAGGACGCAGTAATGTGTCCTCCTTTTCCTTCTAAGAGACAGTGTTCAGCCTCCCTAAATTCCAGGTTAGCTTCGTTGTATACCTTTATCAGTCTTTACTCAGTTAACTATGCATAAGTTTCAGGGCTTTGTATACTAATAAGGGAACTATGTACATACATTTGAAGGCATCTCTTGGTATGGTATAGTATGGCATGAGGGAAGTTCGGCTGCTTGCACGGAGACATTTTTGTCCATTGTGATTCCTCATATTTGATTTCCTCACAGTTGATAATTTGAAGAATCGCACAGCAAATGTTTAATAGTTTTGTGTAGTTTTTTAATAATTTGTGTCATGATAGCTCCTGCAGCAATCAAGTGAATTGAGGCTCCGGTACGGGCCCTCCTCCCGCCCGACTAGTGTTGACCTCATATTCATGAGGTACATCAATTTGTCGGCCTACCGGGTGGCTTTCCAAGCTGAGTCTTTTCTGATTTCACGAGAACTGCGTTTAGCCTGCAGTTGAGTTTCCCTCCTGGTTGCCTGACCCGTATAGCTTCCTCCCTCGGACACCAGAACGTCAATTTGGAGCCGCCAGTCATCGCATCGCCATACCTTTCTATCCTCCACTTAGAAGTGTCCGTCACACATTCATTCTGGTGACATAACCTGGCCAAGATGACCTCTTTGCTCGTGGTTTCAACCTCTCCATATCCTTAAGAATGCAGAGTCGATCCGCTTTCGGTCATCTTCCTTACAGCTTCAAAAAGCCACACCTTGGATTTTTGATTAGCGTATTTTACATCCCTTACACCAATGTCTCCGGCATAAGTTGGAAGAGAGTCCAGCTCTTCTAAAAGAGCACCCTTAAAGGTACTCAAGCGAGAAGCACCCAGTCTCCCCTCCTTATCCATGCCGGTAACACCCATTAGGAGGTCGCTTGCCGCCTCCTGACTATAGATTTTTGTACCCTTGTCGCCTTTGATATTTTGTACCCTGGCGTAAGGTTTCTAGTCCCCTAGTCGCGTTGCTCCCTTCCCCGAAGCTTGGTCCTGCCTGCGCATAACCTTTCTCGGACCAGGTCTCGCCGCTTTCGAGAATGTTGGTGGTTTGCGGTGACTAACCTTCTGCTTCCTCGTTTGCTTATCAGCCTTTCCACTTCCATGTGATATTGGTTGATGAACTTCCTTGGTAACCGTCTGTTCATCACCTTTTCCGTCCTCCGCCTCCATCACCCTAGTCTTAGCTGGTCTCAGGACCTCGGCGTCATTTTTGAACCGTTTCCTAGGTCCCGCCTCTTCTGGGGTGGTTTACCCCAACTCATTGACCGATATGTCGCTATTTCTGGAGACAGATCTAGCCAGCGACAATTTCTGTCTCCTTCTCGCCTCTTTCATCGGAGTCAGGGTCTGCGCCGTCATCTTTAGGTTCGGCTTCCACAACTTCGATTGACCTCTTGGCGCAATGTCCATCGTGGCTGACGAGTTTTCAGCTGAGTTCTTTAGTTTCCCGCCGGTCTCCACTGTTCACCCGAGCTCCTCCGTTGTCGATCGTTGACTCGTTTCTTTTTTATCACTAGTTAATTTTAAATCCATTTTTTGACCCACGAGTCGGGGAGAAATTATAGACCAAGTAGGCAGAGATCCCCATTACCTACCCTACTCAACTATCACACAACCGAGGATTGAGCTGCCCCTGGGTTACCATTAGCGGTTCCATTACCCTGAAACCCTGTGCTCCTGTAGTATATATAACCACCTAAACACAGCTCCCTTGACATTGTAACTAACCACATTGGAGTTACGGGTTGTTGCATCTTAGTTTCGATTCACATTAAGCTCTGCCAGGGTAGTGTTAGCTACTCACCTGGTAGTGCCTCCTGTTCCTCTACTCAAGCTACCCCACCACGACAAGGTGTCCAACGTCGGAGGGGTATTTTGCTGTTATCACACCAATTCATTGGAATTATCTATTTTTCTGTAATAAATTTCTTTATGAAACTGCAGCCATTATTTCGAAATAAAGAAAAATTTAAACAACCACACTACAAGAAGACGCCTTCAGTGTACGAGTATCTCCTGAAAACATTTCCAACATTCAATGTACAGAGCCAACCTTAAGTTCAATCTAATAGTACAAGTATTGATTAATTTCTAATTAATCATTTTATTACCCTGAATGAAAATGAATGTAATGCCAAATCGTCAATAACCATTTCATTTCACATTAATTAAATAAAAATGAATATCTTTCCATTGAAATTCACTGAATTCTTCGTATCTCAATGGCGTTTCTTTTACATTCTCATTTTAATTGACTGCGTTATCGTCTATCCCCCAATCGTTTGCCCATAACTCAATCCACACATATCAATCGAATAATAATGTTTTTAAGTGCAATTCACACACTTAAACATTTCGTAAGTCATGTGGAAGATAAATAAAAAACAAATTCATTTGTAACTATTTATAGATTGAATATCTACACTCTCGGTGTGTGTTCCTCATCCCCAAATAACCTTGATTCACATTTCATTTTACCTGAGCGGATTCCAATGGAATTTTAAGTGAAACGAAAATAACCTAATTTCGAATTCGAAACTATTTTGCGAAAGCATCTAGCTATATAGCTGAATTCAAAAAAAAAAATAAAAACAAATTCAAATTTCTCTGACAGTAAGCAGGTGCAATATTGAATAACCCCCTCACCGTAGGATAGGCGTATCTCTGAATGTATCTACAAGCTTTGTGATTATTCGATTAAAAATAGAATATACGAAAAAAAATGGTTTTTATTTTAGAATATGACACTACTGTTAAGCACAGTCATGCCGTTTGTATTATGATTCAACAAATGCAATTGGGGTGACAAAATTTCGATACAGAGACACGTTCGCTGATATTTTTGTGAGCGGGTTGCATCGGCCTCCATCGCGACATGAGTCATTTTAATGAAATTTGCTGTACAAATAGAATCGAGTCCTAAAAAATGTTAAATGCTTTAAGGTTTTTTTTAGTCTGCCTATTTTTTGTTATTTTCGGAGGAGGTCAACGACTTAAGGTATATTTAGTTTGTATTTCCTGAATTCTTTGCTTGATTGTACGAGGACAGAGTTTTTTCTGTACTCAAACGACAGCTGAAGGTTACACATATGTATGTATGTACTCGTAAAATGAAACCAAAACTTAATGTTTTATTGTACTTCATACCGCATTTAATGGGAAAGAAATAAGAACAGAAATTGTTTGGTGCGGTAATATTCATTTGGAATTGTTTTGAGTGGATTCACGAATTAAAATGAAAATTCCCGATAGTGTATCTGGTAAACTGATGTACATATAAGTTCTTCAATTTGGTAAGAAAATTGATATCGATTTAATTTTTATGGATACCTATTTACTTATCAGGGTCGCGACCTCTAAGGACTGTGTACCTGCCACGCAGCAACCTTTTATCCTCGTCAAACTCAGGCACGTTCCTCGCATTTCATGAACCATTATTTTCCATTAATATCTAATCTGATATCGTATCACTCGTACCGGTATTTCATAGAAAATATAACAGTCCAACGCAAACAGTCCATTTTTAACCAAGATGGTCGAATTCCTAGTTAATATCAAACCCAGAGCCAGGTTTGAGGATAGGTTAAGAAGATGGCGTAGATATGCTCTTCTATCTCTGTTTCAATGCATATCGGTGTAATGCACCTGCAAATGTTGTTCACAGGTTTGCAGGTTAGTTTTTCAATATCATGCGAGAAATATTTTCGAAGGAATTTTGGAATACAATAATGGACCTAAAGAAGAGAACAGTGCAACCACCTAATCTGTATGTAACAACGGCAACACTCCAGATTTTGTTTTTCCGAGTTCAGAAAATTTCACAGGGTTGGAAAATACCCTAGATATGGGTTTGGTCAGATATAACACTCCAGACAAACAATAATAGCCTTGTGACAAATAATTGACGAGTACTTGCATCGCAGAAACCGAAAGACTTGCCATTCTCGGTATTCTCGGTGTATTAAGAACCATCTTCGTTGGAACGATCACGTATTCGAGGTCGCCAAAAATGCTGCAAAATGTCTAGGATTCCTTAAGCGGTGCAAGAAATATTTTACCCCGTCTGATCTGGCTTCAATATATAAGGCATTCATCCGCCCAAAGACGGAACACAAGGCTTACATCTAGTCTGCTGCACCCAAAACCGTTTTCCACATTCTAGATATGGTCCTGAACCACGCGATAAAACTAATAGGTGATAGAGACATTGTGAGCTCCATAGTCTCACTAAAACATCGCAGAAATGTCTCTTGTGTTTCCCTATTTTATCGCTTATTCCACAAAAAATGTTCCAACGAACTAGCCACTTGCATTGCTTAATGTTGTAAACATTCAAAGCCAACGTGGACCGGTATCTCCTCTGTTCCAATTATAAAAAAAAATCTGATCGTGAGTCCCTCTCGGTCTACCTCTGGTGGTTGGGTTTCCTAAGCCGCTTAGAAATCCAAACAGAATTGACTGGAAGAAGTTCCATCAACTTTCTACTCAAAGCTAAGCAAAATGTCCGACCTGGAAATAGAATCGGTCGAATGACTCAACGCGATCATGAGGTATCTAGACAAGGCAATGGATTTTGCTTTTAAAATCCTGCCCGGATGGTACTTGAATGGAATCTTCTGGAGAAACCCTGGAACTTTTAATGAAGGCTCATTTTCCGGTATAAAGGATGGCTACGTGAACGCAAGATCCGCAGCCCTCATCTATACCAAGTTACGAAAAAATCTCATGGGCTACTGCCAGCTTCTCCTCTTATGTATAAATCATTGTACTACAGAAAACTTAAGACCGTTTTCCCATGCCACTTCGCTAGTATCGATTTTTATAAGCTGTGCACATATCATTAAACTACGTCCCCTTCAGCTGGAGACGGGTTTAAGTGATTTTTATTTCGAAAGCTGAAAAGTATGGACATCATTCCGTGAACTTGACCCATTTGCTTAACTTGTTTCTTACATCTTAAACGCCCACGTAACAAACCCTCTTGAAGGTAGGTAGGTAGACGTGGTGGTCCGTTTTAGAAAAGAAGAACCCAATTAGCACTAGGTGCCGTTTTGATTACATAAAACTCTTGTACCTGAATGTAAAAGGTGTGTTGGTGAGGAGTCTCTACATCCAACCCGTGGAGCTTAAGAAGATTTTTAAATCATTAAGATTTCTATCTGAGACTTTCACAACGGAATCAATAAAGGGTTTTCCTAAAGCTTGTTCTCTGGTCCTAGCTAGTGCCAGACAAGCGCATAAAAACTCGATAAGGGTTTCCTTCTCAGTTGCGACATTGCAATTGCGGCAGTGTGTGTTATGTGGGATACCTAGTTTGTCTGCATGGTCTCCTATAGGCCAGTGCTTAACGTAGTAATCGCTGTTATCCTGGTGATATCCCTTCATGTTCTCTTTAAGAAGTCGGTTGATCTTGCTTTGTTGTAGTTTGGCCACATCTTTCTAGATATGACACAGTTTGTTATCCTAGTCCATCTGAGGTTGGCTTTGGTAAGGAATTTTGAGGATATTTCTGTTTTAAATGCTCCAAGCGGAATCTGAACTGATTCCGCAAAAGAGCTGTGGAGGGCTGAGCCTTGCGTAGCCAGTTCATCAGCAAGTTCGTTTCCATAAACATTGCTATGCCCTAAAACCCAAATCAGAGTTACCTTGAATTGGCTATTTAGCTAGGTTAGCTCATTTTGGCAATCAAGCACCAGTTTGGGGGGTGTAGTAAACGAGGCAATGGCTTTGTTGGCTGGTTGGCAATCCATAAAAATAACCATCGTTTGCATTGGCGCTAAATTGGAGTGTGTTTTGGTCTGACGACAGGCTTCCTGGACAGCGAGTAATTCTGCCTGAAACACGCTGGCAAAATATGATTTAGAGATGTTTAAGGATTCGGAAAACATACCGACTCCACAGTTCATCTTTGAACCGTGTCGGTGTAGATTATTACGTCGAAATCCTTAATCACCTGTCCATTTTGCCATTGTAATCTTGTGGGGAATGGGATGTCGAAGCGCTTTAAATTTAATTTGGGTATAATGTAATCTGTTGTGGGAAAAACGAGTTCTTTCGGAAGAGAGTTTAAAATGTTCAAGGTTCCCAAAGTCTGACCGCACTGTGTGCTGTGATAGATCTAAAGGTAAAAGATGCTAAAAGGCTGTTAGAGCATCGGTCGGGGACGCTCTCAATAGGAATAGGAATAGGAATAGGAAAGGAAACTCTCTCCCACTCCTTCTGCATGTGTCTGACTGAGTCGCTGAAGCGCTGATTGGGTTGCAGTGTAGTGCGCAATAGCCACCTTTTCTAGCTACCTACCTAACACAATTGCCTTTAAGCTCACAATACACGTAACCAACTTTATTCCAACTTTTAATAATCAAAGTAATACTATTTCCCGAAACCAATAAAATCAGTTTTCCATTTCACTTCTTGATTTTACGTAAATCATTATGTTCGGAAACAGGAAATAGTCGCAGGGGGTCTCATCTGGAGAGCACAGTAGATACGGAAGCAATTCATAGCGCAATTCAAATATTTTTTGCCTTTGCGATGTGTGAACTGGTGCTTATCCTGATGAAAGAAAACTTATTTCTTCGCCACACTTGATCTATTTGCTTTGATTTCGATATTCAATCAATTCCGTAACGCGGTATGATGCTCTCCAGTTACTTTATTTTTATTAAGATAGTCGATGAATATTATGACACTTGCATTCCAAGAAAAAAAACACTTTGGAACCTCTTCTGCTTTCTTTTTAGCTCCAGCACCAGTTTGTACCCATTGTTTTGACAGTTTTCTCGTTCCTGGTGAATCAAGGTTGAATCAAGGATCCTTATAAATCGATGCAAAAATGCATCCCGTTTACGGTCAATCAATTCCAAACATTTCCATGAAGTGTTCATGGGAATGCGTTTTTGATCGATTGCGAACAAATGTGCCACCTACAAATGTACATAATCTTTCTGACGGCTTTTGCATATGCAAAATATTCATCAGTTGATGCATCGATAATCGGGTGAAATCGGGTGCCAACACCAAATCATAGGACTTTTTCAATCATTTCTCCTGTTGTCACTTCTCTTGGAAGTCCACTGCGTGCATTTTGAAATGCTCGTTAAACTAAAGTTTAAATTCAGCCCTCATTGACGTCAGTATTTCTATTGACGGTTCTTGGTCACTATAAATAAAGTCCAATCTTCGAATTGCAAGAACTTAATCACTACTCAATACTCAATTTTTTCCGTCTTAAAATAACCAGAAGTTCTTTACTTTGATGGACTGTGATAAGGAACTTACTTACTTACTTAGGTGGCGCTACAGTTCGGGGTGAATCTGAGTCTCAACCAACAAGCCTCTCCTTTTAGTCCGGTCCTTAGCTAACTGCCTCCAGTTGCGCACTCCAAGTTGCTTGAGGTCCCCTTCCTCTTGTGCGCGCCACCTTAAGCGAGGTCGTTCTCTACTGTGTCGTCTTTCCGGGTTAGATTTGAAGACTCTCTGGGCCAGAGCAACGGTGTCCATTCCTAGCCATCTCAAGCGACTGGTGCATAGTTTTTGGACTAGCGATGCCGCCGTACAGCTCGTAAATTTCATCGTTGAATCTTCTCCTCCAAAGCCCGTCAGCGCAAACGGGACCGAATATCTTACAGCAATTACTTACAGCAAGAGTAATTCTTCGTTTGATTTATGCTGAAGTTTTATTGCTGTTAGAATTAACAAAAAAATGACAATTTGACAGAAGTCATTTAAAGGATGACAGTTCTAAAAAAATCAGCGATATGGTATTAGTGTTGCCATCTCTTGATTTAGTTCACTTGTGGTACTTGTTAAAAAATTTACAAGCACAGATAAGGCGTCTATCGTTTGGCTGTTAAATTGTAATAAAAGACGAGCATTAGGTTCCCTAATAATATTGTAAGTTCACAACTTTAAGTAATGGTCAGAATGTACGTGCATACATTTGCACCATCGCGATCTTAACTTTGCGGTTTCAGTTCTCTCCAGCTCATCTCTAAGGCTTTTCATTCCCCTTCAACTGTCATGTCTGACGTTTACTTAGGAGACACAAATCTTCTGTCTGATTGAGTGAATGAATTCGACTGTACCGAGTACTATGCAATATCCATTTTCGTATGATGAATAGGCCCTACAAATCTTGGACCATTCTCTCGTACAGCTAAACGTTGGAGTCCAAAGAATCTTTAATATGTTTCTCAAATTCTTAAAGTACACCCATAGACTAGTAGTGATTTGACATTTAAGTGGAAAAATCTGAGCTTGGTTTTTCTTCTGAAAACTCAACCAAACCTTCAATAGCATTCTGGATGCAACCTTGGTTTTTCCGATTCGTTTGTCTACATCTGATTCGGTGTTTCTCAGATATTGCAAGTTATCCTTATTCGACTTAATTTCTAACTCGTCCTTCTTTATCCCGGCTTTCAGATAAATAATATTGACATAATCTTCAAGCTGGATGAACAACAATCACAGTCACCAAAAAAAAAGAGTAAGGGGGTTATGGCTACTCTGAACCGGATAGAGTCTGAGTGCTGGGATTTGGTTGCCCGTTTTGAAGAAAATTTAAAAAAAAAAACAGATGGAAATTTTCATGTTTTAAGATCGACGTCATTTTCCATTACCATTATGCAGAACATGACATTTACTACCCTTATATATAGCTTCAATATCCGCTTGCATATTCTTCTCCGATTTCCGTATTGCACCATGATCATCCCTCTTCTGCAGCCCTTGTGCAATCGCTTAGGCATGCTCTCTTAAGTTAGGGAACATATTGTTATCGACCAAATGGCTTAGAACTGTTGCGAAATATTTCTTACCTTTATTGAGTTGGTCTTCACCAAAAGTTAACAGTTTGCACCCTGGTCCTTCACTGAATTTCGTTTTGAAACTCTGAGGACCAATAAATTCCTTCATGCTGTTGTTGTCGACCCTGAAGTCACACCTAATTGCAGTATCTGTAGCTTTCGAGACTAGTGAGTATGATTATCACATCTGACTCTACGCTGCACTTACTCCTTTTTCAAGCGATATTAAGTTTCCACCCCGATCCGCCACCATGCGCTGTTTTTTTCAGCCTTTTACCGACGAAGGTGTAAGCATCAGCTGAATAACTTTCCAATGTTCTCCTGCAGTATGCTGTTGACAGTTTTAGTACGAAGTGTTTAATTGCCATCACAAGATGGTGGTAGAGAGCTATTCCGATATTGGCTCCACTTTTCGATCGAATATCTTGGATAACAAATGCTGAAGCGTCTGGTTATCATGAAATGAAATCTCTCTCTTCTGCTCTTCTGACAGATTTTGTGCTCGGACGCAGAAC
Source organism: Blera fallax (assembly GCA_946965025.1). Classification (NCBI taxonomy): domain Eukaryota; kingdom Metazoa; phylum Arthropoda; class Insecta; order Diptera; family Syrphidae; genus Blera; species Blera fallax. Next base: position 45,983,327 of record OX337245.1, read on the forward strand.
CTTCAATGAATGCATGATTGCCATTGTAGAAGTCGACAAAGCGTTTGTCTTCGTCATTGCTATGTCTGACGTCGCGAATTTCTATCACATGTTTGACACAACGTTGTCAGTGCCTACTTTAACGTTAAAGTCCCTCATCAAGATGACGTTTTTGCTTTTAGGCATTAAGTTGTGGCGACACATAGTTGGTTGGTTGCTCCCAAATAGTGCATAACACTGATTTTTTTTTACACTACTCTGAATCCTGGTCAAGGCAAACCATTTACTGAACGACTTCCTAGGTACGAGGTTGCTGCGAACTGCTGTTGTTAGAATCAGTTCTATGCTGGACTCACTCATGCTTTCGGGTGGCTTCCCAGAGCAGAGCAAGACTGTGTTTTTAGTATTTCAGAGGTATTTTCATCAATAACCTGCTGCAAAAGAGATGCCTCAAAAGGTGCAAACACACGGGAGCTCCAATCACTTGTGTGAGTTGTCTAATGTGGGAGATCCCTTTTTTTTTTTTATTCCATAGTTTTGTTCCATCACCGTTGTTTTTAAAAAACATTAAACAACAATATTTCACATATGTTTAAACGTTGAGCATTTTGTCAAACAGTGACTCACAACTTAACCAAGACAATATTTTAATCAAGTCCCACTGTGCTCAAGTTTAAAAGCAAATTCATCGAACAGATGATTCACCGGATGAAAAATTGATCCAAATGACAATAGTGATCGAAAAACTAACTACGAATGAAAATTTATAAATAAATAAATAGTCGTCAGGAAAGTTTTGTGCTTCCTCAAACTCTTTAAACACCGTGGCGTATCCTTTTCCTGCAGGTAACTCAAGGAAGTAATCTATTCTCTTCCATTCTATGAATTGTTTATCGAGGAATTGTCTACAATCGAGTCAATTCTGCCAGATTTCAAGCAATTTGTAGACATTTGGAAGCGATAATTATCTAAAACAGATAATTTCTTGCCTCTTTATCCCATAAAGTTTAATAATACTTTTTGAATTTACGTCACATAGGCGCCACTTACCATATAACAGCTAATAATGTGCAAATATATATAAATTTCCAATTATTTATATTTTTTTTCTCTAAGCTAATTTTAAGTTGAATGACTTTTTAATGAAACTTTTTTCTGTAACCCCGTTCAAGAGCATTAAAAAAAAAAACAATTATAAAAAGCAAAACCACACAAAATGTCTTAAAAAAATAGACTCTTTTTTTCCTCAAGTTCCATATATCAAATAACCCCAAAAATACCATTTTATTTTGCTTGGCAGACCACCAACAAGGCCATGAGACAAATTGCGTTTCAACCTTTCCTTTAAATTAATACTTTCAGTTAAGTTCACACAATTTTTGCAAAATTTAAGTCTCACATAAAAATGGATAACTGAACGCAGCTGCAGTGAATTTCTCCGAATGAAAGCATTCAGTAATTAAAAATGCAACTCTTGCAGCAATTAACAGAATTTTCTTGTAATTTTACGGAAAAGATTCATTTCTTTAAGCCATCGCCCACACTAAAGCAATAAATTCATTCCACTAAAATAGCTAAGAAAGACTGGTCTGTCCGCCCACCCGTTTATCCCTGCACCTTTGATATTTAATTATTCCGAAAATGACGTTTCCATTTATGATCCAAAATGAAGAAAAACGTACATATCTCTCCCATGATACAACACCACAATGTGTCACATCTAGATAGTACACATACGCCCAAGTGTGTGTATGATCTCAGTCGGATGGAATCCTTTCTATCATTTGCACCTTCCCCCCCCCCCACCCATCATCCACCGAGAATGCTGCTCATTTCCGAAAGAGCTAATCATTGTGCACAGTTTCCATGATTTCCTCGAAGAAAAATTAAACAGACAAAGGAAAATGAGAGAAAACTAATTCGCTAAGTATACGTAGGTAGAGAGAATGGAAAAACTAAAGCAAACATCATGTGTGGTGCCGGTGTAAGGTTGGTTTTCGTGAAGCGAATCGACGTACGAGGAAGATCACTCATTATCGCCGCTTGCGTTCTAGATACATTTTTTTTTTTTTTTTTTTTTTCTTCTTCTCTTTTTTGTCGACTGTTCCTTTTGGTGTTGCTCTTTAGATGAACATACATATGAGTAATCAAGCAGAGAATTTTTTTTTCTCCTCCATTCGAGGGAAAAGAAAATCGAAGAGGAAAAGATTTCTAATGAGAGCAGCACCTGAAAACAAAATTGCCCCATTTCGCCGGCAAGGTATACTCTATGTGATTACTCGTCATCGGGTAACAGCAGTGGAAGTAGCAGCAGCAATAGGAGCAGGAGTGATTTTTTTTTTGAAGCGATTTTAAGAAAAACAACAAAATTAAGGTGTGTGTGCAATTTGAGTGCGTTCTCGTTGTCTCGGTATACGAATATCCTGTGCTTAAGGTGTGTTATATGAAATATATATCAAGGATACCAAATGTGTTCATAAAGTTATTTAAACACAATTCGACCATTTCCTTAAGGATACTGTACATGCAGCTAATTTGATTTTTATTACCTTACTGTACCTTCACCTTCGTTAAGGATACACTCGATGGGTGTTTCTCTAAAGTTGCTTTTTATGTTTCTTAAGGATGTTTTTACTGCCTTACTTTGGCTGAGAAAATTTTCCATCTTAAGTGAAATAAAGAAAAAAAAACTATGGAAACCTAAATTAAAAGATCTGAAAATGTCGTAAAAAAATTATTTTATATATTTAATATTTGTTTTATGAAACTCGTAAAGGACTTAAATGGTTTACGTTGATGTAAGATGCTGCATAAGTTTCTTAATGGAAAAGTAAATACTCTTGCACTGTGTGTGTGTATTTTTTTACAGAAAGTGTTCGTAATATCAGTTGTTATGTGCACAGAAATACCTACGAGTTATAATTAGATTTTCCAAAAGAATGATTCTATGTGTGCTCGCGCATGTTATTTTCGAACTTTGTTGTGAGAAAATTGCCACGTGGCACTTTTCTTTTTTTTTCCGCCTCAATTTGAGAAGAAGTGTGTGTATCTAAAAATATGCTTTCTGTAGAGCCCTGCGTTGATATAGTGCATTAGTGCACTAGGGCGTTTTAAAGTTCAACCAACGTTCTTGATATTCTTGGCAAAGTTGCAGGGATTGTAGCAGCAAAAGTATGCTTACATGGATGTTAAATACCAAAGAAAAACTTGTTTTTTATTATAATTAACAAATGTTTAGTAATTCAATTTGCATTGTTTACGCTTACTCTTTTTCTGGTCATAAGTCTTCCTAGACGCATCACCAAATTAAATTAATTTTTTGCCATTTTAAAGTCCAGTTTAACGTTTCGGATGAGATATTCAAATTAATAACATTGTCCTCGACTTTTTCCGAAAATGAAAATGAAAAAGACGAAGGATTTCTAGTAAATTAAGGCATTTTGAAAGGGCCTCCACTGTTCTGATCCGTGTACATCTCGATTAATCTACTTATAAATCATTAGTTTCTCCAACTACTGCAGGAAAGAAGGAGCTGCAGCTATATTTGTCGCCCTTTTTTATAAAATAATACCATCATGGATTTATGAATTTCAATTCATCTCTTATTACCTTCAGAACAGGCACCCTTTCGAAATGTATGATGAAACCACTTCCCTCATTCAATGGAACTTTTGACTTCTGACCCGTACTCTCGCTGGCTTAAAATATTAGACTACTGTCCATTTATGGCATACAACACGGGCACTCAACATGGTAGTCTACCTTGGTGTTTGACTTAATTTTGGCTTCCACACATGTTAGAGAAAATTTTGCACTCAGACTTACATAGGTGCGTCCATTTCCTGTTCTGAATGTGAGATTTTCAGTTTTGTTTCGGTCCAGAAAAACATCCCAGATATTGAAAACTCTCCCGTTTTACTGCTGGTTGTTCAGCGATATAATTGCTGAGGAGATAAAGTACCTTCAAAGCTTAACAGTTGCTTTCCGGCAGTACTTATCCTTAACCCCACCACGCTCACTTGATAATCTACACCGGCGGTCATTTTGTGAATTCTGATGATGATCCTATGGAAAGATAGGATTTTATGGTACGATAGGATCATCATCTTACTGGCGTAAGACGTAAATTTTCATTAAATTTCATTTTCAAAATAAGAGTCCATTTTCCGACAACAGAACTGTATGCAACACACAATTAATCACCAACGAAAACAGTATCGGCGAAAGAGTGCAGCCTTGCTGGATTTCAAATTCTCCCAACTACCTGGAAAAAGTCAGATGTAGAGTTGCCCTTATAAAAGGTGCTAGTTTATCAGGGATAACTCTCTTCACGTATTCTACCAACTGTTCGATGATAATCTACAGGGTGTTGATGTGGTTGACATATCGCACTAATAATGCAATACTGTTGTAACTCCAAATTTTTCAAATTCAAACATATAACATCATATTCAAACGTAAAATTCAATTACCTATGCGCCAATAAGACCGTGGTTAGAATAGTGCAAGGAACATATAAGAGATGGCACTATGAGTCATTGTTCATGATTGACTGACTGTAGTAAACCCCCACCGATATTGCATCAACTTTAGTTACGATCAAAATTAGTATTTCGAGTTACAACAGTATTGTATTATTAGTGCGATATGTACATACATATCTGAATCTGGAGCGGAAACTTAGTTATTTCTTTTAGATTTTCCTTCATACATACAAACCTTGACCAACATTTTGTTCCTCTCCACCCCCAAACTATCCCGCTTGGACTTTTTTACACTTAAACGATTTTGTGCCCTTCCTACTACTTTATTGCAGACATCAAATTCGATCTACATCAAGCCCTTGTCAATAAGACAAGTGCTAATCCCTTCCTGCAATCCACCCCGAGAGACTCATAAGCCCACTAATGTGTCCACACGATTTTAGTGTCCTTGTCCCTTAACTTACTTAACAGAAGCCTTATTAACTTATCTTTTGAAGCAAACTAGAATATCTTGACCAAATTTAGTTAAAGTCTATGCTTTTGCGTCATGCAGAAAACTTGTATAGTACTCCTTAGCGGTTCTTAACCTAACAAAAATCACTGCGCTGATATCGTATCTAGAATTCACAGTATAACCAAGGTAGCCAATGTTCATTAATACCTCAAAATAACCGAGTAACTTCGCTGGTTCTGGTATCACAGAAACATACCTTGGGATATAAAGTTGATTAGATTTTTAAAGTATCATATGATAAGTCGCAGACCAAAGCCTTCGGTGATGGTATTAACGATCCAACGCCCTTGATCGAGCAACCTGCATTCGCCATCGTCTCGTCGCTCTAAACAGAAAAAAGAGTTTGGCAGTAATGCAAGGTCTACACATGGCCTTCCAGAGCTCATTTCTTAATCATACACGATCCCAAAACCGATGAAATGGTGATGGGTATCAATTAAAAAGTTCCTGCTCCGGGATCTGCCAAAGTGTAAATATTTGATCTTCCGGGTCTGAGAATTCACATGAACTTTAGTTGTATTTTAGAAAAGGTTAGTTTGGATCATTATACTTGACGTTTCGTACGATTCACGTAGATGAGAGGAACCCGATTGTATTACCACCTTACTCCGCGTCAGAAGGTCTTTGAGAAATAGCTAACAGATGGTGCTTTCGTTGCAACAAGAACAGGGTAGGTACATAAGTAAAAGTGGCGATCTTGGCTAGTTAGCCGATTACGCAAGTAACGCAAGTGCGCCATTTTCAATAATCACAACTCACGTGCTGCGGTTATCGATATACAAAGTCTTTGAAATATGAACCTTAATAATATTTCAGATTCACCTCGTGGCTTTAGAAATGAAATCAGATCTCCAATTTTTTAATTAGAGAGCTATGTAAGGCTGTTAAAGGAAGCTTTACCCAGTGTGCAATTTCTAGCTATGACATTTCCGGACATTCGCAAAGGAGTTGCTTTCATTTTTACATCTGCTGCAGTGTGTATAGAATTGGATACCTAGTCCAGACGCCTTGGTCCCAACCGACCAGTGACCAGCGCGCATATGTAGCAACGAGTCCTTGTAATATCCGCATGGAATATATTTATTTTGAAGCTCACATGTTCTGTCTGTATCATTAATGCGCAATGTTTTCCGGGATATAAGCATATCCTGGGTGTGAGGGAGTGAGGCCTTCTTCACAACGGATTTGTGAAACGCTAATCCTCACTTGGGTAATCCTAAAATGCTACATTTCTTTTGAATGCGAAGTTGTCCCTGAGTACTCGGAAAGAGTCTCTAACAGTTAAGTGATCTCTCGTGAAAGCTGCTATACGCCGCAAGGCAAAAGAATTTCATTGCCTCTGAAAAGATCCCTGCTCCTACCCCACCAATAGATTCTTTAAGCTTCTTTCCTACTTCATCTTTCTTGAAATTCTTTAGTCAGTAGAAATCGCTGGCAGGTTTTTTGATAGCGACATCACGATATTGCTGTGACCGTAGGGCTTGATAAGCCAGTATCCGTATCCTAATTTCACGGCAGGACAAATTTGATGTGAAAAGTGAAGAAAAACTTTCTGAGTTTCAGTTTGCCATGCCTCTGTGGCACTTGTGCTCTGCAGGCCACCAAACTATGGGAGAGTATACGAGGCTGCGCTGACGAGGGAGTTTTTGAGGCCACTATGCCACTGCCCTGGTCTCCAATACAGCAGGAACAAATTCCTAGGGAGTTACTTTTTCCAAGACCTAGATGAACTCGCCAGCACGCCATCAGGCAGGATAATGAAATTCATCAAGTCCTCAGGATGGTTTGTATGCAAAGACTTGCAACAATAATTATCGGAGCAAATTAGTATCGGAAATGGGTTTCAATGGGCAAGGGACATCCTTTCCCTCAAGGGGCATCACAATGGGTCAGTATTGACCCGAGTGTGGCGGGGAGCGATTCTCTCCTCGCTAGCCCACCTACCTAACCTAACCTATACGACGGATTATGGCCGTGTAAATCCATAGGACCATCTTAGTTCGAAGTACAATTTACTACAGGAGTGGAAGGCAATAAGTGTTTTTTACTCTCTTTTCGATATTAAGTTTCCAGTTTTGGTTTTTATCAAGAATGGTTGGCATGAAGGTTGGCCGTTTGATTTTCGTGGTGAATAGCATAAATTGAGTTTGGCTTAGGTAATACCAAGTCCACAGTTTCTGCTCAAAGAACTAATTTTCCTCAAGAGGCCTTCTATAATTTCACAAAACGCATCCTCGACAATTATATCACCACATAATCCGCAAACGCAACTACTTCGACCGCTGTAAAGTCACAAAGGAGGGGGACCACCTTCCTGAAGTGAATTTCAATTTTTTTTAAGAAACATCTGAAAAGGTTCACAGTATATAATGAAAGATTATATCGATTGCACCACCTAATGGAGAACTGTTTCCGAATATTGACATTTAAAGTATGCATGTTGGGAGCTCTCACCTCACCTCAGACCTTCACTCCGCGGGACCACCTTTATGTATGTATATCTTCGCGGGGCGGGTTTTTGCATTAAACGGCCGTCATTGTCTATTTTCGCAACACTCTTCTGTCAATTTCTACCTCTCTGAGCACGACCTGTATTCCGGTTACCAGTGTGTAAATTGCCAACCGCCTCCCAATCGCCCATCGATTTAAGCATCTCTTCTCATACCCGTGATGACATACGCCTCCTCATCCGAAATTGTCCTATAACCGGATTTAATTCAAAGTGCAGTTTTTCTACAAACATATCTGCATCAACATTGTCCAGTGTCCTCCGGTCTGCATGGGGATGCGTAGAGCATTGTTCACCTCACAACTCTAGAAAGGTAAATTCTCTTGGTGCTTCTTGGGCCTCCAACATTCGGCGGTATTCTTGAAAGCGCCAAGAGTACATTTGATGCCTTCTTTGATATGTTCTCTATCGTCTATTATGCCGTCAAGACATTTAATGCATCTCTTGGAGTGTACTGTACAATTCCCGTGATTGCAATAGTATCTATTGCTTTAAAGAATTCACTTTCCCTAGGTAGACGCTAATATTGTATACATTAGTGTTGAAGCTAATGCCAAAATTATGGCTACCAGACGACTTTCTGCTTTCATCTCAAAAATGTTTATGTTTTAAAAAACACATAGCATACCTTGAACAGTCACTACAACAAGAAAAGATGTCACGCGCCGCCAAAGACAATTTCACTGAATATATTCGCGTGGGCTAACTGTTGCGAAACAATTTTTTTTTTTTTTTTCACGAGAAATGTTTTTTTCTTTCTTTTTTGTTTGCTTTTCAAACGAACAGTTTTTTTTTTCTCTATTCTTTCATTTAGAATCCGATGTTCATGTGTGAAAGAGCAAATCAAAACAAATAAATAATTTGGTATTTATATACCAACAGAAAAATGCGTGAACGCATGATTTGAATTATCATTGCGAACTTACTATGATCCTTTGTACTACGTGGCAAGTTAATACCAACGTCAGTATTTCCACTTTCCCATTGAAAGCGAGAGAAGTTCATCAGGTCTTTCTGGACATAATCTCTTTTTGAAAATACTTCTCCTATTATTACACAGAGCCACTCCCACATATTATATACCGTGCGGATTCGTCCTCTTCTAGACAGCAAATGGTATCCTTAGTGATCTTCAATTTATGGAGGTAGTACTTGAGTTGACAGTGACCAGAAAGGAAGCTCACAAGCCTTCTGGTCTCGTCTATGCTATATGCTATATGCTAATTGTACTTTGTCAGGCCTTTATGTAGACTGCACATATTCTGCGTTGTGAGTGCGTTCAACAACGCATAAGAAAACAAATTCGATTGTACTTGCTCAGATTTTTGACGTTTATGACTTCACCCTATTTCTTCCATTTTTAGGGAACGGTCGTTCGGCTCTGTTAACCCGTCTGCGGCTGTAGTTGTTGCACCAGTGGAAAATTCATATGTTGCGTGCAGCGTATATTTGAAGGCAGAATCAGAAATTTCACTAAAGGATTCGCGTCCTTGAACAAATCAGACGATGCTTGCCTGCTGCGCAGACCTGCACATTCGTTGCCTTCAAAGGTCAGGTTTGGCTTTGGGCACCGCTTGACTGTCCGTGGTTACCTTTAATGCCTGAGTTCAGGTTGATACCAGCGCATATCTCAATGGCGTAAATCTCGGGCTGGAAACACTCGAAATTCTTCCAAATGGTTTCAAGGTATTGTTTCTTCGAGAGTACCTCAAAGTGCAGGCTGTGGCCGATCCTTCGATCCGAATATGCAACCAAATGAGCCAAGCGTGTGAGATAAATTTAACTAGGTTCTTAAGTCATTCTAATTCAAGGCTATTAGAGCCTTTTACTTTTCAAAATTTTTTAATTGCTTTCGCCGACAGTGCTGCCTCTAAGCTCCAAACTAAAAACCGGAGCTAAGAAAAACGATATGTAAGATGCATTTGCAAGCGGGCTTCGAATTCTGAGTTATACTCTTTATTTTACATTCGTTCACTTCGTGGGATAAGTCAAAACAACAATGAGTGCGAAATACAAGTAACGATTTGAGACGTACATACTTCCTAACACTTTATACAAAGGGAATGAAATTCAGTGGAAAAAAGGCAACAGAGTACCTCAGGGCTACAAACATCTTCATTTAAAGACGGTCTAGCCTCTGCGAAGAAACTGGATACTATAGTGTCTAGTTTTGGTCAACGGAACAAGTATTAGCTTCTTTGTTAGATACATATGTATGTATATCTATGAGTTTTAGATCAAAAAAAATGTCGTTGAATATACTACAAAACTTTAGGTTTGTTTCAAAGGAGTGTGCATTGGTTATACAATAACACATGTATCAATTACCTGATGGAAAACCTCGGCCCTAAGCTGCATTGCATCAATGGGATCTCACTGGGCATAACCTTTCCAGCAGATGAAGTCCACTTCGTCGTTTCTGGTGCGAAGCCATCGGCTCACGGTCTGCTGTTCCGTTTCTGGCATCAAAACCCATGTCTCATCTATTGTAATGAATCGGGCCATAAAATCGGTTGAATCGGTTGTTCCGTCCACAAAATTCTCTCATATGCCTACGCCCTCAGCCATCTCAGACAGCTTTAATTACCAATCGTCAATTGCCATATTGTACATTTCTCGATGTTTTTATTTGTGGTTATTATTGTGGTTATTATCAAGACAGGCTGCTTTCTCAAGAAGATGCATAAACATGTTTAAGTTCAACCTCTCATTTCTTTGCTGTTGAAAGGGAGCAGATGCCTCACCAACTCTAGATGAATTTCTGTTCGTGACAGTTTATCCATTTCAACAAAACACGTTTACTTTATTAAGCAGTATAAAGTAAATCACTTGACAGATGAAGTTAAAACTTGACGTTTGTCACTGTGTCACAAGTGTACCAACATCACAAATAAATACCATTGACAGGAATGCCATCTCTGTGCTACGCCGAGAACTTTTCACCTTGTTCTCGTAATATCAAAAAGTTTTTCTCTCTATTCCCCCTCTTAAATCTCAATTTTACCATTATTCTGATATATTGTCCAGATGAATATAAAGATTAATTAAAAGTCAACTGAACCGTTTTTGGTTTTTGTAAACTTTTAATTTATTGCTCTACAGGAACTAGTATTCGCTGTCTGCAACGTTAAACTCAAACCTTACTTCAAAATTACAAAAATTGTAATAAACTTTTCACTGCACTTTCTTTTTTCACTTGTGTATCTAGTTAGTGTATATGTGTGTGCATTTGCGTGTCAAATTAATTGGGAAAAATGCATATTAATATGATCTTTTTTTCTTCTAGGTTATAAACGTGTTGCCTGGCCACCCGTGACGGAAGGTAGAACAATCAGGGAATTTACCCCACAACCATCTCCACAGCCTCAGTACCAACAACCCCAGCAGCAACAGCAACAGCAGCAGCAGCAACAACAACAGCAGCAGCAGCAGCCAAACTATCAAAGACCCGGAGCTTCACCAGTCCAAGCAGCTAACCAGGTAAATGCAATTATTTTGCTTTTATTTTTTGTATCATATTTTCAACTTTTGCTTAAATGTTTTCAGTGTAAAAAAAAAATAGTCGTTTGCAGGTGCATATATGGAAACAGATAAAGGAAAATGCTAAGTACTCCCAAGGGAGCTTTTCATTAGTCAGTCTGTTGGTGTACATACATATATGCGTTTGCAAACAAAAAAATAAATAAAAAAACAAATAAAAGCCTAGCAATGTACATTTTCCCTTTTATTTTTACCTACAATATGCTTTCTGAGTATGTAGTTTTTAACCTTATAAAACAATTTCGAAACAATAAATTTTGTGTACATACGACATGTGTAACAAGGAGGAAAAGCGATTTATGTATATGTATACACATTTGTTACTAGATAACGACTAGATTTATAACACTTGCAAAAATGCATGATTCAGTTGTCTAGACTAAAATGTTGCAAGTAAGTCGGTATGTAGATGGGATGAGGTAACTCAAAAAATTTAGCCTCTCCGCCTATAAGAGTTACGATTTGTTTGCACATTATTATTATTATTGACACTACCTTTAACTTTATAAAAGGAAGTAAGCCATTTTGGAAAATCATCAAGATTATTGCAAAGAAGAGGTTCAAATATTCCGCCATTAAGAGACCAAAATAATATATACTCGCCAGAATCCGAAAAGCAAATATTCTTGTTCTGAACTTCTGTAGCAATCTTACTGTGGCTTCTCATCTAAGTGACCCCCGAACTGAAAACATGATTATGGAAACGATTTCAAGAATTCCTATTTCAATCAATCTGTCCGATGCAAGATATCAAATCAATTCCACCTCAATTAAGCAATTAATCAAAGAGACTAAAGCCTGAAACAGACGTGCACCAAAGCTGCTTGCAGTCCTGGATGCAGCAACGCATGCGAGACAGACGTGCAAAAAATTGTTGAGTTTTGAACGCATTAGTTGTCTGTTATTTCTAAAAAAAAATTCGGGCGCAGTTAAATCTGGCGAACGAGGTGGCCAAGGGAAATCTGAATTTTTGAAATCAAACGTTCGCCAAAAATTTCACGCAGCAAGTCCATAGTTTGCCTAGCAGTGTGCGCAGGCACTCTATCTTGTTCGAACCATAATTAAGGATGCTGCTTCGCCATTGGCCGCAAAAAGTTGGCGATCATTGTTCTGTAAGAAGCCCCGGAAATCGTTTCTGGCGTTTCATCGTCATTCTCGAAGAAATATGGGCCGATAACTTTTTCGGCCATAACACCGCACCAAACAGTGCATCTTAATGAGTGTAACTGATGCTGGTGTGTTGCCTTGGATTTTCGGAGCCCCACAATCTACTGTTTTGCTTTTTGACATAATGCGCTTCATCCGACATCAAAACATTATTTAAAAAATCAATTTGTGTGGCTAATTGTGTAAAACGAATAGCGTATTGTACTCGTTGTCGGTGGTCTTACGGTAGCAGTGTTTGCACAATTTGAATTTTGTATGGGTACATCTTAAGGTCCAACTTTAGAACTCTCCGCAATGTTGTTCTAGACATGCCGAATTGGCCCGAACGACGACGAGTTGAGACAGATGCATCATTTGCAACACTCTGCTGCACAACTTCCACGTTGTCTTCAGTGCGAATATTTCGATGAGCCAGGACGGTCGGCCACTGAACCCCGTTCCTCAAAACGGTCGACCAAACTCCTAATCATGAAGGCTGTGGGAGCTGATCTTGAATTTAAATATTGCCGATATTTTCGCTGCGTCATAACAATTGATCGTTGACAAGAATAAAAAAAAATCAATAATTTTAAATCGTTGTTGTATCCATTATAAATTTCCAAGAACTCAATTATAACCTGCAAAAAGAAAAAAAGAAATATATTGGAAAATAAAAAAGTTATTCGTGTTTAACATTGCTTGGTCTTATTTGGTCCACCCTGTATAATTCTAAAGGCACGGCCTTTTAAAGCAATTAAATACCTAACAATTATATACAATTCCTGTTTTAAACTAAGCTATTTCCCTATATATTTACATATAATAACGTTGCAGAAAATTTCCAAACTAAACAGTCTACAACAATGGTGTTACTTGATTTTTATTGTATTGATAAATCAACATATTTATATATAAACAAAATATTTGATTCATTTAGTTAAAACTAATTAATTTTGAAATTTGGAAATTTTAATTATAAACGGGCATAAGCCTCCCCCAGAAGTCGCCATTGTTGTTTATTATGCGCCACATGCCTCCAGCTGCTTAAATGATTTATACCAACTATACCAACTTTTCTGTGTCCTTCGTATGGTATCCAATTGGTTGCTATAATTGTCCATCTATTGTCGTTCATTCTCATGACATGTCCTGCCCAATTCCATTTCAATTTTATTTGCTCTTTTCATTACGTCTGTCCACTTTGTTTGTTCCCTAATATTTACATACGTTGTCCTTTGGAGTCTTGAGATTTTTAGCGTTGCCCGTTCCATCGCTCTTTTGGCCGCTTTTGCATTTAGGGTCCATGTTTGGCCACCATATGTCATGGCTGGAAGTATTGCAGCATCGAACAGGTATTTTTTTTAATTCCGATGATATATTGGAATTCTTTTTTCAATTTCCTTATCGGTTCTTTGGGTGAAAGATATTAATTGACTTGAATTAATTAAAGTATATAAATTCGTCCACATATTTGAGGTTCTCGGTTCCAAGTTGTAGACCAACTTTGAGCATTCTTGGCTGAGGTCTTCGAGCACTGTTTTTAATTCAGTGTTGGATTGTCCTATTAGTGTAATGTTGTCGGCAAATCTTAGATTTTGTAGTTTTTCTCCATTAATGTTGATTCCCCCATGTTGTTCCAGTTTAAGCATTTCAAGGATCCCTCTAATACTGCTGCACATAGAGCAGGAGAAAGTGGGTCTCGCTGACGGACACCCAGGTGGACGGCCGATTCTTTCAAGCTTTATTGCTGCAGTGTTATTGTGGTATAGATTTTCAATAATACGAATGTATTTCGCTTGTATGCCTTGTTGAGTGATTTAAAAAAAATGCGCATATGCACAATCAACTTAACGGATTAATCTCAAAATTCTGCATTCTGGAGCCAAAGGTATTCACATTTTTCGAAATGCCCTGAAAATATGAAAACCGTTTGTCGACAGCTTTCTGTCAACTAGGACACCCGTCTACCTAACCTTACAGGGTATGGCCATCAAATCAGGTGAATACACAGAGACCAATCAAAATCAGAATATCATGAATCCGTTTGCCGAAAAGTCTTCGAAAAAGCTCTGTTGCCACTCTGAAAGTAAGCGAAGTAATTTCGTCCTGCTAAAATCGGTTTTGCTCGCCGAGCATTAAAAATGTCCAACTATGGTTCCATATTTGGGGCCGATATCCGAAAGGCGATTTGAGAAGTTTTTTACATTAGTTATTACTCTCGGACGTTTGTTAGATTTTTTTTTCTTGTATTTTCTGGGATTCGAAACTCGAACATTCCGCTCAGTGGTCCAACGCACTACCACTACCACACTCACCACTGAGACGCAGCGCCCAACTTATAAGTGAGTTAAGCTTGATTAGAGCCCACATATTTTCTATTAGATTGGCATCAGGTGGTTGGGATGCATGCCAATGATACCATTTTGTTCTTCCCATTTAGGTACAAAGTCTACTGCGTTGCTTCTAAGTATTATCCCCTTGGAGCAGCTAATTTCAATTCTCTGTCCCGTAGAGTTTTGTTGCAAACTTCAACCTACAAGATTTCACTCAGCTCTGTATTAAGAATTCCCCTAAAGAGGATCAAACGTCCAAATCGTTGTGACGAGAAGTACCCATAAATATATTCAAGAGTGCTTTGAATAAATTTCACCAAAAACGTTTAATTGGACTAAATAACCAAATAGAAAGAAAACTTTTCTGTAAAGATAATTTTGCTCTAATCACGATCGACATTCACCTGATTCCACTGAAGTCCTTTCTGGGCACTTGTACTCTGCCTTTTTGGCACATCAAGTGCTCTTTGTAGGGACGTTTGATCCAAACTTATGATGGCTTCATCATCAGTAAAGAATAACTAATGCACTTTGGGGTTCGTCACTTTTCCTTCAAGCAGATAATAATCTGGGACTGCAATAAATAGTAAAGGACTTAAGACGCTTCCCTGGTGCACGCCGACTTTAATTGGGAACTCCGTGACTCGGTGACTCCGTCGGGGCATCCTACCCTTGTCTTTGCTCCATCATACATGTCAATGGTCATCTGTATGTAGGGTTCTGAAACTCCTCAATGTCTTATCGCCATTCTCTATCTAGTTTATCATCGGTGTTACCAGTTTCTTCGCAGCGGGTAGTCTATCCTGTAATGTAGCTGCAGAGTACCTCTTCGGATTCGAAATGAACCGATTTACACATGCGTACAAGATACACACTAGTTTTTTTTTCTAGTTACTAGTATTATAGTAATCTTTGCCTTTTGGGAAAGGTAATTTTGGCTCCTCCGGGATACCGTCGGACTCTACTAAAACAAGGTATAGCATTGGGTTGTAAAAGAAAAGTACTTAACGAAATTATAGCATCAGACTAAAATGCGCTTCATTTCCAAGCCCTCTGTATGTATATTTGTTTAATTTGTTCTCTTTTTGTTGGACATATCGTACTAGGCACTAGTATATGTACGTACATAAATATTTCACCGATCACTTTGCCATACATCCATATTCCCATGTAATATATTGCACCATCAACACTTTTATGCAAAACAACAAATCACACACATTTAACTAAAAATCATAAAAACGAAATTCACATATGTATATCTACGAGTACTTCGTTGCAAAAGGATATGTGAAGATAATCTTTTTTCACTTTTGCTTATACGGACTCCTATGTTTTTTATACTACACAAGGCACTCTATATCCTTCAGAGTGCTCCTCTTCGTTAAGTAAAAAAAAAACAAAAAAACTTTAATTTTCTTCACCTAATCCAACTTCTTATCCCCTTTCCGTTTTACCTGTTGTTGTTTTCAATTCCCCACACGTACGAGCATGTATCTATACAGTTCAAGCTGTTATTACTTTCATTGCAATTATTATTCTTTATTTTGGATTTTGTGTACGTTTCCGCAGAGATATTAGGTTGTAAGCAGATGCTAGCATAACAGACGGCTCTAGATTTATATTTAAATCACCGTGCACGCAGTCTTATTCCTCTATGAGTCAATGCAACTTAATGCATCGCCATATTTATTTTTAAATAAAACTTAAGACAATTTATTAAGAAAGATTTTTATTAAACACATATTTATGTGTTCTTTGCTAGAAGTATAATAAAAATTTCACCTCTTGGACATCAAAAAGAAAAAAAAAAGTGAATTTGCCATCAGATTTATTGCCATCGTTTGTCATACGACTTTATGGCCGACTTAGATACATTTGCCACCATCACTTGGTGGCACTCCAGAGAAATAAATTGCTCCGATTTTTTGTACAAGGAATATGGTTATGCTACATAAACACTGTATCTTGTACGAAAGAATAAACAAAGTCCATGGTGTGAAGTAATTTTTAGATATTTTTAATTTATAATTGGCGCCATGGGAAAATATATTGCCTTAGGTTGAAAAATGCGTTCATGTGTAGATGGAAACTATTTATGGCTAATGAGAAGTACTTTTACTCATTTACGTTACTTCGGAGGAAATATGCTTCAAGTTATTATTTTTCTACGTAAGATGGAGTTGCACAAACTCATATTGACCTATAAATTGTTTATGGTTGTTTCGATTTCCATGAAGCGATTCTGTTGGTATTAAAAGTTTTATGTTATATCGTAAATTTGTCTTAATGTATAAGTAACATTTTGAAAGCCAACAACTGGCAGACGTTAAAGCAGGTTTTACTTCAGATATAAGTTATCGCATTCAGTAGGAATTTGTAGAATATATTTTTTCGCAAAAGTTAATGAGTTTCACTATATGCAGAACAAGTTTATTCTGTTTTAAACGAAAGGCAAGCAGTTCACCAAGAATTGTTAGGTGTTTCCTTTGCTTTCAGTCACCATAGTTAGCTGGATGTTATCTGCATCAGAGCTAAGTTCAGAAATTTCAGGAAAATACGTTTCCATGCCCCTACCACCGTGGCTGAAACTCCTAACTAGGAGAAATTTTATAACCTAGTGGATGACTTCTACATCTGCACTGGAAACTATGCTGCATCCTCTTCTCGTTGGCATTACGACTTAGGGAGTCCTCGCAATTAGCTCGTGCAAATATGTTCCACGCAAGTATCCTTAACACTACTCTTGGTAATTTAGACTATAAAACCTGGATTCCTAGTAGAAATGCTTGGGAATGCGGAGAAATTTTAACTTATCCTGCGATAGAGGTGTACACCTTAGATACCGCTTGGTGTAGATGCGGGAGTCTCTCCAGCGCGCCGGACATTTCTATCACCAAACGATTGCCGGATCACTGCAGTTTATGTCAGGCAGAAGGAGCGACCTGGCTTTCAATTAACACAGTAGATCGTACCGCTATTGTTCTATATAAAGACAATCAGGCAGCGATAAAAGCCTTGCAGTCGTCAATAATTCGATTCAAGTTGGCTGAGCAATGCCGATGATCTCTTATCAAGATCACTATCAGTTGTGACGTATCCCTGTGCTGGATTCCAGGCCACAGGGATGTTCCCGGCAATTGCAAGCCGGACGAGCTAGTTAAGGAGGGTGCAGAGCGTGACCTCCCTGAAAATGGGTATCGACCGCTAGCCCCTATCAAATCAATAAAGTTCCACTTCGATACTGCAAGCCATCCGTATGGCGGAGTAGGTAGAATAATGTGTCCCATCTGAACGAATCTGGCCAAAACCGGAGACTTATCTCCGTTAGTAGGAAAAATCTAAGAAATGCAATAGGAGGTCTTATAGGCAAACATGTCAGGAGACTCGATGCTGGGTCCCTCCAACAATTTCTGTAGACGCTGTAGAGATGAAAAAGAGGAAGAAACAATGGCCCACCTCCTGTGCTCTTGTTCAGCCCTACCACTTCTGAGAAGGAAAACCCATGGTGAATACTTTTTCGAAGATCCAAGTGATCTAGCCAGGTTTGACTTAAATAAAATCAAAAATTTTGTCTCACGGTCAAGTTGGTTTAGCGCCTGAATAACGAATCACTTTACCCCATGGATTCATACTGACATCGGTTACCCTGCCTCTTAATAGAAATGGGAATTGGGATGTAGGTTCCCGGTGCTGGTAATCCAGTCATCTCTTTGTGGTATCGCAATCTTCTTTCTGGTCTGAGTGGGGACAACAACTCAAGCCAATCCAACCAATTCCATGTTAGATGCCTGGACAATGCTTTGGGGAGAGAACAAAAAAGCTCGCTGTTTATCTGACAAGAATTGGAAAACAGCTACCGTAAGACGAAGCAAAATAAGTCCAGGCAACTTGGATTAGTGTCAAAGAGGACATCTTAGTCACCATAAGCTTGCATAGGAGAGACAGCGTACTTCAGAACCTTTGGTCAGTGCTAGATCTTAAAGAACTAGGAAAATTCTTAAGGTATGTAGGTCGGCCATATTCCTTTCTAAGCACAGCATAAATGTATCGCAGATTGCAATGTTAGTATTACGCTATTTAAATTGAATTGACATAACCTAGCCCCGGATATTTAACCTAAGTCTATGCAGCTAGCTGGGCATATTAACATCATAATTCTTTAAATTCTCGACCACAAAGGTATAGATAGTGATAAAGGCGCGGCTCCGCGTTACCATTTACAGGTCTATTACCCTTTTGGCTTCACTATTAGCCACCTAAAATCGGAACTGAACTCTTGGCCTAACCTAGAATTACTTTCTACATGGATGTCAACATAGGCTTTTGTCAGACATAAATTGATTTTAAAAACATAACCAAGCAAAAGAAATATTGGCTATTCAGAAAAAGATAACAAAGACAGACAGTTCACTGTTCTCTAAACTACTACAATCTCCAGAGGTGGAACATATTCCATGCGAATGATCAACCATTGCTCGCAGATGCAGACGTCGGATTTAGCTCCACCTCCGAAATCAGAAACTTATCTGCAAAAAGCATACCCCGGTTCCTTCAGAAACTAAACCTTATGCAGGATAAGAATCTTCCTAGTAACCGCGGTACTGGCGATATTAATACTTAAATCTATTCGGCCAGATCTCCCGCAAACGATCCATCTTGACAAAATGCCCGTGGCTCCAGTGATTAGTGCTTTGGATCGCTGAGTGAGGGGTTCTACGTTCGAATCCCAGAAAAAACACCACAAATTTTTTTCACGGTCCGACTTCTCGTAATAACAGTCATGAGAAAGCTTCTCAATTTGTCTTTAAAATATGGATCTATACTGTAGGTCCCTTCTTACGCACAACACGAATTGTCGCGAGAAGCTAGGCCCTGGACCGCTCACGGGGTACGTTGTACCAAGAATTTGTCGTGTTTTTGTTTTAATAACCATAAAACGTTGTTGATGTCTTCTTGGAACTTCCTAATAAATTGAAGCCGACTGCTCCTTACGACTGTCAAATGCGAGCTGATAGACATCAGCCAAACCTACATAAATTGCGACTAACAAACATCTGGGGTTAGGTAAAAAAAATTTCAAATTCAATAACCTACATTCCTCAAGATTAAATGCCTTGACGTTCTAGCGGATACATACGTTTACAAATGTTGGTTGACACTTCACATACCGCGAATTGCTGTTGCAACTAATACGACCAAATAAAAACGTGTCCTCCTAATAAACAAAAAATCCCAACAGCTTCATTAAATATTGAAAGATCCAATAGCACTGTGTGTTTTTTTTGTTCTTTTCATATATACACCGCACCGTACCTGCCGACAAGGACTATTTCACAGTCAATTAACAGCAAAATGGACCACAAACCACGGAGTCAAAAAAAAAAAACCGATTCTCTCCGAAAAATTTTAAATAAATATAGTTCAGCACAAAAAAAAATATTCAACCTCAGACCGGCCCTTTCCTATGCAATTAAACATGACAACTGTACATCAGCCTTCCAACTGGTGCCACCACCCCCAGGCCACAGGCCCTTTGTTGTACTTTTAAATTAACTTAACGAGATTGGTAAACTTTGTTCCGGAAAATTATCCAACTCTATCATACCCACTGTACTCCAAGCATTCATATGTACATAAGTACATTCATGCATACGATTGTAGAATTGCTATTATTTTACCCCTCCACCGCCCTCTGTGGCATTGGATAAACCACCGGTACCGGTGACGGCACATTGCACCAAAATGAAAATATTAAAAATGCAACAATATTAATGCGAATAATTTTCATTTTTGCAATAAAAATGGCAATTTTTCATGCATAAATCCGTTCTGTCCACGTTTGAAATCATCAACTCTGTTCTCGAATAAATTACCCAAGACAGACGTAATGCACGTATGCGAATGGAATTTTCTTTTTTTTTTTGTTCATTGTCCTACCACAACCCAACCTTTAGCGGCAGGAAAAGTGTATCTAGATAAAATATAAAATATCATTTTGTATCCACTCGCACATATAATTTCAATTATTCCAACCAAGGACAAAGAAAGTGATCTGTCATGTCGTTCATTAAAAATATTCTGCTGAACCTTAACGTGTATCTACAACACGTTCTGCATCCGCAGTGGATTAAAAAAAAATAATATATACGAGTATAACACTGCATCCTTTACACGATGAAATATTTTTGGAATACAAATGAAAATTTAAATAATATTGTGATTGTTATTAAGATTGGCAGAACATTTTAAACCAAATACTAGAGATTGTGAGAAAGGAAATTTATATTACTACGACTATATATATGTATGTAGGTGGAAGGACTTCTCGACAGATATTGGTGTCGTTTAAAAATTGCAGAATTTTTTTTTTGAAAACTGAGAACGTAATACCCGACAGTGACTGACACTTTACGAGGAGAAAAAATATCGTACATGTATTATCACTCAGGTTAAAAGTTTTGGCCATAGATACCCCTGCAGGCAATGGTTTTTTTTATAAATTTCACTCGAGAAGAAAAGCGATTAAGTAGTAAGAGATTCTGATTATGATTCTGTTTTTGAATAGATGAAGACTGATGGTTAAGTTCGGTTTAAGTGGCTCCCAACACACTTTGACCAAATATAGGTCCATCGAACCACATTCCGCATGGATCATGGGAGAAATTTCCCTGTTTACTGGTCAAACAAATTGGAGCTTTTAATGAAGCATAAGAGATTTTTATAAGACTGCTAAGTGTAGCTTCCTTCTGTGGAAGAGAGCTTAGCTAGTACAATTAAGGTGATGAATGTTTCCTTCCTCTACTTCATGAATACAGATTCTACAAAATCGTCGCTAAGCCTTACTGCATGGTTACATATTAGACAATTCCCAGTGGTGACACCAATTGCAGCATCAGTATGTAATCCGTTGAGAGAAATCAAATTCTTAGAGCGTTTAAGGAACAGCTTGGAATTGACCAAAAATCTTTATTTTGTCGGTTATACCATGGGTCTATGTCAAACGTGTTCGCTCCATAGCATCCAGCTTTGATTTAAATTTGCAAGTAACGATCGGTAGATCTAAAGCACCCTTTTTCTGTAGTATGGTTTTTTTTATATCTGGCGAGTTCGCTGGCCTTACATTTCCCTGGAATATTTCTATATCCGGGGATCCAATATACTCGTTGGTGAATATTTAACAACTGTGCGATGAGACGATCGACAGTCTAGACCTCTTTGAATTTAGAGAGACCATTTATAAAAGGATTTTCCTGTTGCTTGGCTACCGAAAAGTCATAGATACCTTTAGCGGATATCACGTTTTTCTTTAGCCAATGATTTGAAGGACGAAAGGAGAGTTTAGAATTAAGCCTATCAGAGAAAACATCTCCACCAACCCCGCCGTCGGTAGGAGTATGAAGATTGAAACCCGCTTCAAATGTTATCTTCATGGGAATGAAATTCAAAGCTCGCTTATTCGAGCTATTGGCAGATGATATAAGTCGTGCGCCTTTGCAGCATGCTTACCACGTGTCGAAGTGACGCAGATCTAGGGATTATTCCATTCAAAGGATTATTCATCCAGTCTAAGCATATGTACGTCTCCTACGCATCGACTGGATGTTAGCGTCGAATCTTCTTTTAATCTAAATTCTTTCTTCAAACACAAGAGCAATACTCACTGTTGGTTTAAGTCCTGCCGCGGCTGGCTTGATAGTATTCCGTCCTGTGAACCCAATTTTGTAGTATATTGTCGATTGTTTGTGGCTCAAATAGCCATTTGTCGAATAGCTAGATTAATGTTGGCCTTAAGTCAATTGCTTGTGGATCATTTAATGGTCCTTAACAACTTTCCATAAAAAGTCCAAAGGCGTCAAATCGCATCTGTGTAGTGGCAAGGATAGTTACTGATATAGCTGAATACACGATTCCTGAACTTAGAGCAAAGATCAATTAAATAACGGCTGGTATACAACAGTGTGATTTGCTGCTGGAACCAAAGCCGGTCCAAGTCTAAATCGTCCAATCGCAGGTACAAAAATTCAGTTTATATCTCTATTGAGCGAGTTTGGTATTCTCCTCACAAAAATGCGACTGATGTTCAGATATTGTGTCGTTGGCGTTGTTGCCCTCTAGATATGCTTGACAATAGATTCCATGGCCATAAGAATAGTATACGGATTCGTTTGGAAAACATCTGCAGACTTTCCTAACAAGTAGTCGTCCTCTGAGAACACACGAACACCCTTGACTGATTTTGGAGCCATCAATGAAATTTCGACTGCAGCCCAATTCTGGCTTGGACTCTGGTCGAAGCCAGTTCTGAACGCCAGCTATAAATTTGCGCAGTAGCTTAAAGTTAATTTGTGATAGATGTAGCAGTGTATCTACCGATAGAGCACTGACGTACTCGGAGAATAAAGAAAAACCATTCTTTGATATTCGATACAGAGAGCAGTCACATGCTTGAGTAAATTCCCCTAAACCAGACAACCGATACATTAGTAGCGGCCTTATCGTAGCCGTATGGATCTTAAGAACCGATTCTTGTTATAAGGCCATTAGTCTTGCAACTGACATTCATCGCGCGTACTTACTCAATTCACTTAAACTTTTTCTCCTACCTTTCGATAGTTTGTCTTTAAAGTGCCACTTTATATGCCTCCTCGTTGCCTGCATTTAACTCCTTCTGAGTTAAGCACACGGAAATTCATGTGTACAATGCCTACCAGTCAGCTGTATTTACATTCCGCCGAACCAGTGTTTCGCTGCAAATGATTACGCGAGTGATACCCAGTTCATAAAAGGACATTCGTCTTCTTGTGAGATTTGGCAACACTTGGTCTAGAGAGCTTCTAACAATCTCTAGCGTTTGCTGATATGAATGTAAGTCTCTGGCAGTTTTTGACGTTTGCAGATGCACGTCGCGATTGTAATACTTCTGTGATTTTTTGCAGACCGGGAGTTTTGCATTCGTATCCAGATTGCAACTAAACTACAGCTTGCATCTATGTTGGTTCCCTGGAACCTTCGGAATACTAGAAAAGCATCTTGCGTCGATCGCAGAGTAGTCAATTTAGTTTTGTCGTGTAGGCTGCGTTTTATTGACTGTACTATCCACCATGCCCGTGTTCTTTTCTATTTTTGCATTTAAATAGCCAAACGTCAAGATTCAGACGTTTTCCTGTGCAGGTTCATAATAGAAAATGGATGACAATGACCTTTAAATTTAAATCCCCAAACCTATTGCATACGGACGAAGGTGCCACAACTCAGCTGACTTGGCTTCACTGTTTGGGAATTTAATTCCATGACAGTTCTGTGTTCAAAATTTTAAAACACCTAGGGTATAAAAATAAAACCAAGCAATTGCTCTGCATTCTACGAAATGGATGTAAAATTTGTGAATTTGTAATATATTTAGCTGCATTGTTTGTAGGTGTACTCGTTTCCGTATTTGTATGTATAAACCACAAGTACTTTGCGTTATGAATATTTCCGGTTGCCGCACGGAACCGACCGAATGAATCGGAAATGCAAGTAGACTGAGCAAAAATGCAATTAATCCTTTATTATTATTACTATTACGGTACCGCTTACCGCACGTGTGTTTGTGCTGGGGATCTGAGGATAACGACCGACTTGTATGGTCGAAAGGTATGCAGGACTATTGTTTTTTTTGCGGCTTATTTCATTATTTTTTTAAAGATGAATTGCCTGATCTGATACCTGGCCTCATATGGTTCTGACCAAGCCATGTGCGTAATCAATGCAAATATGTATTTGCAACAATATTTCAATTTCCAAGAGAGAAGCATGTACTCAATGTTAATGGGGGAAATTTAAGACTAAAAGGATTTTTTACAATCCTTTAATGCAATGGTAATGTATAGTCATGTAATGCAGTCATTCAGAGTACGACTCTTGATGGCATTGCAGTAACTTGTGGAGTATTTTGTATTTTTCAATTCATTTCTTTTTGAAGTACATAATTTTTACCAACTTTTGTTCAGAATAAATAATATGTAGGTACCCGGTTGGGCTCTCTTTCCACGTGCTGTTTTTTCAGACTTAGATGTTCAACGCATTGTTCTACGTTGCCTCCTCATTTCTCGCTGCTCGTTTCTCCAGGCGCAGTTGCTGCATCATGCTTGTGATGACTTCCTTAGCTATCTCCCAAGCTTTCCTCGTCGTCAGCTATGAGTGCCCTCGGTGTAATTTGGCCGTCAATTTTGCATTTCTAGTAGGTTCCTGGCCATTGCGTACTTTCGGCATTCCATTAGGGCATATTCCGCATTCTGGACTTTAACTTCACAGTGCAGGCAGTACGTGTTGTCCAAGTGCTTGTATTAGTGGAGGTACTCTCGAAGCATCCATGCCCGGATAAGAACTACGTCAGGTAGAAATTTAATTCTCCATGCTTCCTCCTGGTTCACTCCTCTATGTTGGGAATCAGCGTATGGGTCCATCCACCTGTATTGCCATTCTGAATGTAAGGCCTCGGCGGTGGTTCTCCTGCCTTCCGGCTGATTCTCGCTCTGAATCGTGGACTTTATGCGCATTCGGCCAGATATTACGCTGATTGCGTCCGCCGACTCAGTTCTGAAGGCGCAGCATACTCTCAGCGATGCGATTCTGTGCACCGAGTTCATCCGCCTCATGTACGTTTTCCGGTCCGCCGCTGGTGCCCATGGGGGGACGAGTACAAAAGAATCGACTTGCTTGCCGTTACTAGCAGATTTCTAGTCGGTTGCCTGGGTCCTCCAACGTTTGGTATTAGTCTTGACAGTGCCGCTACTGCCCGAGAGGCTCTTTCACTTGCGTACTTCAGGTGTTCTTTGAAGTTGAGCATGTGATCCAGCAACACTCCCAGGTACTTGATGTGTGGGTTCGACTCTATGGTTTGCACAATAAGACGTTCCACCTTTGTCCTGCTGCTTATTAGCACTATATGCGGCCCATGTACTTACTATTAGTGTGAGCTTTTCAGCCACTAAACCTACCTTCCCTTATACCCTTGATCCTCGCGGCACTTACGCCTAACATTTCATAGCGAGGAGGAATCGCTCCAGCTTTATGTCATCGGCTCGCTCACATTGTGGCCATTGTTTCACTGAAATAATCTATTGCTAGCTACCGGCTTTAACAGCTTTTGACCTTTCGCCATTAGAGTAAATGAACTTATTTGCCTATTTGCAGTGCCTAGCAATGTCATCAACTATCTGTGTTGAATTTTAGAGCATTGTTTGGAACTGGTATGTAGTTAAAGTTGTCTTCATACCCAAAGCGCGAAAATGCTCTCATACAGATCCAAAAGATTTCAGACCCATCAGTCTCTCATGATTCCTCTAAAAAACATTAGAACGATTGACTGATATCCATTTACGCAACAGTATTGATAAGAAACTACTGTCAGCTGCCCAACATGCATACTGCAAAGGCAAATTAGTAGAGACGGCATTACACTCACTGGTAAAATTAAATATTCCCTGTTCCACAAGGAGTATACAATGGTTGCCTTTCTGGATATAGAAGGCGCTTTTACCAATGTCAATACATCAGCGATAGCAGACCTGAAAGTTGACAGGTCACTTTGCGAATTGATTAATCTACTGCTCAAGGTCGGATTGTCAACTCTAAGCTGGGTGGGACGTCTAATAGAAGATCTGTTAGTAGAGGCACTCCGCAAGGATGTGTTCTATCCCCGCGTCTGTGGAATTTGGTAGTCAATGAACTTTTGATTATAAGGAAGGCGAGGGATGCACGGTGATGTTGCTTTGGCCGTCTCGGGAAAGCACCTAAATACTCTGAAGGAACTCTTACAAAACGCTCTAAATAAGCTCACCGTCCGTCGACCATCCCTCTCTTCATGGTACCAGCTTAACTTTCTCCGATACAGCAAAATATTTGGGTATTATCCTGGATAGGAAGCTAATGTGGGAGACAGACTGCTGGTATTGATACCATGGTATAGCAATACTACGTTCTATACCACATGTCTGTCACTGCAATACCACGTGAAAACCTAGTATACCATGAATAGAACCTAGTATTGAGATGCGCAAATTTTTTGTGGTATACCACCATCTTACTGCTTGCAGTGCCACTTTCTTTCTGTTGGTGGTTCTTCATAGCTTCTTTGACAATTCAAAAGCAAGCAATCACAGCGAAAAATGTTTTGAAAATGGGCCAATTGTATCAGCATTGGAGACAATGAAAGTAATAGGAGTTTGGAGGAATTACATATTAGGCGAGCCGCGGAGCAAGACGTAATATTGGAGTGTTCCAAAAAATATGCAAGGAGCTGGAGGAGGCGCAACACAAATGTCAAAGTATACCACGTAATGCAAAAGTCAGCGTATACTACGAAGTGCAGTCTGTCAGGGGTTATAGTATTCACTATACCATGGTATTCATACCATTCATCAATACCAGCAGTCTTTCTCCCACATAAGTCGGAAACCTTTAGTAGCCCTTTTCTCTTGCAAGAAAGCCATTGGGAATAAATGGGGTTTACAACCTCGAATTACTCACTGGCTCTAGATCGCGGTCATTAGACCGATACTCACATACGGGGTGTTGGTCCGGTGGGCACCCTTGGAAAAAGCTATAAATCGCGGTTATCTAAGTAAGGTCCAACGTACAGCTTGTCTGTGCATAAGCGGATCATTGCGTACAACTCCCTCTGCGGCACTGGACATTATGCTCCAACTGTGGTCAAGAGAAGAATTCACCTTTATTCTGAATAAACTCAAAATCTCTCCCGAAAACACGGACTACACCATCCTACGTCTTAATTTTGAGAAGAACTTCCGAGTCACCATCCACTTCAGATCACTCTGGGAGGACGATGCATTTTTAGAAGATGAATCAATTCACTTCTACACTGACGGATCAAAAACCAAAGACGGAGTTGGTGTAGGTGTTTTCTCAGATAGGCTTAATCTTAAGCTCTCTTTCCGTCTTCCAAATCATTGTAGCGTGTTCCAGGTGGAATTAATGGCGACCAAAGAAGCCCTATCTTGGCTTAAGAAAAATGTGATATCTGTTAGAGATATCCGCATCTTTTCAGACAGCCAAGCAACAATCAAATCCCTG
The DNA here is from genome assembly GCA_946965025.1 of Blera fallax. Lineage (NCBI taxonomy): Eukaryota > Metazoa > Arthropoda > Insecta > Diptera > Syrphidae > Blera > Blera fallax. The sequence goes on from OX337245.1 coordinate 46,010,912, forward strand.
GAATCGACCTCTATAAACTCTTTAGTAGCTCTAAACTGCCGTTCGTTTCTTGTGGAGATGGGTGAGCAGTTCAATATTCACCTGTGTTGGGTGCCGGGGTATAGAGACATTCCAGGGAATTGTAAGGCCGTTGAACTCGCCAGAATAGGAACAATTATACCCACCTTGCCGGACAAAGGTACTCCAATCGCTACTCGCAAACTTAAACTTAAACTGAATGCTGTCGACAGTACAGATCTTAGGTGGACAAGTGGATTAACATGTCCAGCGACAAAACAGATTTGGCCGAAGCTGGAACTAAAACGCTCAAAGAATGTGATTCTCTCAATAGGTCGCTTATCGGCACCACAGTAGGTGTCATCACTGCGCACAATCTAATAGACAAGCATGCTACAAGGTTAGGTCTTATTGCGGACTACTTTTGTAGAAGCTGCATGGATGAAGAAGCGGAGGAAACTATTCCTCACCTTCTTTGTTTCTGCCCAGCTCAAGGAATCCCCTATTACAACGACATAGACGACCTGATGGATATCGGCATTAAGAGCCTCCTACGCTTCATAAGAAGCTCAAAATGTTTTTAACGAGTAGGTAGAGAGAAACTTTCTCCCACGATGCGCGTGGTATCACAATGGACCTACCATTGGCCTAAGTGTGCTGGCGACTCCTAGCTTTCAGCCATTTCAACCTAACCTAACTGATATGAAGACGACTGGTAATTCTTCTCCCTAGACAATGCGTTCGCCTTCAAAGCATTCGTGCCCTGATATCCAGGTCAAAGTAAAGTCATTGTTTAAAGGTTCACGATGAGATACTTACTCACTTATTGCTAAATGCGGATTATTCTAGGAAAAAATGTGGCTATTTAGTCGGACTAGAACCTGAAACTTCGGCCCAGTAAGTGGCAAACCCAATAGGCGCATTCTACTGAAAAGCTATTAAGCTACCTCCACAAGGAACTTTCGGCAACAAAACGGGAGTAAAAATCCATAACTCCCTGGAAACCTGTAAAATGAAAATAAAATTTCTCAAGGTTTCATCATATGTATGACGACACTTAAATTATTACATACATGCGTTGGCAAGGTCATGTCGCCCTAACGATTGCTGTATTGCATTAACAACAATCTGCTTTGTTACTTTTCCAGATGTTGCAGCCTTGGCGCACATGTGTCAAAGTTGTTACAGAGTAATACACTATAACTCTTGTGTAATAACATCTGTATTCTCATACAGCCTCCAACATTAAAAGACAGCTAGAAGCTTAAGCGCACTCAAGGAACAATTTTACTTCACTTTTAATTCCTTAAATCGTTAAACTCCCCTCTAACATTTATCGCAATTTTTTATGTGAGGAAAATTAAACAAAAATTTATACTTATCATGAACAAATGCAATCAACACATTTCTTATAAACATTCTTACATCCAAGAGCATTCGCTCCAATTGCCTGTGTATCCCTTTCTCTGGAATTAGTGGGTGTGTGCGCCTATGGCGCACCAGTATGTACACAATTGCCACAGGATAAAACAGTTTATGGCATGCCTTTGAAAGTTATTACAGTTATTATGTTCATTATGATTATGGCTATCATTGTCTGCGATTTTTATCGCTTGTTGCCTGGTATGCCAGCCGAAGGGCTAAGCCTAAGCTACTGAGCATGCAGTATGGGAAAGAATGTTCCTTGATGCATTTTAATAAACCAGGCTCCTGGTTTTTGTTCCCGCTTCAGTGCCTTCCTCTTTGGTTTTTCTAAAAAAAAAAACAAAAAAAATGGAAGGAAAAACTTTTATGGAAAATTATAAAAAAAAAAACCGAAATTTCCATTATTATCATGAATGTTTACGAGTCTACAAGTCAGTTTGAGGGTGCACACACAATGGAATGTTTAACGTTAGCTTCTATTTACTTTTCGACATGTAGCACGCGATTTTAATTTCGTGCGTTTTTTTTTTACTGGCGCTCGCGCGCGGTTTTTTTCTTTGTCCGCGTTTGCGTTTGTTTTTATGTTCTCAAGTAATAATTTCTTTTTACGATTTTTTCCATCAACATTATAATCGACATAGCCATCATCATCATCATCGTAACGTAATCATTGCCATCAGTGCCGCCGTCATTGTGCTCGTGGCTGCGTCTTTATAATATGTACTTCATTGACAGGAAGCACAGCCTGCTGGCACATATGACAGGCAATGATTGTCACCGAGTTTTTTTTATTATATACGTACACATACATACATATGTGAACTCGTGTGTCCCCTTCCCAGATGGAGCATTCTGATGAAAGTAAATATTATTTGACATATATACGTCCGCCTGATATATTGACAAAATAAAATGGCTATTGTTCGGTTTATTGTTTAATTAAATTTTGCATGTTAAGAGAGTAGGTGGTGGCATTTGAAGGATATGGAAGGAGATACACACGCAAATGGTGATTTTGCTTTGCATCGACAATAAGAGAGTGAAAGTTATTTAAAAATTAAAATCCATTAACGAACATGGACATACAATTAGGGTAGTAAAAGCGAGATAAATTGCGTCGGCAGACCGACGGACGACGATGGTACATTTTTGTGTTGAACAATTTTCAACGTGTTTCGTATTTTAAAATAACATTATTAATGCCTTTCAGACAGAATTCCATTTCATGTTTTCATGGTGCGTGTGAGGATTTAAAATATGGAAACAAGGTTTGTTTCCTTTTTTTAGTTTTTATTTATTTTGTTTTTTAAATAATAGAAATTCCAACAAGTTATCACGTGTTGGTGGAAAAATGTTTGTTTAATGAGTCCGAATTTATGTAATTCTTTTTTCTGCAGGATATTAATTACTTTTTAATGGGTACCTTGAGTTATGACATTTTCTTTGAAACAAATTGTTTTTAACATAAATAAAAGGCAGATCCTGGAGGCAATTATTTTTCTCTCTAGTGATAGTACTGAAATGAAACCCTTTAGTAATAACTAAGCTTTTTCGAAACTCCTTTGTCCCCTAAGGTCATACACCACATCCACGCGCCATCAAATAGGATTTCTGAGGTTGTTTCTCAGCTTCAACGACCCTTTAATCTAAGCAAAGTACAAACTAGACCAATAAATGTCGTTACTGAACCATCTCCCGACCTAAGAAAATACTCTGAAAAAGACACAGCAGTCTTTCGTACTTTCCAGTCCCATGGATATTGCTTCTTGCTCTAAGCCAAGTTGTCTAACAATAATAAACGTTTGGTTATTAGGATCATGTCTAAGACTCCCTGGCTGTCTGAAGCAATGCCCTCAATGTGACACTCTGCACCTAATAATATATAAAACTGATAAGTATCTTTTGGATTATCTATTTAGGTTAGGTTAGGTTGAGTAGGGTTATGGTTATCATAATACACTAGGCAGCAAAGTGGGCCCATCGCGATCCCTAGGGAACCTTTACGGCAAAGACCTAAACCAATAAAGACTAAATTTCTCTACAGAATTTAAAGATATCGCTATTGTGGTTCCGGGACCTTAGCTCTTCTAAGTTATCGAAGAAGTATCTTCCAAAGTACTTTAGCCTTGTCCTGGCAATGCCTGGCATTCACAGAGTATGTGTGGCATGTAAGTCGTTGCAGTATCTGCAGACATCTGTATTTGATAAACCAAATCTCATAGCTTGCTTCCTTAGAAGACAGTGGCCAGAGAGTATTCCTATCGCTATTCTTAGCCCTGACTTTTCTAGTTTTATAATATCCCCAGATTTCCCGCGCTCTAACACAAGCCACAAGGCCTTGGACACCTTATGGCCATCTAAGTTGGACCATCTTGAATTAGCCATGTTGATGATTCTATCACGAATAATTCCCCTAGCCACACAGCTTGGTGGTTAAATGTTACCGATTCTGTGCCTACGCGGGAGATCTGCTCCTCTTTTGGCCAGCACGTCGGCGTTATCGTTGCCTTCTATATCGCAGTGTCCACGTACCCAACGTAATATGACACCGTTCTGGATATATAATGCCTTAAGCATTGTGCGGGAATTCCTGACGATCTCAGATTTAGTGACACACGATTCTAGCGCCTTTAGCGCAGGCTGACTGTCAATGAAGATGGCGATATTCCTGCTGGATATTGATCCCATCTTCAGTAGTTCTGCGGCTTTGGAACACCTCTACATACTTGGAACACACTGCATGTGTCCGGAAGTCTCAGGGCCACCTGTAGGTTGAGATTTCTCGAGTATAGGTATACTTACCTGAGACCTCATACCCCCTCTGGTCTTAGAACCATATTTTTCAAATTTTTATTCTTAGTAACTTCACACAGCTGAAGCTATATACCTACATACAAAAATTAAGTCACCATTTTTGGCCTGAAGTTTTCTGGCGACTCTATGATTTCTTGGCATACAATCCACTTCAGCTGTTCTCCCGGGTATCAGGATATCAGTATGGCAGTTCTAGGGCTGCATTGAAAATATTGTTCGGGATTATATGAACTGATTTACTGGGTGACGATCATATTCCTTTAGTACTAAGCGTATTGAAGCTATTCTTATCGCTCAACTTCAGAAGACCTCTTTCTGTTTACATTCGAGAAAAGAGGAACTAAAATATATAAGGGGTACCTTACTAACTAACTATATTATCTTCCTAAAAGCTAGGTTTAAGTTAGATAAGAATATACATATCTACTAGGATTTATACACACTTAAACTAGGAGGAGATTTAAAACTCTCCTAAGCTATCTGGCCGGAAATTTTCATAAGGCGCAGGATGGTTCTGACTTTAATATGCACCAGGTCATTGAGTTCAACAAAAAAAAGTGTCCAGAGAGAACAACTTTCTTTTGGATAAAGCCGAATGGGTATATGCGAAATGAAGAATAGTTGCTTCCTCCTCCTCGAACCTGTAGCTTTGACAAAACTAACACATTGGTGCAAATTCTATCTATGGATATCGTACATATGTCATATTGAATTTAGCTGCTCCGGCAGAATTCTGCTAGTCGTCGACCATATGGTTTCAGCTAAAGAACTGAAATCGAAATTTTTGAAGGTGTTCACGAAGATCCTTGGACTTTGCAGCTGACCTGGGCACTTAGTAAACGATTTACGTAATTAAGGTCCTCCTTTATGACTTTAAGCGTGAAGTCGAGAAAATAAACCTTTCAGAACAGCAAACAGAAGCGGTAGTAGACGTTCCTGAGCATAATACTCTGACATTTTATATATGTACGTGGAAAAGCTAAGGCTAAGTTAGATGACCTCTTTCTACCAGGAAGAAGCTAATTAAGATTCAATCCAATTAAGATAAATCAACGATATTTGAAGGTTTATGAAAGTTTCAATATAGTTTTTGGCAGAGGTTTTTTCAGTCTGGATTTTAGGGAACAACCTTCTGTGTTCGATAAGTATTGTATGTATCGCGTTGTTCCCCAGTAATTTTACATAGATGTATATTCTGATTACCAAATATAAAAATATGTACATTCTGTAATATATTAAGTACAAGCTTACGCACTTAACGCTAAGTACCAACTGATATCTCGTTCGATCTTGTACAAAATCAAAATTTAATATTTAAGTTGTTGTAAAAATCAAAAACCCACAAACTATTCCCTGACATTCATGTAACACTGCTTTATTTGTATACACCTACGCCGTGAGGGAAACCGATAACACTTGAAATTAAGTCTCATAGTCTCCCTAACATTATAACGAACAAAACATACACTTGTTCCACGGATATCAGAGACTGAAATAAAGAAACAACACAAAAATAAAAAAAAAGGGTTTCCCTGCTTAATTGTGGTGTCACCATCACCTGTGTCAAACTGTCCAGAAACAAAATCAAAACAAAAACGCAAAAAATGTCGAAAAAAATCATTTTCCCCATATTTCACAGGGTGGTCATTACATTCAATCTCAGCCGAATTATCAATCTTCATATCCAAATCAACAACAACTACAACAACAGCGACAACCATCACCACAGCAACAAAATCCACAGGAACCATACTATCAGCAGCAACCATCTGCGCCTGGCAAGCCCATTTCCAATTCATACCTTCCGAGTGGATTCGGCGGAGCGGTTAACAATACACCAATATCCAATCCCCAGCCACAATACCAATATCCCCCTCAATCCCCACCACAGCAACAGCTGTATCAACCACCCCCATCACCAGAACCACAACAACAGTACTACCAACAGCAACAACACCAACCCCAAGTCGACTATCCACAGCAGGGCGGCCGTCAGCAACTTGATGAACCACCCCGTGGCCGTTGGGGTCACGTAGCCTCACCGGTACCGCAGCGTACAGGTTACGTTCAGAACTATCAACAGCCGCAGAGTAGCCCGGCCGTTCAGCCACCATTTAGTTCCGAACCTCAGTATGGATCCCAACCGCAACAGGTACCGCCACCAAAGTGCAAGTTGTTCTGCACGAAAGTGTTTCTGGAGATTTTCTAGCGCAAAGACAAAAAGAGAGAGAGAGATAAAAAAAAAAAAGAAAACAGCTTTGCCAGATGACGGGAAGATGGCCTTCCCCATAGTTGCTTCTAATCGTAGACGCTCTTTCCTTCAGCTAATCATAAATCCTTGTCTCCGTTCGGAGTAGATGTGTGTAAACTAAATTAACTGCTCTACTAACCGCTAAGAAAAACGCTGCGCAATGCTCGTTTTACTCGTTAACAACCAAAACTAATCCCCATGTAAATGAAATTCGAAATCAATCTTTTTTAATACTAAGACAAATTGTTTATATCTTTGTTTTGTTTCGTCTATATCCACCACCAACACCCATCATCACCACCGCCACCCTTCTGCACGTCCAAACAAATCCATATTCATCCGCATATAAAAATCCAAAAATATACACACATACATATATGTACACATATGAACATGTAGAATTATGGGGCACCATCTGCACCACAAGTGAATCAGAGTTACGATCGCCAACCATCCTACGGACCTCCTCAACAGCAACCAGTTGCTCCTGCTCCTATTGCTCCTGCTACTGCTGCCCCACAGCAGTACTATCAGGCGCATCAACAACCCAAACCGCAGCAATATAGTCAGACATATCAACCAATTGACAACCAATATAATTACTATTCACAGCCCGAGCCGCAGCAACAACAACACCAACAGTTGCAACAGCAGCAGTACCGCGGTGAGAGTCCTGGCATTATAACTTTGCGCAAGGAAGCCCCGATCACTCAGCAACCAGCTCCGGTATATGCGTCCCAGCCAGCCACCGCTAGCTACAGAGGTGAGTACGAATGATTTATTGAAATATTTTTGCTTGTTTTTTTTTTTCAAATGATGCGTATACGACACCGTGATTTTTAAAAATATGCAGAGGTGTGAAATATTATTAAAGAATATGACGCATTAGGTTTTTTATTTATGTTCTAAATTTAGAGGCAGTATCTCAGCTGATGACAGCTATTTGGGCTGAAAAGTTGGGATTCTCATATGAACTGCGCGTGGTATTGACTTGGTCCATAGTTCCGTATATTTTTGAAAAGGATCAAATTGAATGTTTGCTAAGATTCTTATAAAAGAATTCTATTATTGAGGAGAACCTCAAATGGATGAAGGATCATCTGTACAAATTGGCAGGCAGTAGTGAGCTTTTTCTGAAGTATTTCGCATCTTTGTTTTTAAAATCTCAAGAATCTATAATTTTATTCGTGGAAAACGTAAAAAACGTAAACGTTGTGTCGTACTTACTTAAGCCAATTCAGCTTGAACCAGGCCCTCAAAGAAAAAGTCTCTCCAATTAGCCGTATTAACTGCCTCCAATTACGCACTTCAAGTTTAAGATTCCTTTCTTTTCTGCCTAGTAGTAGTACTGATGCGTGGCCGTAGGGCTCTGGCAACCAATCCTCGTCCTTCCCTCAGTCTCGCGGTGATTTTGGCCAATATTGTTGCAACACAGATCCAATAGAATAAAACTGACTATGATTTCCATTGCCACCGTGAATGATTTTCTTTTTGATCCATTGACTCCAATGCAGGCTGCCTTCTGGATCTGGTGAGGTTTGAAAACTGATATTGCTTCCAAAGAGCATTTTACCAAACTAATAAGCCGTGGGTTCAAATGTGACTCACTGCCACCGTGTATAGTCCGTACATCGCAGCAGGTGTGAAGCCCCACATATTCTTCTTCAGAACTGTCAAAGGAATCTACTCTGAGGAGTTCCTCTGCAGACTTTCTTCCCACTATTTGTAACTCAATTCATTTCAACGATTTGAGCAGATACCCGAATTGAATTGAACTCTGGCATCGGCACTTACATTATTGAATTTTTTTTTTATATATAATTTGCACGCACTCAAGGGGTTATGAATACCCTTTTACATGTTTTCACACGGGCGGGCGTTTGGAAAGATAGATAGAGAGAGAGGAAGAGATTGGTGTAGTGGTTTGAAACTCAGGTGTTATTAGGTTTCACATTAACTCCAGGGGTGGTGTCCAGAATAACAGGGGAGATTTGTTCATTTTATTTTTTGCCTTCGCTTCTGATTCACAGTATTTTTTTCGCAATCCACCTGATGTCATAAGCACATCAATCATCAACAGAGCGAACAATTTCTCCAGCCATATGACAAACCTACTGCCAGTGTTATGCCTTTGCAGTAGTTTTTCTCATAAGCTTTCGCAATTGATTCGACTGCCTCTTATCATATAATGCTTGCTGACATCAGGGATTGAACTGTGAACCATCAGCTCGACAAACGATGACGCTACCAATACACCATTGCCACCTCTATGCGCCCCATTCGAGAGTTGCCCCAGAGTGTATTCATTGTGATGCGCATGCCTAGATTTAAATAGATAGTTATTGCCGATCACAGCTCTTACGTATGCTCCTGTGAATCCTTCCAATAATTTCAGAAGGAAAGACAACAGCTGATAGGCAGTCCTTTGGAGTCACTTGGCTTATTTTACTTAAACATTTCTACCACTTCCTCGCGGGACTACCATTAAGTATAACTTCGCAAGACCGGTTAGCCTTTTAGATGTTACTAAGCTCTTCGCCGTTTTCTATTCTTAGGCGCTCGATTCTACTGATTCTAGTCACATATTCATTCACTTCGTGACAGGTCTCTTCCGGTGTATCATATTTCCAATGATCAGTTTGGGGTTCGCAAAGTTTGTACCCATTGGTATAAACCGCAGATAGTGGAACACCACGTGTTCTACATTTTCTTCTTGGTTATCGCACCGAATCTGTGCAGGTACTTTCTGTATCCTTTGTAATTACTTGGGAATAGTATGATATTCTAGTATACCTCTCCTACCCTTTCATCCAAAATGTTTAGCTATGTTGGAGATGAATTTGTCTGTTCATCTTCCTGTTGTACCGGCATTCGCATTTTCTTCCGCTCTAATAGCTCCTCTATACCCTCGACTCGCGAGTAAATCCATGCCTTAAACGCATTCATCTTCTCTTTGATAGTTTCTTGAACACCGGAAAAAGCGTGCTTTTCTCACCACCTACCGCCAAATTACTCCATAAGCATTCAACGTAAAGTCAATGACCGCTGTTGCGAATAGATGTATCCATTTTTGGTTTCCGATATGAGCCAAAAGTCTCCTTGTTGACATTTCTAGGCTATCTACAGTACCCTTCATGTCTTGTTTGTACAATTCTGAAAAAAAAAAAATAGTGAAATAAAAAAGTTATAACGGATTGAAACCATAAAGGTAATAAAGGCGCCACCCTATACTTCCGAACATATTGAAATGTGATTTTCACCATTCTAATTGCCAAAATGATGCGAGTATTATGTAGTACTAAGCCACGCTCGTTTGAAAACTCACTTCTTCAGTTTTAAATGATTTCCGATCTAGATATAGAAAGAAACATTTAAACACTCATTACTATTATTTTATCTACGACTTTACTTTACCTGTATTCCTTAAAAAATTCAAGGAGGACCAACAATGCGTGGAGATCTAAAATGGCCACCACCAGAATACAAGGAGCAGGCGGAGGTTGAAAACGAAGAACGGCGTAGAGTAGCCCAGGGACCAGTGTGTCGGCCTAGACGCATCAATAAGGTATAAGAGCTCTCTTTAATGTTTTCATAATTATTAAATCCTTCACTTCCAGGACTATACACAGTTCTTCGCCAAAAATGCTCTCAGCCACCACTATCCGAGCTACAAAGTTCCACCGGGCACACAACACATTTATGGCACCTATTAAACGGACAACGATTATGGACGATTTGACTTATCTATCTGACTAACAATAAAAACGAAAAACTAACAGAAAAATGCATAATGAAAGAAAAAAATATAAAAAAAAAAAAATAAAAAATAGATCTTCACTAACCCACTAACAATTTCGATAATTACTTTTTTTTCTAATAAACAAAAATGTGTACTTTCGGACATAAAATAAGAAATGACCCCATTGATTGTTGTGCCTTATGTTTCGTCGAGAAATGGGTTATACACAAATAGTCTATGCTATGAAAATATTTCTTTACAAGGATCTCGATAACTCCGCTTCTCATCACGGTAATTCTATAAAGTAAGAACATCTACAAAAAAGCAAGCGCAGCTATCGACGTCCTTTGAATTAATATACCCAAGTCTTCTCAATAAAACAAATTTCGCACAGCACTCACAAACAGTCATTTCCAAACAGCTCTTCTACATATAGTATATCTTGATGAACTAAAAGTATAACAATACTTTTTTATATACATATATATAATTATATTTATATTCATTCTATCATATTTATTATATTATTTATTATATATAACCAATTATATATTTTTGGAGTGTATTTTACTAACTTGTTTGTTATATTATTTTGTTGTTGCATGATGAAAAGAAAAAAAATATGGAAAAAAAAACACAAAAAAAAAACTATGTATAACTAACTTATATAAAAACAAAAACGAATAACTAATCATATAACGAGCTTTAAACAAAATCGAATTAACCAAATGTAGTAAAGCATAAAGAGAAAAAATCAAACAATTTTAAATAATACAAACAAAAAGAAACTACTTATTGATAGCCCTTTTTGATAACACCTAAATTAGCACCAATACAACGAATTAGATCCTAGTTGAACTACTAGTTAGAGAAAAGGATAAATCAATAAAGAATTGTAATGCCATTTACAATGCTTAACATCGATTTCGAATGAATTGTTATTTTTTTGTTTTTTGTTATGTTTTTTTCAAAGTTTTAAACTCGAAACGAAAAGATGAAAGAAAAAAAAAGAAAACTTTCTATATTTTACATATTACTTTATTTTGAGGGTTTTTTTTACATACGATTTAGCGAATATCCTATTAAACTTATATGATTGGGGAGTTGAGGTTTTCAACCTCTATCGGTTGTTAACTTGGCGGTTTTTCTGTAGCTTATTACAACATTTAAAGTATTGATGGCTGAGGATGCTCCGTAATAGTCGTACTGAATAAACGAAATGCCTAATTCGCAACCAATTTCAAAACCGATAGAGATGGGGGACTTGTACACTTTTTACAGATAGATTTTGAGGGATTTAGTTGGTAGAGACGATACTATAACAGCTTTGTGCCATTTTGAGTTTAATTCAAAATAAAAGCAAACATTACGAAATCATACAAAATAAAATAAAAATAATGCAAATAAATAAACATAAATATTTTAAGGATAGAGACACCTAAGTCCTGTTTTAACACCTTTGTAATAAATTTCTGTTGTTCTTTATTGTAATAAATGTGAAGTTGTAAGCTGGATAGATTTTGTAGTTTTATTTCGTTGTTTTGAGGAACAGTCTGCTAAAGAAAGGTATACGATTAATACCACATTTGGACGTAAGACAAATGGTATTTTGTCTGCATTTGCAAATGGGTTCCTGAAAGGTATTCTTTATAGTAGTTTATAGTTTCGTTCACGGAGTCAGTTCACCAGACCATAATAGCGATGAGTGCGAAGTAAAAAGTAAGAAACGACGAGGGCTTACTTTCTAACACTCCATCCCAATGGACCGAAATGAAGTACAAACACATTTATCAGAAGATTGTCTAATCACTGCCACGTAGTTGGACTTACAAGTTGGAGGGTCGAATCCCAAAAAACACAAACAACTTTCGGTCACGGTTTCACCACTAACTATCGTGAGAAAAATTCTCAACTCGACTTTCGAATACAGCTTTAAACTGTAGGTCACTTCCTACACAAAATATAACACACAGAGTACGAATGTTCGCGAGAAGTTAGGCCCTGGACTACAAAAGGCCGTCGCGTCAAATATGTGTATGTTTTCTTCTAATCGCTGCGGAGAAACTGGAAACGTCTTGCCACTTAATGGCAAGATTATAGGATGGCAAGAGGATGTACCCTCCCTATGACTTTGGTCATAGATGAATGGCAAATTCGATGACATCATATCAGAAATGCTGCAAAGTGCCTTTGACATAACTTCGAGGTGCTGCAGGATTCAGCGTCCTTGTACCCTTTCCAAGGAAAAGGAAACACAGTTTCCTTAAAGTAATCCTTCACAAAACCCTTAGCTGGACCTCATTACCAACAAGACGACTAGAGAAATGTTCACGTGCCAACGCTTCTACGACAAAACCTGGAACTGAAGCCCAAACTGGATTCAATGGTCATGTAATACCAAATTGCAATGATCCATGAAGGAGAAACTGAATAAACCACGAGTATCCTGCGTGGATATCTCCTTGGGAAAAAAAACTTGCTCAACGGTAGCTATAGGAACAATGCTTAGTCTCACGCCACTACATCTGGCGGTGCAGAAAAAAAGCTGTTCCAAGTGCTCACCGACTGCCTCAGATACTGGACCTTAAAGCCGGTGATTTTACAGGTCATCAAAAAATACTAGAGTACATTCATCATGACCGAATTCTTACCCAAGTACAAGACGCGATATCAAAAAAGCGACTTAAGAGCCTTAAAGGGCTGCCTCCACATCCGGCACATCCTCCACTAAGATACCAACTATACAAAATTAAAATTGTCAGATACTAATGCCGGCGCTGTAAAAAATAAAAAGAGATGGCTTTGCACAAGGAAAATATTATTTAGTGGGCTCAGGAAAGTATCGATCATAATTGGAGCAAAATCCATTATCTCCGCAGACAAATTTTCTTTCTGGATTGTTAAATCCAATTAAACGTGTTTGTTTCAGAAAAGGTGTGAAATATCGTCAAAGCACTGTTAGAAAGTAAACTCTTTGACAGATCAAGTAATGTGTACCAACATCACCAAGTACAATGCAACAGATATGTACACTTATTAATAGCATTTAATGGCACTGTAGATTGTACTTTTCACATTGCTTTCGTATGTAAGTATTTTTATATGATTTCTTTTCATTTGGTGATCTACATACATATATGTTTTCAAAATGATGATTACTTCTGTCACTTTACACTGCCTGGGAGCATACTTAAGTCTGAATGCTTCATTGATCAAATAAAGTATTTTTCGTACAGCTTTTCCTTAAGTATTGTCCTGTTATCAAATCATGACCTAGTACTTTTTTGCATGGTGAATGGAAATCGCAATTTATTTCTAGTCCTACTGCACACATGTACCATTTTCCATTATCCCAGTCTCATACCCCAGTTCTACACATTTACGAAAATAACCAGTCCTATTTTGAAAATTATAAGAGATACCAAGAGAGCCAACGAATCCTTATGATGTCTTTTTAGTCTCAAAAGAGACGATCTTTGAGGCCTCATAGTGTGACAAAAGATTTCGCAAGGATCTAAATACAACTACATGAATTTCTAATGATTTTTGACTAGGTCTCAATACGTTTTGCGAGATGTAATGACTTTTAAAAAGACCTGAACGTTCTGAAGAGATTTCACGAGGTTGCAAGAGTCATATGGCTTCCCGAATGGTGCCTCAATGTTAGACGAGATATCTTTCAAGGTCTCTTGAAGTCTTACGATGTTTAATTAGGTCTCACAAGGTTTATGGAAGTATCGTTAGGTCACACTAAAAAAAAAATTGCAATAATAATTATTCCTTCACAGGTGTAAAGCAGCCCAAATCATTATTATCTTCAAATAAGCAGGACATCTCAAGTGATATTGCACATATCGTTGGCTTAATAAGCAGACCTCGTAAACCCATTTTTGGCGAAAATCACTTTTTGATGGTATCTTGTAGGAACTCAGTAGGCGCACTCGTACGAAAAACCTCGAATATCTTCAAGAATCACGTAAAATACGGTTTATTTATGTCTCGTTACTCCAAAAAGCTGATTTTGGTAAGAAATTTTCGTTCCTCCTGTAAAATTTGAAATTTTGGAGTCACGAGGTTTTCTTATTAAGCCGACGCGTCGCGACGATTGTGTATGTATGTAAGGGCAATATTAATGCAATTACCTTTTGCATCCTTCTTTTTCCATCAAAGGATCGCTATATGTTTTTAATTAACGACGATAAAAGGAGTAAAATATTTAGGTAACAAAAAGCTGATGATCCTTACTTAGCCATGCACGCATGAAACTGAAAATCAACAACCCGAAAAGAATCATAGGAGGTGGCGCCATAAAGATAAGCGAAGTATTTCTATGTCATCAATCGCACACTATTGCTACCAAGAAATCTAGAAATTCTTTTTATTGATGTTTAATTCAAATGCAACAAATCTAAATATTTTTTGTTGATTTATTACATTTTTATTCAGTTAACTTTCATGTAAAGACAAAAATGTTTCAGATGCTTATAAAATTGTTAAATAAATTCACATTATTTGTTTAAAAATTAAAACTGGGCAATCACAATAGCTTTAAGAGATATTTCTTTTTATTCTAATAGATTGTTGTTTTAATGAATTTATTTTCCTGAATTTCTATTTATTATTTTCCAAAGTTTGACACCAAATTACAACTGAATGTTTTTTTTTGTTTTCATCTACTTAAAGAAGCACTAAAGTGAATTTTACAATTATTAATGTACTTATTTTGTTGGTGTAATTTATCTTTAAATTTTAACATTAGCTGAATCTTAAATTAAACAACCCTATTGTTATATTAAATGGAAAATGTAATTTACTTTACTTTATAAAGTGCAGGAACTAATAAATTTAAAACGAAATGGCAAAATTTGTACAAAATAATCATTTTGTGTTACCCGGAAGAGCTTTGTTTTTAGTTTTTAAGGGAGTACTAGAATTTTAAAAATGTACATATGTACATATCAAAATCAGTAGAGCTTTACAGAGATTTTTAATACATTTTTTAATTTTTTAAGCTTGAAATGAGAACAATGCATCCAAACACTATTGCTTTTAAGAACATTCGTAGCGTGATATGTAAGCCCTGATAGTATCAGGCTACTGGAAACTCTTCTTTGAATAGTGTAACCAACATCTTACAATACTAAAAAATCTCTAATCTTAACTATATTGTTCCATGAAATTCAAAAATTAAAAGAAAGAAAACTTCGTATCCAACCTATGAAAATACGTCGCGCTACCAAATAATAAGCTCATCGCTCTAAGCTCATTCGTGGCACTTTTTTTTCTTCAAAAGTAAATAAATAATAAGGGACCTCTACACTAAATTGTTCATAATTTTATTCTTGCACATGTTTTATTTATTATTGTTTAAATAAAAACATTTGACATGTTCGCATCTTTTAATAAGCCTGAATCAGCGAAAGCTCTCGTACGATTCTAAAGTGAATATAAACTTGCTCTCTGACTTCTTCAAACACTTTTTGACACTGACAGGCAATTTTGATCCTTCATACTGCTGAATAAATTTTACTTCTCGAAATTTGTAACCACCAGCAAATTATGAAAAAAACGAACATTTAAAGACCTCTACTCATATTTCTTTTATATCATTTCTACACCTTTTTAAGGTACTATTCCTCTCATTTAAAAATACAAATCATGCTTAAATAATGGTTGCTTAAAAGGAAAGCAAAATCTACTAGTATACTATGTCCTTTACATGATCTTCTGGTTCTCATGCTTTATCTGAGTTGTTGTTTTTTATTTATTAATTAGAAAATGTTTAAATTAAAATGATATTTCAAAATATATGTGGTATATATGTTTCATCTACGTCCAGTTATTAAATGAGATATTTAAAATATATAAGAAGTCCATTGTTGCAAGAATTAGGCTCTAAACTAGTGCTCGGAAGATGGCGAGGTGTTCTGAGCATCTTCTTGTATATCCACTTCCATTTCTTTATAACTCGTGGAAGGATTTCTCGTGGCACTATTCAAATGAGTTGATTTGTCTAAATCATCATCGTCGTCATCGTCCTCTTCTTCTATGAGTTTGCGAGCTAGTCGAACTGCTTCGAACTCGTTGTAGTGAGCTTTTCGACGTTTCTCAAATTCAAGTCTTCGAACTGGAAAAATTAAAGATTTTACAGTAAGAGCGTAGTAAATTTATTGATAAAATAAAAAATTGATTTTCAAAAACTACAGCAGAGGGAATAATTGTGCATTGAGTGGAATGAAATACACTTTGCAAGTTTTGTTTTCTATAAGACTGGAAACCTTAAGAATGTCATTTTTTACACTTGTCCATTTTGCGATTAGTAAATATGATACGCTATAAGAAAGAAAAAATCGTTGTTATTGCTAAAACTCATCATAAAGATGGAGAAAATTATGCTGAAACAGTTTTCAAACTTTGTGGAATTTTTATTCGAAATAAATCAGTCACCAATTCTAAGCAATAAGTCACAGCAGCAGTAAGAGAAAGTGTTGATGAAACAATAGTGCCTTATTGTCAACAAAAATTATACGTTTCAAGCACCTTATAGTGAATTCTCACGAAAGATCTTCATTTGTATTCGTACAAGATGTAACGACAATTTTGCTAAGAAATGTGCTGTGATGCACATTTTCAAATCAATAGCTACGTAAATAAGCAAAATCGTCTTCAAGAAAAATCTTCAAGAAAAGCCAGTACATCCATCACGCAAATACTGTTTAGTGCGATTCTTGGACTGGTAAAGTGATTTGGCAGAAATTTCTTGAAAAATGCCAACACATGGAATGGCTTGCGGTACACAAAGACAATATTTTTTTTTTGCTAGAACTGATTCATTATAATCTTAAAGACATGTGATTCCAGTAGAATAGTGAATACTCCGCCCCAATCGATTTGCTGCGAGATTGCAAGAATATGGATAAGATTTGGCACAACGCGACTTCTTTCTTTGGGGTTTTTAAACTCGCATTTGTATGCAAATAAACAACAATTCCTGAACATAAGACAATTATACAGCGATGTCATCCAAAATTTAATTTCATTTAAAAACTAAATCCAATCCTTTGGTCTTTAATCTACACTGTGGAAAATTCTGGGCAGTACGTGAGAAAAGAAACTGGCTGTCCTGCGAATGCATTGCGTACAAAGCCCATTTGAGAACTTCAAGGATCCTTTTCAATCAATAAGTTTCGCACAATTGAAATGTGATTCAACGGTTTAGTTGGAATGTAAAAAAAGAATCAAGAGGACGCTTGTGACCAGAACTAGGACGGAACGTTTTTTTTTTCATTTTGATTCACTTAGTCTGTTCTAGAAAAAACGGTTAACGGGGTTTTCGAATTCAAAAAGGTACTCTTCATTTCAGTTTCGGTCAACACGTCAATTGAGCATGTAATAATAGTGATGAGTACAAATAACAAGAAACGATTAGAGACTAATAAACCATCAGAAGCGATTGAAATGAGGTACAATAAAAGTAGAAAAGTACCTCAAAGCTACAAACAAGTTCATTACATGATCGTCGCGAAGAGATTGGAAACATCTATTATGAACCAGGTATCTCTATCAAAACGGACAACCTTAAAACGGAAAGAAAAGATGATAGTCGAAGTGTTTAAACAAAGTCTCACACTTCTTTAAAAGTACTGTTAATAAGCCCTTTCTTGACAGACATATTGCAAAAGGACTTCAATGGGCTCAGAAGTATGTCGATCGTAATTGCAGGAAAATTATCTTCTCAAGTGTAACAGGTAACAGGTATTAGACACACTTTGCATATTATAGCGGATATAAAAGCACATCGGGACTATATAGAACTGGTTTCAGTGTCAACAAAAAGACAAGAGCATCATTAATGGGCTCCAATTTGATGAAAGACAGATCACGTAGCATAAGAGAAATAGGTAACTTTAATAACATCATGATAATATCAACATATGTACGTTCCCACGACGAAATGGACACAGATGCAATCCACGAAAGCCTAAGCAGAACATGTGACACAGCAAAAAGCTACTACACTCTATTGGCAATCGGAGATTTTAGCGTTTAATTTGGCAAAGAAAACCATGCTGCGAAATTCATAGCTGGTAAATACTCACTGTACAATGTACTTAGCTCAGAACAAAGTACATCTCATTTGTTTGTCTGGACACAGCGGCCATACAGATAATGAAATGACAAACATAATAGTTAGAAAAGGATCTGCCTCGATGTTCTTACTGCCAAGACAATTCTGTGGATTACCAATCTGCAAAATGCTGCATCGAAAACTGGCTGAAAAACAAAGCTTACCATTACTCAACAAAAACCGAAGGTAAGAGATAAGCCAAAATTTTCAAGCCAAACATTTTCCCTAGTACTAAGGTCAGATTCGAATAGTCACACGATTCCCTACTGGACACTGTGGGGTTCAAATACACCTCATAGCTATGGAATTAGCCCAAGATAACAAATGCAGAATGTGCAGAGGAAGAAGAAGAACATATTTTGTATCACTGTTACTATTTAAGCAGTGCACGTCATAGCCACTTGGGTAAATTTTACCTTGATGCAGAGGATATATGTGCCAGCTCACCTAAAGACATTGTTATCGCGAAATTCAGGTATCTTTAGCGAAGTCTAATTGGACGAAATCACAATGAAACTGTAATTGAGCGACGTGCGATAGTGATCTCTTCCTAATAAAGATAAACCTGCGACAGAAAAGACCAAATATGGCAATGAAAAGGGTCTCACAAAGAATAAAATGAAACGCAGAAATAAAATTAAGAGCGCGATCACCGAAAGACTTTTCCAAACTAAATTACAGAAACATAAAAGGACTCAATAATACTACCGCACAGACATTCACACGAATCACTACGACCTACGTACATATATCAATGAGGAAAGACAAACAATTTAAAAACAATTGAAAATAATTCGATGAAACGTAATGCTGAATAGTTTTACCAATAATGTATCACCTTATTATTGTTTAAGATCAATGAAAAACCCGAGCTCGAATAAAATAAGAGAAATACAAGCAACAGTCACATAAAATAATAAACGCCAATTTTATGAAAACATTTTATGAAAAGTAGAGGGCTTTCAACCTAAATTTAACATCTTTACAAATAAATAAGAGGAACTCTTTCTCAGCGAAAATGAAGGAATGAATAGATGGGAATACTTGGAATGCACAGCCATTGGAAGATACCGATTCATCAAATGTTCTCACTGCACATGCGAAGAAACAAGATCTGCTCTACAATTTTCCAATTAAAAAACAACAGAGCGCCGGAGAAGACAATATCAATCCAATCTCTGGAGATACGAGGAGTCTCTTACTTTGTGTTCCTCGGAGCAATATAAGAAATTATGATAATATGCACTACTGCATTCGAAATATAATAAAAACCGAAAAAAATTGTTCTATGCCAACAAAACACTTTTGCAGTTATAACCTATAACCTGCAAGGTATGGACTCTAACAATGGCTGAGAAAATGCCCAGGGTTTTCGAACACAAAATATAACGAAGATTTTAGGACGAAAACTGCACAGCTCTGCTTGAAGGAACGCAGCAAAGAATGCCCAAGCTCACTTCGATATTTTTCTTCGATATCTTATGCTGATTTCTCAGGGCACGGGCGTTTGAAAGAAGGGGAAAGAGGAACAGAGGAAGTACCGGTGCACGTTGGCTTAAAATGCTTGAAGGTTGTAGTGATGAGGAAACACAGAGCCTGGAAGATCATTCCACATACGTGACGTTCGGCTTATGAACGAATTTGACAGTACGTCCGAAGTTGGGCTTGAGGGTGAACTAATGTGCATTCGAAGCGAGACGCGTATTACGGGTGAAATTTTGAAGGGGAGGAATGCAAGTGGCTATTTCGGTGAAGCATTTGTTATAAAAGAAGCGATAAAATAGGGAAAGACACGAGACATTTCTGCGATGTTCTGGTGAGACTATGGAGCTCACAATGTCTCTATCACCTATAAGTTTTAACGCGCGATTTTGGACCCTATTAAGCACGTGCAAAACGGTCTTGGGTGCACCAGACTAGATATGGGCGTTGTTTTCCAGCTTAGGGCGGATGAATGCCTTATAAATTCTGGCCAGATCAGACGGGGTAAAGTATTTCCTGCACCGCTTAAGAAATCCTAGACATTTTGCAGCATTTTTCGCGACCTCGAATATGTGATCGTTCCAACGAAGATGGTTGTTAATACACACACCAAAAATGGCAAGCATCGGTTTCGGCGATGCAAGTACCATTCATGGATAATGGTTGGGTGTTAAGGTTTCACTTGAGAGACAGGAGACAGCACTGAGTTTTGGATGCGTTAAATTCCACTCTGTTAGCTGAGCCCCATTTGATTATGCTTTCAAGATCGGAATTTAAAGACGTAAGAAAATGAGTCATAGTAAATACAATATGATACAATAGAAAGTCCGACCTGCATCGCGACCTTAAACTGCACAGTAGAAGAAAGGATTGTTAGGAATACAAGACTCCATCACCAAGGTAGGACTTTAATCAGGAAGCAAAAATATGTAAAAGAACTAAGAATTCTACAGATGGAATCAACAATGACGTGCACAGTCCCTAAACTAAGCAAACTACACCTTATGTGCGCTTTTCCGCTTTCCGGTATATGTGGTACACGGGCCTTGAATAATTTTCAACCCGAAACCATTTCGAACAATACAAATTTATGCCCGATGAAATATTAACGAGCCAATGCTTGTAGCCGATCCGTTGTCTTGGAGGTATCATTCAAGGAATTGACTCTCTAGATTGTGGATTGTGCTGTCAGATTACCTTCCAAATCACCTCGCCTCGGATATTAATAAATCCCTCATTCGACACGACGACTAAGGAACTAGATCACTTAGTATGAGAAGATGCATCGCAACGTCAAGTATTTTCACGGTACCAGCTCAAACGAATGTTTGACCAACTTCCGAGAAAGCCTTTAACTATAGGTTACGTTCGTCGGACGGAATATAAAAGCTGCGAGATTCTAACATCTGAGCCCATAGACTATCCACGCACGAAACTCATGATAGAAGAAAATGAAAATTCCCCTATAATGTGCCTGCTACACACACAAAAATTGGCATGCAATAATTCTAGGTTGAGCATGGTTCATAAGGTCTCTTTAAACCTTGAAACCCTGTTTCATTAGAGAACATGAGTAGCAATGGGTCCGTTTAAGCTTAAGTTAAGTATAAAAGCTGAAGGCATACAGTTAGGAGCGTCTGCAAACTGATACAGAATCAGACGTGTAGACGACTGTATTCAAAGCATTTTTCGTGTCCCGTTTTCCGTGAAATCGTAAACTGAATAAACTGATTTCTACACTGTGATAAAAGAAAATCAATATCACGCTTTCAGATTGACAAACCTTTCCTAATTACATACAACCAAGTGTTTCTTTAGATTTTCAAGTGATAGGTTGTAAACATTAACTAAATACGCAAACATTATACTGTTTTCTTCTTTCCCGTTTCGAATTTCACCAAAAACTGCTGATACATCATTTAGAAAACAAAATAGAAACAACTTGCCCCAGAAACACGTTCCTCTTCTACAGTTTTCTAGGTAAATAAACTTTTTGCTTTGTCATAGAATTTAGATAGCTAAGCACTGGTTATTCCTCACATCACCAAAAGTTACCCAACACAGACTTATTAGCCGCCACCTGTGGACAACGGCACCAGCGCAATCCTACTTAACGATTACACGAAAATCGATTGAACTACCGCTTTAATCATGTGTGTATGTATACATTTTTCAAATACCTAAATTTAGATTTAGCATTGTACATTGGGTCGACACGATGGTGCTACAGAAGGTGACATGCTAACCTGTAGCAGCACTTTCCACCAACCAAATAATAAAGTCGAGAAAATATTCACCGTCAAGCGAACAAAGTATTTTTGGTTAAAATGTCATGGCACTCAAGCGTGTTGATTATCCAAAGACAAACAAGCATTGCCATGAATTTTACCAGCGGGCCACCAATAAAGAAAGAAATTTGAATAAAATTCGAATATAAGCCTACCCTTTTGCTCCTCAGTCTCTTCGGCACCATCATCAGATGAATCTTCTTCGTTGTCGTCATCAAAAGAAGACGTCCGAGCATTAGCAGCTACCCTCAATCTAAAATTCAAAAACAATAAACACACGAAACACATGCTTCGCCTCTCCTCACTCGCACGCTCTCTGACTCACTTTTCGGCCAACAATTCAGCATCCAGTTGGTCACAGTGGTCTGGATCTGTTTCGACATAGTTGTATGGAGTCTTTGGCTCTTCGATTTTCATGTGACCATAATCCTTGTCTGGTGGGTGATACGTTTGCAACACGTTCAACTCATCGAATTTAGCACTCTTTCTGTAACTACAAAAATAATAGAAAATTTAACAAAACGAACAAAGCGTATTGCATGCATGTGTGCATACCTTGCTCCTGACCCTGAATGGCGATCGAAACTGCTGGAGGTCTTAAGAATACCCTTGCAGGGCTTCTTCGCGTCCGGGGAACCTTGCATATGGTTGCTGCTGCTGTTAGTGCACAATAAAATTCTAATTAATTCGGCACTTTTTTCTTCTCGCTATTCTCTGTAATAAAATAAAAAGAAATTTACTACTGCGACGAGGGGTGCGAGCGATGATTTCATCTGCTGCGATGTTTGCAATTCCAGATTGTGACACCGACACCCTTGGTAAAATATTCACACTTTTTGGTGGGCGTACGGGTGACTGGGCGCCCTGATGCGTTAGTTTAAACAAACCATAAAATGCATGAAGGTGTAAATAAAACAAAGCGAAATATACATACTGCAGGCATTTTCAGGAGAAATACGAACCAAAAACTACTAGATGTATCAACTTGCCTGCGTAGGTGATGTATTGCTTCGATGTTACTGCGAAGACTTGTACGGCATACTCTAACTACAAGCTATTATTAAATTTACGATTTGGAAGAACTTTATGAAATCTTCTTTAGAAAAAAAAAGAAAAAAATTCCACACAAACTAGAAAACCGACACTCGCCCTTTCTTTTTGGCTTATTCAACTTTTTTTTATTTTCCTTCTGTGAATTCTGTCACATCCCGTGACAGCTGAAATGTTCGACGGGTGTGTTCGAGACGTAAATTATGACAAAAAATTCAACGAGAACTCGTTAGTTTCTTTTGTTGTTGAAAATTGTTCTAAACTTTCCTTAATTTCGAAATTTGGCCTGATTCATTCAATGGTTCTAGAAAGAATTTGAGGTAGTGATAACTATTCAATAAGTAATGCATTGTATTCCGAACGTTCGCAAATTATATAAATGGGTATAAATTTCGAATTTCGAATTGAGTGTTGAATAGACAGCGATTAAATTCGTATGGAGATTTTACTTTGAATATAGATTACAGGTTTGCGAATTTATGGAATCTTTTAAAGAATGGTGATTGATTTAAAGAAAATGATTTTGTAAACAAAAAAGAATTAAATTTCAGTTTTATATCAATGTACATAAGAAACTGAAGTTGTAAGTGGAAAATAAAAGAAGAATTATATGCCGAAATAAGAAAAGTTAAATCTTAAACTCGAACTCAAGTGTTAGAGAAATTCTGTGAGAAATAGGATACAAACAGATCGGTGTCAATAATTTTATTTGTTTGTTTGTTTCCAATGGCAAAGTTGTGTTTGGGGCTTCCCAGTAAAGCGCTGTTAAGTTGTTTTCTTGTTGATGTTGCTGGTTGAGTTTCGAGCAGGTGAGGAGGTGTTGTTAGTCCGCGCTTGTGTCGTTGGGGAAGCTGGCATTCGGTTTTATCCCGATATTGAATAGGTGGTGGAGTAGACAATCATATTTAGTAGCCATTCTCAACTCCGCCACTCCTTCTCTTGTTGAGGCGCCAGAGTAAGCCCTGCCTAGCTCTCTAATGTTCTTTCAGCATTTGGTATCAGATATTTGTTTGTGTTCTTCTATGTCTATTGGGTATGTTTTTCTTATATTGGTTTTTATTCTGGCGAGAGGTTTTCCTTTGTTTTTATTGAATTGAGTCTGGTTGCATTTTAAGCTAGGTCGTCGGCAGCTTCGTTTCTGCTCAGTCCTACATGGGACGGTATCCACTGAAGAACTACATACAATTTATTTTGTTTCGAGATGAACTTGAGTTTCTGTTTTATGTCTGTTATGTTCTGTTAGCAGGTTGATCGTAAGATGATATCGATTGGATGGCGGTTTTTAAGTCGATCAGTAGGACTATATTTTTTATTTTGTGAATTTGCGTTATAAGTCTTTGTAGGGTTGTATTAACTGCGGCTACTTCACCGTCAGAAGCTGTGTTGTTATCCAATTTATTCCCGTTGGATAATTGGATTGCAAAAAAAAAAATACAAATTCTTGGCGCAACGGACCGAATGTGGTCCAGGGCCTAGCTTCTCGCGACCATTCGTGTTGTGCGTGTTATATTTTTCACACAAATGGAAGGGACCCACAATTTAGAGCCATATCCGAAAGGCAAATTGAGAAGCCTTCTCTTGACA
Organism: Blera fallax; assembly: GCA_946965025.1. NCBI lineage: Eukaryota > Metazoa > Arthropoda > Insecta > Diptera > Syrphidae > Blera > Blera fallax. The sequence continues at coordinate 46,035,670 of OX337245.1, forward strand.
GTTATTACTCTCGGACGTTTGTCAGACATTCGCGAGAGGTGGGACCGTGAAAAACTTTTTGGTGTTCTCTGGGATTCGAACCTCGAACCTCACGCTCAGCGATCCAACGCACTAACCACTTGAGCCACGGCGCCCACTTGGATTGCAAGGTTCGAAAAAACAAAAATCTGCCAAAAAAGTGATGATGTTAAAATGTGGATAAAAATGTATATCAAGACAACCTTTGTTGTTGCCTAGCTCCCTATTTTTTTTAACAAAGATTGCCAGCCTATAATATAGACACCAATGCGTCAAAAATGTTTATTACTTTAAAGATATTGTGGGCATTTAAATGTTTAATCTAATTTGCTTACTAAATACTAAGTGGAACAACGACTGCATTGAAATATTATTAAAATCTTTTTAGAAGGCTTGGCACCACTTTAGGAAAATGATATGCGAATTGTCAAAATTTAAAGGCGGCATTTTGCGAATGTTTCTGCTTGGTGCTCGGAATTGCACATTTTAACGCTTTTAAATGTAAAACTTAACACAAAAATGAATTGTTTACAAAAGCTATGGTAAGAATATTAGTTACCCTTCTAAAATAACATGAAATTAAGTCTTCTCAAAGTTCTCCTTTGAAACGCAACATAGTCGTTGAGCGAAGTCTTGATCTTCATCTCCGGGCAAAACGTGCCAAGGAATGTCTCATTTGGGGTTCCATCAACATAGTCCTTCTTGCTATTGTTCTCTTTGATATCGTTAATAAGTGTCCGTATGCCATATCAAAGTGGTATTACCTGGAATATGCTGCTGCTACCATTTTGGCAGTAAGTGTTGTCTGCTATTTCCTGAAGTACATATTTTACATGCTCAGTAAAGAATCAATTCAAGGAACAAAAGAACAGAAAAACCTCTTAGGGTTTGATGATAATGGTATGTCGAAATTGTTATGCATGTTTATAGACTAACCTTTTTTGTAGATAATTCATTTATAACAGCTACCAAAGCAATTCCAAAAAAGGTCGACACCAGTTCAGCTCCCTTGAACTCGACAATTCTCAGTTGGCATTCATCGTTTAATGATTGTGAGTTCAAAAAACATAACAAATGAACAAACATTTCATTAGTTGTATTCATGTTAAATTTCAGCTGCTCGTTCACCAAACTGGAGCTACAGTCGCACAACTCCACCAAGAACAAGTCTAAGTCCGGGTCACAATGTCTCATGGAACTCATCTATGCAGAATAATTCTTCTCTTAATGCCAGCACCCTTAGCAGCAATGTATCCTTCATGTCACCCTACATGAAATATGCCCGTGATGAGATAATAACCGATGAAAAGGGACTTCAGCATTATTTAAGGTAGGATTTGGAAATATTTTCGAAAAAACGTACGTAATTCTTTTTATAGGGAAGTTTCCAAGCAAAAAGAGTTCAGTGTGACAGAACCACATGAAGTTAGCAGTTCCTTTAACCCAGGATCGATGAATTCCTTCTGGAATTACTGCAATACTGCGGCAAATTTATTAAAAACTTCTCTCTATCAGTTGGCTCCATCATCCAGTGAGTGAATGTCTACTTTCTAATCTTGGAACTGTATTAACATATTCATCTTTTAGCTCCATCATCACAGAACAAACAGAGCAACAAAGAAGAAGGTGTGAGTGACTTGGATGGCAACTCAGATCTAATAAAGAAAATTTCTTCGGAGAAACTTTCGCAGTATGTTGCCAATTTAAGAAGGGTAAGTGTAGTGTGAAGTTATTCTATAGGTATACTAAAAAAAAGTTCCCTTTTAGTGGATGTCAATTACCATTCTTCAGCGGCTGGAATGCGAGATTAAGAATATTGACAACGCTTTCAAAATGCGTGGTTTCTCCGATATGCAAATTGGCAGTGTTGGTCTGGAACGTCTTAAGAAAACCGTCGAGAACCAGCAGTTTGTAACACAGTATGTCCCGATGCTGCCTCTTATTGTACCTTTCCTTGAGATGTCCACTAATCAAGAGTATGTTGTACAGAGGATAAAAGGTTCTACTAACACCCAAATCAACTGCACTTCTTTAAACTTTAACATACACTTTTCAGATCTTGCCAAAGGGACTTGTGTAGCAGATTACCGCTGGAATTGCGGTTCGTCTCACCATGGACAACGATGGGATGAACACTTACCCACCGATTCTGCGGTGAGTAATAATAAAATTCAAATTTGTCTTCTTTTAACCTCTGTCCTTTCAGATTCTTTTCCATTTGTTCTGTTCGTATCTGGATAGCCAGCTGATGCCTCTACCACAGCCCGGCGGTCGTCCATTTTTTAACCGCTACGTTATCATCGGTGATAAAAAGTCTGTCAAGGAAACAATCGCCGATGTTACGAACAAATCACGGTGTGCGATTCTTTGCACAAATTTATTGAACCCAAAGTTTAACTTTATTAGCGATAAAGAGATCCACAACTGTGTCTACGATCGGAATAACTTGTTTTATGTTATCATTCAATTCCTTATTTATATGAAGCAGAATCACGAAGGTCTGCTGGAGGGTGTGAACTTGGGTAAGAGCGGAATCAATATTATGTGTGTCATTGAAGACTGATGGTAGATTTTAGATTCATGACTTACAGCAAAAATATGTGTAAATTATATTTGTGAATTAATGATATACATAATTGCTTTTTAAATTAATAAACAAAAGAAATTAGAGAATTCTTGTTGTGCTTTTGTTAAATATAATGCTTCAATCTATTTAGGTGAATGTTCAAGTATTTAGCTTCTGGGAAAGTAATGATGTGTGTTATGTGTATTCAGGAGTGGAATTTGGTTTGGTGATAAAAACTGCTCTTGTACGTTTTACGTACGGCCATTCTTTTATTGGCATTACAGTATAAATAAAAATTTGTCAACCAGTACAAAGAAGGCACAAAAAACAATGCCGATCACTCGACTACACACTTTCACGACTGTTATTTCTGGTGAACAACTTCAATGGACAGCTTTATACATGATGTTCAAGAATCTCGATTGAAACCACTCACCCATTTTTCGCACGAAAAAGGGGATCCACGGAACTCTGAAAGCAACTTCTATGTAGAACACATATGTAAGTATGCATGCACGAGATCTTAAGATCCGAAAACGAAAATCATACGATAGTTTTCAGTATTTCATTTGCTCTTATATTGAGTTCAAAGACTCTTAAGGCTGAAATAAATATAGGACGGGACTGTTCCCTTTTTGCTGTAAATATACAATTTCTTAAGCTCAATGTAATTAAGGATACCAATCGTATGTGGGAAAATGGCAAGCGTCAAATCAATAAATAGTTTGGCCTGACAGGGAACTGCATTATTTTCATGTACGCAAAAAGGCTTCGCACTTACATACATAATACACAAGCAACTTCTTTTTTTTGTTTTCTAAGTGCGTTATGTCTGAAAAACGTCCAAAAGTAATAACTGCCATAAGAAAGCTTCTAAATTTGCCTTTCGGTTATAGCTTTATGCCGTAGGTCCCTTCCATTTGTATGAAAAAATATAACACGCACAACACGAATAGTCGCGAGAAGTTAGGCCCCGGACCACATACTTGTCTCTTGCGCCAAGTATTTGTATTGGTAGAATTCGAGCGCCCAAAGTTCGAGTAATGAGACTGATAAGATTTTTTTAGAAAAACAATGCAAATTTATTTTTCAAACCAAAGTTTATTAACGTTTTAAATCAACATATCGTCGGTTGAAAGGTAAAACTCACTAAGTGCGTTTAGAGCTCATTGAAGATAATGAGGTTTGAATGAATTTTTCCTGCCGTAAGAACCTAAAAAATTACAGTTGATGAAATTCAATAATCTGAAATTGGTGTTTTGAATCGTTTAATGGACATAATGACTTTTTCCAGAAAAATACGGTATTTGGTGATATAGTCATTTTGGCTAAATTTGCACTTAGCGAGTTTAACCTTTCAACCGACGATATTCTAAAGACACACTTAACAACCTAACTGGTCGAGACTAAGGTTTTATATATCATAGAAAAAAAGAATTATCCTACCTATATAAATAAGATTGAGAGATTTTTATCCCAGTATCAAATATTCAAAGCCTTTGTTACAGGTATCAGCTGAGAATATCAAAAAATGGAAGCTATACCGCAGCACACAGTAGAATTCGGAATGTTGCTTCAGCTGATACCTTAGGTTCAAGAGAATGACCAATCGGATAATGTCGAATAAAATGAGTACACTGTTCATCATGTTTTAAATAATAAGTAAGTTTGACCATTCATTCTTCAATGGGTAAGCTACTAAAACAAATTTGTGTGGTTGATTTGAAAACCATTTTCGCAAATTGTCTATCTACAGTTTGTATCAGTTTACATATTGTCATGAACGTAATATTGGTCAAAGGGAAATTTTAAGGTATTTCACACAAAAAGATTCCATTTAAAAAGGTTTTTTTTTTTTATAAGCGATAAATGGGTGCAGCCAACATAGTTTTAGATCGAACTGGTGCTCAATCCGATAATTGGTGTAGATGTTGATGATCTAAAACTTTCGAATGTGCTATTTTACTAAATTTATCATTTCGAGTATCTTATTGCGATTTTGATGGACGTAAGCCTTTGCATGCCAAAGCATGTTGATGAGTTTCAGATCGCTCTTTTCATCCATGTTGATGTCCTCGGAGAGTTGTGGATTGAATCTGAAAAGGGATATATTATGTACGTGAATATATTTCTATGACGGAAAGTATTCCTAATTACCGGTAGTAGGGAACCCCAATGGTGCTACACCATGCGCGTGCTCTATCGACTACACGACCATCAGATGCAGTTGCTTGATCCACAAGCAAGTTTCCTAGAAATATTCAAGAAAAGTAAGAAGTCACCTTGCATTATAAACTTAATCCTTACCAATGGTTGATATTCCATAGGCAAGTTTAGCTGTATCCCAGATACTCTCCGGGCGAAAAACATCAATATCCTTTAATTCAGTCACGGGTATCAATCCAGTTCCCAATGAAACCACAATTGACACCTTAGAGAAACACCATTGTTATTTAAAGAATAATTTGAGGTCGTCTCTATACTTACAGGAACAGCCTCGGCTCCCCTGCCAATACTCTTGAGAGCCATATTATATTCGTGGATTTCAGTCATGGCATCTAATGTGGGATTGTTTGCAATCAGTCCTCCATCTAGGAACCGTCCAAAGGCTCTGAGATATACTTTTATTATTAAGAGGAAAATTCTATTTTGTGCTTGCTTCTTACCTAAAATATGATGGTGCCGCGCCAGTCGCCCGAGCAGCTTTCCAAACTAATTGAGAGTCTGGTAGGTGTGGTGGAACACGACGATTACCTAAGAAAAAGCAAACATTTAAATAATCTCGTTTCCGAAGCAATTTCTCCAACATACTTATAGGAGTCACAATTCCCAATAGTTCACTTGCACTAGTGTAATTTCTGAAGAGATGTAGATCGACTGGTTTTCGATCTGCCATCACACCAGTAACCATGATCTTTGGATGCTTTATGTCAGTCATAAGGGTGAACTCGCCCAGATTATCTTTCAAAATTGCCTCAAATAGCTCACTGGAATATGGACGCGAACCAACAAAGCATTGCTCCTTCATACGTACATAGAGGCCCATACATTGACGCATTGTTTTGCCACATCCTAGGCCAAGAGCTAAGATACCTCCTGTGCTAGTACCAGCAATCCAATCAAACATATGAATTATAGGTGTTTGTGAAAGTTTTTCGATTTCCAGTAACATTTGAACCAGAACCAATCCACGAATGCCACCACCATCTAGTGAGAGAAGACGACCCCGGCCGTAGGGTTTTTCGCCTCTGTATGTTCCTTCAGATGTCGATCCTGCTGATGTACGTGAACTTGCCATATCACCAATTTGAACATCTTCATTGCTGCCCGATGGAGAATCTGTAAGGAAGGACAGATTAGGATTTACCTATTTTCATTATGATGTTTTTACAAACCTATTTTAGGTGGTGTTTCAGCTTTCACTTTAGAAGTAAACATTCCCAACAACGTATCCATAACACTCTGACCTTTTTTTTCTTTCTCAGTGTCAACTACAACTGGTGGTCTGTATAATAAATTAGTATTTGCTTTCATTCAAATTGAATTAAACTCACTCTGGAGATTTTCCGGACAAAGAAACGCCGCTGTTGCCCGTTGTACCGAAGAGACCAATTGCTTGACGACTGGTTGATGCAAGCATGGTTTCAATATGTTCACGCGGTTCAACAGATTCAGGTGCCTCCGGAGGGATGCCGTTGTAATTACCTTTCGCACTACAACCTGATAAGCAACTCTTACTCGTTTCAGAATCAAACTTGCATCTGAATGTAGAAATGGAAAATAATAAATATTGTAAGCAGTTTATACATATGAATGGAATTTACCTTTTTGCACCAACAGAGTGCAAAATATACAGAATCTCATCATCCTTACTACCGTTGGCTTCTTTGCCGACCATATGACGGGGTGTGATACCTGAATTTTTTGTTGGTAATAAGTAGATTTTGCAGGTTATTCATTTCAATAATAAATTAAATCAACTAAAACTTTGTGAATGAACAACGCTCAGAGAAGATATTTTTTCTACTAAAAGTAGATTTTGCAGATTATTTTGTTAATGTATGAAGTCAACTTAAACTTTCTGAATCTATGAGGAACTCCAAAAAATTTCATACAGTACAAACACATCAGAAGATCTAGACGCATTAAAAAAACATCAATAGGACGTTCCATAAAGATTTAAATAATTAGACAGCTCTTTAACCATTTTCATATATGACAAGTTATATTTCTTATAAAAAAGCAATCATAGTCACTTTCTGTACATATCGCTCAACCAAAGCCAATCTACTATTGGAAATATCCCACAACTTAACAGCGAATATAATAGGTCTGTTTGCGTACCCTTCCGAAACAACGATTTTTTCAAAATCATGTTCGAGGACGGTAAAATTGCGTAGTTTTTCGCAAAAGAAAGTGCTCACGAGAGAGTTCGTGTTCAACGCGATCGTTTACTTTTTCATAATTTTACCTCTCTCTCTTTGAAAGTTGACAAGTAACAAAGTTTTGCAAAAAGTACGCATTTGAGATAAATCCCTTGGTTAAATCTCTCACACGTGGCAAAATTAAATTTATCTTCTCCGATAGCCAAACAGCTCTAGTAGTACTTAGAAAATCGTAATGAAATCCAAGTCAGTTTGAAGGACTCTTTGCTCTCGGAATTAGCAAAGAGAAATGTAGTCAATCTTTGAGAGTGACGAAAACTGTTCATACTCTGATAGAAAATCCCGCACTTATTTTAATAAGAAAGCGAACACTAGACAGCGAATTGGTTTTACTGACCAATCCCCGCTGCAATCCACCGAGAGAAGTTCCTACACTTCCTAACATCCTCTGAAGTGAGTTAAATACTCTAGAACTTAATGGGTTGCCGCAATATGTTCTCAGCAAATCCGCTGTTCTATAATTATAATGAACGAAAGTAAGCTTTGTATCAAATGCTGTACTCACCTTCCCTGTTTTTCATATTAAAATCACATCCAAACACCACCAAGCATTGTACAATAGGGACAAGTTTCTTTTCTATGGCAATGTGCAAAGCCGTATTGCCATCTTTATCGACTACATCAATATCAGCATCATGAGCCAGCAGAGTAACCACACATTCAAAACGATTTCTTGCCACCTGAAATAAGCATGAGTTAATTATGTATTAAGAAAATTTAATGAAATTTTCATCAAACAATGCACCATAACATGAAGAGCGGTTCTTCCATCAAAATTAGTTGCATTAACATCACATCCTACATTAATTAGAGCCTGAAGGGTTTCACGCGATGAACACCAGTGCAGCGGAGTACCACCATATTTCATATCCTGCGTGTACAACTTGTTCGTATTGTTTTTCAGAAAATCTGCTACTGAACTGGGTGTTGTGGTTTTGTGAATTTTAACGACATTTTTTGCTGGGAGATTAACGTCGGCTTTTGCTAGCAAGAGAGCTTTAACACATTCTGGTTTATCGGACAGACACGCAAGGTGGAGCGGAGTATAACCATCGGCATTACAATGATTTAAGTTGGCTGTACTTTTTTCTGAGAGAATCTATAAGAAAAAAAAAAACATTGAATGGTTAGTAACTTGAGGTGCTGTTCTTCTGTGTGATCCACTACTCACGTTAATAATTTCCTTTGTTGTACTAGCTGCATAATGAAATACTGAATTACTATTGTTATCCAAGTGATCGATGTTGCAGAACGGCGTAAGAGCTTTTACCATTTCAATGTTTCCCATTTTTACAGCCAGCTAAAATTTAAAATGAAACGTTAATTTTAAATCTATTAAGTTACGTAAAACAATTTAGCACTAAGCTTAGAAAAGTAATAAAATACATTTTACTTACTTACTTACTTACTTACTTACTTATATGCATGTGTACTCATGTATTTTACTTTTTATATAACTGCGTTTTTTTTTTTTTTTTAAAGTGGGGGCAGACAAGGCATAAGTTTAAGCCTAATAAGCACGGCAACCTGAAAAGATCTTTTGTGCTATCCCCTGATCTAGTTCATTAATGAAACTATAGATAGTTTGAGCTAAAGAAGATGTGTCATGAGATGGTAATGTGAAGCCTTTTTTAGTGTTTAACACTAAGCCGAGCTATGGCCGGGCATTCAAACAGTATATGATGGGCTGTTTCGGTGTCTTCAAGATACAGACGGCACATGACCGATTGAACACGGCCCATTTTCTTGAGATGATAATTGAGAGAGCAATGTCAAGTAAGGCAGTCAGTTATGATCTTAGCCTTGTGTTTGCTCATTGAAAGAATGCCTCTAGATCTTTTTTTTTGAGAAATTTATAATTTTATAAATAACTGCAAGTTACTTTGACCAAATATATAGTTTTAGTTTTATGTATTTATTCTTATAATGGGCTGTTGAAAGAAAACGTACGGACAATAATCGGGGGATTATGACTAAACCATGAAACAGAAAAAATATTTAAGTTACAACAACAATTTCTCCACTCAGACTTAGTAACTTTGCTGCGGGGTGAAACGTCATAATAATAAGCACACGGTTTCCTATGTCAATATCAATATGCACAAGGGAACATGGCGGTCTTATGATTATGAAATGATCGACCAAATCGATTACAGTGCACTTTTTAGGTAGTAGGATACTTTGTCAACCTTGGCTTTGCTATAAATTCTGACAATAACACTCAGTAAAAATAAAAACGAAGAATAACTCTTGTCAATCGCTCTTTTTTTGGGCTGAGAAGTCTTTAGTAGTAAGACCCTAACAACTAAGGAGATTTTGTACATGATTCATATCATCTCAGTTCTGCCTAATGGAGCTGAAGAATGAATTCTTTCGAAAGCGGATGAAGATATCCGTGGTAGTTTCGGGAGAAAAATGTTCCGTAAGATATTGGGTGCCGTTTGCGTTGACGGGCATTGAAGGAAAAGATTTAGCAGCGAAGTTTACGAGCTGTACAGCGACATCGACCGAGTCGAAAAACTTCGTACCAGTCGCCAAAGATGGCAGTAACATTTAGACGGAAGGACAGCAATGCTCCGGCCTTTCGGATCCAACACGGAGGAACAACATACCAGAGGACGATCTAGTCTTAGGTGGCGCGCACAAGTAGAAGGGAACTTCAACCGACTAGGAGTGTGCAACTGGAGTTAGTTAGCTAAGAAGCGGACTAACTGGAGAGGGTTGTCGGTTGAGACCCAGGTTCTCCCCGAGCTGTAGCGCCACCTAAGTAAGTAAGATTGTTAAAAAAAAAATACGTGTAACCACAAAAATCTAAAATAGAGTAGTTTTTTGCGGTTTTATAGATTATTTTGGAGGTGAGATCTTTCAGGTTATATTTAGTAAATTTTAATCAAATTTTAATTAGTAGTCTTATCACAATGGGTCGTAAAGCGCACTGTATGCCAGAAGAAACACGTTTGGCTTAAGGGCCAAGGGCCAAGGTAAAACATAGAAATTCATTGCCGATGCACTGAAACTAAAGGCCTTGATTTTTCGGATGTTTCATCTTGTTGATGAGGTGAGGACATAAACTGGTCATTTCTAATGTCATAAGACTGTTACCTGAATTTTTCATGAACCAAATACAAATACAAATTCTTGGCGCAACAGACCGTATGTGGTCCAGGGCCTAGCTTCTCGCGACCATTCGTGTTGTGCGTGTTATATTTTTCACACAAATGGAAGGGACCTACAGTTTAGAGCCATATCCGAAAGGCAAATTGAGAAGCTTTCTCTTGACAGTTATTACTCTCGGACGTTTGTCAGACAATCGCGAGAGGTGGGACCGTGAAAAACTGTTTGGTGTTCTCTGGGATTCGAACCTCGAACCTCACGCTCAGTGATCCAACGCACTAACCACTTGAGCCACGGCGCCCACTTGAACCACACCGTGAATAATTTGCTCAGACAGTTGAAGGTTCCTTGCAATTGACCTCATCGACGTTCCTGTATCCTGCTGAATACGATGTTGCACTTGTTGAACAAGTTTCGAGCTTTTCTTGATGTCCGAACATGTTGAATGTTTTTTAAGTTTGGAAACAGACGAAGCGTCGCCGCTATATCGAACGACTTTAAACATATTTGGCATGTTATGGCAAACGCCCTGTGTGCCTGTTCATTTTTCGTGTAAGGACTTCATCTGACATTGTAACTAAGAAAAACCTCTATTGTCAACATGATCAACACTACGCTGAGCAAAGAATTGCCCTAAAATAGAATCCTCACCCTGTACTTCATTTCTTTTGATTTAATATTTTCAATTCAGAAACTCATCCCGGTAAGAAGTACCTGAACATACTCCCATTTTCCATATTCGAGTTAAATTGACCCGAACAACTTAGTTCTACAAACATATGTATGTATGTATGTTAAATTTGAGTATAAGAGGCTAAATATGGATGTGCTCATCGATATCTAGAGCGTAAGCCAATTTCAACACGCAGATTAATAAGTTCAAAATACTGATTAGTATTTCACATAAGACCAAGTAGTCTGCATGCTGCTAATCCGATGTGACCCAATCAAGACTTTAGACTTGTCTCTTATCAATACAATCACATATACAATGAAGAAATTCTTAATGACATTAAAATACAGAAAATGACGCATAATGTTAGCCAATTTGCTTATAATGGGCAAGTCAACTCTACGCAAATCAGTCAAAACTGTGGCAAAATCAATACGAAACAGATAACTTCGCTGAATACATAGTCTAATTATTTCGATTTCCATTTTTTCTTAATAATATAGATGACCATATAAAAGATTTTTGTTCCGTACCTGAAACGGGGACATATAAGTGACGTGATCGGCATAATCGATTAACTCCAACACTTTCGGATTGCTCACGTATTCGGGAAAATTGAAGTATGCCACCAAATGTGCTATGGACCACGATGGGTTCTCCGTTAGCACATCGCATACCTTTTGTAATCCATTCACATTATAGTGCTGAAACAAAAAAACGTTAATTGTAAAATGTTAAAAACTTTTCAACGTTTTACCTCTTTCACTATGCTCACATAGATCGGTAGTCTATGCCAGAAAGCATTAAACTTTTCGTTGGCCTCGTCTTCCGTAGATGCTCTGTATAAACTGAATGATGAGGTGTTTGGATCAGTGCACGGTCTTTGTAATACAATCTGCCAGACATTTTTCTTATCACTCGGATTGAATGGCGGTGCAAACAATACCATCGCCTCATCTCGTTGGATTACTTGTAGTGTTCCCAGCGCTTCACTCTTTATTTCAAGAACTTTATTCGGTGGACTATCACCGCCAAGAAGCCTTTGAAGAACTGCACAAGGTAAAAGAAGACAAACATGCTTAGTAACGAAAGAAAAGAGCTTCCACCAAACCAAATGAATAGAAAATTAGTAAGCGAAAACATATACATAAACAAATGAATTTGCAAGAAAAAGTACCAAAGCCGGAAGCGATTGCTCCTAAGCCCAGCCAAGTCATTGCCGTTTAAATGCGTCTTTTGATGTTAGTAATTATTTTCTTGATGTGATGAACTATGAAATGACTTGTGATTCATCTGTTAATGTATCTCTGTCGCTCATTTCGTTTAGCATTACAAAATAGTTATTGTGTTAGATGATGTTTATTGTTCAGCTGTGTGCTCCTAAAGATGATAATCAGAAAACTTGAGAATTTCCAATTATTACATTCTTTTCGCATGCTAAAAACTAAATTATTTAATGAATCAACGACTAGCAACAGCAAATCAGAAACAAAGGGCACTTGGTTTTGATGAGGATGAAGGTGGTGCCACGCTTGAATGAACAGTTAACGCAACTAGTATCTGCAAATGCATTGCGACTATTTTTTTGCAATTTGAGAATAGATTAGTCTTGCCAATTGAATTATACCAGAAAAGTCGCGTTGAATCAAAACGGTGATGAGTTAATAGGAAAAAGATTTGCAATGAGGGACAGGGAAGTGTTTTTCTATCAAGAAGGAATGACATTCATGCGCAAATTGTTCAAACACCCATTGTCAAGAAAAAGTTCGACTATTGTTCTAACCATTGAGCATAGTTTTGTTTCAACGTTTTTTTTTCTATAAATAGCGAACTTTATTTCTTAAATTGTTTTAAATGGACAAGAATTCAAGTTTTTTCGCACTTTAAATTAAACCACTTTGTCGTAGTAAGAGAAATTTAATAAAATTTTGAAAAAAGAGCCATACACAAACGATGAAAAAAGCCGAAGCACTGATGCACCACTTCAGAAAATAGTCTTATGACATTTGACAGCTGTTTATCTTTGTTGTGTTTCGAAAAACATCGCAATAAGTTAATGTCAAAATCGTTTCATTTTCGCTGGTAAATTGATATATGGAAGGAAGACGTTTCGGCAGTGTTCAATGACGGTTTTACAATTTGTTGATTTTACAGAAAAATTTGTTACAATAATTTTTATTTTAATTTTCCTAATCATGCATACTCAGTTGGATGAGCTACACTAAGTAGAATTACTTTCAAGAAAATTCGCGGTATGACCAGTGGTAACAATCATTTCTTTAACCATGAAATTTAGAGCTATCACGTATTTTATTTGTAAATGTATACATATTAGTAGGCGGCGTGGCTCAGCTTGTGTTAACAAATATAACACGCACAACATGAATGGTGACGGGAAGCTAGGTCCTGGGTCACAAAAGTCTGTAGAAGTATTCGCCTCCGGAGACACACTACAAGGCAGGGAAGATTTTCCTGTCACTGCTATATTAACGAAAATGATGATGTGGCGCTGCTAGCGACTCAAAAACTCTTTTTGTTTGAGGTATTCCCTTCAAAGCTTTTGACAGCGTCAGATACCTAGAAAAAATAAATATTAGGTAAAACTTGGATACCAAGTTCCAGAATGATATTGCGAGTGTAACGGCTCTTGTGGAGCCTATACTCATCTATAGCAACCTTGTGGTGGCAAGCCGCTAGTAAGATCACCAATCTCAAACTCATCAAGAAAGTACAAAGCCTAGCTTGCATTGGAGCTACCAGTGAAATGAGAACAACACAAAGGGTAGGACTGGTGATTATTCTCAACTTACTTCCGCTAGATCCTTTTGTATAACCCCTAAATATTGGTCAAATAGAGTGCTGGAGGCCGAACAGATCAAGCCATACTATAACAGTGATGGTTATCAATGTAGGTGTAGGTATCTTCTTTGATTTGGCGGGGATGTCAGAATCATACACACTCCCAAACCCCAGTAGCGTTTTCCAAACGGAGGTCCTAGAAGTTACAAATGCTTCCCGTGAGACTTCGATGAAGGCAGTACTTCATGACGATGCGACATCTTTTCATCGACAGAGATACTACGATAAAAGTGACACCTGCTGTAGAAATAAAATAAAATCGAAGCTAGTAAAGCATGAAGAGCTGAAGATTCCTGGAACGCATCAAAAGTTAAGAATCTGCTGGTCCATGGTAATGAAGGCATGCCCGAGAATGAGACGTCTGATGAGCTTGCTAGGGGAGGATCGTTACTTGATCCAGATTAAGCCGACTACACGGTGAACATCCTGCCGTGCACACTTAGGCACGAAACGGTAATTAAAGCTCTGATAAAGGCAAATAATAGATGAAGTTCTCTCAAAAAATAAAAACTGTGGCCTCTATTTAATAAAAAAAAATAATAGGAAGACTTAATCCAAAAGACAGGAAATCCATATCCACCCTTATAGGAGTGATCACTGGGCATAACACTCTGCAGTATCGTAAAAATAAATTGTTTTTAACCAGCATAGACCTCTGTAGAGGCTGCGTTGATGACGAAATCTATGAAGACAGTTCCCACTTTCTGTGCAATTGTTCAAGCCTCTGCCACCTAAGAAATAAATTCCTCGGAAGACATTTATTCCAGGAACTGTCTGGCAAACCGGTGAACGACATTTTTAGATACACTACGGATGATTCCCGTTTCAGACACAGCAAGTAGTGTACTTAAATCATAGTTTACTATTGAATAGATTATACTAAGAGGTACACCTTTTCTCACAATGAATATATGTATATTGACCTGAGTACGGCATAGAGGAATTCTCTCCCCTCTTACCCAACCCACTTACATGGCCATTTGCGGTGTATTCAGAGAAGCTTGCTGTCGAAATACATTCCTCGATTTCTTCGATTATCTATGTTGTCGTGGTGGGGTGGCTCAGTAAGTCATAGCTATCCCAGAGGGGTATTGTAGCAGCTGTAAGGGAAAATGGTCGAAGCCAAAGAGAAATCAACCTAACTCCAGTGGTGGTGCGAGCAGATAGTAAACCGTGTCTAAAGATGCAAGGCTGAGATCCTTGGATACTGCCTTAGGAGCTTCGAGGCTAGTCTGCAGCGCGAATGAGCGCATTTTACAGACTTAAGTACAAGTACAAATACATATCTGGCGCTATAGCCGGATGTTGGTCTAGGATGTATCTTCTCGCTCGCTGTCATTCGTGTTGTACGTGTTATATCTTTTCACACAAATGAAAGGGACCTCTAGTTTATAGCCATATCCGAATTTTTTTTTTTTTTAATGTTAAGGTCTCTCATGACAGTTATTATTCTCGGAGGTTTGTCAGACATTCGCGAGCGGAACCTCCCGCTTAGTAGTCCAACGCACTAAACACTGAGTCACGGCGTCATATCGGATCGCCTTTAAGAAAAAAAGAGGATGACCGTCTTCATCCAGGGTCGCACCTGCAAAAATTAGCATACCTGGAAAGGGTGTTCTTTAACTGGATTAAGAATTCCTCGAAACCTGAAGCACGGCGTCACGCTAAAGCACGCCCTGTAGCTAAAGCACGTCTCCAAAATGGCTGATAATACTGTTAATGAATTTAGTCCGCAAAAGATCTATTGTTTGATGGTTAATGTCCATAGCACGTTGCGCCATTCCGCTGGAAATAAAGCCGATTCAAGTCTCTGTTGTTGTCAGCAAAGAAGAATGCGCTAATAATGTCACAACTCCAAAACCCACAGCAAAGAGTAACTCTTTGAGAATGTGTTGGTTTCTCTATGACTACGTGTGGATCTTCAGATCCCCAATTTTGCTTGTAGACATACATACATACATACATCCGAATAGATGATTTTGCGACCACAATTAACGTAGTTTTCAAAATCATTTAAGGTCCACACCGAGAAGCGTAAACAATTTATCCGAGGTATTTGGCAATACTCTCTTCAAATAAGTGCAATTGATGTTTAATTATTGAGTTGAGGTTTTTGGCTGCTCAAGTTTGGGTCACAGCAGCAATTTTTTCGTCTGTATGATCAAGCGAATAGCTTTTGCTATACATAAGCATGCGAGTTTTATGAACTTTCCCTATAAAATCCCTTATATCAGCCACTAAATACGTAGGCTTCATTTCGACCAAAAAGCTTTTCACATTTCGCACAGTTTCTGTACTCATTTGGTGAATAAATTTTCAATATTTAATAGCATTGCTACAGTAATTAATTAGCAATTTATTACCACGAAGGGTAAACATGAGTGTCTGTGAATAATTTAAACACGTTGGTGTTGCCAGTTTCGAAATAACACACACTTCAAAAATAAACAAACAAATGGTCACCCTTTATCCAATATTTTCCAATGAATGTAGCTATCAGTGCATTTCGATGCAGTTCCAATCAGGTTAATTGGATGTCCACCTTGAGTAATTGATATTATCTTGATAAGCTTTAAGGTACCAACAAGTACCTTTTATTAGCACTCACATAACATTTACTTTAAATACAGAGTACCCACTTACCTTAAAATGCAATACACGCCCGGTCCAGAATACAATTTTACCATTACATTTGCAAAATGAACATCACCCACCGATTATATCTTAAACTTATTTTGTTTATAAATCTTTATTTGATTTAAAATTATTTATCAAGTCTTATTGGCGACATAAATAGATAAACATATACATGCACTATTATTATCCTTAAACGTACAAAGAAATTTTGCAAAACCTTTCTTTTGTTTTAGAGAATAGAAAAAAAAGAAAATATTAAATAATTTACAATTTTATTTAAAATTAAAACAAAGACAGAAGTCTGCCTTCCACTATCACGACTCTTGAGTATTTTATTAAAAAAAAAAAGGTTTGAAAAAGCAGCGCCCCCTACTCGCCAATTTGTTTATACTCGTATATTTACAATTTCTTCAATATTTTGTTCTTTTCCTAAAATTATTGCAAAATCTTTTGCGGTCCTAAAAAAAAACGAACGTTTCGGATCCCCTCCGGAAAGGATCAGGCAAATGAGCGGTGGGATGGACGGCCCTAGTAATCGAAATCATCGTAGAAGTGCTGCGCTATCCTCGTCGCTCCTCGAAATTCTTGTCTTGTGTTACGCGGCGCTGGTACGCTGCGCCTTCGGACGTCTGTGGACGAGAAATATGAGTCACCTCCGTTATTATAGTTACTGCTAGGTGCCGAGTATCCACCCCGCTCGTACTTGTTGAACGGACTCAGGTAGTTGCGATTGCTAGAAGAGAGGGGCTTTATAGTGGGGTTAAGTGCATCGTTCAGAGTCACGTCATAGTCGTTTTCATACAATTCGTCGAGAGTGGCCTTCGGATACTCGACTTGCGGTGGCAAGGTGGTTCTGGGGCCTTTGCGCGGGACCGCTGTATAGTCTGTCGCCGCGCTGCTATCGGAATTCTCTCTGAGTATTGGGGCTCCATGCTCCAGGAGGCGAACTCCGGAAATTGTGGAGCCCATGTCTATGGGTGTGCTATCGGTGGTGGTCTGCCTTAAGGCAGCTCCTACGGGTTGTAGGCCTCTGGGTAGATAGGGACTACCACCACGAGATGGCAAGAAGGGACGCTTCACAACCCGTATTACTGGGCGACCTTCACGCTGTGCTGGCTTTTCGCTTTCGGGAGAAGCCAAGGGTTTTTCTGGCGTGACTGTATCGCTTTCCTCGCCCTTATCATCGTAAACTTCTTCAGATTCCTCTGCTGGAGCTGGTGGTGGAGGTGGTGGTTGGGCTCTATCTGATTCCACTGGCCTTCGACGATGATCTCGTCGATAGTCTCGAGTATCATCTTCAATAGGATCTTCCTTTTTCAAGGGCCTGCGCAGTGGGTCTCGAGGACGTGACCTGTAGTCACGGGAATCATCCTCTATTGGATCGATATCGTCTGTGGGTTTGTCACGAGCTGTAAAAGGGCGTTTTCTTGGTGGAACCCTTTCCTCCGATTCGTCCTTAACAGGAACCGTGTCATAGTCGTCAACTGGTTTTCGTACAGGCTCTATTGGTTTTCTTGGAAAGGGTCTACCTGGTCTTCTCGGGTAGTCATCACTACCTCGCCGTGACTGACTGTGAGTTCGGCGAAGTGGAATATCGTCAGTACGGCGTGAATTGAGCTCATCCTGTAACCTTCGACGGGGAGTGTCTTTGCTGTCTATTGGTTCCGGAGGTGGGGCGACATCTTTGACTGGGCTAACCTCGTCATATTCTTCATCGTCATAGTATTCATCGCTAAGGGGGCTAGCTGTTGAAGTTGATGTAGTGACTTTCTGACCCTGGTATCCGTATTTTCTTTTCTCACTTATTGGAACTGGTCTTGCGATTTTCGGAGGAACACGGGGTCGATCGAAGATCGAAGCTATGGGACTGCCACCAGAAGCAGAAGTCGATGGGCGAACTAGTTCTTTTTCCGGCTTTGGTTCAACTGGCTTGTCTTCTTCCTCTTCTTCAGCTTCACTGCGTCGACTTGGTCTATCATAGTCATCATCGATTGGTGCTGGACGTCTTTCTCCATTATGTCGTCGTCTACCACCCGCTAATGGGCGACGTTCAACAACATCTGTTGCATCATCCAGTCTGTTTCTAGGTTTGTCTCTATCATCGCTCAAACTGCGTCTTTCATCAAGACTCGCTTGGCGATCGGCGAGTGATTTACGCCCATTCGGTACCTTCCGACGTTCGGTTATATCACCCTGTCTTCCAACTGCGCCGGTCTTAGGTCTTGTTCTTGGCCTCATACGGCGATCGTCGACATAATCTTCCTCTTCGTCATCCCTGAAGCGTTCTCTATTCTTTGGACGTTTGTCGAACCTAAAAGCAAACTTTTATTAGAGGTATTTAATTCATTTTAGAGATATAGAAACTACCTAGGCTCCTCATCACTATATGATCTCCTCTCTTCGTAGTCCTCATCGTATTCCGCTGGTCGACGACCACGTGGTCGCTGCTTTCTGCGTCTATTGACCCGACGATCATCCTCATAATAGTCTTCATCGTAGTCTTCATCATAATAATAGTCAGAAGGTCTGCGACGCCTCATTGGTCTTCGATTAGGCCGAGGTCTGTACTCTGGCTCTGGAGTTATTGGAGCTGGTGTTGTTGTAGTGGTTGTTGATGTTGTTGTAGTGGCCATGTACAGATTATCGTTTCTGAGTACAAATATTAGAAATGTAATGCAAATGTAATGTGAGAAAGCATGGTATCGCTTACCTATTCCAGAATTTTTCAGAATTCTTGCAATCCACATCGGAGACAAAGTGGCAGATGAATGTCCTTTGATCAAAAGCTGTGAAGTTGGCACAGAGGAAGTCATGACGGATACCATAAACACAGTGGTGGTAGACCTTAAAACAAACAAAATTAACTCAATTATGTGTCTCAGGACCTTCTAAGCAATAATAAAGATGTGAAGATTTATTATGATGACCTCATCTAACTTCCTTATGGAACTTTGGACAAGTGATCGTAAGTTTATTGTTTAGGAACCAGAAAGTGGGACAGACACACAAGTGCACAGTAAGACCGACCGCGAGAGTAACAGGAGATCACCATATTATGGCAGCTTATATGTACCTTTGTACTACAGCCGCTCGATCAGGTATTGAGCGAACAACCTAGGTAACAGATACTGTCAGACGATGGTTCGCTGATGATTTTGGATGATGATTAACTAAGACTATGGAATGATAATTTTTGCTTAGACCACATTGTGGAATGTGATTTGATTGTGGAAGGTCGGGGAAAGGCAATTCCACGTCCAAAACTTTATATTTCACAACTTACCTTTTATTAAGGATGAGATCGTTTCCACAATCAAGGCACTCATAACACACAATGTGGTAGAGTATGTCTTGGAGCACTACCAGGCTTAGCTAACAACATCTGCATAAGAATGGTTTGATTTGTACTTTGAGTTGTATCTGAATTCCACAATATCTAAAATAACGTATCGAGGAACACTTAAAAAACACTTTCGACAAAGTAAAGCTTATTTTTGTTTCTGGAACTTCTACGTTCAACACTTTAAGGATCATCATGGAATAATGCGTTAATTATCTATTTTGAATACGAGAAAGAATGCGGAATTTATTTGGCATTACTTACCCAGGAGGGGCATATTGGAATTCAATTTAGAGTCGTAAATCAGAACCAAAATTCTGAGCCTTATTTGCAAACTATTTATCTCGCAAATAACCATTGCTAGATAACAGAGCGAGAGAGTACAGAATTTCAGGCACCTTGTATCTTTTGTCTAGATTGGCGAATTGCGAAGGCAATAAATGCGACAGACTTACATATATCTCTAAAAACCGAGATAAAATACTAAGCTGTTCAAACATGGAGTCGGTGTTGTTATAGAGGTGCTGCACATGGAACATCAATCTGTTAAGAGGTCTGAAATTTGCACTAATCACTGCGCGGTGCGCACACCTTTTTCCATTTCACTTTTTTTTAAGAGTAGAGTAGAGTAGAGGGCTCTAGGCTCATGGTCCAAAGGAGGGAGCTGTGGATTTTTCCAGTGGGTACGATTTGGAATGATGATCTTAATACTTTTTTATGTATGTGTAAATCATACTGCCGGTGAAGATACTGGCGGAATTTTGCAAAGGATTTTCATACTTTTAATCAGAGCTCTTGGTCTTGTTAGCCTATCAGGCTTAAGAGCGCTGGCGGCAGTCTGTCGGGCATGTGCGCATTGTACACGTAGTACCTACGTAGGTGAGTCTCTATACATTTTGAATGGTAGTCCGTGCATAGGCCTGTTCAGTGAGGCATAGGTGCTTATATGAATGATGATGGTAAGGTAAGACCAGTGCAACATTATCCCGCTGAGTAATCCAACGCACTAAACTTAGAGCCACGGTGCCCGCAAAAATCGTTGTCGTCATAGAGGGAGCAAAAAAAAACCGTTAAACACGGTTGCTCAAAAATCATGGTATGGGGATGTTTTTCATACAACTGGGTTGGTCCAATCCATTTTTATAAATGCCACTAAGATGAGTCCTTCAGGATGATAATATGTAATCAGAAACCCACTATTCGAAAAGCAAAAGAGTGGTTTCGGGTCAATGGGGTTCAGTTTATGGACTGGACAGTTCATTTAAGCGCAAGTAAGGTCACTTTCGGCCTTTCGTTTACAGGAGCTAGCCGGAAAATAAAGTTTTTTTTTTAGAAACCACCAAATAATGTTGTCAACTTACCCATAATTAAATTGACAAAAAAAAAGGTAGAGTGTTTTAAAACTTTTCACCTAAACTGTATTTTATTACTGAAAAATGTTGACCACTTGCTTTGGCAATTATCACATTTTCGGGATCTCGACAGAAGTAAACCACCGACATAACCAGTTAGTGGCTTTGTTATAAAATTCATTCCCTTCTTTTCTATGAAATTTCGGCCAAGGTTGTATTTGATTAATAAATAAACAGAATTTACTTTTAATTAATTGTGAAAATATTCGAAGATGAGTGTGCTTCTACTGTTGTTGGCCATTACTTTGTTTATATGAATTACATGGGAAAAACCCATCCATTGTGCATTGTTTTGCCATTTGCTAACAAATCTTTGCCTTGTTATCTTGAAATGGAATCCTTGGGCATTTCCAATGACTTTTGACAATATTTGCATACCATACCTGACATTTATATTCGATAGATGCATAGAATCCATCATGGAGTCCCTTACATCTAAATGAGATCTCTTCTGGTGGTGGTACTGTACTGAAGAAGGGATAGCTGGAAAGGTTGTATCTACAAACAGAAAAAAAAGTACAAATAAACTTCAATGGTATGCGATGGTCTTGTGGATTACTTACCCATTTAATTCACGAGGCAGGTTGGGATCCCAGACCCAGTCTATTTGTGGTATTCCAGTCAGCTTCCGCGACGGTTTTGTCGTTCCATTTGCTGGCGCCGGTGCCTACAAATAAATGAATACTTGAGTATCTGTTAAAATACAGTTGACGTTTTTATGAATTCATTAAAATGTTGGATATTTCGGATTTAAGAAGCTTAACCCATAAAAAAGAGTAGCTCTACTATGTAAGGAGATTCAAGATGGCGCAAATGTCATCACACTATCAGAAGATTTTTGCAAATGGCGTTTCATGTAACGTGACTTTGACATTTGCGAAGTCAACAGATGTAAAAT
This sequence comes from Blera fallax, assembly GCA_946965025.1. Classification (NCBI taxonomy): domain Eukaryota; kingdom Metazoa; phylum Arthropoda; class Insecta; order Diptera; family Syrphidae; genus Blera; species Blera fallax. The sequence continues at coordinate 46,057,632 of OX337245.1, forward strand.
ACTCGTAGATAAACAATTAATTGGCTCTACTCGAATTTCCTCGTTGATTTCCGTCGATTAACAATACTAGGACAGCTGCTTATTCTATTGAGCTAAAACAATAAGTTGCGGACATTACATAAGCCATTACGAATGAACATGTAGACTGCCCTACACGTACAAATGGAAGTAGAAAACATCTATTCTTATTGAAACAATGGAAAAGCTGTCACTATTTAAGAGCACGACTGCTAAAGACACAAACATTAGCTGTAGCGCAAGGGGAACCACACCGACAGCGGGGTAGGATGTTATCCTCAGGTTGCAGTGCTTAGACCTTAGAAATTCTGCCAAATTCACAGTTAGAGATTGAGCTCTACGAAACATGCCTAAATCTATGTTTTGGAATCTAGGTAACAAACTTTACTATTCTGCATCTGAACTGGATATAGAAGAACTCGCTTTCGGATAATCAGTGGAAGAGTTATACAATTTTAATAGAGCTACAGGGTGACTTAAAACATAAAAGAAAAGCAGAAAAAAAGAAGAAACGATTGTCTCGTTCAAGGAGTACCCCCAAAGAGTCCTTAGCGATTCGACTGGGATCTAAATGAGAGATATCCAATTACATTTAGCCAAACTTGAAGCACACCATCAAGTGAGTGATCAAAAAATACATGCAGCAAAGCTATTATTTTCTAGTAAAAAATTCTTTAAAATTTGGAAGCACTTAAAATTTAACTTAATTAAGTTTTGAAAAATTTTATTTTGAATTTCGCTTTGAAATTCTATGAAGCAGTACACGTAGATTTGAAATCAAACGAAAATTCGCCAAATGCTGTTTTTATGGTTATGGTTGCGGAAGCCAAAAAGAGTTAAAAGGCCTATTGAGGAGGCAGATACTTATATAGGACTCACATAATTCCAGTGCTCTCTAGCCTTACTCGGGTGCCAGTCCTCTCGGTTTTTTCTTCTCCCCATTGATAACTATGGATGATAGGAGGACAAGCTGTTTCAGTTTTGCAAGGAAAATTACGTCATTACAAAAGGTATAAATGAAGGTTAGCGAACATATTGAAAGGCGATCATTGATCGATTTCGGGAAGTGCTAAAGCACAGTATTATCGTGATCACCCAATACGTATGTAATAAATGAATAAAGTTCGCTAAGAACGGAACCAACTTGAAGGGTAGTTGATTGAAAGACAGATCGAAGTCGAATTTAAACTAAAAGGAACCAGAGGGCAGAAACAATAATTTATGTATTTCATAGTGTTTGAGTTCTCGAAATATCGTTCGTTCACAAGCTTGTCGTCGGATTTTTGAGACTTCTGATGGCGATAATTCGGATTTTTGAAAAGCATTCAACTTATCTGGATAATATGAAAAGCCCGGAACTTGTTTAACAAGTGCAACATCACATTCACCAGGGCCCTGGTACGTTGATAAGGTCAATTGCAAGGAGGTGTGGTTTAAAAATACCTCCGATGTATGTAAGTCTTATGTCATAAAAAGTAATAAGCATGCACAAAATGCAGGCCTTTTTATAATAAAAAAGAATTCGGACAGAACGAATGACAGATGGCTGTGTACAAATCCTTCAGATGTCCTCCATGTGATGCACACTGAGATTCCTGCCAGTATGATGATCTTTGGGGTAATGAGCAGTGTAGATCGTGCAATGCCCCCACCTTTCCCTTCGAGTGTATATTGTCGGATATGTCGAGGTGCTAGAGATAGTTGTTAAGTTTTGAATAGACGCTGGTTATAAAGGAAGATCATACGCAATCCAGTAGGATACTATGCCAGTGCGCAAAGCCGAATGGACTGCAAAATAATAAACTTATGGCCGCCCAATAACCCATTGGAATACTTTGAATGGGGCTAATCCCCATACCATTACCATTACCGATACGTCTTGAGTGCTATCTTAGATTAATATTTTGAAATCATTACACATACATGTGCATCTTTGCAGAAATTATTATCATTGAAAGGTACCATCAGTAACGATACTGTCGGACACTCAGAAGGACACACAAGCTAACAGACTGACGGATATATAAAAGAAATGAATCACCCTTTTAGACATTTTAAGTAAACAGCGTTTAGAATTTGGCCTTATTTTAAATACGATTTTTTGACCATATTGCCATTAAGGGGTATTCTTTTGGAGCTGAGATTTCGCATCCCTGTCCTATGGCATTTGTCAAACACATCTATCATCCATAGCAACAGATAGGGCGCGTTCCGAATTCTAGGCCTACTTTTTGAGGTAAGGCCTAACATATGGAACGGCAAACTGACTGAAAAAGTAGGTGACATTTCACATCTTTTCGTGTGTCATATTTGACATAATTACTTTCTGATTTTACTTGAGATCATTTATAAATTGTGAATTGCAGTGCAAAAGAAATCAATAAGTAAATAAAGATATACATACGTAAGTGCGAAAAATGGAAGATGAGATCCTCTGTAAGTAATATAATATTATTTATACATGTAAATAAAACTGGATGCAAAATTTGGATCTGAAAATTAATTTAAATTTGCTTGAATTTTTATCTATTAATGCCTCAAACATTTGACCCCTCAGCCAGTTAATTGTCTCCTCCGATTCGTCCAAATCGTGGAACACTCCTTCACAATTCACTTGGAATTTAATTTTTTTATTTACTCGTAATTTGTAAACAACGGCCGAACAGTGAAAGAAATACAAATGAATCAGCTGTTTTTGACAATTGGCAGATTGACTTAAAATGTAGGGAAAATTTTCTTATCTTCAAATCCAGTCCACTACCTCAAAAAAAAATGCCTTACTTTACAGTCAAAACTGAATCTCTCGACCAATCAGAAACGTTTGACTACCTAGTGCCTAGAATACGGAACGCGCTCATAGTTAGCACTTGCGTTGATATTTTGCAATATAGGCCGCATGAAATTGTTGCGTCTTACTGCAAAATAACTGTTCTGGAATATCTGTGTATCGTAATTTAAAGACAGGTGATTATTGTCATCATCGCCCAACTGAGTCAACAATCCGAAACACAATCACCAAATTCCAACAAATCGATATTGCTCGTGAGGCATTTGCATCATTGTTATCTATCACCTGAAAAGTACCCGCTGTGAGTAGCTCAAATACCCAGAATTGTTTATTTTACTCCAAGTTTAGTAATTGGGCATTTCCCACAGCTCGGTCTGGCGTATTTTGCCCTGGAAAATCGAAACTTCGGCCGTGAGGCTCATTTCTCGCTCGGCGGCTACATAAACAATTTGGTGTTCTGTAAATCCAAATATGTTCATTGAGAAGCCATTTCATCTACCATGGGTGACAGTGGACTGGCGGCGTTGTCGGGCTGAATTTTTTTGAAAACAACAAAGGTGCCACTGTTACGACGATAATAAACTTTTTTGACCTGAGAGTGAAGACATTATTGTGAGCGATATGTACCACACAATACAGATAAATTTGACTCTGTTGCATGAAAAGTTCCACGGCTATTTAGTTTCGAGATTGGCTACTAAGATGGTGCAATTAGTCCTCTTTAGATTTCGTTTTGTATCTTTGCAGACAATCCTTAAACTCTGAAGCACTAAAAGCTAACATCTCGCTAAAAAATGGCCGCAATATAGTCAGAAATTTGCCAAAATGCCATTAAAAACTACCTCAAAAGAAGCGAAGGTTGCAAAACTCTGGTGGCGGCCATTTTACCGATGTTGTATTTTACTTTTATAGCATAATCCAAAGTATAAAACATTAATTTTTTATTTACATAAAAGGGGTTCTATCTGGTAATACAGTAGCCCGAAGTAATTTGATTTTGCGTTTATTTAGCAAAATAAGAAACGTGCAGATGACCAGCTACAAATGAGCCCATTTATATCCAAATCATCAAGCTGTCGAGGTCATCCAATCTAAGCCTGTTGAACGCAGTATTAAGCATAAACTCAATTATGGCGTGTGAATATGTCGGATACACAAAGAGCCTCAGGGTGGCCACACAGTGCGAACTGCCTTCCGAATTTTTTCTTAGCTTCCCATTATCATAACCTCTGTTAAGCAACTTGCGGAACGAGCTTATATTACACCAGCCTACATGTCAAATAACCGTCGACCCAAGACCACACAAATTTAAGACAAACAATAGCTCATAAAACAAAATTGTCGGAAACCGTAACACAGTATCATAAGATCAAAGGTCACCATCTATACCTCCTATTTACAAAACTTTGTCTAAATTCGATAAAATCTCCTGACAGCATAATAAAATCCTATTTAGTCATCGCTAATTCACACACGAAATTCTGAAGCGTGCCACAAACAATAGCTGAATCAGTTTTATCGCTGACTTACTAAGCCACATGCCACATTGGTAGTAGGAAATTAAAATTTCATACATTACAACCACCCACTCTAGCTCCAAAAGATTACGGAATGACCTTCTTGCGGATCGAAAGTCACCTGTGTCTTGCAAGTGTATGTAGGCATCCATTCTCGTACCATATTGTTGCCAGCCACATAGGCTTCGTATACGTAGTAGATTGGCACAATCGGTATTGCGCGGCGATTTACGGCAAAACAATTATTATGTTGTTAATTTGTATTAAGTAACGGTGAGTTGTCCATATGAGGGTTTCTGTGTAAGTGGGACAATAAAGTGTTAACGTATGCTTGGGTTAAATTAATGACATTTCAGGTATGTATGGTCGCTAGTAAGTCACTGTGACGTTATGACACCGTAAAAAATCCGGGGGAAAATTGACACTTAACATTGTACGTATACGCCTCTTTTGAAGACCATTTTAATGGCACCTGTTACACTAGTTGACATTTACGTCAGACTAAAAGCTAATTAAGACGAGTATTCGCATAAATATACTGACCTTAGTCTCGGTCTCTTCAATTGCTGCTGTCGTTTCTGGAACTTCGGTGGTTGTAGTTGTTGTGGTTGTTGTGGTGGTAGTTTTACCGAATAGCAACGCAGCCGGTCTTAGTGCCCCCGCATGTGACATTAATCCCAAAAGAGCTAAAAAAAAAGAAAAAAAAAAATAGAACAAATAAATTACCGGAGACAAATATGAGTTTGGAAAATAAACAATGACACTCTGGATTTGGATATTCAATGGAGACACCCACTGCGGGTGTCACTTTCGCTATTAAAGTCGATAACTGTTTGCTAAATGTTTAACAACTCCAGTGCTGGTGGTACACGTTTCGAAGCATAACAGGTTTTAGATATAATTCCTGTATTTGGCTGGTGTGTATCGGTTGATATTTTTGGATCTTTGGCATTTCGAAGATGTTTATGGGCGTTAATCGATTGTATGAAATGTCAATTAACATTTCACTTCGAAGAACGTTAATGAAGCCGAATGGGAAGTGACGAATTTCGGAATGTCATTGTTATTCTTTTTTGCCTGAATGTTTCCATTTGTTTAGTGGAAAGTTTTGAAAGCAAACGTTTTATAAGTTTATTTCGTTGTTGATGCTAAGAACTTCGATTTTATTTTCGAATCATTCATCAGTCATTCTGGAAAGTGATCTTGGATTACCTTTACAGTTTACTTAAAGAAACTACAAAATGTAGCAGATCCATGGCTTACGATGAGTTTTACAAGCTGTAAAAGGGGTGATTTTTTAAGAAGCAACGGGTTTCTGATAGAGATAACTATCAAACCAGCTGTTAATTTTTAGGCGTCAATATTTTTTGTTTTCAGTGCAACAATTCGACATGAATCGACTTACATCGCAACAGCATTACCAAATCGTGAAATATTATTACCGAAATCAGTTATCAGTTACATATGTAAACTTATCGAGCATTTCGTCAATTTTATGGACTAAATAATAGCCCATCTGAACGTCCTTTTCGTCGGGTTGTGGATAGATTTCACACTAATTTAACGCTACATGACCTTAAGTCATCAATAAGAATGAGACCAGTGCATTCCGAAGAAAATTTCTCGTTGAGACTATGTACTACATATGTACGATATGTAGTTGCAGTAGGATGGAGCTACGTTTTATACCGCCCCAATACTATCGATTTACTGAAATCAAAGTTTGGTGAAAGAATGATTTCAGAATTGGGACCTGTGAATTGGCCACCAAGATTTTGCGAACTTAGGCCCCACGATAATTTTCTCTGGAATTCGTTAAATCACTTACTAGCGATTGAAGCTTTTAAAGACAATATACGGCGGGCTATTGCAGATATACGGCCCCAGATGCTCAAAAAGTGATAAAAAAGTAGACAGGATACGCTTCGTAATAGCCAGTTGCCACAGGGCTGCATGTAGTATCCGGCCTAACTTCTCGCGACCATTTGTGATGTGCGTGTCATATTTTATATTAGTGGGGCATTCAGTTTAGAAACTTTCACATTAAAGCCTTACTCTCGGACGTTTGTAAGACATTCACGAGACGTGGGATGGTGAAAAAATTTGTTGATGTTTTCTGCGATTCGAACCTTTCGCTAAGAAGTCCAACGCACTAACCACTAATCATATGGCCAACATTTATTTGAGTTAGTTAAACGAAATTCCGAAAACTGCTCCAGAAGCTTTGTCGAATTTAAGCTGGGATAATCCTATCCTCACTTCATTGTGGTCAGATGGACGGAAGTTTTGGCTGTAATCAACATTTTGCCAGCGTTGTCGATGGTCTTCGGCACTTGATGCTGGCGGGATACGCGTTCGGCGAAGATTCTTGTGGTTTCGTTGTATTTTTTTTACAGTAATTCTTCTTTGTTGTGGAGCTTGGAATATCCGCATTGCCAGAGCTCCTATCATAGCCGACAGCCAAATAGCCCTAAAAGCTCCCATACCGTTCAACTTTGAGTCCAAGCTGGTTTGGAATTGTCTTCAAACTCTCCTAGAGCTATCTGTTTATAATAAATTTTCACTAACTTGAGTCTCAGGACACAAAGACATCCCTGGCAACGAAGATGCTGATAAACTTGCTAGATTCGGTGCCCAATCTCCATTTATTGGCTCCGACCCATTTTGTGGCCTACCTGTTATCTACCTAGATAGAGATAGAACGAAATCACTGGGAACAAAAAGACAAGCTCTCTCACTGAAACTCAAGAACTGGCCTAAGACATGCCAAGAAACGCATCGATTTCTCAATAGAACGAAATAGATTCTAGCATTGAGCAAATGTATAGCAAAGATCCAAGCGGACTTCGTAAATGATCATTGCTCTCTCAAATTCCACCAATTCCAAGAAAATTGGACATGTTCTGCCAGATGTTTTCCAATTACTTGCTATCCGTGAAGCCCGTCGCCACATCCAACTACACACAAATGTCCTACCAAGATAAAAGATCGGCATTTTTGCTGATAGCTAGGCTGCTATCAAAACCATTGACAAGGCAAGCATATCACCCAAATCGGTACTAGAATGCCGAAAAGAGCTAGCCTCGCTAGATGGCCGATTTGGGATAACTCTGATCTGTGTTCCATGGCATAGCACGTTTATGGAATCGAGCACGCCGACGAACTGGTCAGGCAAGGCTCAGCCTTCCATTGCTCACTTGCGAAACTAGTTCACATCCCGCTCCGGGCAATTAAGGCTAATATTTCCTCAATTTTCCTTAGAAAAGCCAATCTCAGATGGACCAAGCTATAAGAAGGCTAAAACAACAGAATTGCCAAGTAAAACGCGTTAAAACATTGCCTGAATAACAGCGATTACCAGGGGACACTGGCCTATTGGAGTACACGCGGACAGACTAGGTATTCCATATAACACACACTGTCGCAGCCGCAATACTGCAAGTAAATGAATGGATGAAAATCTCCGACACTAGCTTGGGCCACACATCGAACTCTAGGCAAGCGCTTTTTCAACTCACTTGATGAGATCTCAGGAAAATGCATTACTCAGCTTTTATTATCCTTAAACTCCACACATAGGACTTAGAGACTCCTTTCGTTACACATGAATATCCACATCACATGAGTTGTTGGATCAAAATGGCACCTTGGTGCTAATTGGGTTCCTCAGTTTTGGATACCAACACATCTACCTACTTATGCCTTGAGGACACTGAAATTGCCGAACATATGTATCTTATGTGAATTATTCGCTATTGCTTGGACTAGGCTTTAATATTTCCATAAAGCCCTTACGTCGCCTCCCAATTTTACCTCCTCCTCAGCTCAACCAATTCTATCTTTCACACATGAACTTGAACTTAGCTGGTAGGCAAAATCACACTAAAACAGTTTTTAAGGGGATAGCACAAGAAATATATCGAGGTCGCAGTGTTTTTTGGAACCGGTTTGCTTTAATGTACATCACCCCAACTTTTCAAAAAGAGCTCATCGTAGCACTTTCTCAACGGATTTATCATTCTGTCAAAAACAAGTTTGGAAAACACAAAACAAAATCTTTGGCTTGCCACATGGACATAATTTTGAAAGGATTTCCATACAAAATCCCATGAATTATTTATTGATTGAATAAAATTCCTCAATTCGTTCTTCTAATACCACTGCCGCTCAATCAGCTAAGATCAGCAGAAATATTTGCTAAATCCATTTGACTAATCCGTTAAGCCTGTCTAAGCGGAAGTATTAACATGTCTGTTAAATTAGTTAAATTAAAATTAATTTAACAAGCAAAGCTTCCTGAAATCTCATCACACAACTCACCTGCAAATATAAGAAGCCATCGTTTGGCTCTTCTCATCGTCCGGCTGCTGCAGTAAAAATAACTAAAACGATAAAAAAAAGAAGAAAAGATAATTATTGTAACAGGAAAGTACAAAAAGAAAAAAAAAAAACAAAATTAGAAATGAGTTAAGTGTTTTTTAAAAAGCGCGTAATTGAAACGCACCCAGCTGAGCTAAGTTTGGTGATCCATCACCTGCAACATCATCATCATCTCACTTTTATTTTCGGTCATTAGCGTGACTTGTTTGGATTGGTAAATGTATGTTTATGTGCTTCATTGAGAAAAGCCCCGAAATGCTTTTACTTTCTAAAGAAAATCATGAAAAGATGTATTCTTGTAGCTCTGGCAATAGTGTGCAGCACCAAAGAGTTCGAGGAAAATGGAGCAATTAACCGGACTGCCATTTCAACAGATTTGACGTGTGTAATTAATTCTTTTTTTTTCATGATTTTTTTTTAGAGTCAAATATATGTGAAAAGTGAGTTAAATATTGTTTTTTTTTTACTTTTACTTTTTTGTGTGTGTGTCTGTAGTGTGCTAGAAAAATACGAGTAATAATGCACACATTGCGTGAGATCAGCGCCGTCAAATAAATCGGTGGTAAAGAACGAGTAAGGCTTGATTAAGCGTTTTCAAATTAGACATTTTCAGACATTAAATCTGGTTATGGGGAGAAGCGATGACATAGTTTGTTTGCAAATTCTTTAAACCTGCTGTCCAAAATACAAATACTTGGCGCAACAGAACGTGAGTGGTCTAGGGCTTAGCTTCTAGCGACGATTCGTTTTGTGCGTGTTATATTTGTCACACAAATGGAAGAGACAATTTGGAGCCATGTCCGAAAGGATTTTTTTAAGAAGCTTTCTCATGACAGATATTCGCGAGAGGTGGGACCATTAAAAAACTATTTGGTGTTTTCTGGGATTTACATTTGGGAGCGTTCAATACAAGTTGTCATGGATGGCTTCAGGTCTGATATTCACCACATAAATGCTGGTGTCCCTCAGGGCTCAGTTTTGCCTCTGAATCTCTTTCTAATTTTATAAATTATCTCTTCTCTGCAACCTCTAATCCAATTCTTCGCTAATGACAGTTCCCCTTAGTTTTTCATATTCGTCCCCTTACTCACGTCCCTGCTTTTCGGGCGTAGATGAGCAACGACAACGTATATAAAACTCATTAAATTCCGACCTCGACAGCATAATCAAATGGAGATCAATCAACAGAGTGGAATTTAATGCATCCGATCTCTTCTGTCTTTCAAGCGCAAACAAGACGCTCAAAAATTATCCATGAATGGTACTTGCATCGAAGAAACCGAAGGCTTGCCATTCTCGGTATGTGTATTAACAGCCATCACATATTTGAGGTCGCCACAAATGCTGCAAAGTGTCTACGATTTCTTAAGTCGTGCAAGAAATACTTTACCTGGTCTGATCTGTCCTCAAAGCTGGAATACAATGCCCACATCTGGTCTGGAGCACCCAAAACCGTTTTGCACATTTAAGGTAGGGTTCAGAACCACACGTTAAAACTTATAGGTGATCGAGATATTGTAAGCTCCATAGTCTCCCTTGAACATCGCAGAAATGTCTCGTGTCTTTCCCTATTTTTTCGCTTTTTTCACAAAAAATGTTCCAGCGAAATAGCCATTTGAATTCATCCCCCTGAAAATTTCCCCTGCAATACGCGTCACGCTTCAAATCCACATCAGTTCACCCTAAAGTCCAACTTCGGACATACTGTAAAATACATAGATTCGTCCATAAGCACAACGCAACGTATATATGTGGAATGATTTTCCAGGGTCTGTATACCTCATCGTTATAACCTTCAAACATATGTATTTCCGAAATCAGTGTTTGATAACACAAACTTATCGAGCACTTCTTTAACTGACCGAGTAATCGCATCTCTGTTCATCTTTCATCTCGGAATCTATGTCTACAAGCAAAGCTGTAGGATTTGGGGTCCCGAAAATTGGTACGCAGTCGTAGATAAGCCAAATCATTCTTAAATGAAAAAAAGAAAGAATCAGATCTCTTCGATCCGCACGGCAGCCAATATCCTGATGAATGCGTCCAGGGGTGGTATTGAATTTGCTCAGGGATCGTCATCTATTGTTTAGGGTTTTCTCCTGCGTCATGTCCAAGCGTGTAAGGCGGGGATATTCACTGAGCTTTCGGCTTGATCTAAGCTTTTTTTTTTTTTTTTTAAGTCGTGGGGGTACATAAGGCTCAAGTGAAAGCCTAATAAGCTCAGCGACCTGAAGAGATCTTTTGTGCTATCCCCTGAAAGTTGCTATGTTATATTTGTCTTTAGCTGAAATTTAGTTCATTAATGAAACTATTGATCTAAGCTTGCTACCGAGCCTTTTCTAGTCAGTTTATAGACTTCTCAGTTCCTGGTATTGCCCCATGTCCAGGGGCCCAGCAAAGTCTTTCTTTATGATGCGTCCAAAGAACCTTAAACTCTTCTCGGCAGCACTTCATAAGTTTCGACATAGCTTTTATCGCTACTTGGCTGTCAATGAAAAAGGTGATATCCTTCTGTGACACTACCTTCCTAGGAGTCTCACAGGTGGCTATTGTCACTGCTAAGACCTCCGCTTGAGAGACGCTTCTATGAAGTCTAACTGACTTAGATATATTCAGCATTTCAAAGAAGATGCTTGTGCCCTACACCGATATCCGATACGTCAGTATCGGCGCATGAGCGCTTGGACAGATATGGTAAAAAGTAAAGTAAAAAGGATTAAAGCCATTAAAAATGGAAAAGTAAAAAGGAGCGAGAAAGATAAAATGTAGAAAGAAGAAGTTAAATCTCTCCCGTTCTTACGGCAGCCAACATCCATATGAACTGCGTCCAGGGATGGTATTGGATCTCAAATAGAGGGTATTGGATCCTACACAGTATGCATGGTTGTTGTTTTACATTCACCGGCTACGTGCAACAAAAAAAACATTAAAATCTGCTTCGATTATTATTTTTACATTTCAGAATAATCTTTGAGTGATTATTGAGAAAATCGATCGTTTTCAGGGCAGTTTAACTTTGTTGTGCGTAGCCAGTTCTCCTGCAAAACATCTCTCATCATACTTTCGATTTCCTCCTCCAAAGTAAAGATCGTAAAAGTTTAATTGTTCGAATACAAACCACTGGTTAGCTACGATATGATACTTCAACTACTGCGATGCCTTGTATTACTGTCGAAAGTTCAATCGACGATCTAAAGATGCGCACATCATTGCTGCTAACTTTTCCAAATGTCTATGAGTACTGCCATCCTTGTGTTTACATTTTCATTTTGGCGTATTTCATCAGGATCTAGCATTCACACATGTAACACAGAAGCGTCAAGTCATCAGAACCAAACAGTGAGGAACTTAATCTACGTGGGGGAAACTGACCTTATGAGGGTATTGAATATATTAAACCGGCTTAATGTCCAATAAGCGCCAGGACCTGATGGTATCAGGGCAATTGATCTCAAGACAAACGCCGAGTTCTTTACCTCTATCAGCACCATCAGCACTAAGCTCATCAACGTAAGTCTGGAGGACTCGACAATACCGAAGCAGCTCAAAAACGCTCTTGTTACACCAATCTACAAGGGAGGAGCCCAAAAGTGATAGGCAACTATGTCCCGATACCAATACTGCCAGTCACAGAGAAGGTACTGGAGTAAATATGTAGTGTCTGATGAATAGTATATCAAAAGTCTTCCAAACTAATTTTCATGCACTATTCACCACATTCTGAACAATCTTATAAGCAAAACCCAATACGGGTTTCAAAAGGGCAAAGGCACAGACAAACTCCTTGGTAACTTTTTGAGCGTAGTCAACAGTAACCTTGCTAAAAAAAACACCATGCCTAGGTCTTACTTTTAGATGTCAGTAAAACATTTAACACTCGATCACAACAAGGTCTTAGAAGGCTCGGGATTAAGAGGGAATCTTATGGAGTAATTAAGGAACTATGTATGTGAAAAAGAGAAATATCTATTTGGCAGCACAGAAGGACCACTGCACTAAAAATGCGCCACTGCACTTCAAACCCAAGGACCACTGAACGAAGAAAAAAGGGAAGCGAACAAGCGAGCCCAAAATCTTTCCTCTTTTGACGATCAGCCACCGAGGAAAGAACTGACTCCAAACCTACCCTTAAATTCACCATTTTTAATTTGAAGTGTTTAAATTGACAAATAAATTAAAACTACTTGAACTAATCCTTTTTCAATTCCCACATGTATATGACAGAGAGGACATTTTGTGTTATAATTTAAGAATGTTGCAGCAGCGAATACCATACTCTTTTTGGCTGCGCTAAGGCATACTAGCCTGGAGAGGTGCGGTGCAGGCACATACTGAAAAGCTGCAAGGTATTCAAGATCGGGCAATTAACCTCATATCAACATGAAGCACACAAACAACAGCAAGCAGAGTGAGGGTTCAGAGTGAATATCGCTCCCGGATACCAGTCAATAAAGCCTTCTACACCAGGAAAAGAGCGGGAGGAATGCAGATGCTACCACACTTTTACAACGCCTATAGCAGGAGGTAACTTATGTACACAGTTCCTAATATTTTAAATAGTCTTTCCCAGAGCCTAAAAAATATCATTGATATCAAACAGAGAGAAAGGCAATTAAGACAGTATTTTTTAGAATACATTACGTAGCAAGCAACTCTACTTTCAATGCACCGATAATTATTAAAAAAAAATTATTTGTACATACATATATGTATGATACACACATAAAATTCATTTGTTCACTTTGATGAGAAGAAACACATTTACACACAATCTTCTGCTGCTAAGCTATGTGGCTTCGTAGGTTTGTACTAAATACAAATACAAATTCTTGGCGCAACAGACCGTATGTGGTCCAGGGCCTAGCTTCTCGCGACCATTCGTGTTGTGCGTGTTATATTTTTTCACACAAATTGAAGGGACCTACAGTTTAGAGCCATATCCGAAAGGCAAATTAAGAAGCTTTATCTTGACAGTTATTACTCTCGGACGTTTGTCAGACATTCGCGAGAGGTGGGACCGTGAAAAATTTGTTGGTGTTCTCTGGGATTCGAACCTCACGCTCAGCGATCCAACGCACTAACCACTTGACCCACGGCGCCCACTAATTGTACTAAATGGTGCTACAAAATTTAGAATAAATAAACATGAAATCTAAAATCTGACTCAAAACGCCATTCCACGGTTAATGAACTGGGTATCATCCAACTGTCTGTCTGTTTCCTGTCTAGAAGTAATTAAAGAAAAACACAAATGTACAGCTTCAGATATATGTGTAGGGTACACGACAGCCATTTTAAGTGGCTGCTTCAGCTTAACACCTTCCATATGTTCCCCTATCTGATGGCATTCAGTTTACAATAAGTACTTATCCCAGCACGTCCTTAATCCCTTGTACAAAGAACATTGGAAATTTAAAACTCGATCCTGACTAAGTGAGCTTATTTCTATATTTAGCAAAACACAGTGGGAATCTTGTAACGCACTACGTTCTGCAGTTTTCGTGTTTTCTTTTTATTGGAATGCACCGTGCACCTACTCGTTTATAACAATCTCTTTGTGCCCGTGAATTAAAATCTTTTTTTATACACCTCGCATGCGGATACTATTTCGACGAACAAGGTGCTGAATGCAATAAAAATTCACGCTTTCGATTTCTTTGGAATTAAGTTAATCGTTTTTTTTTATTTTTACTTATTTTTCCAATTTTTAATTAAAAGTGCAGAATTTAGTTATTAACCACACGCGCATGAAGCAGTTCGTGTTTTTCTTGGTCTTTTGGAATATCCGAGTTAATGCAAAATACCCTGTAGCCAGGACGGATATACGAGGTGTATAGTTTCATATGAACTAAACTACGAAGTGAAAATTCCAGTGACAAAGAGAGGTATTGTTCAAGGAAATCAGATATCATTTTGTCAAATTACAATGAAACTTCGATTGGCTTAAACAACATGAGCAGTTTTTCCAGCTATAATTTACAAGATCTATCCAGATGGGCGCCGTGGCTCAAGTGGTTAGTGCGTTGGATCGCTGAGCGGGAGGTACGTGGTTCGAGTCCCAGAGAACACAAAAAAAGTTTTTTAACGTCCCAGCTCTCGCAAATGTCTGACAAACGTCTGAGAGTAAGAACTGTCATGCAAAATTTGTCAATATGCCTTTCGGATATTTCTCTAAACTGTAGGTCCCTTCCATTTGTGTGAAAAATATAACACGCACAACACGAATGGTTGCGAGAAGCTAGGCCGTGGACCATATACGTCTGTTGCGCCAAGTATTTGTATTTTTTGTATCTAGATCTAGATTTAGCTCGCATCCCCGAGCATCAGGTTAACCGACCCCTCGTCCTAGGGGCTGTATATAGGGAGCTGGTCCCTCAAGTCGAGGGTTGTACGTCGGTGCAACTTCGCTACCAGGTAAAGAAATTTAGTTACGAAGCAACAACAAGCCTCGGAAAGGAATGACCGTACTGTTGACGGCCCTGGCAAACGAAATAAGGACAAAGATTTTCGGATCAGCACGTGGAATGTTCGGACTCTTAACAGATCGTGTGCAGCCGATCAACCCTAGGCTGCTATAAAGCAGACGTTACATCCAGGAAGTGCGATGGAATGGACCGGACAAAAGGAGGATGAAAGACTGTGACATCTACTACGGTGATTGCTACAGAGAGCAGAGACAGCGCTTATTTGGATGCGGATTTGTTATACGCGGCAGAATTAGGCAAGAAGTCTTCGACAGCCTTTGACACGTGAACGAGCGTCTTATGACAGTCCGCATCAAGGCTAAGTTCGCTAACATTAGCCTAATATGCACTCACGCCTCCACAGAAGACGAGGACGACGCTACCAAAGCATGTTTCTACGAGCTCCTCGACCAGACCTATGAGCAATGTCATTCGGTATAATCGTGCTAGGCGTTGGTAAGCATAGCCTACACGACACCATGTCTGGCGAAACGTCACAATAGCAAACTCACGGTTTCCTCATCTCAATATCCACAAGGGTACATGGCGGTCTCCTGATCATGAAACGGTCAATCAAATTGATCACATTGCGACTGACACAAGGCATGCCTCCAGTGTCCTAGATGTCCGAACCTTCCGACCAGCCAACATCGACTCGGACCACTACCTTGTTGCAGCCAAGGTTATCCCAAATGCCGCAAGAAAGCAAATGCCGTCGAAAAGCTAATCGCAAGAAACCGTCAGAATCTTCGCCGAAAGCGTATCCCAAAATCTCTCCACGACTGCTATGTCACCAGCATCAAGTGCCGAAGACCAGTGGCAACACTGCCAACATGCTATAAGAGATGCTGCAACTGATGTGCTGGGTTTCAGTCGACCACCATCAAAAAATCCCTGGTTTGACGAAGAAAGCCAGCAAGCACATGCAGCTGAATAAGACGCGTACAAAGCGGAGCTGCAAAGAAGGACGAAAGCTGCTCATGAGCTCTACGAGCGTAAGAGACGGGAAGAGCATCGGCTTCTCCAGAAGAAAAAAAAAGAGCACGAGAAGCGCGCGATCGAAGATATTGAGACGTTATACTCCAGGAATAATGTACCGAAGTTTTACCGAAAGGTAAAAAGAAAGTGTCAAGCTAACAAGACCCGTACGGAAACCTGTAGATATGAGGAAAGAAACCTTGTAGTAGATTCACAGTCGGTGCTGAGAATATGGAAATTGGCTCAAATGAGTAGGAAGAGAGAAACTTTCTCGCACGATCCACGTGGTATCAAAATGGACCTACCATTGGTCTAAATGTGTTGGCGACTTCTAGCTGGCAGCCACTTCAATCTAACCTAACTTAATCATATAGTCCGATATAAAAACTGCCGAAGAGACTATTTGTAATTGAGTTTTCTTAGAAAGGGCCAGTGAATTAGAGATATTTCACATCATTCAGTGCTTAGATGTCGGAAAAGGTGCGGGATGTGATGAAATTCGTCCGAAAGATTTAAAAAATAATGCTGGTATAATAACACCCATCATTACAAAATTAATAAATATGAGTTTAGACCAAAAGAGAATACCCAAACCACTTAAACTGTCTATAGTTCGACCTATTTCTAAAAACGGGGTAAAGTCTGAGGTCAATAATTACAGGCCAATAGAAATATTGCCGGTTATAGAAAAAATCCTTGAAGAAATTGTGGTGAGAAGATTAAAAAATTTTATTGAAAAATAGAAAGTTATAGACTCTAATCAATATGGTTTTCAAAAGGGTAAAAACATTAACCAACTTTGGGAATTTTGCAAACAAACTAAATGAAAGCCTTAGCAAAAACCACCACAGTCTAGTCTTATTCACTGATTTTAGCAAGGCGTTTGATACGCTATCGCATCAAACTCTGTTAGCTTCACTGCAGCGTTCCGGAATCCGAGGCGAATGCATAAAATGGTTGGAAGACTATTTCACTTTCCGATCATACCGCGTTAAAATCAATGAAAATTTGAGTGATGAAGTTAGCATTAAGCACGGGGTTCCCCAAGGCTCAAAATTAGGCCCGCTTTTATACATTATATATGCAAACGGCTTACTAAAGGCCTTAAAAAGCTGCACAACTTTCGCATACGCAGATGACACTGCAATTGTTGTGTCTCATACAGACATTGAAAGGGCAACCGCAATGATGCAGAAGGAGCTGGACGTCGTTGCAAGATGGAGTCACGACAACGGACTGACAATCAACGCTGATAAGACGAAGATCATTCACATCAAACCACCTCACATCCTGTACCATGATATTCGAATTAAATTCCACGACACAAAATGCCTGCATGCCAACAATAACACCTGCTGCAAATCAGATGACCAATGTTCCACCTTCATCGAGGTAGTTAACACGTATAAGTACCTTGGTGTGATTGTTGACCATAACCTCAAATGGCAAACTCATATCGAAGGACTGCAGAAAAAACTTCGTAGAACATCATATATGCTACACCATCTAAGTGACTATGAAGTAGTTAAACGGGCATACCTTGCGTTAGGTGAATCATACATTTACATCCGCCATGGCATCACCGCATGGAGCACTTCAACACACTGCAGACAGCTACAAGTTAGTCAAAACTACCTTCTCAAAATCCTGGCAAAGAAGAAGAGGATCAACTACGACACATCAACACTCAGCACACAACTGGAACTTCTAAATATCGAAGGCATTTTCAAAACCAGCCTAATCAATGAGTTTTACCATGACGACCGCTACAGAATCCCTATCGATCACCTCCACAACACACGACGGAACGCAGAAGGCAGGTTTAAGGTTGCGAAGTTCTACAATAACTACGGCAAACACTCGTTAGCAACAATGTTACCTACGCTCCTAAACGAGCTTCCTGTACATCTGATAAATATTTCTCAAATCCCAATTAGAAAAAAAAAGATTATAAAGCACTTCATCAATAATATAAATTAAAAATCAAAACAACAATAAAATAAATAAATGAGTTCTATATGTAAAAATGCGTAAGAAAACTATATTTAAATTTATCTATTCGATTTTATTTTTTATCGTAAAATAGTAAAATGCAGTAGAGATACATACAATTAGATATAGAGTACAAGCAAAAATATGAATTGTCTAATTTTGAAGCTAAACTTGGGCTTCGCGGGATATAAATACATGTATACTTAAATATTATTTAAGTAAAAATTTGAATTGAATAGAATTGAAAAAAAAAAAAAAAAAAAAAAGCTTTTAAAATTTTGGAGCTATATTTTTCATTCATTGCCTTCATTGTGCTTAATATCTTCGCGTGCCCAGAGGTGTTTTGTCTCCAGAGGTTGTATTCTCTTAATCTGAGATCGTGTTTGGGGTGAGCCTGGGCCTCAACTAAAACGCGTCTCCAGTTAACCCCATCCTTAGCAACTGTCTCCAGTTGCGAACTCCAAGTTGTTTGAGGTCCCCTTTTACTAGGTGAAGTTATCCCCTACTGTGTTGTTCATCAGGGTTAGATTCGAAGACTCTGCGAGCATTGATTCTCTTAATCTAAGAGCTTTTTTTGTGACAAAATATTTTATGAGCAGGTCCATAGACGGATATGATTCTTCTCTGCTTTCGGTGCGCTTTGTAACTGTAGCCTGTAGAGTTCCTTCATATAACTCTTTGATCCTAAATTAAACACCCGTACACCAAAGAAGATTCAAAACCAACTTATGCACTGTAAGCATGAGTAATTGTATTATGCAGCAACCCACGATGTTCCAGATCGATAATGTAAACTCTTGGAGTAGCTTCAAGTCGTCATTATATTTATAAGTTTCATTTGATACGTTGATACGTAACAAGCTCATCTTCAGTAAAAACACGACACTCAAACCCATCGACTTTGTGAATTCCATTACATAACATACAACCCATACACATCCCCGCCGGCAAGGTACCGAAGAAAGCAAAAGTCTCTCTCAAGCGTGACATAATCTTCTACCTTAACAACCAAAAACACATAAACAAAAGTGCACCTTTGTTGGCCAAACTCTTTCACACAGATCCTTGGAGAGATAAAGTGAAAACGAGATCCGAAACCGGTATCTATCACCTCAAATCGAAAACGAGACTAACTGAGGCATTTCCAAAAGGAAGCTGATTCGCGAACAGCCTAACATTTGCAACCTGAAGTGTAACGTCGACCCGCTTAATCAGGCCAACGTGAATTTTAATTAATTTAACACATTTTTCGATCCATCATCTACTCAACCGCGCGCACGTATTTAGAGCAATTATCTAACACCATGACTCGCATTCACTCTCTTTTCCGAAAGATTTATTTTTTTTTTTTTTTCATTGCGCTCTTTTGTGAAACGCTACCCGTGCCTGAAGCTTGTACCTGTGATACTACTGCTTTCGATTGAGCAAGAAAAAAAAAACTTGTTACCTACATTTTACCCGTCTGAAGGACGGCTGGTTCTGATTCGTTGCGGCTCATAATGTGTGTGCTGTACATCTAGGCAAATAAAAAAAAAAAAACTCAATAACTTTCAATATTTTGATAGCAAGAAGGCCTCCGAAAAGGCAGAGATGCCTGTCAAGCTGTAGCATGGAACACATGGAGCTTTCCGGTTATTTGATTTATCTTTTAGCGATAGCGAGTGGGACAATTGCTTGCTACCGCTGTTATGCTGCGAATATAGGGTTTCAAAGCTGTCGCTACTAATACCGCAACCGTAACTAGATACAATACTGGCGTAAGAAAGAGTTTTGGTTTGAATATCACACAAAAGATACGTGTAGCAATTACCATACAACACTTATTGGCGTGATATTCCACAGGTTTTGCACAGGAAGGCATTGTTTCCAAAGATCGACAAAAGATTGGTTTTTTGATTGAAAGGTGATCGTTTTTGTATAGGTCAAATGAAAGTATGGTTTATACAGAATAAGCTTCAGGTTTTGGTTCAAAAGAATTTTGGCTCATGCCGTGCTAAACGGTAGGAATGTGGTTTTAATTAATTTTTGGGTCTGGGACCGATTTTTTCTTGAACATTGAGGACAAAATGTTTAGAAAATGTTCCTGATTTATTCTGATTACTGTGAGAAGCATTTCGATTCGCTCTAATTTACTAAATGCGCATCGCCTTTTGATATCATTCGGATGGGCTCGGATTGAGTGGTTGTCCCGATCAGGCAGAGATGCACACTTAGACCAGAAAGAAGGTCTATTGTGGTACCACAAAGAGAGAACCGGATTACCATCACCGGTTACCGTAGTCTCGGTATGAACCCGTACCGAAAAGTGATTCGTCGTTCATCTTTTTTAAGTCGAGCCTAGCTAGATCACTAAGATTTTCTAAGAAGTACTCACCAAGGGTTTTCCTTCCTAGAGTCGCAGGACAAGCGCACCGGAGGTGAGACATAGTGTCTTCCTCTTCTTTGTACACAACGACTTGATTTTCCAGTTCCATGCTGAGCTGGGGTACTGTCTAACAAAAAGGCCAGTGTAGAAAGGGAATTAATGAGCGCCCTTAGAACCACTCCTACAGCTGCACTGGACACTTCGCTCTACCTTTTTGCCGTTGACATCTTTGGAAAGCTGATAGCGGCAAAAGCAACATTATGGATTAGGGAATTCCCGCAACAGGCTCGTGCAAATACGGGTCACGCAAGCGCCCTAAACGGTCATAACACTATTCATCGTAATTCGGACTATTTTCCCATTATTTGAACTTTAACGTCAAGTATAAAACTAGGATTCTTAGTAGAAGTGCTGGGGAATCTGTAGAAAATTTAAATGAGTCTGCGATAGAGGTGTACACATATGGATGCAAAACAGCTTCAGGTGGGGAAGATTTCTCCAATGCGCTGGACACCAAATGTATCACCAAACAATTGTAGGATCAGTGTAATGTATTTCAGGCAGAAATAGCAGAAGTCCAAGACGTAACGACCTGGCTTTCAATTAATTTCGCACATTGTAGCCCTATTTTTCTATATTTAGACAGTCTAGTAGCGATAAAAGCCTTGGAGTCGCCAATAAATTGATCGAAGTTGGAGGCTGGGTGCTCCCTTCAACGATTTCTGCAGAAGTTGCAGATATTAGAAATAGACTACTAGGCAAATACTTTTTCAAAGATCTAAGTGATCTGTCTAACATAGAAATTCTATATCTACATAGACTACATAGACTACAGCATACACTTTTACCCCTCCTAGCATCAGGAAGTAACTCATTGTTACCTGCAACATAGCAATAGGTTACATTGATTTAGTCACTATTCCCACCCGTCATCGTATTGGTCACCATCTACCCACAAGAGATTAGTACCTCCCAAGGGCGACAGGTGACCCTCTCACAACCTGCTGGACTAGCACTAGTAAATTCACAACATTTACGACTGCATACTAGTAACAGAGGTTGATTGAGTCAGTCACCTCTAATACCTTTGATGATTCTTCCGGTCTACCAAATATGTGGGATCACTAAGGACTTACTCTTGGTCTAAGTGTGTCCTGACTATCGGCTGGATAGACACCTTACCTAACCTAAGAAAGAAAGAGAATTCCCTTGTCGTTTAATTTCAATGTGAGGAGTTAAGTTTGCTTAGCCAGTTTAAGTGCCATTTATTAAAAAAAAAAATACTGAAGTGCATTGAAAATGAAAATAAAAACTTATTGCTGGCTACGCTTCTGGTGCAAGTTCGATCGAGCCCCGCTTAAAAATACCAACCAAACCCATCGAACATAAAGAGAAACAAATAAATCTAAGGTATCTCCAACCACTACGCCAGAAGGGGTTACTGCCGTACAATGGACCGAGATGAACCTGAGTACTCTGGGAAAAAATTCTGTAACCCAAGAGAACTTACTATTCGTTCTCTGTAAAGCTTGACTAGAAGATACTAATAATTTATTCTTCTCACCCACTGTCTACACTCATAGCCACTACCTCACGAGTTTTAATCTCTTGCGATCAAAGACTGCCATGGCATTAATTCACCAAAGCGTTTCAAATGGTCGTCTACCTCGAATTTTTAGATACAAGTGATCTTACATAAAAACAAACAAACTCACTCATTTCAAATAATCTCTAATTGTGCACCTTGATTGAGTCATTAAATTGTTTATGTAACAAATTCTTATCACAATCCTAACCAGTGGCATTTGAATTTTATAGTCCTACCCAGTGGAATAGAATAAAGTTCATAAAAACTATCGTGAACGCCCAAAAATTATCTGCATTGCAAAAAAGGCCAAAAAACAATAACAATAAAAATAGAAACAAATTACGGAATTCAAAAGAAAACCTTTTAAATGCTCAGATACGTGGGATAGTCTCCAACAGTCTCAGTGTCGGTTAACCTTTCCTCCTCAACGCTGAGGTAGTTTTATTGAACTAAATTAATTTTATGATCAAATCTTAATGCGTTGGAGATTTTATGCAAAGGAAAACGAAAATAAAAATCAATAAAAACAAAACACATCAGAATTGTTTATTT
Organism: Blera fallax; assembly: GCA_946965025.1. NCBI lineage: Eukaryota > Metazoa > Arthropoda > Insecta > Diptera > Syrphidae > Blera > Blera fallax. The sequence continues at coordinate 46,080,274 of OX337245.1, forward strand.
TAAATATCAGCTAATAAATTTCTTTTGACAGTTAAAAAAAAGTTCCACTCTTACTCATGTTTCTTTTTTCTGTCCCATGTTTGTCAAAAAAAAATTCGCAAAACTCGAAACCTTGAACTTTATCATTTGGTAAGTTGATCATTGGTTTTTCAGACTCCCATATTTAATATGCAAAAGTGAATATTAATGTAGCGTCTTGTCTTACCAAGAAAAAGACAGATTGAACCATATAAGATTTAAACAAAAAAAAAAAGGAGAAAAACGAAATTTATTGTTGTCTCAGTTTGACAACTTTGCACACGTATTTGAAGCCACATTAGCTGGCTGTGGTGAATATATTTTTCGATAACATGATGCAATAGTTAATATTTTGGTCGTATTAGCTTCTTTTTTTTTTTAATGAGGTTATGTAAGAAGTTACTCAGCGTGTGAATGTTTATCTGAACTGTTTTGCGGAAATTTACTGCAGATTCTAGTTCTGTATTCATTTCGTCTTTATATGACGCATGAATGGTGTTCTCATTCCTCACAGGATTGGGCAATAACACAGTTTCTTAAATGATAGATTCCTTGCGACAAGCTTAGATGAATTGGTTTCTCAAGCATTAAATGCAGTCTATGTTGCTATCACAGATAACAATACGGTTCTTAACAAATTTTCTCACCAAATCACTTATCTCAAACACAGAGCAAACGATTTCCCACGGTCTTTTATTTTCTGGATTAGGTCTTACTACGGATAACACCAGTACAGAGGCCTCGGAACAACGAATAACAGCTCCCCGGATAGTAAATTCATATCGAACAGTGTCCGATTGATCTTCTGGCCGCAGAGTAGAAATACTTCCACGTAAGAAAACCGGAACTAGGCAAGCAGGTGGCAACAGCAGTAGCAAAAGAGGTCACCAAACAATGCTGGAACTCCGAGACCAAAAGGAAGATGGACAGCAAACCTGATCACCCACGTTGCTGAATGGTCGGATCTGAAGACATGGAGAAGGCAGCTACTACCTTACTCAGTTTCTTGCTGGGCATGGTTACTTCAACGCGTACCTGCATGAGATGGGGAAAGTGAGGAGATCAGATTGCCAGTACGAAGACTCTCCACATGGCGACGTAGAACACACTTTTTCAGCTGCATAAGATGAGTAGCAGAATTGAGCAGGCTGCAACTGGAGATAGGCCACATAAGTCCAGTTTCCAGTTCCAGCTCCTTCGTCAATGTAGTACTGGAGACAAAAAAGAGAGAGGACTACAATCTCACAAGAGATATTGGTGTGATGAAAACCTCACCGGCAAGAAAAGATAAACCCGCAGCAGAAGATCATGAAAAAGCCGGTCCTCAGTGGAGAAAGAAAACGACACCTGTCTGAAGTAATGCGAAAGCCGTTCCAGAGATGGTGTCAAAGATGAAATGGGGATTAAAACTGATTTTTAGTGGCTTAGGAGAAGGTCCCACACTACTTGAGGCAGAGCTTCTCGTGAGCATTAGGGTTTTCCACCACCCCCGAGGTAAAAAAAAAAAACACATTCATTGTCCAACCTCATCAGCGAAACATCGATGTCGAGCGACCATTATCTTATGTTGGCTACTATACGACCTCGTACTGCATTCGTTAACAGAAACCGGTCAATTCTGCTTCGAGGTACCAGGTAAAATACCGACAGAGCTAGGAATTCCCTAGTGCGCCCACAATTTAAGGGGCCTTCTTGCCACAGAAGCAGAAACAATCAGCAGGTCAGCGAAAGAAGACATGAATGATGATTGGAATGCTGTGAAAAATGTTTTTGTTACTGGGGCCGTTGCGTAAATCGGCAAAGGACAGAGTAGTCACAGCACATGGCTATTAGCAGATATCTGGAGAGGGATCGATGAGCTTATATTACTTAAGGCTCGGATTGCAGCGGCCTCAGCAGTAGAGCAAACAGTGCTGGAAATCCAGTATCGTGTGGTGAAATACAGCAGAAGGAAATGCAGCGGTGTGTCAGACATGATAAGGGTTAACAAATCAACCCACTGTCCTCGAGGGCTGAAGGAGCAGCTAGCAGGTGTTGTAGCAGGACCGTCTACAAAATCACTAAGGATCTTACTGATGATCGGAGTTCTAACCAGCATCTATGTAGTAGTCTGCTGATTTCGGATAAGGAGCAGCTCAACAAATGGAGTGAGTATTTCACATCAGTGCTAAGTAATTTGGACAACAGCTTTATGGTCTTGAACTGGACCTCCAAGCAACGCAGAGATAGTAACCGCTATCAGATCCCTTGAAAGAAATAAAGCGGTAGGCAATGATGATCCCTGCCGAGCTTTTTCAAGCGGCTCCAACTACATCCACAAAGCTACTCCTCCCGCTCATATTTAGAGATTGAGCGATTGCCGGAGGAGTGGTAAAAAGAAGGGGAGCATCAAGCTGCCAACGAATGGCACTTTGATGGAATGTGGGAACTGGAGAGAAATAGGCTTGCTTTTAGCCGTAGCCCAGATAGTAGCTACCATAGCTTTAGAGTGAATAAGGGAATATCTAGACTCAACACTGGTTGTCGAACAGGCGGGCTTTTGGGCTAGATGAGATCGTCCTGCCTAGATCACTTCAACATCATACCATAGAGCTATGCGTCGAGTTCAGATCTCCGCTTTCTTCGACTGTCCATCGACTTTGAAAAGGCTTTTGACAGTCTGAGCAGATATGCTATCAGATAGCCTTGCGCGAAAGAGATATTCCGGAAAGACTTAGAGATATTTTTAAGGCTACATGCGAGGGTGGTAAATGTCACGTTCTGCACAATGGTATGGTGTCAAATGACTTTGGAGTTCACAGTGGAGTACTCCAGGGCTGTTAACTGTCAACGCTGTTATTCCTTGTAATCATCAGCGATATGATCCGGATATTTTACTTTAAACACCTCCATGAAATGGCTCACAATGTGAAAACTGAGGCAGATAAATAAGGCTTAAGATAAATGGGGAAAAAATGGCCCTGAGCCGAACAGCAGGTCAAGAAGCTTTCAAAATTTAGGAAGCATCGTCTGGGCCGATGGTTTCTTCGAGTCCAATGTGGGCAGCAGAATCGGGAAAGGAAGAACAATGTTTTCACGACCAAAAACTAAGCTGAGACTGTTCAGGTCCAATATAGAATCAGTACTAGTATATGGGTGCAGTACTTGTACCTTCGTAAATACACATATGTAGATGTATATGTAACATCTTAAGGATATTTTGGCCAAACAGTTTCTCCAACGAGTAGCTTTATTTGAGAATGGGTCACGAAACTGTAGACGTCACCATACGGAGGATGAGGTGGATTGGTAATACCTTACCGCTCAATTAAGAAATATGCCATGCAGTGGAATCCATTTACCCAGTCAGGTAGAAGAGTGGGGCGGCCGAAGCAAACATGCCAAAGAACAGTCAAGGAGAAATCGAGATTACTGGGGAGGAGCTGGAAAGAGCTGAAACACATTGCAGAAATCCGAACAAGATGGCACGCAGGAATTGTGGACGCTCAATGCCCCTCGATGGGTGATAGGATGTAAGTAAGTAAGGAAGTATCAGCGCAACATCCGGGGTTCCTCAAGGCAGTCATCTTGTACCACATATCCTTCTTACGAAGATTGCCTTAGCCTTTACAAACGCTTTATTAAACGTGACAAATTGTTGACATTCTCCTCGTTGATCAGCTTTTAGTAGGTACGATAGAGTACCCTGCTGCTTTGCAAACTATCTATCTACAACACATCTCCTTATAAACACTTCTTGTCTGATAAATTATTAATTATCCCTATAAGTTGCCGCTTACTTAAGCCTGCTGACCATAGAACGCGCAGAACATCGCGTTCTGCGAAAATCAACAAGTTGACGCTGATTTTTCGAACGAATTCTTTTCAACGATAAGGCACATTTCTAGCTTGGCAGCTACGTAAACTAACAGAGCATCCAAATGTGATCGTTAAGAGAGTGAAACCTTTGAGAGCGCTGTGGACCGGCTAAACGACTAAAGATCGTGTCTATGCAGACAACTCTTAACGTTTGTAGCACTTAAAAACGACATAATCCAAAATTTAAGATAGTAAATATTATTTAAATTAAAATCCTTGTACTTTAGCTGTATAAAAGAATTATTTACAGTTTGAAAATAATTTTTCAAAATGTTACCTTATAAGCTACATGATGCATTCGTATTTGTCTTCATGTAGATGCACTCACCTGAAAAAAGAAAGACAAATAAATTAAATACAAGAAAATTAATAATGTCTTTAAGTATTCATTAATACAGGGACTAAGTTTCTATCCAATAAAGTCATACAGAATTATAAATATTCAGCTGGCGAAAGTGTAAATAAGGAAACATTGTTTGACAATTCGTCAAATCTATCTGAAAAGATAATTTGTGGAAGCAGGTTCCCTCTCCTAAATTTACAAGCATCTGTGCTTCCTTTATAAAGCTAGATGTATCTCCAACCATGCACCTTACAAACAAAGTTTGTCCTTGATGGTGGTCCTCAAAATCATTCTTTTTCCCTACGCTAGAACTATCTCAGATTTATTTTGGTTAACGAGATTTTCATTGACTGACTCCATACCACTAACCACTTGTAAAGCCAAGTTTTGTTTCTATATGCTCTTCTGAGGCTACTGTCACCAAGCTCAATAAATCTGTAGGAAATTCAGTTATGTTGCTGATCAATCAACGTTTAGACCATGCGTCTATTCAGTCGCAACGTTATAGGTGTTTCGTCCCAAAACCTTGACAATATTTCCTTTGGTCCAATACGATTTATTGTTTTTGTAAGATCGGATCTTTACTGCATCACCTGCACTGAAAGCCCTAACAGCCTCCATTTGCTGTTTTTGCTAAGTAAAAATCTTGTTGTTACATAGTCTTAATGAATCAAATATTGTGCTCCTCTCCAGAGAACGTAGTGCCATTGTCCATAACAATGGGTCTAGGCATTCCAAATCTGCCAAAAACGGTTCTTTACTTTTTAAAATATATTTGCAGCATCTGCCCTTGTAACTTCAAATATTTCAATCCATTTTGAGAAACTGTCTACGCAGACTACAATAATTTTATTTCAAAAAAATTCAAATACTTTGAGCAACAGACTCCAGGGCCTAGAGCCATACATTCTTATTGCCTTGATAATGCTGAGACGTGATTTTCGTTGAGTTTTCCCATTGATTTCAGATTAAATGCTCTCCAGGACACTATCTACATATGCAACAATACGGTTTCAGGAAAAACGAGGCACTACCCATGGGATTCAAGTAGTTTCCGATATCGCACTCGTGACGATATCTTGGACCAGATGGAAAGTGGGAAAGACAGTACTGCGGTATAGTTACCCTTAACGTCAAAAATGCCTTCAACTTGGCCAACTAGAGCTTCATTATGAGAGCCCTGAGGAATATGCGAGTGCCAAACTACCTCTTGCGAATAATAACAAATTATAGAAATTTTTTTTTACAATGCAGATGAAGCACCGAAAAGTTATGAAATTACAGGACCAATCTTGTGCACAGTGCTGTGTACGATGGAGTATGTGGAGACCAAGAGGAGCCTAATCGGATACGCTGATGACATAGCGGTGATAGTAGTAGTTAAAACGGTAGAAGTGATGCAATATGGCTTCGTTCATCAGATCTGGAATTAGCGGATTACAAAGCGGGGCTGTCCTTATTAGCAGCTGGAAGAAACTCAAGTGCCTGAGCATAGCGGTAGGTGAACACTAGGTAGTCAGAGTCTTACATAAAGTACATGGATATTCTGCTTGACCATAGGCTCAACTTTAGAGAGCACTACACAAGGGCGAAGGCCGAACGTAATGCTCCCGCCCTATCATGGCAACAAGAAACCTGCTTTCGACAATGAACAAGTCAATCCTCATGTACGCAGACCCTATATGGGCACCGGTAATATATATAAACTCGTATATGAGTAGGATAAACTCTGTGCACAGAAGAGCATCAATTAGAGTATGTCGGGCATACAGACAGCGGAGCGAGTGCCTGCGGTCGAAGAAGCAGCATCTGTATTCTCTACACAAAGAAATTTGTTTAACCCACATAAACATGCAGTAGCATAGAGTCGGGCATAACTCTACCTACCGAGTATCCATAAGGGATTTCACCCCTCAAGCGCATAAAAAAGGGAGAGACTCGATTTAAATCAGTAGCGTGGTTAGGTTTAATGTACTCAGCTTATAAACAGACGTCAAAAATTGGCTCAAAAACAAGTTTGATAAAAATTTTCGAGAATCATTAGTGTAAATTTATTTTTCTTTATTGTAAGCCCGCAGTTACTAAGATAACGTTTAAGGCAATAAAGGTAGGGCTAAGCAAGAAATGGTAACCACTAGCCACCATGTCAAGTGCAATTTTTCTACTTATATGCTTTCAACTATTTTCCATTCCTATTACCTGTCAATGAAGTGAAACCTCAATAAATTTGCACAGAAATTCGATGGCAATTTCTAGAAAATCACGCGAGTCTCTTCAAAACAGTCACTTAAAATTGAGTAATACTCTCCTAAAGCCCATGCCCGGCATAAAATATTCAACATTCGTGGCAAATTCAATTCGCTTTGTCGGTCCTGCTCAGAATCGTAAATTACACGCAACCACAAAACAAAACAAAAACTTTCAGTCAGCGGGTTTTTGCCAAAAAAAAGTTCAGCAAAACTTTTAACAAACGCTCTACAAAATAATTGAAGTGCATATCGCGCATAAATAATCTTTTTATCTACATTATCCGAGTACGAGTACGAGTACGAGTACGAGTGCACCATGCGGCAGATAGGTACTCGTACTATAGGCTTAACAAAAAAAATTTATCCATCACCAAGTTGTGATGGTTTTGTAATAAACAAATGACTTGGATGACTGAGCTAGCCCGCAACCGAAAGCCCGTGAAAACGAAAGTCTATCTACCAATCGGATTGTATCTACTGATCGCTGATCGATATTCATCAACTGAAGTTGGATATTATGAAAAAAATCAGCGTAATTAGATACGTTTGTGGATCACACAACAATTTTGTATCGGCATCGATATTGTGGTGCCCATTTGACTGTGGCTTGGCTTATGATTGATGTTGCAATACTGATTCGCTTTGCTTTGTTTTTCTCTACTGAGTCTGTCTCTGATTATCTAATTTTAAATTCCGCATTGATAGCCACCAGTGGAGACTGGTCAAGTGCAGAGTGAAACAAAAAAAAAATAAAAACAGACCACATATGTACGTATATAGTCAAGTTGGAACGCGACATCGGAGTCAATTCGAGGAACTCGTGCTTCCACTTGAGTGGCATAGAAATAGCATCAGGTATCGTGAGGTAGACACGCTACGCTAATGTATCTGGGGACTCTCCGTGTGGGATCTTGTCATGCTTCAGGTACGAGTACATAACTGTTGGCCCTATTATATGGATTTGGTAAAAGATTTACTGATTCACGCGTGATGTCGCGTGTTTTTTTGTTCGAGAGTGATTTTAGGCCTCTTGAGTTTGAATAATTTAATTGTTGCGATGAGTATTTTTTCATCTAATTGGGCAGAATGATCCCAAACTGTCTGGAATGGATTGTATGTATGATACCTCCTGTCTCACGTATATGTCCTGCCATAAAGAAATTGGCTTACTTGCTCATTAAGGTGGCGCTACAGTTCGGGGTGAGCATGGGCCTCAACCAACAAGCCTCTTCATTTAGCCCGGATCTTAGCTAACTGCTTCCAGTTGCGTACTTTAAGTTGGTTGATGTCCCTTTCTACTTATGCGCACCACCTTAAGCGGGGTCGTTTTCAACTGCGTTCGTGGTAGATTTAAAAACTCTGTCCATTCACTCTACATGCCCTAGCTATCTTAAGCGACTGGTGCACAGTTTTTACTAGGTCAATGTCGCTGCACAGCTCTTATATTTCTTCGTCGAATCCTCTCTTCCAAAACCTGTCAACGCCAATGGGCCTGAATTCTCTTGAAACGACTGAGGATATATTGATCCGCTTTCGACAGTGTCCATATTCGGCGCCATAAAGCAGGACTGGCATGAGCGATTCATATATATACATGAACATGCTGTTACTGGAGGGGTACCACAAGGTTTGATTCTGGGCCCCCTCCTATAGAGCGTAATTTATGACGGGATTCTCAGACTAGACATTCCAAAGGGAGCCAAGGTGATAGGTTTTGCCGACGATATATAGTAGTAGTTGCGAAATCGCTAGAAGAAATGGTACAAATCAGTAATGATACCATCGACGATCCGTATTATCCTTCCCTGGCTAGAAACAGTTGGGTTGAACCTAGCTGAATACAAAGCAGAAGCGATACTGATCAGCAGCAGAAAGGAAAATATTACACTTATGGTAGGTGGACATGAGATAACATCTAAAGCGGCCTTTAAATGCTTATACTCGAGACCCTTTTATAAGAAACATCTGGAGTACGCAAGTAAAAAGGTTTAATTAGTGAATAATGCGCTCACACGAATAATTCAAGGATATTTTCATACTGTTCAACGGACATATTGGACGATAGGACTATGGTTCTTTTTGGGTATTCTTTCCTTTTGGTAACAGGATTCAATGCTGTGTAACAGGATTCAATGCTGTGTTTTCCATTTTCAGTCTTTAGCAGCTCCTCTAGAGTAAGTAATTGAATATTCTCTGGATTCACCTCCCTTATGATGCTGCAAAATAGTCAATGTTGTTTGGGGGAAAGGTACCCAACTGAATCTCAGAATTATTGTACATGTTATTGGAAGGATCAGGTAACCATTCAGTTTCGTCATTACCATACTGTATGCCGAGCCTAATGGATTAATGTCCGTTTCTTGGCAGAGACGTTTGCAGCATGCGATTTTTCTCTCCTTGATGGCTATATTTATACGTGTACAATCTTATAGACCAAGTTTGATATCGACTTCGGACGCCAACGTCGTCGACATGGCTTCATTTAGAGCGTTGGTTGGATTTTCTACAAGGTTGACATGTTTTAGGGTACATTTCGAAGATCCGGAGATTCAGAAGATAAAGATTTTCCTAGGTTGACTTTGTTCCTGGACAAATCGTTCACAAGTGTAATATCTAACTTTTCATTGGAGTCAACCTGCCTTTTTTTCCGCTGTAAGACTTTCTGTAGACCTGAGGTGTCGGAGTATCTAAAAGTATTGTAATTTAGATACTTTAGAGAAAAAGTTAAATTTATAAAAGAATAGAACACTGTAGCACAACTGCTCTTACAAAAAAAAATCGGAACAGAAGACGCACCAGCGAGTACGATTTGAATTGATTTCTCTTTAAAGCAATTTGCTATCTGCAAATCTGCAGTCATCGCCATGTTTAGCAAATTGATCAGATCTCCATGACAGATGAGTTTCGTACTTTGCTGTTAATTGAGACTATTTGCTCTTACTGCAGTGCAATGACAGTAAAGTAAAAAAAAAGAAGTCTTCCTGAAGCACAAAGTCGAACAATGACAATTTTATTATCTGCCTGCATTGCTTCTGCATTCCAATATGATGGCAATTATTTTTCCAAAATTACCTCCAACTGTCATCGGTTCTTCAGACTGACGACTTTGACAAATGAATAAAATTCTTCATGAGTACTCTATTGTTCGGCGTAACATCCCACTCCCCCTTTTAACGGGAATAGGAACGACGAAAAAAAAAAATAATTGATAAAAGGCGTCTCTGTTTGTGCCAAAAATAATCAAAATCCATTTGCATACTTAAGGCGACGTGCACTCACAAACCGAATTTATTTGACTTATTAATCACCACGTTGAGTACCGACGCACCACCGCCAAGCCGCCAAAAGTCATTGATCTCGTTGAGCTCTAAAGAACGTTTTTTTGTACACTTTTGAGCCGCTGTCTGTCAAACTGACCGACAGGCGTGGAAAATCTCTTTTGACCCGACTATCGTGACGATCTGCGTGGCGCATTCTGATCGAAGTGCTCCCAACAATACTAATAAGGCATTCACCTGTTAGCCTTGCTGTAGCATTCGGTTCTTCTTCTTTTTTTTAATTTTTTTTTTCTTCTCAACATCCCATGAAACATTTTATGGTTCTTATTTGAGGTTTATTCTTTTTTTTATTTATTTTAGCCGATTTTCTTGATTTAAAATTCACACCGCATTTGGGTAATAACTGCGTTGACTTAAATAAAAACAAACAAAGAGCGGAATAAGAAAAAGCAAGCACGGTCACACGTACACTCCTTTTTACAATTTTACGGTACGTTTGGTGTGGTATCTGCAAACAGTTCGAATGACTTTTGCGGGTTTGAAAGGTGATAGAGTAAGGTATGGCGATCTTTTGAGAAATCTATTAAAAATGGTAACTAGAAGAAGAGTTATGTCCTCGTGTGCTTCATGCTTAGATCAAAATTCATCAAGATCATCGAATAGTGAATAATGATCAGAATCAAATACAGCGCTTCTTTTATAAGGGAAATAAAATGCACGGAGTGGGTCCTTTAATCTCATTTTCGTACTTCTCATGTTAAAAAAATTTTTATTGATGAACGGCATGTTTGTGTTCACGTGTTTTTTTTTTAAATGTCAAATTTAAACAGAGTTGCCTCGGCCATTTTCGAAAAATTATCAGTTTTCGCTAGTCCGCTTATAAAGGATGGGCCATCTGTTGGTTACTTCCTGAAATTAGTAAATAGACTACACCACTTCATATTTTTCAATTATTGCATCTTTATTGCAAAAGGTACAACCTTCGATTATATACGAAAAATAATTTTATTCGAATGATTGCTGCGGTTGCAGTTCATTTTCGAATGTTTGTGGTTCCATTTCGCGAATAGATCGATGAATGTTTTCCTTAAGAACGAAAATAATTTGAGGATCATTGCAGAAATAACAATTTCTAACAGATAAAAGTCCAAAGGCGTTAAAAGACCAGTATAGCGCTCAGTACACTGCAAAGGGAGATAGACATCGATATCCGAAGAGCTGTTGGCGTCGTGACAGGATACTATGCGATACGTAATCACGCAGCACGGCTAAGATTACGCGCACAACGACTACTGTAGTAGCTGCAGGGACGAAAAGGAAATAGAATCCGTTTGTCACCTCCTTTGTGACTGTCCAGCGCTGGCCATTGAAAGAAGACATGCTCTTGGCAGTTACTTCTTTTCAGAACTGGACGAGTTAGGTAACATTGAGCTAAGCAAAGTCTTGCGTGGTTAAGCTTAGCGGTCGAAGACTGATATTTAGGTTCCCAGGGTTTTTAAATATTGGGCACAATGGACTCTTAGTATTCCAAGCTAGCCGTTGATAATCGTGTCAGCAAGGGCATCCATTTACCTAACCTTAACTAATGCGTTAAATCCTATGGCACTGCTCCAAAACGGCTGATGACATTAGTACAAAAGAAACGATTTTTGATGACTGGTGTGGCGCGTTTCACCATGCTTTTGCAGCCAAAGCTCATCTAGGTCTAAATCGTCCAAGTGCGGATACAAAAAATTACTTATCACGTTTCTGTATCGCAATCTATTCACCGTAACGTTAAAGACCGCTTGATTTTCAAAGTAGTAGGCAACAATGATGCAACCTTTCCTAAACCCATCACGTAACTTCTTTAATATCATCTTCAACGAATTGTGCGAAACACACAAGCCAATACCGAAAGCACAATCTTTCAAAAGTCTGTGCTAGCGTACAATGACAATATTGACGTTGTTTACAGAATACAGCGGGTTGTCACTGGTACGTTTACTAGAATTGAAACGAAAGCTTCTAAAATCGGCGAATTGGACAGCACGTCACAGTCGATAGCTATTACTTTGAGGTAGTAAGGAACTTTGTCTACCTTGGCTCTGCTATAAATTCTGACAATAATACCTCAGCAGGAATAAAACAAGGAATAACTCATGTCAACCGCTATTTCTTTGGGTTCAGAAGTCAATTAAGTAGTTAGGCCCTATCCCGAACTATTATGGAGATAGGTAGATCCTGGACATCCCAGTTCTGCTTTATAGTGGTGAAGTAAGGACTCTATCGAAAGTGGATGAAAATATTCCCGGTCGTTTCGCGAGAAAAAGTCTTCGTAAAATTGTCAGTCTTACCGTTTGCTTTGACGGGCTTTTGAGGATTATATTCAGCGACGAGCCTTACGAGCTGTAGAGCGATACAGCGTTTAGTATGGCTAGGGAATGTAGAGCGAATGACACCAATGCTTTGGTCCCCAGAGTCTTAAAATCCAACCCGGAGGGACAACACATCAGAAGACGACCTCGCCTTAGGTGGCGTGCATAAGTACAAGGGGACCTCACCGACCGCAGTAATGCAAAAGGATACCAGTTCCACGAACGTTCTTTACAATATTCCGAAAAACAGCTCCATTTTGATAGAAAATTATTTTCGAATTTCACGCAGAGTCTGCAGCATAACACATCACTCACTTTCGAAATAATTTTTCAATATTTCCCAGCGTTTTTTAAACGTAAAATTATTCACTTACCGCAGACGCATGTTGACAAAGATCTGCAGAAGCAGTGCAATGAATTTCACAACTAAGTGTTTTGCTACATGTATAAAACACAAGGAATGTGGCAACTACTTTCACAACAAAGCTGCAAACTTCTATTCATTGTTGCTTTAGAAATATAATGCAGGCTTATGCCTATACCTGTCAGAAAAATACAGAAGAGAAAGTGGCTGTGAATTGATTACACGCTGACAGAACAGAGCTTCATTGCCTGATAGTTCACTGAATGGAACCAACTGACACAGGACGCCGAAAATCTATCAAGAATTTAACGTTTAGCTTGTTTGTGCATAAGAGGAGTATTTATTACTACACCCTCTGCAGCATTGGACATTCTGTTACATCTGGCAGCACTCGACATCTTTGGCAGAAAATGGCTGCTAATGCAGCTATTCGCTCCTAAGCAACCTTACAGTGGACAAATAAAGGTTTCGGCCGTTTTGAATAATTACGGAATCGCAAGTTATGACATCATTTTATGGATTCCAAAATTGGACAAGTCATTTACTATTACAAATTTTTACTTGAACTACAATAGATGCAGCAAACAATTCAAGCAAAAGATAGCGAAAGTCTTGTGCGGAAATATATTTCTCCTAAACTGCATACATATACAGAAAACGAAGTCAAAAAACTCCTACACATCGTTTGGCGGCAATGCTGATTTGGCCTGGTGGTAAGTAGTGTGTTAATGTGTCATCTATCGTGCTTGAGCCATTAGACCGCCTGACTAAGTAGGTCTTTCTAGCGTTGTCGAGTACTTTGGCTTAATTGACAGCATTTGTTGAGATGCAAAATCAGGTCGCTTGTATGTGATATCTAAGTTGACCCGTTTGACCATTGCGGTGATCAGTTTGAAATGGTTGCATCGCAACAAAGGAATGTATTTCCTCAATGGATGTTCCATCATAGCGTAGCAGGCTAAAACACAAAATTCCGTTAAGCAAGAAAATTGATTGATTTTCGCTGTAGAATCATACATTAGTCAAAACTCAGCAATTGTAAGGACACAACGACAAATTCGCAGTCAATTTAATGTCCTGTCTAGAGAGTCTAGTCAATAACAAACAAACTGTCCGGACACATAAACCGTGTACAGGTATCTGTTGCCAAACATAGCCCGCGCTCATCCCGACTGAACGTCACACAAACCACCTTGCAGAGAATTTTAAGAAGATGTTGCATTATTGTCCATATGAAATTGAATTTAGACAGCAACTGCTTGCCAGAGACCACACCGGAAGGGTATTATTGGCCCGTTCGCAAGAAGAAATTCAAATATTTGGCGCAACGGAATGTATGTGCTCTAGAGCCTAGCTTCTCTCAATCATTTGTGCTGTGCGTGTTATATATTTTCGCACACATGGAGGGACCCACAGCCTAGAGCCATATCCGAAAGGCAAATTGAGAAGCTTTCTCATGACAGTTAGTACTCTCGGACGTTTGTCAGATATTCGCTAGAGGTGGGACGTGTGAAAAAATGTTTGGTGTTTCCTGGCATTCAAACGTTGAAGCTCCCGCTCAATAATCCAAGACACTAACCACTGAGCCACGGCGGCCATTTGCCCGCCATGATTATGTCAGACAAATCTCATTTCCACCTTAATGGCTTCGCCAATAAACAAAATTTGCATTTCTGGGGCTTGTGTAACCCCCGAATAATGCAGGAGAGTCAGATGTATCTACTTCCAGTCAAGGTTTTGTTTGGTGTCTCAGATGAAAAGGTTATGGGGCATTATTTCCTCGAAGACGCAAATCTGAATCCAATAATGATACATAAAACGAATATTGGGATATGCTCGGAAAATGCTTACATTCTCAGGATCACCTAATTCGTATCTGGATTAGGGATGATCGATGTTCATCGATGTTCACAAAACATCGATGTTGAGAGAGTAAACATCGATGTTTCAACATCGATGTTTCAACATCGATGTTTAAGTACGTAAAATATCGGACAATCGATGTTAAGAACAAAACATCGGTCTTCGATGTAGGCAAAAGATAATCGATTCTTAATTGCGGATTTTAAATATTTTTTTTCATTGAAGACAGCATGCTTTGCCTTATAAATACATATGAATAATTAAAAGCTTCCTATATATTCATATGAGAATAGGTGGTATGGCTACTTTCCATTGCCTTTCCCTTGTAGATAAGGTACTGGCTGTGACTGATAAACGCATCCATGAATTAACGCATCCATTGAGGAACACGACCAACGTCATTCTTTCATACATTGTTTCATTCAGTTCACATCACTGTAGTTCAAAATTTAGTTTATTCTTCTTTGATCATTTTCGCTTACGTTTATTAAGGGTGAGAATAGTGCTAAAAATTGTATGTTGTTTTTTTTCACGCCATTCGTCGGCATTCTATAAATTCATTCTAAAACATCGATGTTAAGGAACATCGATGTTTTGAGTTCGATTATTATCGATCATCGATGTTTAGTCATCGATGTTGATATCGATGTCAACATCGATGTTTTGCCAACATCGCTCATCCCTAATCTGGATGTTATTTCAATAAGACGGCGCTACTTCCCACACAGTCCGTGACTTGGTAAATTGTTTTTTTTTTTTCAGAAATCCGAACAAGCAGTTGTGTAGAACTAATAAAACTAAAGCTGCATATTTGATAAACAATTGCGTCACCCAAAGCTATTTATACACTTTCCAAGACCGGTATTCGAATGGCGTTCCTATGCTTTGTAATTAATTTTTTGTTTACTTTACTAAGCTTACCATTGTAGTCCTACCTCGTACCTCTCCCTTGGTTCAAGTGGTGCCTGCGGCTATTCTAATTGCCATTTTGGAATGTTCACTTCGGCACGTTTTACCAACATTCAGTTGCTCACCAATTGACTGTCACGTATCATACCCCTGCCAAAGCAGTAAGAGTACCCAATTGATGACTTGAGCTCGTCCTTAAAATGATCATTGCATCAAGTGACATGGAAATTGCAAAGAAACGACCTAAGGGCCATTATTCTGTCATGTAATTGGGGTTAAATTCTTTGTGACTTCTAATAACCAAAAAATGACGACAGAAATGGATTCAAGGAGGTATGAAACAGGTTTATTTTTATTAGATCGCTACAACAATGCGAAAAGCCAAACGTGAAGTATTTCAAGCAAATTTGACTTCAAATCTTTGAATAGGAAGTCTCAATTAACATACAACCTTAGACTAACCACAACCAGTGAATAACCTAAACATGGTTATGTTCACACTCCTGCCTATAAACCTAGATTTTTATACTCGTACGTATTCTTTATCCTTGACCTATTTACGCTTCCGCTATAGCATTTAGTTGCTAAAATATCAAACAGAATGTTGAACAAGTTTATACGATTTAAACGTTTTTAGCATTAAATATTTAATTTAAGTAGGAAAGCCGACCAAACCAGTTCTCTAAAAAGCTAGAAATGTCATATGATCAGCTGGTAGTCATGATGGTATGTCTACATAGTAACCAATCTTACAATTGTGTAATATGGAAATGAAGCGTAAAATAGTTTATACGTGAAAGGGCAGTTGCTGCTAGTAAGTATTTAAATCTATTCAGTTAGATTTATGGGATTTTATTGCCACCTAATGGAGTAACAGGGCTTTAACTGCAATGGATAAGCAAGTGTTTTATGGGAGTGTGGGAAATAAGTTTGAGTTGGTACCTCTTTATTTGAGGTAAGACTTAATTATGATCGCTCTAAGAAACAACAAAAAAATATATTTGTAGGTATGTAACTTAGATACAAACATTTACAAAAAGGTCGACATTCTTAAAATAAGTTGCGATATACGAGTACGTCGTGAATAAATTGAGACTGAAGTTCAGATTGGCATCAGAGCTGTTGCCGTTCTTGAAATGGGTTTGAAATATGTCGAGATAATGCCTTCTGGGATAATGTATCCTGGCGCACATTCATTTAACAATCTTTGAGATTATCCACCAACTTACTTAACAGTTTCCCAATCCGTGAAGAGTTCCTTCTTGAGATCCCGAGCACACTAGTTACAGTTATCAGTACCAATCGCTCTTACATCTGTGATTTAAAGCGTAGGTTGAGTCTTCCTGCTCGTCTCGAACATGGCAGGTGGGATTTGAGGATCTTCGTGGCTGAGGTGTTTCGCTTTCTAGGCAAAACGTTTTGACCCCATTTGTTTTTCAACCCGAAATAGCTCCAGTATTCAAACAGTAATCTATCGTCGATGAACTCCTTAGGTGATGGTTCCAGATGGTATTTCATTAATTGCCGTAAAACCTCTTCTATGGCACGCTGAGAACGACCAATGAGTTTCATAACGTCTGTATATCTCTGCAGATTGACCGATTTGTCTAAGCTAGTTCCTCCTATCCTCACACCTGCCCTAAGCACTACCTGCTCCAACACAAGATTGAAGAAATCACATGGTAGCGCATCTCTTTGCCGAAATCCGGCACACATTTCGAATAACTATTTCCCGACTGCATATATCGCGTATTCTCCAGCGTTACCCGAGATCTCGAGCTTTGTATGTAGACCTCCAGACGATGAGTGATATCATGGACGTTTTTGAAATCGATGGAAAGATGTTGCGTGTAGACTTGAAATTCTTTTGCTTGATTAGCGAAACCAGTATTTCCCAATCAGTGTGTTACAAAAATGCATAAGGCGTTGACATAGTACGTTGGTCCTCGTATAGGTAGGATCCTATATGCGACATGAAGCAGGAATATGTCTCGATAGTTAGCGCAAGACATACGATCGAACTTCTTGTAGATGGAACATATGGGGCTGATATTCCTGGTAGCTTACTGGCTTTTAGTCAATAAATCTTGACCTAAACTGGTTTCCCACGACACATAGTTATATATCGAAACAAAAAGTAAACCAATTTTGACCATTTTTGAAAAGAAAACACCGTATTTATACCTGTAAGTAGCCGGTAGATCTAAATGCAATAAAGCTGCAAGGCTGCTGGTCCTGATGGCCTACCGGCCGAGTTGTTCAGTGCAGCTGGAAGTGACGTAGTAGAGAGCTGGAAATGACCTGGAAAAACCTAAAGAAGTCAAAATCGATACTCCCCATCTTTTTATCGACTTTGAGCCCGCATTTATAGAGATGAGCTATGCAGAGCCATTTCTAGTTTTGGCATCCATGCCAAATTCGTCCATCTGTGCAGGATGAGGATGGAGAACGCTCGCTGCTCCATCAAGGTCGGTAGTGACCTCACCGAGACCTTCAATGTCAAAAAAAGATTTAGACAAGGTGACACGCTGTCATGTGACTTCTTTAATGGCATACTTGAAAGAATTGTACGATACTCACAAGCCAACACCGGAGGCACAATCACAATCATCTAAAGTCCGTGCAACTACAAGCATACGATGACCACATCGACATAATTGGCAGAACACAGCGGGCGTATGCTAATATCGAAACAGAATCTGCCAAAATGGGTTTAACTGTAAATGAGGGCAAAACCAAGTATATGCTGTCAATAAGAAGGAAAACACAACATCGACGAATTGGACAGATCTTCAGAAATGGGCTTTGTCTACCTTGGAACTTTTATTAATTCTGACAATAACAACTCAGCAGAAGCCAATCGCTGCTTCTTTTGGCTGAGAAGGCAATTGAGCTGTAAGGACCTATCCCGAACAATTAAGGAGACTGTATAGAAGACCCTTATCATGCCAGTCCTGCTCTATGGTGCTAAAGGATACTGTCGAATGTAGATGAAGATATCCGTGGTAAAATATTCGGTCCCGATTGAGTGAACGGGTTTTGGAGGAGAATATTTAACGATGAACTTTACAACGACATTGACCTGGTCACAAAACGGCACAGCAGTCTTCCTGGATGGCGAGAAGATGTAGAGTGAATGAACACCAATGCTCTGATACGCAAAGTTTTTGAATCTAATCCGGGGGGACAACGCAGTAGAGGACGACCTCGCCTAAGGTGGCGCGCACAAGTAGAAGCAGAACCAACCAACTTGGACTGCGCAACTGGAGACAGTTAGCTAAGGACCGGGCTAACTGGCAAGGCTTGTTGGTTGAGGGGCGGAAGATTTTAAGCTTTGATAAGGAAATCCGGCCTTAATTAATTAAGAATTAATGCAATGAAGGAATAGACCGTCTATGGTGAACTTTGGCCTAGAGTCGAAACCACGGTACTGAAAAAGGCAAAGGGCAAGGATCTATGTATTTTCCATCCAACACAAACAATTCCGCAAGGTTTTCTGCCTCATGAACTGGAGAATAATGCATGAATCCCCCGTCCTAAGAAACCAGCGCGCAAGCGCAGGAAGTCGTATAGTCTATCTTTAAGTACTTAGACGGGACTTATCTTCATTACTAAAAATCGTCCGGGGTACTAGACGTTACGGTCTCTGTTCCAGTTTGATACACTGGACACATGTATTGATGGTGAGATCCATTATAACGTACGCGGAGATCAACTGGCCGCAAAAGATTATTGAACTAACAATATCTCGGTATTACAGGTGCCATGCTTACCTGCCTATGTCAGTACTAGAAGCTATCATCGGATTGACATGGAATATTGGACCGTGTAAACCTAATGGGGTTCAGGTGCTGGACTCTAGAAGTCTGGTCTGGTTCACCGATGAATCGAATATGGAATCTGAAGTTGGAGCTGGCGTCTTTAGACCCAACACCAAGGTTTCAATGCCTATGGATATGTGTCCCATGGATATGGATATGGATATCTTTTAGGCCTGAAGTCCATGCCATTGGAAAATGTGTCATGTTAAACACTCGAAAAGGCATTAAGGACGCCGGAGTACATATCTTCTCAGATAGCTACCTTACAACTCAGTGAACTCCTTGACAGTTTTGTGTTTTGATTCACAACGATATCTGATCAGACACAATGGAATAAAACTTGTTTGGATCCCTGGACACGAGGGAATTGCAAGCAACGAATCTGCATTTGAACTAGCCTTCGACCATGTATGAGTATAGGTAGACTGGTATGCTCTCTGATGGAATTCCTTTGTAGCTTTTACAGACACATACAATGCATTTCAGATTCAGCTACCATGTCCATTCCTTTCCGTCATTTGTATGAGCTATTTTGAATACACTATTCCATCTAACTGAGGTCAATCACAGAAGTGGAACTAATTTCACATTCGACCTTCACTTGGGCAATTATTTATAGCTCTATGCCTACATTTAGACCCTAATCCCCCGGAAATCTATCAAATTACCAAGAAGATACTCAAGATCGTAAAATTTTTAAAAATACTCTCGCACCTTTGGAGCACGTACCCGTTTACCGTTTACCTTCAATATATACACATCTATATTTTTTTGCTTATTATGCTAATTAAATATTAACTTTAATACCCTTCCAAGTAAAAGAAGACTTAAAAGATTTGGAAGAAAAAAACTCCGAATATCATCGCTAATAACATGTTACGTGAGTTGGGTTTAATCGCATTACCCTCTTGTATAACAAGTCCCAACAGTACTCGTAATAGTACTTCGTCTTCACTTAAGAGATACATCATAGATACTCACTCTGTCTGTCCTACCCACTTGAGGTAACTTTTTTTTTTTTTTTTTTATTAAATCAATTAACAAAAATTTACTCAAGTGAAATATGAGTGTCCGGCCACCATTACTGAGTTATTATCAAATCGTTAGCCACCATTCATGAGACTCTTCAATGAAAACGAAGACGAATAAGCACTGTTTAGCATTAATGGCCCGGCTATTACAATAAGGTACACATCCGAGAGACGCCAAAGTGAAATTTTTTTTTCATTATCATTTCAATGTGAGTTTAATTTTTCTATTAAAAAAAATCTCTGTCGAATCTAAACAATTAACTGCGATGCAACAGTGGAATCCCGAATGAGATTGTAGCTGGCAATGGATATCGATGCCAACATACACGAGCCATAGATACTTTTTTTGCCATAAACGTCGTAAAGTAAAAGTTTTTTTATTTTTGTCGCTTTTGCTGAAGTAGCAGGGCATGCCACTATGTTGCGCTTGCATATTAGGCTGACTTGAAGTGGGGTCGGACGATTGGACTACGGACGTGTGCCGCCATTGCAGCCGGGGTTTATTTTTGATTTTGGCAGTGGCACGATTTTCCATCGAACTTGAATACTAATTATGGTTTTATGTAACAGTGTACCGCAAGATATTTGGGAAATTTTTTTCGAAAGGCACACCATCTGGTGAAGAACCGTACAAAGTGTTGCTAAATGAATCGGAAAAGGTTATGCAACACTTGCAGTGCTAGAAATTGCGATCAGTATGAGTCGTGTCTGTCAATTAGCCTCACGTTGTAAAGTGTTCTTGGAAAAAGTGAGAGGCACGTTAGAATGGCAGATGATCGTTGGTGGGATCATGGTGGGATTAGAGGCTGAGCAAATCAGGCGACACTATTGGAGGCGCTGAATAGATGGGTCTGCAGTCATGGAATTGCTATCATGACGGGACACATTATCTGATTGATCCAGGTACATACATATGGAGTTGTATTTAGTCGCTTAGGCTTTAAGGGGAAAGTGAACAATTTATTTACAGCAGATGTCAACCTCGAAAGTAGTAGCCTTAGCAGAGAAAATGAGTTGCATAGCAGGAAAATTGGTTCTTAATGAGTATGACCAGCTTTAAGAGATGTGTGACACCTTTAATCGTTGTTGACGATCGAGTGTACAGAGTATAGTGAGAGATTGTTTTTGTATTGTTCCGTATCTAGATAGTAAAACGGAACACGTATGATTTTAAAATGTACTCTCTCTGTCTGTTTCTCTGTCCGTTACTGCGTATGTATCTTGTATACTTGTGGCTTTTGAACCACACTGCTCTTTTGAGGGGCATTCTCACGGCGAAGAGCACCCTGCGAAGAAAAACGCTCCCCTATCATGTGATTTGCAACTCACGGAATTGAAAATGTACTTGGTAAAATTTGTAGAACGAAAATGTTTGAAAAAACCATCGCTTACGTGATGTGCCTATCTGCGAAAGTATGAATGCAAAATACCTGACTGAAACTGGTAGGTTACCTGAAAATAATAGTGAATCTTCCGACGAAGACAGAATGCAGTTTTTGAATAACATTTTAATATGTGGGATAGAAATTCACCCTACCAAAACTTACGTACGTCATCTTGACTTAACTTAAATTCACAACAGTTTCCAACTTTGGTTTGGAAATTCTTGAGCTAAGAATGGGAGAAAAATGATTCAAGTCACATCGTACCCATACTTCATGAAATTCGCATGATTTCTAAAAGAGACTGTTAACAAATCAGTCTAAGCTTGCTCATTGAATTTGATCAAAAACCGATGAAATTCAGTTTGAGGGTATTTGAGGCAAAGGATCAGCAAATATTTCGTACCCATTTGAATGCTTGATACTTACGTGAGTGATCTTAGAAACTTTTTTTTTGAGCATTTAGATCAGAATATTTCTTAACTAGTCATTGTCCTGAAGAAAGTGCAATTGGTCAGTTATTAAAAGTCTACAATTAGTTGGAAATTATACATGCTACGAACTTAGTCCTTGAAACTTTGATTATGTCGTGGGAAATAATGTGGAAATTAATGTTCTTTCAGCTTAACATCTTATCCTTAACAACGATGAAGGCGATGTCTTCTACAGTCAACTGGAGAGTCATGTAAATGCTGAGGTGTGCAGCTATAACCTATTTCTAGGGGCGTGTAGGAATGTGAAGATTCTATGCCTAAAATACAACAGTTTCCAACTTTGACGACGCTGGGCAAGTTGTCTCCCGATCTGACCTGGGGCAGCCGAGCTGGGATTTAAAATCATCTTGACTGAGGTAGTCTTTTCCAAGCATTTGATGTGACCGACTAGCTTTTTGGACTAGAGCTCATCGAGTTCGCGATTAAATCCTTTTCTTCCATTTTTTCTCTTTGGATAGCGAACCGAATATGCGATGAAACAGTTTACGTTCCAATGACCTAACTATCATTTGGAAGGAAAATATCTTATTATCTTTGCAAGACTTAATTAAAAAGATCGGTTGAGTCGTAGATTTTCTTAAGTTCTTATCTTAACCATACCATCATGATGTAGCTCTGTCTATGACTTAAACTACTGGAAAATGTAGATTGGTTATAGGGGTATATGCGCACTGTGACTATTGTACTACCCCGACTTGAACCTCCTCCAGTCTGAGTTCATGAATGAATCGGAGCATCTGGAGTGGTTCTAACAATGATAGATCTTATTCTAACAGTTGATAGGCATCGACATATCTTCTTTTTTTGTGGATCAGTCTTCCACATTCTTTTAAAAGGTGCCGAAGTTTCTTCAACATCTCCGCAGGATCTGCAATCTCCACTTTGCTCAATACCCAGTTTCTTGAGGTGTCTCCTAAATCTACAGTGATGCGTTAGGAAGCCTGTAAGGATGCGCAGCGGGTTCATACTGATGCTTATGCAGACCTTACTTCTTTTCCGGTTATAGTTCCCGAGAAGTTTTTTGGCTTGTCTTAGTATACGGAGTTTCTCCCAAAGTTCCGCTCTTTTCCATTCTTTTCCTTGCATAGTTTTTGACGTATGCGGCCCTAGCTCACAATTCCGGGCCAGTGAATACGGTTCCTGATCCTTCTCTAGGGAGTTTGTCAGCTGCTTCATTCCCCTCTACTCCCACGTGACCTGGTACCCAGTAGAGGGTGATTCTGTTGGTATCACTTAGCCGGTTTATTTTCTCAAAGCTCACCCATACTATATGGGAGACCTGATTTCATAGGAGATTAAAGCCATTATTGCGGCTTGGCTATCCGACAGTATCGTGATGTCTTGCCCACGATACTTCCTATCGAAGTTAAATTGGGGGCGCATCTATCAATTGCATAGATTTCCGCTTGGAAGATACTGGGGTATGTTTCCAATAATTGTTCCGAATAATTGATTCTGGGCCCGTATACTCGTACATCTGCTCCGGTTCTTATGGCTGGTTTCGATCCGATTGTGTACCATTTTATGGTTTTTTGCCCAAGTTGCCACTGGATAATACAAATACATCACATTCATTGGTTATATTGCTAATTATTCTAGGATGTGGGTGCTAGTCAAGGTAGCTTTTATATCTAAGAGAGACAAATGCCAAAGATATCCATATTCACTGCATTTCGTTTAACATTTTCTGACAAATCTAATCCAGTCTAGTAGTTTTTAATCAGGGGTACACTCTCCTACTAAATGCTACAAAGCTCGGAACCCGAGGTAAGTACAATGTAGTTATGTCTAGCATTGTCATTGTCAAATTATTATACACTGCAGTTTTCGGTATGTTGTCAAAATTTGGTAATACATTCACGTTACCGGTTGTCTACATTCCTTTAACTGTGGGATCGAAACAAGTGTAAAAACCTCCTAAGGCGGGGTTAAAAAAGAAGATTAAGTGTAGTAGAAGCTTACGAAAAATACTGAGCAGTTCAGTCGTAAATTGATTTGTTTTCCTATGGTCCTTCGATCCCAAACCACAGAATAGTGCTAGTGTCCATTTGGTAGCCGATTATGAGGTAACAATGGTTGATGATTGACTAAACTGTCAGTAAGCGAAAGAAAGTTTAGTTCATTACAGCTTTTCCCATCATTATAGTCACGTGACGTATGATTACTTACGTTTTTTATTACGAGTGTCAAATTGAAGGTAGAACTGCAAGGTGAAATTCGTTTTGGTGGTCTTATCGCTGAAGCAAAAGGGTACGATAAAGAGTGCTTTTTAACTTTTTTGCTTCCGCTTTAATGAAGCGAGTAGAAAGAATAGAAAAAAGAAAGGTTTAGTAGCGAATCGCTTTAATCGAAAGAAGCGATAAGATGAACTGATCTCCACCATTGTGGTAGTTTGTGCAGTCTTCCCATGTTCCAACTTAAGACGTCAATCAACTTTAGCAAGAACTCACTTTTGTGTTATGAGCATAATAACTTCGCGTCAGGATGAAAAGTGATCAACGAAGTATTGGTGTTTCTAAGCTTAAAGAAAAAAATATAAAAAAACAATCGATGGCAATAAAACCACTTTGTTCGGCGTTATATAAATTTGACCATAAAATTTGCTATGCTGCAGTCATTATGGCAACAAAATTTTTTTCGGATACCCATTCTTCTCCGCTCAAGTACTCCCCTTCAGCGAGTATTTTTCGAAAAGTATTTTTCTGTGCACCATTCTTTGCTAATTGCCAGAAATACTTATGCATATAGCTTGGGATTATCTTTACTTTACGGAAATAAACATTGAATGAAACGCTAAAGGTCATACCATTCTCACTAAAAATATATACAAATATTTTGCACAACGGGCCGTTTGAAAGCCAATTAGATGAGGAGGCAACACGAGATCGAATATCTTAGAAGATAAGATCTAGGAGACTCAACTCCATTAATCTGGAAAAGGGGAAAGAATAAGAAGAAGGAAATTAGCTGCTGTACTATCCTTTAAGGCTTATGAAATAGGTTTCGAACTAGTATGGGACTACATACAACTGTTCATATCACTCCCCAGCAAATCTAGAGGCAGACAATTTGGAAAGCCAGGACCCAGCTGATATGAAGGCAATAAATTTGCGGACGTACTAGCCAGAAAAGCCTGCAAGGATAGTGATGGGAACACCGTTGTGGACACGCAGTCGATGCTTAACATCTGGAGAGACTACTTCAACCAGTTGCTAAATGGTAATGACAACCAATATCTTGCCAATAAACAACCGGAACCAGTCAATCTAGACGACAACTAAGAGCTTCAACCATTTCAACCAAAGTGAGATAAAACTAGCCATCGCCAGGTTAAGAATGAACAAAGCAGCTGGCTCCGATGGGCTACAAGCGGAGCTTTTTAAACACGCTGGAGATGATCTGTTAAGGAGCACACACCAACACATCTCTTGAATATGGTCGGGGGTAAGTATGCCCGCCGATTGGAATCTTAGTACCATCCACTTAGCCTTTTAAACATCGCTTATCAAATCCTATCCAGCGTCTTATGTGAACGTTTCAAACCGTTTTCTGATGATCTAATCGGTCCTTACCAATGCGGCTCCAGACCTGGAAACTCTACCACCGACCAAATTTTTACATTGCGCCAGATCATGGAGAAGACCCATGAATTCAATGTTGATAGCCACCACCTGTTCATCGATCTCAAAGCCGCTTATGACAGTGTGAATAAGGAAGTACTGTACCGTTCCTTGTCCAGCATTAGTATCCCCGCTAAACTGATAAGATTTATCAGGATGACGTTGGAGAATGTTTGCTGCTCTATCAGAATTGAAAGGAACTCTACTGAAACCTTCGACACCACCAGAGGGTTAAGACAAGGTAACGCACTGTCATGTAGCTACTTTAATATTGTGCTAGAAAAGGTAGTACACAACGCCCTGGCCAGTACATCAGGCACAGTCTTTTAAAAATCCACGCAGTATCTTGGGTTTGCTGATAACATCAACGTGATAGGAAGAACAAAGCGAGTAGTTACTGGTGCTTTCACTAGCATGGAATCAGCAGCAAATAAAATGGGACTGACTATCAACGAGGACAAGACGAAGTACATATATGCTTTGATCAACAAGAGTCGGCTCCCACCACAGACTTGGTCAAAACGTGACAATTAATAGATATAACTTCGAAGTGGTGAGGGATTTGTCTATCTGGGTACTGCTGTAAACCCGACAATCAACATCAGCGCGGAAATCAAACGTAGAAAAAATCTTGATCGCCGTTTTTTTTTTTGCTCTGAGTAAGGAGTAAGTAATTGAGGAACGAAGTCCTATCCAGAAGGACCAAGGAGATGCTTTACAAAACACTCATCATCCCGGTCCTGCTCTATGGTGCAGAAGCTGGAAATGGAAGCGGATGAAAGTTCTCTTAGTGTATTCTAGAGAAAAGTCCAAAGTCCAAAAAGCGTATCCAACGGTTGAGTTGGCTAGGTCATGTAGAGCGAATGAACATCAACGCTCCAGACAGTTCAACGCCATACCAGAGGGATCGAGAGCTCATCTTCGTTGGTGTGACCAGGTAGAAGGAGATCTCCATTGACTTGATGTACAAAATTGGAGACGGCGGGCTATAGATCGAGCCGGCGGAAGAGGCATATTACTTAAGGTCCAGGGGCGCCACGCTTTGTAGTGCCATCAAAAGTAAAGAAAGTAAAGTACTAGCCAGAAAAAAACTGCCTTTAGCTTTGTAATGCCTAGATCGTTCTCGATCATAGCCCGACATGAAGCAGGGAGTATTTATGAGAATTGCGCACCAATAACCGAGGTCTAAATGGTAGGTGAGGTCTAAGTTTTGCATCTTTGATATCTTCGACATCTTATCAAGATTATCAAATCTATACCCCTGTCTACAGGTTTCAACAAAAACCATCTGCGCAACATTTTTAGACTGAAGCTCTTTCAGGCGCCAAACATTCCTCAGGCCCACCCCGATTCAAAAGTAATGATTTTCCAAATGCCAGCAATTTCAAAATTAAAATGAATGACTAAAGTCGATGGTGATGTCTTTGGACACCTACGGAAAGAAAACCGTGTTAGTTAAACAAAATTTGCATTCGGACGGGTTTGCAAATGTATTCATCAATCATACTGCTGTTGGCATTCGAAGCACTGGTTTTTCAGTATCAGTATTTTTTTTTATGTAAATCTGGATTCACATTTGGTATTCAAAATCCACACAGCAAATAACATCTTCATGGAGAGTAAATTTCAGTATCCCATCCTCGACAAAGAAAAAATTTGCATAAACTGTGCCTTGTTTGCTTGCTGTGGATTCTTCTAATTTGTTTCATGAAAAATTAATGAAAGCCGAACGAAACAGAAAGGTCAACGCATCACTTCTTCGCAATATGGATGGTTATAGGGCTTTTAACATTGTGCTGTCTGTCTGTGATAGTGAAAGGCAGTAAGTAATGTAGTGTTGAGATATTTTTTCTTTTGTTTTTCTAAAAGGTAAGCAACCAACTGTAGCAGATATGGATGTACATATGTACCTATATATGGACGAATGCTTTGGTGTAGTACCTAAAAAAGATACTTTTTGGTAAGATCGCATAGTGAACTTATAGTGATGCTTCTTGGATAGGATGTAGTTAACGATTGCGTCATTCTGATGAACACTACAGTTGTGTCGGAAAGTTCAAAACCAGATGGTGTTTGATGAATCTTTGATGGAACAAAGGCAACTCTAAAATCTCCCTTCGGAAAATATAGCTTACAAGCCTCCTTATCCAGAAACAGACTCAGTGGAGTGAAACACTATCGTAACGAGCATACGATGCCATTACGTCGACATCGACATGATGGGTAAACTTCATGTTACGATCGATTTTGGCATATATACACTGCCTTGGTGCGGTCACATTTTAAAGAGAAAATATTTGCTCGGAATAAGATTTTATTAGAACTAAGGTATGCTTGCACATATCCCTAACAAGGAGCCATCAGTGCTATAAGTAAGCTCTCCGTTGAACATTTCAAAATGTAGACATATGCTTTGAACACAGTGCTGTGAGTATCGTGAACGGGAGAACAGTGGAATCATTGCCAAAAGACCATCAGAGATGCTGCCTTCGATGCGTTGGGTTGCACCAAGCAGCAACCAGCATTTAGCCTATAAATGTATCGGGGAAGCCCTCACACTGTACACTCGTTTTGTTGCTCAAAAACTTGAAACTGGTCTCGTGCAGCACAGGACAATTATAATTGCGATTCGTGAGATACGATGAAAAGAATCAGGTACGCAAAAATTGAAAGATTGCAACGTTTATTACAGCTGCTACAAAAGGTTGCACATGTAGGGTGGATCCATCTTGTTAAACCGGCTCAGGTCAAGAATTATTGACTTCAACCCTTAAAACGATCGCATAAAAGCCACTTTTTAAAACATCAGCCTAATATGAGGGCACGCTACTACCGACGAGGCTAAATACCCTGTCAAGGAGGAATTTTATCACCTCATGGTGCCTGATGGTGCCTACGAAACGTGGCTAGATTACGATGTCAAAATTTCACTTGGGGATTTTAATGCTAAAATCGGCAAGGAAAACTTCTTTAGCGGTTTTGATGGAAAGCACGGAAAGACACGAAATCTATCCACCGCTTAGGGCGAAAGATCACCGTTGACAGCTTAAACTCCGAGGTAGTTGAGGAGTTCATTAACCTTGGAGTCAAAATTTACGCCACAAATTACGTGTTTTAGTGGAGACTTGTGAAGCCTTTCCACTGCTATTTTTGTTAAGCGAATCAAATGGGGTCCGAACTTCTTACTTGGAGGACACAATGTATGTTCTATAGAACGCTTATCCTTCTATTTTTGCTGTACGACTTCGAGCGCTAGATAAGCAGGATAGCAGAGCAGATATTGAGCGCTTTCTAACCGAACATTTTTCGTCAATTTTTTGGGTAGTGCGCGCAAGAAAAGCAAAGGGAGTGGAAGTTGCAACCGCGATCTCTACGAGTTGGTCCAAGATGCTGGTGTTATCCATTGGCCACACGTCTACTATATTAGCTCGGGCACAGTGGCAACAACGCTTCAGTTTAAAGGATTTTCGCCTCATGCCCGATGACCACAAAGATCGAACCCCCGTTTCAAAGGCCGAGTTATAGCGGATGCCAGATCACTTGGTTTTAATTACTGGAAGCAGTTTGCCCGAAATCTATGAGGATAGAAAGTTACATTTTTACAGGTAGAATTCTTCTACTTGTACGGAACCTGTTAAGTAAAAAGGTAAATACGTAGTCCGAACAGAAAAAAGTAATACTCTGCAGATTGCTGAATGGTGGTAACAATGTGTAATCCATTGGAAGACAGAAAGAATCACTCAACATTGACGAAAATAGGTGGAAATACTGCCAACTTAGCTAACTTTTGAACAACGCCACAATAGACTGCTAAAATTTTGAAGTGGTGGAGGACTTCGTGTATCGAAGTTGGATTTCATTAAGGCCGATGAAAATCTTGATGACTATTTTCAAAGATTTTCAGGTGATTTGCTTGTAACGACGAAGTGTGTAGGAATTGATTCAGTCTTAAACTGTCTGGGTTGTACAGTGACATCGACCTATTGAAAAATATTAGAATGCACCGCTTGAGGGGGCTAAGACAGAAGGGGCGAATGATTTGCTTGTGCTCAGGATAAGCGCAACATATTTTTCTCAGATTCGTATGATATCTAGAAATATAAGAAACTTCTCCAAACAAACAGTTATACAAAGTTCTGATGGCAAACCTTTGCTGTTTAATGGTTAATGTGCTCGACTGCTGAGCGATACATTCGATGTTCGAATTCCGGACAACAATTTCTTCTTTTTTCATTACTGTGAGTAGTAATGCCGAAACTGTTAACGGCCTTGCATATTTCCCTAGGCTGTAGAACCATAGGCCATTTTAATTAGCCTCATTACTCACTAATGTTCTCTGAAGACTACTTTAAGATGACTTTCCGCTACAACCACACATCATCTCAAGCAAAAAATTGTTTTCCAAGAATTTAAATAAACAATTCGAATTCCCTCCACTTACAATTAGCAGCAAAAATATTAAATTACTTTCCATGTCATGCCGAGATATTTACCTCTCGATCATCAGGGGTCTGGAAAACTTAACAAATGAAACCAACAAACCTGCGAGACAAACCTGATTTTGGGAAATTAATTTGCATCAACTTGTTTTAAAGGTCGTTCCCCATAGCGACGACAACAACGTTAACTATGGCCACGATCACTTCACGATCACTTTAGCATACGCGAATTCATATTCATCACTTGACACCTCCTCGTTACTTTTTCCCAGAAGCGCTCGAGTTCCAATAACAGAACTAGATCTTCCCCCCGAAAAGATGTGAATAACAACTGATGCGACTATAGCATCAGCTAAGCCAAGGTCGATTGAATAATAATTTTCGTGAGGCCCGAATTCATTAAGGCCGCTTATATAATAGCTCAGCATTTCACTTTCTACCCGGTTCCATTTGTGTGGGGGCTTAGAGTTGTTAATTTTAAGCACTCTCGCATCGAAATTGAAGGGCAATTTGGATCGCAGCAATATCTGTGATCTTACTGAACTGAGCGACGGCTATAAAGAGTGCACCTTTAATAAGTAGAAAGCTGGAAAAAGTTTGACATTTGACAGCGCCTGCGATAAAAACATTATTATCTTGTCAAACTCTGAAGTCATTATGGCTTTCAAAGAGAAAGAAATCTGATTTCCGATATTCCGGTTGACTTGATGTCGAATTGAAATTATTTCTCGTTTGCCCATCACTTTCGATCGTGAGTTCGACATGTCACATCGGTGGAGATACAATCGTATCTAAGACTTCCGTATTTGAGGAGATTAATTCGTAAAGTCGTTGGATAAGTTGTGTATTTCTTCAAATTCACAATTTCGGAGTATATTTTAAAAAATACCCTTTTCTTGGCTGATATTTTAATAAACATGAAAGTGAATCAGTCTTTCTGCATCTGTAAGGCAAAAGCCATAAAATTGTGTAATGTTGAGAATACAAACACATTCATGGAGCTCGAAATAAGCCCTTTAAACAAGGAGTCAACTATCAAACACAAAACTTTTTAAGTACTTATATTGACGTCGTTTATTATACCCTTACTTCCTTAAAAGGTTGAAAAGGCTAGTGCCAGCCTTCGCACTACCCTAAATATCCTACCAAAAAGGCAGGTGGCGGTTGTGCCTGCCTCTCGGTACGTGTAAACTTCTTCTCAAGCTGGACGTTTCCAGCAAGATAAATCATAGATGAGAGTATGACAGGACTGGTTGCGTCTTCGACTGATTCAGAAAACGTTTCTCTGTTACTTTTCCAAGCAGAGCAGAATGGAAGAGCGGTGAAGTAATCAAAGACTTTGATACTACTATCTACACGGAAGGATCGTGAATGGACTGTGGAGTCGGCGCGGGCGTTTTTGCAGACAAGCTGAAAGTCTCGAAAACTCTCCGCCTACCGAATTTCGCCAGCGTCTTTCAAGCGGAGCTTCTCGCGATGCGTGAGGCCTGTCGATCACTGAATACTTTCTCAACACCCAATCGGAATCTTGATTTCTTCACTGATAGCCAAGCTGCTATAAAAGCCATTGATTCAGCTATCATATCTTCAACTTGTAGAGCAATGCCGGAAAGAGCTAAATAAATTGGGTGCTCAATCAAATATCACCCTCATCTGGGTCCCAGAAAGCCCTTAGCGGCTCGCGGGCAGAAAGCGTCAATGTTCAGCTAGAAGCCTTTAAGGGTAACATTCACAATCACTTCTTAAGGCTGGGCAACCTAGGTTGGAACACACTTTCTAGCTGTGCGATATCAAGAAAGACATGGCCCAGCTATAGACCTAAATAAAATAAGCTATTATGCAGATCAGGACCAGATATTGCCAGAATTGCAGCCATAAGTATGGGCCACTGGCCGATAGGAGACCATGCAGCAAAGATAAGCATCCCCCACAGCACCTTCTACAGTAGATGCAGAGATGCTAACGAGAAAGAATCTCTTCTTCACTTCCTTTGCAGAAGTCCGGCTCTGGCAAGAACCTGACAACGTACTCTAGGTTTTAGTATTTCTCTCATCTCAACCGTAAACATCATTAGACAACCAGGTTACATGAGTTTTTTGGTATCAAAACGGTGCCATTCTAGCGCTAATTGAGTTTCTAAATGAAAGGATTGCCACCTTCCCCTTCTTACCTATGGCACGACTCACGTGTCAAATATTTACTTGAAGCGTTGAATCGATTATATATCAGTTTCAGTTCTCACAGGATACTGTCTAGTAGGCATATACGTCGAAAGCTTACATTATTTTCAAATGATTTCTGCAAGAGCTGTAGGGATGAAAAGAGAAAGAAACTATCCTCCATTTCCAAGCCTACTACATCTCTTCTCTTCGATAACATTGGCTAACCGGTGAATGCAGGTGTCATGAGTATCCTTCGCTTTGTAAAAAAACTCCGGTGGGTTCTCTTATGTGGTCTTTGTCAATCTAAGTACTTCTTCAGGCCTAAATGCGTATGTCTGTATGTTGCTACAGACAGCCGTTCTAACCTAACCTTGCCTAAGGTGATGTTAGGCTGATTGATTGTTTGATTATATAATCGATTATAAAGTCATCGATTACTGTGTTTGTAGAAAGAGGCTTTAGAGAGGTATTTGTACATACCAAGTCGCTGCTAAACTTATTCGTATATGTAGGGTAAAGCTAAGAAATGCCAAATTTTGTACTAGAATAACAGAAAAGGTATTTAACCGTGCCGAACTTAATATCAAAAATCAGAGAAGAATTATGACAAAAAATCCACTTCAAACAAAGTCCTTTGTGAATCTATTGGTAATTATGTACAAGCCGTTAAGAAATGCATTTTAGTTCTTTGGCGAAATTCCATGTTAAGGTCGCTGCTTTGGAATTCTATGATGCTAGTCCAGGGCTGTGAAATTCCCGAAAAAGCAAAAATAATTTATATAAAGCTGTGATGAGTGTACTGCTTTTATAAATGCAAATATTCAGCACACCAGACCGGGTGTAGTTCAAGGCCTAGCTTTTCGTTACCAATTGTATTGGGCCTTGGGCGTGTAATACATCTCGCACAAATGGAAGGAACCTTTAGTATAGAGCCATATCCGATATGAGAAGCTGTGTCCTGATAGGTACATATATCTCTCGGACGTTTGGCAGTCCTTTATCATGTAATGAAAGAAACAAGACGATTACGGCAAGACCACCTGCGAGACGCATGTGGCAAAGTTTCTCGTTCCCCATTGTATCAAATGACACATTTTGGGTAGATGCAGGAATGCTTCTACTACGTTGGAGACGGAAAAAAAAGCCTTCAATGTAAGAAACGACAGGAGCATAAGTCACCAAATAGGCAAGCGGTGCAGTGAAGTGACAGCAGAAGTGAAATATTTTCCAAAAAGGACGGTTGTCTACTGCTTCTTAAGTGTCAATATAGGCTCTTCGGCCCAGAACAATCATCGAAATATAAAGTGTTTGTATGTGCACTTTTCTCTAACCGCAAGTATTAGGACAATCTCCTTAGGGTCTCAAAACAGGCAAGGAGCACTAAACGACACCATTAATCGTATTTGTATAAATCACAATTAAAAACGAGACGATAATTCTGGTAGTTATAAAAGTCTGGCATGCAATACGAGATTTTCACAACCCTGTTCGAATAGGTCTTAAAGATGCCAATTTGTCAAAAGCGTTACAACCGTTCTTAAGGAAATTATTTCTTCCCAGGTTAGGCTACAGAACAGTGCCGTGAATTTAAAGCAAACAATTTTTATTTCAAGGTGATGTGTTGACATGGTCGTGCAGGTCAGAGGTTTAAAGCCTTATGTCCTCAAGTTAAAGCTATAGTCTAAGGTACGGTCAGCCTACACTGGGTATCAGGTTACGTGGGGTCGCGTGGGGAATGAAACAGCTGAGAAAGGAAGAAGAATGCAAAAGAACGCAAGTTTGGGAGAAACTCCCTAGACTAAGACAGGCCAAAGAACTTCTCGGGAACTATAACCTCAAAAGAAGTAAAGTCTGTACAACCATCAGCAAGAGCCTTAATCCTTACAGGCTACCTAACAGGTCACTAGACTTAAGGAGCACCTGAGGAAACTGGGTATTGTACATAGTGAAGACTGCAGATTCTGCGGAGATGTTGAGGAAACCCCAGGGCACCTTCTAAAAGAATGTGGAGCACTGATCCACAGAAGAAGAAAATACATAGATGCCTACAAACTATTACAAGAAGATCTACTATTGTTAGATCCACTCCAGATACT
Source organism: Blera fallax (assembly GCA_946965025.1). Classification (NCBI taxonomy): domain Eukaryota; kingdom Metazoa; phylum Arthropoda; class Insecta; order Diptera; family Syrphidae; genus Blera; species Blera fallax. Next base: position 46,114,558 of record OX337245.1, read on the forward strand.
CCGATTCATCAAGGAAGTCGGACTAGTTTCAGATTCGGATAAAAAGAGTTGCAACCTGTTTACAAATTCTAATGAAAGGCTGCACATTAGCAACACAGAAGCGGGAAGCTATATGTTGAAAAGATAAAAGCTATGGAAATCAGCAACGAACTAGGAGCAATAATTTTGACAGCGGATGGAGAAGTATTTGAGCAGGTGCAACATTACAAGGATCTAGGAAGCATCATCAACAGCAGATGTAACTCGGAATTGAGGTCGAGGGTTTAATTGAGAAAAAGACTGCTGAGAAGAAACCAGACCACAGAAAACAACACAACAACGGCCATTCAGAAATCCATGGATTGTAGCCTATATTTGCTGACTCTTGTCTTTTTGTAGACGTAACGAGAATCTGTCTATTTATTAAACCCTTCTTAAAGAGAAGTTCAACATATTTTGTTAACCCACGACTACTGCAAGGAGTGCTGTACTTTCGCAAGAAGTACATCTGATCATCTTACCGTCAGGCGATGCTAAAAACTCGTACACGTTGTTAATCCTATTTTTTCGCCTCTTCTCTAGAAAATTAATCTTAGTTCGTGTATATGCTACTATGTATCCATATCTTTCCAGTGTTATATCGCATCTTCCGAGTATTTTTTCTGAAAGAAAAACTTGTCTTCTCTTTCAGTTAGAGCCAACTCCCAACTGATTGCATTAAAGTTACAAAATTGAAAATTGTTTTTTTTTGCGAAATGTCATCTCAGCAAACATTATCGTATCTCGTCGGTACAAAAAAAAAGTGATTGGCACCTCGTTTAATAATCCCGCATGCCAACATAAATAATAAAGTCCAACGTCGCCGAAAAAATACAAAAAAAAAGAGAAATAATCCATGCCAGACTGGCCGTTTCGAAGCATTGCAACATCCACCAACACTGCTGGAGACAGCAACAGGTATTTTCAAGTAAATTAAACCTGTCAAATAAATTAACAAAACCTAATCGTTTGCTGTTGACGTATGTATATAGTTGGGGAACCAGTGAATTAAATAATACTTGGGCGATGTTTGCATTTTTTATTTTTACTTCATTTTAAGCATTTATAGAGATACCTTGATCAGCACTGTCAATGAGCGAGAGATTTGCAATCTGTACACCTCCCCGTTGTTGAACATAACAATATGTTAAATAAGATCTGCAAATTACCAGCTAATAATCAGTTTAAATGGTTGCACAAAACCCCTACCGATACATTCATTATGCTGACAGACCCATTAATAATTGTTCATGCCTAAAGAATTAACCTCGGATTATCACTGTGGTGCTTAATCAATCCCCTACCCCTGCACCAAATTTAGTGCACAAAAAAACTTACCTTTAGCAAAATAAATTTTTGAAATTAATCCAAATGCGATTTGTCCACGTTTTGATTTTCCAGTTTCCGATTGGATTTTCTAACAATTGAGGAATATTTTTTCTTGTAATTTTCTTTTCTTTTATTTTCGGAAAAAAATTTCTTATTTTTCACTGCGTGCAGAGGAAAATCTACACTTTTGCACAGACAATCACTGAAAATGAATGGACGAAGATGGAAAATTAACTATGACGGTGATAATAGCTGGATGATAAAGAGGAGCATTAAAGAAGGAAAACGTAGAGAAAAGAGAAAAAAAAAAGAAAAATGAAAATGCAACTACTGAAAAACTTCACCACTCAACTATGAACAATTTAAAAGTGAAAAAGAAAAGAAAAACAAAAACGGCCGCGAAGAAAAAGGAAAATTAAAAAAAAAAAAAATTGCCCGTCGTTTTCAATACGTATTGCAGTATATTTTCACTAAAAAAAATCAAACTCTCTCTGCATTCGAAATTTATAATCCTTTCTTATCAGTTTCCAAATTTATTGAATTATCCTTAAATCACACTTTAACTAAACAAAATACTTTTCTTAGAAAAATCGGTCCCGACGGATGTGAAGGAGAAAGAAATGAAATTGAAAAGAAAAAAAAAAGAAAAAAATAAATTATCGAACCAAGTGCTTTCTACCAAACGCCGATCACTTTGCTGCCTATTTGCAGACTGAAGTTGCGGTGCAGACTTGTGGCGGTGGGAGATACAGAGTTAAGTCGCACTGTCTTCGTCGTGGGTAAAATATCTTAAGTTGGTTGCGTTGTCTGTGTGAGGCTTGAATGGTATTGTGATCGCGAATTCAAGTATATCTATGTGGGGGGATCATAGTGGCGGCATTGGCGCTTTACTGTTAAATGCTGAACATAAGGCTCATGGAAATGGCATGGTCGTTGTATGCGACATGATCATGATCCGAGTGCATGTGGAGTTGCTACTGCTGCTGCTGTTTGCTGGTGATGATGGTGTTTTTCTTTTCTTTTTTATTAGGCGTATGTATGCTCGCATGTGGTGTAAGAGACTGAGCTCTGATTAAGCTTAAACTGGTTCCATGAATTTCGTGTTTTTTTTTTTTGTGGGCTTCTGCGGCAAAAAGCTCGATTGTGATTGAAACGTGCAGACATTCAGACAGTGGTGGCGTATTTGAAATGTTTTGAGTGATTTTTCTAAACATTTATTTATCCTGATGCTAAAATGTCGAATCTGAAAGCTCAATGACTTTCGGGAAATTCACTGCTTGCGGTTTGGGAACCTTGATGAGTTGATCTTCTTTACTTATACGACCTGAAAGCAAAATAAAACTTGTTTTATCATGGCTAGATTCTAAATTTCTGCGAAGTACCAAAAATCAAGATAAACTACGACCGTCATAGGTGTTAACATATGTAGTACACAAAAAAAAAAAGTTCGCACCTCAACTCTTTTATTTATTTGGGAATTTTAAAGAGTTCAAGGATAAGGTCGTCGTGCCTTAAATACAAATTGACTGATTTAGACTTAATTTAAAGGTACACACGCACCATTATGGAATTCCTATTTTGCTCAGAACATTCTAGGGTGTATCAGAAAGCGTTAACTTACAATTAACTTAGAGAATGGTTATAACGATAAAAAAGCTCGATGTGGGGATATTAATCCATAATTGCAGAGTTAAGTTGAGTAGGTCATAATAGCGATGAGTAGGAAACACAAGAAATAATTCGAGGCTTTCTTCTTGGCACACCATCCCAAGGGACTGAAATAAAGTGTAATACAGGTAGCAAATTAATTGAAACTACTAACAATTTAAGTATTGGATGGTTTGTGATAAATCTGGTAGATGATCGAAGTGGACAACTACAGAATGACAAGATAAGATGATAGCCGAGATGTTCAAGCGGAATCCCATACTGAAGCTGAGGCTAAGCTTGAAAAAACCCTCGGTGCAAGGTGTCTCGATTTGTGGTCTCAAATCGACATCAGTGGTCTCATGGAAATGAGTTTTGGGCGTGAATACGAAAACAGTGTGAAGTTTCTTTAACGCAGTGCTTATCATTCTAAAAAGATGCAAGTTTATAAGGGCTTCTTCGTATGTTTATTTTGGCGCTTGATCTATCTTACGGGAATTTTGAATGCAGATCAAATGTTGAAAGCTATACAATACGAAGTAGGAGCTCGTGATCCAAAGCACGGCAGGAGATTTTGAATGCAGTGGTAGATCAAAATGGCATCATTAAAATAGGTTGGCCATCATAGTTACCGGATGTTAACACTGCAGAATAAGCTTTAAACAGCTGGGAAAAATTAACAACGACTCCAGACTATGCCAACAAATTATCGGAAAGTTGCCAGCGTAGATGTCAGGGAGTAATTTAAATTATTGGAGATTGGACTAAAAATTAGGTGCTTCGGCAAACAAAAGTATGCTATGCATTGTTAAAAATAAAATCTTTTCCAACGAAACCTTTTTTGATCAGTATAGGTATCTAGAATGTGGGAGCATTCTATAACACTTTCGCGCTGTTTACGCTATGGTGTCTGGCATAATATGATGGCCTTATAACCCTTCGTACCTAACCTAACCGATCTCTGTGTCAGTCAAATAGTCACATACGTTAGCTAGGTATGGCAAAAATTGTAGCTGCACTTAAGTAGGGTAACTCCTATTTCGCACGAAAAACAAAGTCTCTCGTATTTAATGTGGCCTCAGCTTTAATGTTGTATCTTACTTAGGTGTTAAACTATGCATAAAGCTTGCATGGGCTATTTTTCTTAATTCAATCTGTCCACTTTAACTCTATCCTTTCCAGGTATGCTTAGACAATAATCAGTTACATGAGTATTTCCCGGCATCACCGAAGCAAATTAGCTCTACAGCTGGGTGATTATTGGCCATGAACAAGAACGACGCCCTACTTATGACATACATACATATATAGTTTTTAGAGATATTCTTTATCAGTCCACATAGTCCTATTCGCCTCTCTTCTGTGGTTCGTTTTAGCTAGGGTTACTCTCTGAATTTAGTTCTTCTCTCATCTCAAGTCGCTGCGTTAAGGCTAGCATCTATTTGAAAGTAATATGGTTTATCATCTGAGTTTCTACCAACATACCCCAAGATTAGTCTTCTTCTGCTATAATAATCGCAAGTAGCAATTTGAGGTTTTCTCATTCAGGTTTTAGAGTTTCGCATGGTAGAGCCCTTAGGAATTTTAATAGCCATTCGAACTTGCCTTAACATTACAGTGATCACAGTCTTCAATAATTTTAAAGTCATTCGTCTTCCTAATAAAGTAAATGATTAGTGACCAAGAAGTTCTGCTTCTAATCCTTGATTAGCTAGTGCGACCACCTCCTGAACTTTTCATCGGGCAATAGATCGTCAATTTGGTGCCACCGTTAGCCACACCTTCATATTGCTCACCATCGATTTGGAAATGTTATTCACGCAGAAGTGAGATTTTGATTTTTCTTTTAGTTTTACAGGGTAACTAGCAATATGCACAATGGATCCGATTGTTGGTCTGAGTGAGCAGTGACTTTTGTTACAAGGCATCCATTTAACTTGAGGACCACTTTAACACAAAAAGTAAATATTTCGCAGCAGTGCTGAACCTCGCCCAAGAGACCAACAATTATACTTTCCATAATTTTAATGGCCATACCGAAACGTTCTCGAATAAACAACTCACCTTCCAGTATCTGATAAGTTGCAACCATTGTCAGATCCCCAAGAGTAAATCGGTAGAAGTTCCCCATTTGGTTCTCTAAATCGATCCCAATTAATTTTGAATATTTTTGCCACCCCTCAGGAAATATGGATATATTTCTCCTCCTACCTCATTACTGTGAAAAGCGCATTTGCTAGTCGTCGCAGTTTTTTACACATCAATCAGTTGTATGACTTCCAATGCCAATGCGCCCCTTATAATGGGCGCCGATAAAATTGACGACGCTAAGAAAACCGCTACAGAAATATTAACTAACTTTACAACTTCTTTTCTTACCAGGTAAAGTTTACTTGTTGCCAAGGATAGCTAATTTCATTCTTCACTAACTGCAATAGTTAACAGTGCAGTGATTTAAAACCATGGCGAAATGCTACTTCCATCTTCAGAGCTCATCCTTACTCGGGATTAAGGAGCATCCAGACCCTTAATTGGTGTTGCATGAAGCTCTGACTTCTGCCAGTTTCTTTGCGACTCATGAATGATCTTTCGTGGGCGACGTAACGCAATGATTACTACGTTGGACTACTGCGCGTAGGTTTCGATGTTAGAATCCAATAAAACACAGTAAAGTTTTATGATTTAAGTTTAGCTCACCTAGGTCCACCGAGGATGGGTTATCCCTCGAACGGATGCAGTACGAAGGTACATACATACATACCTGTGATTTACAATTAAATAGTTATTCCTATGTCGGCTCAGTGTCTATTTCGGACGTCTAAGAGGGTACTAGCCAATCACCTAGCTGATTTTGTGGCAGGATAGCACACAGATTAACGAGTAGTGTCACTTTTGACATGATAATGCGGTTGGCGTTGTGAGATCTACGCTTGCTAAGGCCGTATCCGTCTGGGATAACACCTTTTGCCCTTAGGCAAATTGTGATTCTAGCGCTTATCTTTAAGACTGCGCACATTTATGTGTACTCCCGAAAAATGTACACATTACTAATACTGCGCAACTATAATGTGTCGAAATACGTTTAAGTCCAATACGATTTGGGGCAATGTTGCATACAGACGTTAGTTATTAGTAGTGTTTGGCATACGGCTTTTGTGAGAGAAAGGCGGGGAATTGTATGGGCAATAATCTAGGCAACTACGTATAGGGCACCAGAATTGTAAGAAATATTTAACCAAATGCATCGTTATTTACGATGAAATATTCCACAGAGATATATTTCTTAGACGTTTCATAGATTTCTCGTGCTGAAATTCAACTCAACAAAGCAATGTCTAGTGTCATGAGCCCGACTCTGACTTTTTCACTCAACCCTTTTCAGCCAGGATTTCTTGGTGTTGCAATGCTATGATGTCGCTCCAGGTACCAATTTTCTGAAAAGTGGCTGCTGATCATAGTTATCCATTGAAATGAGCACAATTTGTGTCTATACATTCCAGGGTGATATGTACATCATGTGCCACTCTAAATGAACACGCTTTTCCTTCTGTAAATAAAAGCTCACCGAATGTTTCCGCTCTAATACCTTGAGATACTGCTCGAGTACTGGTTTCTTGATCAACACAAAGTGTTTCCATCTGTTGAATATTCCGACAGGCAACCGTCCACAAAATGAATGAATATGGTCCCAACTGACTGAAATTATATTTCTCCAGCTTCCATCCGACTATCGCTCTACATTTGCTATCAAGCCCACGGCACATTAGTCTATTGGACCACTACATCAAAAGTCAGCCTCCTCAGTCCTCTTACCAATAGCAGCTTACCACCCAACCATATGGTAGCGGCTACCACGGCAGCCACGACAAACCACAGACCAGTGCGCTCTGAATTCATATGATTTCAGATATAGATACAAACCGTACGAACAGAAAAAAAAATCATAAAATTCAACTTTCACATTAGTGTGACGCAATAAGCGGTTTTTATTTATTTATTTATTACTTCTACTCCATATTAATTTGTTTTTGTTTTGTTTTATATTCATTTCTGTTACACATTGCATTCAGCGGGGTATACTACATTACACACGCACACGCAAACTGCAGCGGTATGTTATTTCTCACGAAAACGTGTATCTTCGACAGAGAAATATGTCTTAAAATGTATCTGCAGCTTGAATCTACTATACTGACCCTAAGAAAAAGAAGTTCGGATGAATGCAATGCAGGCCACAATGCTCACGCTGACAATCCAGCAGGGCAGGTATCACTATCAGCAATGTCGTTATTGACGACAGATTTACTATTGCTAGAGTCTATGTCACCATACTGCAGAGTATACCACAGAGCGGCAGCGTAGATGATAATCGCAAGAATAGCGAACTTTATGTAAATCCTTGCTATCTCACTGATCTGGGACAAGGCGCATCGTGCCCACTTGGATGATGGCAACGTCGGAGATGGCTCGGAAGATGGTGGCGGTGGCGACGGTGGTCCTAGGGATGATGGCTCCGAGTAGGTGTTCTCTTGTCCATCGTCATAGTTTCCATCGTAATTGTCCCCATCTTCTTCGTCTTCGTCTTCGTCTCCGTCTTCGTAGTCATTATCGTCATTATGGAATTCTTCTTCGCCTTGCTCCTCTTCCTCTTCTTCTTCTTCGTCGTCAGAAGATGAAACCGGGGGAATTGGTTTTGATGGAGGTTTATGGTCAGGAATTGGCATCGCGAGGTCGATTCGTGGATTTGCTTTGGTAATTTGACTGACCAACTGACTTGATGGTTAACGAATAGTGTAGCGTATCTATGACGACGATAATTGCGATAATTTGCAAATTTACATGCGAGAGAATGCTGTGGATTGGATGAACTCTTTGCTTTTATTTGTTTCGGTTGATTTTCTTACGGCGGCGAATATTTTGGAGACTTTGTTGTGCAACGTGTTGGGTAACAATTGTTTTGGTTTTGTTCACAGACGAATGTGCTCATCGGTTGTGTACTTGCCGGGCGGTAAAAACACAAGTTTATCCGATGACAGAGATCTGCAAATAGAATGTGTTTTGATTAAGTTTTTAAATGAAATTAAGAGCTAAACTGAGAAAGTAGTTTCATACAATTGGGTCATTTGAAAGCATAAGTGAGGTGAATAGTTTCACAGTGCCTTGCGGAGTTCTAATGTTGACAATAGAGACCATTAAATGTTAATTGAAGGTGTGGCTTTTTTCATTATTCCACTCGATATAAGTAAGACAAGATGCATGAATGGGAGGAGATAATGATCTTGCAGTGTTTAAGATAGTGTTGTGCATTAACGGTGTGCTACTTTTAATACTTTCTATGTATCGACGATTTTATCTTTTAGCTACATCGTCATGCTTTTAAGACACGTCTGTGCAGACTGCATAGTTTTCAGTCGGTTTACTATGAGTAGCTACATATTTTGGTACAACAATTTTGTGGTGAGGATCTGTTGCTGGTAACCTTTTCAGGTTAACAAGACGATATTGCGAATGGAGTGTTATTAAAGCAAAGCGAAGATCTCGTAAACTTAATTGATAGTACCTCCGCTAGTTATCTTGGAAAATCCAGCATTAAGATACTATACATAGAGATCAATGTACTAATAGGAGATTTCAGTGCTAAAAGTGGGAGAGGCAGGGTCGGAGATACAGTTGGCGAATGCACTAGTGGTAAGAAACGACAGGGGGCAGAAACTATTAGAATATTGCCAACTAAAGGAACTAGAAGTGATGAATACGTGGTTTAAATTACCAAATAGAAGGCTTTACACATGGACTTCACCAGTACACAACACAAATGGGAGAATAATAAGAAATCCAATAGATTACGTCATAATCAACAAAAGATTTAGAAACGGTGTGACATCGGTTAAAACGTACCCAGGTGCTGACATTAATTCGGACCATAACCCAGTAGTAGCAACCATAAAAATAAGGCTAACAAAATAAGACAGAGGACTCAAGCGAGGAAGAAAAAAAGCTAATCAAATGCTTCGTCTGGTCTACGCTTCTGTATTTAGCAAACCAATAATAAAAAGTTTGGATGCACGAATCTCAAATGTTGAAGTTTTAAGTCGAGTGGGATCTAAGAGAGTACTCCTGAACACAATAAAGAAACTCAAGCTGGAATACTTGGGACAAGTTATGCGAAACGAAAAATACCAGTTCCTGCAAGTAATTCTGCAAGGAACAACTTATGAGGATCGCCAACTCGCGAGAAGCAATCAAAAGGATGACAATCAACCTCCTAACAGGAGAGACACCATAAGAAGAAAAAGATACTATTCTTCAGAAGAATCATTCACATCCGGAGATTGTGAGGTCACAAGCTTTCTCACAATCTTTTTTTGAAATGTTGATGTTTAATGTAGAGATGCTTGTGATTCAGCCGAGGAACAGAAACAGCGACCACGGTGTATAGAAAAGAACTGAGTTTCTATAGATAAATGGAACACAACCCGGTAACAGGAAATATTTCTATGGTATACGAACACAGAAACGATTTAGAACAGACAGAAAAATATCATGTATTTTATTAACCATTTCTTCAGTTGTGACTTCATTTGGAAGTCTGAGGTATTCTGAATCACTCGTGCTTCTCTGAACATTTCAAATCAAAGTAAACCGCTTGTGAACCTTTTCATACGATCAAGCAGTCACCAATCATACTTTTAAAGCTGACATGAGCTTCTTTAGTGGATTTGTCACTCAAAAATAAATCACCACACGAAATTGGCTGTATTTTATTGAGAGAAACAAACTTTTCGCCTTGTACAAATTACTGATTGATAGATCTGTGGTAGCTGTCGCTCAGTAGTTAGTGCGTTGGATTACTGAGCGGGAGGTTCGAATCCCGGAAAACAACAAAAAGTTCTTTCACAGTCCCACCGCTCGCGAATGTCGGAGAGCAATAACTGTCACGATAGACCTTCTAAGAAAAAAAGGCTTTCGGATATGACTCTAAACTGTAGGGCGTGAAAAAAAATGACACGAACAACACGAACGGTCGCGAGAAGCTAGGCCCTGGACCACATACGGTCTGTTGTGCCAAGTACCGTGGTTTGAGCACCATCTATTGTCAATGTCATTAACTTATCAAAAGACTCTCGTATTAAGGTTTCTGTCGAAGGATTTATCGTCAGAAGTTTTTTTCGAAGTTAAGAGCGAAAATTAAATATTTGCTCACGAAGTCGGAAGACCAAATAGACTCTTCGTTGTACTATGTACCTTGTACCACGGGGGATACATAATATTTTATAGCAGGACATGAAAAAACCGATCACTAACAGAAAAAAATCTATTTCGAGGATGTGGAGTTAAGGAAATTAGCAAGGTCACAACCCACTTTCTATGACACTGTCCAGGTTTCATCCTCTTTTGAAACATATTTGTCGGGCGGCACTTCTTACAGGACCTGAATGAAATATCCAGTATACTAGTGAACGACATCTTGAGCTACATCGAATCAACTGGATCGTTTGCAAGTTCATTACAAACAAGAAGCTGAGCCATAGCTGTATTAGAACAAGTTCATAAAATGAGCAGGGGACCGATACATCTTCCCTATGGCTGCCACAATAGATTTTATTCATCTTTTTTCCATGTGCTGCGCTGACGGTGTTCATTTATTTTGCCATTGTAAGCAAGGTCCAGACTTTTACATACACGCGAATGTAATGTATCTGTAAGATAAATATGACTTAATAGTTTTACCTCTAGTATTATCTTCAACTTGTCTTTACGAAAAACTGTGTTCCGCGTGCTTTGGGAAACACACGTACAAAAAACGTCAAATAAACAAACTCCTCAGCGGTTGTTACGTAAAGGTTCTTAAAAGAAAAACGCGTCACCAATTCTGAGAACTTTTTTTATCAGAAAACTCATAATTGCATTTTTCACCAGCGCTAGGGCTAGCAACTCACGTACATTTGAATCTGTTTAACGTGACAGGGCCTTATCACGTTTTCCATAAAATATTAAAAACCCATTCGATTGTTGCTTTAGTGCATACACAGTAACCTCACCCTTAGTACTTCTGGGAAGCCATTAAGCCATCTGCCAGACAGTCAAAGACTCCCACTACTGCAGCATGGATGATTTCCAAACATTCAGTGACAGAAAAGCTAATAAAAACCGGCCTCCAAGACGGAAGTGAGTCTCTCTTCTTCGTTTTAAAATGTAATTTCCTTAATTGATGATTTTCACCTCAAAGTTTTGCACAATTTCGATTGTTGATCAACGGAATTATGAATTGCGCGCTTTGTGGACGACAATCGATCGACAATCATCCGGCAACGCAACTTCCTTACGTAACCGCCCAATTAATTCGAATTCAATGCAGTGCGCACTGAAATTGGGTGCTCGCCCGAAAACAATTACCATGCAGAGGTGGTCATCTAGGTATTGCAAGTTTTGCCCCGTGTCAGTGCAGCTTAAGTTGACTTGGCAGCCCTTATCAGATGCAAAATTAGTAGGTGCGGTGATATTGTCGCTGACTGCGAAAAGTCAAAGAACCTGGAACGCGGTAATTATCTGTCAAATTAATGTGTGTGGGCGGGAGTGGGGGGTTGTCAGCGGAAAAACCTGTTCCTGGTTGACACATGTAGAATGACAAGTAGTTTAGCGCGACTGAAATAAATAGTTCACCCCCTCCAGCCAAGGTGTTGTATGTATGTACTTCTCTGGGGGTAGACAACAAAATAAATTCCAAGCTTCAGGTTTTGTAACTTCTTTCACTTTATTCAGGCAACGACAGCCGTACAACCGTATTCGCATTCGCGGCTTGTGCCAATATTGAAGGTAATCGACTTGAAATAGTGCGACAGGTTTTTTTTTCTTTTTTTCTTGGTTTGCTGCTACAGTTTTCTGTTTAATTGTTGTTTTCGTTTGCGCAGCTAAGAAAATTGTATCTATGTGTACAACACATGATGGTTGGTCTTTGTTGAGTTATTTTCGATTTGGTATCGAACAGGAAGAGTGGCTAGCTTGCACCTATAGCCAGAGGCGGTGCGACTTGGAAACCCCTACACCCGCAACAGGGTAGAAAAGCTGTTACTGTTACATAGTCTTTGGTACGAGCTTGAGCATTGCACATGGTGCTCTACATTTGAGCCGCGATTTGATTTGGATTTTGCACGATTGTACACCAGAGATGCTATGTATGTACGAACGGGTATGGTTCTTTAGAAAGGCAGCGGGTTTCGGGTTTATGACTAAAATTAAAACACTCTCCTGAGTTGTTGTACTACTGTGACGTGCTCATTGGGTTGAGAAGCGAGTTTTGTTTTAATTATTAATTCAATCGTGGGAATCTATAGAAATAGTTGCATTTTAAATGAAATAGAATTCTCATGTCTGACGTCAATCGTAGTAGGGAGTCCTTCTTAACACTTGTATTTACACTTACGTCTTGAATGACTTAATTTATGAAGAGTGTTGCATCTTACCCAACAAAGAAGTTTAATTGCACACTAAATGATAGTGAAAGTGGGTAAAAACGCGATACTATTGTCTAGAAAGCGCCTGCAAGTTTATTGAAAACAAAATAACTGACATTTTGACCATATTGAGAAAGGCAACAGCAATCATACCAACAGCAATACTGACACATTAACCAAGTAAGTTCCAAGAAACTCTTATGATTGTTGTTAGCGAGAGGTATGCTACCATCTGAGACTATGTCTAGCAAACTATGTTCAAACTATGCCGCACCTTCTTCCAATCGATATCGCCGGCAAGCAAATGGCTATTAGCTTAGCTTTAAAGCCGAGAGACTTCCAGTAATGGAGAGAATAATGCACTGGACATACCAGTATCATCATCTTCCAACCGTTACTGACTATCTGCCTTCAGAGCAATTTTTTGATTTGGGTTACAAACACAGTTAATTTGAGGAGCATAGTTAATTTCTACAGATTGATCCAAGATCGAGAATGGAGCCTAGGCTGGTCTCTCTTTTATAATATTAAGGTTGGCTGTCCGCACGAGAGTGCAGACACACTTAGACCAGAAAAGGTCCTTTGTGATACCATGGATCAAACCAATCTGGGCAATTACATAGGAGGTGAAGGATGGTTTTCTCCACCTCCTCGTCCCTACGGCTCCTAGAGAAATCGTTAGGAAAGGGGCCGAGTCTTCTGGCATGTTGGCCTATAAGACAGTGTCCAGTAAGAACACCGACAACGCAGCTGATCTGTGATCGCTTTAGTTTGACCAACTCGGCACTACGATTATGATCTACCCTAGGCCAGATTTGTCTCGAAATGTGACACGTTGAGCCGTTTTCCCATCTAAGGTTGGTCTTGCTAATAGCGTTTAGCATTAGTAGATGCTTACATATAGCTAGGGGCATACCTAGGGATTGCCTATCAGGCAAAATCTGTAGAGTAGTACCCTGTCTAGCGAGCTCGTCTGCCCTGCAGTTGCCTGGAATGGTCTGTCCTGGCACCCAACATAGGTGAATGTTGAACTGCTCTGTCATCTCTGTAAGAGACCTGAAAAACGCTACAATGATCAGGGAGGCGGAACGAGGTGTTTCGGAGAAACCCACCCCGCTTTCAGTTTTTGAGCCGTCTGTAAAAATGTGAACCGAGCTGCCATCGATAGGGGGAGGCAGTGGAAGAATTCTCGATATTGATTCAACGGGTATCTATAGTTTGATCTAACAGGAGGTCAAACTACATAATGAACCCGTTATATGGGCTACTTCCCCATATGCGCAGCTATGGTCTATAATGAGGTGTGTATGTGGCCACTCTGTATTAGGGAATTAACCAAGGATCTGGTCTTGCAAGTTAGGGGTTGTGTTGTCGTGGTAGCTGACTTGGACAAGTATTAAAATACCGGTTACTGAACGACAAAAAGTCTCATAACAAGCATACATAACTCCTACGAGCTCTTGAATTGAAAATATGAGTATAACCCAAGTTAATCCAGGAGATCTGCACTGCGATTGGTCGGGATACTAATAATTGCTTAAAACATGGCTTGGGCCAATAGCGCAACGACAAGTTCGTGATGAATTGCTTGTTTCACCTCCTAGTGATGGTCCTCGAGTAACTATGCGTAAAAACCTTTACATGTGTAGGCCAAAATTGCAAGTGCGGGTTTTAGAGCCTCAATTCTAGAGTAGAGAACGTAGGCTAGCCACCTACGTTACTAAAAACTGCCCGCTACAGAAACCGGCACTATGCCTTGAATAAGAAATTATCACATGTGGAGTCGGACTGTTGCTTACACCAGTAGCACTCAAGGCCTAAAATTCCTGGCAGTCTTATGGTGATACGATTATGACGGCCAAATTCCGGGCTAGAGTGTGATGCGTCATCATTATACAGTATTATGCACCAACGGAGGGATAGAAGAAGGCACTGAGGGCAAGAAGAAGATCTTCTACGAGTATAACCACCTAAGCGCCGTCTTCAACACAACACCAAAAGAAGGCAGTCATAGTGAAGGGGGATTTCAATGGCAAGGTTGGCAAAAACAACGAAAGATTCAGACATTTTTTATTGGAAAGGATGGACTAGGCGGTGGGTGCCGTGGCTCAGTGGCTAATGCGTTAGATTACTGAGCGGGCTATTCGAGCTTCGAATTTCAGAGAACCCCATAAAGTTTGTTCACTGTCCCACAGCTCGCGAATGCCTTACAAACATCCGAGAGTAATAACTGTCATGAGAAAGCTTCTTAATTTGCCTTTCGGATACGGCTCTAAACTGTGTATTCCTTGCATTGGTGCGCAAAAATATAACACGAGGAGCTGGATAACGTAGGGCCTGTTGCGCCAAGTATTTGTATTTGTATGGACTAGGCAACCGCAATGACAATGGCGAAAAGTTTGTGAATTTCTGCAATGTCAATCGCCTTGTGATAGATGGCACCGAGTTTGAGCCCAAGATCTGCCACAAAATCAGCTGAGTTTCCAACGGAAGGGAAGAAGCCTCCAATTAAATTGACTGTTTTGCCATCAGCCGCCCTTTTAGGAAGCGAAGAGATGTTGGGATAGTACGAGATCACCATCGTATGATAGCCACTCTCCAACAACGCACTGCTGTAGTTCGACGATCTTAAGGGAACACAAAAATGCCAAGGTTTAACATCGATATCTCAGTACGCCAAAAATTTAGGGATCACCTTTCCCAAAATATAGAACAATCAGTAACTTACTGATCGCAACAATGCAAGACCATTGAAAAATGGTTCTACACCTAGTACTGAGAGCTTTGTCGGTCGATCGCAGGGAAGACATAAGGCATGTCTTTTCAAGAAAACCTAGAGAAGGATCGAAGAATGGAAATAGCTGAAAGCTCGTATTGCATCTGCTTTATCGCATAAAGAGAGAAGTTCAGCGTAGCGTGTGACATGACATGCGCAACTACATCAACGCGCTGGCTACAGAATCAGGTGCGACAGCAGGACCCTCAAAATCACTATAGAGATGGCAGCTGAACGTTACGTTGTCCTATCTAGCACGCGGTCCCTACATTTTGAACTTCACAAGGGGACATGAAGTCTCCTAATCAATTAATCAGGAATGATTACATAGCTATTGATTATACTGGCACTTTTCTAGTATGATGGATGTCCAAAATCTCTTAGGACCCAATACTGACTCGGACCACTTCCATATTGTAGCGAATGAAAACATGCGGATGTTAAGAACACTTCAAAGACAAATAATGTCAGGAAGTTCGACGTCAGATGGCTACAATCGCAGTCGATCGCCAGAACTTTTTAATCGAAGGATGGTGTATCTTTTCATCATAAAAGCTGCAGCATTTATAGAACCGAACTGCATTGACCAAATTCTAGTATATGCATTCCTGCCAAACTCGTTCGTTCGTGAAGGATGATGAAGGCCTCGGCGAGTCCTTTTATGTAAAAAAAAAAAGGGTTCAGACACGCGCGATAAGCTCTCACTCGCCAACACCAGATGCACAATCTTTCAAAAGTCGACAATATTGACACTGAACGAGGGCAAGACAAATTTACAAATCCAAAGAAAGGACATCCAAAACCGATGTATCAGACCGAACATAATCCTCGTCAGATGCAGCTTTGAGGGTTAATGAATTTTTCTACCTACACTCCGCTATCAACTAACTACCGAACGTATAAATAAGAGCAAAGGCTTGAATGATTAATAAAGTAAGGGTTCGTCAACTGCTGGCTTGTGGATTTCAATTACTGTGAAATCATGATTCTATGTACATATATACACAAAGTATGAAATAGCAGACAAGAGATCATGTAACAAATCAATTTTTCCACCAAAACATTATTAGAATCTTAGATCCAGCCCAGAGACGAATTACAGAAGAATGTGTATATGTATTGAACAAACGTACTCCCTCAGCTATGTTTTGCTTTTCTTTCCATATACGGGCACATCAACTCGAATTAAATAATTCCCACCTGTCGCTAAATTTTTTTCCAGTGAAAAACTAATTATAAAAAAACAACAAACACTGATCCGCAATACTTCACTATTCCAAAATTAAATAATAATAAAAAAACGAACGGTTTATTTTAAGCCATACTGTTACCCATTATAACAAATAATCACACCTGTTCTCTGTTTACCCACATATACGGCGATACACATAAAATTTATACCAATTCGATTTGACATTTCGTCTGCAATCCCGAAAAATTGCACATAAACATTTGGCCAAGCTCTTTCCAGTAAATAAAGCTATCAACTAAGTTTTTCAGTATATAATTTCTATTTCTATTGATTTATAGAAGTTTTTTACGACATAAAACACACTTTATTAACGCACTTACCAAACAACGAGTATAAACAAAACGACAACAACTGCACAACTGACCAAGCTGACATGGAAAGAAAGCTTCAAAAACCAAGTTTTAACGAAAACTTTAAAGCACTGATCGTGTTATGGTAAAACTGAAACGCAATATCTTAGACAACAACCAAAGCTAATTTTGTAACTTCATTATCTCAACCTACTTTTAGGCGAAATAAAATTTCAAGCTTATTTAAATTTTCTTTTATTATCACAATTTAATAAGAAAAACAAATTCAATTGCACATTCACTTAAATTATTCCTAAAATAAAATAATTATAATAATACAAAAAACAAAAAAAACATCTAAAACTTAACAATTTACACTAAGCTATCATACACAAAAGTTACACCATCACTTTGCTCTCCTTCCCCTTGCTCTTCCTTATTCAATGGCCTCGATTATTTCATATTCATCTTCCAGCGAATGATCATAATCGATGTTGTATCTGTTCTTGATTCTGCTCTTGTAGTCTTTAAGTTTTTCGGCATCTAGATTCTTTGAATTTGTTGCTAGTTTATCTTTGTTGCTATTGCTTACGCTATTTTGTGGCTGTTGTCTACTGTGCATTGAGTATTTTACTGTGCCTCTAGAACTATTTTTGGTTATTGTACGGGTTGTAGTTGTTGAAGTTTTAGTTGAGATTTTGGACTGATATTGACTGCGAAGTCGATTGTTATGGGTGGCGACGAATTTCTGGTGATTTTTGGAGCCAGATCGAGTTTTGGTGGCGGTGGTGTTGGCAGTGTTTGTGGATGAATCTCGATAATCGGTGGCCTTATATCAAATGGACTCTGTTGTTGTTTCGACAAGGTACAATTCCTCGTTGTTCTGATAGAGTTGTTCAGAGGTTTCACAATTTACATTGGTCCACCAATCGCAAACGCGAACGGCTTGATTGAAGACGGTACCATTGGGGCAGAGGAAAGAGTATTGATGACCGGAATGAAGGCACCAGTGCCATACCTGTAGAATACATTTTATTTGCAGAAATAATTATTTAAGAAATATCGTTTTATACCTGACAGCGAGTCTCCGTATCGGCGTAGTATCCTGGTAATCTTCCTTGACAATTGAATGCAAGTCCCTTGGGTACTGTTTCGTATGCTGGATAGTCTTCACCTGCTACATAGCCATCAATTTGCTGCAAAAATTTTAAGAAATGTTTAGTTGTACCCATCAATATGGTGTTTTGGTAGTATTGGAAATAAGTATTAAGACCCTTATAAGTACCCTTCAAATAAAGGAAATGCAAGGACTAAAAGTATGCACTGCTGTGATCCATTTTTACGTCGCATGCCTTACAATGTTTTGCATAAGTTGAGTGAAATAAAATAGGCAATAATTATCGAATTTATAGGTAGAAATTTGGATCATTCTTGTTGCTTTTAATTCAAAAACTTGTATAGCAGTGTATCATTGATATCACGGATATAAAGCGTAGCCTGAGCGTCAGCTTGGCATCCTTATAAAAAGTGGCAGAAGTTAAAACGATCCCATAACCTGGAAGCAAATAAAGGAAAACTTAACGTACTTGTATCATAATACAAAGTGCTACGAAATACCTTTGAGGCGACTGTCAGAAAACGCAAACACAGTACGTAGGCTTAAAAGGAAGAAGCAATCTAAATTTAGCTGCGTAATAATTATTATACATGTACACATATGTATACATTTAAAAAAACGTAAACCGAACAACAAAAATGAGCCAGCGTTCTAGTCCTCAGTGGTTATAATTTCACCATGCATATTCTACACGGTTAATTATATGAATCTACGAGTATGTAGTATATTAGAACAATTGGAGTCGAGTCGGCAATGGAGGATGCAAAGGAGCTGACAAGACTGCAGTGGCAAAAACGTTGGAGCTCGGAACACAGAGGGCGATGGACGGCGAGACTGATCAGAGATGTAGAGTGGAGCAAACGGAAACACGGTGAAGTAAACTACTACATCACCCAAAAAGATGCTGACAAGCCACCAAAACTGGAGCAAAATTAGCCAGGTCATAGAAAATATTCTCAGGACAAAAAAAAAAGAAGTAGAAAACAGAACGTCAGTCCAAAAGGATGTACGATAGACACTCCCCTGAAGTAATGCGAAGAGCAGTCCCGGGGGGAAACCAAAGTGAGGAGGAGTTTAGTCAGTCTGACACACCAGGTACGGTCAACGACTACGACCACCTGACGGTGCATGATGCATTCTTCTCCTCCCAACAGAAAACAAAGTGTATTAGAACAATGACCATCAGTTGAGAGACCTCGATGCACAGAAACCCTTTTGAAATGAAGGCAACCTAACAGGTTGCTCATTGCTCATTGGTCCACTGACTAGATTGCAAAGCCATCGAAAGGGATCAGAACAAGGACTGTACCGGGGCAGTTAAACGCCAAATGTTAGGTTTGTGTAATTCGAAAAAAATATAATAAAAAACAATCCTTAACCAGACTCCAAGATATAGAGGTTAACAATAAAGTTGCAAACATTCCCTGTGCTATTGTGAAACGATCTTGTTTATTGCCATCTACTCGCGATATGTGTATCACAAGTATATAATAGATACTAAGGTGGACCAAGGAGGCCTCCTTGATGTACCCTGGGTTACATTATTTCCTTAAAGACGGAATAGTCGCGGAATAGTCTATTCGTAAGCTGAATTTTTAAAAACGTGCTCGGGCAGAACTTGCCGTAATTTGAACATAAGACTTCATGTCAAAGGATTGACAGACGGTAAGGAATACGCTTGAACGCTTGTTTTCCTTCAAGAGATTTTCCAATGTACTTGGCCAACTGTAGAATGCTTGCTTCTCAATCCGAATTGGTGATGGAATGTTTTTGTTTTTTAAACGAGGTCTATTTGCCTTAGTAATATGTATTCTCTCGAATACTTTGGAAATGATTGAAAGGAGCGAAATAAGTCTACAAGTTTTAAATAAAGTTTTCTTGTCCGGTAGTTTCCCTGGCTTAACAACCTTCTGCAACTTTCCACTGACTGGGAACGTATTATAGTCTAAGAGCGGAACTTATAATGAAAAGAAACTTAAATAAAGCCTTTGCGGATAGTATTTTGAAAGAACCTTTCCTGTAATTAGATCGTACCCATGAGATTTCTTAGGCTTACTTAATTACTTTGGTGGGGCTACAGTTTGGGGCAAATCGGGGCCTCAACCAACAATTCTTCTTAGTTAGCCCGATCCTTAGCTAACCTCCAAGTAGATCCTCTGCTACTTGTATGCTCCACATTATGCAAGGTCGTCATCTAAAGTGTTGTTCCTTCGTTCGAAGACTCTGCGGTCGGAGAATTGATGTCCATTCGCTCAACTTGCCACAGTTATCTAAGCGACTGATGCTCAGATGATGACGATGTCGCTGTAGAGCTCGTAGGCTTCGTCGTTGAATCTTTTCCAAAGTCCATCAATGTAAGCGGAACCGAGAATTTCGCTTTCGAAACAACCGAGGATATCTACATCCGCTTTCGATAGTGGCCATGTTTCACCATCATAAGCCAGGAATGGGATAAGTAAGACTTGTATAGTCTCTTTAGTTGTTCGGGATAGGGCCTTACTACTCAATTGACTTTACAGCCCAAAGAAACAGCGATTGGCAAGAGTAATTCTTCGTTTGATTTCTGATGAGATTTTTTGTCAGAGTTCATAGCTCACAGCCAGGTAGACAAAGTCCCTTACTACCTTGTCGGCTTACGTCAGTACGTTTTTTTTATTTTGCTTTCCTCTTGTACAACCCTTGCCCGCATGGCATCGACACTGCTACCTAAAAGATCTATTGTATCGAGGGGTTGGAATTAATCCAAAAGACGTACTACCTCCCTTATGAAGGCAAGTACATCCTTGGTAGCGGATCTCTTGAGTTCCACTGAAGTAAGTATCTCCCTGTGGAGAGTACGTATCCTTAACCAATGTAGTGCCGTGCATTCGCAAAGAATGTGTTCGGATGTTTCATCTTCCTCGAGGCAGAATCGACAATCCTTGTCCTGCAGATATCCATTTTGTTAAGGTGGTATCTCAGGCCGCAGTGGCCAGTTAGGAAGCCCGCCAGCTTCCTAATGCTTTCCTTATCTGGGTTAAGGATTTCTTTGTAGGAGTAAGGCTTAATTAAACGTTTGGATTGTCTCAGACCAGGGACATTTTCCCAGTGGTTTAGACGAAGTTGATTTTCCCATTCGTTTAATTGTCCTAAGGCAGAAGCCCAGTTGACTCTGCAAAACGGTTCTGGTCCTAAGAACACGGATTCTGATCCAGCCCTTGCTAGTTCATCCGCCGATTCGTTGCCTGCAATACCCTGGTGACCAGGTACCCATCCAAGTTTGACCTTGTTGTATCTGGCTAGGGCCTGTAAGGCATCGTGGCAGCATTTAACTGTCATAGAGTTCATCATGTTGGAAGACATGATTTTCATTTGTCAATTGACCGTAACCGTGTTCAGTTCATTTTTCTTTGTGCTCCCTCAAATTAATTTATTATTAATTTCGGTAATTCTCGCCGCGTTAGCAGTTACCCACATAATTTTTTTCTCTTTCGCCACTTTTTCGCAATTGTTTTTCGCCGACGCGTTCTAAAAACGTGACCCACTTCTTTTTGTTTTTACTCTTCCGTTCATTATCAATTGTCATGTCTTGCGGTATCAAAAATTGTGCAATCGTCGATAGTAATGCCGACTGGGTCGCTTGTAAGGGCATCTGTGGTAAATCTTTTCATGCGTGTTGTGTCGGACTAAACAAAAGAAATACAGTTTTCGTTAAAGAATTCTCCGACAACCTCCTTTTCTTCTGCGAAGAATGTAAAAATATCTCTCTTTCGCATGTGCTCCTAGCAATTAAGTGCCTCAGTGACTCCATTGACTCTTTCCGTAAAGGTCAAGCGAAAATGATCACGGTTAAACTATCGAACTTAGAGAGTAGTGTTAGATGTGTTGATGACCTTGGCCGCTCGTTACAGTCCTCTACTGACCTCATCATTCCTAAGCTCATCTACATAGAAAAACAAACTAATAGTTTGACCGAGATGGTTTCAACTAGATTCACAAACCTCGAAACCAACTTGGACAAATTGAACTCATCCTTAAGCGATCTCAAAAATAAGTGTGCCCAGGAATTCATTTCCAACAAAAAAATCTCCGAGTCAATAAACTCCCTGCGTGAAGACATCGATATACATCTTCAAACATCTTCAACCAAACAACCATCTCCCACACAGCCTGATCCTATGTTCGAAGTAATTCTCGATAAAATCAACGAGATCGGTGACGAACTTACAGCGACACGTTCAACAATCTTCGATATCGAAAATCACATTGAAACGGTTAACAATAAAATCGATGACTTTCCAACCCACAGCATCCATAAACCGATTGTCGACTACAACACCTCAATTTTCGACGAACTTTTGGAAACCGATGCCAACTCAAGCTTACCTCGTCCTCCTCAGCTACAGCAGACTGCTCAATCCGAAAATTCTTCCAACGCCCTCTCAAGCCAGGAGTCTGCAGCATTTACAGCGTCTAATCCTCCCGTCCCCGCCACACGCAATCTCATCAAACAGTTTGGGACAACATGGACACCTTCCGAGTGGCGGCGAAGGCTGGACAAATTGCGTTCAGATAACCAGCAGGTAACCACCCTCCTCATCAAAGGTGCTCCTCCTAACGCTGACGTTTCTTGGGTTACGAATTTCTTCGAAAAGAAATTTGGTATCATCATCAGCCAATGCAAAATGCTCGCGCCATCCCACCACAAGAGCAGTACATACTTCAAATTTGACCTCCCGTCCAGATACGAATGGTTGTTCCACAATCCTACTGGTACTAACTTCACCCTTGGAAAGATGCGTGTCAGTAAATGGACAGAAAAACCTAACAAGAAACAGGCTAGCAATAAGAAAAATAACTCAAGCTCTAGCTCCAGTAAGTCAATCCCACAACCCGCAACCCGCAAACCCCTCACTCACAATTCAAAATCCGCCAACTCCGAAATCAGCCCTAGTTCTAATTGGACTCTAAAAACGGGAATATTCCCTAACTTTGTAAGACCCCCTACCTTTAAATCGCCTATCAGTAAGCGCGTGTCATTTGATCTCACACCCGCCCCCATTCCCCCACTGAATACCCCAGCTCCAAAAATAACTTTTCCACCAGCTAACTATCCCAATTTTGCTGCCCCTAAAAATAAACGCCCGCCTCCTGGTAAAAATCCATCATCCACCAATTATCCGAACTTTATTCACTCCCATACCCTCAATCCTTCCCCCTCCAAACCTTCTTTCTCTTCCACTTCTTCTCTTTCGGCCAATTCTTCCACACTTTCCCCGCTTATTAACTCCTCTAATTCTGTTGTACCATCCCCCTCTTTCTTAGATCCATTATTTCCACCCACTGCCAAACTTACGAAGCAGCTTTCTGATTCCGGCGAAGTTGATCGCTATGTTCTATCACGGTTGCGAGATCGCAAGATCTATGATAATGTGCGCCTCTACTTAGCCTACTTACACAACAAAGACGACACTGTCTGTATTGACGGGATCACTAAAACCAATGTCATGGTCTCGCTTCACCAAGAAGGGCTTCCAACCAACCCCGCTGAACTCAAACAGATTTTCGTCCGTTATCATGAATGTCTCAATCTTGAACCCAGTAATGTAGCTAATGATCTGTCCACTTTTGCCTCCCATGTTGAATCGAAACGCATCTCCCATCTACAAAGAACTCGCGCTAACTACAAAAACTATTTTCGTTCCTAACCTACCCAGCAGTAAAACGCCATGCCCTAATAACGCGAACACAAGCCCTGTTAAACACCTATCCATTTACTACCAAAATGTACGCGGCTTGCGTACCAAAACTTCCACTGTGTTCCTCAATTCTCAAAAACTTCCCTACGACGTCTTCGCCCTAACTGAAACAAATCTCTCATCGGTTTATAAGAGTAACGAGTTATTTACCTCTGACTTTGACATCTTTCGCGATGACGGTCTTGAGAAAGACGATGACTCTTCTGGTCGGGGAGTTCTTCTGGCTATACACAACCGTTTCGACTCAGCACTCTATAAAACGTCGCATACCGCAAATTTCGAGTTTATTTGCGCCAAAATTACCATCCTTACGCGTAATCTATACCTACTTTGCTGTTACATTCGCCCCTCCCAACCAATTCTAGGCTACCAACTTGCTGTAGATGCTATAGACTCTCTCTTTGATGTTACTGATCCAAGCGACGATGTCATAATCTTAGGGGATTTTAATCTTCCCCATCTGCATTGGGCTCTGTCTGAAGATGAGTCTCATTTTGTTACCTCAAATGCAACCTCAGAAAAAGAAATAATTTTCGTCGATTGTCTCTCCAACTCTGGCCTCTATCAAATCAGTGGCGTAACTAATAACCTTGGCAGACAACTTGATCTCATTTTCTCAACCGATGCTGATAATTGTATTGTTACAGAAAGTAGTCACCTTCTCTCTACTCTAGACCACTACCATCCACCCCTCTTTCTTTCATTTTCCTATGGTGACATGAATTCCAACATTCATACTCAGAATTCTTACAGCTTCAACTTCCGGAAAGCTGACTTCGCCAAACTTAACAACCTGCTCGGTAATGTTAATTTTAACTTCGCACGCGTGACTGTGGATAATGCTCTCTCGTCTTTCTATTCTGTAATATTCGATTGCCTTCTTCAAACTGTTCCGTACTCGCTCCAAAAAAATTGTTCTTCATCCCCACCATGGTATAATAAACAATTGCGCTCACTTCGTAACAAGAGGAACAAACTTTGGAGAGCATACTTGAAATCTCGTTCTGGCTATGACTACTCCATTTATCACCACTCACACAATCAATTCGCCGAACTCTCCGAGGCTCTTTATCATGATTACCTTGACCGATTGCAATCCAGTTTAATTACTGATCCTAAGCGATTCTATCATTTCATAAATGCCAAACGTAAATCTGATAGTTATCCATCTACTCTTAAACTCGGCAACACCTCCTCATCAGACCCCAAAATTGTCGCAAACTTATTCGCTCACTTTTTTAGTCAGTCGTTTACAGACCGCATCTCCGAACCCGACCATAATTATTTCTCTTATATGGACAATTGCGCCCAAACTTCTTTAGTTTCGGTTAATATCACCGCGCTACTTGTCACGGAGAAGATTAACAAACTTAAGGATGACTACTCCCCCGGTCCTGATGGGTTACCTGCAATTGTTCTAAAAAAATGCGTGACGCACTTGGCTCAACCCTTGACTTCTCTTTTTCTCATGTCCTTATCCGAAAGTTCTTTCCCCCTTTCTTGGAAGCACTCATTTATCATCCCCATTCACAAGAAAGGCCCAAAAAATGAAATACCCAACTATCGGCCTATAGCTAAACTCTCATGCATACCGAAACTCTTTGAAAGCATAGTGTACGACTCGATGTTTTTTCATTGCAAATCCTTATTTTCTACTAACCAACACGGATTTCTTAAAGGAAGATCAACAACTACCAACCTAACAGAATTCGTTTCTAAAGCACTATATGCATTTGAAGATGGCAATGAAATTGACGTAATTGCCACTGACTTCAGCAAAGCATTTGATAAAATCTCGCATCGGATTATTACTCTTAAGTTAAAAACTCTAGGTTTTCAACCTGGTTTTGTCAATTGGATCAAATCGTACTTAGAAGGTCGACATTACGAGGTTATATTTAGATCTTCTCTCTCTAACCCCATTAAAGCCACCTCGGGAGTCCCTCAGGGCAGCCACCTTGGTCCTTTACTTTTCGTCCTGGCCACCAACGATGTCGCTTTCATTATTAAAGACTCTTATTTCTCTGTCTACGCCGATGATATGAAAATATTTAGATATATATCTTCTCCATCTGATTCTCGCCCTCTTCAAGATGACCTTAACAGATTTTCTGTCTGGTGTCAGAAAAATTATCTCGAACTAAATGTTAGTAAATGCCAGTCCATCACCTATACTCGTAAACGCCTCCCACCAACCCCTAGGAACTACTTTCTCTGCAACGAGATTGTCCCATCAGTCTCATCTTTGCGAGACTTAGGCGTTACCTGCGATAGGGAACTTAACTTCCGTTCTCATATCGACAACGTAATAAGTAGAGCCAATTCTGCGCTTGGCTTTGTGAAGCGTTGGTCCAAGGAATTTTCGAACCCCTACGTTACCAAATCTCTTTATATCACCTTCGTTAGACCCATCCTTGAATACGCTAGCCAGGTATGGTCGCCACACTACGCTGTACACACCCAACGTATTGAAGCCGTCCAGCGCAGGTTTATCCGTTTCGCTCTTCGCGATCTCCCTTGGGTTGATAGATACAACTTGCCTCCCTACCCTGATCGTTTAAAACTGATCAATCTCCAATCTCTCGAAGATCGTCGCAAAATTGCTGACATACTCTTCCTTCATCAGCTAATTACTGGTTACATTGACTGCCCCGCGCTTCTTGAACTAATCTCATTTAATACCAATCCCCGTAATCTAAGGTCTATTCCACTCTTCCGTCTTTTTCCTCATCGCACTAATTATGGTTTTAACGCACCACTGTCTAGAATGCTGCGTTTGGCCAACAATACGGAAAATACTTTTGACTTCCACTGCAGCAGAACCTCCCTTCGAAACAACCTTCTGCATCGCCCCAATACCGAATAACCATATCTCGACCTTGCCTTCCTGCCTTACCTCTCCTCTCCTATCGTATTTGCCTTTAGTTTTTAAGTCTTAGTTTTAAGTTTAGATTGTTTAAGTGCTTGTATTAAGCAAAATAAATGCCGGTAGTGCCGGCGTCAATATCAATATCAATATCAATATCAATATCAATATCGACAGTGCTTGTAATGCTGCTTGGCTATCAGAACGACGTTAGTACATAGTTGCACAGACTTTTGTGCTTCAGGTTTTGGCTTGAAAGTGTCGCATAATTCCTTACAATGTAATATTAAAGAGGTCACACGACAGCGTATCAGCTTGTCTAAATCCTTTTTTGACATCAAGGGTCTCGGTGAGTTCGGCACCGACCTTGGTGGAGTAGTATTTCGTAGATTAATTTTCTTTATTTTTTGCTTAATTTTTGTGAACGGTGCATTTCTCTGTATCCAGCACGTTAATATTGAATGAGCGCTTGTCCATCAAAAGATTAAGAAGTATCTTAAGTGTGGTGCGCTTTCTTTTTATCATCCCTGACCCATTCATCGTTAGTTTTTTTCATCTGTGCGGCTTGAAGTTATTTTTTTAATACCTTCTATAGCCTTCCAAAGCGAATAATTGGACTCTTTTCTGCCCATAAACTTTCAAGGTAAGTTTGTATTCCTCGATTTTGAAATCTTTAATCGTCTTTTTAAGTGAGTTGCACAAACGGTGCAGATGTACCTTATGTTGCAGAGCCCGAGTTTGTATCTATTGTGACAAAGTTGTCCTAACTTCCTGCAATAGCAGCTTCAGTCAAAAAGGCCTCAAAACAATAAGTTCACATTGGCCTCCGAAGGTTATAACACGCCTCTGTGCATATGCTAAATATTATGCATCTCAGCTGCAAACCATCAATCATTCAATCATTCAGATCTCCCTCTTTCTGTTGGTAATACGTTCTACATTGTCTAAAGCTGCATTAGCACTTTTTGTTTCTATTTTACTTAACTCTAAGCAGTAATCTATCCCCATAAAGTACATAATTAAATCGCTTCCATAAGACAATGGATGGTGTCTAATAAATTCACCAAAGTGTGTGGTCAAATTACTCCACCCACACACGCCAGCCATATCTGTCAGTCATTTGACGCTTGGTTCAACTTTAAGAATGAAGTTATGATCTCTCATGCGTTCATGAAAATTTCACAATTTCTTTCCGAACAAGCTATAGCTCGATGCCCTACTAACCAACTATCTGCAAAGGTTGTGAACGCCCCCCTTCCCAGCCCAACTTTGCATTGCAAGTACGAGTACGTATACTCGTATTGCGATACATGGCGTGGAACATGTATCAAAGAAATATCTTTGCATATATTTTTAATTCCTTCTCCAACAGTAAGTATCTCCTTGGTGTATCTATGAATCTGTGTAATACCGCATTTTAGTGAGTAATTAAAAAAAAGAAAAAATGCTCATTTGCAAAACTGATCAAATATGCAAGGGCTTCCCCGTCTCTTCGACGTTTTGACGTTCGTACTGCGGTCTGCCCCGACTGCCGCGGCTATTGCACTGAGATGAGAAATTATCTTGGTGAAGTTAAGAATTGTTTACTTTTTTTTTTTTTTTTGGATTCACTTTTATGAGTGGCAGCAGCTACTGACAGTGCAATTGCGGAACACTTTTGGGAAAAATGTGAGTTGTACAAAGCCGCCCGAAACATGGAACAATCGGAGTAAACAAAAGTTGCGCAGGTTCGTTTAATGGATGAATTGTGGTGTGCTTGGTGGCATCGTCGCAAGGCTAATACTAGATGCAAAATTATGAAGAAGCAGATGATGGGGGCGGTACTCATGGGAGGAGGTGAAGGATGAACGTGTGGTAGTGGTGTTACTCTGACACATATTCCAAGATGCTGTAATCATAGTGTCGAAGTGTGGGAGCGAAGAAAACATTGCGATTATCTGTGAGAAGTATGTGGAACGTTCTTCAAAAAGTAGCTATGTAAATATGAACGGACTCCTATGACACAAGAAGTGTCAGTGATTGAAATAGAACTAGTTTCGGGCAGTGTTGCTTTTATATAGTTGCTTATATAGTTCATCGAAGCCAGCTTGAAATCAAAACACGAATCTTATCTGAAGTTTAACTAGCGGAATCGAAATCAGAAACCGTTTTCAAAAGACTTGGTTTGTGTGTGCAAATATTCAGATACTCATTACCACTAGTCTCTGTGACCAAAGATTGTCCAACGAAGGAGAGCATAGGAAAACTGAAGCTCTTTTCCCAGCACCAGGTCTTAAAAATCTAAAGAAATTCTTAGCTGGAAGTCCTGCCTGGGCACTGTAGTCTGTCAAATGACTACGATTCACAGACACTGTAATTATATAAAGTGACTTAGTGACATAAAGTAAGCAGCAACCAACCAGGGCAACGTGTGGGTGAATGAGCTACTACACCGTCATTTAAAAAAAGGATGAAGAAATCGGGCGTCTTGTGATTTCCTGGTCCCGATTAAAGTTAGTATTTAACCAGCTATTGTTTTAAGGAGGACGATACGAA
Organism: Blera fallax; assembly: GCA_946965025.1. NCBI lineage: Eukaryota > Metazoa > Arthropoda > Insecta > Diptera > Syrphidae > Blera > Blera fallax. The sequence goes on from OX337245.1 coordinate 46,143,581, forward strand.
CATAGCATTCTCATTCATGTAGCGCTAATAGGATTCGTTTGAGCTGTGGCCTGCACGAATGCCAATGGCGCTGTATTCAGTGAGAATGCCAGGGACTACAATTATTCTTTATTCCTTTTATAGGATGGTACAAAAAAAGGTTTAGCATTGACTTGAGGTGATGTGATGATTTCTAGAAGTTCGTAAAATAATTCACGGTTGGAGCAACTTCCAGAATTCATCAGTGTTGAAAGGTGAAATTGTTTTTATGGCGAAAAGCAGAACTAGACATTTTTTCAGAAGGACAGGTAGTCTGTGATACAGTTGCTCAGATCTAGGGCGTTAGAAATCATAATGGAACAGCGTGGATATAAATTTTATGTATTCTTTTATCTGGATGGAGATAGATAGTAACTTTTCAAGATGGTAAAGCTCAATGTTCAATCAAGCACCGTATGCAAGTAATACATATGGAAGACCCTGAGTGATTTATTTACTTTTTCTGCCTGCGCTATGAAAATAAATGATTTTACTATCTTCCAGGTATGAATAGCTAGTCGCTAAAGTCATATCCTAGAACAGCAATGGATTCCTGGTTTCCGATTTATACCTCATAGGTGAGGAAGTCGAAATAAAAGTTGAAGATCACAAAGAGGGAATGATCTTCCTTTTCTATAGTATACGACGTACTAATATGGATCTCTAGTATGGTGCCCTGCCTTAAGCAAGGCCTGCAGAATCAAAAATTCAAAAAACTATTGGAATAATAACCTTACGAGCCCTACGGTCATGTTTGATTGAAGCGTCCAATGTGAATCTTAGCATTCTACCCCTAGATCTGCATATTAAAACGATTTTATCATGCAGTGAGAATCTGGCTGCACCGACATAGAAAAATCCTCCATTCATTAACCAGTAATATAGCACTAAGTTATAGCACACAACACCCAAACTTGGATTCCAAAAATGGTGTCCTGTATCAAAATCAGATTTTTGCTGTTGCTCCCAGCTACCAATCTTGAATTCCTGGCCATCTCTAGGTCCTTTTGTGACATTGTAGTTCACGCCGCTTTTTCATCTATTCTGACTCCTTCTCTATAGGTTTCTGTGATTTATACCTCATCTTAATTAGCAATAATGATCAAGGTACGATAGAAAATTAGAGAGTATCTCCAAAAAACTCTTTCTCAGACCATTTTAGAATTTTCTTTACAATTGATGTCCTCTCTGCTACCAAAGAACTTTTCGAAATCCTGTAACGAAAGAGTACGAAGTATCTATTTTCACAGGTGGTGCTAAAATGGACTGTGGAGTAGGACGGAACTTTCAATAGAACTAAACATATCCAAATCCTTCCGCATCCTCAAATCGTTCACCATCTTTCAGGCAGATTAAAAAATCCTGGCACTTAAGAAGGCGTGTAAGTTTGCCAAGAATAAACTGACACTTAAACAAAACATAGCTATCTTCGCTGACAGTCAGGACGCAATTAAGGCTCTCGATTTAATCACAACTACGTCCTAGCTTGCAGAGAACTCTCCTCTGGGTTCCTGGCCATAGGAACATAGAATGAAAGAGTCAACAAACGTGCCTCCACTCTATCGTGAAAGAAAAAATCTTCTAGCAGTTTGCATGAAAGGCAGAGTTTAGGTCATTTTATCATTTCCAGAAAAATTTGACCTGCATATGATATGTTTGGAACACAGAACCTCATATAGGGAACACGTGCAGACGACGCTAGGCTAGAGGCCATAAGCACAGGTCACTGACAAATAGGTGCGAACGTTGGCAAACTTGGCGTTCCACATTATAGCTACTGCCGAAATTAGTGAGATGGAAACGAGAATGAAACTTTGTCTAGGACATCTCAGAAATAAGGTTCAATGGCATTACTGACTTCCTTAACCCCACACGCTGGTTTTGAGCTTTTCAATTTTTACAAAATATATAGGTCTGCGGAGTACTGGTCTCAAAACAAGCTGTTTTACTTAACCTATGGGACGTACATATGTGTATATGTATCTCAGCGTAAGCAGTCATTTATTATATTAGTAAATTTAACTATAAAATTCTGAAGCGCTTTTTTTAAAAAAATGTTTAAGCAAATCGAATTCCTTAGCTTTTCTTACTCCATCTCGAAGTATTTTATCATCACATGTTTGGTCAATTGTTCTTCCAATGGACGACAATGTCGCAACTTGCACCTCCGCTCATGTCGTTCGTCAGCGCAGAAGGCACATATATACGATGCTTATGCTTCCACTGAGCCTTTAATTGGATATCTCCTCATCTTCCTCTTTATTATGCACTATCGCCACTAGCGGTAGCATCGCCATTGCCATCGTTATTATCACTGTCATCTTACGCTTATTTCAACTGTAGTAGCTTGTTACTATTACACTCGCCACTATTTCTTCTAGGTATCCACACCTCATTCTCTGAATTATATTCCCACTACAACACACACTGACAGTTCCTCAAGGAGCTTCTAGACACTGCTCAAGTCAATGGTGCAGCAATTTGTTGGATCGATGGAAGTAAAGGTCTTTGATAAAAACCAAGACTGTTCGTTTGGCCACCTTAAAGGTCGTCTTATGAATCGACCCAGAATGTACTTCGATAATAGCTCACCTTTAGTCAGACGAAATTGGTGAGCATGACTACGTTCAGGGCGATGTGGCTCAGTGGTTAGTGCGTTGGATTACTAAGCGGGAGGATAGAGGTTCGAACCCCAGCTTCTCAAATTGCCTTTCGGATATGGGGGCCATTTGTGTGAAAAAATATAACACTCTAAACACGAATGGTTGTGAGAAGTTAGGCCCTTGACCACATACGGTCTGTTGCGCCAAGTATTTGTATTTTTTTTTTTGATTACGTTCAGGCATTAAGGATTCCGTACGAAAATAACTCATACTGTTTTTAATTATCAAACCAATTTATTTTATGGAATAGAGCAATGAATTGAAAAATTGGAACTCGCTTTTTCATGGAACGACGGGAGGCGATTTAAGATAACCGACGTAAATATGATGACGTGCCATTTATCCAGACAGATGTGACCTAAGCTGGATCAAATCGTAGTGTCGGCTTGGTTATGTTAAAGCGATTGAAGATGATAGGCCAGCATTCGAAAAGGTTGGGCCCTGTTTTAAATGACTTCAGCTGCACGTAGAGGAGGGGGGAAGTATTCTTTACGTCTTATGCATCTGTCTGGCAATGTCTTAAAAAATTCGGCCCCTTTTATGGGGCTCTTTTCTTGAATGACCTCACGAATGGGCGCCTTTAGACGTAATGAGTATCCTCTGCCTCATAAAAAGCCCTAGTTGGTTCTATTAATACTGACCAGCTAAAGTGGAAAGATGCATGGTATCACAGAGAACATTTCCTAATATATGTAAGCCTGTCCGTATCCTGTTACAGACAGCCACCCTCACCTACTTTAAAAAAACCTATTTGTGAAAAACATTCAAATTGTGTGTATGTCGAAATCGATATCACAACATTTTTAAAAATTCGTGAATTATGACTTTAATATTTAGAAATTTATTTGGATCCGATTTCTGTGCAGGATGCCTGAGTAGAAGCCAAAAACGAATTCACTACAACTCTTGCTTTTATGGAGCTGCTTTCAAATTAATGGTTTTTTGATAACTAACGCTATCGTTGTATTTGGATCATCAATTTTAAGAACAAAAGCTAGGTTCATTCACATAGTTTTATAGTTTGGGAGCTAGAAAGTGGTAACACACAGTATACGAAACCCCGGGGTAGTTTGAGATTAGATAAATAAGGGCATATCGATAAACATATACATTATTTTGACAAGTTATAAAACTTATTAATAAAATCAGGCTTTACATAGAAACTATACATACGTATATGTAGAGCTTAATATTTGTAAGCAGGTTTAGGTAAATTTGATGAACAATGTGTACTAAACGCCTCCTTCCTTTCTTCGCAAATTCGCGTATTACAAATACAAATTCTTGTCGCAACGGACCGTATGTGGTCCAGGGCCTAGCTTTTCGCGACCATTCGTGTTGAGCGTGTTATATTTTTCACACAAATGGAAGGGACCTACAGTTTACAGTCATATTCGAATGGCAAATTGAGAAGCTTTCTCTTGACAGTTATTACTCTCGGACGTTTGTCAGACATTCGCGAGAGGTGAAACCGTGAAAAACTTTTTGGTGTTCTCTGGGATTCGAACCTCGAACCTCACGCTCAGCGATCCAACTCACTAACCACTTGAGCCACGGCGCCCACGATTCGCATATTATGAAAACGAAATAGTTGACATTACAATTTTTTTATAAAATATACTGGACGAGAGGAATTTTTTTTTGCAATTTTTCAGTTATAGTTCTATTGATTTTAAAAGTCAAATCAGTAGTCCAACGCACTAACCACTGCGCTATAGCCCCTACTGCACTATACACAAAATCTACCTCTAATAACGCAACAGTTTAATGTTTATCAGATCCTTACGAATTGATTAGCCAAGGAATTTAGGAAAGTCGATTTTTCCAATGGCATGTCTTTAATGATAAGCATATGTGCTTAATATTAGAAACATTTTGGTTTTCTAAATACGGCCTGTTGGCAAGAGTTTGGTGCTTGAGTTAATCATGGCTTTGTCATTACAAATTGATTGTAGAAATTGGTCAACAACAATACCGTCAATTACAGTTGTGTACCTGAATCGTGGTCTATACGCCTGATTGTTGCTGTCCACATAAAAATGAGATAAAATTTTGTGTAAAAATTATAGACGCACTACTTTACTGAAGATTTGCTGTAAGCTCTTCTCAAGTATACTAGCTAATCCCTTTAGAGTGAAGGCTAAAAACTAACTTAATGAACACCAGTGCGGCTTTAGACCTAATAGATCGACAATTGATCAAACATTCCTTCTGGAGCAAAAAATTGAAAAGTGATACGAGTTCAACTGAGACCTCCACATGCTGGTCATAGATTTTTAAAAAGCATTTGATGGTATCAGTAGTAAAAAGATAGAACTAGGCATTAGAGTGATTGATGAGTGCAGAGGTATGGTTTAGTACATGGGCGCGAGGAACAGGAGAATAACCCGCGAATCGTGCATGCCAGTAGTACGGGCTACTGGTATCTATGAAGATTCCACATTCATTGGCGCAAACCATAAAAAAAAGAGAACTAGGCAATAAAAAAGAGTTAGTCAGACTTGCCATGGTAATACTACAAAAACAGCAGAAAAAGTTGGAATACAAGAGAAAGTCTCAGATGCCCTCAAAATCACTAGTGGAATAAGCCAGGGCTGTATAGGTACTCTGTCAACAATTATTTTCGACCTTATGCTATGCTTTAACTGCAAGGACCTTACGAGTTCTGGAGCCATATTTAGCAGGTCAGGTCAAAGTATCGCATTCGGAGATGATGTGCCAAACGTGGCTAGAAATGGACACTACTTGGAGGACTTAGTTTTTTTAACCTTCCGATGCGAAGATTTTTTTCTACATGAATAGCAGAAGAAATGCGGTTATGGGTAAACCCGCTTATCGTCGGAAGGTCAATTGTACAGGTTGCGAAAGCGGTTGGTCATAGTAGACGAGAGTAAAAAAAAAAAACATAAAGTTGTCTATACCTGAAAATAGACGAACCCCTCATAATTTTCTAATTGGGTATTATATGCATTAGAGGGTATTTCGAGTTTTAATTACCTTGACATCCTCCTGAAATATTGTAACAGTATGGATAATTACATACAAGAGGGCAGATGACATTATAAAGGCCAGTACTCACTATTGGCTGCGAGATATGGCCTATGACTCCCACTGATGATTTTTTGCCAGAGAAATTTGCGAAAAATCTTTGGCTAAAAACGAACCGAAAATGGGGGTAATAGACAGAAGTAAAACAACGAAATTTTCGATCTGTTTGAAAGTGAAGACGTTGTGAAGTTCGCAACATCTCCGATGGACTGGACATGTTGCCAGATTGGTTGCGAGCCGCTCCCAAGGAGGAATGGTTGAGTATACACCCCTGCACAACAGATATCCCCTGGATGACCAAGAAAACGCTGGATTTATCCCGTCAGCAAGATTGAAGAAGCTAAACTTCACGCCGAACAGCAATGCTAAATGATGATGATGATACAGTATCGTCTTCCAACAATGCCACCCAAAAGTGATCTGGCAGATGACGGCACAGGTCACATTGAACTGGAAAAAAAAACAGCGTGCACGCAACAATTCTTTATCCTAACATCGTTTTTTACTCATTTTGAAATAAAAACAAATTCACATGAGGAAAGCAGCCATGTTTGCCTGAGCAACTCCAATTGTAAGTGCATTTTCGAACTTAAACCTCCTTTTGGATTCATCATTGATTTTAGGCAGCATGCACTAAGTGTACTCGTCTGTCCCGATATTTGAAACTCAGACATTATCTAGTGACAAAAAGTCGAATGGATCCTCATAAAGTTGATTCACACAACCACGTTGGCTGGTTATTCAATATCAAAGTCATTTCTACGAATCATGATTTCCTGGATTCGTGCAAGATCAACAAATCTCTTTCACGATAGGGATAGTGAAATTTCACCCTTCACTACGAACAATATCCTTCATTAATCTTCCTCTCCCATACAATGCTACCACCGCTTGTTCAACTCTTAAATTGTGTAACTACAACACAATCGTCGGGTTATTAATTTCCTGAGATTTGCATCCCACAATGTACACCAAAAACAAACTCTAAACGCCACAAAATGCAGATACTTACCCCACTGACACATATATCCATGGCAACAAGTAATCCAATTGCCAGCACCACACAAGCGATCTTCCTTTGCAGCAATCCAGCCATAGCACCATCAGCCATCATGATTGCCGAACGAAAAGATACTTCTATTTTAGAAAGGAAACACGTTAACTTCACACAGTAATTCACCCGACCAAATAGATTCAAGAGCCAACTAAACAATCACTAACCACCAAACCGACAACGTACTAAGCCAAGACAAAAAAGCTACAACTCCTTTAGATACTGCTAGTAGTGGGTTCCCAGAGATGAGCCTCACGAAATTTATTGCACTACAATTACAAATCACGATTGAAATTTATTAAAAAAGAAGATCCTCGGTCACGGATAATTATCGTTCTACAACACGTTAGATTCAGGGTATCTATCGGCCCGCAGAAAACGATTTGAAAGAGGTAAAAATTAAAAATAAAATTAAATAAAAGCTACGAATTCGAATGCACTTCGGAGGATCTTGTAGACGGGTATACACGTGCGAATCTTTGGCCAGTTCGGATACGAAAGTCGAAAAAATCTGCCAACATTTTTATTTATACCAAAAGCTAGTGCGCGAGAGACGCTCAATGTATCTCTCCTACCACATGCAGATGCGATGCGAGCACTTCTATTGCGCTGCGCTGCCATGGATTACCTTCATCTTCTCATGTTGTGTGTGAGAAATTCCATGGCAGTGTAGTGTAGTAGCATTGGGGTGCTTCAGGCCATCTATAACCAAAGCCCCCGCCGCCACCACTTGATGACCAAAAAGTATCTACAAAGTGTAATCCCAATGACGGACAATTTGGTGCCGAAAAAGAGAGAAAAAAAACCCACAACAACTCAGTCCATGAAGGCCTTTTCAAAACGGATCTGGCCATCAAGCAATCTAGCCTATGATAGCCATCTTAAACTGAATGTGACCCTAAAAAGAAGCCATGTATCTAGATGTAGTGCATTTGGTAATCTCGGTGGATCATTGAGTGATAATGCTTATGGCTCGTGTGTAATTTTAGAAGTTCTTCATCGTTTGAAGCTGCAGAGGATTTACGCTTTGCGCAGACAGTGTTGTTCTTCGCTGGGTGATATGTGTGAAGAGGTGCCGGTGCACACATGATTGTTGTTTGGGGAGCTGATTGTTGTGGATTGTCTATTAATCTGACATCCATTGGCGAGCAGTGTAACTGGCTGGTAATTCATTTAGGGATTACCGTGATGTATGGTGTATTGGTTTTGAGTATTATTTTCATTTCCATCAAATGGTGATTGGGGAATTACGCCATTTTTTGATTGTTCGAGTAACCGAACAAAAAGTACGTGTACCCGGGTTGTACTCGTAGATGCGTTGTGAAATTGTCGTTGAAAAAGTCAATACTGAATGACAATTAATTAGTGAAGAGGTTTGAATGGTGTCAATGGGAGGAGATAAAATGTCCTTTCTTTTGAAGCTAAGGGCATCCATATTGACATCACACACATTTGTTTCGTTTAAGTCTCATTAGTCGATGAGTGTTGCGTAAGACGTTGGAGTTTGAAATTTATGTCGTAGACATGTGATGCGGTTTTGGGGAAAAACTGTGTTCCTACTTAACTTGAGTGGCTACCAATTGCCAAACCGTAACTGAATGTAATTTCCAAAGCTTAAGGCTATTTGCGTTGGATTGATATCCTACCTCGTCTGCAAGTCCAAGAATTCTTCTGAAGTAAAAGAAAAAGTCTACAGAAAAGAGAATTAATCCGTGGAAAAATATGTGGAGTATCCTTAAGGCAGTCCGTATCGGAAAGTGTAATTTCTTTTAGAACAATTTATTTCAGAAAAAAATTGAGAGTTGTCCCTTCGACTTCCGTTTCTAAGACCGTCCATATGTGGTGAAGAACCACATTCTGCACGAGGTGTCCCTGCTGTTACAGAATGTGGCGGATCTAGAGAGCAAAACTCGACTAAAGGCGGAATCCCAGGTGTAATACTCTTGTGTCCATGGGATGAATGGCACCACGTTAGTGTTTTTTTAACGGCGAACTTCAGATAACTAGACACCTCTGGTTTATCTACGATGGCATGCGGGACTCTGTCATCGGTGATTCTCCTTTCCCTAGCTTCTCATGGATCAAAATTAATTCTTCTAAGAAACATAAAAGAACGAGATAATGCTGCTATGAAAGCATCCTCTTCCATGGACATAAATCTGTTAGAAGACATATCCTCTGTTCCTAACACTGACGGGACGAGGACTACTACAAGAAACCGCCCCACCTTGGTCGACAATAACACCGTCGACCAAAACATCTGAGTGTATGACCAACTCACTGGACCTGCACTCAAACCCATCAAATAGCTGCTTGCCAAAGGCGTCCCTGTTGATGAGGCCAGAGTTGAAGTCAAAATCCCCTGCAGACGACAGAAAAAAAATCGGTCTGTCCCCTCGATTCTGTCCGACCAAGCTAAGGGCATACAAATGGCTACTCCGGGGTCTGAGGACTGCCATTCAGGACTCTATCTTTGGTAAGATTTTTAACCTTACTGATAATTCGCTAAAAACCTGCTTTATGACGTTAAATCCTGGATACTGTTGGCAGAGGATATCCTCTGTCGTTTCGACAGAAAAATTTTGCGTAAGATACTCCGTCCCGTTTGCGTTCACGAGCTTTAGAATATTCAACAAAGAAATATACGAGCTGTACAACGGCATCGACGTAGTCAACAAATTACACATCAGTCGTTTAAGATGGCTACGATATGTAGAGTGAACGGACATCAGGGCTCCGGCCCATAAAGTCTCGAAATTTACCCTGAGGGACAACGCAGTAAAGGGCAACCTCGCCTAAGGTTGTGTGCATAAGTAGAAAGAGATCTTTACAAACCGCAATTCGAGGCAATTAGCTAAGGAGCCAGCAACTGGAGAGGCTTGTTGGTTGAGGCCCAGGCATACCCCGAACTGTGGCACCACCTAAGTAAGTAAGTAAGATAGGTAGGTGTGCATATTTGGTCTTCGTTAGATTCCAACTGTCTATTTTCGCCTGATCTTAGGCACTTCTCTTTGCCGATATCACCATCAGCAGTGGTCTTTATGTGGCTTCAAACAAAGACGAAAGTCTTTGATTTCAAATGACACCAGGTATAGAGAGGAAGGCAAGTGTCGTCCGGCTGAAAATTAATACGGCCAAACCAAAAATTATCGGCTTGGAAACAATCTCATCGGTTCAAATTTGCATCGCTGGGTAACCGGTAGGGAGAATAGGAAGTTCCCAGTGTCATGGGAATATTGTGTCTACCGATGGCGCAACCGAGCTCGATATATCCAGTCGATTAGCAAAGCAGTCAGCCTAAACACCAAGCTGTTTAAATCCAATGGATGCAGCACTAGGAGAGTGACTATTTACAACACACGAAAGCTGCAAACTTTTGTTAACCGGTGCCTACGCAATATCTTAAGAATCTTCTGGCCCAATAGGATATTCAAAGAACATCTTTATCTGAGAACGGGTCAGGAACCAATTGGCACAACTATGCAACGAAGGGAGTTCCAATGGATTGGTGACACGTTCCGAAAAGGTGGCGGTTGCAATGCAAAACAAGCAATGCAATGGAATCAACTAACTCAGGGAGGCAGAAGACCTTTCAGACCAAGAAAAACATGGCGAAGAACAGTGGAGACGGAGGCACGACAGTTGGGGAAAGTGCGACACATTGTCAGAAAATGTACACGATCGCGCGTGGGAATAGTATGACCAACAGGATTTAAGCTTTTCGATTTGAAATCCATTAGTTTCTCCTTAGTTTAAGTCTTCAAGTCGTTTTTGACTCTATCATTGACAACATTGCAATAAGGGCAATACTTCAATCTTTCTTTTCAAAATCGGAAAGCCTTAGGAGTGGGAAGTTACACACGTGCCTGATCTTAAGATTTTCGGATTATCGTTAAATCCAGAAAATAAAAAAAAAAAAAAACACAAAATGACTGCTAAACTTTCCATACAGTTTCTTGCTCTAAATTTAAATTAAGTTAATCCACAGAGCAAATAAGCTCTTGCTATGGAACGGTTGCAAGATCTAACTATCTATTTCCGAAACTTGACTGACTACGACTTGTGAATGCCTCTTAGAATGTACGAATACATATCTGAAACCTCCTGAGCATCCCCATGACGTTAAAGGACGCCAATTCGCTGAGGTTATTGAAGAAAAGAGCCCCTAAATAGGTCTTTAGGACAGGGTCGGACAAATGAGATAGAGAATGTTATCTTCCTTCCTTTTATCCCTGTAAGTCCAGCGGAAATCATTTGAAAATCTCATCAAAATTCGTGAACTTCAGTAACAAATAGTGGCAGCTAGATTTTTGTAAATGTTGGCGACCTGCAATTTGCTGCGAGGTAGAATGAACAATCCGAATTGGACGATAATGGATCGGATATCCGATCACCTAACTATGACGAAGTAATAAAACGGTCTAGCAGCGAAGTTCTTCAAAGTAGCGGTGGATGTATTGGTTAAGAGCGTTTGTAAAATACAGTCGGAAAAAAGTATCCTCCTTGTAGATATGACCTTATTTTCAACCTAGTCCATCTTAGACCCGCTTTTTTAAAAAAAATTTAAGGAGATTTTAGCGTGACTGCTCCCAGCGGAATGTGACTAATTCTGCAAGTGAACATTGAACGGATGAGCCTTGTCCGTCCAGTTCGTCAGCTTTTTCGTTTTCATAAACGTTACGGTGCCCTGGAACATAAATCAAGGTTACGTTTAATTGAGCGTCTAGTGAGGAGAGAACTCATTCCGGAATGCTTACACAAGTTTTGAGGATATAATAACCCAGTCAATGGCTTTGAGAGCAGCTTGGCTGTCAATAAATATGGCGATCTCTTGCCTTGGCGTAATATTTGTGCAGAGTTTGATCTGTCGACGCTAGCAGTATTCGAAAGTGCAGCGACTTTGCAGTCCAACTTCGAGCCGTTTGTGAAGATTCTTAGATCGAAGTCCTCAACCACCAGTCCATCTTGCCATTCTGTTCATGAGGGGAATTGTAAGTTGAAAGGATGTTGTGGATAATGTAATCTGTTTTAGTCAATACGAGTTCTTTCGGTAGAAAATCCAGAATAATACTCTGGCCATTGGGTATCGCAGCCCAGCACCCAGATTCACTAAGGTTTGCTCATGTTATACACTTTTTTTAGAGCCATAGACCCATACATGAGGATTGCAAAAACTTTATCTATTGGGTCAGTTTTGGTTGCAAGCATAGAAGGCTACACATACTTTCTTTACCCGTTGTTCTACAAATTAATCATCCAATTTTGTTTGCCTATGGCGTCCTCAAAAAATACGGCCCAATCACTCATCCCGCGTGAACGCCGCACCACACAGTGACTTTGAGTGGATGTTATGGCTCTTCGTGCATCACACGCGGATTTTCAGTGCCCCAGAAATGAAGATTTTGCTTATTGACGTAACCGCTTAAGTGGAAATGCGCCTCGTCGCTCATGATGATTTTCGGCACAAAATCGTCCTCTTAGTTGTTGAGATTGAGGATGGTTTGACAGTAATTCACACTGTTTGCGCTTTGTACGGGAACATGCATAAGTCTTTCACTAAAATTTGCTGTAGGGTCCGTCTGGTGATGCCCAATTGCGTGGCCCGTCGTCTGGTTGAACGACCAGTCCGGTGGCGGCCACGCCCTGCATGATCTCCTGTGGTTCCAGTCTGTTCGAGTCGAGTAGCTAAGCGCCGGCATGTTTGCCCAGTTGGCGCGACACTATTAGGAAATCGACGTCGAAATTCACGCTGCGCTAACAGCACTGGCTCTTATATAGGTCTTAGACAAACCCTTTTCAACTCACTTGAGGAGGTTTCAGGGGAAAATATTTCCTAAATTCTATAGGTTCGATTTAGAGACTTCACATCGACACACTTCAATGATAAACCCCGCTGAGGTAGTGCAGTGCAAGAGCTCTCTCTTCCACGATTCCACTTCGTAAGTGTTTCCCACGAACCTCTGTAGGCAGCGTAAGTACGCGCAATCCGATTTGTTGCAATATATTCTTCAGTGATACGGTTTACTAACTAAATATTCCATAACAAGACACTAAGTACAAATGCAACATCTTGTAGGGCAAACTCTTACCACGACACCGCCAGCATGAGATCTCAAACCCAAAACGAAAAAAAAAAAAACATCTTCACTCATTTGGAAACATTATACTCGTAAAGCATAGAAATTAAGAGCACTACTGCTCGGTGACCCATTTGAAAAGCGTTTGAACAATGCATCAATATCTCACACTGTTGCAAAAAACGAAAACCACAAGCCGAAAGGTGAAAAGCACGCTTAAACTCTTCATTTGGCAGGTTGCCACACATCAATTCCTTCAAACTTCCATCTTCAGATTCAGCTTTTGTCTGTTGGTGCTGCTGCTCTTGGCTTTTCTTCCCAAACGATCGTAAAAGTCGACACTTAATTTGGCTTAAGTGAGTCCATCTCATTCGCAGATTATATTGCGAAATACTTTGCACAAAACGATGTCTCATTACGCACACCCAATCCGACATCGCTTACGCTTACGCTTACGCTAGATTAATATTTTAATTAGATTTTGATATGTTTGACTTTGAATGCGATTCACCTTAATAACCCCAAGATTTGACACGACCAACAGCGGATGGCTCTGATGGGCTGATGTTGTTCTGTTTGATTTATGTGCGCTGCCACTGGCGGATGGTCTGTAAGGTCGTCGTCTCTCGTTCGAGTGGCACATCAAATGGCTGATCTGTAAAATGAGTGTGGATTCTTTTTGTTTGTTTTCGAGCGATGAGAATTCGGGTTGTTACACAATCTAGAAGATGTCGGGAACGAATTTCTTTTTTTTTTTCTGTTTTTTTGGCCCACAAATGTCGGCCAAGGTGAGGATCACACCGGGAATGGGTACAAGTGTTTAGATTTGGTTGATGGTAGATTTGGTTTTACTTTCATGTCGATTGAAACCAATTCAAGGCCGATGAGAGAGGAGTGATAACAATGGCTGGGGTATGTATTTTGTTTAGATAAATAAAATGATAAATTTTATTTAATTAACAAAAGAAATATTCCCACACGGTGATATGAATTATCGCGCCGCGCCGGTTGAAGATGGCAAGATTATAAGGCGTTGGCGGTTTTATGAGTGTAGGATTTGATTTGGCTTGGTTTTTTGTAATCTGAAGATCAGGGCTACAAGACAGTGAGAGGTAGGCCTTGATAGAAACATGTGTCAAGTTACACATTGTTGAAGTTGATTCATTTTGGCAGTTTTACATCATTTTGTCCTTATACTGTAGGCGTAGGTCATGCGATTTTGTTCATAACAATAGAGATGCCATAGTTCAGTGGTTTACAAGGAGAAAGATACTATCAACTATCGAGGTATATTCCTGCTAAATGTCACGTATAACATCCTGTGGCACTATTGTGTCCTTCAGCTGGGGGCAGATCGACGATAAATCTTTAGACTAAAGCAAATCCTGGAAAAGACCAAGGAATTTCAAATCGATACACGCCATTTTTTCTTCGATTTCCAAGCCGCATAGGATGGCATTCATCATATGGGGTCCCGCAGGACGATGGTTGAATTCGGGATCCCGACAAAAATTTATTCAACCAACAGTTTGATTACAGGAGATATACTATCACCTAATTTCCTCAATCTTGTGGTGGAGCAGATAATACAGGGCAGGTTTAAGCACACGAGGCACAACAACAAATTTGTCCAGCTGCTGGGATACGCGGACTATCGACATCATTAGTCGGTCCCAGCAAGTACACGTACGTCTTGAAGTAAGGGAAAGAAAAACCAAGATTATGCTTGACTTGACTTCGAGGTAGTTAAGGAGTTATTCTACCCCAAAATCAAAGGACATCATTGTAAACACTTTACAAAGACTAACTTTTGACAACGAAACGGTGCTACTTCGGTGTGGCAAAACAAATGGGATCAAAACTCTTTACTCGGACGAGAGAGTATATGCTCTATGGAACGCTAATCCTGCCACTTCTGCTGTACTACGTCAAGTGCTGGATGATAAGTACGATAGCAGTGCAGATATTGGGCAGTTTTCGAGCAAAAAATTTGGTGGGACGTGAACAATTGGTTTGGTGTTTTCTGGTATTCGAACATCGAAACCCAATAACCCCTGAGCCTCGGTTTCATTATTCGCGAATGTACGCCAAGTGTCTCAAAGTGATAAATGTCTTAAGAAAGGCTTCTCGTCACACCTTTCGCTCCTCTTGGATACGAAAATATGCTGTAGTTTCCTTCTATTTGTTCGAATTCACGAATGTTTACGAGGAATTAGTGTATAGGCCCTACATGGTCGGTTTTGCCAAATATTTCTATTTCTACAAGGTGCAGAGGCATTCGATAGGATTTGAAGTTCCAATGATATTTATGATATGGCTACTAGCAGACGGGTTGAGAATTGTCTTCTGCAGTGGAGCGAGATCGCTTACCTACGGTAGTTTATATGCCCTTGTATTGCAGTCGTTCGAAAACCAAAGAACCACGTCTCACACCAGTCGACTAAGAAATCCCGTGGTACGTATCGGAGACCATTTAATTTGTACTTAAGGAACTGATATACATAATTGATACCGCCAAACATTGAGAAACACTGGAGTGCCTTACAACTTACTCGCAACAGGAGCGGAAAGTATTATATTGGAGGCCTGAAAGCGGCCATTGCACGTTTGTTATTTGTTGTCGCATTACAGCCACTCAAGTGGAGGATGAAAATGAGTTCGAATCCCAGTTCCGTACAAAATTGAAAGGAAAGTCCAGAGTAGTAAATCGCATCTTACCTTCCAGCAAAAACGACGTCATTACGGCGATAAAAACATTTAAAATAAACAAAAGGCATCGCCACGTTCTTGGGAGTGTCTTGTCGGTGCGAAGTGATAGAATCCAATGATGTCTTAAAGCCCATCTGAAAAACTAGATGATTTTGCTTTGTATCGCAAGGAATTATCGACTTGCATCAAATGTGCATCGGTTTGGTGAAAGAGGAAAACCCAGTGGGGCTATAGATGAACCAAAATTCTCAGCCTTATGTACTGACAATCTCACTATTAGTTGCGGGTTAGATGGACGGTCAGCATTGCTGGGCAACAGGTTAGAAGAGTATAGTCAGTGAAGTCAGGAAGGCCAAAACTGCTTTCGGCAAATTATCTTTGACTGGAGTCACGGAAAATCTGCATGATGTTGTTATACAATATACATTGTCTCAGATACATATTCTGGGCGTCTTGGCCAGTGAAATGTTTTATGAATGAATGGATTAGGAATGCATGCTATTGTAGATACAATACAGGGCGGCGCAAAATGATGTATGGTTTGAAATCTTTTTTCATTTTTAATTTTCGAGTAAACCATAATTTTTTTAGGCACAGTATAGAAAAGGGGAATTTTATTGACCTCTACGTAAAATATTTCGTCTTGCAAATGGTTGCCGATTTCTGCCTCGCACATTCATGCTTTTTGCAACACATTACCTTTCTCAAAATTGTTATGACACCATTTTCATTGCGAATAATGGCTTTGAGTTGGGGTTTGGTCGCTGAGATGTCCCGTAACAGCGTCATTGTGTCCCTTGCAGTATCGCACTATGGCTCCATCCTGTTGGAACTGTACTGGTAGATAGTTGTGCACAGTTGGCCTCAAAAATTGTCCAATTTCTTCCGATGTTGAGCAGCATTGATGATAACTGCAGGCACAGAAAGAAATATTGGCCAATGATCATTTCCGACCATACACCGCAGCAAACAGTAGGCTTCAATGGGTATAATTGATGATAAATTGCTCTTGGATTTTCCGTCTTGCCCATATCCTACAGCTTTACTCTTTAACGAAGCCATTTAATTGGAAAAGGGCCTCATCGCTTATTATCGAATCGTGGAATCGAGATTTATCGACTCGTAGCTGGTAGTATGTGGGCTTCAGTATCACTTCATATGGTAATATCTGCAATGTGATCGAAATCCTGTGAACAGACCTTCGCAATAGCCCGAATTGGGTCGAACGTCTCCTTGTTGATGTTTTTAAATTATTCTACATACTCCCATATAAGTTGAATATTTATCATTTATGTACGCCGCAGGTGGTCTTCAGGTACCAGAAAGGTTCTTTACTAACCCTTCTTGCTGAAAACGCGCCATGGAACCTATCAACCGTCTTTGAAATCCTGGTGCCGGGCAGTAGAAGAGAAATCTAAATAATTGGTAAAGATCTGATTGGAACTGAAACACAATGCCAGGAACCGTTCACGATTGCGCGTGATTATTATTTAAAGTATCCAAATTCGGAAGTCATTCTCTTCATTCTTCGGTGTGTATTTGAATTCCAATAAATAAATTCGGATTCTGAATCAAACTCAGCAAAGCTACAAACACTAGCTTTGTAAGTCCGTCACACAATCACAGAAAGACTGTTAATATACTCTCCGGTTGAACTTCAGCAGTATTCAGCAACAATTTATAACGAGCCAACAATAGCTGAAGTAGAATTCGAAGTTATTGTTAAATCGCATAACTAATGTACTTCCTATGCAGGAAACCACCTGTACACACTACATCAAGTCAAACATGATAATTATCCGAACTATTTCTAGTTAGCTACAGCTACAGAATAGGATATTGACCCCAAGGTTAACCCGCCGCGCCGATATAAGTAAGTGCCGAGCTCTCCCATTTGCATACATTGTAATGCGGCGTCAATTAGCCTCGACGGTTAACAATGAAATAACCGAAGCAAATAATTGCTCCTCAATGAATTCAAGAATCAACAATTCGCGATATCACACCGATGCGATGCAATTGCAAATGCATCCAGCAGCTACATGACACCAGTGCTGCGCTGACGACGATGATGGTGATGTCATTAAAATGCCACAGGTTCAAATCTCTGCTCTGCGGATGGTTCTAGTCCAGTGACTGAGACTGAGGGGAGAACTGCTCCAGTTTTACGGATGTGTGAGACTTTCAGTTAGTTTCAGTGGTTCTAGCAGATAAATTTTCTACTAACAATCGCGATTGCAACCGGAATTTTTTTGTTTATCTGTAAGATATTCGCATACAGAATACAGATGGTGAAATCCAAAACCTGACCACGCTGCCATGATTTAGTTATTTATTGGTAATCACCAACATGTTGCGATGACTTTGAATTTCTGACTGCTCAGATGGTGTGCACAGATTTGAGATTGTTTTTTTTTTTTATAGTTTAGAGGTTAGTCAATGGACAGAACTTGAAGATGAAGGTGTTTGATTGAAGAAAGGTATTTCATTATCTAAAGCAAAAGTGATTAAGATAAAAAGAAATCAGACAAAAGCCGAAATCACTAAATAAACAATTGGTACGAGGATGAATGTACACTTAATTTAAATTTATGTTTTGTATCTGGGGATGCGAGAGAAGGTCGTCGTTGAGTGTTCCAATTGGAACAATAAATGTAATTTGTTTTAATCAATACCTACATTGAGGCTAATGAAGCGAAGAGGAAGAATTGGCGAACATGGATAAGAGAAGGTCAGACGAATGGCTATGTAAATCAAATTTAGAGCAAATAAAGTCTTAAATCAAAATTCGGGCTTTGTATGAATAGTGCCGAATGGAGGGATGAACAAAACCACATTGCGGTTACATCAACAGTATTTTTGAATAGGTCCTAAATTTATGATCTGACATGAGAAGGTCACACATGGGTATTCTATAGTACGTGGGTCTACAACAGTGTTGAGAACGTAGAGAATAAAAGTGGGGCACTGGTATTAAGTCAGATTGGTTTTAATCGCTTTTCACATAAATTAATATCAAACTATGTACTAAGGGCGGTACTAGGCCCGCATTTTATGATTGCTCTGTTACATGCATTGGATCGCCTGTTAGAATAGCACTGGATAAGCAATCAGTGATTAGACGCATGGCCCAAACAGATATAAATGCATAATTTCATTTCATTTCATTTCACCTGATCAAAAACTGGGCCGCGGCGGAACACCAGAGAAGGTGGACAACTGTGGAAGGTTGTACCACTCATTAAGAAGTTCTTAGCTTGGAGTGAAAAGCACTGAAAGGGGGTTGTAGCGTTATCTACATGTCATGGAAATTTTGGGTATCACCTGAAAAAGATGGGTCTTATGGGCGATGTTACCTGGAGGAAATCGAGACGGCGGCGTCACTAATATTCTGTCAATGTCCAGCATTAGCTAGCAGAAGAAGGGAGGTCTTGGGGCACCACTGGGTAGAAACCCAAAAAGATGAAACAGATTGCTGCTAAATAGATGCTAGAATTGTGGAAAAATCCAGAAAGTCTCTCGGGCTAAGATGGATTGTGGAAGAGAGATTCGAAAAGGGACCCATCACCGTGGTCTGGTTGGATATCTCTCGAAATAATATTTATATAAGCCCACATTTTCATGGATCTCCTTATGGGTCAGTAACAAAACTTGTGTTACATGATCAATATTGTAAGGCATTTATAGCCTAAGAGCCAAAGATAGTGACAGACATACGAACAGACAAATTAGTTTGCGTAAAAGAGAATCGTTTTCTATTTAGAAATTTAGTCCGAACAGAGTGTTCACTCATAGTGTTGATGGCAGTACAGTATCTAATAAATACCCAACACAAGAGAGCAGCTATTGCAACTCACCCGCAATGCATGTCGAGAGGCTGGAATCCGGTTAATTCTATTAAGTGTATCAAGCGTAGCACTATACGTCTTAAAGGAAGAGCGTTGTTCTTTTAACGTTCGCAAGGCTCGTCAACAGTGAAATAATCTCTATCATAGGCTGTTGGTTGCTTCGTAACTATATGTCTTTTACGTGGTAGGGAAGGTACCCCGATGGCACAACTCCCAACCTGGGATGCCAGATCCCTATATGGAACCCCTACAATGAGATGGCCGATACACCGACGCTAGTAGCCCACTTAGGGAGTGTAAGCACAGCGGCTGGTTCAGTAAGTCCTCATTCAACAAGATCCCTATTTCAAGCACCCTGACTCTGTATTGAACATCCTTATCAGCTTCAAATGTGTTGAAGTAGCTCAGATAAAGTTGATTCCGTCGAGAATTACTCCGCACCACGTCCTCTTTCTGATGTTCTCTAGATATTTGAAAGGCACTATTTAGCAAACCAAGTCAACAAGATGTACCTTCCTCCAGTTTTAAACATGTGTGCTGAAGTTCACCCGGATGTGCGCAGGTCTGAGTATAACCAAACCATCAACTCCAAAAAAAGCTGTTAAATACCCCGGAGTAATGCTAGCTGGACAACAAACGTCAGTTCAAGACGCACGTTGATTATTTAACCAAAAGGAATCGCAAATGCAGAAAGCTCCCTCGCGTATTCTGCGTAACATCGGCAGTCCTGTATACGTTAGAAGGATTCTACTCTCTGTTGTGAGCCAGAATAAGGCCACAAAGGCAGCTTCGGTTCAGGTGAGGACGACGGCAGCACGCTCGTGGCTACATAGCTAAGCTCATCGGACCGGGTGGTTTTTGTCACCCACAGCCATACACCACTTGCTCAGCATACAAAATGCTCGGGCTTGGTATACAAAAAAATCAGAAAAAAAAGAAAGGAACCTACTCTATTAAGACCATGGATGGTCTTAAACAGACAGGAAATATACGAAATATGCCTATGGCCAGGAGAAATACCGGAAAGAACTTTGCGATGTGGCAAGTTCGTTCGGCCGATTCAGCAAAGAGCAGATGGGCATACAAACTGATACCAATAATCGAAGACTGGAAAAATCGAAAGCATGGGGACTGAAACTACCATCTTCAACAATTCGTAAGTGTTTCTACCTATTTGTACACGACTGCTCAGCATCCTGCTCGAAATGCCGAGATGAAGATGAAAACACGGAGCACGCAGTATTTCATTGCACACGCTTCACGGCATTCACTCTGTCCAGTCCGTCGAAACACATGATCATCGTTAGCTACCCAGCGGGCACTACAAGGAGGTGATGTCGTGTATTTGCATAGCTTTAGAATTAAGCTTACATCCCACATCAACCAAAGACTGACCTTCCGCTACAAAAAAAAAAAAAAATTCTAAGCAACTGATTCACGACCTAGCCGCAAGCGCAAACTAGTTAACCCGTCGCGTCTTCTGCGTCGGATGCATTTCCTAACTCCACTAAGCATTCTTACTTATTGCGCACTCGAAACGAGGAAGGTCAAACGAACTCAGTCGAAACCGATTAAACCGATAAACTAAATATTCTCCTCATCTCTGTTGAAACTGACAACATTGCCTAGATGGGCACTCTTCTAATTGAAGAACAATCTCACCATCGCCGTGAGTGATTATGAATTGCCTGCACCAAAGGAACGCGCATAAATATTCTTTTGCCTCACAGTCTACCTATAAACATCCGGCGTCAAAAGTAATGAATGGAATACCTACCACAGAAAGGTTTCTTGGAAGCGTAACAAAGATTTCAAATTTGTTGTCGAAATAGCATTCGGCAAGCGACTTCATGTGGAAACGTGGGAATCCTCCGATGAGGCGATGTTGTGATTTTTTTCACGTTGATGTTCTCATCCCATGCACAATTAGCGATTGAATCAGTTCATCGCAAGTGAAAATAACACACGAGGCGGGCGAGTCGCGATCGCGAGTGAACTAGCGAAATTAACCCGATGCAATAGCCGACAAATTGTTTGCCTAATGCGACTAACAAGACACGAAAATTGCTGGCCTAGGTTTCACATCTGAGATTTGTCTAGCGCTGGCGCTGGCGCTGGCGCTGTGTGTGTGTGACTCTTCAGACCTCGCGAGACCTTTAATGCAGTTCACCTACATTTCGGACGAAAGTGTGCTCGTCTTGACTTAGTTTTAGAGGTTTGAGGATGTTGCAATAGCGATTAACTTTAAATGTTACATGTGTTGCTGTCTTCTTCCTGGATCACGGTGACTGCAATGGTTGATTGAGATGATTAACAGATAGATTTTTGTAGGGTTTACGGCTTCAAGAGGCAGTTGTATGAAAGACTTATAAAGCGGGGCACATGATGTGTACAAGCTGGGTAATGTCTTACTACTGAAATTTTCGTTGATACTCGCATTCCCACAGTCCATTAACCTTAATCTGTCGATACCATATTGACATGTTGAAATGCTGAGTCGTTATAATGGTTACCTTCGAGTAAATACTGAATGGCAGGTGATAAGTTATTTTCCTTTTTAACCGGAAAATGGTGCAATAGTGGTGTTGACATGTAAAACTGTTGAGATGGGACGAATAAGGTGTAATGTTGAGATTTGACAGATTCCGCGAGTGAGTTATCGTTATGTTGAAATTTTTAAATTTGAGATTGTCGCCGAAGTGCAGCGTTACACAGAGAAGTCATCATCCTTACCTACGCGAAAATAAATACGTGGGTATGATTCTTCATTCTGTGGTCTTACATTCTATACGCGAATAGACCTTCCTACGATTACTGGCACCAGTCTCTTCTTTCAGAAAATGCAAAATACTTGGGTCTTATTTTAGGAAACACAACTTGAAAGCCAAGCCAAGAAAACGTAAGGAAAGCAAATGTAGTTCTCTATACCTGTAGAATGCAATAACCCCAAGGAGACTGACATCGTTTATCCTGTCAACGAGGGAAGCATGGGACAGCACCAAGTGTAGCATTGCAAGCATTATGGAGGAACTACGGTGGGAAAATCAAACATCGAGACCCCAAGATGAAGGAAACCCTAGACCATAAGAAGGAGAAGACATGATGTCAAAACCTGCCCCTACGAAGGAATGCCTTGACCGGTGGTACTGTAGGGGGAATCACAGGGCAGAGTCCATGCAGGGGCATAGAGTCTGGCATATAAAGGATTTCACCCCTCGAAATACAAATACAAATTCTTGGCGCAACAGACGTATGTGGTCCAGTTCCTAGCTTCTCGCGACCATTCGTGCTGTGCGCGTTATATTTTTCACAGCAATGGAAGGGACCTACAGTTTAGAGCCATATCCGAAAGGCAAATTGAGAAGCTTTCTCATGACAGTAATTACTCTCGGACGTTTGTCAGACATTCGAGAGGTGGGACCGTGAAAAACTTTTAGGTGTTCTCTGGGCTTCGAACCCCGAACCTCCCGCTTAGCGATACAACGCACTAACCACTTGAGCCACGGCGCCCACTTCATTTCACCCCTCCAGCGCATAAAAGAATAACTGAAAAAAAGCTTTTGGTAGGAGCTGGGATATGCGACCTCGATTCACATGCTGGATGTACGTGTCCGCTATCAGGCTTGTACCACAATATGACGTAAATGTCTTACACCTCACTCAATTAACAAAAGTGCAAAGATCTGCATGAATGTGCATTAGTGGTGCACTAAAAACTACTCCTTCTGCAGCATTGGACATTATGTTTCACCTGCTGCTCTTAGATATATTTATGCGTCATGTAGACAGATGGCTGCCAGTGCGGCCCAGCTAACACGCTGGCCGTTCCTCGATCTACCAAACTTTACCTCTGAAACATCGACTACACTTCGGCAAAAATGAGATTTGACTTTAGTTTCCAAACGAGCATCCCTGTACGCAGTGATTGAGACAACTATGCCACCTTGGATGGAAGTTCAGTTCACTTCTACTTGATAGCTTCAAGACCGAAAACAGAGTGAGTTGTGGTGCCCCTCTAAAAAGCTCAATCTGAGCATCTTTTCCGCCTCCCAGATTATAATGGCAATCAAGGAAACCTTGACAGCTTAATTGTAATGTAATATCAAGCGATTATCAAGCTCCTGGAATCGTGCTCCTTCATTTCGAAGGCCGCTTTTAATTGCCGTTCCTCACTCTCGGAGATGATGGAGCAGTTTAACAGTCATCTTTGCTGGTTGTTAGGCCAGTCATTCTGGACAACTGTACAGCTCTTAAGCTTCAGCCTAAATGGCAAAACCTGGGTATGCTCCTCGCTACACTAAAACATCTACTCAAACTGGATGTTTTTAGCAGGACCAAATAAAGATGGAAAAAAGACTTGATGTCCCACAAATCTAAACAGATCTAGCCTAAGCTGGATCAGAAACGTAGTGACGGGCTGTTATGGTAAAGCGAGCACAAATTAGCTATGTAATCGGTGGCCTCACGGGATAATGTCTGGTATGTCAAAATGCTAAAAGGTTAGGCTTCTTCGCTAAGAACTACTGCAGAAGCTACATGGATGAAAATTAGGGAGAAACCATTCTTCATACTTGTTAGATTAAGTTTCTTATTAAAGTTAAATTCTTATCGGAATTTCGTTTGAAAAACCTGTACGCTGACTAAGTCTCTGCTACCCTAAAACCGACTAGCCTACCCTAGAGCACCCTATCTTGTCCATATTTTCTGATGAGTCTGAGAATGAGGAGCCATGGGCATATCCCTTCCAGATATTTGGAACCTGCCAAAATATTTTATTCTTTTATGGTTCAATGTATTCAAAGTGCTAGATCTGCAAAGGTCTTTGTCCACTATGTATACTTCCCGGTTTTAGTTTCTTAAAAGTTCCTTATATAGTATGCCCCAAACCTGGCATATTTTTCAATTCTCCTGAACTCTTTTGAAGAGTGTGATACCCTTATTAAACAGAATGGTTATAATCTTACGAAGGGTTCTGTTGGCCCTTGTCTTGCTGGAAAGCCCAGTGCTTTCTTAATTTCGACGAGACTAGGTACATCGCGACCTGAAAGATGTATTGTGTCCTTCCTGGTATCACCCGACACAATTCTCTGCAAAAGCAACTCGTTTAGCTTAGTTTCCCGCAAAAATTTCAGAGTCTCAGTTAAGGACAGACCAAGATCATTCCACTCTTGTCTACCCGGTATCCGCTTTTTCATTGCTTTCTAGACATAATCTTTTGCGATTCTCAAGGACTTTGTAATGTTTCGTCCCATCTTAAGCTGATGCACGTCTTAGATCTTACAGAGTGACTCAGGATAACGTGGACGCCTTAGCTCATTGGTTAGTGCGTTGGAGTGCTCAGAAATGATACAAGCCTCGGAAACAGACTGATACTTTTCGATTACGGACAATAATACGATTCTGGAATTTTAAAAAACTCCTCGACACGAGACGGTGGTTCTCAGAATGCCAGATTCGCCCAACACGTGCGAGGGTTCACACAATACAATATGGACATCTTGCGGCTACACGAGATAAGATTGTTGGATGCCGGGGAATGCCACTTGCCCAAAAAAGCATTATTCTGCTCTACTCTGAGAAACCAGCTGGAAGAACTCGTAAGTCGGACGTAGGACTGTTACTAATACCAACAGCAAGTAGCAGCCTCATATCTTGAAATCGTTACAGTGACCGGATTCGCATGGCCAGATTTTAGAGTACGTCAAGAAAAATCCAGTACTATGCTCGGACGGAAGCTGCATCTGAGAACAAAACGGACAATTGTTACAGTCAACTAGGCGCCGTCCACAACCTACGTTCTGCACAATGGTATGATGACAGATAACTTTGAAGTTCACAGTGGAGCACGTCAGCATGGCATACTTTCATCACTGTTTATTCTAGTGGTCATCAGCAATGTTATTCGACCAGCATTTAATGAAAGAAACCAAGGACTGAAGTGGACAATGATATCTTACCTTAAGCACTTGGATTACGCTGATGATATTTGCGTCCTTTCCCATAAAATAATGGACCTCCATGAAATGGCTCAGAATATGCAATCAACACTGTTATCAGCACTGTCACTCGAAGACTGCAAAACCTCGTAAATAGGCGTCTGCGTAAAATCTTAAGGATATTTTGGGCAAACCGTCCAATGAGCAGCTTTAATTAAGAACAAGTTAATAACCTATAGACGTCACCATACGGAGAAGGAAGTGACAATGGATTGGTCATACCTAACGGCGTGAAAACAATTTCATTGTGAAATATATGGTATCCACTTGCCCAGTCAGGCAGAAGAGTGCGGCGGCTTAAGCAAACCTGGCGAAGAGCAGTCGAGGAGGAATCGAGAATACTATAAAAGATCTGCAAGGATCTGGAACAATTTGTAGATGTAGATGTAAATGGCGGCCATTTCCAATAATGTGGCTTGAAAGCCTTCAGATCCAGCAGCTTTGTTGGACTTAAGCTCGGATATTGCTATCCTCAATTCACTTTGGCGAGGTGGACGGAAGTTCTGCCTATCATCGTCTATGTTGGATGATAAATTCTGCCTGACAGCGGTATGTTGGTCTTCGTCGCCTCTCAGTACCGGCTGTGACTCTACTACAAGGTTTCCTTCTTCATCTCTACATGTTTCTGTACGGATCTTGTTTGCTGGACACGTTCTTTTTATTCCTGGAGTATAGTTTCTCAATATCTCCGATCGCGAGCTTCTTGAGTTCTTTTTTTTTTTTTTTTGGAGAAACTGATCGCGAGTTCCGTCTCTTTTGCTCTTAGACCTCGTTCTTTTTTGTATGCGCTTCGTTTAGCTGGATGTGCTGCTGGAATTCTTCGTCAAACCAGGGGTTTCTTGATGGTGGCCGAGTGAAACCCAAGATATCAGTTACGGCCTGCACTATTCACATCATTATCCAGCACCAACAGAGTTCACATCATTTCGGTGTCTGGACACAGCGACCATGTTAAAGGATCTTCATCGACCTTTATGATGCCAAGACCATTCTGTGGATTACCAATCAGCGCTGCTGCAAAATGCAGTATTAAAACCTGGCTGAAAAACAAAACTCATCATTATGGCCGCCTTGGTTAATGCGTTGGAGACCGTTCGATTCCAAAAATAAATCAAACAATTTGTTAACGTTCTACCTCTCGACATGAGACATTTTTTTCATTTAAGCCTTTTGGATATGGCTTTAAAGGTAGGTCCCCTCATTGCCCCTATATGGTCTGCTACTGCATAATCCTTTTTTTTTATAAAATACCCGAAGTGAAAGCAACCTTAACGAAAATAATCTATGCATCAAAGTGACACATACTTACACTCGAGCCACCCACTACCCACTGGGTGAGTCTTCTCTAATTGCTTGACCCCCGTAGAGCTCATCTTTTGAAATTCGTACAAATCACACAAAATCTTGATTACCAAACAAAAACAGCACGGGGATGGTCCTGGACGTAATATGTTTGCTTAACCCGCATAACAGCAATTCGACTTGCGAAACAATCGCACATCGCATAATTTCAATGCGAAGTCTCGCAATTACGCTGCCCTCTCAAGAAAGGAAACAAAAAAAAAAAAACCGAAAATCTTAATCAACTAAAGTATCATCGGGCTGTCCGCCTATTTTAATCCACTGCATAATTAATCCGTTTACCGCGGTCCCAGTGCACATAACTTTTAGCACAGGTGAAGATTTGGGCCAACGCTCGATGGATGAATCTCCTATCCATCCAACTGGCAGCACTCAATTAATTCAATTGTTGTTGTTGTTCGACACGATGAAAAGGGAAAGGCCTAACAATGAAAAATAGCCGAAATCTAAGAGTCAGTGAACGTAAGCATACAGTAGGAACGGCTATTATGCGTTATTATATCATTTTCAGTAAATATAGTTTAAGTGGAACTTATTGGGCGTTTCTGTGTATCTTATTCCATTTTTGTATCAAATGTTTACAAAGCCGTCTGAGTGCGCTGTTGATACTTGATTGAGCGTCTTAAATGGCTACTTTGGTGCGCATCCCATTCGTCATGGTATGAAATTAATTTAGGCGTACGAGACTATTGGATTCGAGTGGGTGTAAAAGTGATGTGGACTTAAGCCCTTCCTGAGTTTAGATAAACTACACTGGCTCTGTAATTTCGTGGGGTAATCTTCTGGGGGGAAACTGATTCCAATGGTTTAGTTTTGGCTCTAAGTTACAGTGAAGTGATTTATAAATCACTGCAGTTGGTGTAGTCAAAATTATTTGGATACTTCACATAGTGAAATCAGTTTACATACAAATTTGAAAGCCATTATCTGCTATACATTGGTTCGGATTTTATTACGTAGAAAAATATTCTGAAACATGGAGATCCTGCACCGCACTACTGATCCGCTGCTGAATATGAAATAATTATTTTGGTATACTGATGGATCAATAATGGTATCGGAGCTGGTATTTGTGGTCCTAACCGCAATGTCTTAAAATCAACTGGAGGCAGTAGCGTCTTTCAGGTCGAGTTGCATGCCATTGATACTCGAACTCGTGCCAGAGTCAGTCTTGACTCTGGGATAAGGGGGTGCTACCATCAATATACTCACCGATAGTCAAGTAGAGTTAAAGCACTGTGTTCTCATTATTGCAATACAAAAGCGACGGCTGGCTACTTCAATGCTCTCTAAGATCTGTCGAATCGAAGCGAACCAAAGTTAAACTTTTGTGGATACCAGAAAAGAAAGAAATTGAAGGCAATGAAGTAATTGACCAACTGTCCAGAAAAAGTTCCCCTGAAAGATACATATGGATTGGTGCCGAACAATTCTGTGGCATCCGTAATTCATCAGTTAGAACTGGTTCAGATAGATGGGAAAAAGGAAGTAATTATTCTATTGGGATTTTATTTAAGGGTATAGATAGGCCAGAAGGACTTTTCGAAAAGAGACTCTTCCCAAAGCATTAATCTTACCAGCCTTGCTATTTGAGGCAGAGGTAAGGGTTATGTCGAGATTGAATGAGAATACCCTCGGCAGTTTTAAAAGAAAAATTCTTTGGATGATTTTTGTTTCCATCTGCATATACAGCTAGTGGGTAAGAAGATACAACCACGAACTGTGCGCTGTTCAACGAAACTTATCTGTTTAGGTGAGTATGAATTTAACTAATAAGGCGGACACTAGCGTCCAGGTCTGGAGAGTCTTCAAGTTCAGTAGACGAAGTTCTCACCTTAGCTGATGGGTGAAAACCTAACAATAAAAATAAAATATTTTATTTAAGAAAGAGTGTAACAAAAACAAAAAAATAAATAGTTCATACAAAATTTGAACATTCTTATGTAGTTGCTTCATAAATTCCACTTGGGATGGAATTAGATAAAAACTTTCTCAATCGCTCGAAGAGAAATATTGCCCCAAGCTTTTTACTTTCTGCTATCAACTCCTTTGTATCGTCAAATTGTCTGCCCGACTCATACATATACATATGTACATTTCCAATGTTCAGGTCGGGGGAGTACGGAGGTCATTCCAATAATCGTACATTTTGACTATTTTACCCCCTTTGCATTGCTAATTGGGGCATTTTCATGCTAATAAATTCGTGGAATCGGTCCGATAATTTTCGAATAATTTGGAAAGCATTTCTTAGCCCGCCTTTATAACAATACTCATTCAAATGAGGTACGCAAGTACGAAATTGGCCTCCTCATACAACCTTCACAGCTTGGGAGACCAGTCAAGTGATGTTCTTAGTTCCGCAAGTCATGCAAGGAAGAGTTCTTTAAAAAAAAAGGACGTTGCCAGCCGAATTTTCAATTCATATGCTCACGACACAACTGAAGGCGTATTTATTCGCGAGTGTTTCAGTCTCTTTAGATGCTCCTATAACTCCCTATAGTAAGAATTGGGCGCAGATCTAATGATGGCTCTCATTCTCCTATCCGCTCCTGTACTTGCCTTTGTTTGTGCCTCCCTTCATATTTTTTTTCGTAGCTTATTTCATTTCGTATATATTTATATTTAAAGGGGCTTCCGACCCCTGGAGAGTCTCTGCCTAAGACACGGCTGCCTTCCATCCTCTGCGGCCCCGAGTTGTGAAGACCAAGTTTTCTGGCATCCGCGACAGTTTGGTCTGTGTACCGTAGGTTAGGTTTTCTTCGCCATCTCGAACCTGGGGAATATGATTCAAAGATCCTTTTGGCTGGAGTGATGTTGTTCATGCACTCGGTGTGGCCGACGTAGTTTGGCTTTTGGACTAATAGTTTATGAGAACCAGAGAGTTTGACAAAAACACTTTTATACACCCTATAATTCAGACTCCTTACCATCTACCACAAGTATAAAGTGGTGTACTGGATGAGTCGGCTATTAAGTGTCCTTTGAAATGATCAAATAGGGCAATTTGGCAGGCCAATGCAAATCGCTAAAACAAGAGGATAATCGGCTGGGAAACGCTTGTTGCAGAATGTCTCACCTGGTGTGCCTGCGGTTGCACCATCCTGCTAGAACCACATGTTTTTCCTCCGAACGCCGCACAAAATAGTGGCTTTGAGACGATGTAATGGCTCTTCGTGCATTACCAGCGGATTTTCGGTGCCTTAGAAGCGATAATTTTGCTTATTTACGTATCTGCATATGTAGGTCAAAATACGCCTCGCCATTCATGACGATTTTCAATGGAAAATCATGCTAATCACGGTCGAAGTTTAGGAGGACCTGGCTGTAGGTCTGTGGGCAATTCACCTAAATTCACTGTAAAGCCCGTCTATTGATGCCCCATTACGTAGTCCGTCGTCTGGTTGTTATTTGAGAGGACATCTGCAGCCACAGTAAAGATATTCTCGACCAGATGCTCTGGACCAATTGCATCTGCTACAGTCCCTTGTTAAGTCAGTCTCCTCAAGGCGAGCGGCTAAATGTCGCTGTGTTTTCCCAATTGGTGCAACAAGATCAGGGAATCGACTACGAAATTCACGTTGTACCAAAACCACCGACTGACTATTTGTCAAAAATATTTACACAATTATTCTGCGTCCTTGAAGGGCATTGTCTACATGGCTTCTGTTTCTTTCACAAATGTCAAAATCGCGATGACATAAGAAGCTATTTGCAAGAATGAGATTATCTTCCGATAGGGTGATGACTTTTACGACACCTTGTATTTTGCTATCCCCAGTGACTTCTGGCTTCCTTTAGCATGGGACAGTTTCCAATAATTACTTGTTGGCCACTTTTTTCATGCGCAGGTTACAAGGACTGAGCTCCGCACTCCCTTCCGTTCTGGCAAGTAGTTCACGTTAAAGGGTTTTCCTCTGGTTCTAAATATTATGGAGATTGTATATGTTGTATGTTGTATGTTGGCAGGTCATGGACGTTTATTGTTATCTATTAGACTGTATTGAAGGTTCCAATACATCTTTCTTTGGTTTGCCTTTCCTCTCACGAGAGGGTCTTTCAATTTCAAGAAAGAGCATTCTGGTCAATTAGCGAGATGTAATTAATGATCACGACTGAGTTATATCCATTCACTAAAAAACTGCAATTTGGATTTTGACTATGCTCAAAAGAAGAATCATTCATTCGATCCTAGGTAACAGCAGTTCTACCATATCCACTGTAAGAGGAACTCCTCAGGTTGGATTCTTTTCTCCTCTTCTTTGGCTTATGATAATCAACAAAATCATGGATATGGACTCAACCAAAATACCGACATTCACGCCTCCACGGCTAAATAACCAACTACTCTCCTTATCTTTATTCAAAAGATTCTGATGGCTTAAGTTAAGAAAGTAATACAACATCAAACTCATCAACAAAGTGCAAAGAACTGCTGCTCTCGGCGCAACGGGGGCCATGAGGGCATGTCCAACCTAAGCCTTGAACGTAATACTTCACTTTTTACCACTCGATCCTCACATTATGTATTTATGATCATGTACTGCGGTTAGACTAAGAGAAACAGGATGCTGGAGCACCAAACCTTATGGTCACGATAGCATCCTGAATCTGTTACCAAGTGATCTGGAAGATAATCCAACCGACTTTGTAACTCCCAGAGTGAACTTCAGAAATAACGTCACGGTCCCAACCAGAGTGGAATTTGAAATTAGCGAAGTGACAAATGGGTTTAAAACAGCAATCTTCACCGATGGTTTCAAAATTGACTGTGGAGTAGGGGCGGGGATATTCGCTGATTCCCTCAACATTTCCATATCTTACCGGCTTCCCGATTCGTGCAGCGCCTTCCAGGCGAAAGTTCTTGCTTTACGTGAGGCTTGCCGCCTACTCCAGCAAACCTCTACACCCCTAAACACCATAGCCATCCTCATTGACAGCCAGGCCGCTATCAAGGCTATTGTATCTGCCACTACATTCTCGATGCTAGTAGAATAGTGCAAGGAGGAACCCACCTCGCTGGGTTATCGGTTCAGGGCACATTATCAGTTTCCTCAATGTAACTGTGTGGGTTTGGATAATCCTTACCCTTTTTCCCTTATCCCTATTAGTTTACGCCCGCATTTACATCCGACGGGTCACTTGAGTTGTGGTACCAAAACGGCGCTTTTTGCGCTAGTTATACTATCAGTATGGTGGGCTGATACAACCACTTCTACGTACCTACCTACCTTGCTCGTTGAAGCTTTTCTTGAAGGTGTCTTCTAAATGGTAAACGGGGTGTAATAAGGTCGCCGAGGTTTAACTTCGTCCAGGTTTTCGTTTCCCAAGTTCATCTTTCCTCTCTTGCCTGTCGTCCAATGTTGTTTCAGAACACCATCATTTTGACTTGTTGGTGTTTATTCTTAGGTTTCCCAGTGTGTGTTTTTGAAAATTGTTTCTTATGACTTACATCAAGGTTGGAGATTTCCCCAATATAGCTACACATGTTGTCAGCGTACAGAAGCAAGCTGATGGGGAGACCATTAAGCATACACACTCTGTCAGAACGTTCAGAAAGCTTGAAAACAGCACTGCCCTTAAGAGACACCCTTGCTTCACTCCAGTCTTTTATTCAAACCAATTCGATATCTTGTCTCCGTCACAAAACATAGAATGGACTTCGATTTTCGTTTCATTTTGTAAAAAATTTGTACGAGTATAACTGTTTTACTGTGCACTGTCTAAAGTTTCGTTTACCTTTGCTTTGGGTTAGCAAGTTTGAATAGACAGTTTCCCAGAGCTTCACAGTTTGATTCATACGTACGCTTGTAATAACCGATTGCTTAAGTACACAAAACATGCGCCAAACACAGTAGCTTCTCCAGTAAATAATAATCCGCCTATCAGTAGAACACAAAATTGTTTCAAAACAAAGCATGCATTTCCTCCCACTGTCGACCCAAATAAGGAAAATTAACTTCAACTTAATATCTTTGGCTTGGTATCAACTCCCAAAAGAACCTAAATTTACAGGCAGACGAAACCAAAAAAAACAAACAAAAGTATCGATAAGATAAAAAAGTGTCTCTTATCTGCAGCTATCGGCACTTAGTTCTCAAAAAAAAGCTCTAGATTCCCCGCACACAATATTCTGTAGTCAGTGTAGTGCGCGATTGGAACCCACTTAGTCGACGTTACTATTAGCCACGGGGGTTTTACAGTTTCAAAAAAATATAATTATTGGAAAAAAAAAGTCATTCACGCCCAACTTCCAGGGAGGAAATGCAAAACGTGATATTCTAATTACACACAGGTACATAATTCGTCCAGAAGCTGATGATTACATGGTCACTTCAACACCACCACCACCACCTTTTAGTGTAAACACTGAGCTCTATAGCTGCTCGTCCAAAAGCCATTTACGTAGCTTGTGTGAGAGCGTGATAGGCCCGGGAGGTATACTATGTATGTATCTACGTTGGACGGTGCTTAAATGTTCGCCTGCATGTTTGGTTTTTCATGTTTTTTTTTCCGCCGACAAAAACCGAGGAAAACAATTTTTTTTTTCAACATTCTGGATTCGGTTGAATGTACACGAATCGTACAAATGAATGGAATTGCTTGTACCCATCTCCAATATGAGTCGCGAGACTGCTGGTCTGTTATGTATAAGTAGATACTTCTATTACCGGCGTGGCGGCGGTCGGGCGGTCGGTATCAGTTCCATCTTTTTTTCAATTTATTTTGTTTTTTATTTCCCCTCCTCGAGTACTCGCTTTCCATTTTCAGGGGCAATAGCTATCGCGAACATTAACACTCGAAGTAGCGGTGTTATCCTCATCCAAATTGGTCATCGGACTCTAGTCGTAGATATTCCGGGCACACACACAGGCCATAGAACGCACATCTAGATACGTACACTGCAGGGAAATTCATTCTCATTCACGTGGTGCTAGTGATAGTTGTCGTTGTGATCATTAACTTAGTTTTTCGTGGCTTCATTCTTAATTTTCCCCAAAACGGGGGGAAAATCTAAATGTACACCATACCGATTGGCCAGAACTGGACACACAACAGCAGACTGGTTGCACAGTTGGTTCACGACTTTTCAACCATCCGGAAGGTAGTTAGACAACAAGTATCTACCAAGTATCTATGACTATCTACAGCATGATCTTTCGTAGTTGTTTTCGAGTTTTAATTGTTCTGTGAAAAAAAAATGCCATTCCACCATGTTTTGAGTTTGTGATAAGCAGAACACTAGCGGTGAGTCAGTTCATCTGTGTGATCAAGTGAGTTTTCTTTTCTGTGTTTTTTTTTTCTCCCCTGATACTGCACACAATCGTGTGACGTCAGTCAGTGTGTATGGTGTCAGAACAATAAAAGAAAGTGCAATACTCTCGAATAAATTGATTTATTCGAAATTGAGATCTAGATCGATGGTGGTGGGGTGGTGGTGCAACAGACCCGTTCGTCCCCTTTTGTACGTGACTCATTGTAATTGTTTTGAATAAATTTTCTTTGCAATTTGTTGAAACATACACAGTTGTGTACTGGAGTGCCGTCTAGATTAATATGGTTTGGTACATATGTAGGTAAATATAGGTCTGCGCTTAAACTTTTTCTGTAAATGCACTCCACATCAAACGGTTTCGTTATTAAGTAATCTACGCTGAAGAATTTCACTATCTTATCGTAATTATGTGCACGAAACAACTGAAAGTGATTGAAATTCAAATATTACCTTAAAAGTGGTAATAGAACTTAAGTGATACTTCACATACAGTGGGAGCCATAATTATTGTTACAAAATAAGATGAAAAGTTTTTTTTTTTTTTTCTCTCTCTTCGATTGGCGATGACATAATTGATGTGATCATCAGTTTCGGGGGTTTTTCATGATCGCTATTGGTAAAAAAAAAATACTCAAACTTCCACGGGAACTGATTCATTTCACAAAGAGCCCCCACACAAGATACAAAGTGCATGTCATACAGACAAACTTTTTTTTCACTTACGCAAAGGCAACTCTGATCAATGCTTTTCAATACGATTCCAAATGGAAAACTATCAAGTTTCACCGGTGTTTCTCTTGTAAGATCGGATGGAGTCCATTGCATACCTGTAACAAAGGATAATCATGAAAATGTAGATAACTACTTTTGAGGCTCGAACAGTTCCAGTATATAACAGATTAAATGAAAATTTAATTCAAATCGACTCTCATTAGCTACTGTATTGAAAAAAAAAGAAAAAAAATTCTCACGAAAATAATGCAACGGTTAGGTACTAACGTAATTGTTTATTTACAGATAAAATTTTTTGATTAAACACACTTGTTCAAATGAGTGGTTTGGAATAAGTCTACGGAAAGGAATATTATAAAAATGTCGACAGCTAGTGGCACCGAGTTGGAAGCTCAAGTCAACGTGGAGGACCTGCCAATGGAATTTAAGGTGAGCAATTATTGTTATAGTGCACATGTTCAAATTAACGTAAACAAATTATACTCTTACATGCAGCGTTGCTTTCGAGATACTAAGTATGTATATCTAGGGGCCTTTGTTGGCGATTTTTTTGTTTAGTACCTTGCGTGTCCTCAATCAATAGAATCTATTTTCCCTGGATATCCGTCTTTTAATTGAAACTAAACCGTTATTAATCAGTAGCTATTGACTGGGTTAAAATGTTAAGAAAAGCTTTGTATTCAATTTTAGCGAGTCAAACAGACGACTCTTTGCCGGATGCTTTGAATTGCATGGCTGCTTATCAAGTTTCTATTCGACTTGGTCACTCCATAGAAGATAGGGTCTGCGTAGTTCTTTTGGGAACGATTCCCTTTACCATCTGGGACTACACTATTCTTTTTAAGGAATGCTTTTTGGGAACTTGCGTCAATCGATAGATTTTGAAAATATTATCCTGGTACGCAGATAGTACACATATATACTTATATGTACGTCATAAAAATGAAAATCTTTAGCGCAAACAGTGCAAAGAAAGACTTAGGGTAGCTTGTCGGAGCTATTGTGTTGTGTTTATTAGATTAGAGACCTAAGTGGACATTGATTACTCTTGGACATTTGTCAGATGTTCCCGAGTATATTCTGGGATCGGAGTAGCACTCAGCTCAGGAGTCCAACACACTCTATAAATTTTCTTTCACAATTGTTTTTTTCTTTTAAAGAAAAGTATTTTTTTTTGGTAAATCGAGAGCGAACCTTCTATCTTACCACCGCTAGCTGAGACCCTAACCCATAATGGGATTACCTTTGATATTAAAGTGATGGAAGTATCGGAGATAACTGTCATGATCCGACAGAAACTGCGTCAATTCGTATTTTACTTCCCCATGACTTCTGCTTATCAATGGTTCTGTCTTCGGAATGAGCTTACACATACATACGTCCATCTACCTTTTTCTGAGAACACGTATTGCTTCGTCATGCCTGCGATAATGTACTCTGCCTCGTTTAAAATTGTCCTACATATACGAACATATGTATGTATAACTCTAAGTGCAGTCAATCTATAGACCCTATTATCAGCGATCGGTTTCTTTCTACCCTTATCGCATCCGACAAGGTTGGGAATGCATAAAGCATTATTGAAACAAAAACTTTAGCTAATAATAGTATCTTACTACCTCAACACAAAGTGTGCCGAAAATACCTTACATGCCTTCAATGAAATATGTTCCCAGTGATTTCTATAGCTAAGTCCGTCACCTATAATTACGCCGTGGCTCTCAGTGGTTAATGGGTTTTACTGCTCGGCGGGAGGATTGAGGTTCGAGTCCCAGAAAATAAAAATAAAGTTTTTCAAGGTCCCAGGTCTCGCGAATGTCTGACAAGCGTCTGAGAGTAATAACTGTCATGCGAAAGCTTATCAATATACAAAAAACAAAGCCTTTCGGACATGGCTCTAAATTATAAATCCTTTTCACTGGCGCGGAAAATATGTATAACATGTACAACACGAATGGTCGCGATATATTTGAATTTTTTTAATTTGGTAAAGCTTTTGAAGTGTGCTGTCTAACTTCCAAACTTCACCTTGAACTCAATTTCATTCTGCGGCTATTAGATAGCATTATCTCCGTCTTGTGTTCTGCCAATTCTAGACTCCTTCTTCATCGTCTTCATCTCTTAAGATTATATCCATTCGCAAGGTTTCGTATATTCTCAGCCTGTATGCTGTGACACGAAAACTCCTTTGGAAATTACTTTCAACTTTAAGAAGTCTTCTGCCTCTTACAGCAGGACTGAGATGATTACCTAATGCATCATTTCCTCAGTTATATCTGTAAGGTCGTACTACTAAGTTTCCTATTTAGTCGTAGAAAACAATTGTACCTAATATATGCTCAGGTTTTCTGTCCCGTAGTTGATTTAATTCTGACGTGCCATTGTATACGGTGCCTGGCGATGTTTTGAACTCTATTCAGATGTTTTTTAAGCTGACGAGATTTATTTGAGACGGTCCTCTGCCAAACTTGTAGCCGACGGTATGTACTTCTTCCATCTTGGGTAAGTGGACTCCATTGCATGGTCACTTTTTCTTCCGTATAATCACACATATTCCTGACTCTTTCTGCCATAATGGGCTCGGTTTGAAATGCGGTTTAGGTGAAACACTATAAGTATATTTCTGCGACAACGATTAACAAAAGCGGGAAGCCTTCTTGCTCAACAGTCGCAAATGGTATTTAGATTTATTGGACTGTCTCTGCAGATCATAGACAGCACACCGAACAAAGAATTTGACTTTTGGATTCTACAGCCTACATATTTTCATTTCTGTACACTTTCATAATACACAAGACAATACTCCTACCTTACTTACTTAAACTTTTTCCCCACAAGGGACATACGCGGTTAACAACGTCTACGCGCCATCTTGTTGTGAGTACTGCAATGCTTTCGAGCTGCTTCCAACTTATTCCCAAACAGCTTGATTCCTCCTCAACTGTTCTGCGCCACGTTTGCCTAGGGTGTTCCGCCTGCTTGACTGAGCGGATTACAATATATAGCCTATTTCACAATGGAGTTGCCTTCCCGCCGCAAGGTGTGTCCAACTCTCTGCCACTTTCTTCTTCGTATATTAATGCCTAACTCGGTGACCTTGAGTTAGAACTGGTTTTCTTTTCTAACGCTTTCTTTGAGGATCTTTTTCTTAGGCTAACACACGTTGGCAAGTCCTTAGTCTCTTATCCATATTCGCAATCCCTGCTGCTATCGCTATTTCCCTTGATGGTGATTGGTGTCCGCATACTTGGTGCGAAGCAAGTATTACTGTATCGTGTGCGAATATTGCTATCATCGAGATGTTCGTCTTGTCTATGGGAATATCTGCTGTGTAGATGGGAATGGGTAGTACTTGTTCTAGTAAACTTGCTTGTGCAACTCCTTTCCTTCAACTCTGCAGAGTGGTGAGCGTTCCTCTTTATTCTGTGCGTAGAGGTATGGAGTCAATACAGCTTTTTATTAGAATATTAAGGTCCTTCGGAAGGCACAGTTGTAGTTTGTATGCCAAAGTTTGACGAAAACCTTTGTGACATATGCCAAGAAGTTTGGAGCGCAGCAGCTATTGTCATCTACTTCTTTTGATATCTTGTTAATTATTCAGTGAATTTGCAGTTCAGCTGAGCGTTTTTTTAGTAATTGCTGGTCAGAGAAGTGTTTTCAGTTATTTTGTTTCCAAGTACAGTATAATATGCAAAAATATTTAGATATACCTCAGCTATGTAGACATACATACTTCATGACTTGGGCCAAAAGTAGAGTGTACATGGTTTCAGCAACAACCTTTGACGGACCTTTGTATCAACGATTATAAAATACTGCTGTTTTGCGGTGTTGAATCTCGTTGTTTTCTTAGAAGGCTCGCAAATAGAACGAGTAAACAAACTTACTCGACAAAAACGTTCAAACATGCGGTTGCAGGGTAATGGTTTGGGAATGTTTTTCCTACCATGGTGTTAAGTTCACCAACACGTTTATACAGTGTACTCTCTCATAACCGGACACCTCTCATAAGCGGACAAATTCTTTGGAACCGTCGGTGTCTGCTTATAAGGGAGTACACTGCATATAGGAAATATTGAATAAATTATGTTGCCATTTGCCTTCTAAAGAGATAACAACCCCAAAAATACCCCCAGGCAATAGCTAAGAGGTGGTTGAAGAGAATCGGATTAATATGGTGGAGTAGTCCAACTTCGATCTGTTGGAAAATGTATGGGCCTTTGATAAGAAAGGTATCTCAGAGGAACAACTTTGGTGTACAATTTAACACTGCTGGTGGTATGCCATCCTCTTACAGAAATATCAGTCATTGGCTGGTTCAATGTTATGGCGTTTTATGGCAGTTATTTCTAGACTTAGACAGACTTAGCGTCGACATTTTTAAGTGTGTGGAATATACCCCTTAGGTTAAGTTAAGTTAGGTTGGAGGCAAGTGCACTTAAGTGTTTATCACTGGGCCATTATGTCCATTGTGTTTCCCTTTTTCTATTTGGAACCTCTAAATAACTAAGTTATAAACTAGCCAGCGCTCTATAATAAACACATAATGTTCCTGAGTGGAACATGTTTGAGATCCTTTAGTTCGTCAAAGAGCCTGTTTCACGAATTTCTTTTTTATTCATCGCCAGTAACTTTTTGGTTCTATTTTCATCCAATGACGGCCATAAGCTGCGAGAGGACCATGCGAAGTTAATCATTTCTCTTGCTTTTAGGTCTATTTTCCTTTTTAAGTCGCCAACTGGAACTTCTACAGATACCTGAGTGTGTTGAAAGTCCAATGCTGATCCCTTTTTAGCTAGTCTATCTGCTATCTCGTTCCCTTCTATATTTCTATGTCCAGGAACCCAACATCATGGGTGTTGCATATTCTGTATTACGGCATCTAGGGACTGTGTTTGATCTCACTTCTTCGTTGCTTTGATTGCCACTTAATTGCCCACGAAGATTATGATCCTGGAAGGATTTAGTTTCTGGCAATGTATAGTTTGTGGAGCCTTGTTAATGACGAAGATCTCAGATTGAAAGATGCTGCAGTCATCCGGGAGTTTATATGTGTCGTTGATTTTATGTGACTGTCAGAAAACTCCGAAGCAAGTTTCGATATCCATCTTAGACCCGTCAGTGTAGAGTTGGATATCCTGTTCATTTATTAATGTATTGGAGACCCATTCCTGTATTTCGGGAATAAAAGTGAAAAAGTCCTTGTCGAAATCTGTGTAGGGTGTGATATAATCTGTTGGTCTGTCGAGAATCTACCCCTTACTACCCAAAGCTCGTGGTATATCGAAATATAATGTAGTCAAACCTGCTGGCAACACTGTCCGATGTCATAAAAAAAATTTAGTTTACGCTGATCTGCATTTAGACTCGAATTTTCAAATATTTGTCCTAAAGCTCCAATTAAGTTTGAATACCAGACAAAATGGTATCTTTTCTAACTTCATTGTTTATTGGAGGCGTCCCCCCTTACGGGAATCTGAATGAGGATGAATCAAGAACCATTATACTCTCAGCTTCAATAAACGTGTGATTTAAATGTCTTCACAAGCACCCACGAGCACAATGACCAGTACTCGCACACTCCAAGTTTCCCCCAATTTACCATAAGTGTTCACAAACGTAACATATGCGTATGTAATCTGAATGACAGATTGAACTTAATTATACTTTGACCACTCAATTAACCATAATAATAGCCGAGAACACTTTTTTTTCAGTGTAGTCTCGTTTTGCATTCTAAATATTGATGTGTCACATATGGATCGTCACGCGTCGCTTGTCAAAATTATTACCGACTGTGCCATAACGACGCTTCTTACCACATAGGCACATGCGCCGTTACATCCGGTGGGGATATTCACTCTTACGTTTGGCTATTTCCTCTTTTTTTTTTGTGCTGGTTACACTTTTTCTACATCTATCTCCACTTTACACGAATACACGATATGTCCATACATGCATAAGTGTATGGAGTGGATGTAAAAGTATCTTTTGGTTCTCTGTGAATTAATTTGTGCGGCGACTGAAGCGGTGCTGCTATCATGTACTATCCATTGCCCACTGAAATGTATCGATAGTGGAAAAATAAAAAATTATATGAGTTTCATGGTCATTACCTGCGCAATAAAAATTGTCGTTTGCAGCCGGAAGTGACAAAATTAAGTTGGCTAGACGCAGTTTTACTCTTTATTGGAAAAGAGTTTTATTATAGCGCTGAGAACTGTTGCTTCTAGATTGTATTTATAATTGGTTGGAGCATTATTAGACTATAAATGCTACGCCTTGGGGTGCGAATGAATGGTTAAGGGGTTTTATACGATCTATTGTGCCATCTTCTGGTTCTAATCGAGGCTGTTCTCAGACTAAAGCACCCTGTCTAGTTTAGTTTTCCCTTTAAAGTTCAGAATCTGGATTGGATGTAGAGACGGAAGATTTTTCTCATATATCTGGTAACTCCCAGAGAGTTAAATTCACTGTGGCTGTGGGTAACCATTCTGGTTCTAGTCTAGGCTGCTCTCAGATTAGCGTACTCTGTCTAGACTTCTTTTCTTTATAAGGTTAAGAATCTAGTTTAAACCTAGAAGAGACTGCAGATTTTCCTCATCTACCTATTAATTCCCAGAGAGTTAACTCTATCGTGGGTGACTGTGCGCATATGAGTATTCTTAGCGTGTTTCTATTCTCCATAATTTGACTATTTGTACTTTGTCTTTGCAAAAAGAAGGTTCGGGTCCTAGGAAATGGGCTGTTTTAATCTCCTTACGATTCGGCATGAAGCCAGAAAGCCCTTTAATCAAGCAAAACGTTCTAGAGACTTGACTGGGATCCCTGCAAGAGCAGACACATTTCTCGTGGCATCTTTTCTGTGGGAATGTAAAAAATACAAGTGATTCGTCTCGGATTAGAAACACCCTACCCAAATCTCAAAATATTCCTAGATACATTAAAAAGCAGATGGAAACTGGACCATATCCATGAAGGAAACCCTAGAACCCTAGATATAGTTCATTCTGTAGAAACCATAAGAGATGCTAATTTCTAGCGCCAAAAGATGTTATCACACCTCAGAAACTGCAGCTGGGCAGTGCACAGCTTCCCCGCGTACAAATCTCCTGGCTTCGATGGTATATTACCAGTGGAACTTCAACAGGATTTCAGTACAATTAGTCCCTGGCTCCACATTGTCTTTAGGAATTAATTAAACTTTGGCTAAACTCCTAGATCCTGGAACAGGCTCATAGTAATCTTCACACCAGAAGCCGGAAAGACCTTCCATGCATTCCTTAAGGACTTCCGTCCAATTAGTCTTTCCTCCTTTCTAGTGAAAACCTTGGAAAGTCTGATAGGCATTCATATTAGAACAATCATGGGCACAAAACTGTAGTAAATGCTTTAAAGCGCCGCAGCTGTCTAACAAAAACGTATACCGACTTCTCAGAGTGGAGTATTATAGCCACTGCTGTGCCTCATGGTAATGAATGATATACATACTTCTAACCCTGGGTAAAGAGGGGCTCAGTGTTATAGCCAATGCTGATGAGTAAGAGACCTGAAGGAGTCGACTCTTAATAAACTTGCTAACTTGCTGACTCTTAATAAACCTAACCTAACCTATTGACCTTGGGGTTAATTCGTCTAAGAGCGACTTAGTATTGTTCACAGAACGAAATTCCATGCAATACTTCTCCTAAACTCAAGGCCATTGAACTGCAAATTGCTGATAACGCCAAATATTTAGGGGTTATTCTCGATATCCTCGATTGCCGTGTATTGATGTAGGAAAGCTGCGGGGCCGAACTGAGGCCTGAAACCCCGAATCGTCCGTTGGCAGTATTTAGACCTATACTCATGTATCGTCTACTAGTCTGGTGGACGGCGCTGGACAAAAAAGCAACATTGCAATCCTCGAGAAGATTGAAAGATTTTATAGCTGCACTGGAAACTATGCTCTACCATCTTCCCGTTGACATCTTCCGAAAGCTGATGGCGGCAAAAGCAGCATAACGGCTTAGCAAGTCCTCGCAACTGGCTGGTGCAAATATAGCCCACGCAAGCATCCTAAACGGTCAAAACACTCTTCCTAGTAATCCGGAGAATATTGCTCCTTTTCTGAACTTTAAAGCCGGATACCTAGTAGAAGTTCTTGGGATTTGAAGACATTTCAAATAAGTCTGCAATACAGTTGTACACAGATGGATCGAAGGTAGAAAACACAGCATTACGAGAAGTCGCGGTCTGGCTTTCAATTAACAGTAGATTGTAGCGCTCGTTTTATATATACACAGTCAAGCAGTGATAAAACCCTTAGCTTCGCTAATAATTCAATTCAAGTTGATCAAGCAAACCATGGATCTCTTAACGAGATTGCTGTCAGATGCGCATATCCCCGTGCTGTGTTGAAGGCTACAGGAATATTTCGGGCAATTGCAAACTGGACGACCTAGCTAAGGACGGCGATGAAGTTCCTCTTAGATACCGCTGCAATCAGTATGACAACCAGTAGGAAATATGTACTTCCCATCTAAACAAATCTGGTCAAATCTGGACTGTAAGAAGCTATGAGACTTATCTCAGAAAAATTAAAAAAATATTATAGGGGGCTGCACGGGGCATTGTCATATAGACAGACATGCCAGGAGGTTGCGGGCTCCCTTCAATGATTTCTGTTGAAACTGTTGAGATGAAGAAGAGGAAGAAACTTTGACCCACAATGGACCTTCTTTCTGGTCTAAATGAGTCTGTGTCTAAGCGAGGACAGCCATTCAACCCAACCTCTTCCCACAGCTTGCTGGTTTCTTAATTTCTTTCTATACTTACGTAGACGATACCCAGAATAACCCAAAATACTGTGCTATTGTTGAATCTAACTTGTCAAGTCAGGACAACACAAGTCAAAGCCTCTAAAGTCTCCGCCTCTTAGCAGCCACCAAAGAGTTTATAAAGGTCGATTCCAGGGATTTGATTGCTGCTTGGCTGTCTGAAAAGATGCAGATATCTCTAACAAATATCACGTTTTTCTTAAGCCAAGATAGAGCTTCTTTGATCGCCATTAATTCCGCCTGGAACACGCTACAATGATTTGGAAGACGGAAAGAGAGCTTGTGATTAAGCCTATCAGAGAAAACAGCTGCACCAACCCCGTCATTGGTCTTTGACCCGTCTACGTAGAAGTGAATTGAATCATTTTCTAAATATGCATCGTTCTCCAAGAGTAATCTGGGAGGGATGGTGACTGTAAAGTTCTTCTCAAAATTTAGATGAGGGATGGTGTAGTCCGTTCTTTCGGGATTTGAGTTTATTCAAAATAGAGGCGTGGCCGAATTCTTTTCTTGACCACTGTTGGGTAGCTTCAGCTTCCCGCTGGTTACAACCTTGGATTTTTTTGGACCGACCATCCGAGTCGCCAATTAGCGCGACAGTAGAACATCCATCAGCCAACTATCATGGAGCGCCCTATATTGTACCTCTCCACAGAGTATACAAGTGGAGAGTTCGTATACAAAGCCTTCCCGAATTTTATTGTCTAATTAACTCTAAACACTATTTCCTGCAACTTACTAAAAACAATTTACTTTCTCAACAGGTGAAATACGTGGGTTGCGAGGTTGCACGAGGTCTCTGGGGCATCAAATACACACGTCGTCCGGTTGACATCATGGTTGGAGTTGCTAAGAATTTACCACCAAATAAAATGTTACCACATTGTAATCTAAAAGTATCTACCTCCGGCGTAAATGTCGACATCATCTCACCAAAAGCCAGCATAAATAATTGGAACTACCCCATTGACACCATCTCGTATGGAGTACAAGATCTCGTCTACACAAGGATATTCGCAATGATAGTAGTCAAAGACAATAAAAGTCCCCA
This sequence comes from Blera fallax, assembly GCA_946965025.1. Classification (NCBI taxonomy): domain Eukaryota; kingdom Metazoa; phylum Arthropoda; class Insecta; order Diptera; family Syrphidae; genus Blera; species Blera fallax. The sequence continues at coordinate 46,188,234 of OX337245.1, forward strand.
TCCATTCGAAGTACACGCTTTCGTCTGTGACAACAGAGCCACGGCGAGAAGACTAACATTCGCACTAGCCGCAGCATTCCAGGACTACTCAAGACGTGTAAAGGAGTCTGGTGAAGGACATACCGACAACATTACACCAACTCGACAAAAGTTTGCTATAGATTTACGATCACCCGAAGAACTTCAAGAAGGCATGGAGGAGGAAACTGAAGCCTAAAACGTTGCCGAGATGATTGTAAATATTTATTGTAAATATTTTATAAGAATTACAAAACCAAATGTATATTACAATTCGACATACAGCAGAAGATTCCAAAAAGAAAAAAATTTAAATTAGATTTATTAATTAATTTTTGATACAAATAGTCAGCGGTACCGTGTGCTTTTATATTTGTGCTCTAATTTACTTATGTTACTGTGTGTTGTTTAAACTAGTCGTTAAATTTTGCTTTTAACTGATCTAGGTTTGTAAGAGGTACCAAATTGTATTTTAATAAATAATTTATATAAATTGGTTTCCAAATCTTATTTAAAACTATTTTTTCAAATATATTCTTTATAGGAAAAAACCATTATTTATTATTTTTATTTACATGTACACACTTTTGCACTGCGCCCTAGTGGTCCACTGTTTGTTCCCGCGTAAGAGCTCCCCTCGCATTAAGTAAGGTTAAGCAAGGTTATAGTGGCAGGCTAGGTTAGGTTAGTGTAGGTAAGTGGGTTGATGAAGGAGATAATTCTTCTTCATCGCACTTAAGTCTATGTACTTGACCCATTGTGATGCCCATTGAGGTTTACTTCCAGTGGTTTTGGTCTGGAATTTGCTTCTTCCTACACATGTGGGTCGTTCTTAGACGCTTTTAGCCATCCTATGATGTCCACGAAAACTTGTAAAGACCAGAAAGGGGGACATCCGACAGTTCTTCAATGTCCTGTAAGTAATAGTTTTCGAGAACTTTGTTCCTTAGGTGACAGAGGCTTGGGCAGTGGCAGAGAAAGTGGGGAATATCCTCATGCATTTTCTTGTCACCGCACCCTCTGCACAAATCGTTTTCAGTTAGCTTAAGCTTCAATGTCTGGTTTCTTAGTAGATTGTGACCAGTGAGTATGCTTATTAGTAAGGAGATTACCCCCTCTCTTTTAGCAAAAGCTTATTCGCTATCGTGCTACGTCTACGACATATTCCACAAGTGGGAAGTAGTTCCCATCTGGTGTTTGCTACCTTTAGAGTTTGCTGCTATACTATACCTTTGAGATTGCATAGTGGACTGCTGACCGATTTGACAGCTCGTTCAGGCTCAAGCGCAGACCTTCCTCGCCCTGCGTTGGCTGTTTCATTTACCGTGACGCCCATGTGGCCGGGGACACAGCAGAGTTCTACTTTGTGCTGTGAGCCAAGAACCTTGAGCTCTTCACGACAGCTCCTAATAAGTTTCGATTAAGCAGCAGGAATTATAGCCCACTGGCTATGTTGAGTATGTTGAGCGCCTATTTCTATTTTCGAACCATCTGAGTATGTAAATGGATAGCGATTTGGTTTCCAAAATTTCTTCTGTGTCCCATTCCTCTCTGCTTGGAAAAATACAGGAGAATGGTCCTTAAAGTCAAGACAAGACAACTGGTAGTCGCTACTGACGTCTATTTCTGCAAATTAGCTTAGGACCTCACCATGTCCGTCTGATTCTAAGAGCACTTTTGCTGCAGATTCTTGCATGTAGGCAAGAAGGCAAGATTGCAAAGGGCAGCAAACCAAGAACTGTTTCCAGCCTCGCTGTTGAAGTTGTTCTCATAGCGCCAGTAGTACTTTTGTCACGTACTCGTATTCGAGATTGATTGCTTTGCTGGCGACTTGCCACCAGACCAAGTTACCGTGCGTGAGTATTGGTCTAACGAACGCTGTGTACATCCAAAGGATGATTTTTGGGTTTGGTCCCCAGTTTCTATCGAAGAATCGATTGCATGTGTAGAAAGCGATCGAGGCCTTTTTTACTCTTTCCTCAATGTCATGTTTCCAATTCAGCTTCGTAACTAGGAGTAGCCCTAGGTATTTTGGCTTGCCTGAGATATCTCCCTATGGCGTTCCTCTAGAGGGGAGCGCTTGCAAATGACTGTTGCTAAGCTTCGTGTCTATATGTCTGCTGTTTACAATATTCACAATCCAACTTATAAGACCGTGGTTAAGATAAACGTTTTTAAAAGATCCTTTTACTGCACAGATTTTGACATAATTAAAGGCACCTTCAATGTCTAAAAATGCTGGGAGTGTATTTTCTTTATTCTGCAAGGATTTTTGAATTTCCATTGGTGAAGGCATGCTGTGCCGGGGATATGTATATCCTGAGGCGAAAGCGTACTTCGTATATGTACGTCACAAAGATTTTAAAGCGGCTAAACTAGTTACAACTTCACATATTGGATTATGTGTTCATTGTGTTACCACAGGATCAACATCTGGAGAGAGTTACCCAAATAAGACAGATGGAGTGTATCTGATCCAGCTTAGGCACGATCTGTCTATTGATGAGGCGAGTACTTTCCATCTTCGATTAGTTGAGTTGAAATTGTTGAGCTTGAATGGCAGTTTAAGTGAGGTGATAGGCATACCGAGATTCACCTTGTCCATCAAAATCAATAGTGTTGTACCCTGCCTGGCGAACTCGTCGGCTATGCAATCCCCCGGAATGTATGTGTGCCCCGTCACCCAAATGAGGTGCTATTGAATCGTTTCCATCTCACTAAGAGATAAACGCTAATCTAGGGTTTTTCGTGAGTTAAAGGTGACAGATTCCAGAGATTTTATCGCGCTTGGCCGTCAACAAAAATTATGCTATGCCGCCTAGATATCACATTGTACTTTATCTTCGATAAGGATTCCTTTATCGCCATGATCACCGACTGGAAGACGCTATGGTGGCAGCGGAAGAGATTTATAAATTGTGATCATTGGCAAATTCGAATTCAGGAAAGCTACGGGCTTAATTGTACATAAAAATATAAAAATCGGTGACGAAAATAATCGAACATTTTCATACGCTGGTTTTGAGCAGTGAAGCCCATTCCGAATAACTAAGGAGACTCTATACAAGGCGATAATCATTGTATCCCTGCTTTTTGACGCTGGACCCTGTCGAAAGCGGATGAAGATATCAGCGGTCGTTTCGGGAGAAAAATGTTTTGTAAGATATTCATTCTTGTTTGCGTTGACGGGCTTTGGAGAAGAAAGTTCAACGACGAAACATTAAAGTTGTACACCGACATCTTCCTTGGCAAAAAAAACTTGGCAGTAATCGCCTAAGATGGTTATGACATGTAGAGTGAATGGACATCAATGTTCCGGACCGCAAAGTCTTCGAGCATAGTCCAGAAGGACCACGCAATAGAGGAAGAACTCCTTTAAGATTGTACGCACAAGTAGAAGCAAACGTGTAACTGGATAGGCTAATTGGTTGGGCCCTAGTTCACCCCGAACTGTGGAAACACCTATGTAAGTAAGTAAGTATCTAGGACTACAGGCTTTCGGCCAATAGGAAGCAAAGCAGTCCGAGTTTCTGTTATACTTGTAAAGAGAAATGTAAGTACATACATACATATGTATATGAATAGTTTTTTTTTCAAATATATTTATTGAACCCTTGCTTGATAACCTCAAAGGGATGTCTTTCAAAGGGATTAGAGAACTCATCATTTTGCTGAACTCCTCGAGCTGGGCTTAAATATATCCTTTTGAATACTGCTTTCTAAAAACACGTAAGACACAGATTCTCTTCTCTCCTTCTAAAATAAATGAAAACTGCCTTCCAACCTCTGCGGTCCCGGGGATGTTGCTTCCAGTTGTGAAGACCAAGTTTTCTGGCATCCGCGACACCTTGGTCTCGAACATGGGGACTATGATTGCCTTGGCTGAAGCATTGTTGTCCATTCGATCGATTTGGCCGAGCCAATGTAATCGGTGTATCTTGGATTTTTGGACTACATCCACATCCTGGTACAGCTCATATCTTCTACAGCGCTTGTATCTTCTCCTAATATCCGACGAAGTATTTTTCGCTCAAAGGCTCATGACATCAGGTGGATCGGGAAAAAATACAGAAGCGAAGGCAAAACAAGTAAATGACAACAAACAATCTCCCCAGTTATCTGGACGTTACCCCGGGAGCTAATGTGTGAAACCTAATACACCTGAGTTTCAAAGCACTACACCAATCTCTATTTATAACCCCTCGAGTGCGGGTAAATTATATAAAAAAAAAAAAGCGCCCAAATCTTGCTCTGCTTTCTTACTTATCGTCCAGCACTCGGCACCGTATAGTAGGACTTGTAAAATGAGCGTTCTATAGAGAATTAATTTGGCCCATCGAGTTAGGAGTTTTGAACTCAGTTGTTTTGCCAAACCAAAGTAGCAGCGGTTTGCTACTGCCTTCCGTGTTTACACCTGTCCTGCGCACCATCTGCTCCAACACGATATTGAAGACGGCACATGATAGCACATCTCCTTGCCGAAATCCGGTGCACGTTTGGAAGAGCTCAGAGAGCTGCTTCCAAGTTGAACGGAGCATCGCGTATTTTCCAGCATTATGCGACACATCTGGATAAGTTTTGACGGTATCCCAAATTCGGCCATGGCCTGGTGGATCTAGAGACGATGTATGCTGTCAAATGCGGCCTTAAAGTCGATGAATAGATGATGAGTTTCGACTTGAAATTCGTTGATCTTTTCCAGGATTTGTCGTAATGTGAAAACTTTGTCTATTGTCGATCTGCCGGGCTGGAAGCCACACTGGTACGTGCCGATAAGTGTGTTGCAGAAAGGTTTTAGATGTTCACACAGTACGTTGGATAGGATCTTGTATGCGACATTTAACAGGGATATGCCTGTTAAAGAACATGTCTTAAAGGACATAAGATCGCCTCTTTGAAGATGGGGCATATAGAGCTGATACTCCAGTCGCTGGGCATGTGTTCCTCCACTCGTACTTGATTGATGACTTGAGGCATGCACCCTACCAAGACATCACCTCCGTGCTTAAAAGTTCAGCTGGAAGCCCATCAGAGCCAGCGGCTTTGTTGTTTTTCAGTTCTCTGATGGCTACTTTAACTTCCCACCCAGTATCGAGTGACGGTGTTGGTTCTTCATTGACTGGAGGTGGGTTCACTCTCACTCTCTCTATTTTCTGCCCGCTAAGAAACTGCTGGAAGTATTGCTTATAAACAATTCCCTGTGCTTCGGTGACTAGGGTGCCTTCGCTATTTCGAAGAGCCTGCGTTCCTGATTTGAAGTCAGCTGCCAGCTGCTTGGCTTTCCGATAAAATTCCGGATTTTGTTGCGCTCGCGAGACTCTCCGATATCCTTGAGCTGGGAAACCGCACGGTCGATTTTCTTTTTACGCAGGATTCTCTTCTCTTCCCTTCTTCTGCTCCGGCATTCCTCTCTCGCTGCTCTTGTCTTGTGCTGTAGCGCCCTCTTGTGTGCGTCTTCTGTCACCCTCTTCCTCTGGACGCACGCATCATCGTACCAAGGCCTCCTTTTGGTGGTGGTTGGTAGCCAAGGGTGGTCACGCCTACCTCCTTAATGATGTTACCGTATTCGGTCCACTGGTTGTTGGCGTTTGTGGTGGGTGAGTGCGCCGCAGAGAGGTCAGGTGCCCTTTGTAGGCTCCATGAGATAGTACTCGGGAAATACCACAAGATGGCGCCATTAACTCACTTCTGGCTATAAGTGTACCTAATGAGTATTTTTGGATTCAGAAACACCACTGCTTTGGAAAACAAAAACGTGTTTTTTTTAAACAATAATTTATTTATCTTTTTAATCTCTCGACTTACAGTTAACATACGAAAAAAATAAGGAAACAAAAATTTTGAGTTTCGTTTGATTTGATCTCATTAGGTTGTCCACGGACAAAATTCAGGTCAAGCATTTCATTTAAACAAAAAAAAAAATAAAAAATTAAGAAATGAATGAATTTTAGTCAACCTAAATTTTGCATTGCACATAAGATTCGGTCTTTTGTTTCTGTTTTTTTTTTTTTTTAAATTTTCTTTCTCTCTCTCGTTTTCGTTCAACAAAATATGGGCGACAAAACAAAGCAAAGAAATGTGATTTAATTAAATTCTTAAACTTAACTATGAAATTAAATTTTTTTGTTTAATGGTTATTATAACGTTCGCTTGGTATTTCAAGGCGAACCTATGGCTTCGCTGGGTAATGATGCTTCGATGTGGGTATATGTGTGTGAATGTGACAGTGTCGTGGTAGGCTTGTGAAGCTGTAAAGTGTTCGTTTTCGTGTCGTACATGTGTGTGGCGTTGGTTCTAATTCTAGAATCAGTCTAACTGGCATCGGACCTGAAGAGGAATCGTCGTTTCCTGGGATCCATTTTGAAACGATTCATACTTCGGCTTAGAGCGAGGCGATCAGCTGGGGTTGCTGATTCAGATGGTATTACTTCGGCTTGGGGTTGTGGAACAGAATTAAAGGCTGGCTCGGATTCAGCGGCAAGCTGTTCAGGCTCTGGAAGTTGTTCACTGGCTTTTGGAAGCTCTGGCATAGGTGAAATTTCCATTGTATTATCCGCTTGGTGTTCCTCGTCCTGGGACATTGAGTTATCGTTGGCTGCAGAGATTACAGTCGGCTCGTCTTCATCGGAAGCGGTTAGAGCCTCGGATTTTAATAGATTTGATCCGACCTCAAAGTATCTGTGATAGATGGGCTTGACTTCATCGGAAGCTGGCTGAGAGTCTGGCTGATTGGGTGATGGTTCCTGGACGAGGTTTTCTTTTTCAGCGGGTGTGTCCAGAGATTCCTTCACAAGCTCTACAACGTCGTCGATACTGAGAGGCAGCTTTGGTTCTGCAGCTACGGGTGATGGCATTGCAGGCTCTGGCTCTGGTTCAGGAGTTTCAATGATTTGCACAGGAATTTGGTACATTTGGTCATTGTTTTGCATCATTGGAATGTACATTGGGTTCTGTTGGTCCTGTTCAGCTTGGATTTCTGTTGGTTCTTGATCGGCGGGTTTTGTATCCGAAACGTCTGGTTCAAGCATGTTCTCGGATTGCACTTCGCCCGAAGTTGGTTCCTTTTCTTTTAAATTTGAGTTTTCTGAGTTTACTAGGCTTGATATAAAATCGAGAATCAACGACTGAGCATCTTTGGTTTCATAGGAGGATGAGAGATTGTCCTCTTCGCCACCAGCTTGGGGTTGAACGTTCATTTGCTCAGCAGATTGCGGCGCTTCACTTTCGGCTTGTACTTCATTTGACTTCTCAAGCTGGGCTGCTGCTGGCTCCGCTGCAACTGGTATTTGTGGTTCGGAATTGAGTGCACTCGCTGGCTCAGCCGGCATCTCATTCTCCACTGGTTTGTCGGCAAGTTCCGTTGGTATCTCCATTGGGGTAGCAACTTTTGTCAGTTCTAAGCCGGCAGTAGGAATTTCAGCTTCTAATGGTTTTTCTGGCTCAGCGGAAGGAATTTCGATTCTCAGTGGTGTCTCAGGTAGGGAAACAACAGGTTCCACTACCAGTGGGACCTCTGGCACAGCAATCTCTACTTTTAATGGCAACTCTGGTTCAGAAGCAGGAACATCGATTTCAAGTGGCTTTTCTGGCTCAGCTATGGGAGTTTCCAATTTAAGAAGCATCTCTGGTTCAGCAACGGGTGCCACGGATTCCAGTGGTTTCTCTGGCTCAGCAGCTGGTGCTGCTAGAGCAGGAACTTCATTTATTATCGGCACATCATTTTCCTTCGGCTCCTCTAACTCTGGCTTAGCAACAGGAGCTTTGAATTTCAATGCCATTTCTGGTTCTGGAGCAGGGGCCTCAGCTTTGACCTTATATATTTGCTCGGACTCTGGTAATTCTACTTTCAAGAGCTCTTCAGGTTCGGCTTCGGGAACGTCAGGCTTAGCTTCGGGCGCTTCAGGCTCAGCTTCGGGCACTTCAGGCTCAGCTTCGGGCACTTCAGGCTCTAACACAGTTTCTAAGACTTTTACTGGCTCTAGAGCTGGAGCTTCTGGTTCTACGGAAACCTCCGCTGTTTTGACGACTTCTACAAATTTTTCAGGTTCATTTGCTTCTAGAACTTTTTCTGGCTCTGGAACTGGCTCGAAGAGAAATTTTTCAGCTGCCATTGGAATTTCTTGCTCGACGGGAGCTACCACTTTTTCAGCCTCCTGTTGATTAAGGTCATCCATCACCTTGGTTAGCTCAGCTTCAATCGTTTTCTCCGCAAGTAGCTCCTCGTTTCGCTGCTGTTCCTCTTCAGATTTCATTGGTACAATGACGTCGGCGATTGGCTTCAGTTCCTCTGGAATTGGGGCTAGTGCTTCAGCAACCAGAGGTTCATCAATCCTTTGAATGGGAATCTCTACAACTTCGACTCGGCTCGGGGTGTCCTCTGGCATGGGCACAATCTCTGACTTCAGATCAGAAGCTTGGTCCACTTCAACAGGGATATTAACAAAAACTGGTTCTTTCCCCTTAACAGCTAGTGATTCGCTCTTCTTAGCCTCCACTGGCTCTGGTTCATCAATTTTCTCTGCCTGTGGCTTGATGCTAACCTCAGCGAGTTCGGATGCCTGAGCTTCCGCTTGATCTTGTGAAATGATTTCCGGTTGCTGTTGTAGAACGATGGCGGTCTTTTCAGATGCTTCCGGCTGAGATTCACTCTCAGTTTGGACAGCAGTATCAAACCTAGTGGCGGAGAAAATCTGTGGACGTTTCCTCTTCTGAGTGAAAAGTTCTTGTCGAACAAACTGCTGTTCTGGCTTGGATGCCTCTGGTTTAAGTTGCTCCTTGATGACGGTACTTGGGCGTTTAGTGAATCTTTGATATTTAACTGTAGTTCTCTCTGCCTCTTGCTCTAGAATGGGGGCATCTTCTTCCACAGTTTTCACGGTGGTGGCGGGTGCTACTACTTGAGGAGTCTTTCTCAGAGTTTGCGCCTTCTTGCGTTGTGATTCAATAGTGATTCTGTTCGACTGAGTCTTTCTGCGATTTGAGTTTTGTGCTTTGACTGTTTGCTTTTTTACAGGTACACTAATAACAGCTTGCTGGCTGTCCTCTTCGAGATCTTGGATTGCTGGTTGCCTAGATAGCTCTTCCATGTTCATTTCTTCTTCTGCGCTAGATAAACTGTCTTCTGACTCTATCACGCCGAAGTTTCTATTGAGTTCGTAGTACTTGAATGACTCATCGCAGTCAATGGACATATCCTCAGGCCGCATGCAGGTGAATGAATCCTTAAAATGGGAAAATTAACAGAATTGCAATCAAAAATGTAGCATAAGCCTTACCTGACTGAAAACAGTCTCCTCGGGACAGATGAAACTCCACCGGAACGTGTTCTCCTTACCATCGGCATAAGTTACTGGCAAGCAAACGTGGAAGATCTGACATTCATTCTCCACATCGGCATAGTACCCGTAGGTCTTGTTATCACACGAGAATCCATCGGTGATATCAGCTCTTATCGAGGTGGCATTGCTTGGCAAATTTAGTCTCGATATCATCACTTCTGGTCTCGTTTCCTCATCAGCTGCCAGCATAAGCATGGGCTCTTCCTCCTCCTGCACTATGGCCATGTTCTTCTGCAGAAAAAAAAAGACAAGCAAAGTGACAAACATTAGTATCCATATAGAGACAGCTGTGTTGAGGCAGGTGGACGCAAGCTCAGCTTAGGATTCTTTAGGAAGGGCTTCCTCTCCACTAACTGCAGACACCCAGACAAGTACTTCCTCTGCAGCCGTCAACCGTGCCAGGGGCATGTCCAACGACGGCTCAAAAATTAGCATTATTTGTAATAGAAAATTTCGGAACGTGACCAGGGTGCGTAATGACCATCATCATCATCATCAGCACGATGATCGGTCGTAGTCGTGGTATCGACCAACGGAATCAACACGGGAGCATTACACTCCCAAATCGATGACTTACTGTTGTTGTTGTGGTTAAGAGGTTTAGGCTGTACGCATACCATGTGCGGAAGGTACTTGTGGCGCGTGACAATGTTGCATTTTTTCGGGCTTTGACTCTGTGCGTCAGGTGGATTGGATTCTTGAACGCAACGAAGAGAGAGTCAACCACAATTTCACTTGGTGTTCTAATTTTCACTGATTACCCTCGGCGCGGTTGGCTTGGTGAAATTTTCTTCCACGAACGATTTTTTTTTTTTTACATTTGCATTTGACGACTCATAATGAGGCATTACCGCCGCTGCCGCCAGGGAAGAGAAAGACAATTTCGGCTAACAAATTTGGAGTGGATTTAGAGAGTTAGTTTCCCAACTCCATATCAGAAATTTGGAAATTTTTAGCAGACGCCTTGATTGAGGTATTCGTCACTTTTGCAAGTCTTCCGGCAGGTGGGCATTTCCCCAACTGAAATTGCAAATAAACCCAGAGTTCTTGCTGATCGTTGAGTAATCGCTTCGTTCTGACGCCCCCTAAAGTTGCACAGAATTTAATCAACGGAACCACCACATATTTCCACATTTTATTTAAATTTAACTCACTACCGTTGGTGGTTATGTCAGAATATAATTGTATTTTGGGAATGCTTCCACACGTGATATGCGACATTGAGTCCATATCGGTGCACCATCCGTGTTTTTAAATGAAGAGCTTGAGTTCTTAAAAAAGAATTTTTGCTTGGCGGCCGTTGCCGGAGTGGAAGTGGTGAATGATTCGGAATTGATATCATTAACACCTGGCGCCGAAAATGTCTAATTCTGTGGCATTGTCATGGAAAGTTTGTTTAACAGGAGCATAGAGTAAAATACGTCAAATGAACAATAAGGACTTCAGGATAGTAACGTGACTTAAGATGGTTACTGGAATGGAATTGGTTAACGGTGATCTCTTCATGTGAGACCTGTGTTACTGCTTAATATGGGCTGGAGCTTAACTACTTTGCAACAGATTTATGTACCTTACGACTCCTAGTTGGTTCCTTGGTTTGGAGGCCCTACATATACAAATAATGGGCGCAACAGACCTGTGTGGTCCAGAGCCTAACTTCTCGCGAAGGTTTGTGTTGTGCGTAAAGTACTTTATTACGAAAGTCATCCACTTGTTGGTTCTGAGCCCTATTTTGGGGTACCACTTAACAATGCCCACTTTTGAAGGATGCTCCTGAGCTCTATGAACAAAAGAGATCATCGGCTTCTCCAGAAGAAGAAAAAAGGGCACGAGAAGCGCGCGATCGAAGATATTAACAGGTTATACTCCAGGAATAATGAAGGGAAGTCTCACCAAAAGGTAAAAAGAAGGTGTCAAGCTAACGAGACCCATACGGAAACCTGTAGAGATGAAGAAGGAAACTCTGTAGTAGAGTCACAGTCGGTACTGAGAATATGGAAAAACTTTTTCTGCAGAGTGTATAACGGCAACGAACATAGACGATGCTAGCGAAAACTTCCGTGAACCTGACCAAAACGAAGTGACGATAGCAACATTCAAACTAAAATCAAAAAAAGCTGCTGGTTCTAATGGCCTACAGGCCGAGTTGTTCAAGGCAGCCGGAAATGACTTGGTAGAGAGCATACACCAACTCATTTCCAAGATTTGGTCAGACGAGTGTATGCCTGATGAATGGAACCTCAGCATCGTTTGCCCGATCCACAAGAAGTGAGACCACATCAACTGCGCAAATTATAGAGGTATCAGTCTCCTCAACATCGCGTACAAGATCTTATCTGCCATATTGTGTGAACGCCTGAAACCCTTCATCAACAACCTGATTGGCCCCTATCAGTGCGATTTCATGCCAGGAAAGTCTACAGTCGATCAAATTTTCACACTCCGGCAGATCCTGAAAAAAAAACCGAAGAAAGCCAAATCTATACCCACCATCTTTTTATCGATTTTAAGGCCGCATATGACAGCGTTTATACAGACGAGCTATACAGAGCCATGTCTAGTTTTAACTACCCCGCCAATCATCGAGACCTTCGTCTAAAACGGATTTAGGCAAGGTGATGCGCTGTCATGTGACTTCTTTAATATCATTCCTGAAAGAATTGTGCGAAATTCACAAGCCTACACCGAAGGCACAATCTTTCAAAAGTCGACATAATTGGCAGAAGACAGCGGGCTGTCCCTGGTGTTCGCTAGTATCAGAACAGAAGCTGCCAAAATCGGTTTAGCTGTAAATGAGGGACACACAAGAAGGGACACACAACATCGATGAGCTGCACAGAAAATCACAGTCGATAGCTTCAATTTTGAGGTAGTAAGGGTCTTTGTCTACCTTGGCTCTGCCATCAATTCTAAAAACAACATCTCAGCAGGAATCTAATGAAGAATAACTCTTGATAATCGCTGTTTCTCTTGAAGGCAATTGAGAAGTTAGGCCATATCCTAAACAGTTAAAGAGACTCTGTGGAGGAGAATATTCAACGATGAACTTTACAGCGATATTGACCTGGTCACAAAACTGCGCATCAGTCGTCTTCGATGGCGAGAAGATGTAGAGTGAATACCAATGCTCCAATCCGCAAAGTTTTTGAATCCAATCCGGGGGGACAGCGAAGTAAAGGACGACCCCGCCTAAGGCGGCGCACACAAGTAGGAGGGGACCTGAACCTGGAGTGCGATCTGGAGGCAGCTAAGGACTGGCCTAACTGGAGATGATTAATGGTTAAACCCGAGGTTCACCCCGAACTGTAACGCCACCTACGTAAGTAAGCAACTATAAAGGCGCATAGTTTTCAATTGTCTACCTGTGGTTTGTATCCTTTCTGGTTGGAATACATACAGGAGGACTTTTCTGAAGTTAACAAGTTACGGGACTTACTACTGATGCTTTTATATATGTACTTTCTAACTGCGAATAAAGGGAGAGATTTTGAAAAACTTTGGCTCTACGATTTTTTATGAACCTTGAAGAAATTTGGGCAAAATGTTCACCACCGACACTGTCTTAAAGTCACAGATCCTTTCCAAGTGGATGGGAAATAAACACAGCATGTTAGCTAAAACGTTTTGGAATGGGGATTAATCGGTTATATCTGAACAGTTTTCCTTCAAAATACGAACATGGTCGGGATTTGATTGGTATTTTCGAATTACTTTTGAGGAAGAACTCGAAAAATGTGTACATAAGTAGATCTCTTAAGTCTCGATAACGACAATTTGCAGTCAAATTGAACTGAGGAGAAGCTGAATTTCCTTTGGAAAAATTGAGGAAATGATTGTTTGGAATGACGAGAAGATCCATAAGAAAGTAAATATCAGTACCAGCACGCAGGTGTATGGAGCCATGTCTGACCGCATATTACATGCATATGTATCCTCGACATCTAAATTTATTGTTCGACCTAATATTTGAATCGAAATTATGTACATAGGTATAGGTATCAAGTTTTATGTAGGTTTCATCAATACGAAACCCATATTCAACGAAGGTAATATGTTAAAAGAAAAGCAAAGCAGAAGCAACAGAATGGATGTGAATTGTATTTTAGGATCGTTGATAGTTAGGAATTTTTATAAGGACAAGTGTTAACGCGATCAGACACGAATATAGGAGAAGTATTGATGCAATTTTATTTTAAACTGTTAAGGCTTAAAATAATGACGAAAAAGCCTATTTTGGTAACGTATTTTGCTTTCCTTAGTAGGCCCTACAGGTGCAATTGATGTTGGACGAAAAATTGATTCTTCTTTAGCCCGAGTCAAACACTTCTTCTTTCTTTTATGTACGCCCACACATTTTCGATAACATTTAAATCGGGACTTGGGGTGGCCAGTTAAGAGCTTCTACACTAAGGTTTTGCAAAGAGTTTGTGGCATGGATCATTGACTCCCCGATATTTGGTTAATCTCCTTGACCATCTGACAATATGCAACTCCAGAACATTACTGATCCACTGTTTTCCTTTCACTTTGATAGAAAAACGAAAGAGATATCTGTCAAACCGAGCTATCATTCTGCGCGCTATTTTTTAATATTTATGCCAAATCCACGCTTGAACAGATTTAAATCGGTCGTCGGTTCACAAAACTTTTAAACAACTTCGTGATTTTTATTCCGCACATTATCATCCATCTGAGAAAGCCATTCGTCAAACTGTGGATAGATTTCATACCACATACTCTCTGATGCAATGATACTACCACGTCAAATGAATGTTCGTACCGAAGAGATTATAGCCAGTTCAAACGAAAGAATGCTAGATGATCCAAATTTATCGATTCTTCATCGGTCGCAGGGATTGGGGCCCTGTCCGCCCAAATATATTGGCCTGCAAGCGTAAGAGATTCAACTGGCGCAGGCCTTCATTTATGTCGTTATATCGTTGGTTGGGCTCTAGACCAGTTGCGAGACTCATTTTTGGCTCAATGGGTTTGTTAATAAGCTAAATTGTCGCATATGAAGTGAAGTCAATCTAGAACACCGTCGATTGAGGTTTCCACATTGGACATCGTTACACATCAATGATCACTCATTTGCTGCAAATTGAAATGGAATGAATTTTAGAGGCACGTAGAATGCACATACAGCGGCCATATGCATGATATTATTTCTATTTTCAGCAAAGCCATGAATTGGAGTTAAAAAAAGCTTGAAAAAATGTACTTTTTTGAGTCTTTTTTTTTAAAAAAAAATAATGTTCTAACGGGCTGGAAAAAAATAACATTTCTCAAGAGAAGATGGTCGCAAACATTTGCGTTCGTCTCTTTTGTTTAGATGGCTGAACATTTCAGTTACTACAACGAATTTTGGTTTTATTCGTCAGAAATCGACAGAAATCTTTGTTAAATTTTGCCTCAGTCTTCCGCTTTTGAGGATAGGTCTCAATATAGAGACTTTCTTGACTAGAAGTTCTTCGCGTACGAGGTGAAAGTAGGTCTGTGGTTATTCTGAAAAGTTTGTTTTCCAGGAAGCGCTGATGATGACAGTGTAAGACTTCTTGTACGAGAGAAGTACAACTATGACAGGGTCTCTCAATTTGAAATTAAGTCTGTAAATGTACATACATATGTATCCGTTTATTGGTGAATTGAAATTGTATTTACTTATGAACGGATTTAGTGACTTGGTGATGATTTTATTCAAAATTGTTATCTAAGTCATTTTCGACACCTAATCAAGAAAGTCTTGTGATTGTTAAACGCAATTTTTCGAAAATTGTAATTTTGTAGCTTTTCATAGTTTTTGCCGGTAAACATATGTATGTAGTATGTAAGTTTTGAACAAAATGCAAATGAGAAATAGGTGCTCTTTATAATAATATTTTTAATTGAACATAAAAGGCCAATTAGGCCTTCAATTCGTGGGAAATCGCGATATAATTATTGCAGAAGACTCGAAAATAGGAGCCCCTTCATTCTGTCTGTCTGTCCGCCTATACATTTGTATGTACATGTGAAAATTCGTTCACAATTCAAAAAAAAATCAGAATTTTCATTCTAAGATCGAAACTAAGTATCTACTTCGTCCATTTTGAAAATGTCGATTTTCTCGAAAACAATTTCGACGATTCAAATTTCATATTTCATTAAAGTTGGACAATTATGTACCATGTTTTCGTAAAAAAAAAATCGAATAACAGTCCGATTATTTTTCTTAATTGATTTTCTTACTGTGCTGCTTTTATTTAATTTCGTTTAAAATTAATATCTAAACAATATTTGCCATTTGCAAAATTTGTCAAAATCAGCGAATTTTTTTATGTGATACATTTTGGCTGACTAACATGCGTAAGAGCATGCTCGTTCATAGGTGCAAGTACGTGCGACCCAGTTGTGCATTTTTATTTGTTTTCAATTTCACTTTAGTTTTAAGCGCAATTTTTGCGTTTTTAGTTTTGTGCTTTGAAAAGGTTGATATCCCGATTTGCAAACACCAATCGTTGCAGCAAGCTTACACAAGATTTAGTTGTTTGCTCACCGACAAGCACTTGCGGAAGCCTACTTCTGCGCCTTATAGACTAGGCGCCCAAATCGAAATCGGAAAATAAATGAAATTGGTGCAATATTACAAAATTATTTACGAGGTTGAGTCATAACTTTGCACAATAAAATATTACTTAATTTGGTTGCACGATTACACACGCACGGTATTGTAATTCTGTCCTTTTTTTAATTTTGAGAGTTTAAGCACATATGTAGAATTTGAAAGCTAAGTGCAGACACACGTGATTTCCGGAAATATTGCTTATGTCGTCACGTCGCAAGGCATTTTACCTCGTTACTAACGTTTTTTTTCGAATGACATTCAACTGCGGTACATATTTTGAGAAACAACACTCCGCAAAAGCATTTCGATGTGGAAATAATAAAATAGTTCTGGGGGAGACACAAACTCATCTAAGGCTTTTCTATTCAAGCAACCAACTATAAATTCGAATAAGTTACTAAGCACATTCCTTAACAATTAGTCAGAGGACAAATAGTTACAAAATACAAATATTTGGAGCAACCGACTCGTATGTAGTCCAGGTGCTAACTTCTCGCGTCCATTCGTCTTATATTTTTCACCCTAATGTAAGGGACCTTCGATTGAAACGACAAGCAAATTGAGGAGCTTTCACATGACAGTTTGACAGACAGACATTGGCCGAGAGTTGGGGTCGTGGAAAAACGTCTTAGTGTTTTCTGAGACTCGAACTTCGAAGTAATCTAACACAGCATAGAACTATAGCTAGTGAATGACAGTATTGCTAAAAAAGTCATCTTTTTTTGGTCTAGTTTGGGGCGGTTTTAGAACTGGTGGAGTGATTGGTCCGAATAAATTAATTTTGATTTTAAAAACATGTGGTTCCAGCAGAATGTCATAACTTTCCACGAAACTATTCAGTTGCTGTCCAGGTCGCATAATCCTAAGAAATTGGTTAACAATTAACCAGCAGGATCGTGTGATTTGACAGCATTGCATTTCTTTGTCTATACCTGTAAACAACAAACAATTTTTAAGCTAAAGATAAACATCCGACATTTTGCCACTATCAAGCCACAATTATGCAATGTCAAGGAAAATTTCATCAAAAGAGCAGAGGAGCCTTTTTTCCATACTTAATCCCTACACTTGTACTTTTCAATGAAATGAGGATATTATCAATTTTTTTTATAAATATTGCGCTCAAATCAAGAACTAACTAAATCCGGCGCTCTTATTGCGTTACTATTTATTTTTTTTTATGTGTGAGAGTAGTGTCTGTAAAATTGTTCGTGTTCTTGTAATTAAAATGTTGACTGTATGGATATTGTCTCTACTGTAGTAATTCCAAGCTGAATTGGTTCAGACTCAATAGAGCTGTTTTCTTAAATTCTCAACGACATTAATAAAGTACATGGGGCTGTCTGAGTACCTCCTTTTAATAAAAAAGAACGCATACAGGAATGGTTTCAATGAGAGAGATCCTTTTGACCACTATTGTGCAATGACTGTTATATGTAGGAGAAGAGTATCTTAAATATAACAGACTTCTCAAATATGATCTCTATTAGAATTGTTGTAACCTACGACTGAACTTAATTTACAACAAAATCACAACAGTAATAAAAAATTTTAGATGATTGATGATACATAATTGATGAATTGAATATCTCTCGAAATTATCCTACCAATGGGTTTCTGAAATAATTACGCGATCAAGAATTTCAGGGATATTTTCTGCCTTAAGAGCTGCTTAAGTTTTTGAAAATTTACAAAAAAAAGAAAATGTTCCCACTTCATTTCAATTACTTTCCACTTTATTTTAGGAAGACAAATGCTGCATGTCTTCCCTAATCCATTCTATTTCCCGATGCTATTGACTAGGATGCACGTACTATGTATGTATGAGCAAAAGGTTCGAGTTCGAATTCCAGAAGCTGCTATTTTTCTTTTTCCACCCAGGATCCGGAAGCAATAACTGTCTTGAGAAAGCAGCAGAAAATATGAACACGCCCAAAACATATATGTACAAAGTAAGCTAGGTCCTATGTGGGCTAAAATGGAGCCAAATGTATGTATTTGCACAGGATAGGCGAAGAATTTATGGAAAGAATGGAAAGCAGACGCAGAATAAAGTGCTCATTTCGATTGAAATTTAAAATCGAAGACTGTTCAGTTTTAAGTAATGATGGCAATTCATCATAAGGACTTGGTGCACACTTTTATATTCAGTTGAAAGCCGTATCTGTGCTACATCGACCTTGCAAAGCCGGCTGAAGAACCCAGTTGCAACAAGAACTGAAGGGCTAAAATGATGTAAGGTGTTTCAAAAACTATGAACTCTGCTTCAACAATAAAGCTGTTATGCAAATGTCATGTAAAAATTACATTTAATGGTCATAAACTCGTTTCAATAATGAAGTTTCGAATTGTATTCTACACTTCTACACTACAGGCACTTAGGGCAACTACAACCAGTTTCTTAATACATCACTGACAAGTTCATCAGCTACAATTAGTTAGACGTTAATCATTATTGTCAGCAATCGATTTAATAAAGAAGCATCAACATCGTAAAGATATGAACGACTGCATTCAATGGTTTTAGGGGGTTTGCAAAACTGACTTTCTTTAAATTTAATGTTTGGTGTGTCGAAATACATCACAGTCTCCACCATTAAATCCTTAAAATCCTTAAAAAAAAAACTTTTATCTCATACATCTCATGCCATAGATACTTGTGTGGTGTGTCGAAATACATGTATCACAGTCCACTATTGTGTCCTCTAGGTAAACCTTACATAGGACACTTGGAGTGGATATCACATATAACTTAGGATCGTGATTCTCCGACTTACACTTCGAGAATCGCTTCCTTAATGAATTCAGCCCGAAGGACATCATTAGTTTCGAAAACTAAAGCACAAATGGGCTAATGGCAAGAAATATTCAACAGTTTTACTAGCAAATTATAAGATCTGATTTTTTTGGGGGGCTAAAGCGCCATGCCCGAAAGATTATCAGTGGCACGGCCTTCAAAAATTTTGCGGATTTAAAAACCCAGAAGCTATATTTTTATAATCTGACAATATAAAAACGTTTCGGCTTCTTTAAGGCCTTAGCCAACGAAATCCAAACAAATTCATGTCGTTGTTGATTTCTTTTCGAACCATAAAATGGATCAAGCCTAAAAATATCTCCCATACCGACATTCGTTTTATTGCGAAGTAAATGAAAAAGCATAAGTCAAAAAATTTAACAAATTAATCCCTAAACCCCAGCTAACATCCGGCCATGCACCTCTACCATAATTGGCACTGTCTGCTCACTGGCGGTCGTTTCGGATTTTTGCCGCCCAATCACACCATACTCCTGCTCAGTTAGTTGGGCACACATAAGTGGATTTCCGAAATTCCAAGAAAACGATGCCAAAATTTATCACCAAAAAGACGAAGAAAATGCAAAAAAAAAAAAAAAAAAAACTACAGATACCATTTTCGGGTTGACCGTCTCGCCCGTCCAGCAAGTGTCAGACGAAGGTTACGACAATACGACAAGCATAAGATGACAAAAGTTCTTTGCCGAAAAAAATATCATCACGCTTGTCGCTTCTTTTCATTCTCGAAGACGGTTCTTTTGATTTCGTTTTTTTTTCTGATTTTTTTTTTAATCTTTGGGCACTGAAGTGAATGTTAAATGAGGTCTCATAAGGGAACTCGGATATGCACTCGAAGGTAGATAGAAAATGTTCAGGACTAAAACAAACCTTTAATCCAAGCGGTACAGCGTATGTAAAACTGCATAGGCACAGCACTATTATCACCACAGGTTTCCACATGTTTCACTTCGAAAACTTTAACAAACAAATAATGTTCCCTTGCACTTTAGTATAAGAAAAAAAAAAACTCTCTTCCGACTCAAATGTTCGTCCTTTTTGGGCGGGAAACAACTTCTAACGTGAATTTCAACACTTTTATCCTTAAATTTCACTGAAATGTTGCATTCACATCCACATAATCCTTTTTTTTCGATTTTGAGATCCTTTATACTGGTTTGTCGAAAGCAATTTTTTGTTTTTTTTTTTTTTAAACTGTCAGTGAGTATCTGTTGTTTTAGATTCTAGGGTTTGGTGTATGTGTGTGTGGTATATTTTCAAATCCAAAGCTCGCACTCTTCAAATAACAAAACGAAATTTCACTGAGGCTCCGATGGCTGAAAATCACTAACTGCGATCTTGCAAGGTGTGGAGGTCCCAATTTATATTCTTCACTTTGATTTATTAAGAATTCAAAGAAGACACAGCTGAAGAAGCAAAAGAAGAACCGTGTGTGGTGGTGATGTTTATTAGTGAGCGCACGCGTTTTGTTTGTATGGGGTATGGTTTGGTATGGTATTGTGGGTATAGTCTTATGCTCTTCTTCTTTGGTGCACTTGAGGATATTGTTCTTGTGTACATACGACTGTTGTATCGCTTTTTGGCCAACTTAATCGAATGACAGAGATAGAAGATACTTTTTTTTTTGTTATTTGTCACGATCCAAGAAGAAGAAACGGCGAAAACGTACACGCGATCTAGCAGACAAACATTTTGTTTCTTTTTTTGTTTTAAGGAATAAATTAGAGTCAAGCGAAATTCTTGATTCCTTAGCTTTTTTTTTTTGCAGTTTTGTACAAAACTAAGATAAGATTGTATATTTACAAAATATGAATTATAAATTTAAAGTTTTTCAGTTTTAGCACGGGCAAGGTGATTCATTGGGGGATATCCGACATCGTGGAGTTACAACGTTTGAATTTGCAATTTCTGACGACGAGCAATGGAGATGAACCTTTGTAAGGATGCGTGTAGAATATCGCGATGGATGGAGGGTCTATTATCATGGATTACATGTGCTGCGTGCTCCAGGTGTCGTTTGATTCTAGCCGTTGCTTGATTTGATTTAAGAGATAGAAATGTGAGGATGAGACATGGCTGTCAAGTTGCCGGCGTTCAGAGGAGTTTATCATAGATTTCAAGGAAATTTCTGAACATAGAACTAAAAGACCGTTATGAGGCTATTATTAGAGAGATCTTAGAACTTGTTGTATAATCAAATGAGTCGACTTGCAGTCTTTTGAGCAGGTAAGATGGTTTAAGGCAATTTGTACAAGCGTTCGTTCGATGTTATAAAGGACTTCCTCATGGATTCCCTGAACGAAGCAACGTGCAAAGATATGAATGTCAATTAACTTGAAGTCCTTTTTACCGAAGATGTTACAATGGTTAACAGAAAAGGTTAGATTTCGTAAGAAATATCAGCATGCAAACTGCTTCTGGCGGCATTCTTTTCTCAATTGTGATGGAACATTTTCTGGTCTGACGAGAATAAAATCGTGCTGTTCCGTTGTTATATTAGAAGGCCCCAAAACACGGAGTTTAAACCACCTCAGAACGAAACCCGTCAATCATGGCGGTTCTGCCACGGTGTTGGTCGAATTAATTGGATTGAAAGCAAATATTTTGCAATGTACTTTCGCAGAAATGCCGTTGAGATGTATCTTCCAAAAGGATAATGAGCCAAACATAGCAGCAAAGCAGTGAAATGACCGCCTTAATCTCCAGACTTATGCAAATTCATTGGAAAATTTATGGGCTCATGTTAAGAAAGGTATCTCCGAGAAACAACTTTGGTGTACAGTTCAACGTTGCTGATATGCTATCCCCCTGCGATTTGTCCGTCATTCGTTAGTTCAATTCCACCACGTATACATAGATATTCTTGGAAAGGTCAAAATAAGCAAGCATAGATTTCAACATGCAACAACATTTTTCGTAAAAGATGGGCACCCAAGTACAACAACCACACCCACAACCTTACTTACTTATTTAAGGTGGTGCTATAGTCCGGCTGGACCTGGGCCTCAACCAACAAGCATCTCCAGTCAGTTGGTTGACTTTCATGTGCCACCTGAGTCGCGGTCTTACTCCACTGTGCCATCCTTAGGGAGTGGATTCGAAGATTTTCTGGGCCGGAGCATTGGTGCCCATATACTCTACATCATAAAGCCTCCTCAGTTTTTGGATCTTTACTCTTCTGACTAAATCGATGTCGCTGTATAACCCGTACAGTTTGTCGTTGTATCTCCTCCTCCACTCACCGTCTATGCAAATGGGACCGAAAATTATCTCATTGATCCCAGCGCTGGTCTGTATTAATAGCGGAGCCTGCGTAGACAAAGTCCTTAACTACCGCAAAGTTATATCTGTCTGACGTTCTCTCTGAGATGTCGGTATTGGTTGTCCTTTCTTGTTATCAGCATATACTTGGTCTTGCCCTTATTCACCATTAAACCCATCTACACCGCTTCCATCTTAATACTCACAAAAGTGCCACTGACATCCCGCTGCGTTCTCCCGATTATGTCAATATCGCTGCTGTATGCGAATATTTAGACGAATCTCTTTACCAAATTTGATGGAGCAGCGTGCACTCTCCGTCGTCATCCTGTACAATCGTAGGAGTTTGGCAGCCTTGAAATCGAATAAAAGATGGTGGGTATCGACTAAAGGCTCCGGGGTTTTTTTCAAGATCTGTGGTAGTGGAAATATTTGATTCACGGCGGATTTTTCTGGCCTAAAGCTATCCTGATATGGACCGATCCTGTAGTTGTGATTTACATAAATATATGCGGAGCCCTGAAGCGAAACGAACGACCTCCATCTGGTTAGGAGACTACCTGCAACACCTTTAATAGTCATAACAGGCCAAAACCTGCTGGCAGCATAACTGTGAAAAATAAGGACGCTGCAGATAAAACTGAAAAAAGGTTCACCGATCAGTCAAAAGAGGCAATTAATACTATTTACCCCCTCCCTTCATTTTCCTTTTTTTTATTCTCTTTTAAGTATTCATGGATATCTGAGGGACGAGAGACTCCAACAACGTCCGGTGAAACCAAGAGATTTCGATTCATTGTAGAATACTTCGAAGCCGAAATCACTGCCTTCGTCTTGCAAAAATTATCAAAAAATTCGGAAAATCCACGAAAAGCTCATAACTTCACACGTTGGTGGCCAAGCAGCAGTTAGAATAGGACTCTTTGAAATTTTCAAGCGATACATACAACGAGACAATGATTTGCGGAATAAAGCTTAACCTTGAAAGGCTGAGGACAGGCTTCGTAACAAGTTATCATTTTCTTTACAAGTCCCAGTAATCGCAAGAATTCATGGTTCGACTTCGATATTCTCAATCCTTGATATCAGAGCGGAGCCCAACCAACCAAGGTTAGGTGGGCGCCGTGGCTCAAGCGGTTAGTGCGTTGGATCGCTAAGCGAGAGGTTCGAATCCCAGAAAACACCAAAATGTTTTTTCATGGTCCCACCTCTCAGCGAGTGTCTGAGACAAACGTCCAAGAGTAATAACTGTCATGAGAATGCTTCTCAATTTGGTCCCTTCCATTCCTGTCAAGAAATATATCACGCGAATAGTCGCGAAAAGCTAGGCCTTAGATCACATATGTACGATCTGTTGCGCCAAGTATTTGTATGATCAGGCTTTTAGAAGGCATACGCGAGTGGTGAGACCGTGAAAACCTACTTTAATTTGTATACCGCTTCTGTCTGGAGTGGATCTGGGACCTCAAGCAATAAGTTTCTCATCGAACCTCACACGAAAATGCGGTCGAGGTCTTTCTCCTAATATAAGGTACTTAGTTCTTGAGATGAGTCCTGCGTGTCCCAGCTATCTTCGACGATAATTTTGAACGTTACTGACTAACTTGATGTCGCTGTTTGAGTTGCAGTGGCTTCTGAACACAAAACTTTAACTTTTACATTTAACATACTTCTTTCCCAATACGGACGCAGCACTGTCAGCACGCTGCGTGCTTCCAATTACAACGTCGATCAGCACTTCTAGTTTCCCCGGAAATCGGTTTCTGATTTCGTAGTCTCCACAACTGGTATAAACGACATGTAACTCTTGGAGATCAACACGCTTCGAATGAATGTACGAAACCACAGATATCTTGTTCGAAGCCCTGCAATAAATATGAGCTCGTAAGGTCTTTTCTGAAGTCCTTTTCCACTTTTCTGTACTATATGTGCCTATTTTTCTTCCTGGTACGGTGAAGGGATAGTACTGAATGGCGTATTTTTCACTGGGTATTGGTATCTATTCGTTTCTGGCCCGTTCTCTGTTCGGCCAAAATTTCTCATGATGTAGCGTAGACATCCATTTACTAAGGTTTGCAGGTTGCGATTAACAAAGAGGTCATCTTCCAAAATCTACTTATTCTTCGTTAAAGTTAAATAGTTACAACTTATGCTGAATACTTTGCCGTTGCAAATTTTTGTCGCAGCAGATCCTTAGCCCTACCGATTCCGCTGCCTACATCCAATACAAAACTATCGTGATGTGTGAGTTTCAAACATGTCAGAGTATCCCATTTAGGGCACATTAAATAACTCTTCCCCCCTCTAAATGCACCCAAAAACCTTTCAAGGATATTGTGACCGAAGTTCGTATCAAAGTTCTAGGCTTCCTGGGCTCACTCAAAAACAGATTCCCTTTGTAAAACTTGTTGAATTCTGTGTCTTATCCTGCGTCTGAAACGACGATGATTATTTCGGAATCCCAGGATACCAAGCAAGAGTCACCGAATAGTAAATATTATGCAACTGTTCACATCCTGAAAAAATGCTTCTGCACCCCTTTAGGAGTCAAAGTCAAGTTGCATCAAGAAGTGAATGTAGACCTAAACAGCAGCCAACAGCCAATAATGGAATGCAGAAAATGCATGTGCAGCACATATTTGATTTTCACTTTTCAAATATCTCAGCGTTGTATCTGAATGCAACAACTTACAAAACCTTGATTTATGACAGAACTACAGCACACCTATAAAATGTAGTTACAGTGGTCGAGAAAACTGAATTCCAACTTAAATAAAAAAAAAAAAACAATTTCAATACGAATATTAAATGATGTTGTCAATGCCCTCTACGTGCGCATTTAGTAGCTCCAATAATTTCCACCGAATGGATCTAATTTGAAAGAAAACGTTTTTAATAATAATTTTAAGCACACGTACGCACAAAAAGCGAAAGCTAATGTCAATGGCATATCCAAAATTTCAATTTCCGAATAGCTTCGCTTGGTTATGGCTAACATATGATTTCATAGACTGGATAGACTTTTGGAGGCCCTTAAGCGACACTTAACGATGGTATCGATGGTCTATTGAATTTTCACTCGCGTGAGTTTGAATACTTTCCAGTTGACGTGGTGGTTGCAATAGACGTGTAATTTGTGATCTTTTTTTTGCGAAGAGAACTCTTGGAGTTGCGCAAGACCTTAGTACCGATTTAGTTATACGTAAGGTGGATCTATATTTGGGTCTCGAGACTATTACTCGAACGCATAATACATCGACGTGCCACGTCGTGAATGTGATTGAAAGATTGTCCAAAGGTAAAAAGGTGAGGTACTAACCAGCTGTCGGTACTTAACTTAGTGGGATCCAGCTCGAGTACAGGATACACGAGGAAAAGTAACTTACGACTTCGTTAATTCTGTTTGAGATTATGGTTAGACTCATAGCCTCCACATCACGATACAATATTGTCAACATTTTTAGTGTACTTCTCTGCGGCATACTCCTAATCATTTGCAGCCGTATAAGGACAATTGTCTGCAATTTGTTGATGCCAGTAAAGCACTGGGCTAAGATACGCGCAAATACCAAAAAAAGCCATTGGATTGAACAACATCAGCTCCTATGTTAGAATAGAACATTCGCTGTCGATGAAACTCCATAGCTTAGGGTTCTAATAAAGGGAGGGCAAGGATATACATATGTCTGCAGGCATATGTACATACAACATATCTGAAAAGGTGTTAATTAGCAATTGAAAAACACTGATGCCAGGGGCTATGGTTCGCTAGTTAGAAGGAATGGATTTACAGCACTTTTTGGAAATAGGCTGAACGTGCTCTTATACGAAAAATACCTGTGGAGTCAAGGCCGCAACTAGGGGGAGGATCACAGGGGTTTGATAAGCTTGTGCTGCTTAAGCATATTGTTTTCGTACACACTACCATTGTGTAAAATTTTGCAATCCGCTTCTTGTGACCTAGTGTCGGCTCTGGACCACGTAAAGCTAGTTTTAAATACGCTTCGAAAAATTCAAGGAAATTGTTAGTTTAGAATTTAAAGATATTTTTGAGACTGCGCAAGGCCTTTTAAGTATTGTGGATGAAACTGAAACCTTGAAAATTCCACGAAGAGTATCGAGCCAGCAGCATAGGGCCAATGTAAACGCGTCTGATCCTGAAAACTTTTATAGGATAGTTGTTATCATTCCCCTTTTGGACGACTTCATAACTCAGCTCGAAACGCGGTTCGAAGACCATAAGACTGTTCTATCATCATCATATATTTTGATCCCATCTTTCCCTATTTCATCGCTTATTCCACAAAAAATGTTCCAACGAACAAGCCACTTGCATTCCTCCCCTTCAAAAATTCACCCGCAATACGCGTCACGCTTCGGATGCACATCAGTTCACCTCCAAGCCCAACTTCGGACGTACCGTCAAATATAGGGATTCGTTCATAAGCCGAACGACACGTACATATGTGGAATGATCTTCCAGGCTCTGTTTTCCTCATCGCTACAACATTCAAACATTCAAAGCCAACGTTCACCGGTACCTCCTCTGTTCCTCTTTCCTCCTCTTTCAAACGCCCGTGCCCTGAGAAATCAGCATAGTATTCACACCCCCTTTGGCGCACGTAAATTATAAAAAAAAAAAAAATGCTTGGCAAAAGCAAACCTAAATTTAACGAAGAAAATTTTAAATTTTATAAAAGATTTTTGGATTGGGTACATTGAAGGCTGAGTTTCTACTGTGGAAGACAAAATGTCATGAACAACCAGAGACACAGCGTTCAAAAAACGCCATAACAGCTTTAGGAGACTGCAGTAACGATCTTTTTCCAACATACATCAACTTCTAAAAATGTTGGCAACCTTACCAGTATCGACATGTACACCAGAAAAAACGTTTTCGACGATGAAACGCTTAAAAACTTTTTTAAGAAACTCTACCGGTGAAGATCGACATACTGGTTTAGCCTTAATGTCAATTCATCGGGAGATAGAAATAAATACTGACGAAGTAATTGATGTATTTGCAGCAAAGAAGGCCAAGCGATTAAATTTAGTTTTATAAAATAATTCTTTATTTTGTTATGTTGAATTTAGTTACTTTTTTTAACCTATTCCTGCTTTTGTTATAATTACTAGTCAATGAAAAAAAATTAATTGAAATTTAAGATTATTTTATTTTCCTCAATCGCTCCCAACCTTAAAAATAAAAAGATATTTTCCAAAGATCATCAGGTGTTTGGTAAGGTTGTAATGGCTCGTAAAAACACCAGTTCTGCTAAGGGATAGCAAAAAAGCCAATTTCGTACAAATTCGTCGTTGAGTCTGCCTGCATCCTGCAAAATCATGCCACCTTCGTCCAACCGTTAACAGAAGCTCCACTCAAAGGCGCGGAGAAGCCCAATGTGGTCCAGGTCCTGAAAACCCGCTTGGCATTCGCAAACTATCAAAGTTAATCAGAACGCTTCCAACAGAAAATGACGTATTGGGAAAACTACTGAGATTATCCTCCAATTACATCCAATTACATTGGATTTAAATGTTTCCAAAATGTCGAGTCTGACTCATCCAGTGCTAAAGTCCGTCACTATCTAGACCTCCAATAAAACCAATTCTTTAGTTGAAACAAGTCTTGTCGAAGACATCAAAGACACTCTCAGTTTCCTGGTAGAATAATAATGTTTCAAATATCCTTTAGATCTGGTAGGGGGGCCTTTCGCATAAGTTTTGACTAGCCCTCTGTACTTGACTTCAAAGGACGAACTATCTCGGTAACGCCTGGCGCACTATATCGTGGGGACGTGGTAGCTTTTAGTATTATTCGCACTGGAGTTTTAGCGACACTACCCAATTTTTATCCTACGACCCTGATCTCATGGATATGACGTTTGACGAAATACCCAATGAGCTCCAGCTATTATACAAATTTTAATTTTCCTAGGGTTTTAATATTGTTTAAGGCTTTGCTTATTACCAGTTTTAAAATTTCAAGTATTCCTTGAATTATATCAAAAGGTTAAACGATTTGACGGTTCTTGGCTCCAGATTCTTAAACTCCTATTCTCTCATCCATTTTTATCTTTGTCTGTGTCTTTGTTGCCATATGAAGTCTACCTTAGGTAGTAAAAGCTCGGAATATTGCCAACCCCTATAGCGTACATTAATTTTTACACATTTACACGAAGGTATAATAACGACAAACCACATGACCATTAAGATTAGTCGATCTCTGCTTGCAAGACAGATGCGTATTTTCTTAACGAGTAAGGTTCTTTAAGACTCCTGCAACTGACCTCTGGCTAATCCGGTAACGATAGTATACCATCAATTTACCCAGCTCAAATCCTGGTAGAGCCAGTCCTGAATCTAACTTAATTTGACTTTATAGTAACGTCGCAATTAAGGTTCTGGTAACCTGTGTCACCAAGTAGAGACACGTAGTTCTTTGAAAGTTGGCAAATAAGCAGCAAAGTATTTCCATTAAATTGTGCATGTACATATGGTAAGATATACGTCGCATATTGGCGCAATGTACTCAACGTTTCCGTATTAATCCATAGAACCATTAGGTAGAAGTCCCATATTTAACAGAAAATATTTTAACAGTGCCTGAAAGCTGCCGTGGTAAATTGCATGGGTCATCTGCGTCTTGGAATACAAAGTAAGTTGGCAAGAACCGACAGAAAAATATGACTGTATACTCCAGACATGGCTGAACCTAGTTGCCGCAACCATTGAGAGCAGTTAAATTTGAGTCAACCACCATGCATTACAATAACCGGACACCGAACGCGACCTGTCATAACACACTGACCTGTCATAATGCAAGCGCAGATCGAAGTGTCAAACAGAGCTAAGTATATGCATGTATAGGGGTTTACCTGAATGTCGGACTAACTTCAAATTACCACGTAAAGGAGAAGATTCAGGTAGCTAAGAGAGTGTTGTATGTACATACCTATAAAGGGATGGAAAATCTTACAAAAGTCAGGATACTGATGCTGATAGTTACACCCATTACCGCATATGTACATATGTATGTATGCCTTGGTTGTATGGTGGCAAACACCGTCGCAAAAGATCGTAATGATGCATTCGGATAGAATACAACTTTTGGTATTGCGCTGCAATATGATGGTAATAGGCACTGCCACAACACAACACACGGACAAAGAATAATTCTGGAGTTCATGAGGCATGTGATGAAGGATCTGAATATGATCATGGATATGATAAAGAAAATTCGTTCTGCTGAAAGTTTCCAAAAATCTAGGAACAAATATCCCAATTGCCCTTGATAGCCAAGCCGTGATCAGACGAGTGGGGAAAACGAACATTAACACAGTGCTGGCCTTGGAATAAATGAAGAAAATTAAATAATGTGCAATTCAATACGAATTAGGACTGGATCGAAGGAAATGCAGTGTCTAAACAAGGATCAGACTTAGAATTTCTCCACATTTTAAGCATAGATCCATTTTTCGATTGGATTAAACTCCATTCCTCACCATTCCTCTGCCTAGTTCAGCAAATGGTTTGTCTTAAGTCCAAACCTAGTCTTTTAAGGGCATGGGTTTCGCGATAAGGGAGGGTTATCTTATAATTAAAAAAATTACATATTTACGCACAGCCCAAACCAACGGGTCGCTTGAAGGTGATCAACACTGGCATGCAGCACCGGAAGAGGCCGCACTGTGTCAATCGCCGTTTATGATGCGAGAGCTGGATGATCCTGGATTCACTTCTACGCTATTGGAAGAGGATCGAACTGTCACTCTACCTTAAAATGCCACTAAACAGGGCAATCCTGCAAAACTAAAATTATGGACTGAAATGAAAATACTGTGGCATACAAGAGAAGCAATATAGGTTTGACTACGACTCTGCAGGATATAAGGAGTAACAGAATCTTAATAAGTGGTATGACAGTGTTTCGCCACATTGGTCCAACTGAAAATAAATCATTCTGCTTCACTCTAGAAAATTAGTTGTACAAGAGGTGTGTTAAAAAGTATCCGACCATAATTTTTCGTGCGTAAACAAATGAAGCAAGAGAGTCGTGGTTTGGTGTAGGTATGTAGGTGATCCTAGAGCAAATGCTTGATTTTTTTTCTGCCCACAGAAGCTGTGAGTGGCCGCAGACTGTCGATGGATCAGAAAAGCCAAAATGAAGGAACAACTAGAACAACTCTACTGCAGTAAATTTGCTGTAAAGCTCGGCGATTCCTAAGTGAAAACGATAAGATTTAACAGATATTCAGGATCCGATTTAACAGATTCACACCGCACAGGTAACGGAGTTGTACAACCGTTTCAAAGATGGCTGCACATCAGTGGAGAGTAAAGCGCTTTCTGGTAGGTCCCCAACATTTAGGAATAAGATCTTTATTGATAAAGCGAGAACCCAGGCGATGCAGGATCGTCGAATCGCAGTAAAAGAACTTACAGACTAGGCGAGCATCAGCATTGAATCCCTTCGCTCCATTTTGACTGAGGATCTCGTCTTTTGAGGAGCTTCAAAAGAATCTCATTAAACTTCGCGCTAAAGCTGCTAGCGATCGAGCAGGAACAACGCGGTGATCACTGATGATGAGTCTTGGGTTTATGGCTCGGTCCAAGTTGAAGTACCGAGTTGCAGACATCACAATGGAAGCATCCAACATCCAACGAGGGCCCAGGAGCACATACAGGGTAAAACAAAATCTTCATTATCGTTATGAAGCCTGCTTGAGGATATAGAGGACTGATTTTTTTTTATTGCGGAGCTGGTATTTATACAGCAGAGCCTAAATTTACAAATTTTCTAAGTATCTTGAGGCAGTCTATCGTGACATCTGAGAAAACTATGGTGAGTGATCCTTTTTATTGATACTTTGTTCTTGGTTTTTGCGATATTTCGCGTAG
Source organism: Blera fallax (assembly GCA_946965025.1). Taxonomy (NCBI): domain Eukaryota; kingdom Metazoa; phylum Arthropoda; class Insecta; order Diptera; family Syrphidae; genus Blera; species Blera fallax. Next base: position 46,219,171 of record OX337245.1, read on the forward strand.
ACCGATTTATACAACTTACATATCTAAACTCCGCCATAATCGGCTTTGAAATTGAATATCAGTTTGGTAGGTTTAAGTCTGATATTCCTGAATTTCTTCTAAGTTTGCCAGAGTGTGAATATTTAGTCGATTGTGGATTCCCTCACCTAGAACCGTAATCAAACAGACAGTCGCTCACGCAGTACAACCAACGGCCAAGCAGCAGTCATCATCAAGTAGTCATACATGTTGCTGAAATCATTTGAAGGAAAAGAAATGGCTTACAATACGGTGACATACATGACAGACGAAGCAGTTCATTACCCACTAGACTTTTTGAACACTCTAAGTCCAACGGGTCTCCCATATTATGGGCTTTTACTCTGTGTGGGCGCACCTGAGATGTTCCTTAGCAATTTGAAGCCGCCCAAACGTTGTAGTGGTACTAGGCTGTCGAGGTATGGAGAACCAGTCTTTAAGGGATCATAAAATTGACAGTAAATCAAGGATATGGCCAGATGGTCTTCAAAAACACTTCACATATTGTCCATAACGTCGTAAAACTAAGGCAACTCCAGAAGCTTAGGACCAAACTAAGAATAGCTTGATGCAAATTTTATCTGATTGATCTAACGACCGAAAACCTTAATGAGAACAGACTTGTATAATTTAAATCGAATTCCAGATGACCCGCCCTACATCCACTCTATTCACAGGCCTCTAATTTATTCCTAAAGGAAAGTGTATCCGCCATTTACATATCTTTCTGTTTCCCTTTTTATTTTATAGGTATTTCTGGTCGCTTTAAAATTCACTTTTTCTGGTTAAAGACCCATCCGCATTGGACTTTCCAGATTTTCCCATAGCCCAGTGGCTATTTGGCAATTCAAACTATCCAACGGGCCATAAATCCCCAATATTAAAAGTCTATTTAAACAAGGTCAATATCAAAGTTGGCCCAACGTGTTAGAATGCGCCTGCGCACGCTCACACCATGGGAATAAATGAACAAAAAACCCATTGGTACACATTCGAAGGTGGAGAAGGAACGTGCTCGGTTCCAAGTAAAAAGTGAATTATTCTGCGTGCCCGAGCCGTTTAATTGAGGCCCTTTTAACGACACAACCAAAGAGACAACGATGACGACCGGCTACACATCGTGCCCTGAAATGGTTAACATTTGCAACCAACCAACCAAACTCAAGGGAATCTCAAACGCGACTGTATAATGTAGAAATTTTTGAAAGTTCTTTCACGGCTTATCAACGGATTCGATGCATTTGACGTATCTGTTCATTGGTATCGCTTCTAGTTGATATTCAAAGTTGGTCATTTGGAGAATTTCTTTCTTGGTTGCTTTGTCGTTTCTTTTTGTTTTCGAATTGAGTTGGTCGATTTGTAGGACTTCGCATTGGAAGACAGAGTGCCTTATCTAGGTCTATGCAAAAACCAGCGCACTCAGAGGCCAACTCAGAAAATAGCCCAACGAATTGTGGTAGCTGAGGCCGCCATGCGACGACCATGGCTCATTAGCATTCCGATGGAATGTCCAATTATGGTACCACCTATAAATAAATGGTCAGTCGAAGTGCTCTCCTTTTTCCCGAGGTTTGTCGATGTGTAGGTGTGTTCTGCATGTAGCTTGGCCACACCAAATTGGAGTCCATTTATGCAAATGTCTCGCACATTCCTTTCGGGAGGCGAACTATTTGAGAGAAGCAGTTCTTTTGCGCTACTATAATAAATAAATCAGTTTGACGCCAATCTGATTCGCTGGATACGACACTGTGGCTGTCATTGTGTTGACATTCCATTCATAGTTTCTGCAACAACGGTTGCATCTGGTGCCGGTATGGCGCTAATTCTAGAAAGCCACGAATTTAATTAGCCATTAGAGAAGATATTGTGACTGTCATTCTGAGCAGGGTTATCTATTGACAGAGGGATTCATTTTTCGCCAACCGACAACAACCAGAACACAACTACTGTTGTCGGGAATGACTTGCGATAGCTATTTTTTTTTTTTTGTGGGCTTATAAGACGGTTTATGTGAAGACCCGAAGTGGATTAAAATTAAGCTAATTCCTTTGGATGGGTTTTGCGAAGTCTCTTTTCTGCTTCATTTAATGATGACACAATGCTGAAAGTGATTCTGACGTTTGCCCATTGACAGTGACAAGTCATTGGCCTTTTATGTTAGAGGCGAGTGCGGAACAGTAAACAGTATTTTTATGGCTGATTATGAAACGATAGACTCTCATGTGGATGGATAGTACGTAAGAATTGATGAATATGATTTCAATACATTTTCGTTTACTTTTTATGAGTCGTACGTTGTACATCGACTACATTACTGGCTGTAGGCTATTGTATAGTTTTATGCAATTGCAATAAACATCGGATAGTACGAAAGTCCCACGTAATCAGGCATGAAAGTAGTCCATTGTGGGTTTAGTTCTTCCATTTAGAATTCCTTTTCAGTGGGATTAGGATGCGCCTTAAGAGCAGCCCGACCGCCCCTGGAAATGGTGATACTGCTACAAAGCGATTAGGTGGCGCTGCAGTTTGGGGTGAACCTGGGTCTTAACCAATAAGCCTCTTCAGTTAGTCCAGATATTGGCTAATTGCCTCCATTTTTGCACTTCAAGTCGGTCGAGTCCCTTCTGCCAAACAAGGCGAAGTTGGTCTTACATTGTGCTGCGTACTGTGAACCTTGAGCTCTTCTCGACAGCACTTTACCAGCTTCGATTTTATTTCTGTAATAGATCACTGCTGGGGCCTCATCTTGTAAGATGCTATTGTGGTTTGGGAATCTGACTGATTCTGACATGCCCAGCGAATCGGAAAAGATGTCTACGCCTAAACCATCTTAGACCCATCAGTATAAACTTCTATAGGTTAAGCGATTGGTATTTTTCCATTCTTCTCTACTCGGGTATTGGCTTGTGAAAGGCCTTTTTAGGCCAGATAATGCATTATGTAGACTATAAAGTTGATGCTACATTGTATAGGTATTCCTGTAGAGTGGTAGTATGAAGTGAAGTGATCGGCCTCCAGCTGTCTGATTGGCTGATCCTTAGAGCACTTATAGCCACTGATTCTTGTATTAAAAGGTTTAGCAGAAGTGTGTTAAGGGTGGTATCGAATCCTGCCGTTGTGTTGGTGTTCTTCTCATTGTGCTAGTAGCTGCAATGCACGCTAGCCTTCATACTTTCGTGGTGGCTTTGCGGTTGGTGGTGTTGGGGGCTTGCCACCGAATAAAGCTGTCATAAGTAGAGCTCGAGCAATGCCCTACAAACTAAGACCAAAGATAGGTCCATTCTGATAACACATGGAACTTGGGAAAAATAAAAATAAAATACCTTGCCTACATCCGTAACCAATTGCAGTTCCTGATAAAACTTCTGAATTTATTAGATAGCTTAACTCGTTTAGGAAGAAAGCTTCTAAATGAAGTTTTCTTCAGGTACAAAGAAGGTGAAGAATTGTTTCCTCTTCTTTTTCGCTCACAAGAAATGTACGCCAAGCACGCCAAGTTGGACTTTTGGCGTGTGGACTTATGGCCTTGCGCCACATTATACAGCTTGTCCACCTAAGATTTTTTTTTTCCATAGTATCCTGGCTTAATTTAATGGAATGTCCTTACTGTCCGACACCCAACAAATGTAAATTTTGGATTGCTCCTCCATTTCTAAAAGAGAAGATCGGCACTCCAGAGCAACTGAATTTAGTAAAAACAATTTCAGGACTTGATCCCTATTTAGCTATCCGGAAAGACGCGGATATACTATGTTTGGTGCTGGTATCACGTTTTTCTCTAGGCAGGATAAAAAGCATTGGTTGGCTCTCCACATGGAGCACGCTACAATGATTTGCGAGAAACAGAAAAATCAGTTGGTATCCAGCGATATGAAATCAAGCAACGGATTTGGAGCGTTATCGGGTGCCATATTGCGTCTAGATGCAGCAATGCTACTTACTTAGTTAACGGCAACCCATAAAGGGTCGATGGCTGAGACACAGAAGTCTTTCATACGCTTCGTTCCTGGCAACGATGCTTCCAGACCAAGTCTTTCAGACCAAGCGCTCTGGCATCCGCAATAGCTTATTCTTTAAGTCAGAGGTTCGAAACCATCCTGGAATATTGGATTCGAAGATCTTCTTAGCGTATTGGAGCACCTCGACATCGACATCCCATAGAGATCGCGGTTCTATCGTTTCCTATATTCGCCCTATTCGTATATGCAACCGACGAAGAATTTTTCTTTCGAAAGTATTCAAAATCTGCTATGCTTCCCTGCTTGGACTCGGCACCGTAGAGCAGAACTGGCAGGATCAATGTTTTTTTCTTTCGAGTTAGGAGTTTAAGGCCAGTTGTTACGCCAAACCGAAGCGGTTTCCAGCTAGTCTTCGTCGAATCTCTATTCAGATGTCGTTCATGAAGTTGATGTGTACTCTGAGGTAGGTAAATTCCTTAACCACTTCGAAATTATTGTTGTCAACAGTCACGATGTGCTTTAGGCGTTGGATAGATGCTGTTTTACTTGTTGACAACATGGACTTAGTCTTGTCCTCGTTTACTTCAAGGCCAACTCGTTTCGCCTCCTCTTCAATTGCCGTAAAAACCTTGATGACGGCACGCTGGGAGCGACCGATAATGTCGATGTCGTCTGTGTATACCAGCAGCTAGAAGGAATTGTTGAAGATAGTGCCTATCATATTGACGCTTGCGAGAGTGTTGCAGAAAGGCTTAAGGCGTTCACATATTGTGTTAGATACGATCATGCACGCGACACAGAGACATGCCTATTTAGTTCTTAGAGAATATAGGATCGCTTTTTTTGAAGACGAGGGATATGTATCTTATTGTCCAGTCATTCCATACTTTGTTGATGAGTTGGTGCATCCACCCTACCATGACATCACCGCCCTACTTGAAAGAATCGCTGGTAGTCTGTCAGAGCCGGCGGCCTTGTTATTTTTTAGGTTTTTGATAGCTGCGCCAGACTATTCTATACTTGGAGGGAGACTGTTTCTGCGTTGACTAGATGTTGGTGTTATTCTTCCCCTACCACTGTGAACTGCCGGAAGTGCTACTTTAAAGTGACTACGTTATTTCAGTATTTCGAAGAGCCTGCACTCCGGGCTTGAAGCCTCCTGGATCGCGGTGATATCTGCCTTATATACCTATCTCGAGGACAAATTCAAGTAACAGACCAAGAGAACAATCGATGAATTGGTCAAGTCATTTACTACCCCCAACCTGTGGTAAGGAGCAAAACATTCTTCAAGTTATGGTTAAATAAAAACAAATGCCGTCAATACCATCACTTCGCCAGGGTATCACTGCCTTAACGAATGCATAACACCGTCTGATTATAAAGGAGAACGAACTCCTCCTAGCTGGCAACTTCTATTAACCGCAGTGGTAACCCTATTGCCCCACTTATACTCTGCAGTAACCAGGGCTTGGAGCAACATAAAATGGATCCACGCGAAATCTAAATACACCATCCCTTCTGGTAACGTTACACATGGAGTCTACAATCACATCCTTTGTAGAACTCGTTCATCCAGACTACTCTACATACCACATTTAGTACGATATAAAATTCGATATTTAATTTAAATATTGGGCTTTACAAGAACAGTTTCTGAGAAAATAAAATTGTTCGAAATGTGATTAATTTTCGGTAAAATACCAGTGAAATAGAATCTAATAGATCTCGATATTCGTGCCAGATGCCAGAATCTCTGTACTAAGTATTATAATAAGTAACGGAATAAAGAGCAATACTTGCTCGTGCTCATTTGAATAAGGTTCACCGTTTTTATCACGGATAAATTTGTGCCAATGGAGCAATAAATCAGCTGCTATACCTGTGCCCAACAATCTGCATCACAAACAATGCATTCTCATGTCAAATTTTGGCGTCAAACAGGCGATGCCATCTACTTACTATCCACTACACATGTTCCACTTGTGCGATATCCATCTCTCCTATTACTTATTCCATTGGCCGCTGCAGAATGCTGCACCACACCGCCGCGCCGGCCGTTAAACGAAATATGCACACAGAGTCCATGTCAGTCGCCCTTAAACTTGTCCACCTTAACCGATTCGAAATGCACACCACGGGTGGAAAAGCTTTCCTCCTTCTTTCGGTGAAAGAATTTTCGCTCTATCGCATCACCGTTGTTGAAGGTAACTTGGCCAAGTATTTTAAATCTAAGATATCACACGCCATTGTCGTCAGTCTGACGTCTCACTTGGCGTATAGGCCACCAATTTCAAGCGGGTGCCGCTGAGACACTTTATAACGCTATGCAGAGGCGCATCTTGGCTGCCGTTATTTCACCGATTTTTCTCTCCTCTTTCGTCGTTCTTTGCCAATTTTGCGCTGAATTCAGAATTTTGAATTTTTTTTTTTTTACCCCGAAGCTCCTCCATGTGCGAGTGTGTGGTGTGTATTACATATCGGACTGCGGCCTCAGTGGTGGGATAGGGTTTTTCAAGGTGGACTTTGAGACTTGGGTTTCGGATTTGAAGAGCTAGATGCAATTTAATTAATGTGCTGAACATGTGCACTCAATTTGTTCGTTCGCTTTGTGGTCGTCGATCTTTTATAGGAAAATCAAAAATCTTTCTTGCTGCGAGAAATTGGGTAGTTCTCAGTTGTGGGTGGAAAATCAAGGGTTTCACTCTGGTCGATGGCTGGTAAGAGTTTAAAGTGGTGCTGTTATAATCTTATTGGCTAGAGGTATTATGTATGTTGATTTTAAATTATTCAATTGAACTCATTGCAAGTAAGTAACAATGGATGGGAACCTCACTAATGTGAGTATATTGACCCACTTGCGTCAAGTGCTGAAGAGGCAGCAAGGCAGGTGTGACAGTAGGACTCTCTATAACCAAGGAGGTCATTGGTGGTTGGAACTCCAAGCATCCTCCAGTGGAGAGTACGAATGAGGATCAACTCACCAGATGTAGAAAACAGTCCTTAACTACTTAGACGATGGTGAAATGATCTTGAGCTCTAAAGAGTCTTCCGAATTCGCACTGGATATTCTAGTAAAATCGAAATAATAACAGCGTTCAAGTCCCTCAAGAAAACAAGTGACGGGTATTGAAGACATCCCTGCCGAAAAATTATATTTCAAGCAACGTATATTACAGCTACAAAACTGTTACACCCCCTCATACGGAGAGTATGGGCAAATAAACCAATGCCGCACGAATGGAAAATAAGGATAATCATCAAGTTTCAGAAAAAGGAAAATCTCATGGATTACGGAAACTGAAGCAGTATGTATATCCGTCCTTCCGACTGTGTCTAAAAGACTAGCTAAAATAAAAATACAAATACTTGGCACAACAGACGTATGTGCTCCAGGGCCTAGCTTCTCGCGACCATTCGTGTTGTACGTGTTATATTTTTCACACAAATAGAGGGGATCTACAGTTTAGAGCCGATAGGCAAATTGAGAAGCTTTCTCTTGACAGTTATTACTCTCGGACGTTTGTCAGACATGTGCCAGAGGTGGGACCGTGAAAAAGCTTTTTGGTGTTCCTGGGATTCAAATGTCGAAACTCCCGCTCAGCGATCCAACGCACTAGCCACTTGAGCCATGGCACCCACGGGTATACCGAACCTCGTGAATTTAGATCAAAATCTTACAACTTAACAGCCTAAGAGTGTTTTCGGAAGCCGTATGATATTCCTGGATAAAGTCACTGCTTGCTAGCAAATTTAAGTTGTGACTGGGACATCGGCAATTACGTGATAAAAAATTGCTTGCACTTGAAAATTGAGAGACATCATTCTCGTTGAGTCCGTCCTCACAGGAAGTGATGTCTTCAGCACTATCATCATCCTTAACATCGCCGTCATAGTCGTTTTCATCATGGTCATCATAAATATCGACATAAGCAGAATCATCACAGTCCACATCTTCTAACAAAGATGAAGGCGAGATTCAATTTTCTTTGAAGGCTTTTACAGAGTTGAAGCTACTGTCCCCTTTCGATACATGTCGTGAATAATATCTGTTATTTTGTCAAAAGCGTGCGCCGCTGAAACAGAACACCGCACAAAGTTCTTATCTAGCCAATGGCAGGTGTATCCAAAGAAACTCTGTTTTCCCGCCAGGCCAAACATCGACTGTGGTGCAAAAGAAAAGGTTTCTGTGCTCAAAATATCTTCAATATATTGTAACATCGTGTTTTTGTCTGGTTAAGGACTCTTGTGAAGATTTTCTCGCCAACACCCTAACTCCAGAGATTTCTAAAGCTCTTTGTATCCATAACTGAAATTGGTACCATAGCTTCAGCTATGAACTTGACGACTCGGTTATCGAAGCTTTAGGGCAAGGTTTTCTTTTTGTTTCTGGTTTTGCCTTCTTAATTTTATCCAAGGTTTGCAAGCCTCTGAGGGTGATTTTTCTTTAAATGAATCAAAAAATTTGACATCAAATTTCTCTGTCCTTTTCTGATGGTGTCTTAAGGTGCGTACGATTGTAGATTGCACCACAAGAGATCTAGCGCCTGAGGCCAAATATCACGGCGTCATTCTAGACTACAAACTTAAAGACATGAACATGTAAGAGGACCGACCTTAGGGAGAAGGCGCAACCGCGCATCGTCCTCTGAATGTACAAAGCACTTATCAGACCCATCATCTCCTACAGGTCCTTAGTCTGGTCGACAGCAACACAGAGTCATATGAAGGAACTCTAAAAAGAACAAAGACCATCAGCACCACGAGAGTTATGAGAAACGCACCGTTGCAGTAAGCGGCTCTGGCAAGCCAATTCCATGCATGTGTCTTTTTTCCTATGTCCATATATCAAATTATGGAAATATTTCATCTAGCACGGGAGTGGTCCCTCTGATCCTCTCTAATTGTTGCTCGACTACCATACTTCACATGTATCTGTTGTTGACAACGAGTATTATTATGCCGATCTATCCTCGACATTGATCCCATAAACTTCAACCTGGGAGAGTTTGGACATTTGAAAGCAGATTGTGCCAGCATGCAAGATGCTTGGCTGCGAAATAATCCTGGCAATCATGACAAATTATGAAGTCTAACCAATAAGAGCTCTATCCTCAATCCCTCCAACTGGACTTGTTCCACTTGTCTCAAACATTTTTCAAACTGCGATTTCCTCTCCGCATTTGTTACTGACTGACCAAACCCAACAGAACCTAATGAGACACCATTTGATGTGGAACAATCCGCAGCATCTGAAAGGAGTTTAACCTTTGGAGACCTTGAATCAAGCCCTTCTTTGCTAGTTCAGTCTTCACTTCCTTATTGCACACCAAGAAAAACTAATGAAAAATAAAGTCGGCAATTTTGACGGATACTCCAAGGAAGCTAGCTCTGCTTGGGGAGAAAAACAAAGGTTCAGCCACAAGAAATCGTAAAATCCAAACCATACCAATTTGAAGCCGAGGAAAAGGTGTTAACGTCTTCTTCTCAAGTAGAAGACTCAGTCATAAAGGGTGTGATGAAACTGTGTCGCTCCAATTAGACTCAGTGGGCACTGCGTTGGACTGGAATAAAAGCAAGAAACATTACACGGGTGCCTGCCTGGTTGACTTGCAAAAGGCCTTCGACACCGGCTAGAAGAACTCTTCTACAAGTTGAGCAGGCTGGGCACAATACATGCTTTGTAATATGCTCACCAGTTCATTGTGAAAAATGGCAATGTGAATTCTGATAGGACCTTTGGTATAAAAAACGGTCTGCAACAGGGTGCAGTCAATTCGCCGATCATCTTTAACATTTACACGAGTGAGCTCGTAGGATCTATCTACCATGTGATAGCGTATGCAGACGACTTGATCGCGTACAGATCAGAACCAAAGATCGAGGTCATTGCAAGCGATATTGCGACGTCTGGAAGCTGAAAATCAACTTTCAGAAGCCGGAAACCATCCTGTTCAGGAGGTTGTTGACTAAAGTTTTCAATCGAGGAACAGCACGGACAGCCACTGGCGCGTCGAAATGTAGTCAGATACATTGGGCTTTGGCTAGACCAGTGTTTATATTTCAATATGTATGTATGTAGATGCTGCTCTGGCCTGCTTAACAGCAGCCAACTCGATGCAGGAGTTAAGGTAATCTGCTACATGACCCTCCTCCGGGCCAATGCTCGCGTATGGCTGTCCCGTGTGGTTCAAAGTGGGAGCAAGCTTGATGGACAGGATTTCGGTGTTTAAGAGGGCTTGCCTTTGTTCATACAGAACACCAGAGTCTCAGTACAAAAAATTCTATTTTAATAAGGCCCTGTATAAGCAGATTGGATAATTTCCTGATCAATATGATTCGAAAGCACATTGCAAGAGCAATGAACTCGATGCATAACCTTATCTTCGGGGCCAACTACTCCGAAGCTTAAAATCCATTTTGCAAAAGTCACATACTCGTAACTGGTCATAATTGTTGTTTGACATCATCTTAAAGTGATCCGTGGAGTTGTTTTCATAACTAATTTGCATAAAACTTGAACGATTTTTCAACATTATTTATCCGAGCATTATCGGCTGTTAGTCCCTGTCACTGTCATCGCTCACGTATTCAGCCATAAATTTTGAATGCATCCACTCGTACATCTGTTACACACCACCATAATCATTCCAAATGCAATAAGGAGCTTCTGGTTCTCATATCTGTCAATTATGGTACAGGCAAACGTAAATTCCATAGTTCCAAAGAATGCATAATGCTGCCAAAGTTTCTTCTTTTTTTTGACAAATGACCATTTCCATGCATAACGTCAAATTGCATCATCAAATTTGACATAACTGCTCCAAGCGATTACTGTCAAATCTCATGACCACATATCACATCAAACACGAATACTTTGCTGAATGAAATCGCCAAAAATAATTTCGTTGATCATTCATTCATCACAATCAATTGCCTGGGTCCCGTTCGAATTACTTCGTATGTGTTTATCCGTTTGCCATTTTCTCAAACGGCACGACAGTGTGTGTGTGTGAAGGGGGTTCTTAATAAAATCCGCACGTTCTCGTCAGCATTTTTTTTTTGTGCAGACAAAAAAGATATTTGGAACTATTCGACAGTGGACGGACTACTGTATCTATATTGGGTCATAGTGTAGATATAGAGTATAGGTACGTACATGGCAAGGTGTGGTGTGGTGTATGGCTTATCCGACGTTGCGATCAGTTCATTCAGTACTGCTTCGTTATCTATGTGGAGTACGTATGGATACACTCTATGTTTTCCGCCAATTTCTTTATTGTCAAAAGAGGCGTGTACACTGAATAGATTAATCAAATCAAAGTAAGTAGGTGTACCTCACTGGACTACTGTCAAAAATGACAGCCTACGTCAGGAAATGCACACACAAAAACTAGCCCAGATTCAGCAGAACTTTTGTCTGCGGAATTTTTTAGTTGGAAATGGTATTTTCCACCTGTCATTCGATGTTTTTTTTTTTCTTTTTGCTTGTCTGTTACGCCTTAGTTTCGATGAAGGCAATGGAATTGTAGGGTAAACTTTGTATGCGGTATGGGTTTGGGTTACCCCGGTTTGCGGGTTTGCGACGGACCTGTTCTCACACTTTAAGGAATTTATGCAGAATAGTAAAGAAAAATTTTTATACACGCGCAAATATTTTATAACGAGCATTGATTTCCTCTTTGTGACAAAGTATCATCGTAGATGGATTTTATTCGCAATAAGTTCTATGCAGAGCATAATAAAGCAGGACAGTAAGTTTTGTTTGGATTGGATTGTGGAACTGACTCCATATGCATAAAAATGTGATTAATTACCTTTGGGTAGTATTTTCGTTTTGTTTTTTGTTATCTTTCGAAATCAAATTTGTCAGAAGCGGATATCCGTTCTAAGTGTTCTTCTATGGCTGGAGGAGTTATTGTTCCAATATCGGCTGGCCTGAGGTATGTAGTTCCTAAACACCACACGGAATTTATTTATTTTTATTACATATTTGTAGGTGGAGTAGATTAGAAGTTAAAAGTGGAAGCGCGTCTCCTTACCACTGCGACACCAGATGGGCAAATTTCATTTCCTCCAATTAAAGCTCGCTCATGATACCGGAATTCAATGTGAATCCAAGAATGTCCTCAAGGTAGAATTCACCAAAGTGATTTTGACGTGCTCTGATTCTTCCTCCTGGTTGCACATTCTGCTATGCCCACAGTTAGGAGGGGATTTTAACTTTTAAATCGACAGCGTGTGCAGTAAGAAATCATGTGACTATTCGAATCTGGCTTCTAGCTAATCCTGTTTCGATCTTATGGTGGGAGGTGTTTGGCACGAAAACTTTGGCTTGTCTGTTACCTTCAGTTTTCGTCCTTTGTTTTTCAGCCAGTTTTTTGCACAGTTTTTTTCAGTATGTTTGACATTTCGTTATCTATATGCCCGCTGTGTCCAGGCACCCAAATGAGATATACTCGTTTTGAGTTGGGTAACAATGTGCGCGGTTGTAGGCAGACCCGTACTAATTTCGATCTTATATCATAGGACTTGAGACTAGAGGCGCTGCTTTGCTGTCGGAGAGAATATAAATGTTCTTATTTGTTGTAAGTCTGTAACCTAGAGCTATGCAATAGCAGTACTTGTTCATGCACAAGGGCCATCTAAGGTCAACACGTCGAAAAAGGTGTACGCCGTAAGAATTACCCTACAACACAACAAAAGGATATTCCTACCAAAAGACTCCTCATCGCTGGACGGCAGCGGAGGAATCCAACAGACAGTTTCGGTTGAAGCCAACTATAATACTTAGACCATATCGACTGGATCAATATGAACCAGTTTACCCGACCCTTCAGTCCAAAGGGCCCAGCAAACGCCCTGGTAGGGAAAAGAAGCCGCTACCAAATAAAGTTCCTACGAGCTTTCCGAAAAAACCTACGAGCATTATCCTAAGCCTTCTTCCTTTTCTTTTGTTCGACGTGTTTATGATCACGATTATAGAGATCATAACCCCAACTGCATCCTTACTGGTCTACCTGTGGGGTTCGCCGATTTGACCTCAATATCCAAAGTATGACGTTAAAATCTTATTAAGTGATTTTAATGCCAAAATAAACACCCTCAGTTAGACTACATGACATAACGTCTATAAACAGATTTATGCTATTGTACTTACATAGCTCTGAGATGTATCGTCACTATAGCCAGCACACGGTTTCCGCACCTCAAAATTCATAAATGTACATGACGATCCTCTGAACAACATACTGTCAACCAAATGTAACACTTGACGATCGACGCAAAACGTGCCTCCGAAAATTCCATGTGGCCAATATAAACTCGCGCCACTACCTTGTTGTAGCCAAGCTACGAATGCTTATATCGAATGCTTATATCCACCACGCCACAGCAATAAAAAATTACTACGCGATGAAATATAAGGTCGAAGAACTTCAATCGCAACATATCGCCACAAACTTCGTCGATTGGGTATCTAATATCCTCTCGAGAAGTCCTATGCCGCCAACACCCAACACCAAGTATCGAAGACCAACGCTGTTAACAAACCATCAAGGAAGCCGCAACTCATGTTCCGAGAAACCCCTGATTTGAAGAGGAAATGTCGGCAGGCGCACGCAGCAAACTAAGTAGCATATAAAATGTCGCTACTAGGAAAACGAGGACTGTTCGTGAGCTCTACCAGCAAAAGAGACGGGAAAACCGGCTTCTCCGTAAGAACAATACGGAGCATGAAAAACGCGCGTTCGAGGAAGTTTCTACCAAATTTAGAAGACTCCAGGAAGTTCTACGATAAATTTCTAAGCCCCGAACAGAAACCTATACAAATGCAGAAGGACATCTTGCTGTACGAAGGAATGCCTTGACCGGTAGTACCGTAGGGGGAATCACAGGACAGGGATGGGGGGGTGTTTTAGCCACGTATACATGCAGGAGCATGGAGTCTGGCATAACTCGTAGCACGGGCTACCGAGTATCCATAAAGGATTTCACCCCTCCAGCGCATCAAAAAAAAAAAAAAAAAATCTTGCTGTAGAGTCAAAGTCGGTACTGAGATTACGGAAAAACTATTTCTGCAAACTGTTCGTCAGTGACAAAGACCAAGATTTCGTTATCAGGCAGAAAACATCCGTCGACCTGACCAAAACGAAGTGAGGATAGCAATATCCCAGCTTAAATCCAACAAAGCTGGGGGATCATACGGCCTATCAGCCGAGCTCTTCAAAGCAGCTGGAAATAGTTAAACAAAACTGCCCATTGGATGTTTGAGATGGCCAGCAAGTCGACACCAACCTGGTGGCCCTCAAAGTTTTCAATTCTAACCTCGACAGACAACGACTTCTCTTAGGTGGCTCGCACAAGGAGAAAGGGATCTCAATCAACTTGGAGCGTGAAACTGGAGGTACATAGCTAAAAATCGTTTTAACTGAAGAGGCTTGTTTGTTGAAGCCAAGGTTCAACCCAAACTGCAGCACGACCTATTTATGTAATGAGCGGATTTGGATGAAGGTTTAGGTACCCGCGGGAATGTTTGTTCGGCAACTTTAGCTAAAATAGCTCGTATTACGCTCTCATATCTCACTGTCACGTGTTAAATTCAACATATCTTAAATTCAGTCGGCACCATATTTCACTCACTTTAGCCAAACTGAAATAGTTTAAGAGAACCAACACCCAGTATTGTGCGCTTCTTTTTACATTGTTTCAATTTTATATCTCGATTAAGCGCAACCAGGATGCGCCAGTTTGAAAGTTTGTGCGCCCTACCTAAGGCAGGGTCTTCCACTACTTTGTTGTATCACTGGGACTTGGTTAGGTTAGGAAGATGGGTGCCCTTGTTGACAGGATTGTCAACGGCTCACTTAGACCACTAAGAATCCATTGTGCCCAATATTTAAAAACCCTGGGAACCTAAATATCAATCTTCAACCGCTAAGTTAAACTACCCAGATAAATGTATGAGTCTCAGGAGTTTGCTTAGCTCAGTGTTACCTAACTCGTCCAGTTCTGAAAAGAAGTTATTGCGAAGAGCACGTCTTCTTGGCCAGCGCTGGACAGTCACAAAGAAGTGACGAACGGATTCAATCTCTCTTCATCCCTGCAGCTGCTACAGTAGTCGTTGTGCAGTAATCCTAGCCGTGCTGCTTGATTACCTATCACACATTGTGATGTCACGACGCCAACAGCTATTCGGATATTTTTTCGACTTAGTTCCATAAGGTTGATAGATCTCTTTTTGTCGTAGACTGGCCATAATGATTTGGCTGTTGCGCATGTATCTAATCGGTACCAGCGTTTATTGGCCTCCTCAATGGCCTCGATGTCTATTTCCCTTTGCAGTGTACTGAGCGGTATACTGGCCTCAGGGAGGGCCCATGAAGAGCTCATAAGTGACGCTTCTCTGACTAGTTCGTCCTCTTTTTCGTTACCGGAGATATCCGCGTAGCCAGGTACCTAGCACAGGGTCACCGTATTGGCCGCTGGGATGTCATCCAGTCGCTTTTTAAAGATTTTTACGGGCTTGGATCTTAGCGATGTGGACTGCAAATGGCTGCTTGACTGTCGACGTTCATATGTACATAGATGCTGATTATTTTTTCTGAAATATTTTCCTGAATAATCATATTCGCAGCTTGTTTTATTGCAGCAACTTCAGCTGGGAAGTCCTCCGGGACATTCTCGACAGCCTGAATTTTGTTTTGTCTTAATGCACAGCCAAACCCATTTTTGCCGCATTCCAATGCATGCATACGCTCCACTGACAGCTCGCTTAGTTCTTTCCAATTAATTATGAATAGGCTTTTAAAAAATTGTACCTCTGATGTTGACGTTTGCGTTACATACAATTGCTTCATGTCTGGTGTTAAAGACAGCGCGTCACCTCGTCTTAAACCTTTTCTGACATCGAATTGTTCAGTCCCGCTCTCCAATCTTGATGGAGCAGCTACATTTTCCATTGCCATCCTACAGGCGAATGAGTTTGGCAGGGATGCCGAGACTTAAAATGGCTCTATATAGCTCGTCTCTATATACACTATCATAGGCAACTTTAAGAGCTCTGAATAGATGAAGAGTGTCAAGCTGAAATTCCTGGGTTTTCTCTAAGATCTGACGGAGAACGAAAACCTGGTGGTCGATGGTAAACTCTCCTGGTTTAAAACCAGTCTCATAATTGCTTATGAGACCTTAATGTAGCACACAATGCTGAAGGTTCATTCGTCGAGCATGCTTTCATCAAGCACGAAGCTGTATGCGTTCTTTGCAGATTTCAAGGTTGTATTTGACTCTATTGACAGAATGGCGCTCTTTTACAAGCTAAGTAATCTGGGAGTATTAACAAAGTTGCTCAAAGTTATGCAAAGCCTTTACAAAATTAATACTACTGCAGTATGGGATGGAGTCAACATGTTAGAGTCAAAAATCGGTGTCAAGCTAGGTTGTCTCATGAGTTCTCTTCTGTTTTCGCTGTTTCTGGATGATCTACCAACTTTTTACCCAGTGGAATCGAGTTTGCTGAGATTAAGATAAAGCTGGTCCATACGCTGGCGACATGTCATTCTGTGGAATGACACCGTACTACTTCTACTTACATCTGACCAAATCTTTCAGATATGTACGTTGGTATAAGCTCCTTACCAAGTCATCTCCTGCTGTTTTAAAAAGCACTCGGCAAGCAGGCGGTTCGCCACAGAAGCTGTCTTTACTTCGTGCTGGTCAGGTGCACCGAAGTTTTATTATCACCCAGGTTGAATGGCTCGTATTGTGTGACAGATGTGTCACCGCTTTTAACAGTAAGCAAAAATGTTCCTTCGAAATCCTTAACACCGACTGTGAATCTACTGTCACATTCCTTTGGAAAAATATCCAAACGTCGCCTCTGGAATAACACCTCTTAATTGAATCGACCACCCGCTTCTAATGCTCTTTTATTTGTCTTCAGAGAAGTCGGTGTTTCTCTCCTCTTTTTGACAGTAGAGCACGCCGGTAACTCTGGTCACCGACAGCATTGTGCCTGGCGGAACCCTTCATCAAACCAGGGATCACTCGATTATGCCCATTGCTAGTTTGAGATGTGTCTTCTTTTTAACTAAAATCGATCTGATCATTGCCCCAGTAGTAGTCGAAATTGTATACTTCAATTCATTTGAAGAATGCCATCGCTTAGGTTAAAATAAACAATAAATTCGATGTTCTAAAAATAGTCTGCAATGGCCAGCGCCACTGCAAATTTCTGGCGCAAACTCTTTTGTTTTTTGCAAATTTCTTCGACTCTTTTTGTTTCATTTTGTAAATTTGACTTCTCATTCTCTATAAGCCGGCATTCATGTATCACATCCGCAGACATAGGCGTTTCAAACTCAAATAGTATTCCAGTCAGGTACTAAGTCTACTTACACGTACTTTCCATAAATATTTCTTAAAATAAAAACGACGAAGCAAAAGAAATGATAGACTATCATAAATGCATGGTGGCTCCAGCACCGCCACCGACCGACCGCACAGCGGTTGACAGCTGAAAATTACGTTGTTCCGCATGTCGAATGGTACGTATAAGCTCCCTTGACGTCTCTCAACAAACTCCACTCCTTTTAGTTAGAAATTTCGCAATAAAAATTCATTCAGGAACGACCCGCACCGCAAGCCAAAAGGCAACAATTCAATTTTACTTACAGCAAAAATCCGTTCCAAAGAATATGAATGAGCCGAGATTCAGATACTTAGAATGCAATTTATGACCGTTTTGGTCATTTGCATGAGGAATGCATAAGATATGTGTACATCGTTGGAAAGAAAGACTGTGGGAAGGCAGTATGGCAGTATAAAGGCTGGGAAAGAAGTTGCGAACAAAAAAATTGGCAACTGCCTGGCGCTAACTTGAATTGGCCATGAAATTTTATGATCATGCAAACTGGTTTGTGCGTTACGGAAAGGGGTTCACATCAAAGTTGAAAGGTTACTCTGCAGTAAATGATTAAATATGGTCTACTAGACTTTCTTAGCTTTTGGCCATTAAATGGAAAAGTGATGGCACTGGTTCTCACAAAAAAGTCGCAGCATCAATGGCAATACCAAATCTATTTGAACTTTCTCTCAATCCAACATCGCCCAATATGCACGATCCAATGTTGGAATGAAGCAGTACAACGGTGGCGTTGCCTAAGACTTAACCATAGGACCGCCACGGTCCATTGTGTTGCTAGCTAGGAGCTAGTTATGAAGCCCTGGAGGCTGCTAATGCTAGCCAGTTCGCCAAGGTTGTTGAAGAAGTAGGCCCCTAAATGCAGTTTCCTACGAGCGGAAAAAGATCTAAATTGGTTTCTTCCTCCTCTTCATCCATGCAGCTTCTACAGAAGACTAGCCTAATGGCCTACGCATAATGCAGTGCCCTGTAACGAAACCTAATATGCTGGAAATGTGCTCCTCTTCTCTGGTGGGTATTCGGGTTTCAAAACATTTTTCGAACACAAGTAACAGGGGAAAGAATAGAATCTTAGTTTTTCCAACTACTACACCAAACAAGGGGTTGCTGTGTGGTAATGCTGATAAAATCTAAGTGCTCTTGGGATTGGTTGGCCTTGTTTTTTTTTTTTATCGAAAAGCACGTTGACTACCGTAGAACCTATTGTTCGCCGGTGTCCTTACGCTGAGAATACCGAGGTCAATTGGCTAGCTTCCTGGATGACACCTAGCCACCGTTGCTAGACTCTTGAAGGAATTCCACCACTTTTGAGACTAACTCACATACATTCATGAGCCTACAACTAGCAGAGTCATCAGCAGCAGAAAAGTGAAGGAGACTATAACGATAAGCATCAGCGACCAAGCATCGCCCTGGTTTTCAAATCGGAAATATAGTATCTTGATAATGACATAGATACAATGCAACAACTAGAGTATGCGGATGGTAAGGTAACAAATGCAACCGCTACGTGAAATACATGAGTAGACTGCTGATATTAAGAGTCCAAAACGTGGCTTGATGCCAAAGAAATAGAGAACAAGAGAAGGAAGATGTAGGCGATCTGCCAAATCGACACTTTGGGACTATGTAGCGCCTTTCGAACCACACCAATGACGGCGCATGTTGAGTGGCTGGCATGCTGCCAATCGACCTTTTTATATGAAAAGTCAAGGAGAAAAACCAAGGGATTTTCAGTTACCATCAAGGGCACAAGATAGTGGGATTAGTCACTCGAATGCAGAAATGTAGATGGGCAGACCTTCTGTGCAAATGCTCCGTAAGGTTAGTATTATTAGAATACATATTAAGAGTGCAGTCTACGAACCAATTAAATCTCATAATCTAAGGGTTACGAGTATGGGATGGCTGCAGCACCTCTTTAAATGGTATCACAATGAACCTAATCCTTGGTCAAAATGAGTCATAACTTAAGACTTAGTTGTGGCAGCTATCTAACCGAACGTGACCTCTGATCACTCACGTATTATAATAATTTCCAAACAACTGGGTGACTACACAACCACAAGTCAGACTTGAAGACATTTCGCAAAGTAATTGACGGGAATAAGCCTATTACGAACAATAAAGTCGACTCCAGAAAATGAAAGACTCTAAGGACCACACACCGATTTCAATCAGACTAAAGCAAAGAAATGCACTCTACAAGACCGAGAAACTTATCTTTTTCTTCTTCTTCCTTTTTGTTCGGCGAGGTTATGATCGGGATTATAGGGATCATAACCCTTCCACTTTACTGCATCCCTACTGGTCCGCCTGCCGATTCGACCTCAGAAAGTATCTGCAGGCCTCCCGGTTTCGGATCGCTTCGTCACTGAAGCCCCTCAAATGCTGCTGCTTTTGCATTTGTGTGATCCAGGAGTTTTTTGGCCTGCCTCTCTTTCGCGCTTGTATAGGGAAGCTCGTTGACATTGCCTTTTTGACAGGGTTCGTAGAATCCCTCCTTTGAACATGGCAATACCAACTGAGCCGCTCGTGCTCCAAATTTTTCGAGGTGGGTTCTTTGACGTGACCTTGGGTCTTTGAACTTCTAATTCGATCAAGCTTTGTTACTCCTGCTGTCATGCGTTAATCTTAGCTGCCGTTAATTTGCCCTCATACTTTTTGTACATTGTCCAGCGTTGCGAACCGTATATGAGCGCCGGACGAACAACTGCGGTGTAGACCCTTCCTTTCAGCTTAGGAGGCATTTTTCGGTCACAGAAGATAGCAGAGTTTTCCTTCCACTTCATCCACCCTACGCTTAAGCGATGATTGATGTCGTCATCAATAGTTGCTTCGCTATTGATCATAGATCCCAGATACTTGAACTTTTCGCACTTGGGAATCACTTTCCATTCAAATAAATGTCGGGACTAGGCCGGAGTAGGTCAGAGAATGGGCACTACTCTGTCTTTTTGGACTAATTCGATACCCATTTCCTTCCAAAACATCCACCCATACATCAAGTGCTCATTACAGGGACGTTTGATCCTCACTTATGATGCCTCCGTCGTCAACCGAGAATCTTATACAAATAAAAAAAAAAATCCTTCAGCGATAAAAGCAAACAACTAGTAGACCAGGGGCACTCAAACTTGCACTAACAGTAATCGAAGTAAAAATAGGAAGTCACCGACTTTCTATGTACCACAACTTTTAAGGAACTTACTTACTTAGGTGGCGTTAAAGTCAAAGTTCGGGATGATCCTGCACCACAATCAACAAGCCTCTCGAGTTACCCCGGTCCTTCGCTAACTGTCTCCAGCAATTATTTGAGGTCCCCTTGTACTCGTGCGCTTCACCTTAAGAGAGGTCGTCGTCTACTGAGTTGTCCCTTCGGGCTAGATTCGAAGACTCTGTAGGCAAGACCATTGGTATCCATTCGCTTTACATGCACTAGTCATCTTAAGTGATTGATGCGCAGATTTTTGACTAGGTAAATGTCGCTGTATAGTTCCTTAGCCATCAACGCAAACCGGGACAAATATTGTAAGAAAAATTTTCCTCTCGAAACGACCGAGAAAATCTTCATCCGCTTTCGACAGTATCTATACTTCAGTGCCGAAAGCCGTATGACTTCATAGCAGCCATGACAATTTGAGCCTTGTTAACCGGTGCGTTATTCATGGTCCCATTTCTCACGAATGTCTAACAAACTTCCGGGAGTAATGACTGTCATGAGAAAGCTTCTCAGTTTGCCTTTCGGATATGGCTTTAAAATGTAGGTAACTGATTTGATTGCTCTTTCGTTTCTGGCGTCCATTAGTGGACGTCTCATCCACGTTACGGCACACAAAGTCGATTGGAACTTTTTTTTTTAAAACGAAGCAGACTCCTTGTAAAACCCTACCCATTTTCGATGAAATTCTATTGACGATAAGCCGTCCAGAAACGAAGAATTTTATGACGGCATATATTCAAGTTTATCACACAATACACGTCTATTTTAAAAAGAACACTACTTACTGGAACCAAGGTGTGCCAACATCACAAACGAAAAAATTGACGGAGATGCCATCTCTGTGCTAGGCCGAGGGCTATTCGTCTCGCCGATCGAGTATACATATTACGTAGGGCAAGTCTTTAATTTTTGGAAATACATACATAAGTATGCGATGGCTATTGTTAAAGTTTCACAACCCGTTCAACCCCGAGTTGAATGACAAGAGGGAGAGTAGTAGTATTAATTTGTTGTCGCATTCAGTCTAAAATATCATCGAAGACATCAACCATCTGGCACCCAACTTAGCCATAAAGACTGTTAGTCCGATGTAGAGTATGATGCTCGGGCTTTAAGTGTTGGTAGCAATGAGAGGAATGGTGCACACACAATTTTATCTAAAGATCTATCGCTCGTTTAAAGTAACTTCTAAGAGCCGATTGCAGGTCTAATTTAATTGCAAAGCCATCAACTGCTTGATTGACGTCTCCATGTGCCATTTCTGGAGTTCCTGTTGCTCAAAATAAATTCATCGACGTACGGATATCTATTTTTTCAATCGCACTGCTCCACATCGCTCACTTTTCGAAACGTTCTCTGATGACGGGTGTTGGCCACTGGCCAATGCATTTATTTCCCACTTTCCCCCCTTTTTTTTCGTTCTCTTCGCTCCAGTTAAAGTGTGAAAAGTGCTTAGGTATTCTGGACGAGTGCTCGAAAATAAATTATGTCATGGAGCCAAAGTGATACCTGATGAACACTTAAGTTGGACACAAATCCAAGGTTTTTACGACAGATTCGTGTTAGATTTGACACCGGCGAGGCACAGAGTAACGCGGCGATGTGCCGCGCGTGCGTAAGCTCCCCAGACAAATAAATCGAGACCTGATCAGTCTGACTTTAAGAACTTTCCGCAGACCTCCAAAAATGCACTCTCGATCCAATGTTGTACGTGAAATTTTCCCGGAAGTATACAAAGTGGCTCGTTTAATCGCATCTAAGTATCTCATAGTGCCGTACACACGTGACTGGAATAGTTGACCTACTTTCTAATTTGGATCTAGTCAATTGGTCATTTCGGAGTGTACATGATACTAGAACGTTTAAACTGGAGCAGGGTGCAAGACCAAGTGGTTTCCCTTAAACGCATTCTTTTGCGGGACGTGAACTTTGTTAAAAGTGTGCAGCGCTCGAAAGAGAAATTGAAAAACGCTAGAACTTCTTGAATACGAATGAAGGGCCTATCTCTGGCGACATTGCCGCGGAGCCTTAAGGAATGAGACACGTATCGTTTTGTTCCGGGCAGACGACACATGTTCGACCACCGTAATCGATAGAATTCGCTCCTGAGCAAGTGATGTCCACTCATTCGTAGAGGAAGCAAATTAGCTGGAATGCTAATTTTAATTGCCGATCGTGGTCTTTGTGGTATTTGCAGGAAAAGCAAATGAGTTTTCTAGGAATGACAGCCTTATGGAGGCGAAGAGGAACCACACGTTATCCACCTGGACATGAAAGATGCATGCATGTTTGCTGTAAGCAAAACGACAAACGAAAGGATGTTCACGCATTGAATAATAACGTGAGGATTAATTATTATTGTGATCGCTTGGTTCCGTTTTGTAGAATTGTTGTTTGTACATGCACGTGCACATTGTTGGAAAGGTTTTCTAAAAATAGTTCTGATCAGTTATGAATAGGGAACCTCGGGGACACGTATCCTTGATAGAAGTTCATTAGCAATGGAGTGCTATCGAGATTTGGATATTTACCAAATATTATGACGCCCACCGAGATTCACCTAACTTAGCTTTAAATGACTGACCAATTTTGTTCGACTCTAAGGTAGACCCTCACCAATCTATTCTCAGTAGAAGTAGTTCCAACGGGTAGTTTCTGGTGGTATTTGCATTGCAACCCCGTGGTCTGTTCTGTCCCATTCTATGTATGTACGTCCTGGGAGAGGTTTATTCTATTACTCTCCTTAGCTTTAGCAAGAACAATCCACCCTAGGACAATCTCCCTAGTCCAATTTCACCAGGGAATCTAAGAGTGAGAATGTCCATACATCCTCTCCAACGCCTCTCTGCTGTTGCATTCGTATAATCCCTTGATAAAATATGATGGTCCCATCATTGGGTATTTTATCGTCGGCTGAGAATCAGTGTTTGCTGTACTTTATGTGGTGCCTTCACCCTTCTTCCAAGTCGTCTTTGCCGTCCTGCTCTAGAGAGTTCCTTCATCATAACTGCTGTCATTCCAGATCTCATAGAGTGACAGCAACTGTTTTACTTTATCTAACAGCGTTAAAGTCAATTGTCATTCTACGTGCCTCATGTTCTGCTGTATATTTTTTGCAGGAAAGAAATAAGATACGCTCTATATTTATCCCCAGTTTACTGTAGAATGGGGTAACAAGGAAGTTGTCTTATCCAAACCGGTGTAAAAATGACGCGGAAGTACTACATGTCCAGTCAGTATTTGATAGAAGTGGCGCCTCGGATTCCTCAAGATGTGTAAACGTTTTTTCAGTCCTGTAGACTTGGCTACTATCTACAAAGCTTAAATTCGTTCGAAACTCACATGTTTGGGCGCAAGCTCCGCAACTTGTTTGAGTTTATTAGAGTGTGTCCAGAGTCAGGCATTTTCATAGATTGATCTGTAACCCGTCAATTTGCAACCAAATCCGTTCACTGGAGCATCGTCGGGATGTTAGATGCTTATCGGTCCTGTGCCGATATTTCCAACACAGCTGTTCGGATGAAATCCATAGTTGTGTCCGCCTGTCCGTGCTATACGAGCTTAAGCATCTTTTAAAACCTGTCTTTAGAAACTCGTTCTTTAGCCACTCAACACGTATGTATGTAGAATGACTTAGCCGCCTCAGTGTTTCCATCAAATTATGATTTGCAGAGATTTACATAAGGTCAACGCGCATCGTCACCTAACTCTCTTTCCTTTTCCCTCCAACTTCTAACTTCCCTATACGATTCCCTTCACTCCATCACTGGTTTTATAAGTTTAAGGACTTTAGTCCTCAGTGATGAAGTTTATAAAAAAAAGTGAAGTCTGCGTCTCTGCGTGGGCGACATAACTTGCGTACCCTCTCTACTATGGCACAACTGCTTCATGTCCCCAACAAGGATATTTACTTGTGTCATCCCAGCAGTGAGGTACATACATACATATGTGGCATTATTGAATACCATTCGGAATGCGCTGAATACTGTTAGCGTACTGATTCGGTACACGCATATAATTTTACTTCAAGTACATTGGCCAAGATTTATGCAGCATTTCTAGCATTTCCAGCAGAAGGCTTCTATGTACTTTGCCTTGGCTCTATATTTAGCGATTTGGCAATATTCTCAGAAAGGCGGCATTTACTCGGGCTACATTATGGCTCATGCTTGTAGAGAATTCTTGCGTTGAGCGTTATTCCGTTGGCATCACGTATTCTTTTGGCATTACATAATTGTAATTCAACATCAGTTAAATTTTAACACATACTGTATCCAACTTTTTTCTCTTTTGCTACAACATTCGAGCATGCCAGCCCACGCAGCGTTACTAGCTATGGCTATGCTCGATCGATTCTTTGTTTAATATTATTGATCCACGTGACACTGTTCCTATTCTTTTTTTTTTACCTTACCTACCTTCAGTTAGCTCCATCCAAAGTGTTGTTTGTGATGCAATATTTTTCCATTGTAAGCCTAACCAGCAGAGTTTCTTAATGGAAAGGTCAACAACTACGAATCTAATAGAATTTCTAGACAGCACCCTGCGTGCATTCAGGGATGCCGACGAAGTCGATTTTGTTGCGACCGATTTTAGTAAAGCTTTCTATAAAATTTAGCATGCAGTTGTGTTTTTTAAACCCAAAGCTCTCGGTTTTCAACCTGGTTTTATCGCGTAGATCATTTTTTATCTTCAAGAACATCAATATGAAGTCCTTTAGATCTTCTGACCGCTTTTGGGCCTCTTCTGATGTCCCTCAAGCTAGCCATCTTGATTCACTG
Source organism: Blera fallax (assembly GCA_946965025.1). NCBI lineage: Eukaryota > Metazoa > Arthropoda > Insecta > Diptera > Syrphidae > Blera > Blera fallax. The sequence goes on from OX337245.1 coordinate 46,244,575, forward strand.
ATTTTCGTTTTGTCAATTTATGACGATGATGGCATTATTAAATATTCTCGTCTATCAGTTTATGGGGACGACATGGACATTTTCACGCAAGTCTCTATGTCCACTGACTCCCGTTCACTTCAAAATTAATTCATCCCGGAAGTCCAAGGAATTCACAAATCCTAACGTCACGAAATCCTTGTACTTCTCATTTGTAAGACCAATTTTTAAATATGCCAGCTAAGTCTGGTCTCCCTGTTGTGATACACATTCTTATCGAATTGAGGGTATTCGCGTTTTGACACATCGTACCTCCTTGCGAGCATCATTCAAACTCTCTGAGAATGCGTTGTTCCAAACCATATCACTAAGCACCAGGTCAAGAGCAAGAGGTCACTACTTCTCTTCCGTCTCTCATCCTACGAACTCCAGGTGCAATGAGCCTGTGGGTCGTATGCTACGCATGGCTACGACAGTCATAATCTTTTTGATTTTCAGTACCTACAGCGAAAATTCCCTTTATTCCCCTTCTTCTTTCAGTCCTTGATGTACATATGTTTGGATTGAGTGATGGTCTTCGCTCAGGCAAAGACTCACTTAGACCAGAAAGATTGGGATACCACAAAGAGAGGACCGGATTGCCAGCTCCGGTAGCCTACATGCAAACTCCCATGCGGGACAAAAGGCAGGGTAACCAGTTTCGGTGTGATTCGCCGTTTTGGGCGTTTAACAATCCAAGGAGACAACATTTGTGGTCGTGTTTAAGTCGAGCCTGGATAGAGCACTAAGAACTTCGAAGAAATGTTTACCAACGGTTTTCTTTCTCACAGTTGGGTCATAGTTTTTTCTTCTTTCTCGTCTCCACAGCTTCTTTAGAAATTGTTGAAGGGAGCACCCAGCCTCCTGGCATGTCCGCCTATAGGACGTGAGGACACCTATTGTATTTCTAAAATGTTTCCTACTAACAGTGATGAGTCTCCTAGTATTTTTACAATCCAGGTTTGGCCAGATTTGTTTAGATGGGAGACACGTACTGTTTGCCACACTGATGGCTGCAGCATATTCATATGTAAGTGAAACTTTATCGATTTAATAGAGAGTATACGCTCTGCCCGCTTCTTAGCTAGTCCCTGTGGCCTGGAACCCAGCACAGGGATACGTTGCACCTGACAACAATCTCCTTAATAGACCCGCAGAATTGCTTAACCAGCTTGAAGCGTATTATTGGCGATTCGAAGGCTTTTATCGGTGCTTGACTGTCTACATGTACATATATAAAACAGTAGCGCTACAATCTGCTGTGTTAATTAAAAGCCAGGTCGCGGCTTCTGCCGTGATTTCAGCCTGAAATACACTTCAGTAGTCCGGCAATTATTTGGTCATACAAATGTACAGCGCGCTGGAGATGACTCCCACTCCGGTACCAAACGCTGTATTGGATCTACATATCTGATTACACCTCTATCGCAGACTTATTTAAAATTTCTCAAGATTCCCGAGAACTTCTTCTAGGAAACCTGGTTTATACTTGACATCAATGTCCAAATAAGGGACAATACAATCCGAATTACTACTATGGGCGTTTACCATACTTGCGTGGCCCATATTTTTACGAGCCAGCTGCAAGGATTTCCTATGCCGTAATACTGCGTTTGCCGCCATTAGCTTTCCTAAGCTGTCAACGGGAAGAAGGTGGAGCGTAGTTTTCTGTGCAGCTGTATGAGTGGTTCTAAGAACGCCCGCTATGCAGATGTAAGATAATCTTTGAAGTTTCTCGAATATTGCAATTGTGCTTGTGTCCAATGCTGTCCATCAGACTTGTACACCATGCTGCTGTATGCGGTTTTAACAACTTTCAAGACTACTCCTATGGTAGTACCCGTAGGCGTATCCATGTTACCCACCCCCCTCCTCGCCAGTTCATTCGCGGCTTCGTTCCATGGTATGTTACAGTGGCCAAGTACACAAACCAGGTTGACCTGAGAGGAGGTTATCAGGATGTTGAGTTTTTCCTAGCATTTTCTCACCAATTTTGGGTTGGTTCTTGGGTTTGCTAGTGCCATTAGGGCTCCTTAAGTGTCCGAGCAGATGCTAACGCTATTGGGTTCCGGTACTGAGTAAAAGTTCCGCGCCCTTAAGTATAGCGAAAATGTCTCCCTGATAGACAGTCACGAACCATTCCAGATGGACTACGTGATTAAGAGGTGGCGTTCAGCAGTATACCTCCGCACCGATTCTCCGTTGATATGTGATCCATCCATGTATGCCTCTATTCTATCCTTGATTGGAATGGCAGTGCCTTGCTGCATTTCCTACTTAGAGTGCTTAGGTCGCTCGAATGCCGATGTCGTCTGTACTTCCTTCCAGATAGCCCTGTGTCCCGTTGAGGTCCGTTCGTTGAGATGTACTAAGGTTTTGAGTCTAGGATATTTAATTAGCTTTAAGTAAAAAATTGTAAAATTACCTTGTTTAGATAAAACGAGCATTCGTCGAAGAGCGAGTCCTTCCTTTGGGGAACATAACAAATCTCAGCTTTTCCAATCGCTAAGGCAAATCTCTTTCTGCAAGACCCTTCCCATGGAATAGCTCTTGTAATTCAGGCAATCGACTCCGAAGAATTTCGATTAATCAACTCATCTCCGGTTACAACCACATAGGACTTAAAATTCTGGTTACCAAATTCGAAACGACTTTAATGATACCCATTGTGCAAAGCCTACTTTACATGCTTCGGTCTTCCAGTAACATTATTGCTTCTCAATCTCCTAACCAGCAGGTGGATCATCATTGCTATTGATTCCGAAGTTTGTACGCACTTCATGATATAAGAGCTATTGGTGTCAGCCGAATGCTTATTCAATTTTCTCGAATCGTTAAGTATGTCAGACGTCTGTGTAACTTTGTCTATTTAACCCGAATCTCTTCTGTATGTTTGGGTTTCTTTCATTTACTCACCCCAGCGGAAGGCAAACCTAAAGAATAAATTTAAAATTTAAAGCAAAAAACAAACCAAACACAGGGAAGCAGCACGCAACCGCGCCGTAGCCCAATTTCAATCAAGATTCGCATAAAAATGCCAAGTACACGCTTCTCGAGGTGAATACACTCCGTTTTCCAAATTTCTTATTTATGCTAATTATCTGGCTAGTTCTGGCCAGAACAGAACAACCAATACCCGCTTGGCTAGCTTACTCATACTTACGTTCCAAGCTACAAGTATCTATCTTTCTAGGTGCTAATTTTCGCTATGTACCGCACAATGTTTTGCCTTTTTCCTATGACGAGCATGTTCAGCCAACGCCAAAATGGCTAATAAACTTGTTAACAAATTTGGGTGGCACTCTTGTGTAATTTAAAAATTCATCCATCGTCGTGGCATTTATTACATAGTCTGCGTATCTTTACCAGTATCCGTGCATACGATTTTTATGGCTATGCTTCAGTTTTAAGTGGAAATTATTTATTGTTCGGACGTGTTATAGTCTGAGTTGGCATTTATTTCTTTGCCGTTATAATTTATAAGTAAAAAACGAAGTCAATTTTATGATTTTCTTTTTTTTCTTTAATAAATTACTTAGAGAGTAACATTGAACAAAATGTACAATTACATAAATATAAATAAATTAAAAAAAAAAACAGAACTAATTAATAAATTACAAAATTTATAACTAAATGGACTAAGATAATCCAATGTATTGCAACTAATTTGTTGTCCCAACAAGTGGGAAGGGCAGGGGTATCTCTCAAGTGATTCGTGTGTACTCGTATCTACAGCAATTGGGATCGATATGCCAGGTATTGTGGTTCATATGCTGGCACATGGTAGGAGCCGATGTTCTCTGAGGTTTGTTCGAGAGTCGGATCCGTTTGGATGGAGCGTTTCCAGTAGCCACCACCTCCCTGTTCACCCCAGTCATCACCATGATCCTCGTAATGATGCTGATGGTGTGCGTGTTCAACATAGACAACCTGCCGTTAAAAAGATTTATTCTTTGAAGTGAAAAGGTTACATACACCATAGATACCAGGGAATTTTATTTTTACAATAACTGTGGATAGGTGTTAGAAAAAAGGACTCACATTCTGTTAGTATATGGATTTTTGTTTGAGTATCTTTCATAATGTGAAATCAATAGTTACCATGCAAAACATTCATTCGGGGTCAGTTACATACAAGGATTACAGTCTAGCTTAAAAAAGTCGAGCTGGAGGTTCAAACTTGATACCAAAGAAAGCGCATTAAGGCTAGTCGACTTCAGTCTTTTAGTTATTTCCGAAGCACAGAATTCATTCTGACGTCATATACACTTTAAGGAATGAAAGGACACAAGTAAGAAAAGTTTTTTTTTTATTAAGGAAGTCCTAAAAATATCCGTGGGTGTGGGGTTCATGCATGCTGGAGCATGAGAAAATTCTACCTTGAAGAACTTCAGTCGCAAAGTCCATAGCTTTCGATGACCGAGACCCTCTGAAACTCCAACTTCGACTAGTAGGCAGAATTCCTGAACCACATATTACACACCGATTATTCGCCTTCTGGATGCAACACTAAACTTTGCTTGTGATTCGTACAAATTCTAAAGACGGTCTCAAACCTAAACCATTTAATAGGTAACCTGATAGTTAGGAGCCAAAGGGCCTTCGTAAAATCCTGCCCCCTATCTAAAGGCAACAACCCCATATGGTGGTCAAACGAACTGGCGTCACTACGCAAACAGGCGAGAAGGTTGTACAACCTTGCTAAAAATACGAAAAATCCCCATGACTAGGACCACTACAAAGAAAGTAAAAGGATCTTCAGAAACAGAACTATCTACGCCAAAAGAGCAGCCTGGCACAACTTCTGTAACGACATCGAAGCCCCCAAAGATGCCGCCAGACTCATAAAAGTTATTTCTAAGCTTCAAACCATTCCGGGTTGCCTTAAAAAACAGGACGGCAGCTGGACCGAATCATGTTCCGACACCTTAAAAGAACTTATAAACACCCACTTTCCTGGTTGCTCCTTCACTAACTCGAACGCTGATCGGGTCAACAATTCAACGGCACAACACTGTGCTCAATCAATCGACCATATAATAGACGAAAAGAAAGTGGCATGGGCCATTGACTCCTTCTCCCCGTATAAATCGCCACGACTGGACGGTATTATCCCCATGATGCTGCAAAGCACAAAGGCATACTCCGTTCCGCGGCTGACACGCATCTTCAGAGGATGCATCAGCTGCACTTACGTTCCTCAGTCATGGAGAGAAGTTAAAGTCATCTTCATCCCCAAAGCGGGAAAGCCCACCCACACCACAGCAAAGGACTTTAGACCGATTAGTCTAACATCCTTCCTGCTAAAATCCCTAGAAAGAATCCTAGACATCCACGACCGCTCCAAATTGAACCCTAGGGACATCTCACATGCCCAACACGCCTATATGAAGGGCCGCTCTGTACAGACAGCGCTACACGAGGTGGTTACCATTATTGAAAAACCTCTCCACCACAAAGAGTACACTCTAGCTGCTTTCCTGGACATCGAACGGGCCTTCAATAATGTCAACATGCAATCTATCAGATCAGCATTAGACCAGACGCACGTGAACCCTATCCTGTCGGACTGGATAGAATGTATGCTTAATACTCTCAACATCAGATCCGAACTGGGTAGCAGCCATGCAAATGCAGCGGACTCACGCGGTACCCCCCAAGGCGGTGTCTTATCCCCTCTACTCTGGAACCTAATCATAAATGAGATCCTCATTAAATTAGACCAAAACGGGATCAGGGCCGTTGCTTACGCCGATGATGTCATCCCACTAGTGTCGGGTAAGTTCCTGCCCACAATCGCTGATCTGCTTCAAACAGCGCTAAACGCCCTAAATAACTGGACCAAACGCTGCGGACGCAAAAGCCACAAACCTGAACACCCTCACCAGTATACAACGTCTAGCTTGCATAGGCACGACTAGTGCTATTAGGACAACACCTACCGCCGCCCTTGAAACCATGCTCAGGCTATGCCCACATCACCTCTTCACGAATGAGGTAGCGGCTAAAGTGTCCTACGACTCAGAGAAACCCGGACATGGAAAAACAGCCAAATCGGTCACAGCACCGTCACCAAGTGGATAAACGCCAACGAGCCTTCAGACTACATGGCCACCCACTTGGATTTCAACCTCAACATCGACTCCAAATTTCCCTCCAGGGAAAGCTGGACAAATGGTGAGATCACAATCCCCACCTCCATATCTATCTTTACGGATGGATCAAAAAATGGGCGTAGGTACGGGATCCGGCATTAACTTTACGCGAGTGTGTTCCAAGCGGAAATTCACGGTATCACCGAGGCCTGCCGACATCTTTCCACACTGAACAACAACAGTCTGATTTTTACATAGACAGTCAAGCAGCCATCAAAGCCATAACCTTCATCACCACCAAATCTAAATTGGTCCAAAGATGCAAAGAGGAACTCAAATCCCTCAGCACGAGACATAAAATCTCACTCTGCTGGATCCCGGCCATATGGGTATCCACGGGAATGAGATGGCCGACGAACTGGCCAGGAAAGGCTCAGAATCAAATGACCTACACGCAGACAACACTGTACTATTGCCTATCAGTCTCCTCATGTCCAAAATCTCTACAGACTTCTTAAATTAGGCCAACGCAAGGTGGAACACCATCAACGCATGCCGAGTCTCTAGAAAACTTTGGACCCAATTGGACAAAAGGAGGACCAAAGAAGTCCTATCATCAAACAGACCACAGCTGCCACTCCTCACTGGAATCCTTACTGACCACAATTCAATGGTGGCCCATCTCAGGAAAATGAGAATCAGCACCACCGACCTATGCAGAGGCTGTGGCGACATAGATGTAGAGGAAAACTCAACACACTTCCCAATCCTCTTCAGAACCAGATTCTCAACCCTCGAAAAATCACAGTTCAAAGACCTTAGCGAACTAGCAAACACGCCACCTAAAACCACCCTAAAATTCATCATGAAATCGGGCTGGTTCAGGAGGGCCACCCCTGCTACTAACTAAACAGCTAACCCACCGCCATATCTTTCTTCTTTTCTTTTTCTTTTTGTTTACAGGTATCCCACACCGGGGGAACACAATGGATCCGTTGAGACCCGATTGAGATTGCACCCCTGCTGATGAACCAGCCGCACCAAAATGATGCCCATTTGCAGGCAGGTACAGTGCCGGCAGGCTTTAGGGACCATCATACTAAGGAATTCGAAACTATTAGCCGTCAAAGACATTCTAGCATAGATCATTCGAAAGCTGTGGAAAACATTTTTGCAAATGGATCAAAACAGCTTGTCGAAATAAGGACGGATCCCATATTGGAAAAATTAAACTGGACTACACTATGGAGAGGAAGAAAATACAAATTGTGAGGCGTGACAAACGTAGCCACATCACTGCATTCACTTTACAACTGAAGGAGCAGTAAACAAATGGGATAGAAGGGCCTTTTATTAGGAACATGAAAGAGGTACATATTCGTAACAGCTAATTCCAGAGTACGCAGTGTTCTCCCGTTTGTCAACCTGGTGGGCTCTAGTTTTTATAATAATTTAGAGCTTAGTGAGGCTTTTCAAGAAATTGTCATAAAAGTTAGTCAGCACATTTGGACGTCTTTGGGTGCCTACTGTACGGAACGATGAGCTTTGTTGCCTAAACAATGAGATAAACAAATGGGGATGGACTAGTAGAGTGATCTCCAACACTTCTAAATAAATAAAATAAAACCCTACAACAACCAGTGACCTACTTTTCTCTTAGACGAGTGAATGACTACAGTATAAGGTGAAATAGGAAAATTAGGGAAAATTCTTGACTAGCGAGGATTAACTTTCACGTAGCGAGGAACTAAAGTTAAGTAGTACCTGACTAATATCAGCAACTGTCAGTCTTTACTCTCAAACTTCATTACCAAAATTTTGTTGAATAATGAAAACAAAATGGGAAAAGTCTAAACTGCAGCAACGCAGGTAACAGCATTCTTTTGTGAGTACTCGATATCGATATCGATATCGATAACCTACTTAAATCACCATTAGAAGTTTATTCGAGGTAGTAAGGGACTTTGTCTACCTTGGCTCTGCTATTCATTTTGACAACAACATCTCGGCGGAAATTAATCGAAGAATAACTCTGGCCAATCGCTGCTTCTTTGGGCTGAGAAGGCAATTGAGTAGTAAGGCCCTATCTCGAAAGATTAAGGAGACTCTTTATAAGACCTTAATCATCCCAGTCCTGCTTTATGGCGCTGAAGCATGGACTCTATCGAAAGCGGATGAAGATATCCTTGGTCGCCTCGAGAGAAACATTCTTCGGAAGATATACGGTGCTGCTTGCGTTGACGGGCTTTGGAGGAGAAGATTCAATGACGAATCGACGTACGAGCTGTACAGCGACATCGACCAAGTCAAAAAACTGCGCATCAGTCGCCTAAGATGGCTAGGACATGTAGAGCGAATGGACACCAATGCTCCGGCATGCAGAGTCTTCGAATCTAACCCGGAGGGAGAACGCAGTAAAGGAAGACCTCGCCTAAGGTGGAGCGCACAAGTAGAAAGGGACCTCAACCAACTTGGAGTGCGCAACTGGAGGCAGTCAGCTAAGGAACGGGCTAACTATAGAGGCTTGTTGGTTGAGGCCCAGGTTCACCCCGAACATTAGCGCCACCTAAGTAAGTAAGTAAGAAGTTTGTGCAAACGTTGAAGTACACATGTCCTTCATGCGGGCAAATGAAAGTGAACTGACAGTAAAGTCCTTCGCTAAGAAATACATAATAACCGACTTTATACTATCGAAATCGCAAAGAAAGAAAGAGTGTATTAGAAAAGCAGAATGGCCTTCCGAAAATCAAGGCACTGTAGGTCCCTTCAATTTGTGTGAAAAAATATAACACGCACAACAGAATGATCGCGAGAAGCTAGGCCCTGGACCACATATGGTCTGTTGCACCAAGTATTTGTATTTGAATTTTTATTTAAGGAAAGTCCATAGCAATTTGTTTATCTTTCCACAAATTCGATCATATCAAGCTTCTTAATGCATGTGTATCTACATGAGGACTGGATACTCGCTTCCTATGTTGTTCTACAGTTACACCTAATCTATCACTATATACAACATGGAGAGAGAGGAAGAGAAACACCTGTCAACGGCCTGGAAAACGCTGGATACGGTGTTGGACATACCTCAAAAGAATGGGAAGATGGAGATCCAGACTGGCCTTAGATCCGTACTGGAGGCACTGCAAGCTGCCAAAGCAAGCCGCATAGGGTGGAAAAGAGCACGAGAAGAGCTTACCAGCTTGAGAAAAGCAGAACAAACTGCTGACGACAAGAGCATGCAGGTGAAATCAAAGCGTGGGAGAAACACCACCAACAGCCCCGAAGAAACCACCAAGGAACTGCCTGCTACAAAGAAAAAGAAGGAGAAAGAACCAACGCCAGCGTGGACCACTGTTTCAAAAAAAGAAAGACTCCGCGACACTTTCTTCGAATAAGAAAGAAGCTCCAACTCTGGAGATAAGAGATCTTGATAGTGTCACATGCAGAGAAGACGTAGAGGTCTCCATCAGGAAATAACTAACCGATACCATGGCTGAGTTGAAAGTGTCTATTAGCAAACCCAATAGCAGAGGACAAAAGCTGACAGTAGTGGTGTTGGAGGAGAAACACGCTAGCAAACTTCTCGAACTGACGCACATAAAGATCGGGTGGGTAAGCTGCAGGGTTAGGCGAAGGATTCTTCTACCACGGTGCTATAACTGTCTAGGCTATGGACATTATGCCAGAAAATAGAAGTTCTCTCTGCTATAAATGCGGCAATGACGGGCACAAAGCCGCTTCTTGCACATTAAGTCCAAGATGCTATCTCTGCATAGAACGAAAAGAAGAGCCAGGTAAAGTCTGCCACATCCCAGGTTCAGCAGACTGCATGATATTTAGAGAAGCGCTGGCCTCAGCTAAAGAAAAACTGCAGCAAAGATCAGAATAATCCCAGCTAACTTGAATAGGAGTAAGACAGCGAACGATCTGCTAACACAAATGTCCTAATCTTAGGGGCCTAAAGAGCATAACATAGTCACATTCCTTGATATTAAGGAAGCTTTTACCAAAAGCGGCACATACAATTTTTTTTTAACTCTAAAAATACATGACTCACAAAATCCGAATACCTGCTTCTTATTTTGGATAAACAGCTATACTGCAGGCCTAACTTTCAAGAATGCGTTAAGGAGATAATGACTTTTTACACACAGAAGTTGGTAACAAGCGAAGGGAACGCAATCCCATATCATACATATGTACATATATTGGCTCTATGGATCACTTTTGAATAGCTATGGACTATGTATGACATTTTACCTTAAACACCTCAACTACGCTTACGATGGTTAACTCCTTTAGGTTAAGAAGGGTGTGTGATGGATAGAACTCATTACGTTAACTCGGAGACCCAATGGTGCATTGTGAATCTTAACTCCTTTAATGACTCCTTTAATACTATCCGACAAGGAATGTTCTCAGCATAGGAACCAAGATGCGACTGTTCCGCACTAACATAGAATCGGTGAAGAAGATTGAACGAACTCTTGGTTCTAAGGAAATAGCCCTATGTGCCTTCCTTGACATTGAGGGCGCTTTCGATAACACTGGCTACAGCTCAATAGAGAGAGCAATCAGTAGCAGAGGCATCGAAGATTCGACCAGCAAATGGATAAGAGCCATGCTCGAAAGTCGAATTATGACTTCCTCCTCGGGAGGAGTTTCTGTGTCGGTGACCGCAGCTAAGGGCTGTCCCCAAGGTGGAGTTCTCTCCCCCCTTCTATGGTCACTAGTCATAGATAACCTTCTAGTCGATCTTCATAGATTAGGCTATACCGCCATTGGTTATGCGGATGACTTGGCGATACTTATTAGTGGCAAGCACAGCGCAACCATCTCCAGCGTCACGCAAGGTGCTTTACTACACGTTTTAGAATGGTGTAGCAGAGAAGGACTATCCATCAATCCCTGCAAAACTGTTCTAGTGCCTTTTACTAGGAAAATACTGTTCAATCTAGGACCTATCATTAGCCATTACCATTAGCTTATTCCAGTGAAGTCAAATATCTCGGGGTCATCCTCGACAAACTGCTCAACTGGAATTCTCATATCAAGTTCGCCATCGAGCGTGCTAATAAGGCCATGTGGGCCCGCAGGAAAATGTCCCAGGGTTGAGACAATCCAAATTACTAATCAGACCCTACTCCTATAAGGATATACTTAACCTTAATAAGGTAAGTATCAGGAAGCTAGTGGGCTTTCTCACGGGCCATTGTGGCTTGAGATACCACCTTAACTAACTTAACCTGAGCTCAGAGACGGAATGTAGGTTCTGCTCGGAGGAGGACGAATCATCCGAACACATTCTCTGCAATTGCCCAGCTTTACATTGGTTAAGGAGACGTATTTTCTATAAAGAAATATGTACGCCAGCGGAAATGAAAAACTCAGCTACTAAGGACTTACAATCCTTCATTAGGGAGGTAGTACGTCTCTTAGACTAAGAACACCTTTATGATACAATAGATCTTTTAGGTCGCAGTATCTGCCACATGGGCAAGGGTTAATCAAAAAATAAAAAACATAGAATCGGTACTACTGTATGGGTCCAGTACTTGAAAGGCGGATATCACCAACATACACAAGCTGCAGATCTTTCTGAATGGATATCATCCTAAGAATTTCTTTATCTTCGTGTTTCTAAAGAACAACTTTATCATAGAACGGGCCAAGAAAATATAAACAAAGCAGTGGATTGGACACACCTTACGGCGGAAGAACAACTCTATTCCAAATTGTGCATTGGAATCCGCTCACCCAGGCAGACAAAACCTCGGGACTCCCTAAGCAAACGTGGCGCAGAAGAGTTGACGAGTAATCAAGCTCTTTGAGAATTAGTCGGAGGGAGCTCTAACGCATTGCAGTACGTCGTTAATGTCTCGATACACTCGAGGAGTGAAAGGATTTAAGTGAGTAAGTACTTTAGAATAGCGAGATCGTAAAGCTGTCTACTTGAATCATATACATAGCCAAAGTGCATTTTCGTTCATTAGTGATGCCAAAAAGACTTCACCTTACACCTCTTTCGTAAGCTAATGGAAAACGATCGTGCGTAGAAAAATGGTCATGTGATTCAAAAGATGTGCCTTGGGTTGGATCACTCTCATCGCACTGAATAGGAAGCATATCAGAACAATAATACGTGTCATTACAGGGCATTCAGCCATTGATAGGAATGCAGAAAGTGTTTGACCACTTTTCGACCTAGAGAAATAAACTGGTTACTCGGCAAACATTCCCAGCTCAGGACTGAGGCTAAGAGAAATTGTCCAAGCACCGTGGTATACTACAAACGACGATATCCACAGGGATCTCTGAATTCCGACAATCGAAGCTGAAATTAGAAGCTTCGCGAGGAAGCATAGAATCCTACTAATCGGGCATATCAACAACACAGTCCTACAAATTTTGGATGAGAGCAATTTATTGCGTCGACTACAAAGGACGAAACCTTTCGACTTAGCGAGATAAGAATTAACCGCGTGTAGATTGCGGAACATGCAGGATCTTTCAGTGGGAAGTAACCTGCTAAACTTTTTATTTCGTGATAGAAAAAGTGCTTGATAGGTTGTTACTTAGTTGCAATATCTGACAAATTTATATCGAAGGGTGGTGTTTTTGGTCAGTAAGAATTTGACACTACTATGAGCATGCGCATAGTATTTATGGAAGATTTTCACCTACCCTTGACTTTTCGACCGATTTCTATGTACTATATGCGCTGAAGATGAGATAAGGACGAGTTCAATCGCCAACAATTTTAGGAATTGTCAATTCTTCATTAATAATTGTTCCATCTAACTCTGAGGTTGGATTGGACACTCCCAAGAGCCCGTTGTATCAAAATAAACCAATTCTGGTCTGATTGAAAAAATCCCAAACTCGTATCTCTTTATACTTCTACAGAAAGTTAGTTTGAAAGTTTTGGGCACAACACAAATCGCCTTAATGTTAAACCTACAACAGAGGATTTATACAGTTTTACATTGCTTCAATAAGCATAAACTATAAGACTACATAAGCAATAGATGATAGGCAGGAAAAATAGCTACTTTCTTAGTAATCGTTCATGCAAATGTCCCTTCCTGTTGAAAAACAAAAACTTCAAGGCAAGCTAGTTCTAAAAACTGAGCGAATTTACGATAGAAAGAAAAGTCAGTCACGCACACACATCACATTCGACCTCTAAGGATTCAATACTCGTAACACATGCACAGGTTCATACAAACAATACTACATAAAAATACCTATTTCGTAATTTAGATAGGGTAAGGAATGTAAGCTCTCAATTTTGTTATAGCGCTCTGTATCATTTTGTATGATATTTGTTTGGTTTTATTAATGCCAGTGATAGTAATGCTGAAATGTGCGTAAACATTTAAAAAAACAAAAAAAAATATTCTAAGGTTAAGTAAACAGGGTCAACTTTTAGATTATAACCACAAATACAAACCTTTTGCGGAGCACCTCCTCGCTTCAGGTCAATCCAAAATCGGATGATGTTTATTAGAAGGCCCACTAGAGCTATGGCAAAGAATTTCACTTGTAAATGAGCTCCGAGAATTTTAAGCAAAAGTTCAATTTTTGCCTTCAAAAATGTTCCCAGCAGCACCAATTTCATGAGTGCCTTCCTCTTCTTCTTCTTTTTACCACGAGTCACTGTAAGATGGTACAAGAAAGATTTTTGTAAGTACAAAGGATGTGCCAATGGATTTTATTCGGGTTAGTAACAAACACATAGAATCACATCTTATGCTAAACATTTTACACACATGCTCCATGCGGAAGAAACATAGATATCTTCAAGTTCAAAAAGGAAAGGATCTTTCCAAGTTGCAAGGACGAATTTTTCTTGGTAAATAACTAACAAAGGTCTCGCAGAAGTTACGTACATATCTCGCGGATGAAAGTACAACCGAGTCTAGTCAGCGGAATTTTTACCAGAAGTCACAGAGGAAAAGTAGGTCAAATATTAGGGTTATAAGGGTTAGTCTTGATTTGGTTGGTTAAAAACCGAAACAAAAGTCTCGCACAACTTAAGCTGAGATATAATTTTCGCATGATTGCTAGGAACTGACTGCTTAAGTCTATATCCGAAAGGTGAATTAAGAAGCTCTCTCATGACAGTTATTCCTCTCGGACGTTGTCCAGATTTTTCGAAAGGTGGCACCATAAAAAATAAGAAAAAGGACTAAAAAGCTTAAAAGCATTAAACAACGATTAAAAAATAAAAGAGTGATCGTTCTTCATTGACGAACTATGGGGTACTAACTACGACAAGATTCTGTAGAAAGGGTACATTTTCTTGGCCCAGAAAAGACAATTTGATGCGACTTAATCTGAACTGAAAAATACTGGAAACCGGATGGAAGTACTAGTCAATCCAGCATGCAGTTGCAGCTGGCTTTAACGAGACAAAAAAAATCTCATTTCATACGACCCTTTTAGACAGAAGATAATGACGGCCAGTTCTCCTATAATTACTCCCAAATAAAAGCTACTACGGAAGATGAAAAGTACAACTTAACAACTCCGTGCCACCCGATTCTAGGGCAATCTATTCAACATGTTCCACATTGTTCAGGATGAATATCTCACAATTAGTGCAACAGACACTTCTACACCGACGGGTCAAAAACCAAAGACGGAGTTGATGCAGGTGTTTTCTCTGACAGGCTTAATCTTAATCTCTCTTTCCGTCTTCCAAATCATTGAAGCGTGTTCCAGGCAGAAATAATGGCGATTAAAGAAGCCCTATCTTGGCTTAAGTAAAACGTGATATCTGCTAGAGATATCCGCATCCTTTCAGACAGCCAAGCAGCAATCAAATCCCTGGAATCAACCTCTATAAATTCCTTAGTAGCTCTAGACTGCTGATCATCTCTTGTGGAGATGGCTGAGCAGTTCAATATTCACTTGTGTTGGATGCCGGGGCACAGAGACATTCCACGGAATTGTAAGGCCGATGAACTCGCCAGAATAGGAACAATTATACCCAGCTTGCCGGCTAAAAACACCTTAGGTATACCAATCGTTGTTCGCAAACTTAAATTTAAGCTGGATGCTGTCGAGAGTACAAATCTTAGGTGGCCAAGTGGATCAACATATCTAGCTACATGACAGATTTGGCCGAAGTTGGATCTAAAACGTTCTAAGGATTTGATTTCCCTCGGTAGATTGCATATCGGCACCACAATAGGTGTCATCACTGGACACTGTCTAATTGGCAAGCATGCTACAAGGCTACGCCTCTTTGCGTACGACTTTTGTAGAAGCTGCATGGATGAAGAAGAGGAGGAAACTATTCTACTGCCCAGCTCTCTCCCGTACAATGAAGCTTCACTAAGGAGCCCCCTATTACAACGATACAGGCGACCTGATGAATATTGACTTTAAGAGCCTCCTACGCTTCATAAGAAGCTCAAAATGGCTTAACGAGTAGGTAGAGAGAAACTTTCTCCCATGATCCACGTGGTATGATAATGGACCTACCATTGGTCTAAGTGCGTTGGAGACTCTTAGCTGGCAGCCACTTCAACCAAACCTTACTTAACCTAAACTAGTGCAACAGACGATATTTAAATATTAGAGGCTGTGAAAATGTGTTTATCGCAAAAATTTACATGCACAGCACAGCCATTTAAAAGGAAGTTCTGCTGCCTTATTAAAAGGAGTGTTGAGTTGGTGTCCCAGTACCACATGCAGAGTAAAACGACAAATAAAGAAACTTAATTTCTTAGGCAAGACCATGTGTCAAATCTCTAAGTCGGTAACTCACTCCAGCACGAAATGCCCCACAACACACTGGGCATCAATTTGGAAGGGTATGCATCGGGGTTCAAGTTATTAAACCTTACCCAGGATGATTAAGGTAAACTAGCGATGAGTGACAGGTAAGACACGCGTGGACATTTAGCCAAAATAGGGTTCCATGATCCAGCGTTTTAAGGTTTCCATTAGGTTTGACATCTTTTGCAAATAAAATTTATTGTCTTAGAAAATTATGAGTTTCGGATGAGGTTGATTTGACATTTGACGTTTCCCGACGAAAGCAACGCTAGTAAGGAAGAATTGAATGTAAGCCCTTTACAGGATACATTCATTCGGCCATTTCGTTAGTGGGGACCAAAACCTAATATCACTGTCTTCTAATAAGTTTAACGAAACACAAGCAAATGTTTGGCCTATTCGTATTGTGAACAAGTGGACGCAATCCACATTTTTATGATGTATCCAAAAGAGCAGGATTGGAAAGCTTCTTTAGACAATTATTATTCTCAGATGTTTGCCGGGCATTCCCGAGATGTAGCGATGAAGACTTTCGTAGTGTCAAAGACACTGAAATTGAATAAAGATAGAGGTCTTAAGACCCTTTATATAAAAATGGTTTTTCGATAGGCAAAAATATTAAAGTCGACAAAGCCAAAACGAAACTTATACACTTAAACTGAAAACACAGAGTACAATGCTTCAACCCGCTGGAGCTAGAAAGGGTGTAGCTACGCCTCTCTGACCAATTGAAGAACAAGTGTAAAACTCTGAATAGGAAGCCGAAGAACGCTCTTTTCGTATACAAGACAGATAAAAGGTACTGAGCCATAATGCACTGGTATAGATACTAATTAAAAATTTTTTTTTTCTGCGGTTCTTGTATGTTGGAAAAGAACAACCAGAATTACTACACTACCAGGTGCTTTGCGCACAACTTCTACGCAACGCTGGAAACCTATTCATCTGCTGGATTTACATGTGACACACCAAGCAAGAGCCAGGATCATTATTTTTAAACTTCTTCAAAAGTAGCACAGAGAGGCATTTTACGTAGTAGATTCCTACGGATGGTTCACAAATCCTATATGGAACAATGTATACTATGTACAGCCACAAATAGAAACGTCTATATGCCTATAGTCTGTACCAAACAGAGATCCTATCTTTGCTTAAAGCTGCAAAGCTACTAGAAGTGAAATTGGATTTCGACAAGAATGTCACTGTTTGTATCGATAGTTAAGCCACGCAGCTCTATAAACAATTTCGTGTCGATCAAGGCGACATATTTTACGGAATTATAAGATGCATCATGCACAGTAAATGTATTATGCGTATTTCGAGTTATAGCGCTAAAATGCATGGAATATTTAAGAAACTACTGAATAAATTATAGAAAGTGATCTTCATTCCACCTCTGACCGAAAATAAATCATGTTCGTTGTAATAAGGCTACATAATCCGACTACGCAATGATCTCTATCTAAGACGGCTCACAAAAGTGAAAATGAGCCATTATGAGCTCGGTGTTGGAAACTGAAAACAATGACCTGAGATCTATTGGTTGAGACGTAAGTAAATCCCGGATTAAAGGGCCTTTTAAAGAGCAAAAATTAAATTAAATTAAATTAAAATTAATGACTCATAATTAAGATGAATGTATAGCTTGTGTGCGAGTGGACTACACAGCTAAGACTTCTTTAACTAACAGTAATATATTTAAATTCAGTCCTTTGGCTTGTAGAATCTTTAAGCTATACCTATAGAAAGACGTATAAAACTAAGTCTCAAAATGAAGAAAAAAAAGAAGAAGTTAAAGGAAGGAAGAAGTTCATCAAAGTCTCGTTAGATATCCTGACGACTAAAGGGACCACACTTCAAACTTTTCTGTTCGCAGAAGTAACCTCTTATCAAATTTAAGTCCATCAGCAACTTGGTCATTACCACTAAAGGTAGGTATACATATAAAAACATGTGCAACTATCAATGAATCAGGAGCAAACGTTTGCACCTCACCATGGGAGGTATACGAAGCTTTAAGAAGCTTAAAAACAGAGGTTGAGCATTGATTTTTTCCACAATTGATACATCGAAATGCATCCTTATTGACTAGTAAACAAAAAAAGAAAATTATTCATTACTCATCGCATCAGGACAAAAAATAAATTTAAATTGAATAGAAAGGTTTTTTTTACATAAACATGCAACAGTTGGACAGTTTGGTGCAAGGAAAGGCTAACCTCGTTTTTTACAGTCCTTAAACGCATACAATTCATTCATAATAATAAAAATTAAAATTAAATAAAATATATTTTATGCAAATATGCAGAGAAAAGAAGAAGGAAGAGTTTACTGAATTTAATATTTACACTAAGTCCCCCAGAAAAAAAATTCTAAAACAGTTTGACAGACTGTGTGCAATAGATACTACATTATCACCAAGTCGGCGATACAGTTTCATGCGTAACACAAACCGTATTTCATTCATCAACCCGCTAGACTTAACCCATATCTAATGCATGAACCCAAGTCATGATAAGGCGGTAGATAGACATCGCATTTTCTATGTTTTACTCAGAGTGCACTGCAAATCATCACCGGCAAGTCAAGAAAGTTATTTTGTTCAGATTTTCAATCGCTGATACAACGAAGAGGTTGTTAATCCAACCACAGGCAACACCACAAGAACACCTCCAAGATCTGTACCATATTTTATCGGCTTTTTGTGTTTCTTTTTCTTCCGTTTCTTCTTTTTCTTGCGTTTTTCCTTGACAACCACATATCCGTGATCATCGTCATAGTCATCATCGTCGTCTTCTAGAAAGTCTCCCACCAGTGAACCCAGAAGACTCAAAGCTGACTGTTCATGTTCGTGATCTTCGTACTCGTCTGGCTCGTGCAGTAAGAGTGAACTGGTACTGATTGATGGTTTGGAACCCAGTAAAGCTGGGATAGCTGTGAACATTGATTGTGGCTTTTTCCTTTTTTTAAATTTTTTTTTGCGCTTCTTTTTCTTTTTCCCACCATGACCACCACCATGTCCTCCTCCGCCATGATCATCACTGCTCTCTTGAATCAAGAATACCTGCTGTGGCTTAGGCTCATCGTGCCACTGTTGCTGTTGATGAAAATCATGGACATTAAGCCCGCTTGCGTGACCACTTATAGCCGGACTTTGTAAAAGCACAATCGTCGGCGGTGTCACGTGTTGTACTTCCTGATGACCCTTGTTTCCTTTTTTTCGACGTGGACCCTTAATGCCTTGATAATCGTCGTAGTAACTCTGATAACCCTCATCATTATGATGACCCTTATTACCCTTTTTCTTCTTTCTCTTCTTCTTCTTTTTCTTCTTCTTTTTTTTCTTCTTCTTTTTCTTCTTATTCCCTTTCTTACTCTCACCTTCAACATCCACAAACTCATCGCTAGCTGGTTCTTCATCCTCCTCAACAGATCCATAGCTATACTCTCGTCCTAGAAATCTAATGAAAAGGATGGAATTCATTAAAACATAAACGGGATACAAAATTCAGATACTTACCCATCAAACGTCTCCGATAGGTAGTCCTTAACGAAATTCGTTCCGATTTCAATCTTCTTCAAAATTGTCGATGGCTTCTCTTTGGATAAGGGCTCCGATTGACTGTAGCCTCTTTGCTCAAGCGTTGTATTCAATTGTTGATCGGCTTCAACTGAAAGTGGGTACGGAAATTGTTTGGTTATTTATTGTACTTTTGTGACTGGGATAAGGATTATAGGAGAGTGAATCAGCGATAATGCTCAAAGGAAGACTAGACTGCTAGCATAATCCTTATTAGAGCAACTTCAACAGAAGACTTCGGAAGCGTGTGAGGGTTCTTTAGGGAAAATTTATACAATCATAGATCAAAGAAGAAGTAGTTGAGACCACATTTACGCTCATCGTACCAAACCCGTCCCGTAGTTTTGGGTACGTGCAGTGAAAAGAAATGACGGGCGAGGTATACCTGAAAAAAAGTGAGGGTAGTTCATCGCATCCGAAAACGGGAGGAAAAATAAGGTAACAAAGCAAATTATGAAGGCAATATTTTTAGCCATCCACAAAGGACATCATTTAAAATGCATCGAGTACAGATCTCCGGTACATTTGCTGTTCACTGATTTCAAGAAGGCCTTCGACAGCTTGAATCGATGCTACATATATGGCGAGCCTTGAAGCCCGCAGCGGGATACAACAAGAATGAATTCTTTCGCCACTATTATTTCTTGTAGTAATCAGTGATGTGACTCGGGCAGCTCTGTCGGGAAATATGAGACTGAGATGGACTATGACATCGTACCTCAAACATCTGGACTACGCTGGTGAAGTTCACCTGCTCTTTCACAGGACAATGGACCAATGGTGATGGACCATAATTTGGGCTTCTCAACAAAACACCAGTGCCGCTCAACTCAACATTGCCAGAAAGTATAGGGAAGTAGCTTCCTATATTTAGGAAGTGTATACTCTCAGAAGATGGCAGTACCGTTCTGGGTGTGGACAGCGGAATTCGAAAAGCAAAGGCTACGTTCGGTATGCTGTTTAAAATCTTTCTTGACTACAAAAGCCACGCCGAGATTGCTCTGATCAAACGCGGAAACGGTGCTACTTTAAGAGTGTAGTACCTGGAAAGTGGTCAACACATTCACAAGGAAGCTACAAACCTTCATAAATATATGTATGTCTTCGCAACATTCTTGGTCTTAGGCGGAACCCTATATTGAACGACCAACTACACGCGATAAGGGGCCAGGAGCCAATAAACGTAAAATACGGAGGAAAGTGACAGTGAATTGCTCACACCTTACGGCGCGAACACAGTTCCATTGCGAAGTACGCCGTGCAATAGAATCCACTTACCCAATCAGGTAGACGAGTAAACTGCCCTAGGCAGACATGGGAAAGGACCTTCGAGGAGGAATCCAGATTATTGGAGATGACTTGGAGAAAGTTCAAGCGCGTTGCAGAACTCCGAACACGATGGCGCGCAGGCGTTGTTGAAGCCCTATGCCCCACAAGGGTCAGAGGACCTAGTGAATCAAATGATTCGCAAAGGTTAGATAAGGTCAGGTTGAAGGGGCCACTAGCTACTGTCAACTCATTTAGACCGAAGCACTTAGACCAAAGAGAATTCCAGGGATTCAAAGGGGATCATGGAAAAATTGAACTGAATACTCTTAAGGCTAGTTTGAGCTTCTGATGAAGCGTAAGAGGCTCCTTATATCTGAATTTATCAGGTTGACTAGATCGTTGTTATAGAAAGCTGCTAAGTCAAACTTGCTTCGTTGGGCAGGTACAAAGAATTTGACGAATGATCTCTATCAAAGACTACCGGAAGTCTAGAGCTGTTACTGAACTTAGAGAGAGCGATTCCAACGATTTGATTGCAGTTTGCCTTTCCAAAAAGATGCGGGTATTCTAAGACAAGCTTCAATCTGGCATGCATTACACTTAATTGACAACGTGGTGTTCATTCTTAAGCTGGGTAATACACCCAGTCTAAATCCTACCGCCCAGTCAGCTCAAGATCGTTTTTCTTGAAAACCATGGAAAGACTACTAAAGCCACGCAAGGTGCTCTGAAATATTTCGTCACACAGATAAAATCCGCCTACTGTTCCAAACAGCCCTAATTTCTTTGACAATGCCTGTTATAATTCTGTCACTAGTGCCATGAGACAAGACACAGAAATTGATTATCCAGCAAGCAGATCATCAACAACTGGAACCTTCTCCACAATATCCACATAATGTTGGCCCGGCAGATCGACTACGAGACAAATATTCACGCTAAGACAAATCATGGAAAAGACCAACCATTTTTGAATCGGAACACCCCATCTGTTTATTTGCTTTAAGGCTGCGTATGACAGCTTCGGGCTCTACAAGGCAGCAGTCCTATTCAGGATAGCGTTAAAAATACGCCATGTGTAATACAGTTTGAGAATTCCAATTCGGTACTTTTCCAGACATACATCGGATATTGGCAAGAAGATGCGGTGTTAGTCCTGCCACAGATAGTAGGGAGGGCTGGTATCAACTGGTAAGGTACTACTAACCTTCATAAGTCAACCCTGCTGCTGGGATGGTAGGTAGGTAAAAGTGGTAGCTTCACCTTTCCACGTGACCTAATTGTCAATGTTGTTGTAAAAACTTAAAAGACGAGAGCGGAAATCCACTACAACCATTCTGTGGCATTTAGGAAACGGACTAGTTCTTGTCCCCCGAGATTTCCCTAAGCATGCCTAGGAATGTTTTGCCCAGTATGCGATGTCTGGCCCTGTCTAGAGCCGGACACCCGCAGAGCAGATGAAAAATTGTTTTTTTTTTCTCTCATCGTTCCATAATCTGGACGCATGTGCTCCTATAAGCCAGTAACCCGTACTAATCGCTATGATCCTTGCAATGTCTGTGCGAGACCTCTTTGGTAGATCTTGTGCTCTAAGCCATTTGCTTTGGGCCACATCTTCCTTGACATGATACAATTCTGCAACCCATGCCACCTGTTGTTGGCCTGTTGCGAGAGGATTCTTCCTTCCTGTTCCCTAGGGGAGGTGGAACACTTCGCGATAGAACTGTCAAGGGCTGAACCGCACCTGGTCAGCTCATCAGGCCATTCATTCTCATTTATATTACTCTGCCCAGGCACCCCGAGAAGGCTGATCTTGAAGCGATACCCTCTTTGTACTGTTCCACCAGCTTGGAAGACGTAGTATTCGAAGCTGCTGGGATACATAGACAATATTGACATCATCGGGCTTTTCCAGCGAGCCTAGAAATATTAGTCTGCAGATCAACGAGGAAGAAACCAAATATCGACAAATAATTCAACATCTGTCCACAGCATAGGACAAAACGTCACTATCGACAGCTAAGTTAAAGACTTCAGCTACCTCAGAGTAAATGTTAACTTTATGGAGAACACCTTAGTGGAGATCCACCGAAGCATTATGTACCTAGCAAACCACAGCTGGATGAATCGATTCACTTCTACACTGACAGGTCAAAAACCAAAGACGGAGTTGGTGCAGGTTTTTTTCTCTGATAAGCTTAAGCTCTCCTCCCGTCTTCCAAATCATTGTAGCGTGTTCCAGGCGGAAATTATGGCGACCAGAGAAGCCCTATCTCGGCTTAAGAAAAACGTGATATCTGGTAGAGATATCCGCATCTTTTCAGACAGCCAAGCAGCAATCAAATCTCTGGAATCTATCTCTATTAATTCTTTAGTAGCTCTAGACTGCCGTTGGTCTCTTGTGGAGATGGCTGAGCAGTTCAATATTCACCTGTGTTGGGTGCCGAGGCACAGAGACATTCCAGGGAATTGTAAGGCCGATGAACTCGCCAGAACAGGAACAACTATATTCATCATGTCGGATAAAGGCACCTTAGGTATACCAATAGCTACTCGCAAACTTTAACTTAAGTTGGATGCTGTCGAGAGTAAAAATCTTAGGTGGACAAGTGGACCAACATGTCTAGCGACAAAACAGATTTGGCCGAAGCTGGATATAAAACGCTCTACGAATTTGATTTCCCTCAATAGATGGCATATCGGCAGGACAATAGGTGTCATCACTGGACACTGTCTAATTGGCAAGCATGCTACAAAGCTAGGCCTTTTGCGAACGACTTTTGTAGAAGCTGCATGGATGATAAAGAGGAGGAAACTATTACTCACCTTCTTTGTTTCTGCCCAGCTCACTCCCGTAGAAGGAAGCTTCACTTAAGAGCCCCCTATTACAACGATATAGGGCGACCTGATGGATATCGACACTAAGAGCCTCTTAGGCTTCATAAGAACCACAAAATGGCCTAACGAGTAGGTAGAGAGAAGCTTTCTCCCATGATCCACGTGGTATCACAATGGACCTACCATTGGCCTAAGTGTGTTGGCGACTCCTAGCTGGCAGCCACTTCAACCTAACCCAACCTAAACCACAGCTACTTCGGTTTGACAAAGCAACTGGGTTCAAAACTCCTAACATGATAGACGCAAGCAATGCTCTACAAAATATTCATCCAGCCAGTCCCACTGTATGACGCCAAGCACGATAGCAGAGCAGATATTTAGCACTTTCGAGAGAAAACTTTTCATCGAATTTTGGTTCTGTGTACGACGAGGCAAACTCCACAAGGCGTATCAAGATGTGTATGTAGTCCGGAAGGATAAGAAACTTCAGCGACATTAGCTCGGCCACATCGAGCAATTGGCAACGACGTTCCAGCTTAGAGAGTCACCGAATCCCAGCCCTAAGATTCGAGATGACAAGGGAGACCAAACGTCCTTCTGACATACTGGCAGCAGCGTGACCGGAACTGAAGGGAACACTTTGGGTTTTCAAATTTATGGCAAATTGACTGAAATGATTTAACTGCTCGACCACTGCATGAAAAGCCCAAAATCCGGGAAAATAATCTTTTTTTCTCCTTAAATCAGTTAAATATTAAAATGTCAAGTACTCTACCACCCGTCTTGTGCAGCTACAGATGCTTGCTAGATGGACAACTCTTCGCTTAGGAGAGTCAATTGCTACTCCGTGGTAGTTTTATGGTAACATGGCGCCATAATAATTAACCATAGCATTACCTAGGTAAGCAATTCATAGTCATTCGTATTTAATAGTCCACTAGTCTCACTTTATTGCTTCTTCCTAACAGATTACAATAAATCATTCTGCTTCACTTTCTCTGCTCCTTCTTACTTTAATTAGAAATGCTAGATACTCTGACACCAGAGGTGACTAAATCTATAAACTTGCTAGACGACTTCCGTACAAATATTGCATACCAACTGCTTCTAAAGAGCTCTTTCGTTACGCCTGTTTCTTTATGGAAAAAGAACTGTAAGTCGTTCTCTACTAGGCCACGGTCAAAGGCAAATAAATAAACTTGTACGCACCGCGCGGGTTCCAGTTGCGGTGTTATAAACCGCACATCACCCATTCAGGCAACCCAGACTATGATTACGAGTTTAAGACTTGAATTAAGTATCTTATCCATCGTACGTCGTTGCCATGCATGTTCTGCATGTTCCACTTCTTAAAAGTTCCGTTGCTGTGGCATGTTAGCAATGCACTCTGCAATATTACACGGTGCGTAAACAGCCCAACAATATCGGTTGACATAGATTAAAGACCACAGAGCAACACGATTTGGTATCATTTGCATCTTCGTTCTAATAGATTTCATAACACAAAGAGGTGGAGCAGTACTTGCATTTCTAGCAACTTACCTTTCAATTTCTGCCATTCCAAGTCCAATTGATCGTTCCACAGGTCTAAGATGCGTCCAGATTGTTGCCGCGCACAACTCCATGGCTGTTCCTTGGCGGGACAAAACACTAGATCTATGTATGGCGAAATTTCTGGAATAACAAGAAACACACAGAAAGATAAATAAAAAAAAGAAACAAGATACAATTTTAATTAGAGAATCATTGTAATTATGTCGTAAAGCAAACACAACGAGAGAAAGTGTCGAAAAGCAATTCGTAATGAGCCGGTCATGGGACCGAATTACGCGAAACTAATTTCTGTTATACTCGTACTAAACAGCGGATTTGGGGCCACCGAAAATAATTGGAGCACGCTTATGACAACACGCACTTTTTTTGGTCCCGTAGAATTTCATATGACAACCGTATTAGAATGACGGACAATTAGGTATCTCTGTTAGTTTTAATCTTCATTGGGAGTACCCGAATAAAGAGATGGCGATCATAGAAGAAACGACCCATCAACGGTTGGGTAATTTCGTAATTGCATCGTAGATGCATCGTTACGTGAAGGGCACCTCAGATGAGTGTATCTGTCGTATAATTTTTGTGATAATTTTTTGATTTTTGATGACGGAAGCGTGCTCCCGATTACATAGTTTTCATCGTATATGTCAGAGCTGATTTAAATTACAAATGGAAATTGAATTCCGTGAAGTTTTGGTTAAACTGGTTTTTAAAGTCGTAGATTGAATAATAGGAATGGTGTGAGCTGAGACAAGTTCCAGCATTGTCAGCGGGTCAATCAACTCGAAATGGAGACATTTTTTTGGAATAAATTATGTCACCGAGCAGTATGAGAATTTCAGAAGACGATATTTTTAGAAGTACAGCTATTCCTGTATGCAGGTGGCTTTCAGAGAATGTCAAGAAAGAAACAAGATGAATGTGAAGACCAACGTGTCCCAGTTGCTGTGTGGTGATGGCAAGTGCTTGGTTATGTAAATATTTTGTTGAATAAATGGTGAACTTCAAAATCCGATTCTTTTTATCAAGATCCTGGTACTCCATCTAATGGCACGTGTCTAACGGAACTGAATTTTGAAATTTAGTCAAAGTCGTTGTGGAGACTTTCGAGAAGGAATATTTAATTAATCAAAATCGTAAAAATCCTTACATATGGGAATGGGTTACGGTGGCCGTCTGTAGCAGGACACATTTGGACCAGAATAAGTCCGTGATACCTTGGATCTAACTCCTCTTGGCTACCAGCAGTTCACTAAGGTAATTTAAGAAAAGAGCCCTAGATAGAGCAGTTTTCTCTAGGACAGGGTCAGACAAATGCAAAGGAGATGAAGGATGGTTTCCTACTTCTGTCCATCCCAGCAGCTTTTGCACAAGTCATTTGAAAGATGCCCAGCCTTTTAGCACGTTGGCATAACCAACCTGGCACTGATTTAGTTTAGGCCAGATCTACCTGGGTATACGACACGTCAAGCCATTTTCTCATCTGTGGTTGATCCTGCTAAAAGCATCCAGCTTATCTGCTCAAGTAGAGAATTTACATGTAGCCACTTAGACAAAATTGTAAGAGTGGTACACTTTTTTGCGAGCTAGTCAGACTTGCAGTTTCCCAGAAGGTCTCTTTTGCCAGGCACCCAATAGAGGTGGATGTTAAAATGCTCCGTCATCTCCTCTAGAGATAAACAACAGTTTAGAGCGGCCTTTGAAGCAAATGAGCACGATTCCAGGGACTTGATTGGCATTTGACTGTCAGTGAAGATTCCAATATCCTTAACAAATATTGCACTACATTTCAGCAAGGACAAGACCATGATTTCCACGTGAAAACTGCTACAGTGATCTGGAAAACGGAAAGAGATGCTCAGATTGAGCTTTCCAGGGAAGATACTGCAAACTATCCCGCTTGCGGTCTTAGAGTCATTTGTCTAGAGGGTTTGAATGATTCCTTCTTTTATCTTCAAATTTGACCTCACAGGCCTCAAATAAGCTCAAATAAATCGTCGTAAATTGACGTCATCTTTACTGGCATTTTACTTAGCTTAATACAAATATTTATGTATAAATCTGAAACGATCCACAAAGGATGGCAGGTTTAGGTTATCACCCCAAGACAAACGGTGTAAGGCGAAGCGAATGAACCTGTACGACGCTATTGAGAGCATAATACGGAGACCATACTTGGCAGCTTTACTCGAGGAGGGGTCTAACCAAGGTGTGAAAGAGGGTATTTGTTACGCAGGGGTCAGAGAACAGAGAACTTTTGACCAGCGTTCCACAAAGCCGAGTGGTGAGTTGATGCTTGCTTATGACATTTTCGATGTGTGGTCAAAAGTTGAGTTCACTATCGCAGATGTTGTCCACCGCCCAACTCACGTTTAGAGGACTGAGGGCCAAGGCTAAGACCTTTCTATTTTTTGTGTATACAAGGCGCGCGCTTTGAAGAAGCTGGGCAGCTATATAATCCCAAATTCGGTCCTGCAATAATTCTATCAAAGCCAATCAGAATCTTAAGTCTACGCTTTACTTTATTAGGAATCGTGGTACTGTAAGGCACTGACATTTTTACGGTCCCGTGAGAAATTTATTTTACTAGTAGGTAATAGTAGCCAGCAGTGAGCCTGCTGATTTATCGGCCGCATTGTTAAAAGCACGTGGAAATGACTTGGTAGATCGAATACACGAACTCATTTCCAAGTTTTGGTCAGACGAGTGCATGCTTGATGAATGGAATACCAGCATCGTTTGCCCGTTGCACAAGAAAGGAGAGCCCTCAATTACAGAGGTATTAGTCTCCTTAACATGGCGTAGAAAATCTTATCTGTCTTATTGTGTGTACGCATTCGTCAAAAACCTGATCAGCCTCTATCAGTGTGGATTCACGCCAGGAAAGTCTACAGTCGGTAAAATTTTAACACCTCGGCAGATCCTGGAGAACATACAAGATGTCCAAATTGATACTCACCATCTTTTTATGGAATTTAAGGCCGCATATGACAGAGTTTATAAAGATGAGCAGTAAAGGGGCACGTCTTGTTTTGGCATCCCTGCCAAACTTGTCCGCCTGTGCAGGATGACGATAGAGAACACTCACTACTCCATCAAGGTCGGTACCGATTTCACCGAGAGCTTTAATGTCAATAAAGGATTTAGACAAGGTGATGGCCTGTCATGTGACTTCTTCAACATCATACTTGAAAGAATTGTGCGACATTCACAAGCCAACACCGGACGTGTTTCAAAGTGCAACTGTTAGCGTACGCAAATTAGCATATGCCGATGACATTGAGACAATTGGCAGAAGGAGCGTTCGCTAGTATTAAAGCGGAAGCTGCCAAAATCGGTTTAGCGGTAAATGAGGGCAAAACCATGCATATGCTGTCAAAAAGAAGGGTAAAACAACATCGACTATTCGGACGTACTATAACAGTCGAAAGCTCTAACGTTGAGGTAGGGAGGGACATCGCCTACTTTGTCTCTGCTGTAAGCTCTGATAACAATATCTCAGCAGAAATAAAACGAAGAATAACTCTTTCCAACCGCTGACAATTGGGTAGTAAGACCCTATCCCAAACAACTAAAAAAAAGCACCGTAACCATCCCAATCCTGCTTTATAGCGCTGAAGTGTGGACTCGGTCGAAAGCGCGTGAAGATATCTTTGGCCGTTTCGAGAACATTTTTTCTACGATATGAGGTCTTGTTCGCGTTGACGGGCTCCTCATTGCACTGCTTTACTAGCTTCGATGATGTAGTGGCAGATACAATAGCCTCGATAGCGGCCTGGCTGTCGATGAAGATGGCTATGATGTTCAGGGGTGTAGAGGTTTGCCTCAGTAGGCGGCAAGTCTCATGTACTACAAGAACTTCCGCCTGGAAGACGCTGCATGAATCGAGAAGCCGTTAAGACATGGAAATGTTGAGGGAATAGGAGAATATCCGCGCCCTTACCCCATAGTCCATTTCTGAACCGTCGCGTCGGTGAAGATAGTTTTTTCGAACTCATTTGTCACTTCGCTTATTTCCCATTCCGCTCTGGTTGGGAATCTGACCTTGACGTCATTTCTGAAGTTGACTCTGGGAGTTCTAAAGTAAGTTAGATTAGCTACCATATCCATTGGTAACAGATTCAGGATGCTGTTTGCGACCATAAGGTTTGGTACACCAGCATCCTATTTCTCTTAGTTTAACCGCACTACTCGATGATAAATACATGATGTAAAAATCGAGTGGTAAAAGATGCAGTATTAAAGTCAAGCCTTCGGTTGGACATGTTCTCATGGCCCCCGTTGCGCCGAGAGCCGCAGTTCCTTGCACTTCGCAGTTTGATATCGTATTCTGTCCTTAACGCAGGCCACCAGACTAGCGATCCATAGGAAAGTATAGGACGCACCACAGCAGTGTACACCCATATGAACATCTTTGGGCGAGGTCCCAAGTTCTTCCCGAAGGTTTTGCTGCAAGCATCGAAAGCCACGCAGGCTTTTTTTACCCGCTGCTCAATGCTAAGCTTCCAGCATAGTTTTAGATCAAGTACCACACCTACATAGGTACTTGGCACTGGAGGATAAGAAGAGTAATTGCTCATTTAGCTCATTTAGAGGCGAGAAGGTCGATTTGGTTTTAGTGATAAAGAGCATCAGTTCAGTTTAGCTTGGGTTGACGCTGAGTCCACATTCAGTGGCCCATTTGCTAACCTTGACCAAGGCATAATGTCACTGATTATTGAAGGAAATATATCTGATACCAATACTACCACATTATCCGCATACGCGACAACCTTGACTCCATCTCTGTCAAGTCTACAGAGGATTTTGTTGGTAGGTAGTAGTAACAAAATTATAAGAAATATTCAAAGCATGAAATCTGAACTGCTCTAAAGTTCCTTTGGTTAAGAACCACAACACAGCTGAACTTACCCAACAACAGTTTCTTTGTAGCGTGCGATAAAACCATAATTCTAGCAAAAAGATCTTTGTGTAGAAATAAATTTGCATAAATATAAAAATTAAATCAAAGCAAAGAGCTAATGGCACTCCGAAATTATTTATTACACTACTATAGGATTTTATTGGCCTTCACAATTAACAACGAAGACCTAGAATAACCTTTTCCAGATCCCTGACTTGACCTCTTTTTGCTGAGGCTATCTTTTATTCATAACATTTCCATTCGCTATGCAGATTCAGTGATCTTGCAAATAAATTTGCAAAATTTAATCACCTACCAGAAAAAACACAGAAATAAATCTAAAACGAATTTCATTAGAGACGTCAGTGCTTATAACAAAATCGGTGACCCCCTTGTTTATGACAAAATTCTAATTAATTATTATTTTCTATACGGAAGGCTAGTCTTTGTTAGCCCATTCACAATTTGATTGACCTCTGTTACCCTTTGCAAATCAATGGTTCGAAGGCACACCAAACATCGTTTCTGCTAAAAACACTGGACAAAGCTGTAGACAACTTTTCTGAGGGGTGATCTGCTGAGACGGTTCTATTTCACCTGACGAAAACCATACCGAGGGCTTGAGATGAAAGAGATAGTTCTCTGCGCCTTCCTAGACATCGCCATCGGCAATGGATAATACCTCGCATGAAGCCCTTTAACAATCCCTGGATAGAAAAGGAGTCAGCAGAACAGTATCTACATAAGTGGAGTTGCTGTACGAGGTGCTGAAAGCAAGATCACCGGAAACTCGCATAAAATTATTAAGATCGACACAACAAGAGGATGCCCACAAGGAGGAGTGCTATCTCTCCTAAAGTGGATTATAGTTGCGGATGAACTACTTTGAAAGTGAACCAACATCGGAATGAACTGTCAAGTCTATGCTTAGTATACATAGTATTGATTGCCAGAGAAAAGTTTGAAGATATCCTCTGTGACATCATACAAAGGGTGAATGAGAATGGTGTCGCACAACTAGGCTCAACATAAACCCGGCAAAAAACCAGAATCATACCACTGACGAGGAAAAGGACGCTTAAAATGAATGCAATCCGACTGGCAGACACAGTACTGACACCTGCATCTAAAAGAAGTGAACTATCTAGGATTATGACAGTAAACTTATGTCGAGAAAGCACACAGAGGGGGTATACGAAAAAACTACACGTGCTCTCATGGTATGTAGAAGGCAAGCGGGTAAGTCATGGATACTCAGCTCATTCTAAGATAGATGTGCATCGCCATTGTGAGACCAATTCTCACATATGGAACGATAGTGTGGGCAAAACGATCTAGTCTAGACACAACGAGAAAAGCACGCACTAAACTGCAAAGACTTACTTGTCTTCGCTTTACTGGGGCCAGAAAAACATGTCCAACTGCGGCCATGAAGGTATTCCTTAAGCTAATTCCGATTCGCCTCGTTGCTGATTCTAAGAACGGCAAAAGAGGATACCGGAAGAGAGAAATGCATCAGATCGAGAGAATACGATCCACTTCTCAAGAAACTTCCCCTTCTAGCAGTCTCAAGGGACGACAGGATGAAGAAATTTCACTCCGATAAAAGATTTCACACAAAGTTAAGCAGTAAGAAGAATTGGAGCGACGAATCCATAACATATGGCTGCAGCAGGAGCTGTCAAGACACAGAAGAAATCAAACGCTTGCTGTGTGATTGTCCCAATCTTCAAATCCATCACTTCCCCTATACGGGAAGAAAGAGAAAGAGTGAAAGAGTGTCATTGAAGAGCTGGAGGATCTGGCGCAAGGTCCACTCTGGAACATGATATGTTTCGACAAGGGTACAGATTGGTTTGGTTTAAGACCAACCGAAAAGAAATCAAATTAGAGGTGGTATCACAATCTACGAGGAATCACAACGGACCAAAGGCCCCGGTCAAGCACCCTCTACGGCGTACCACCCTCACACCATACCCTACAATGCCACTTCTTAGATGAGGACGACATTGTATACCTTCGTCAGTGGATAACGCGAAGTCTTGGGACTGGAAATTCGGTTGTTGTGCTTCCTATTCGACGGTTTCCTCAGAGACTCCCCGGTTATCTCCGTCAGTGGATAAGGAAAGAAAGCGAGGATCCGGGACTTGAAAGTCGGTTGATGTGCATCAGCTAAAAGATGTAAGTGTTTCCATTGCGACGATACTCCCTGGGTATTTTTCTATTCACAGAAACAATATTGCCCGACCGTTGCGTTGGTCTACTTGAACAGATATCTGTGGTCCTACCACGCTTCTTCACCACATAACCTCTTAAAACGGTTTCACTTAGGGACCACTTCCCTATTTAAAGTGCAAATTTCAATTTGCAATAATCGTTAACATCTTTTAAAAATTAACGGAACTCCGCCTTGATTTCTTTTCCATAAAATTGAAATTGAAGAACTTTGAAGGAATGCGACCGCAGTTTTTCAACCTGTCAGCATGCGTAGAGATCATTAAAAAACAAGTTCGCCAAATACACACATGACTACTTTGTAAACGATGCGTTTTCCTATTTTTTCCCATCGAAGCATATGCGTGAAAGTTTTATGCGTTTTACCGCAGCAGCTATCAACATTTTAGTGCGTTTGCCAATTGCTAATATCAGCTACTGCCTCCGACAGACGAAACCTTACATCTTTCCCATCCTAAAGTTCCATAAAACACAAAAACGGAAAAAAAAATTTCCTCTCAATGTTGGCATTTGTCATCATCCTCCTCCTACTCTAGATATCTATTATCTACGCAATGACAAACAAACAGTTGATTCGATTCAACTACAACTTTCCCAATACAGTCGGCCATTCATGATCACTTGGTAAGGCTGCGATCACATCAGTTTCTATTCATCAGTATGGTGCGCCAAAATGTGCAAACCGCATTGATCAACGAATGCAACACACAAGTTGACCTATTGTAACCAGGTTCGTTGGTACTGGTAGCTACTCTAAGACCAACCTAGACAAGTAGAAATTCCTCAATGGCCAATGTTGTTCGCACAACTTGAAGAAGAAGATTCCATAATTGGCTGTGTCCACAGAGATACACACACCGGCCGCGGATGCTTGCTAATTAAACGTGTTTATCTTTGAATCCAGGTTTCTATTATTTATCCAAACGAGTCTGGTAGTTAGATTGAGAAGAACTTTCACTCTTCAGATGAACTGGTTTAATGGAGTGGCGTTAGCCGGCAAAACACCACCAACTCGTTGATTGTTATTCGCAATTCTTGCCGGATGGGGACAGAGTTTTATTAGTTCTACCCCCATCCAGCGCAGCCACCACAGACAGTTTTACGATGTGAAAACGCCTTGCCACCGTTTCAGTAGGGCTCCGCCATAACGACCAGAAGATAAAGTGCGGTCTTGAAGACGGCATTTAGGTTTATCGGAATAAATCTGCTGTGTTGCGCATCCCTCGTTGCAGTCACTCCAGGTGATAGGTCAAGTCGTGACGAGGGAAAACGAAGACATATGTCTAGGAATGCACGTGCGCATCTGGAGTCAGGAGACAATAAAATTAATGTCATCAGTGGTGAGACCACTGTTTGGCACAGCTTATACTCAGTGAAAGTTGTTGTTTTGTGTTGATTCAATATTTGGAGAGAAGATTGCTTGCATAGATAGGGGGAGGTACTTCATTTGGCTTACAGTGCCACTTTGAGTAGCTAACACTGCCGAAAAAGGTGTCTTGAGAGTTTCTTTCCTGATGATCAATACTAGCGCTATGGTGACATCAATTGATTCCTATCCAAGGTGATGGAATTTGCGGGGCAAGTTCATATTTGAAAGGTAAGGTGAAGAAATTACGTCTTTTGTTAGGAAAGTGGCTCGCGAAATCTCTGGCAAAGAAGTTTATACGAGTGGCTACCAAGCGCATACACTAAGGAAAGCAGAGGTTAAAGACGTGTCCATGTAAACATGGATACCTAATAAAATTGCTAAGAAACCAAAGATAAGTACGCTGAAACAAGACCCCAGTGAAGAGTCGCACCTTGCAATTTATACATGTACGTGCTTGAGATCTAAAAGGTTCACAGGTTACATTTTAAGTTGTAAGCATTTTTTTTTTTGTATGGTATTTGAACGCACTCTTTTTTGTGAGCGCCATCTGCGTGTCACCAAGTATTTAATTTAATTTATTAAAGTCATCGCACCCAACTTCAGGGTGAATGGTTGTTCTGTTTATTCTGTGTTCAAAGATTAAAAAGGAAGGTTGAAGCCTTCAGACATGAAGAAATAAATATCCGATTTCATCTTAAATTTCCTTTAAAAAAAACCTTATTTAAAAAGTGAATAGTTTTTTAGTTATACAAAATAAGGTAGGAAAGTGAAGGCAATATTGAAATTATTTACAAGTTCGTGCGATCATATAAAATTATAGAAAATGTTTAAAACTGAAAACAATAAAAGGCCATGAATGAAGACAATGGCTGACTTTTGAATCCCGAACAGCTTATGCAGTTGAACTGCCAACGAGGTGTACTGTGAGCTTTGAAAATAATTCCTCCGAGTCATTCCAAATATGCAATGGATTTCTTCAAGAAAATGCGCTGTCCACTGATTTCTTGAATCTGACAGAGTGGAGAGTCACTGTCAACACTCAGAGCACCACTTTCAAAAAATTGTTCAGCTGTTTGTATAGCCAGACGAAATTTAGAGTCGACTTTCCTTGCTTTCAGGACTGTCTTGGGCTAGAGTCGGAGCCTGGACTGGACATGGAGCACCCATCTTCACGGGTGGGTCCAAAACTGGTCAAGGGCCTGTCTTCGTGGAAACCGGCAAATGTTTTTTTTAAGCGAAGGTCTGTGCTATCCTAATGGGACTATATTGAGAGAATGGGTGGAGGGATCGAAGTATTTATATTTGTAGTGACAACCAGGCTGCGCTTAAGGCCTTGCTCAACCCATTAACCCGTCCCAAAATAGTTCGAGAATGCAAAAACTCTTTGAATTTGGTCGAAAGACTTAACTCTCTGACTCTTGTCTGGGTCCCAGGGCACACTGGGATTGCGGGATATAAGATCTCCGACGAAAAAAGGCTCAGAGGATGTTTTCTCAGGACCTGAAACTGCATTGGACCTTCCCGCGTCCTCGGCCGGGGTCTTCACTGACGAATAGGTTTCTCACGAACACAATAGTGTGTAGCACCAGAATGTAGGTGAACTTATCGAATGCTTCCGAACATCTATAAGAAATCCTTGGCATTCTTGCTGTCTCTCATCAGAAAAGACTGTAGACAACTGTAAGCAAAATGGGTAATACTGGGTCTTGCATCCTGGTAGTACAATGGACGAGTTGCATCTGAGTGCTCCAGGAGTGTTTGCTGCCGTAGTAGAAAATTGCACAATTGAAGAATAGAGGAGAAAAGTGAGCCTTCAAGGAACGGATGAAATCAAAGATGTGTTGTACACAAACAAAGAAACACAAACCCACATCGGAGTAAACTCAAAAAATTACTCCATGACGACGATTAACCTTCGGAAACCGCTACAACTTTGGTTTGTCAAAACAACTGAGCTTAAACTTCCTAATCCGAAAAACTAAATTGATTGTACATATGTACATATGTGTGTATATAGGATGCTGATCTTTCTTGTCATATTAAACGTTGACCAATCTTAGATTTCTGCGAGTTCTTAGTGTATCGCGGGATTTTCGATGTCCAAACTTCTTAATCGATAGATAAAATGTGTGCTGTGTAGCGGTAGTCCTGCCAGTTCTTCTGTACAATACCAAGTGTTGCACGATGTGCAGGATAGCAGAGCAGATATTGGGCGCTTTTGAGGGAAAATTTTTTAGTCGATTTTTTTGTCCCGTGTTTTGACGACGGGGATGGAGGAAAGATTCAACTGCGAACTGTACGAATTGTACCAAAATGTGGAGGTAATCCACTCGTCTCGGTCACATCCAGCACATGGATAATAATGCTCCAGCGAAAAGGATCTTCGAACCCTGGCCATGAATGCAACGTCTGCTATGTCTCAGGGTGAGATTCTTCATACCACGTGAAGCGGCAGTCAGATTTCAGGATGGACCTGGACCAGGGCGATCAACCATCAACCAAACCAGGGAAACAACATCAACACGGCTGCCCTACGCAATAAAAAAAAACAGAACTACCTTGCATAAGGACTCGTCATGAAAGAGCTCGGCGACCAGGAGGAGAAATGGAGACGCCTTAAGAATACCATCGTTAGTACTGCCCTATCCATACCATCTTAGGCAAGACTCGTTAACATATACATCCGACAAAGAAGAGAGTTCACAGAGCAGTCTGAGAGAACAATCTTATCTGTGAAGTGGAAAGCTCAAAAAAGCAAAAACCGTACCAGGCGCAGAAGATCTACCAAATAGTCCATAGTAAGATGCACATACTGGAAGGATAAACAGGGAAATCTGATCGCCGTTCATGAAGGCCTCCTGAAGCAACGTTAAATGGGCAGCGTACTGACGGATTGGAGACTCCACCAGCGAAAATCGATAACTCCATGCTGCCGCTACCAAGCATGAAAGAGGTACATAATTCGGCTCAAACATAACAAAGCCTTTGGGCTGACGAAATACCTGTCGATACGCTAAAGCTATCTATCACTGGCAGATACCAGAGCGGCTTCATCAACAGGCAAGAGTCGAACTTTTACCCTCGAGCGATGGAAAAGTGTTTGGAAATTAATATGCGATATGACTTAAATGCCATCTACGGCAGTATATCCTGGATAGGACTACATACATATATGTATGTATAAAGCCATAAGTGAATTTGGCATCTCAAATAAACTGGCACGGCTGTGTAGGTTGGCCATGACCAACGTAACAAGCTAAGTAAAAATGGCCTAATTGCTATCAAAATCTATCAGCATCTTCAATGGACTCCGAGAAGAAGAGACGGTCTGGCTGTCTCGTCTTCAACCTGGTGATGGAGAAATCAATCCGCGATTCTGGAGTACCATCAAGGGCGACTACTATCAGCAAGTCCACCATACGCAGATGATATCGACAGAATCGGCGGTAAAACATTCCTTCGTCAAGATCAAGCGAGTTGCAAAAACTCTAAGGATGCACATGAATGAAAGAACAATAAAATACATGACGACACATGTGGACAAAAGAAGGCACTCTGACCTCTCTTAGTCGCGTTCGAGAGAAAAGTCCTAAAGAGCATTGTTGCCCCCTCACATACGGGGGAAGGACGAATCTGGAGACTCTACAAAAATTAAATATACGAATGCTACCGAGAGGTAGGTGCTGCTACAAGCATTACATTAAGCTCGGTAGACTCCGGTGGGCTGGACACCTAGTTCGGATGAGCGGAGAGGAGCTTGTTCGGAAAGTCCTTTTTGACAGGATTCATGGAGCGACAGCGGGGCAGAAGAGGACGCAAAAAGCTTAGGAATGCCAAACTGGATGACAGTGGCTCAAAATCGGTACCGATTTTAGCGCCGATGACAATGATTACTGGACCAAGCAAACAGCAAGTTCATTGCTCTGGCGGAATTCCAATAATTTATGATACAATGGCTCGACTATATTGTATTTATTTCTCGGTACATGTGTACTGTCTTTAGTGACATAATTTATTCTGAAGGCAATAACAAATTATTTAATCAATAAAATACCCAATTCAATGTTTATCGCTTGATATTCCGCATAAAACAACGAATCATTACCACAAATTTTTTTTCTTTGATAAGGAATCCGTTGGTTTTATTTCCGGGCTATGTGCAGTATTTAAATTGATTCTCATCAACATTACACCACAGTTCCACAACAGCTACGAAATTACGAAATGATTCGTTGTATTTTTATTTTCGCACTTTTATTGAGCGTATCTGTAGCTTTCGCGGTACCAGTAACGGTAAGTCTATGCAGTTTTCAGCAGCGTTAACGGGAATACATTTTTCCTTTTTTTTAAGAATATTCATTTGAATGATCCGGGAAGGCGACAAGACTCGATAAGGCTACTAGATGTACGTTGTAAGCATTTGTACTTAGATGAACCAGTTTTGATTAAAATTTTTTTTCTTTTTATTGATTTCCGTTCGTAGATTCCAATTTCAATCCTGCAGGCACTTCAAAATTCCCTAAGTGCAATTGCAATACCGAAAATCGTTATTTAAAAATAAAATTATTTATATGTATGTATGTATGTATGTGTAGACAATTAAAAAGAAATTTGTAGATGAAGCAAAATATTTTGAATTATATTTGTACACCCTTTGGTGCGATGGTCCTTCACTCAAATCCAAAGATTAATTTGGAAGCGTTTGTACTGTATTGTATTTATAGAAGGCTGCCTATCGTTGAACAACAGCACGTAAGGAAAAGCGAGCAGTGTGCTAAGGACCATAAGGATTTTAGTGCCAAATGGAAAAGAGCATCCAAACAGATGTAACTGTCATCAACCTTATGAAGGACATAAGAAAGAAGTTGAGAAAAGAATGGGAACCTAAATAGCTTTTCGATTTTATTAACTGTAAACAAATTTTAAAAAAATGTGGTTTTAAAGCAAATAAAAATTATTTACATAAACTATCACAAAATATTCTTTTTTTCGCTATGAAGTTTCCAAATTTTATTCGGTTCATTCCTTAGTCCCAAAGGAACCATTGTATTTCGGCCAAAGACCGCCCCATGTGAGACAGTAACACTACTCCTTATATGGTCTGTACTGTCCACACACTAAACCTGCCAGTGGACTTTGCGAAACGCAGCAGATCAGCAAGGATAAGCGTACCCAGATCCTCATACTTGAAGATGAACTTACCCATGATAAAGTGCCTGATTTGTGCCCAAGCTGGGGAGTCATACCGGAAGTGTGCGGCGGTTTCGTCTTCCTGAAGGCGCGTTTCGCAAAGGCCTGGGCCCCTAAGTCGCCTGGCTATAAAGTTTTCGTTACCGAAACCCGTGACGAGCCCTGAGATAGTTCTCAAATCACTTTTGGATAAGTCAAGCAGAAACCTGACTCGGCCCGCACTAGATGCGTCAATCAACATCTTCGTCTGCCACTAGTAGAAATGCTTTATTAGTAGGCATTGTTTGCCAAGCTGCAGCCTATTGATGGGTGAGGACTCAAGAAAGGGCTAACCCGAGTCGATTCAGCTTAACAACTTCCTCCTTTGCGATCTTTGTGGCATAATGTGAGTAGAACAAGCCTTAATAGCAGCCTAGCTAAACGAGCTCTACCCCTTGCATCCTTTTTAGAGCTACATATGTTAGCTGCACTTGCGATAGCATATTCTTTGCCTGCAAGACCGTAGTATATGAACCTCCAAATTTATCGATATGTAGCCCATCTTAACACATCGTGTGTAACTTTATCTGAATCTTATGTTAAGGTGCATATGTCTTTTTTGTTCACACTCTACCGCTCATTTTTTTCATTTATGGGTGCAATGTCCATTGAAACAAGGAAAGTTCACACGCACTTGTGCTACTTACTTATTTAAAGGGCTCCAGGCTCCAGACAAACTGACCACCATCAGCGAATGTTAAAATGAAGATTTAGTCCTTATGGACGTCTTAAACTTGAACGGACTTTCGTAATGGTCGTAACTGATATACACTATCCTCAGTGGGTGGCAAAAGAGCGGTACAGACAAGTTATGAAAATTTGTCCTAAAGGATATCATTTGCACTAGCACCGAAAAGGACGAAAAAACTGAAATTTAACTAATTTTAGCCGATTTTTTCAAGGGGAGTAAGGTGCAGTTCTCAGTTCATGTATGAAGGTAATGAAGATGGAAGAATCCGATATTTCTGATAAAATGCAAAATGCCCTTACTAAAGTAAGCGACTGGTATCAGACAGAAGAAGAAAAGTCAATCCATTAAAAACTGTCATCATTCCGTTCACTAGGAGTCTAAATCTCCAGACACAAACTCTAAACGGTGTCCTATTCAATCTTTCCAGTGAAAGCCTCACCTAGATGGAATCACATCTAAGGCAATAAAAGCCTTCTGGGCATGTTCCAAACTCTTCGGCAAGAAATGGGGTCTCAAGCCCAATCTGGACATACCTTGCCATAGTCATTTCCATTATCACCTCTGCCTCTATAATTTGGTGGGAAAAGACTGAACAGGTACTTGTTCGAAACACCATTCAAGAGGCACAGAGACTTACCTGCGTAGGTATTACAGGTGCGATGCGCACGTGCCCGACGGCTGCTTTGGAAGTCCTATTATACCTCCCACCTCTCCATGCAAGAGTTAAAAAGACTGCTGCCGCCAATTTTCTAAGCTCCATATTTTATGCAATTTTAACGAATCCGATTTAACAGGGTATATGAAGATCCTTAACGAAATATCGCTGCCATCCACACCAGCAGTATGTGTGACTAACTTCATGCCTTCGACCATCCCAGACCGAACATACTGGGATGTGGGTGATCCCTACTCAAGTGGAGAAACAAATCAATTGGTACACAGATGGTTCCAAAATGGAAAATGGCGTTGCGGAATATTTGGCCCCAACTTTAAATCTATCGTACCTTTAGGTAAAATACTTCCATCTTCCCAGCAGAGGTCTATGCTATTGAGCTGTTTGATAGAGAATGTATCAGGCGATACCCCCGAAGACAGCCAAGCAGCCTTAAAAGCGCTCAATTCATTCAATTTTGAGAGTAAGCTTGTTTGGAACTGTTTCCTTACCCTTAAGCAGCTTACTGCTTATAACACCCTCTCACTCACCTGAGTCCCCGATCACAGGGGTATCGCTGGCAATGAGTTTGCTGATGAACTTGCCAGAACTCTCAAACCAAACTCACAGGCGCAGAACCTTTCTGTGGCCTTCCTACCAGCCAAATGAACGTAGAACTATATCGCTATGAACATCATGAAAAGCTCCTACACTGGGACTCTCAACCCAGAATGAGGCACGCAAAAAAATTCTACCAAGAGATCTGAGGAAATACTTCTATTGAACACAACTAATGCGAAGCTTCTGACAGACTTCCTCAATGGTCACTGTTCTCTTAAATACCACCTCAAAAAATGGGCAGTAGCCAAGGTGATACTTACAGATTATGTCTTGAGGGCACCGAAACTGCCGAGCACATTATGAGCAAATGCCCAGCCATTGCTCGCAGCAGACTAAAACACTTTAGTAAGGGTTTCACCTCCCCTTCTGACATAATCTCCTCCTCAGCCCAAACGATACCTGACACCATTGACGGTAACGGTGTCTTTTTCCTCATTTCGAAAGAAATTAGGTCCGATGATGCCGCAATGCCATAAACCGCACCAAACAGTCAATCTTTGTGGATGCATTGATTCTTGGTCGAACACTTGTGAATTGAGTTTGCTCCAATAACGGCAATTTTGCCTGTTGACATAACCGCTGAGTCAAAAATGGGCCTCGTCCGAGACGACGAAATTCACGATGAAAATCACGTTGCGTATTTACAACTGAGCCCGAATTTCGATTATTTTTTTAATAATTTCCGCACGTTCGGCAAGCGTGAAACGATGTATGATGAAATGGCAAACCTTACTGAATATTTTGACAGCTGGATGTCATTGGTAACTTTGACAGCTGCTGAAAGATAACAAATGGAAAAAGTATCATTGCTATCTGGTCACCCTCTAGAACCAGGATACTCTTTACGCTTGGTCTTTATATAGGGGACGGCACAAAAGATCTTCTACAGGTTGCAGTACTAAATTGGGCTACTACAACTCTATAACACCTCTCTCCTTAAAAAAAATGGGGATGGAACATCACAAGCGACTTTTGGTGTGAGATACTAAAGATCTGGAAAGTGACTACCAATCTCTAGTTGAAGTCTCGCCAGCGTTATGGATTAAATTGTCACTTGCAATGGCTGCAGTGTAGTCAATAACCACGTCGGGCTGACC
Organism: Blera fallax; assembly: GCA_946965025.1. Taxonomy (NCBI): domain Eukaryota; kingdom Metazoa; phylum Arthropoda; class Insecta; order Diptera; family Syrphidae; genus Blera; species Blera fallax. The sequence continues at coordinate 46,286,512 of OX337245.1, forward strand.
GTCAAATGGTTTGAAAATATCTTCTAAATGCCCGATATAAGCTTAATTTAAGCACGCAAGCCATGCCTCATTGTACACAAAAACTCAATAATTCACTACTATCAAATAAAATCCAGCAATAAATTGCAATTATGCTTCGCCACTTAAGCAGCATTCTAAGCCTTTCTAGACTATAAAAGAAAAAAACGTTTCGCATTTCGAGTCTGATAGAAAAAAAAATCATAAATCCATTTTTATGTACGCATTTCGCATTGCATTCGCGTGCCTCTAACAAGTTCACTCAATTTAAATTTTAAATTAGGATCGATGAAACTTTCTCTGCAGATTCAGGTTTTGAGTGTTAGATGTACGGCCAGAGACACAGATATGAATAAAGAAGATACAACTGAATGATGAATTTGAATTACATAAATATTGCAGAAGCTGTTTATTGATGACTAGTATTCTGATTTGCATAGTAGTAAACGTTATACTTTATCAGTTGAGCAGCAATCTGCAGCGGGACAGAATACAGTAAAGATGAAGAAGAAGTGTTTTGCAAGGTGTAGCCGATATGTGATTTAATTTTATTGAATAAAAATGCAAACAACTTTCACTGATAGTATTTTGTTCATTTTATAATCAAGCCTATAAGACTTTTAATCGCAGATGGCACTCCCGGAGCGACACTTGAAAAGTGAGTCACGATTAAATTTCACTGGATTTGCATTATTCGAGCACGAGTGCATTGGGTCTAAAATCGAATTGAGTTGAAAAACGAATGCAAATGCATTATCCATCATTGGAATGTTGCCAAATACCTCTTTGAGAATGATTGAAGGTTTTTAAAGACAATTGGTGGTGAACCCTGGCCAAACTACCTTCTGGCGCCGAAAAAAAATATAAAATAACAGGAGAAGTCCCACAGGGATCAGGCCTTGGCCCAACTCTGGGTGAAGTGCTACGAATATTGAGACCAAGAGGAGTAAACCTAATCGGATACACCGATGACGTGGTGGTGGAGGTAGTGACTAAAACCGAGGTGACGAGGTGACGCAAAACTGAAATAACACCATGAAAGCCATGAAGATATGGCTTCGCTCATCACAAATCTGAAATTAGCGCATCGCAAAATAAAAGCTGTTGTAAATAGCAGCCGCAAGAAAGCTGAGCGCATGACAAGTAGGTGAACACACTTTAGCCTTGCATAAAGTACATGGGGGTACTTAGGCATAGGTTCAACTTTAGAGAGCACTTATAAGGGTGAGGGCAAATCGAGTTGTTGTCGCAATATCCACATTAATGCCAAATAATTGAGTTCCTAGGCAGCCAGTTCAGACACGCAGCTCCTGTATGGGCATCAATAACACCTATAAATTCGTACAAGAAAAGGATGAACTCTGTGCACAGAAGAGCATCGCTCAGTGTACGCTGCGCATACAGAACGGTATCAGGCGATGCAATAAGTGGAATATTGGCGCGAATGCCTTTCGAGCTTGAGGTCAAAGTAACAAAGTAACATCAATATGCAATGCCGAAAGTCCATAGAAGAGAGATATAGGAGATTGAACCAAAGAAAAACAAGGTTAAGGAAACTCTTACAATATTTTCACAAACATAACATCGCAGATGACTAATTCTGCTGTCATTGCACCCGAAGGAGAAGACATGATGTCAAAACGTGTCCCTATCCAAGAGCATAGAGTCCGAGTATAACTAAGTTTTTCACTCCTCCAGCACACCAAAAAAAACCCCTAAGCGAGAAAACAACAGTCGCATCTAAAGACTGTGGGTTGTTGTAGTCTGTCAAGCCAACGACATATGTAGATATCCTTAGATTATTGCACAACTATGTCTCAAAGTTGGGCGCTCTAATGTTTCTTTTTTGTCTGACTTTATCCACTACAGATGCGATTCATCAGATTTATATTTTCCAGTTACGAAGTGCAAACACATGCATAATATATTTTCGGCGGTTCATCCACCTCTGGGAAGAGTTTCTTGAATTGCACAGGGAACGGAGGATATTTTGATTTTAATAGAGGATATGAGGGCCATAAAAACTCTTCAAGTAAGACTACAAACCACTATAAACCAGGTGCAAAGGAAGACTGAGAAAGCGCTCGACAACGCAATCGACAACGTCACTGAATACGTGCAAAAGATGAAATTGAACTGCTAGAGCACAGCCAAAGATCACAACGGCTGAAGGAGGATCACTGAAGAAGCAAGAGCTTACCACGAACTATAAAAGCTATCTGATTATGATGATTTTGTCTTGCAACACATTAGGTAGTAGGTTAACCAACTGTGCGGCAACAGATTCATTGTAACAAGTTTCTGTGGCTCGTTGTACTACCCTGACAGTATTGAACTATTTGCCTTTCAAAGGACTAATGTGGTAAACTGATGGGGCATAGATGGACTCCGGTATTGGAGACGGCATTTGAGGCCCAAATCGCAGAGTCTCAAAGGCACGTGGAATGTTTCGTAGCGTCTCTCAGGCCGTGTTCTATGCCATTGATACTAGCGTCAACGTCAATATTGACTCTGGCATAAAGGAGGCAACCAGCAGTATATACACCGAGAGTCAAGCAGCTCTTAAAGCTCTAGTTCTCATTATTGTAAATCAAGAGTCGTTGCTGGCTGCTTCAATGCTTCCCACGACCTATCGAAGCGAAATATAACTAAACTCTAGTGCAAAAAACATTTTCAACAATCAATGATTCCATTTCGAGCTATGTATACCCTCAGGAAATCAACTACACAAGCTCTTTTACGGAAAGAGATCGCAAATGTGAGTATTTTGGTAGTCAAGAAAACTGAGTGTCTGTAATATTAAACCAATATTAAACCAATGGTTGATCGTCCATGAATGCAGAAAAATGTTTCCCATGTGTAAGCCCCCCTATGCTTCCGGATTCATTTTTGTTAATTTTTTACATCTTCGTTATAAGATCTGGGATCAGCACTATAGCCCTGTGATGAACAGCAAGCAAAAGAATGGAGAATATCTGGATCACCAGTCCCAAAGCTTAGGTTCAATCATCGGTGGACAAGGTTTGTTGGGACTCAAGGGAATCATAATGGTCTACAGACGAACATTTAATTTCGATCACTATGTATTGCGGTCTTTGCGTCAGCGGCGAGAGAAAATAAAGACGAAACGTCCATTTGAGGAAAAGTTTTTTTTCTTAACCCACAAATGTCAAACCATTTCAAAATTCACAACTGTAGGCTTGAATTACTGCCACATCCACCCTATTGGCTCGATCAGGCTCCGTGTAACCTTCATCTGTACCCCAATCCACAAAAAATAGGGAGAAAGGATTTACAACAAATGGAGAGAGCTGCAGTAAACTTTTTTTTTTAAATCCTTGAAGCAAGAAGATTTAGTTGAACAATAAAGGCTTCCGAATGTTTTTTTCTGGTCACGTCCTCCATTTTCCGCAGTTCGTTTAATAAAAGAGAATTTCACTCAGAATGTCTATTCAAGTGGCAGTCTTACATTGAAATGGCTGTGGTTGCAAGCAAGCTTTTGTAGCAGGCCAAGCCATTCTGTAGACTGCAATCTATGCGAAAAGACACGCATCGGGGATCAGAAACACGACAACAAGAAAGATGATCGAAAATTCTGACTAGATACCCTAAGAAAAGGACTTTTCATAGCTGGCTGTGGGTCCCGTGGCTCAGTGATTGGTGCGTTAGACTACTGAGCAGGAAGGTTTGAAGTTCGAATCCCAAAAAACACCAACACAAGCTTTCTCATGGTCCAATATTTCGCGAATGTCTTACAAACCCCCGAGAGTAATAAATGTCATTCTCAATTCGTCTTTCGCACATGGCTTTTAAATAAAGGTCCCTTCCATTTATGGGAAAAAATATAACTCGCAGAACATGAATGGTCGCAAGCTAGGCCACGGGACCTGTATTTGCCCGTATCTGCCAAATATTTGTATTTTTGTAGCTCCAGGATCAGCTGCAGTAGATACGAAATATGAAGATCTATGGAGGGGACACCGAGAAAGCAATTGGAGGATACTAGTTTGAAGGCATAACGGCCAACGCTATGCCAAAAAAGCTTGTACACCAGCAAATAAAGAGAATATTCGCGATCCTGGATCCATCCTGTGAAAGATGTTTTCCTTGCTGTAAACTGCATGCAGATAAAATATGGAGTCACCTGACAAGACCTCTCGGCTCTATTGGCTGTGTGTTCAGTTAAAGCGATTTCTTTTGATCTCTTTTCTGCATTCGGTGGTCGGCAAGTGATACTATCCGACCCTATTCCACTTTATAAGCGTGGATTAATACATAGGTTCCCGTAGTAACTTTGAACAGCCCCTTGCATTCCTCAAGCCTTTCAAATATTGCATAACAGTACTCTTCTTTAACACGTCCACTAATGAGATCGTTAGCATTTAATAACTTCAATTTTAATTAACACAACTCCCACTTAGCTACCTCATAAGATCCATCCACCATAATTCACGTATGTGCATAGCAGAACTTCAGTAAACCATTTCATAGCCTCAATTATGGGTCAACTTACAGAAACTCGTTCTAAAAATAGGAACATTACCCAGGTTCTGTTTTGATTCCCCACCTGTAGGTGTCCGTTACGAGAAGCCAGTTCACCCATAAAACAAAACATAAACCCTACTGCGATAGTTCCCATGTCTTCGAGCCACTCATGTGAACAATACCACACAAACCGACAGCGGTGAATGGGCTTCCATGAAGGAAATACATGCGTCTAAAACCCATAAATTCACTGTTAACACGAACACTTCAACCTCTAATCAGAGCGCGGTTGCTGTCAACAATTCAATTCTTCAAACTTCTGTCGATTTATAGAGTGTAACCGAGCTCACATAGAATCGCCAACTTCAAGATAAATCATATCAAAAATGTATCTCTATTGAATTTTACCTCTAGATTGTTGCGCTGCTGCGCTAAGTGGCAACAGCACCGCACACACCAACAAAGCAGGGAATCTCATTTTTATCTTCTCGTTTTTTTTTTCTTTTAAATTCGCATGCGAAATCGAATTAATAGAATCAAAAGAAAGGAAAAAAAAATGTCACTTTCACACTAAGACAATCGATCACACACTTCCGGTTAAATGTATCTCATTGCTTCACTTCACTTTATCACACAAGAAATGAAATAAAATCACCCCGCGATAGTTATGATCGAAAGAAGCAGCTCGCGAGCGGTATAAAAACGTTTTTTTTTTCAAAAATTCTTTTTTTTTTTTTAGCTTCACAGTATCTAAGTCTCGACGGTGGCAAGTTCAAGGTAAGATTAAGCCACGACTTGCATACGGAAAGAGTTTTATACCGAACCGGGGGCATAATGGTGGTGGGTCGGTGGATCCATTGCTGTGTATCTCTTCGAGACTCGATGTTAGTCTCAGTATCTTTTGGAGTTAGATAGACGTGTGCAACTCTTTCGTTCTCACCTTGTGGCATGTGTGCGCACAGGTTTTGTAATTCAAATGGACAAACAGAATCCGCCAGATGAATTCCGATTGAAGAGGGAAAGATATCAAAAATTATGCGCAAGCAATAAAAGTCAAGATGTGGGGGAAGTGAAATTTCTACTTCTGCTACTCGTACTCTGGATTTTGGATTTCTTTGAGTACTTTGTACTCTTAAGATTTCAAATTTATTGGTAGTCCATGGTAGTGCGAGACGCACACGCTTTAGAGCTGTAGACAGTGGTCCGGGCCATTACCGAACTTTAATCATCTGGGAACGCACTTAAGCGTGGGTAAGCGGTCTTAATGCTTGCAAGTTGCGAGTTTTACACTTTTAATTGCCAAGCACCAGATAATTGTGCATATTAGAGAAAGAGATGTTGTTTATGTATCTTTTACGGTACAGTGCGAAATTGTTAGTTTTGCTTTCGCAGTAGAGCAGGCTTGAGATGTTTATGAAAAGCTGAAATTATGAATAGCGGTTGCAGGCGGCTAAAGTGCTCTTTACCTCTTTCATGAAGGGTATGAGATGATTTAAATTTTCTGTACGGTAACTTACGTAACGTGTTTGCGGTATTTAACTCTGCTTTTTGTACTGTCTGGGTCCATAGTGTAAGCGAAACTATAACAATTTTTTTTTTTTATAATTAAAGAAATATAAATTACTGTGGACTTTATTTCACTTTACTTAAGCTTCAGTCGGGTGTACGAGTATACTTGTAGGAACATAACTTCAATGTATAACTTCCGATGTATGTGAGGTTACATTTCAAGATGTTGGCATAAAGAACGAATGATAGTCACTAGGTCGTATCACCATTCTGGTTTATTGTTCTCATTTACTAACTTACTTGTATTTTCTCATTCGAATGTCATTTGGATGAGGATTTTCTAACCGCCAAGTTTTTGTATTTAGCATCGTAACTATAAGGCCCATTGATTTCCATTCTTGTACAAAAGTATTCTACCCTACCAACCCAAGGTAGCATTGGTTTCTAAGGATTAGCAATCACCGAAAGCGTATGGATTTCTTGACGACTTCGAATTTATTGCTAGGCTAAGTAAGGTTTGAGGGCTGGCGGGGAGAAGTTCTCCACCCCACATACAGGGAACCCATTAGGGGAAAAAATATCGTCCCTTACTTGGTGCAATCTAAAATTTATATATGATTTATATTTTACCAGTTTTACGATCCATTAAATACAAACCTTCTTGTGAATTTGATGAATTTCATCAGAGTTTCCGTTGTCATACTGGAGAGTTCCTCTAAGTCATTGAAGAAGCGTCTCCCAAGGAACTTGTATATCGAATATTGTACGCCGAGGCAGTAGCATAGATAGTGGGTTGTATCCTCAATCACCTCCTCATCGCCACAGCCTCTGCAGAGCTCCTCTTCCGTCAAACGCAGCTTTTTCATATGATACCGCAAAGTGTTGTGCCCTGTGATGATACTCACGAGGGAGGAAATGGATTTCCAGTCTTTCCGAACAAGTCCCTCGATTCTAGATTTATCCAAAGTGGGCCCTAGTTTCCTTGTAATAACGCAGGTTTCTATGGAGTTCAACCTGTAGTTTGCCTCTCTTGAGGCTTTTTCCCAATTTCAGTGTACACGAATAGGTCTATCAATTCAGTGGTCGATGCCAAGCCACCTCTTGCCAGCTCGACAGCCTTCTCATTGCCTGGTATTCCTTCATGTCCAGGAAACCAGCACAGTTCAACAGTTCACAGTTCAAGTGCTGCGTACCAAGAGCCTTAAGTTCTTCGCAACAGCACATCACCATCTTTGATTTTATTTCGACGGCAGTAATTGGTTGTATAGCAGCCTGGCTGTCAATAAAAAGGAAATACCTTCAGGAGGTATTCCCCTTACCGCAGACTCACGGGATGTTGTTGCCACTGCCAGGACATCCGCTTGGAAAACACTGCTGTGGTTTGGGAGTCCAATTGATCATGCTATTCCAAGCGGTTCAGAAAAAACCCCAAAACCTACGCCAGTGCCCATTTTGGAGCCGTCTGTGTACACAAATATGGATTGTGCATTTGCTAAGTGGCCATTTGCCATTCTTCTCTGCAGGGGAACGCGCAAGAAAATGGTCTCGTGAATATGGGGTAATGCAGTCAGTGATTGGAACATGGCCAATGTATTCTCGTATGATGGTTGAGTGATCCACATTATTTCCTTTCCAGTTTTCAGACTGGCTTATTCTTAGGGCGCTAATGGCTGCCTGTGACTGCATGAAGATGTCTAGCGGGAGCAGGTTGAGGATCGCCTCAAGACCGGCTATTGGTGTTATTTATTGCTAACGATAGTAACGCTTTTCTCTAGGCGGTGGACAGGAGCTTTCTGTTAATCGTAGAAGGCATTTTTGACTTGATTTTCTTTGCTATCAATATATGTATGTATCTGCAATTTTTTATTAATTCGCAAAGGTAATATTGGTGAAGTGGCCGCGCCAAAGTAGATGTGGGCTCATTCCACAGCATTTTGCATAACTTTTCCCACAACTTCTGGTATAAATTCCCCACTTCTTATCGAATGTTGTGCTTTACGCCCGCCAAAGTCTGAAGCTTGTTCGGATGGACCCGTGATTTCAAAATACCCGAAAGAATAAGTTTGGAACAGTCAAATCGGGCGATCTTGCGGACCAGTGTAAATTGCCAAAAAGCAATGATTAAGCGGCCGAGAAACGCTTGCTGCAGAATATCCACTGTCAAAGTCTCGACGACATAAGACTTAATTACTTAAGGTGGCCCGACAGTCTGGGGTGGACCTGAGCTTTAACCAACAAGCGCCTCAAGTCAGCTCGATCTATGGCTACCTGTCTCTAGTTTCGCATGCTAAGTTGGCTGAGGTACCCTTCCAATTTCTTGCCCCACCTGAGCAGCGGTCGTCCTCTACTGCGATGTCCCTCGGGGTGGAATAGACGGAGCTCTACATGACCGAGCCATCTCATTCGTTGGACCTCCACTCTTCTTGCTAAGTCGATGTCGCTGCACAGCCCGTTGTTGTATCTCCTCCTCCACTCACCATCTATGCAGATGGGAGCCGAAATCACTCGAAGAATTTTCCTCTTGAAACAACAACTAGCAACCTCATCAGCTTTTAATAAAGTTCATGTCTCTTTGGCATACGGCAAGACTATTTTAGGTGTGATAAAGAGTCACTTTAGTTGTTCGAGATAGGGCTGTGCTATTCAATTGCCTTCTTTGTCCAAAGAAACAGCGGCCATTAATTGTCTGTATTAATAGAGGAGCTTAGGTACACAAAGTCCGTAGCTACCTCAAAGTTATATCTGTCTACTGTGACGTTCTGTGCGAGACGCGCGCCGGTCGTCCTTTCTTGTTGACATCATATAATTGGTCTTGCCCTCATTGACCGTTAAACTCACCTTTGCCACTTCTCTCTAAACGAAGCCATCTGTTGAAAAATAGACAGAAGTTGTGATCTTCCAAGTGCCAGAACAGTCGCAGTTTTTTTTTTTGTTACTCCGTCTGTGCCACTACATATTCTAGATCCACTTTGCGATATGGTTGCACAAGACGCACTTATGTACACACATAATAGGCTCCCAGCCTGTTTACATCCTTTACATGGAACCTTACTATACGCGTGAAATAGCAATTTTTGTGGCTTTTTGTTAAGCGTTCAAAAGTTGTTTCGATTGGATTCTTAGGCTGTGTTTATGGCGAAGCGTATTCGCGATGCGATTTACTGCTAGCGATCAATTACATGCGTACATGTGGAGGTATTTATGGCGCAGCGGTTTGGCGAAAAACTGCAATCAAAATATTTTGAATCAGTTTAGCGAATCGCTCGTTCGTTATGGACAATTTTATTGAGCTTGTGCGCGAAAAGCAATGTTTGTGGAATGTACGTAATTCCGATTACCACACCAAAATAACTATTCGAAATTCTTGGGCGGAAGTGGAAAAAGAATGCGGTTTGGAGGGTAAGTTTTCAGGGTAAGTTTTCAGAAAATTTTTGATGGCAGGGGTGCAAATGCTGCAATTCTCCATGATGTCTGCGTTCTTTGTTTATTGGATGCACTTGAAATCTCTTATTTATTTTTAATGTTTTCAAATATTTTTTACGCAGCAAATAACTGCTTTCCAATAACAATAAACGCCTTATTTTAGCACGCATGTTGTTCACTTTACCACTACCAAAACAGGAATAAAACTAGGCGAAATCGCTCTGCCATAAACACTCAATCGCTTGCGATTTCGCTGGTAGCGATGTCGCTTGCAATCGCGCGACGCGAATACGCTTCGCCATAAACACAGCCTAAACCTTGCTTCAGCTGGAAGGTATTTCCTTCTCGTCCCTTCTTCTGTGACTCTTTTAGAGTGTTTGCACTGCGTGGCCTACAATGGCCTCGGGTACCTCTCCTATTTTAATGCACGCTGAATCCAGTGGTTGTTGAGACTTGTAATTTCCATTAATGGTCAAGACAAGTTGTAAATAATGAATGTAATGAATTTGATTGGCATGCAACATTTTCTCTTTACACAGTCGAGCTGAGACTTTGCCTGGAACTGAAAAATAGTCAGATTTGACGTTGGCTCCCTTGAAGGTATGCACGTCCAGTAAGTTATTTTCATGACTAGCATCAAATAGGTCGAATTGCTTAGCAGCTCAACAGTCTGGAGATAGCCATGTTACTATTTGAATCCGTGGATGAGGAAGGTTTACGTGCTACTGATCAGCAAAGTAATCTGTGGAGGCCGTTCTTTTCGACCAACCTGTCAAAGATATTTACTTTTCTTGCAGTTTTTGGCATTGAAGTACAAAGCGGTACAGAAGTTATAACTTCGTTTTGCTATAGTGCGGAATGAGGTTAAGTCACTGCTATTCGTCGTTCACCGAATCCTTTCGAAAGCCATTTCAAAATATAGTTTCCACTAAGAAACTTTCATCGTTGCACCTGCAAATGCTTACTGAGCCCTTATACATTGCACACATAATCTGAATTTGACTAATTGTCAATGCAGTCTGTGTCGTTTGGCGCACTTCTCGCCAAATTTTTGGCGTTAAGTCACGTTTCTTATCAGTTTAGCATTAAAGCGAATGTGCATAATACTGACCTTAATGCATGTTTCTCTCTGAGGTTAAAATGCAACTGCAGCAGAACCATTATCACTTTTGCAGTTATGCAACCATGCGAATGCGTAGATACTGTAGTGTATACTATCTCTGTAAAGGAAGTTTGGCTCAGTTTCTGTGGAAAGCAATGTCACTTTATCCAACCTCTGACATACTCAGAGGATGCAGTGCCCTTTGATTATGTTTGAAGCTGTAGAGATGTTTATTTGGCGGATGAAGTCTAATGGTCTAATGGTGTTGCAATAATCAGTAATGACCATTTACCACCATTTGTTTAAATTCCATTAGGACTTTAGCGTGGAGATGTTTTCTACATCTGTAGATTGTTGCTGTCTGTAGTCTGTACGTAGGGAGGCATTTTAAAAGGCGACTAAAAGTGGCGAACATGAGCTAAAATGCAATTGTGAACTTAAGGATCAAGTGAAAGATAATACATTACCTGACTTGTAAAAGTGCAATACCTAAGATAGTCTTAGCCATATCGGTAAGCTGGGTAATGTCGTGGTCCAAAATGACATTGAACGTGGTACCAAACAGTAGGAAAACTTGAAGAGTCCGAGAGCGAGGTATAGCCATAACACAGCATGCAGCACCCGAATATTAGGTGTTTGAAACCGTCCTAAAGCTGCGCACGGCAGATCTGTGTGGAGGCACATACTTAAGAATGCCCAAGCTCGTCCTAAGCTGTAAAACCATAAGAAGAAGAAGAAGAAATATATCAGCAGCTGTAACACTATCTGTTACAGCACAGGTTTAAGACATGACAGTGCATCTCTTTGAGGAAATTTGTTAAACAACGTACATATGTATATCCAAGGCGCTCAATATTTTCTACGTGTTTTCCGCCGGTATGCGGCTGAACTTTGATATTCCGAAGCTTTAAAGGGTTAATCATTTTGTAGTTTAGTATTTTAATTTAAATAAATTTAACTGATTTCTACTTGTTTGTGCTAATTGTATTCTATTGTATAAATATAAATATAAATAACGAATAAGCACTCCAAAGTTTCAGGACCGCCTGCATAGACACAATCTTTAGCATAGCCCCATGAAAAGAAGTCCAACAGGGTCAGATCCCACTATCTTAGTGGGCAATTGATGTCGTCAAATTTCGAAATTAAACAGTCGGTGATTTTTCCATAAAATGGAGCCAAATTAGCTTCTATTGTGTGGCACGTTGCCTCGTCCTGTTGGAACCACATGTTTTCAATAATAAGCTCTAAAAAGTTGGTCATTATTTGACTACAGTGCAAAGAACTCATCGTAACACTAGTGTCTTTGTTGTTTTCGAAGAAAAAATATGGCCAGTTCAGGCCACCAGTCCACAGCACGCACCAAACTGTCACCCGTGACGGATGCAATGGCAACTCAACACTCACATTTGGATTCTCAGAACCCTAAATTCAAAATTTTTGTTTACGAAGCATCCGAACGAGAAATGGGCCTCAACACTGAAGAAGTTTTTGTTCGAAAAATCACCGTCAACTTCGAGCACCCAATCAAGACGTATTTATGTTCTGTGCATTCTATTGTGAGCAGACTTTATTTGTTCTGTAAGCTGGATCTTATAAGGATGCAGAACGGAGCTATATAAAGTGCTCAATTGCTGGGCGCAACGTGAAACTAACAATTCCGGGTCTTCGGCCACTGGCGTACCCACATAAATTAATTTTTCCTTTTTTTTTTTTTTTATAATTTACCCGCACTCAAGGGGTTATGAATACCCTTTCACTTGTTTTCACATGGTGCGGGCGTTGGAAAGATAGATAGAGAGAGAGAGAAAGAGATTGGTGTAGTGGTTTGAAACTCAGCTGTATTAGGTTTCACATTAGCTCCAGGGGTGGTGTCCAGAATAACTGGGGAGATTTGATGCTGTCATGTATTTTTTGCCTTCGCTTCTGATTACAGTATTTTTTTTTCGCAGTCCACCTGATGTCATAAGCATATCAATTATCAACAGAGCGATCAATTTCTCCAGCCACATGACAAACCTACTGCCAGTATTATGCCTTCGCAGTAGTGTTGTCACAAACTTTCGCAATTGATCGGACTGCCTCTTATCATATAATGCTTGCTGACATCAGGGATTGAACTGTGAACCATCAGCTCGACAAACGATGACGCTACCACTACACCATTGCCACCCCATGATCTCTTTACAATTGGCTGTAGGAGGTCTACCATTACAACTGGGGCCGGCTGCTTATAAAAGTTAGCCTCATCGCTTTATATTTCTTAACTGTGTTAACTGCGTTAAGATCTCTTTCTTGCAGGGAGTAACGACATTGTTCTTATGACATCTTAAGTCATAAGCTAAATGCTTCAAAACCATGCCAAAATGCTAAATCCGTAATCAGCAAGGAACCATCCCTGCGGCCTTGACAGATTCTAATTTCTTTTTCGGTTAAATTTTCTAGCGTCATGCGGATCGGCTCCTTATTAATTCGATCGTGACTCAATCTATAAGTCACTTAACCACTTACTTACTGAAACACAGCACTTTAGAATCCGTACATACCCAACAGATGCCTGAGAACCTTTCCTTTGCTCTTCTGTCGTTGATTCAGGCGACTCTAGACTGAGAGGCACACGATCTGTAAAATTCCTGACAGCCGCTGGCGATTCAACACAAGACTTTTATTTTCCTAAGAGTCTATTGTTCGAGTACCTGCAAAGTTATCTTAGCTGCAACTAGGTTATGGCCCGAAATTACTGGATGTATACCTCGCTTCGGTTGCAATACGAGCAATATGGTCCCCGATATTTTGGTCAAGCTAGCTTTGTGCAGAAATCACGCAGGATTATTGCTTCGCCTGAGTCCGATTCAGGCATAGCGACATAGGCTACACTTTTCGATCTCACTACCAAATATGTTGTCATTTCCAATATTTGCAATAAAGTTACCGGGAATGAATTCTAGGTCGTCCTTAGGATATCCCCCCATGCGTCTTGTCTAGGTGTTGATAGAAGCCTTGTTTGGTAGGACAATTCCTTCATTATGGGGGCTCGAACGCACCTCAATTATTTGTCTTTATTCGGATTATGATCAAGCGTTCACGTGCATACATACCTAAAGCTCCGGACTTTCTGTTTGTATCTGCCCCTGTTGATAAATTTGCACCCAAATCAATGCTGCTTCCATTTTCTACAGCAATCACCGTAGTAGATGCCACAAGTTTTCATACCCAAGTCGATTCCATCTCGCTGCCAATTGTATTACCTGTTTTAGGAGATTACTTTCAAATCAAAGGTATGATAATTCCCAAAAGAAAAGGTGTTTGATTATGCGTGATAGCAGTGAAGCGTGTGTGATTTACTATGTGCTTTATGTAAATTCCATCAGTTATTCTTGTAGGGTTAAAAATCGTTTGCGATAGTGAGAGTATTTGCTTCTAGTTTATTGGAAATTAAAATTCTTTGCGGCAATTTCGTAAAAACCTATAAATACTCTACAAAGTGAGGAAATTGATTGCCCATGCATACGGAGAAAGAGAGAGTGATTGTTTTTATGAAAGTACGGGAAGAGAATATCGATTGAAATTTCGATAGTAAAACATAGAAGGTCCCATGAGATCCAATCTATGATCCAACGATATGCAAAGATATAAAATCTTTTGCGTGATAGCGAGGATTGCCATTATTGATGTTTCAAGGCGTTACAATTGGTCAATCGTCAATCAGGAGCCAAGGATTTATGAAATTATGCAGCTACATATTTATTATGGTTTCTCATTACTTTGTGCCGCCAATCTAATTAGCGTTCTATCAGCAATATGGATATGAGTGCTAGAGATCTTGTCTAATTAGTATTTGCCCTTTCAAACTGCGAGAAGTGAACTGCAATCACGAATTGGGAACAATACTTCCAGCTTCTAGAAACCCATTGGAAGTACCAGAACTGGATTCCGTTGAAGCACCTGATTAAAACCCTGGGTCAGTGGCAATTGTGAACACAAAACCACATGAAGAAGTAGAGACCTCTAAAACATGGATAAGTTAGGCTAGGCATACGGGTTCCCTAGTTGACAGGAGGCTATCAGCGGCTCCCTTAGACTAACATTGAGTCCATTGTGCCCTCATTCCATGGATAACTAGCTTTCATTTAATATGCCTCATCGTAAAGGATTTTTTTTCACTGAAGCTAATCTAACCTGAAAAGCGTCGTCGAAAAAAATATTTTTTATGAAGTCTTTCCACCATTATATGCTGGTTAACTCTCTAACTCAAACGGTTCAAAAGTTAGAAGCGTATGGCATATGCATATGTTTCGTACTACTGCTAGTACTGCTGCCAAAAGAAAGCAGAGGCCCGAGTGGATTGTCTTACCGTGCCCTTTGCATGCCCGATACGATGAAAAAAATCTTTGAACGAATTATACAAGGTGGCGCAAAATTAATCATCCAATTTTGTTTTTGAATTACTTTTTTGCTAAATAAAAAAAAAAGATTTTAGGTGATGGAAATCTTTATTTGGACATTTAGAATTTTTTTTAAGTGGAAAAGATGATATCCGTCAAGTGGCTGCCGCCAGTGTTGATACACATTTGTACCCGCATTTTTCATGATTTTCCGCAAGATTTCCGGTGATAAATGTTCCTGTCGAATATTCTCCTTAAGGGCTGCGATTGTCTGAGGTTTGTTGGCATAAACCCGCGAGTTCAAGTAGCCCCTAGAAAGAAGTCTGGGATGGGATCTTGCTGGCCATGCCAAATCGTCAAAACGGGAGACTACGCAGGAAACGCTTCCTTCACAACAACCATTGTGGCTCGTGATGTGTGTGCGGTTGCACCGTCTTGTTGAAACCACATGTTCACCAAGCCCCGCTCATCCAATTCCGGCAGTAAGAAGTCGTTTATCATGGCCCTGTAGCGTTCGCCAGTAACGGTGACCGTATTGCCGATGGCGTCCTCAAAAAAATACGGCCCAATCACTCCCGCGTGAACGCCGCACCACACAGTGGCTTTGAGTGGATTTAATGGCTCTTCGTGCATCACATGTGAATTTTCAGTGCCCCAGAAACGAAGACTTTACTCATTGACGTAACCGCTTAAGTGGAAATGCGCCTCGTCGCTCATGATGATTTTCGACACAAAATTGTTGAGATTGACGATGGCTTGACAGTAATTCACACGTGACTGACGGTCAGGAGGCATTAACTGATGCACTGTTTGCACTTTGTACGGAAACATGTGCAAGTCTTTCACTAAAATTTGCTGTAGGGTCCGTCTGGTGATGCCCAATTGCGTGGCCCGTCGTCTGGTTGATGTTTCCTTGTTCTCAGCGACATCGGCAGCCACAGCCGCGATATTCTCGGCCGAACGACCAGTCCGGTGGCGGCCACGCCCTGCATGGTCTCCTGTGGTTCCAGTCTGTTCGAGTCGAGTAGCTAAGCGCTGGAATGTTTGTTCAGTTGGCGCGACACGATTAGGAAATCGACGTCGAAATTTACGCTGCACTAACATCACCGACCGATTGTTGGTCAAAAAAATCGACACAATTATTCCACGCTCTTGCGGAGTATAGCATCCCATTGCTTGTCTGTTTGTATACTGCAGCTGTCTAGTTCACAAATGTCAAATATGGTTGACGTACGACGCCATTTGCAAAAATTATAACATCTTCCGATAGGATGATTAATTTTGTGCCACCTTGTATATGATAAGATTCAGTCTGTTATCGAAGCAGATGATGGTCTGTTCCTGCTGTAATGACACAGTAAGAATGATAAAGCATTGGTTTATTGGCGCTGAGTAACAACTTGCAGATTCCAAAACCAAAGTTTTTCTAATAAGTAGGGACAAGTTGACCCGAACTGTAACTCAACCGAAGTTAGTAAGTAATAAAGTTTAGGAAGCCAAATAAACAATAAAAACAATAAGGACGAGCCTGCCTAGAGGGGAATTCGGCTGAGGCCCTGGTTCACCCTCGACTGAAGCACCACTTACGTACAAACATATGTAAGTATATTTATGCAATAACTAGGCTTGAATCACAACTATCGAAACATTTCGGAACAACACGTAGTGCGAGTAGATTGTTGGTACCAAAGTAAACTCGTGCGAATCGAGAAAGCAAAAAATTACTTCGGGATCAATCTAAGCAATTGTAATTGTTCCACCTAAGTATGGAATGAGTGCAGTTATACGCTGCAGAAACTTTTCCTGTAGAGCTAATTAAAAGCACGGGTCTTGAGAAAAGGAATGGGAAATCGTATGGATTTGCAGGGGTTATCATAGGTATACCAATCAAGCGATTGTAAGTATCTGCAAGTATCTATCTCCGAGTACGTACCTACTTAAGTAAAATCCGGTTGCGATACTCTATAAATAATACATCTTGTTTCACTTATTTTCAATTAAACTATGCAAACAGAAAAAAAAAACAAATCTATCTTCATGTTTATCTAAAACTAATTCATTGAGCAGGTAGACACTCTGCACCTTTTTACATGAATGAAATCGCGTGTACGCGCCCAAAAGCCAAAAGTAAACCCTTAGGCCGTACCATTGCCAAGTGACTAGACAATTTTGCAAGAACACAAAAAAAAAAACTTTTATACGCGTGTAAAATCGAAACCGAATGGAGGTGAATAAAACACGGCAAGAAAATTAACAATCACTTGCCTACCACATCTCATAGATACTTTCTTTTGTCGGCGACGAATACCCAAGTGTGAGCCTGAGTGCTCATCATCCGCTAAGGCAATGAAAACGATGTCGATATCCAAAAGTGGTCTTGTCATAAATCATTTCTGCGACCACAGAATGGCTACTTAATGTTTTTCAAACATCGTTTGAGACTTGTTAAGTCCTTAAGCAGCTCACTTGAAACTTCACGCGATTTTTTTTTCGCATTCACGGGTTTCATTCAAAAGTGAAATCGTAAAGTTCTCGTAGATCGCTAATAGTAGAAAGGACTTGAAATAGCAAAAAGTGTAAGTGATTTAGAAAACGAAATCGGACTGGTTATTTATTCTAGAAGTTAAATAGGTACATACGATTATGTATGGATGTACGTGTTAAAAACCATTCATCGTACATCATTGCCTTCTTCATCCACGTGCAGAGAGAATGCTAATTAAGATAATTACATAACAACCAAGAGATACATCTCAGATACATTTGAATCAGTGGACGATGGTTCGAAAGAGTTATAACAAAATGTTTGATATGGCTTTGACGAATTTCTGTGAATGAAAATACAAATGTCACGCTTAGGTGTTACATAAACTTCTGAGCAATCTGTTTGCCTAGTTTTCACTTCTAGGAATATATGTATGTCAATAAATTGTCGATATCTGTAGTACAAACCGCAGCTCTAATGCCAATATTTGTCGTCATGTTAGTATTTATCTGTGAGGGCAGACATTTATTGTTGCAACTTTTACTTTCTAATTTTGTGTTTGTTTATCAAAAAATTTTTTATGCATTAAGATTCAGATATTCATTGAAAGTAGGTACGGCAGTAATGTGTATCAAATGTAAAAGTGCAAAAATTATCGATGACATGTTGATTGATGACGGGGTATGAGGGTGTTTACCGAAAGATTTCCACTGATTAAGGAAATCACTTGGAGTATGTTTGAATATCGGAACTATCCAAATGAAAATGGAAGACTTAACGTTTACTTTGGTGGTACTGTTCGCCATCATGTGGTGCGATAGTTAGATTAAGTATATGTGTGTCCCTGTTGACGTGAGGTGTCCAACAAATAGAATCCAGTTTCACATTGTGGGTCCTATGGCCTCTACTACACCTACGCACCATCATGTACGGTTCCAGGCAATTCAGCTTCAGCTCTCTCCAACTCTTCCCCAAAATCGATTGGATTGTCTAAGCACTTGACACTTTCCTAGCGAATTAGTCGAAGTTTGTATCTCCAGTCATTAATCAGAGCTTTGAAGGCAGCCCAATTGAAGAAACAGTAAGATTCTGGTCCTATAAATGCAAATTCTGAGCAATTTCCTGGTGCCACTGAGTTGGACGATAATGCTTTGAGCTTTACTTGACTACCTCGAAAGATATTATTCTGGTGGCCTTAATACCTTTGCACACACCTCAATGGCATGAACTTAACGCTAGAGCACAGTGGGACGTGTTCCCATAGGTATCGAGACTTTGGTGTCAGGTCCAAAGACACCAACTCCAGATTCCATTTTCGATCCGTCGTTAAACTAGATCAGTCTTCAAGGGTCTAGTAGAGGAACACCATTAGACGGATAGTTCTACCGCAAATAACCTTCCGAAAAAGTATCCGCTGACGATAATGCTGGGGCTAGTGCAGAACATGTCTCGTCAAGAATTTTCGGTCACCAGACAATATGTACAACCAGTGTATAATTTTGGGATTGAGACGTCAGGTTCTGCCTTATAGGCGCCTACTGGGCCACAAGGCTCTAGTAAAACTCACGGTAGCTGATGTAATGCGGGAATTTCAGTTAAGTCTCCTGTCTAGGATGACGCCGTAATATTTAACCTCACTGGAGTAGACCGTAGTTGACCTGTCTCCTTTTTGTAAAAGACACTAAACCGTTCTTAAGCGAATTGAGAGTCCTTCTTTATTGCACCATTCTAAAAGGTGTAGTAAATCGCTCTGCATGACACTAGTAATGGTCGTGCAGTGTTTACCATTGACGACTAGAAGATTGTCGATTACTTGTAACAATAAGGGAGGACTCCTGCTTGGAAACAGCCTTTAACAAATCCAACTGACGAACGTCAACAAGTCTCTTCATAGTTTTGAGGGCTTATAGGTCTATGGATATACATATGTATGATTTACGCAGCTCTCTATGCCAATCAGCTGACTTGGAGATGAAAATAACAGTTACCTGTCTCCAGATGGTCAGGATATATCCGCAGTTGTATCTGGCTTTAAATAAAGCTAACATGCCCGACAGGATGGGATTGATTTCCTTCTGTAGAAGAACCGGAAGAACCGTCTTCTCTGGGGTCTTTGAATGGTTTGAAAGAACGTACCACTTATTTCACCTTATTTTTTTCTTGGTCCCTAAAGCTTCTGCAATAAGCTTTGTACAGAAAATATAGCTGAGCTACGTGATTACTACCTAGCAGTGCCAGCCAGTATACCGGAGACGGTACGAATTCCCTTAAAAGTAAGCTTTATGAAACTAATAGATCTTTTCTTATCATTGATCCTTGATCTAACTTTATCGGATGTACATATGCGTAATTGATCCCAGCGCTTGTTGGCCTTCTCGATGTTGGATTCTCAGTTCACTTCCCTGTATAGTGCGCTAAGTGGTGTACTAGCCTCAATTAGGGGCTGTGAAGAAATCATGCTCCAGTAAGTTGATGTGGTTTTAATTTTCGGAGAAATCCATATGACGTGGCATCTAAAATAAAAGGGGTCACCGTGTTGATTGTTGAAGCCTTATTTAGCCTTGTTTTACACAATTTTACGGGCTTGGATCTTATCGGAGTTAATTGCAACACCTGACTATCAATAAATAGGATCACTCGCAGACACCACCCAAATTTTCACTTAAAGCCATGCAGAATTTAATCGTTCGCTAACTAGGGAAAGAAATTTGGCGGATGCCAGTATGGGGCACATCGCCATTACTTTATAACCATTTGTTTCAAGAACTTTTACAATTTTGTCCACTACTAGAGGTCATATAAGCGGCAGAACTCGAGGAATTCGATAGCTGTTGTTATCTCTGTGACGCAGAGAGATCCAGTGGGTATACACGCCATGTCATCTGAATTTTATGAACAATTCTTCCGAACTATTTGAAAAACTCACCGAGCTTCAGCAAGAAAAACCTGGTTAATTCTAAAAAAAAAATACTTCAGAAATCTAGCTTAATGACTGTATATTGTCAAAGGTTATGCATAACAACACACGGAGTCACAATTTTTCAACTCCAGTCGACTCATATCCTTAAGCGAGTATGACTTTTAACAATAATTTATTACTAAAAAACTTTTAAAAAAAAGAAGATATCAGCCTAAAACCGTCGAAATTGTTTTTTAAATTTATCGTAATGGTAGTCATCTGTGGCCTTCTTGGTCCCCGTCGTCTTATCCACTGGCTCTACCTCTTTCTTTCGTTTCCTTGGCTCAGCATCTTCAATATTGACTGAAAAGACAATAATCAACATTTTGATGAAATGTATCAAAAATTGGTCAGTAAAACTCACATCGGTTATGCTGCATGAAGTTCACAGCCATATTCGTTGGCACAAACACCGAAGGCCCATCTTTCTTGTTCTTTTGTTCTTGTACCAGTTTTTGTTTAGCTTCCTCAGTAGCCTCAATATTCTTGATCTTCGCTTCGATACCCAGATCAACTTCTGGGATACCATTCAACATCTGATTTGAAAGCATTTCCTCTGAACGATTCGAAGAACTCTGTCGCAAATGGTCTGGTAGGGCAAATAATGCAGCTTCCTCAGGCGTCATATATTTTGTTTTGTCGGATTCTTGTTCCATATCATCATTAGCGACACCTTTCCGTTTCCGCAGCTCTTCCTCGATATACTTCATCATTTCTTCGTCTTCATCACGTTTGTTTGTCTCGGCAGAAAATTGTGTACCGATACCAACATCATACGCATCATCGGCTTCTTTAATTTTACCCGCCTTCAGAGCTTGCATATTGAGCATTCCTCCGGATTTTGTGTTGAATGGATCTTTCTAGAACGGAACTACTCAAAACATTTCTACATAAAATATCTAGCAACTTACGATAGAGATCTCGTCTTCCAGTGCTAACTTCTTTCCCAATGCCAGACCAGCAACACTCACTCCATTTGGTCTTGCACGGAGCCTTTGACGTTCCTTGATCTCCTCAAGGCTAGATCTGATGGGAGACGGCCGTGTATTTTCATGGATTAATTCGAAATGTAATCAATACTCACATAACTTCCGCGGGATTTTCATTTCCTGTTCCATCCTCGTCCTCTGACTTCCTACGCTGCCTCAAATTTTTGCGCAATTTCTTTTTAAATGCGACTTTTTCGCTTTTAATAGATTCTTTTGTTGATGTTTCTTCGTCGGACATGGTGAAAATGTCAAATGTTTTTCTTAGCCAGGGATGGGTTGACGAGAAGAGTTCAAAAATGCTACTAGTATTAGAAAAAACGATTATAATGTTTTTTTCGTTTTGCAAGGAACGCATTAAAGAAAATATATTTTTTTTTGTTTGCAGTCGTATTTCTTAAAAAAAAATACTGGTCCTGATCTTAACTATTCCAACTGTTTAGTTAGTTTTCTTATATTACACAGAAGTATATTATTAACAGAAGTAACGTTAACATTTATAATAATAAAACCACATATAAAGTCAGATGTGAAAAAAATTGCAGAGCCCTTGGCGTTTTAAATGCAAATATGCTTACTAAGCTAAATTAACAATATTAAATTTTGTGCTTGCTAAGCTACTTTATAATAGTGATAGGAAGTGAACTGAACAGGGCACATTAAAGGATTTTCGTTTCGGGTATGTTTTCAAATGGACCAACTGCTTTAATCATCCTCGAATCGTTGGTTCTAAAGACATCCTATTCATCGTTGTAACTTTTCTCAGCACCGAATTACAAAACTCATAGGTATTTGAGTTAAGAAGTTTGGAATTTTTAACAGCATTAAACATATCTTTACAGCTAGTGTACATTAAAGGATTTCTCAGTTCATAACATTTCATTCAAAATTGCTGAAATATTCTAATTTGATTTAAAATTGCATAAACATTCTTGTGCTGCCGCTTTTTGCGCACTATTAAAAGAAACTCATCGAGCATGCACAGTGTGTATGACTTCAAGAACTTTCGCAAAATGCTGCACATATTGCTTCCACACCTATCTGCCATTTAATGTTTCTCAATTTCCATTTCAACACATATTCGAAAATGTGTTTTTGTTTTACCACTTGCTAATTATGTCATTTAATATTCACAAGAAGTTCGTTCTGTGTCTACACTACACACCAGAATTACCTACACCGATTCCATCCTATATGTCCTTTAAAGATGTGAATTCTCCCTCAAATCCTGCTTAATCTGGTCAGTGTTTAAATTTTTACTGTGATTTTTCTATTTGGAATAAATTTCATGCACATCACTATATAACTTACTAATCTACTACAAATTTTGATTATGCAATTTATTACAGGTACTGGCATCACTACCCGAGTATCAGCTGTCAATTCTCGTAACCTAACCTTTTAAAGATTTCCACAAATTTTTTCGGGATCATATTTTCAACATTTATCTATAGAATTCAGTGATTTCGTTGCATTTTCTTAAATAATCCTATTAAAATGAATATTGCACGTGTTAGCATTCTACAATTACGACAGAATATCCGTAGACCAGTTTCACTGAGTCGCATGCTAAGCGCTCAGGCCGCACCAAGTACTGCAGCCGCTTCTGGTGGTGAAAAACTTGTCCCACCCGTTCCCGAAGGTGTCGACAAACCACCAAATCCTAAATTAGATAACATTGTAAACAATATTGCCGCCCTTAACCTGTTAGAAGTTTCTGAACTTAGCTCACTACTAAAGAAAAAATTGAATTTGCCCGAGACTGCGTTTGCTCCAGTAGGTTTCGCTGCAGGTCCAGCAGGTCCTACTAAATCAAACGAGGATGATGAAGAAGCGGCTCCCAAGAAAGTGCAAACCTCCTTCAAAGTAAAACTGGTTAAATTCGATGACAAACAAAAGGTGGCACTGATCAAGGAGATCAAAAATTTGCTGGAGGGCATGAATCTGGTGCAAGCGAAGAAATTCGTCGAAAGTGCTCCAACACTGGTGAAGGAAGATATTCCAAAGGATGAGGCTGAAAAATTGAAGGAGGCCCTTTCAAAGGTTGGCGCTGTCATCGAAATTGAATAAGCTGGAGCAGAGCACTGTTTTATTTTTTATTTTTAACGAAAAAATGTCGACAAAGTTACAAATATAATTAGTTAATGAAACCGAAGAGTCTCTCATTTACACTCACTTGAATGTAGGCCAATTAAAAGAGAATTTCAGGTGGAATCTAGAATATCCAGCACCGAGAACCGTTAAAAGTTTCTCTTGACCCATCGATTCGTGTGCTTCTACTGTCTCTAAACTAATTATTATTGTGTGACAATCGAGTTCTGTATATTTGAACTAGTGTCCACATGTTCTATTAGATCAATGCTTAGTGAAGGTGCTAATGGAGAAGAAGTTTCGATTTTTATAAAGACAAGTACTAAATCGCCGCTTTCTTAAATTAATTTCTTACAAATGTTTGAGTTTATGTTCATTGAGAACTGTTTGAATTGTAAGAGTTAGCATGTTAGTTATTTATGTTAGAGTTTCACTCTCCCAACACTATGCTTCCGGTAAAAGTACTAAATGCGATGATACCTACGTACGTAAATAATGCTTCCGCATTCTTAATACCCTACGCATTCATATTCTATAGAGAGTCTTCTCAGTGTTTATTTTTGACAGTTAATTGAAAAACAGTTCATAAAACGGACAATTGGTCCAGAAAAAATAGGTTGAAAAGGAATCGACCGGATAACTGACAAATATTGATAAAAAATCTACAATCGGTCGGTCGAGGAGGAAGTGGAATGAGTCCTCAAACTTCTGATAAACTTATGTTTAGGTCAACTGTCTGATCAATGAATTCAATCAACTGTTTTTGATCTAATGCTTTCGATGAATTGACCAGCTAAACCTTCTCAATGGTGTACTTATAAACAAAGAGTCACATGCCACCACGAAATTTAGTTAGAATAACCCGAGTTTCGAATGCCTAAAAACACTAAAAAGTTTTTCACGGTCCCTCCTCTCGCAAAAATCTTACAAACGTCCGAGTGTAAAAACTGTCCTGAGAAAGCTTCTCAAAAAAATTACTTTCGGATATGACTCTAAGCTGTAGCTCCTTTCCATTTGTGTGAAAAAATATAGCACATAACACGCACAACACGAGTGGTCGCGAGAAGCTATACCCTCTTTTCCATATGTACGTGCATAAGGAGATGGTATATCAAGTGTTAGCAAATACTTAAAATAAGTTGTTGAGACCTTTTTCCACTGGAACGAGACATCTAAAGAATAGGCTTATATGTATTGTTTCGGATGAAGGCAAAACGGTTGGTATGGAGGACAGGTTACTGGCTCCTTGAACGGATATCATAGATCTGTATATTAAGGAGCCTTTACAGGGTGGGTTTAGACTTAACTGTTTACCGCGTTGCTATCATTTGCCCGGTTTTCTTCTTTTCTCTGCCTTTCCAATGCACATAGTTTTTTTAATACCCGACTTGCATACTCTGCTACTGCATTCCATTTGCCTTCGCCCTTCAGATTTTCTTCAACTACATTTCCGGTGTTGGTTTCATTCCAAAATTGCTTCTCAGCGTTGTTCTTTCACTGAGAAATCATGACGGTTAAAACATCACATGCTCTACATTTTTAATGCAGTTATCGCCCGGGGGACGTAAGGGCTACTGTCATATACATATGTGTATATACCTAGGTAAGAGTGGTATCACCCGTGTCTCGTCAGGACCTGTGTTATGTAAAAATCACGTCTTCCATGTGGTGTTGATCTATGGCTGGATGCGCAGATTAAGTCGGTGTCTGCAACTGCCTTAATTAAAGGCAGCGTTCTTCTTCGAAGTTCTTTACAGCTACGTATGTTTTCTATATTGATACTGTGACTTTGGTAGTAATTTCGCTTTTTTCATTTGCTAGTAAGTCGACCGGGTCTATTCTTCCCACAACATGTGCTACTACATTTAATGGGGTGCGGTATGCACAGCACGCCTCAAGGAGCATATTCAGTGCACTTGCATGATTTTTATTATAATATTTGATTCTGGTAGCCCTAGCCTATACCGGTGACGCGTACGGTATTTGGGATGTGATTACTCTGGCAGATATTACTATGACTAGATATGTTCAGAAATTGGACATTCTGACAATCAGGACATCAGTGGTATATTAGGCAAATACTTATCAACGGTCTAAATAATAACTTCCATACTCAGTGGCCACACAATGATCTGCTTCATTGATGGTCTGTCTAAGCCAACCATCGAATCAAGCTTCAAACGAATCGCATTGTCCATACTATAAAATTGGTTAAATGAAGAGCACTGGCCACTTTAATGTGAGGGATTTCTAGAACTTGATTAAACTCCCTTCCATTTGTGGTAAAAAAATACAGCACGCAAAAAACAAATGATCACGAAAAGCTAGGCTCTAGATTAGATATGGCCTGTTGCGCTAGATATTTGTATTTGGATTAAGTAATTCCGAATAATTCATTTAACATCGTCTACATCAACAAGCGTCAGTAATTTGAACAACAATCGTTTACTCTAATCAATTCATTGGGAGGAAAATTGTATGTACTATCCTGAGTCTATTATTTCTAGCTTTATCAGTGCATTGAATATATTCTTGGTACGATAGAAACTAGAACAAAATTCCCATGTAGGTCGAATCTTCTGCATCGGTCAGCCATTTATCGTTTGGCCTTAATATTCATTCCTAAGCTACCATAAATACACGACCCACATCTGTTTCTTTTAAAGCATCAAACCATCAGAATATGCTCTCGCAATTAGCACTTTCTATTTACATATCTGTATGAATCGTGAAGAAGTTGACCGCTTCCTCAAACGAAAGCAAGACATAAATCAATCAGTCCACCGTGAGCACAACACTCGAAAGGAGTTCCGTGAGATTCCCACCGGGGAAATACTATAAATTTTCCAACGAAACAAAATCGTTTTATTGTTCTAATAGTGTTTTTTGAAGTTACGCTTGAAAACGGTTATTTTTAAGTGCACAAGATGAGGCTGTATCCCATTGTAATTGGATTATTTTGGCTGGTTTTGTTAAAATTCGCCTACGGATCAAACACCTCAGTTGCAAGGTCTAATTCAAGACAAGGCAAATGTAAGTTAAAAGGGAATTTGTGTCAGATGTACCTTCTTAAATAGATGGTAAGAGCTTTGCACTGTGAATATGTGCAGAAAAGTACTACATGCAGATTGATGCATCACTTGTGATCTTTGGGTGGCGACGGAGTAGAAGGTATTGGGTTTGCTGTGTATCCTGGCCGGTGTAGGTTCAAACACAGCCACCAAGCACAACAAAGAAAGGAATAAAATCTACGTTTCGCCAACTACTACACCAAAAAAGGAGTTGCTGCCTTTTAGTAAAATGAACTTACAGAGCCTGAGTCTTCTGGGGTTTAGTTAGAATATTTTTTGCTACCGCTCCTGCAACGAAAAGTAAAAAAATTGACTGCTACAAGCATGCAAATTTTGAGCGTACGTATTATAATAAAGTCAGTCATTTTACGAGGGAGTGCGTTCCAGGCTGAAAAACTCATTTTGGGTTCTTAAATTATAAAAATTGTGCTGAAATTATTTAGTTGTGTATGTCCTGTGGCACATAGATGGTTAGGGATTATTGGCAGCACCCTCGCTCCAGCTCTTTATGATTTTAATTGTTCTTACTTAACTGGTTTGTGCGATATTCGTTTTAGATAAAGCAGATCACCCAAGTATCGCGCCATAATACAGAAGGTCTGCTAACATTGTGACTTCCTGGACAAACTCCACAGAAAGGCAATCAAGCACAATATTTTGCTTCTAAATTACTCACTCGTTAGAGATTGAACGATTAAGTACAGAGTGGCCCAACAATATTGAGTGAATTTTAAATTTGAATAACTTTTTACTTTATTAACAAATTTTAACAAAACCAGAAGAATATTGAAACTTAATCTTTGCTCGTTTTTGCGATATTAAGGATGGAAAATATTATCCTTTAGGTGACCACCATTTTGGTTTTTCAAAACTTCAATCTTTAGACTTCGCCATTTACCATTATGGATCCCCGTTTGCCTTGTGTAACTCGAAGGGTGCTCGTCAACAGATGCCTGTACGGGGCAAAACCTGCGGGCGGACGCAGGTTTTCAAGTTCGTCTATACCTGAAGTCAGTTCCTTCTTGCAGAAAACGGGCAACAAACCGCACGATAGCAACTCTAGACGAAGCACTACTTATATTAAAACGACTCAGAAATTATCGGTTTGTCTTTACAATTGAGGAGTTGTGCCGAATGTAAGATTCGACAGCAAAAGTCTGTTGTGGGATCTTCCAGTATACTATTACTCAAAATCGGAATATTTAACTTAAGTAAAAATATTTCCTCGTTCCACTCCACGCACGTAAGACTTAACTTTTGCGGCACATGACCATATTTCTGCTGCGTACATATTGATTGAACTGGCAGCCCTTGTAATAAGAAGTCTTTTATTTTGTTTTGGGCCTCTTATATTGCTCATTAGTCCTGAAAGTGCACTAACAGCTTTCGACGATTTTTTGCAAGCATGTTCAAGGTGGTGTTTGAAGTTTAGCCTAGCGTCGATAATCACACCAAGGTACATCATAATAAATGGTTGCGAAACTACTTCGTGCTGCCTGACTCTAAACGATAGACTTCCCTATTTGTAATGAGCACCGCTTCAGGTTTATGATCGGCAAGTTGCAAACCGACGTCAGCTAGCCAACGACGTACCGTTTCAATTGTCTCGTTACAGTAGAGTACAACTTCTTCAATTGTTTTGCTACGACCACCACGGCGATGTCATCCGCAAAGCCGATAATTGACGCTTCTCTTCGAATCGGTAGGCGTAAAATTTCATCGTACATAGCGTTCCACGGCAGGGAGCCTACGACTGAGCCTTGTGGAAAACCACCAGTAACGCGTTTAACGCGTTTTTTACATCCAGAGTTATAATAGCGCAGTATTTCTTAGTACAGCCTTTCCAACGTCTGCCTTCTATAGCGCTTCGGGCTTTCTTTATTACCGCGTTTATTGCGTCTACCGTGGAGCGTGACTTACAAAAACCTTATTGGTGCTCTGATAGGCCTCTTGCTATTTCAATAGCTGGCAAGAGCTCAAAAATTTTTCTGACTGTATCGAGCAAACAAAGAGGACGATAAGACGACGCACGGTTTATTTGGGCTCTCCTTTCCTTTCGAGAGTAAAACTAGTCGTTGCCGCTTCCAAGGCTCAGGAAAAACGCCCTCGTGAAGACAGATGTTAAACATTTCAGTAAATAAGCCTGGTCGAGTTTGGATAGCAACTTTTAGGGCTCTGTTTGGAATGCCATCCAGTCCCGGAGCCTTTCTATCTCTTAAATTCTTACATGCTTCGTATAATTCTTTACGAGTTATCATAGCTATGAGCGCACTATCGTGAACGTTTTGACTACTTTCTTGGCAAGGAAATAGAGTCGCTACTATTTTTTCGAAGCAATACCGGACATGTCGGGGGCCTTTTAGCCTTATTGATATAATTTTGTAAGCCTTACCCCAGACGTCGTTATTAAGTTGTTCACAGACGTCCTTAAAGCAAAGACGTTTGCTACACTTAATTGCTTCTTTTAACCGAGTTCTCGCTTCTCGATATGCATTTCCGGTGCCCAGGAGGAAGTCGTCCCATTTGCATTTATAAAATCGCATGAACAATATCTATGAATAGCTCGAAAGTAATGCCTGAAACTGATTTTTTACTGACTCTAGGCGTTAAAGTTAGCTTTCCAACTTTAAGAACGTAGATAACACACTTACTCACATACTTGGTGGCCCATTGATATTTAGCTAACTGCTTCCAGCTGCACACTCCAAGTTGGTTGAGATCACTTTCTAATTGTGCGCTCTACTTACGACGAGGCCTACTTTTACTGCTTGTCCCTCCGGGTTAGAAATAACTCACACCTCATTTTAATCTGGAGAAGCGTAGAACACATTAAGACAGCATATGATCAATAAATTTATTGTAGCCACGAAACAACAACACCTCTGGTTGTTGCAGAAATGCCCGCGGATTGTTATCCGTAACAAGTAGATTACATGAAGCTTTTATCCACTTCCACCTTATACTAGAAATAAGCAGACACAAGTACCAACGTATTTGAGCATAGCTGCAGAAATCCAAGCTTTGTTGTTGAAAAGATATTCGGCACAATAAGGCAAGTTATGGGCCTTCGGAACTACTTGTGTTAGTCTACCCATGCAGTTTTTCATACCCATGGCTCCAGGATAGATGTTATTTGAGAGCAGTTGTAGCTTTTACTTTTTGCATATTGATCTAAATGAATACGATGAGAGTAGCACCTTCATTTACATATATTCAAGCAAAGCTGGCATTTTGAGTTGCATTATTGATTACTCATATGAGATTTTCCGCCGCTGCTAACACTAATTTCTCTTTGGAGCGGGCGGCTGCCACCTTCCCTAGTTTCTTCAGCGACAGTGTTTGGATATGATGCCTGTTTGTTTAACTAACGATTAAACAATCTATCAAACTTTTGGGAAGTAAACTTTGCCTCCTGTATTAATATTAATCCAGAATCTTTACCCCACTCACGATCGAGCAGACCATAAATTTCTCCCATCTGTAGAGCACTTCGCTTAACTTAGTTCTAGCAGAACCTTAAGAAGTCGATTGGACGTCTTATAGACAGTGCGATCTGCTTCTTTTATCCCTAGTTTTTTGTTTGTACTAATTGTCCTGTCCTGTGGACTACCTTCCGTAAATGTAAATTTCTTATATGCACAAGATATTTGTCGGTTGAAATTTTCAGTCCTCCCGATTGTCTTTTCCTGTTGTAAAGAGTTTGATGCTTTAAATTTGCTCGGTATTTAGTAGCTTTCCCAAGATGATGTACATTCCCATTTCAGAAATATGAATCTGGTCCCAGGAGCAGTATTGCTCTCTTCGTCTTCCACCAGCCTAGGGCCTCCTCTGTTGTTGAGTCTGTCTAAGACCAACTACATCATTTAAGAGGTGATTTTGTAAGAACTTACTGCTTTGATGGTAGCTCGGCTATCATACATAATCGCAACGGCTTGCTTGCTTGCCGTGTCTGTAATTTCTCGTGATTTATTGACATCTTAAGCTTAGTTCTCTCGGCCTAAGCAGACGCTGTGTTGATTAGCATAATCTAAGACTAAAATTCTAAATATTTTCTTAACAGCTACGAGTATTTATCATTTCAGTTTTTTCCTTCTACACTATTGGAAGATTTTCAAACGATGTCTGTACCGGTACTAACAGAATGATAGGTACCTGTCAGGTGCGTGGAGAATGTACTGATGGAGGCGGAGTCACTGCAGGATCATGCACAACCATTACAACTCAAGCTGTATGTTGTGTTTGTAAGTAATTTACCGATAAATAATAGATCGCCTGTATTTTTCATCTTTGCGAACTATTTTTTCCAGATACGGCCGCTTGCGGCGGTACGACAGCCCAGAACAACACATATTGGTACAATACCAACTACCCTAGCACGTTTAACGGTGCAACACGGTGCACTTTAAGTGTAACCCCATGCGATGCTAATATATGTCAGCTACGTATTGACTTCCTGGCGCTGTCACTGGCTCCACCCAATGGCAACGGAGACTGCGTTACAGACAGTCTGACCATTTCAGGAGGATCATCCAGGGTTCCTCGAATTTGTGGTGAAAACACTGGTCAGCACGTGTACGTCGACTTCAATGGTGTGACCCCAATTGTCATTGCTATTGAAACTACGGCTGGTGTTTCTTTCAATCGACTGTGGCAATTTCAAGTAGCGCAGATAGGATGCGCCTCTCCAACTAAGGCTCCATCTGGATGTTTGCAGTATTACATGTCAGACTCGGGTACGGTATCGAGTTTAAACTATTCACCAGCAGCGTCGGCACAGTTGAATTCAGTTGGAATGACTGGGACCCGGCAGCTGTCGAATACGAAATATGGAATTTGCATTCGCTCGGGAGCGGGTCGATGTTCTATTACTTGGAGTGAAGTATCTGGAGATGCTTACGCATTTACTGTTACGAATGATGCTGGCGTTGTTGATCCGTCGTTATTGGGGACAGCTGCAGTTCAGAGCCAAACCTGCAATACAGATTATGTTGTTATTCCTTCGGCAATGCAGGGTGGAGCTTCTTTGGGAAGCGACCGATTTTGCGGTCTGGGCTTGGTGGCAACGACAAGTGGTGCAAAACCATTTGTGTTGTATACAGTCACCGATGCAAATGAGAATGCTGATATTTTAAATAGAGGATTTAATTTGGCTTATTCACAGAGTAACTGTCCAATTGGTTAATGAATAAAGGCTTTGATTTTATAAAATGAACATGTGTGACAATTATTATTTTTTTTTTTTTTTTTTTTTTTTATTATCATTATTCTTAACATAATTAGCAAGAGATACATAATTGATAAAATAATACTAAATACAAAATTATGCAAAGAATAGCTAGTGACATTTGTATTAAGCAATTCAAAATAGTGTTAAATGTCACTTCAGTTTTAACTTTTTTTAGGAATGGCGGCAAAGTTCTAACTACGCGGATCGTTACAGGAAGCTTATTATATAATTTGCAGCAGACAATGGAGTAGAAATCTCTATAATGGGTGGTCCGAAAAGAAGGTATACTTACAGAGTTGCTTCGCAGATTGTGGACGTCAGAGTTAGGACTCTGCAGGTATCCACCTCTGATAAAGAATGTTTTTGAGACTTTGTAATAGTACAAATGTCTAACTGGCAGAACTCTTAGAGACCTAAAGAGCGTTATGGAGTGGGTGTGACGAGAAACGCCACAAACCTTACGAACAGCAGATTTTTGTAGGACAAGGAGTGGGTGAATTTTTGTGTGGTAAGCTCCTCCCCAACACCCGATCCCGTATTGCAATTTAGAATGAAATATTCCAAAGTAGACGGTTCTAAGAGTATTATTTGTACAATAATTACGCAGGTGATACAAACAACGAATAGAAGAACGCAGATTCTGCTTCAGAGTCGAAATATGATCAGACCAACTCATATTTTGGTCAATGACAACACCTAGGTATTTGAAGTTTTTTACAATTTCGACTTTAAAACAATTCCCATCACACTTTGCAGCTCCATCTAACGCCAGCGAAGAAGATACAGCACCACATGAACAATCTGTCACTTTGTATCGAGAACATCTTAGAGAATGAAGATAGATTTCGACACCAGGATACTCTTCCGTTCTCAGACTAAAAAACATTAGTTTTGTTTTGTTGCTTATATTTAGTTTGTGTTTGGCAAACCACATTCTCAAAAGGTGAGCATCGAAGTTTATATCAGCTACTAGGTTCAGAGGACTAGTGGAGTCATATGCTATGCCGAGGTCATCTGCAAAAGCCGTAACTTTTCCGGCAAAAGGTTGGTTAAACAAAGAGTTAATGTACACTAGGAACAAAATAGGCCCAAGAACAGATCCTTGTGGTACCCCGAGATTTATATTTCTGGCATTACTATAGCAGTCCCCAATTTTAACTTTTTGTGTTCTATACGAGAGATACGACTCTAACCACCTATGCATAAAGCCCCGAAAACCAGCCCGATGCAATTTGATCAGGAGGATGTCATGGTTTACCATGTCAAAGGCCTTGGTTATGTCCACGAACAGACCGGCACATCTTTTTTTCTCATCTAATCCTTTGTTTATTGCTGAGCAGAACACAAGGAGTGCATCTTCGGTAGAAAGTCCTTCTCTAAAGCCGTACTGCATAGAGCTAAAAAACGTGTTCTCTTAAGAAACCGAAGCATTCTAACCTTGATAGCTTTCTCAAAGATTTTTGAGATTGTAGACAACAAAGAGATCGGTCGGTAGTTGCTTTTATCTCGTTTATTACCCTTTTTAAAAATTGGTATGACATTAGCGCATTTTAGCCTGTCGGGAAATATTCCACTGGATATGCTTAAATTAAAAAGGTAAACCAAAATGTCAACTACGTTTAGAGCTATGATCTTTAAGGTGTTGTTAGAAATGCCATCGTCTCCACAGGAGTTAGATTGCTTGAGAGAGTTAATTGCCGACAGGATTTCAATACCAGTAATTGGTTCAAAGAAGAAGCTTTCACTGTTAACTTCACCTTCCACCAGATTACCTTCGGCACATCTCCTACAGTAGGCAACACAATCATTAGAAGCTGACATCTGACCAACTGTAGTAAAAAAGTCATTAAATATATTGGCTACTGTTGTGGAATCATCAACAGTAGAATTATTACTAGCCAGTACGATAGGGTTGGAGATTTTTGAAGCATTGCTATTGATTAAGCTATTAATAACTTTCCATACTTTTCTAGGGTTGCCTTGAGAACTGCGTATTTTATAGTGATAGTATCTATCACGGCATAGTCGAATTTCACTGTTCACTTTCTGACACATATTTTTAAAGCGACTCCTGAGTGCAGTGTTAAGTGGATGCTTAAAACATTTTTTATGTAGTCTATTCTTCAGCTTTATTTTTTTAAGAATGGCGTGATTTATCCAGGGCTTCAATCTAACTTCCGACTTCTGCACAGTATTGACACTAGAAGTACTTAGGTGCAATTGTAGGATCTGCCGAAAAATACTATAAGCCTCAGAAGCATTGCTTTCAGCATAGACAGCCTCCCAGTTTTCAAAAAGTAGTTTGCTATTCAGGAGATCAAACCTAATCTTGGTGACGCTACGTGAAGATGCATTGCATGTGCGTTTCACATTTTTTAGACTTCTGAAAAAAATACCGGTCATGCAGTGATCAGTAATGTGGAGGTCAAAGTTAACACCAGCACATTGATTAGGAGATATTTTCCTAAACCGACCAAAAACATGGTCCAAACAAGAATTTGAGGTTGGTCTCGTCGTTTCGTTTATAAATGAAGTAAGACCATGCTCAGCTACTAGGCCGAGAAAAGATTCCGACACTGTGTTCGATGTTAAGATGTCAATATTTAAGTCACCCAGAATGACAAGATTAACTGCTTTAATTTGATTCATAAATACAGAGAATTCATTTAAAAACGATTGAGGGTCATGAAATTGCAGTCTATAGATACAGACGAAATTGAAAACTTCATTGCATATTTTACATGCGATTTGTGTTATATCCGCTGTTAGTAAACTATGGCAGTAGACATGAAAATCCAAGGAATCACGCACAAAAACTCCTACTCCGCCTGCAGAATACGATTCGTTTGTACTAGCACAGAAAGTATAACCCGGAATATAAAAGTCATCACTTTCACACGCAAAAATCCATATTTCCGAAACAAATATTAAATCCGGTAAGTATACAAGAGCTTCTAGATTACAGACCAATAAATTAAAATTTTGCCGCAAGCTGCGTATGTTTTGATGAACAACAAAAAAAGGATTACCCTCATCAGAGTTATAATTAAAAATGCTGTCTCTTATACTACGTATAGTGATGGTTGGGCTGTTACAGAGAAGATCGATGGTATTAATTGTATCAAACATTAGAAAGACTATAATAAACGGAAGGATGATTAGTCCTCCAAATCTCCTAAATCATCGAACGATCTTATAGTAACAACCCTACCTTTGTCTACTTTCCTCATCAATATTTGTGAGTTTTGGAACCATAAATATTTATAATTATTTTCTGTTTTAAATTTTTAGCTGCCATGAATAAAGCTCTAGTATAGTTAGTGAAACAATCATTTATAAAAATACTATTATTAGTGGCCGGGACAAATAACGACGAGTTTAATTTTTTCGCTGCAGTCCTCTTGCTTTTCATTACCTTGCACTTTAAGTCCTGTGAAGATAGATGTACACATATAACATCTCTGCATTTCTTGATGTTGCTTGAATTGTTGCCAGTTGAATCGATGGTAGGCTTTTTCCCAACATGTTTGATGAAACATCGTTGAATATCAGTGGCTGCGACAGAAACATCCAAGGCGTCACGAAAAATTTTTTGCACAAACTCCTCGGCGTTGTTGTTGTTGACACCAGGTACACCAACGATCTCTATCGCGTTCTCCACATGTTTCTGCTCTCTCCAATTCAGTTTGCTTTCCAGATGTGCGACCTTCTTTTTCAAATTGTCATTTTCCTCTCTCAGCTGTTGAAGTGTTGTGAGAAAGTCACAGTTAATTTTCTTCAGGCATATTATTTCATCATAGAGCAGCTGCAGGGTTATTGAACTCGAGCTGTGTTGTGGGCGATTGGCGGTAATCATGTCGGAGACCGCTTGCTGTTCGTTAGTCGACTCATCATCTATCTGTGGCGTAGAAGAACTTTGCGGAATGCGTATTGTTCGCTGTTTGGACGCTGCTCCACCCGTTTTTTTACCAGTTGTTTGTTGTTGCTCTGCTTGTGTTTTTGCTGTTGTAGATTTCAGCGGTGGTAAAATTTGTTGTTGCAGAGATTTGCGGCGAAGAGCGGTGCACTTGTCGCATCGGTAATGTACATTGTGGGCGATCATGTACTCAAAATCAGCTGGTCCAATACTCACACATGCGCAGTGGAAGTATGCACTACAGTCCCCACAAGAAACTTTCAGCTCGCAGCTGCGTTCTATTTTTTTATTGCAGACTAGGCAGTACATTTTTAGTATTAAAATTTAAAAAAAACTAGTTGAAATAAATGAAACTAAAGTGTGCACCCCACGACACTCGAATTTAGCACGTCCGATCACAATCACGATCGATATTCTGAACCTGCAAATCGAGGGCGAATACGCACTATTCTTTCGCAAAGGGGTGCATTAAAGGTACAATCATATCTGGTTTTGTGAGGGGATTTGTTCCTAGGAACAAGTAAATTCTTGTATTCAAAACCAAACCACAATGGTTTTCTTCAGGTTTTTCAAGACGCAAAGGTCGGAACCGGAAGCAATAACTACCATTAAGCTATTCATTCATTTTTTAACAAACTGACTAAAATATAAGAATTATATATGCATTTATCTCCAGTTACAAACACCACAAGCAACCAAAGTTTAGAACTCACTCCCATGAAAAATTCTTGCAAATAGTCATATATGTACATATATCCATAAGTGAGGGTCAGTTTCCTTAAAAGAAAAAATTGTGCATTTCGAATATGACAGTAAACACTGTAAGTTAACTCCGTTCGTGTGAAAAAATAATCCTCGCAACGCGGATCTCTGCGAGGGAGGGCCTGTATGAACTCCAAGCGCCTAGTATTTATAATTTAAAATTCAACCGAAATATTTCACCTCTTTACTGAAACCTACGCCACCTGGTTACAATAACAACATCTTCACCATATTGAACTGTCAAAAATTTGAGACGTCAATATAGAACAGCTGACAATAAGCCGGATATTTTGCATTTCTATCACTACTATGCAAATACTTTCAAAATTTAATATTAAACAATTCAAAATACAATGTTGTATCCAAAAGAAGAAAATAAATAACATCTCTAACTGTCACTACTATTCATCACAGGGTATGACTTCCCATTGTATCCTTAGAATTCACTGATGAAAAACACTCTAACCACTTTGTAGTAAAAATAGCCCAAGGATACCAGCCAAAAGATGTTGAAAAAGATAAATACATAAAATGGTCACAAATCCCACCAATGACAGGATCGGACAAGCCTAAGTTCAGTATGATACTTCCACCCCCAAATGTAACTGGTAACCTTCATCTTGGCCATGCACTAATGGCAACTGTTCAAGATGTAATAATCCGGCATAAGCGACAAATGGGATACGAAGTCGAATGGATACCTGGCATAGACCATGCTGGCATTGCTACTCAAGTAGTTGTCGAAAAGAAAATGCAAAAGGAAAAAGGACTATCACGGCACGATTTAGGACGAGAAGATTTCCTCAAAGAAGTGTGGAAGTGGAAAACCGAGAAAGGTGATTCGATTGTCAATGATTTAAAACGGTTGGGTTGTTCTTTGGATTGGACAAAGGAGTACTTCACAATGGATGAGGTAAGCGGGACTTAACGTGCATAGAACATATCAAACATCGTGTTGTTATGCTTTCAGAGACAAGTCAAAGCTGTAAATATGGCGTTTGTTCGACTTTTCGACGAGGGGTTGATAAAGAGAGAAAAATCTCTGGTTAACTGGTCTTGCAGCCTAGAATCAGCCATTTCAGACATCGAAGTCGAATCACAGGAGATCAATGGACCAACAGAGGTACATGTCCCTGGCTATGACAAACCCATCACCTTTGGCCAGCTGTATAATGTGTCTTATACGGTTTTCGGCGAAGAAAACGAAGAAGTTATAGTTTCTACAACTCGCCCGGAGACTCTTCTAGGTGATGTTGCAGTTGCCGTGCATCCTGATGATGAGAGATATTGTCGATTTCGAGAGTCTCCAACGTACCTCTGGCATCCTTTCAGAAACAAGCCAATTCCACTAATTTTTGACGCATCAGTAGATTTGGAGTTTGGAACTGGAGCAGTGAAAATAACTCCTGCGCACGATCGAAATGATTTTGAGATTGCAAAGAGGCATTCGCTGGAATCTGTAGAAGTTTTCACTGAGAAAGGAACAATCCGTACAGAGTTTGAAGAGTTCTCAAATCTGCGTACATATGTAGCTCGACAAAAAGTGCTTGAATCCCTTGCTGCGCAGCAACTGCTAAGAGAAATTCGCCCGCACAACATGAGTCTTCCACTTTGCTCTAGATCTAAAGATGTAATAGAATATATACTTCGGCCACAGTGGTTTGTCCAGTGCCAGGAAATGGCCGATGAAGCGGTTCAAGCTGTTTGTAATGGTCGAATACGTATGCATCCCAAAAGTTTTGAAAGCGAGTGGTTTCGATGGTTAGGCGGCTGCCACGATTGGTGCATTTCAAGACAACTGTGGTGGGGTCACCAAATCCCAGCTTATCTGGCAAAAACAAATGACAATAAGGAAGTTTGGGTCGCTGCGAATTCAGAGGAAGAGGCCCTAGAAAAAGCACAAAAGAAATTAAATGTGAGCCGCAAAGACATTCGTCTTGATAGAGATCCTGATGTTCTGGACACTTGGTTTTCCTCGTCTCTTTTGCCATTCTCTGTGTTTAACTGGCCCGGAGTGGAATACCGCCAATCATATCCTCTTAATGTAATGGAAACTGGTCACGACATCCTCTTTTTCTGGGTTGCGCGAATGGCCATGTTAGGTCTGAAACTAACCGGTGAGGTACCTTTTCGCAATGTCCTACTCAATGGAATCATTTGCGATACACATGGAAGAAAGATGTCGAAAAGCTTAGGGAACGTTGTTACTCCACAGCAAGTAATCTATGGAGCCTCGCTTGGAGAGTTACAGCAGGAAATTCAAAAATCTCACAATTCAGGAATTTTAGGAACAGATGAGCTCAAAAAATCTCTCAAAGGCCTTCAAAAAATGTTTCCTTCTGGTATTCAGGAATGTGGGACGGATGCACTGCGCTTCACCTTATGTAGTCACAACATAAAAAGCCACTTCATAAACTTTGACGTTGCAGAGTGCTACACAAATAAACTGTTCCTCAATAAGATATGGCAGGCAACAAGATATACCTTGGGTGCTCATGACAAGTTTAAAATTTCTCCAGAGGATCTCTCACTGGAGAAATTCGAGCTTACTCAGATGGACAAATGGATTCTGAGTCGTTTAAGTGGAACATTGGATATCTGCTCGAGTAGCTTGGAAAATTATAATTTCCACACAGCGGTAGCGGCTTTGAAAACCTTTTTCTACACGAATTTCTGTGATGTCTACCTGGTGAGAAACTTAGTATACACGGTCTCATTTATTTGTGTATAATATATTTTCTTTAAGGAAACTACAAAACCAGGAATTTCCGAGGGTACCGACAAGGCCAAGTCTCACTGTGCCACGCTATCAACCTGCCTAAGCTTAGGTCTTTATGCGATGTCTTCTTTTACTCCCTTCATTGCAGAGGAATTGCTGCAATACCTACCTCAACGTTCAAATTTGAACGTCGCTATGTACAAAAACCCATCGCTCGAAGCAGAAATAAATGAAGTACTCGAAATATGTCAAGCAATCCGTCAACTAAAAAGTAGAAATAAGATTTCCAAGAAACACAATCCTAAAGTACACCTCTTTGCTCAAAACGAAGATGCTATGGCTGTTCTGTGCAATTACCTCGTTGAAATAAAATCACTAACATTGTCTAGTGAAGTAATGGTGGAGATCCGTACGAATCCTTCATCGAAAGAGGATCTAGCTTTATTTTCCACAGCCGGTCATTTGTGTTCCTTCGGTAGGTTACATACGATGAATTTGGATATATTTCTGTTGCGTATTCTTGTGTTGCAGGTATTTCCACAAACACGGAGTATAAACTACCTCAGACTGGTGAAGCGGACTTAAATCGTATTAAACTGCAAAAACTTCAAATGGAACTATCCAGATATCTGGAACGTACTTCGAATGAGGGATTCCGTAAATCAGCCAGTGAAGCTGTACAGAAGAAAAATTTAGAAAAGGTTTGTCTTTGAGTTTAAGAGAATTGTTAATTAATTTGCTTTTTTAATTGTTATTTAGATTCAGCAACTGGAAATTGAAATCAGTAACATGAAAGCGCTGCGAAGTTAGCTATGTAATATCCTTTTCTTTAGGACGACAACCGTGTTGTAAATATTTAAATAAATCTAATTTTAAGTATGTATTTAATAAAAATAAGAGCTCGCCCAAGGCTATTGCGTGTTAACAATAAATGTGTGGCGTTCTTTTAGTTAGCCTAGGTGGCAGCCCTAACTAAAATCCAAGGCATATTGGGACCAAAAAAAAGATAGATTGTAGTCTGCCAATTTGCACTACTGCATAATCGTTGGAAACTCGTTGGAAGCGTAATATGTACCGATTAAACCTGTTCTTGGTTAGAGAAGGGAAGCTTCCGCTGTGACTTAGCCTTCAGCTGTTAGTATTTAGTGAAACCAATTGTGCTGCATAAAATATTTGCTGATTTTATATCGTCTACGAAGTGAAGGTGAGTACCTTATATTTTTCTTCTCAGAGAAAATAAAGCCGAACAGACGTACAGTTGAAAAGCGATTTTGCAGTCTTTCCGTCCTGCTTGTTTCTTTAAGACATGCGGCAATATTTTATAATAATAATGTTAAGAATTTGAATACTCCCACACCATCACCGACTCATAACCATATAACCAATGATGCCAATCTAGTTTTATAGTCCATTCATAAAGGTTTAGAATTGTTAAATTTTAGCTCATTAACCAAGCCAATGTTTCCTTTATAACACTCAGGATTCTATTTGTAGCCTCCACTCATGCATTAAATAATTCAATATACATATGCACATACATACATATGTATGTAGTACGTCTATAAGAATAAATTAATTTTTTTAGACGTCTAGAATTTCACATTTCTTTGCTCGACCGACCAAAGACGCAGCTCTTAAAGAATGATATATCAAAGAATCGGCAAACCTGCGGTAAATATCATGCTCCATTATCTGAAATACATAGACTTATTCGGTACTAAATCGTAGCCCCTATAAAATAAGCTGACTCATGCGACTGCTGCGATAGGTTAGTTTAGGTTGAAGTGGCTGCCAGCTAGGAGTCGCCAACACACTTAAACCAATGGTAGGTCCATTATGATACCATGTGGATCATGGGACAAAGTTTTTCTCTACCTACTCGTTAAAACCAATTTGAGCTTCTTATGAAGCGTAGGAGGCTCTTAATGTCAATATTCATCAGGTTGCCTAAATCGTTGTAATAGGGAGCTCCTAAGTAAAGCTTCCTTATACGGAAGAAAGCTGGGCAGAAACAAAGAACGTTAGGAATTTGTTTCCTCCTCTTCTTCATCCATGCAGCTTCTACAAAAGTCGTTCGCAAAAAGGCCTAGCCTTGTAGCGAGCTTGCCTAATAGACAGTGTCCAGTAATTACACCTATTGTGGTGCCGATATGCCATCTATTGAAAGAGCGTTTTAGATCCAGCTTTGGCCAAATCTGTTTTGTCGCTAGACATGTTGATCCACTTGTCCACCTAAGATTTGTAGTCTCGAGCATCCAGCTTAAGTTTAGGTTTGCGAGTAGCGATTGGAATACCTAAGCTGCCTTTGTCCGGCACGATGGGTATAGTTGCTCCTATTCTGGCGAGTTCATCGGCCTTACAATTCCCTGGAATGTCTCTATGCCCCGGCACCCAACACAGGTGAATATTGAACTGCTCAGCCATCTCCAGGCAGTCTAGGGCTACTAAACTAAAGAATTAATAGAGGTAGATTCCAGGGATTTGATTGCTGCTTGGCTGTCTGAAAAGATGTATGTTTATTTATTTTTAGTTTGTGTTACTAAAAGATACGGATATCTCTATTTTTTCTTAACCCAAGATAGGGCTTCTTTAATGGCCATTATTTCCGCCTGGAACACGCTACAACGATTTGGAAGACGGAAAGAGAC
The DNA here is from genome assembly GCA_946965025.1 of Blera fallax. Taxonomy (NCBI): domain Eukaryota; kingdom Metazoa; phylum Arthropoda; class Insecta; order Diptera; family Syrphidae; genus Blera; species Blera fallax. The sequence goes on from OX337245.1 coordinate 46,328,298, forward strand.
CTTAAGATTAAGCCTATCAGAGAAGACACCTGCACCAACTCCGTCTTTAGTTTTTGACCCGCCAGTGCATAAGTGAATTGATTCATCTTTTAAAAATGCATCGTCCTCCCAGAGTGATCTGGAAGGGATGGTGACTTAAAATTTAGACGTGGGATGGTGTAGTCCGTGTTTTCAGGAAAGATTTGGAATTTATTCAGAATAGAAGCGTGGCCGAATTCTTTTCTTGACCACTGTTGGGTAACTTTAACTTCTCTCCATATCTTTGGACATAAACCAGGTCTAGACAACTTTTTGAAATTGTTTCCAGCATCGGCAAGATTATGTGCGATGACTTATGCAACTCGGCAGGTATTATGCCGCCTGGTCCCGAGGATTTATATGGCTTGAAGCTGTGTAGTACCCAGTGGAGTGTAAGTGTAAGTTTGAAGAGTTGGTTATTTGTGAAAATGGTCTGCTGGAAACCATATTGCTAACAACTTGGGAACTGCCTGGGAAATAAGTGTCAAGCAATAATTTTATCGAATCTTCGCTGGAAGTCGTCCAAGTCCCATCCATTTTATTGGATTTAAGGAGAGCATTTTTCTTACCTAGATGCGTCAGAAGCTTCTTCTATTTTACCACAGAAGAGCCCCCAAGAATTACGTTTGGCTTTTTTTAATTCTTTTATATGTTTAGGGATGCCTTGTACAAGTCCCAGTCTTGAGCGTCTCTCGTACTTTTGGCATTATTGAAGAGTTTTCTACAATTGTTTCTTAAAGGGCCTAAACTTGCAGTCCACCAGTGCGGCTTCTTTTTACCCCTGGGTTGAATCAAAGGGCAGGAAGAAGACATCGCTGTATTTAAGGCTGAGGTTAAATCTTCAACCATGCGATCAAGTTCTTAGATTTTGTTGCAGGGGGGATTAAGGTGATTTGAGGAAACAAAATTACTTAAATTTGACCTATACTAGAGCCAATCAGTCTACATATAAAGAGAATTGGAGGTACCTGTGATCGGAGAATGAGAGTTCGCTTGGCACCTTTCCATTTCTGATACGTTGGAGGCAAGTGAGATATCCAATTCTTCTTCCCTGTTTCTGGTGACGAAGGGAAGGTAGGCTCGTTACCTATGTTGCACAAAATAAGGTTTGTACTTAGAATGAAATCAAAAAGTAGCTCACCTCTTTTGTTGATGTCGGAACTGCCCCATACTGTAGGTTGAGCATCACAGACAATAATGGACCAGTTTTCTGCCTCCCCGCATCTGCGACCAGTCTTTCCAGGTTATCCCCAAAAAGAGAATCCATGTTATTATGGGCGAGATAACCCGAAATCAAGTACTAAGGAGCGCCGGTTGTTTCTATTTTTACTGCGATTGTATCTCGATCGCTGTAATTAGGGAGTAAGACTGCTGCGATACAACCTAGAGATTTTTGCAGAAGAGCCACTCATACTGGAAATGTCAAAGTGAAGTAGTATGTCATAACTAATTACCTCACAATATCGTAATTTATAGATACGGCAAGATTCCAAGCGGCAGGTTGCAGACTGTCTTCATAACACTACTGAAAAAAAGTAGAGCCATACAATGCTGTGACTACACAACAATCAGCCTAATGAACCATGCGTTAAAGATCTTCCTAAAAATAATACTCAAGAGAATATACAGTAATGAAATGAATGAAAGAGACATTAGCTCCTCTCAGTCCCAGTCCTGGTCAGACGCATTCAAGCCATCGAAATTCGCTGCGAAATAACTTAAATAATTAATGCAGCCACATGAAATCTCTCATAAGCATAGAATGAAATACCAGATGTGTTCCTTGTCGCCAAGTCTTTGGCAGACGCATTAAAGGATGGATAAACATTCATGTTGAAATGAATGGTAAGCTATAAAATATCCTAAACATTAACAATTATAATTCTTAGTCTTGTATTTAGTTCCATTACCACATAACCTAACAACTATTTGGTGTATATGTACATTGTGAAATTTCGCAAAATTACGAAATTATTATTCAATGTCAGGAAATTGCGAAATTTACGAGATCTCTTACTTTATTTTAAAGTAGGTACCTATAACTCGTAAAGTTTTGATAAAAGTGTTAAAAATTTATTTTTTTTTGTTTTAGAGTACCTATTAGTTCTTATTATTATTTTTTTCTATTTACGTTGTCCGGTTTTTTACTTCATTATTTCGATAACGTCGTCACAATTTCAATTTATGTACATATGTACATACGTCGGTTCTCGAAACAAATTCTTCGGGGAATTCCCTTTTTCTTCATTCTTATCTAGGCGAGTTTCGTGTACGTATTTCGTTTTAATATCTTGTGGAGATATTTTTTGTTGTATTTTTCTGAAATGTTATTTTTATTTCATTATTTTTTATGCGTTTTTTACATACCTACCTACATATGTATGTACATAATTAAATGTTTGTTGCACAAAATAATTCAGTCAGTCTTTTTCATTCCGTATGGACTGCACTTTTGTTGGATAATGTGCAATGTGTTTGAGAAGAATGCAGAAGCTTAATTGGAATTTACCAAAGAAAAAATAAAAACGCAAGAATATTTTTTTAATACTTTAATAATTGCTTAGCAAGCTCAATACATAAAACACATAAATAAAATATAAAAGGAACAAATACACATTTCCGCTGAAGTTAAGATCCGCAGCTCATGCAGGCGTCTTTGTTTTCTAGGGAACATATCATCTCAGCCATTCTACGCTCACGCTCTAAGGCCTCAGGAGAAGCAGTTACACTCTTTCCATTTTGTTCCTTCACAGGCGTAGACAATGGTGATCCACCATTCTGAGTTGCTCCTGCCAAACGTGTCTTGTCCACGGTGAACTGGATTGCATGAGCAGCTGGCTTAGTACGCAGATAGTACATGCCAGTCTTCAGACCCGACTTCCAAGCGAAGAAATGTATAGAAGTCAGCTTACCATAATTCGGTTCAGCAACGTGAATGTTAAACGACTGACTTTGATCAATAAAAGCACCCCTGTCCGCAGCCATTTTAATTGTTGAACGCACAGAAATCTCCCAGACAGTCTTATATAGCTCACGAATCTCCTGTGGTATTCTTTCAATTTGCTGAATCGATCCTCGGCTTGCAATAATTTCGTTTTTCATGTCGTCATCCCACAAATCTAGCTCAGTGAGATCCTTTAATAAGTGGTGATTGACTATCTGGAACTCTCCAGACAGAACCCGCCTGTTATATATGTTTGAAGTGTACGGCTCGAAAGATTCATTGTTACCGAGAATTTGAGCGGTGGAGGCGGTTGGCATTGGAGCAACAAGAAGAGAGTTACGAACACCATGTTTGGCGATTTTTTCCTTCAAAACAGCCCAATCCCATAGATCAGTAGGCGTTTTATTCCACATGTCGTATTGTAGAATACCTTTGCTAACAGGGCTGCCTTCATATGTCTCATAAGTACCATCTTTTTCTGCCAACTCACAACTAGCTTCTAGAGCTCCGTAGTAGATAGTTTCGAAAATCTGCTGGTTGAGCAACTGCGACTCTTCGCTCTCGTATGGATAACGGAGAGTAATCAGCGCATCGGCTAAGCCCTGAACGCCGATTCCAATTGGACGATGACGCATATTTGACTTTTTCGCCTCTGGCATTGGATAGAAGTTTATATCGATGATCTTGTTCAGATTTTTTGTTACAGTTTTGGTGACCTCCTTCAGTTTCTTAAAATCATACTTCTTATCGGCAGTCACGAACATGTTAAGTGCAATCGAAGCCAAGTTACACACTGCAATTTCATCTGGCGCCGAGTACTCGACGATCTCTGTGCACAGGTTACTGCTCTTTATTGTGCCGATGTTCTGCTGATTTGATTTTCGATTGCATGCATCCTTGTAGAGCATGTACGGAGTGCCCGTTTCAACTTGAGATTCAATAATCGCGAACCATAGTGTCTGCGCCTTGATGGTCCTATTAGCTCGTCCCTCCTTCTCGTAGCGAGTATATAACTCCTCAAATTTCTCTCCCCAGACATCATGTAATCCGGGACACTTGTGCGGGCACATAAGTGACCAATCACCGTCGGCTTCTACACGTTTCATGAACAAATCCGGAATCCATAAGGCATAGAATAAGTCACGTGCACGCGTTTCCTCTTTTCCAGTGTTTTTCTTCAAGTCGAGAAACTCGAATATGTCAGAGTGCCAGGGTTCTAAATAGATAGCGAATGCACCCGGTCGCTTGCCGCCTCCTTGGTCGACATACCGGGCGACGTTGTTAAACACTCTTAGCATAGGAACAAGTCCATTAGAAGTTCCGTTCGTTCCAGCAATGCCTGTACCCTTCGCCCTAATACAATGTACATTGAGCCCAATACCACCGGCAGACTTCGATATCATTGCACACTGTTCAACGGACTTGAAGATACCTTCAATGGAGTCAGACACCATGGACAAAAGAAAGCACGATGACAGTTGTGGTCGCCTCGTGGCAGCAGCAAAAAGCGTAGGTGATGCGTGAGTAAAGTACTTCTCGGAGAGTAAGTTATACGTTTCAATAGCTCCGTCAATATCCTCGCCATGAATACCCACAGACACCCTCATCAACATATGCTGTGGGCGTTCAGCAATCTTCCCATTAATCTTCAGTAAGTACGACCGCTCGAGTGTCTTGAAGCCAAAGTAATTGTAACCAAAATCTCGGTCGTAGATAATTGCGGAATTCAGCCGGTCGGCGTTGTCCACCACGACCTTATAGTGGAAATCCGAGATCATTGAAATTTGTTGGCCAGTCTCGGAATCAACTGCATTGTACAGATCACTCATGACTTCCGAAAATGCTTTCTTTGTCTCCTTGTGCAAATTGGAAACAACAATACGAGCGGCTAGAATCGCATAGTCCGCATGGCTCGTGGTCAGGCTAGCAGCTGTTTCTGCAGCAAGGTTGTCCAACTCCTGTGTGGTGACTCCACTATACAAACCATTTATGACTTTTAGCGTAATTACGACGGGATCAACGAAATCCATGTTAAGACCATAGCAAAGCTTTTGGATTCTCGATGTAATTTTATCGAAATGAACCTCTTCTTTCCGGCCATCTCGCTTGAAAACGTACATTTTTGCCGGTTTCATCTTACTTAATAAAGGAAAATTAAAAAACAAAGAAAATTTAATGCAATATACTCTACACAAGTAAAACTTTACTGATTTAAGAAGAATGCAATTTGGCGCAATTCAAAATTGGAATTTAAAAAAAGAGGAACGACAGATAAGCGATGAAGTATGTTCGAAGAAGTGCTGCCAAAATCAATCTTCTTGTCGGCTGCATTCAACTACATTTTATAAGTAGATTTATTTCGAATTTATCCACTGCTGTATAGGTTTGATATTTTGAAAATCTTTTTCTTCTCAGTGTTCGAGGATATAATATGCAACCTTGTTTGAGACCGGTATTTCATCAGATTCTTTGCCTTCGTCTTGTTTTTTATTATCTTGTTATCGTATCTCGCCGTATGTCTCGGGTATTTTTAGGTATACAGTTTTCAATGTGGGATTTTAAACCATGCAATCAAAATGTTTTTTTTTTTCTCTATCGCTAATAGTTACAAAATTATAGTTTCCTACTATATTCACTATTCTTGAATCTCCTATTGTGAGGGCCATTTTACTTTTATTTGTTCGAGGTTATTGTAAAATTCGTCAATTCGGTTCCTCACACTGATATATCTTCAGATTAGTATCTTTTGATTTTATTTTCATGATCATTACTTTCTCTGAGATGCAAGACATTCCGATTGCAGATTTACTTATGCATCTTTATTTTTATTAGTATTGCGACACCGTATGATTTCCCGTTTCACTTTACGTTTTTTGATATCCTATTTAGCTAAGCTTCATTTTACATCATTTATATTTATACTTAGTAATTGTGTCATGTAGGTACCTAAGCATACTTTTCCAATAAGAATAGGTTTTATTTTACTAGTTTTTGATTTTCCTAATCTTTTGATGAAGTTTATATGGGAATCAAGCAGCATAAAATCGAGTTTGTGTTAAAAATGCGGAAAAAATCACATGTCATACGGGCTTTAAGAAGTTTGGTTTGCTTATTGTCATCAGGGTTGACGTTCAAAAATCTGGGAATGGGTAAAATTTGTTAAGTTGTTGTGGACTACTTTTTAAAATATAGCCGAAAACTACTAACTGCTCATGAATTTTTTTCATGGACCTAGCAGATTTCTGGTGTAATTTCTTTTCGAATGTTGTCCTTATGTGTTTCAGCTATAAATAAATGGCAGTCAAACCAAAATGACAGCCACACAAAATCGACCTGAGACATAAAGCGAGACATTGATCACCATGACAATTCCTCTGGACTGTAAGATGGGCTTATTTTTCCTACTCTAGAAGCATCATTTGGGAATCTATTATCTCAATATCGTAATTCAAAACCTTAAAAAATACTTTTCAGTACCGGTGAAGTACGGTTTTCAGAATCTTGCTCATTTCTAGAATTAATATGACAAACGTTTTTGTTTCGAATCATTAAACTCGAATCTACTTAAGACATGTTGAGAAAGTTCAGTATAAACGTTTTAATTATTTTCCTTTTTTTTTTCTTTAATTGACTATTGGACCACATTTATTTCTTTTTTGTAAATTGGACCACATTTGATCCAATTGGACCAAAAAGGCAACGCAGATTGTCATCCTAATTCAATGGAGTTTACATATGTGCCCCGAGGAGACTCAACCTTTCTAATAGCACTATTTTATTCTGGCCTTTTAAAACAGGTGTATGTTTACACTTTTTAAAACGCTTCGGGACAGAGAAACTATAATATAAATGGCTAAACTGCTGTGGCTTACGACCACAGTAAAGTTCTGGAGAAAGTACCAAACACCAGCAGGTTGTTCTTCGACTGATTACAAAAACATAAATTTTAAACTTCAGGAAACTTTTCGCAGTAACTTTCTTTACCAGTGCAGAATGGAAGAGCTACAAAGTAATCAAAGACCTTAACCGTCTATTTGCCACTATGACAGTGTCTTTCAAGCGGAACTTCTCGCGATTCGGGTGGCTTGCCGCATACTGCATGCTTTCTCAACACTTAACCGCAATCTTGGTACTTTCATCGACAACCAAGCAGCTGTCAAAGCCATTGATTCAGCTACAACATCATCAAAATGGTAGAGCAATGTCAGAAAGAACTAAACCAACTAGGCGCTCAAAAATCAATTTCATCTGGGTCCCAGGACACGTGACTCTGAAGGAAAGGAAGGAGCAGACGATCTGACCAAAGAAGGGTCAGCCTTTAGCTTTTTTTTTTTGCAGAAAGAGAATGTTTCGCTAGCAATCGTTAGGGTAAGCATTCATAACATCATGAAGGATATGGCCCAGCTATAACGAACCTAAATGATAAGTACAGGCCATCGACCAATAGGAGACCATGCAGCCAAGCTTGTTATTTCCCATAAAACCTTCTGCCATAGCTGCAGATATCCTGCCGAGAAAGTGAAGAAGTCAAGTCTTTTGCGGTTGTACGGTCCTAGAGAGAACCAGACAACGTGCTCTTGATAAACCCTTCTTCGATGACATGAGAGTGATATCTGACCTAGAGCCATCCTCTACCTGGGTTAAATATATCTCTCATATTACCCGTAAGCTTTTGAAATTAAATTTAATTTGCTGTAAAAATAAAATAAAATGGAAAAAGGTAGCCAAATGAATGAAGAATATTTTCTTAGGATAAATAGACACATATGTATGTACATAGGTACTTATGTAAGTTCATATCTAGGAGTCAATTGTTTTTAATGTTTAATTGTGGGCAGCGCTTGGTGAAACGCGATCCTTCACTTTTTGTAGTTTGTTTGTCTCTAAAAGAATTTTATTCTTAAATTTTAAAACGTCTCTTTAACCTTCCTATACCCGCGCATTGGTCTGTGAGACCGACAAATTACGCTTTTTGGAAAAATTTTAGTAACGGTGCAATTTAGCGCAGTGTACCTTATTTGTTAAATACTATAACTAATATAAACTTGTTTTATTTCGTTAACAATATATCACTCTACTGATTAAAACAAATTTCGTAAAAATATTCGAAGTAGAAGAGAAACTACGGGCTCTTGAATTTCGGTCCCAGAGACCGTGCGCGGGTATACGTGTTATTTTTTTTCACGCGGGTATAGGAAGGTTAAAGAACTTTCGCTCAAAAAGTAAACCAACGCATTTAAAGTCTTATTTAACATTCGATATTGAACATATTTTAGAGTGGTAAAAAAATTTCAGGTGAAAAACTGTCAATCGAAAAATGTGCACCGCTTCATATTTCATCATCATCGAAAATGTTGCTAACTTAAAAATTTAATCCTGGAAACAACGCTATTTAGAACTTACGAAAACCCTAGCTGCAAGAATTAATATTGTAAGATATTTTACTTGTAGGAAAAGGAATGTTTATATAAACACTCCCTTAACCAATATCAAAATGTTAGTTTTAAGCAAAACTAGCAATACATATATGTATATGGGCACTATCCACAATCAATTCTAAAAGTAAAAAAAACCTTGTTTCTCCAAGGAGCATAAACATTCTCCTACCACTCCCATAAAAAAATATTTTAGCAGAAGCAGGACAACCGGCATTGAGAAGGAAAGAGACGCTATCACTCTAAACCTATCGCGAAACTTGTTTTCTTCAAAAACTCAATAATCGATAAGGTTATAAGGAAGCCAATGGATCGTAAACTTGCTAATTGGATACTTCCTCAAAAAGAACAATGTTGATAGAATTTCCAAATAAAGGACTCTACTCCTATGGTTAATTAACTCTGAATCTCTAATAATGACTCTAGCCGATTATAAAAAAAGCAAATACAAGCAATACAGCTTACTTTCAATTTTTCGCAAGCATCTCATCAGATTTTAAATTGGGTGGATGGAATTTGAAGTGGGCGCCGTGCCTCAGTGGTTAGTGCGTTGGATTACTAAGCGGAGGGTTCGAGGTTCGAATCCCAGAAAGCACCTAAAAGTTTTTTCACGGTCCCACCTCTCGCGAATGTCTGACAAACGTCCGAGAGTAATAACTGTCATGAGAAAGCTTCTTTCTCAATTCGTCTTTCGGATATTGCTCTAAACTGTAGGTCCCTTCCATTTGTGTGAAAAATATAACATGCACAACACGAATGAAGCTAGGCCCTGAACCACATACGGTCTGTTGCGCCAAGTATTTGTATTTGGATGGAATTTATGTTATCTTCACTGAAGGATAAAAGACTACGCAAAAACATATTACATTCTCTGATAGCATATCTACACTTAATGCTATCAAAAACGCTAACACACCACTAAACTCATGTCAGAAATCGGATATTAATTAATTAATCAAATCGCAAAATAATATCAAGTTGATGTGGACCCCTGGGCGTGCTGGGACCAAAACAATCCGGTATTGTACGTAGATTTAACATCTTCACCTAACTAGATTTGATAAAACCAAAAACCACAAACACTTCTATACTATACTTCCCTATTAAGGCCCATTATGAAAAATGTATTTAAAAATAATTCAATTCATGAAGTATGTACTTTAAACATCTAGTCCCACAAATGTTTAAAGGATATGTAGAACCAATAATCTCTGCAGCAAGGTTTGTTAGCCTTAATATTATTATGTAATAATTGCTTATTAATTAAAAATCATAGTAATTTAGTTTGCTCATTATTGGTTCCCAATTTCATTGAAACACTATTTAAAATGTATCTACATAGTGTACTACAGTAAATAAATAAAATAATATAATTTACCACTCCCTTTAAATGACACCTTCGTTTCAAATAACGGGTGGTCGTGGTGGTCTTAAATTTATGAACCACAGAGTATGTCTGTAATACGCCGATAGGATTTCAGAGTCGTTGTAAAATATACTCACTTTTAATTTAAAATTTACACCGAGCAGACAGTACTGTAATTGACTGCGACGTATGTATATACTTACTTACTTCGATGGCGCTACAGTTCGGGATGAACTTCGGCTTCAACCAACAAGCTTCTCCAATTAGCGACGTGTATACTCGCACTTTTTTCTTTTTTTGGCCAATAGGCGGTGATACAAGCATCCGCTTTATTGCTTACAGTATTCCTAAACAAAATCAATGAAACTTCCAATTTTATTATTTTTATATGAAATGTGTAAATTTTTGTTGTATTTTTCCACACACATTATGATATACATTATACATTCATTATTCGTTCACGTTACAATGCGTTTATATCTATATGATGTTTTTTTGTCATTAAATATATTCTTAATTTGATTTCCTCTATTTACGTATGAAAAATAAGTTTTAATTTCTGAAAAAACAAAACGTCTGAAACGAATATGTTTACGACCACCAAATGACATAAAAATCGGATAAATAAAAAAAACTTTTTTTTTTATAACAAAATTATGTTGTACGATATTTATTTTAGAATATTTCTTGCGGTATATGAATTTAAAATTATATAGATAATAATACATATTTGTTATGTTAATATCTTAACGAGTAGTATTTATAGTTTCTTTTCATTTATCTTCCTTTTGTAATTTAATTTACGTAATATAAAGTTTATTTATAATATCTATTTATATAAGGATATACTCGTAAATATGATAATAAAAATAAAAAAATCGAGCAAGCTCACTACAATACACGTGTATATTTCTAAATTTTATTAATACTTAAATTTAGCTTAAAATTAAAAAAAAAAAAGAAAAATCAATTTCAATTTGCATAAATATCTTTGGGTAATGAATAATTTATTTTTTTTTATAAAATGCGAAATTATTGATTATTTCCAACTCGTATCGTTTACGTTGAAAGAGTAAATTTAGGAAAATAATAAAATAATAATAAAACATTAAAAAAGTGGAAAATGTGAGAAAATATCTGTATCATTTTATAATTTGTTCAACTACATTTTTATTTTATTATTATTTTTTTTTACGAGTACGACTAGCATTTTGTTTATTTTTTTTTGTTGCTTGCTTTAATTGTTCGATTTTTTGCTGTAATAATATATATTTTTTTAAAGACTAAGTATATAGATTTATTCGTAATATAAGAGTTTCTCAAGCAATGATTATATATATATTTCTATATATATATAATATATTTAATAGAAAACACAAGCTGTTTTAAAACTACAACTTTAATTTTAATAAAATAAAAAAAATACTTTGTTTCCTTTTTTTAGTAATAATACGAAGAAAATTGTAGTAGTAGTGTAATGAAATTATATGTAGTTAAACGCATTTTATGGTATTTAGACTTGGATATATGTACTTCAATTTTCTGTGAATGTTTTCTTTTTATTTGTTTATTTATATTTGCACACTGCTTTTACGTAATAATTGTTATTCTTTGATATGCTCAAAATAAAATGTTTTTGTAGTCTTTCTTTTAATAAAGAGGTTTACTTGAGAATACATTTTTCAGTCCTTAAATAAATACATTGGGAACGTACAATTTTATAAGAGAAAAAATTAATTAGTTTTTGCTGTATAATTCAAGAAATTCATTTCAAATCGAAGGTTCGGAGGTAGTGCTAACGTCGAGGAAATTGTTTAGTAATAACTGTATTATCTCTCCTGAATAAAATGCTGTAGACCCGGATATTTTAATGAAAAGACAACAAAATACGGTACAAGCAGAATAAGAAAAAGATGAAAAGAAATCTAAAAATTATATTTCTTCCGTTTCTAAAGCGAAGTATATAGTACCTATAAACTTTAAGGGTGAAATATCGGCGTCTGTAGTGACAGTCAGGCTCCGGGTAAGGCCTTGTAGTTAACAACAACAAGACGGAAAATAACATATAAAAAGGGGTGGAAAAGGTAACAGCTAATGTGGGGAAGGATAACATTTAAGCATTAAGCAATATCTATGAATTTATGTTGAATTTTTTTCGAACCGGTGTCAGCATGAGTTAATCTTTAGAAAGACTGTGACCAAGAATTCGACTGTTTTTACTTTTTCATGTAACCATAATATAGGAAAAACAAGGTCAGTTCGATTCAATAAAGTTAATAAAATTCCGAATTAAATTGATACATGGCGTACTGACATCTGAGTAAAGGTGGTCATATGAATACTTTAAACATTCGATGGGTTGACATCGAAATAGAACCTCCGTTTAATTATTTAAGTCGTCGGCAACTAAATGCATTCGAGGATCTATATAGACCTATGTACGCCGACAGACTGGGCAATTGCTTAGGCCACAAACATATTAGAGATACGGAAATTGGATAACTACAGGATGCGACAAAAGTAACTATATAATGTAACGAATTTATAACTTCTTTGTTTGCAAATATGTTATATTTTTTTTTTCTTTTTCTATACACGTTAAACTTACAACAAATACTTGGCGCAACGCACCGTATGCGGTCCAGGGCCTAGCTTCTCGCGACCATTTGTGTTGTGCGTGTTATATTTTTTCGCGCAAATGGAAAGGACCTACAGTTTCAAGCCATATCCGAAAGGCAAATTGAGAAGCTTATCAGTAGCCCAATGCACTAACCACTGAGCCTCGGCGCCCATTTACCCCATTTAACTTAAAAAAATCTCTCAACCTTTATTGGGATGCGAAAGTATGTCTTGAAATAAAAACGTTTAATGGTACATAAGACGGAAGTAATTTACATCGCTGGTCAAAAAATACAAATACAAATTCTTGGCGCAACGGACCGTATGTGGTCCAGGGCCTAGCTTCTTGCGACCATTCGTGTTGTGCGTGTTATATTCTTCACACAAATGGAAGGGACCTACAGTTTAGAGCCATATCCGAAAGGCAAATTGAGAAGCTTTCTCTTGACAATTATTACTCTCGGACGTTGTCAGACATTCGCGAGAGGTGGGACCGTGAAAAACTTTTTTGGTGTTCTCTGGGATTCGAACCTCGAACCTCACGCTCAGCGATCCAACGCACTAACCACTTGAGCCACGGCGCCCACCTCGCTGGTCAGAATTTATTAAAAAAAGAACTCGTTATATTCTGCAGGTGATGGTGATGTAGTGGGAAGTGTGTTCAGTTATTATTGATGAAACGAGGTGGCTGCAAAGGTCGAATGACTACTTCTATTAATGAACAAACAAAAGGTGAGTATTCTAATCAAGGTCTTATGGATGTACTCTGCAATGATTTATGTAGAAATTGTAGAGACATAGAGGACTTACTTCAGGGCAACTGTTCGGATCGGAGTGAATATAATATACATTAACTGCAGGTTCAACCGCATCACAGTTCGCTTTTTTTAATGAAAATATAGTTAAATTGAATTAGATTGTCCTTTTTTCTTCTAATGAGATTTTGTGGGGTTAATTGTGAAAAATGGATATTCCCTTCGCCTTAGTGTAGTTCGTTTTGAGCACATAAACTAACAAAATAGCTAAAGCTGCTTGAAAAATTCAAGAAAGCGTCAGATGATTAAAGTTATGGATTCCTTCCTCGGAAGAAAATCTGATTGAGAAGCAATTCTGAGCCCTTGCAACGAGGTTTTATCTGAAATGTGAAGTATTCCAAATCGAAACGTCTAATAATTTCGAGTAAAACTAAGATCTGGGAAATGAAGAAGTCTTGATGACACGACGATACATTTTACAGATGATCTTAGTTAGCATAAGAGAATGTTTTTTTTTTTTCAAGTTTGAAATAAGGAGAGCTTCACCAAACTTGCAAGAAACAACACTAAAAAGGGGAAACTGGAGAACGAATAACCAAAATACTTTGGAACCCATTCTCGTTAACAACTTGGCTTTCGCACATTTACCTGTGTCGAGCACATTACGACACTGCTGATCAACAAATTGCATTGGGTAAAGGACATTACTTAGCCCCTCTTTGCCATCTTCGAGAAGATTTTTGAAATTATTAACCCCCGAACAACTCGTAGATATTAATCCTGAATTTTAAAGCAGTGTATGACAATGTTGCATAAAATCACCATGGAAATCCAACGTTCACAATAGACAATGATATCTAGCACGTAACATCTAAAATTTATTGTGAATAAATTCGGAAGATTTAAAACAGATAACCTGCAATCGTTCTTAATGGTTTTAGCTCTAGAAAGGTTAGCCCAACACTTGATATATGTATGCTCTAGCTTGTGAAGTAAATAGTATAAAAGGTATAGAAGCAAAATTGTTTTGATAACATATTTGTCTGCCGGTCCTCCCGATTTTGTATGTAATATTTGAGCACTAAATTACAACTCATATTCCTCGAAACCTCTCAAAACACATATGTACGTACATACAGCTTACTATATGAAAGAAAGATTTATTTTTTTCTCCGTCAAATTGTTTTTCTCAAAATATAATGGCAGTTTTACATTATTTCTTTTCTTTTGTGTAAAATTTGTTTTTATTTTTGATAAAAAAAAAAAATAAACAAAAAACAAAAACCTTAATAAACAAGGATCTAGTGAGCGAACTTAAATCATAATAGTAAAGTATTCTTACAAGTGGTTTTACTTCTTCCGTTCGTTATTAAATAAATGTTCCAACGTATCACAGACAAAATTATGGAACAAAGTTAGTAATGTTGATCTCTTTTTTTAAGAATTTCTCTTCACTCTCTCCTTCTATTTTTTTTCTAAATACTTTCTTATTTCTTATTTCTTATGCCACAATGGTAAATACAAGAACAGATTATCGAAAAAAAAAACAAACACAATGGGACATAAAAAAAATAAAATAAAAAATAAAATGCTTTTCTCTTTCTCTCTTACTGACTAGACTCTGGAGGATGGGCAAACATCCTCTCTCAATCCCTCTTCCAAATTAAACTCTTTGATTTTAACCCAATTTACCTGTGCAAGGCATTGGATATTTGTTTTAGTGATTGCCCCACTTCGACCACTAGCTTTTCATTATCTTGAACATTCTTACTGCCCGCCGAACGTAAGCATCTCGATTGAGTTTCCACTCTTGTGACGAGTTCTCTGAAATGAAATTTCGAATGCGGTGGCATAGTCTCATTATCAGCAAACACCACACAGGAGTTCTGCAGGATATTCAGCTTATCGCTTAATTGAAGCCATTGGGAAGCTGAAATGGAATTTACGGGAAGTTTGAGACTTCCTTCTAACAAGCCGACTAGTTCTAGTATACCCTCACGACTGGTTTGTGTAGAAGATGTGTTATTTGTCAAAGGGGTCGTTGAATTGGAGTTGCTATTGCTTTCAGTGCTGATTTTTTGACCAATAGGCGTGGCGTAGATAGTGAGTTTCGTCGGTTTTAATGGAACCGCAGGCTTACTCTTGTTCAGCAACTGATGTTGATCAGCGGTTAGATCAGGAGGAGTTGGTGTCAGTGTCGTTGTTGCGGATGTTATCATTTCGCTATTCTCATTGGAATTGTTTTTTATGGCCAACTTTGGCGAGAGCTGTGTTTGACCTTCGGTCGGAGTGGATTCCTTTGGCTCCCAGAGTTTTTTCAGACTACTAATACTGCCAGTGCTCCGACGTTTGCCATCTTCAGAGGAATCGCCCGAGTCTGTGGCCGCTGTTGTCGTAGTAGACGATGATTTCAGCGAATGATTGCTATCCTTTTTATTGTTGTCTTGTTCTCCAGCATGATGAAGTGCGGAGACCTCGATTTTGATTTCAGTCTTTTTCAGTTCGATCTGTGATTTAGATTTTGGCTTGGTTTGTAGCTCATTCGGATTGTTCTCGGAGTGACGCTCCGAATTGTCTTTTCTAAAGGAATTGTTATAGTTCTTTGTCGTACTGTCGTCCGAATTAGTACTGTCGTCTTTTACTGAGTTCTGCTGCTGTTGTTGGTGGTCTTTGGCTTCGTTGCCATTACTGTTGTTGTTGTCTACCTTGCGTAGTCGTGATTTAAAGTCAATAATTGTGTTTGAATCATTTTGGGGTGGGGTTTGAAGTTTCTTCGGTTCGACTCTCTTCAGCTGAGCTTTAAAAGTATTCGTATTGGTCGATTCATTTGGAACAGTTGCGCTCGCTGGAGAATGCGTGGACTTTGGTGGCTGTTTCTTGTCTTGCTTCGGGAGATTCATGCTCTCGGCCAGTTCAGTGACTAATTGTGAAACTGGATCTACTTGCTGGCCACCATTTTCTCGGCCATCGTGATGATTGTTCTGCAGTTTTCCAGTGTTAGTGCGTTCTTTGATTTCGGCCATTAGTTTCATTTCGAGTTTTTCTTTCATGCTATTGTCCTGCTGCTGTTGGTTCTCCGGTGGACTACCCAACGAACTGCAAGAATCTGTTGAGGGTTCACGTTTGCGAAGACTTACCCCGAATCGCGAGCTGGCTTCTTCCACACTGGGTGCGGTATTCGAAACATCGTTGTTATTGATTGGCGCTGGTGGAGGTATGGGAATCAATGGAGGTGGTGGTGGCGGTGATTCAAATTCTTCAGGGGGTGGAGGCAGATCGATTGGTGGCGGTGGGAAATCTAAATTTGCAAGAGCCGATTGCTGTGTTCGTTTTGGACTGCTACTAGCACCACGGAATGAAGAGAACGTCATCATAGAGCCATCAGTTGTGGTGCGATGGCGCTGCAATTTGTTGAGACTGGCAGATGCATTGTTAGCCATTGTTACACCGCTTGATGAATTGCTGCGTATCATTTGCGGTTGGCCACCTTTAAATGTTGCAACGCTATTCGTTAAGTGGTTGCTGCGAGCCATTACACCATTGGTTCCGATTGCTGGTGGTGGCGGAGGCGGAACATCTGGAATCACACTATTATGATTTAACTGTTGAACAGAGCTTGAATCTTCTAGGCTGTCAAGAAACGCACCAATTCGAGCGACTTTCGGAAGAGTTCCGTATCGATTTACCACTCGCTTCACATTCATAACCTCCAAAGCACCGACTGTTACTTGATGGCTTGATGGTGGTGTGATAACTCCTGCCAAGTTATGATGCTGTGTGTGATCCATGGGATGTTTACTGTGAATTGGGTGTTGTTGTGACCGTTTGCTGTTACGTGTCTCTAAGCCACGATTGCCCATCACTGGTGTGGGTCGTTTAAATGAGCTATGCTGTACAGGTTTATTGTGATGTCCTAAGGAATGTTGAATTTTGCTGTTGTAGTCCATACTGTCGGTGTCGGCATCAATGTCGGGATTATCGTTTTCTGAATCGCAACGATTCGCCAAGTTGGTAATGTCACGGGTTAAACCTGAGGAAAGCAATTTGAATTTATTAATTAATTTAATGCTAGACTTTGTGGGGCATTTTATTGAAAGCATTGCTGTAAGTATTTGTCACACATTTGTTAGGAGAACAGAAAATTTTGATGTTAAACATTCAGTTAGGAATTCATGGGTTAATGCGAAACTAATACCTTCTAGAAATAGGTGGGAATTTGTAAAAATGTTCACAGGAGTTTTTTTTTTTTTTAGTTAGACAAGGAATACATGCAGTTATTTAAGCAATTTTATCAGGTGAATTGCTCAGAAGTGTCTAGACTGAAACAAAAAGAACCGTCTACTAATAAAGAGGCATATGAAGTAGAAGAGAATAAAGCTGCAGACAGAATAATGCTTCTCATGAAATATTATGCGACGAATATGAACTCTCCATCGATTCAGGAATATGAAATCATGAATGTCATGGAAGAGCCACAAATATTGTGAAAGTTATGTGACCGCTCATGCATGAGAAATTGCATTTCTACATTAAGTCTGACAATGCTGATTCTATACGAATGCAAATTATGCTCAGTTTTAATCTGTTCAATCAATGGGAAGACAAACTTTCCAACAGATCTTGAACGTACTGCAAAGAGTAATATTAATTTGATTATTATACAATTTTCTTTGGAATGCCTTAGTAAAAAACAATGTAACAGCGCCTTGAAACAAGATTTAGTAATTTTTTTAGAACATACACGTTTTATTGTAAAAGTAGTGGAAAGTTATGCAAAATATGCTTCAAAATATTTTGTTCGTGGTTGTCAAAATCAGATGAAGATTAATTTTTGGACATATTGTATACTATTCTTACTCGGACATATTGTCCTATTGGTTACGAAAGTGTGATTTTTCTAGAACAATACGCGGTGTTTAAAAAGTTAAATTAAAAGAATTTGTTTGGAATTCTAAAGCGAAGGCGAAGATGCGGAGTTAGTAAGAAAAAAGAAATTTTAAAGAAAGAAGGAGAGGTAAGGTGAGGTAATGAGGTAAGAACTTATGAGTTTTATGATGCTCCTAATCCTAAAGAATTTTTATTGAAAATAGAACAAAAAAATAACTCTATAGAGAACTTAACCTTCCGAATATGAGTTATAGGAAATGAATTCAATAAATATGCCAAGAAATCGTTTTCCAAATTCTCCTGTATTTAAATAATTCTGCTAAGCTAAATAACTGCTAAGTATCCCTACATATAGAGAAGAGCTGGTGAATCAACTTTTCCTCAAGCTTGAAGTGAAAGTACACTTCAGTGCATTGAGGAATTAATGAAGAAATTTAAATGCATATCGACAAGCATGATCCCAACAAATTGTGTTTGAGTGGTACTTTAAGTTCCAGAGCAGTAAATTATAACTCAGTAAAGAATCCCGGGAAGGGCATCCTGTTACGATAAAAGTCGTTATTGTGCGGTGCATGTTGCAGGAGAATCATCATTCGACTTACTGAGAAAGTAAGAGAAAATCTATGGAGTTAACCGTGTCATTTTAATTAACAGTGTAATATTTGCAGCGGTTTTTCAGGCTGAGATCACACCCAATGTCGAGGCTGCAAGAACGACAATTCGAAACATTACCGTCGGCAAAGGAATTATTGTGCCCAGGTGTCAGGGCAGGCAGCCATTAAGGCTCTATACTTTTCAATACTAGATGAAGACCAGTAGGACTCTGCGAGTAGTACCTTAATGAAATATTAACAACCAATGTGATGAGCATATAGTGTATATACATCTGTAGGTATCCTGTGACTTTGAACAGATGAACTTGAAAGGAAGCGTTGGAAGTGGCATATACATACATATGTATGCATCACTCTTAGGTTCAAATTCCCTTCCTCCTCTACTCTGTAAAAATGTTTATTAACAAAGCAAACATGTACTCGATCTACCTGCACCGCAAGATTAATTGTGAACTTTCTATGTACAAGAAATTTCCGCCTCAGATCATATTTTAATCGGTGTCTGCTCTTTATCCCACGTAAATTAGTCGAAACAAAGAACACATATGTACATACGTTCATATAATTTAAATCCAAACGTGATTAGGAAATTTTATCCATTAAGTGCGAAATTGGTAGAAATAAAATTCTGTGCAAAGTTAGTACTTAGTTAAAGTTAATACAAGCATTCAGTTAATTTCATTTCATCAATTGGCATGCCTGAGGATGCATGTATTAGAAAACATGCATGCGCACATTCACACATATAACAAAGAAAATGTGATGAAATGTTGTTGTAATCCCTTACTCAGGTGACAAATACCTCGGAATAGAATATCGATTATAAAACTACTGCAAGAAGATGATTTCTTAATACTACTACCATTCGTATTCAGTTCTTCCACGAAATTTTTCCCATCATCATCACGGTATGTTGAATCCCGACTGGTGGACAGAAGGCTGTTAAAAAATACAATTTAAGATATAGAGTATGATCAAGTTCAGCTATTGGATTGTCAAACCTCGTTCTCTTTGGTGGAGCCGGAGCTTGTTTGCCCTGTTTATTGGTGGTTCTTCGCATTTGCACATTCCCTTTGCCTTGACTTGAAAATGTACTCAGTTTGGTGGAGGTGGAGCCCGTTTCTAAAACATAGTGAAATTATAATCTAAAGAGATCTTTGACGTTCTCTGTATTTACCTGATAGCGGTGTGCTAGCTTGTTGATCATGGTGGCCTCCACTACCTCCGCCACCACCACCGCCCCCCATCTGCGGCTTTTTTCCCATTTGCGGGGTGAGGGTTTGTGAAGCGTTCAATTGCTTCTCGACTGCTTCCGTAATCGATGATTCCTATGTATGAAAGGGAAAGAAAAGTCAAACAATATGTCAATGATTCTCTAAAAGACAAGTGTATGGTTTCTTACTAACCTGAAACATATGCTCCAGAGCATGATGAATGCTCTTGAACGTTGGTCGATCCTGTGCATTCCATTGCCAGCATTGTCTCATAAGATCATACACTTCTGGCGGACATCCCGGAGGTCTTTCCATGCGATAACCTTTCTCAAGTTTGTGAAATACATCTGTTAAATCTATTCCAGGATAAGGAGACATTCCATATGTGGCTATTTCCCATAATAGCACTCCAAATGCCCAGACATCAGATTTCGTACTGAATTTATTATAGGCCAAACCTTCCGGTGCTGTCCATTTGATGGGGAATTTAGCGCCCGCATGCGCTGTATATGTGTCATCACGCATCAATCGGGCCAAGCCGAAATCTGCTACTTTTACAAGCTTATTATCACCGACAAGACAATTTCGCGCCGCTAAATCTCGATGAATATAGTTGCGCGATTCTAAGTAACTCATTCCAGAGGCTATTTGTGTTGCCATGTAGAGTAAAGCTACTGCGTCCAGTGTTTCACGTCCGGCAGATCTTAAAAAGTCTAATAAATTTCCATGACTCATAAATTCCGTGATGATGTAGAATGGCGGTTCTCGTGTGCAGACACCTAAGAATTAAGATGAAGGAAAAGCGTTAACTTCTACATTAGGAAAGAAATCCGCGTTATTTAATCTGTTAAGTTCGTCAGGTTAGGAAGTTTAATGTAAAGTTATGGGGCATTTGCTAAACTTGAATAGTTAGGTATCGACATTGCTTTTCACACAAATGTTAGGCAATCCTGTGTGCACTTTAGTTATGTTTGTAAGGTCAAAAAGTTTTAGAATGTCAAGGTTCAAGGCTCTACCATAATAGGCTGAGGAAACTGAGCCCAATGTCACAATTAATCGAAAACCTGCAATCAAATCGAGTGGTGTTGTGTCATTTTGAAGCGTTCAAGTAAAATTAGCACGTTTTTAAGTTCGTTTCATTTTTTTTAAAAAAAATTATTAAAAGTTTAATATTTACCGATTAGCTGCACAAGATTCGGGTGCTTCATCTCTTTCATAATGGCAGCCTCTTCCAGAAAGTCCTTTAGTGCCATTGTATCTTCTTTAAGTGTTTTCACTGCTACCGTGTTGCCATAACGTTTCCAAATTGCTTCGTAAACTTCACCATATTGACCACCACCCAATTTATGTTTCATTACAATATCAGTGCGACAAATTTCCCATTCATCCGGTTCTGGACTTAGCGGGAACACAGTAGGTTTATTCTGCTTTGGCGCTGGGTACAATAAAGGTGTTATCAGTCCATGGCCCTCATGTGGTACACTGTGATGATGTACCAACTCAGCCAAAGTATTAAATTTTGCTTCTGCCGTCACATAGACTTTACCATCCGAGTCTTCCGATATACGATAGTGATAGACTCGTCCCTCATATCTTAAACTAATACTCCTTTGTCCGGGAGAACTTTCACTCTCGCGCACCAGAAAACTTCCATTAATTCCCGAACTTAATAAATACTCTGCAGCATTTCTGGAAATTGGTCCGTGGTACCAAGAATGCTTCTCCAGTGAGTTCAAGGGCGTCACATAATTCGATGGAACCCATCCAACATTCCCCGAATCCGAGTGTGCTTCACACCATTCCCCCGATTTATTGTATGACAATATTCGGACTTGTTCACCTTTTTTCAGACTAAGTTGATTCTCTCCGCCAGCTTGAAAATCATATAACGCGACAAACAGCTGCGGATCATCTTCTTCTGGGCCAGGAGCTAGAAGATTCTCTTTTGATGTCCATCGGTGAGCCGATTCAAAGCCTGATGTCGTTGAACTTGGTCCCTGACTATGACTTTGTGCATTGTGCACAGAGCCATCTTGACTCTGAGGGAGTAATTCAGCTTCTAGCAGACTCGAACCGGGCGGAATGTGTGGCAGTGGACGTGACTGCAGTAGGGCCTCTGTAATGATAATAATAAAAAAAATATTAATAATTAAACGTATTAGCAAAGACAAACAAATTCCAAAACCATTTAATCGATGGAATTGGAGAATGAAACTATGTGAAGTGCGGATGCCAATCAATTTTGCCTTGTATAGAAATATTGCTCTGAATTCAGGAGGAACCAATGCTACAAAGCTGTGTGAAGTGTGAGGGCCAGAGTACACTGCATTTATTGTGAATTCCAATTGTACTTAAATGGAAAATTGTCACAAAGATGATATTGTTGGGTGTGTTCATGAAGATAAAATTAGAAATGATATGAAGATGCATGGACGTGGAACTGGTTTAAGTCGCAGTATGCGTGTAATTATGCCTTATACGCAGGAGACATTTAAAATTTCTTAAATATTACATGGCCTTCGAAGAAGGAGAAAGTTAATATGTGTTAGTTCTAATCGTAAATCCAGATAATTTCTGTATTATTTGGGAATGGAATAGCAATATTCATTCGTAGAAAATGTGAATTCATCATAAATTTGATGTCAGACATATTCGAAAACGAGTTTTTGAACTGACTTTTTTGTATAAGGAATGGTCTAGTGTTTTACATTTGAGTTTGGCAGAGAGGAAATTGCTGATTTAAGAACACTCAGATAAGAATATAAACTTATGAGGCTTTGTAGTTCAATCACACAGCAGGTGACGAACAAATTTATTTTCTTTCTCTTGGAAGCTCTCCAATGACGCAGTGCCTAGTTTTGCTGTTAGGAGCAATCTTTTCGTCACTGTGACATGATTTAGCAGAGAAAAGCGATCTCTTCTTGCCAAAGACAGGTTATGAAGTTTAGAAGTTATGCCTTTACTGAGGTGAATCCAGCGACAGTACACTTTACTAGTGGCTCCATTGCCAATGAATATATTTACAGAGCTAATAGATACCCTCGAGCAACGCCCCTTTCTTGTAAGTTCGACTGCTCTTTCTTTATTTTCCAATAGGTGCCACTATGGGTGTGTCCGCTTCACTGATGATCATTGCCGACTTCATCCTTGCCAAAGCATCCGCCTTTTCGTCCCCTTCAATATTACCATGTCTGGGAACCCGGGCAAAGCTTGACTGAGTGGTGCTGGATGGTGCTCAGTGCATTTTGACATTTTGTAACTGCCTTTGATTTAATCGTATTGGATTTTATCGATTATTCAACTGTTTAACTGTCAACGAAGATAGGTACATACTATATCTGACGATGGAAGGTCATTTTCCTGAAGATTCCTGCTCCCGCAATTATATCCGTTTTAGAGCCATCAGTATAGATCGATATATGTACATAGTCTGATGTGGCTTCGAAATGTTCAAAGTTATATTTTCCTCCCATTGTCTCCATAGGTTGGATTCTCTCAGTCTGAGAGCTCCTTTAGTGACAGCACCTTTAATAAACAGGTTCAGTAGGAGGAGATGAAGAAAAAAAGTCAACCCGGCCTGCGGTGTGCTTCTTACAAATCCCGTGCTGTTAACCTTTGTACTTTGTAGAGTTTTTTCATATGGCTCTTGTTGCTCTTTCTGTCCACCAGGCTAAAGACTCGTAGGAGGTGATGGGTCTGATAACTGCGTTGGATGATACGCACTTGCTGTCCCCATATTCTCCCAAATGCCTAAAGAGAAAATTAACTTGGTGTCCAGAGTGATGCCGACATATTTTGCCTCAGATGAGAGATCTATTGTGGTGCCATCTAGTTTTAGTAATGTGAAGTCCGGTATCTTCCTCTTCTTTGTGAAAAGTACTAGCTTGGTTTTCTGATCCCACATATATAGCTCTAAAAGAGCAGATTCCATTAGTTCACTAGTTGTTGGCAAAAATTTGCCTTTAATCAGTATTACCAGATCATCTGCACACGCTTAAACTTGTGTCCACTTCTGCGCGAAGATTTTTAGGGTTTTGTTGACGACAAGAATCCATAGCAGTGGGAAAAGGATTCCTCCTTGTGGTGTGCCTTTTGTTTTCATTCTCCTTACAGAACTTGGCCCAATAGCTGAGTTGATAATCCTATGATAGACCTGTAAGTTGTTAAATGTTCCAGGGCTTTCACGCGCTTTCCTCCCATTTACATTTAATGGAGGCGTATTGAGCTTCACTTAGATTGTGGCAATTGGCCATTTCTCGTTTTGCAAAAACGACGAGAGACTGATTAGCTTATAATCATTTGCGGTAGAGTGGTTCGATTTTCCTGCATCAGGGATGAAGGCCACCCTTAACGCTTTCAATTTGCTAGGTATGTCCCAGGATCCCACAGGCGGACCACTAGGGATGCAGTGAAGTGGGAGGGTTATGATTCCTATAATCCTGATCATAACTTAGCCGAACAAAAGGAAAGAAGAAGGTATGTCCCAGGATTGGTTGCCACTGCTGATTTTTATATCGTGGCTGAGATGAATATTCATTCTCTTGCTCCACTTCATTTCCTTTATTAGGTTTTAGGTTGTTCTTAGTTACCAAAGTGGTCATGAATTTTGAGGAGTGTTTTCCCACTCATTTCTATTGCAATTTGATTGTCTCCTGAAGATTTATTATTTTTATCTCATTGACAGAGCTTCTGATTTCGTCAATAGTAACATTAGGCATTTCTTGGGAACCAACGTGTACAAGGATTTGTTTTCTTGTTGAGGTCGCCTATTCGACTTTTATGAACGTCCTTATATTCTGAGCAGTTTTGCTTTTTTCGTTGAGTTGTTGGTTAAAATACTTATCAAACGAGAAGCGCCTTACGTCTGACTTCCTCTTCCTTTTTTAACTCCTCTCTTTCCTTCTAATATCGTGCAGTTGATAATCACATTAAAATTTCATTTAGTTCCATTTTTTGTGTGGATATTTAAAATATTTTTACACAAAAAACTGCATAGATGTATCTATGTACCTACTCCAAATGCAATCCACTGCCGAAGCTATTAATAGATTCAAAATATCCATTTGTTTTCCATTATTGGAAATTTATTTATACACGCTCGTCATTAACGAGAACTCAATGAATTTTTCAATTTAAAAGTAAAATATTTGATTAATCATGGAACAAATAAATTCATGAAAGCCGTAGACGAAATGTTGATTCGAAAATCTGTCCGCACCGGAAATCGTCTTGATGATTTTATCCAGTTTTCAGCCAATTCAATTGTGTGATGAAGCAGGCTCTTCAATATGAAAATATTGAAAGCGAATACTTTTCTGATGTGATATTTCCGGTTTTTCAATTTGTGGGAGTGGTTCTTTTTTTGTTCTGTTTTAACTTAATTAATTATTTCCAGAATGAAGATCGTCTACAGAGAACAATTTGTGGTTTTGTTTAATTTAATATTTTTCTGGAACACAGTGAAAATACTAGGGGTTTTGAATAGTAAAAAAAAACCCAAAGAATATAAAATATTTTCCGTTGATAAAATGGGACAAATGAGGTAAATGAACAGGACAGAAATTAAATGCAGCGGTTCAGTGTTTTTCTAGACTGATACGGTCTGTGTGTCTCTATATTTAGTTTGTGTATATCCATTGTATTCATTTCGTAAAAGAAAAGCATTAGATGAAGGAAACTGAATGAAATGCGGTGTATCTGATTACACTGTAAGAACAACTACGCTGTTGACAGTTAAGAAGTGCCGAGGAATATGTCCCTTCATAATACGGAAATATTAACTGTCAACGGCGACATTTTGAAAACGAAGACGGAAACATTTAGAGCCGAAAAAAAAATCACTTAGGCATTCAACTTGAAATGATATCCGATTCTTTCAGTAAACAAGAGAGTATTCCGATGAAAAGGAACAAGCATCGTACCTACCTCCTATTTGTTGGCTAAAAGTATTCTTTAGAATAATATGTGTATAAAGGAAAACATATTAGGGACCGAGGAGGATTAGGGATATCTAAACAGGGTTTTGAGAAATATTTGAAGTTACTGACCTCCCAAGACCGTTTGCTTAGTGGCCAGTTCTTTTGTAGTTCTTTTTTGCGGTATCAGAAGGTAATGGTATGAAGAACAGAGATGGGTTATGGAAGAGGCTTACAAATGTGTAACTAACCAGCGACTAGCCAGAAAAATAGAAACAAAGCGTACATGATAGAAAATCTTTATGCCAAAGAGCCATCCACTTTACAGATTGTAAGAAAAAAAAGTGCAAACAGTTCACAGGCTCAGTCTTATAACTTTTTCCAAAACCCTCTTCAGCAAGCTTAATACGTCAAGTTGCTGAGGCCGAGAATTGAGTATCTTCTTTGTAAAGGATTCAATAACTTTTTTTTGCAATAGCTTCGTGCAAGGGTTTTACTTTACACAGCCATCTGGAGCGCTATAAAAGTAGAATAGGTGCGTACATCGACGTACGTATGTAACTGAGCGAACACAAGGGACTTGTATTGTACGACCATAATAGCTTCTTGATTGAATTCGTCAAGTTTCGTCCAGTTTTGCTCACTTACGAAAAGAGTAAACCCATTCATTTGACTTCGGCAGCTGTGTAATCGCTTCCGTTCACATACGCCTATTATGGGTAACTTGAGCAATTGACGGTACTCTGAAGAAAACTTAACCTAGAAATTTGACATTAACTTCCGATTGCGTTCGACTATTATAGTTGAGCCTTAAGACGATTTGTTTAGCATTAGCAAAACTGATTTCAGTAAAATCTTCCTGCGAAAGTGGCAATGTAAGGCCAATTGTACTATTTTTTAGGAAAAACATTGATCCTAGATTATCTTTCACATTAGATCGGGTAAAAGTATCTCAGCTTAGAAAGCTATTAGCATATAATTTTGTAGATACATGAAGATCGATCAAAAAATCTGGCAGGCAGAGCTATATGAGCTATTACACCAACGCTTTAGGCAAGAAAAGAAAAGAGAGCCGCAAGTAATGTGACAATAGGATTATTTATAAAACTAAAAAGCTGCTAGGGAGTCATTCAATCAGAATGTGGTGAAAAGTTAAGACAATTTTTTGTCTATTTTTATTAAGGACCACCTTATGACAAGGCATACGGTGTTAAACCGGCGATGAGTCTAACATCAAGGAAGCAGTTGGATTATCGAAACGAATTCAACAGAGTGTAACAGTGTTTCCCAGGAGGAGGTTCTTGGCAGTGAAAACAAGCCTCCAGGAACAGACAGGCGGCAACATAAATAGTGTGATGCTTTCGGTAAAAGGTATATGGCTTTGGCAAGTTAACGCAACGTAAACTTTTGCTGGATTTTTCTCGCAAGTATTGGGTCCTAAAAGGGCTAGGAAGTGGTGAGAAAAGCCTCACCCGGTACAGGCAGATTTATCAATGAAAGTCCTCCTTGTAATAATGGGAAGGAAAAACGATCGTAGCAGCCAATAATAGATTTTTTTGTATAAAATAAGATAAATAAACATTTGTCCTGGCACGAATGAAAGGGACCTACAGTTTAGAGCCATATCCGAGAGGCTTTCTTTTAGATTCAGAAGCTTTCTTATGACTGTCATTACTCTCGGACGTTTGCCAAACATTCGCGAGGGGCGTGAGAAATCTTTTTGATGTTTTTTTTTGGATTTCCTCCCGCTTAGTAGTCCAACGCGCTAAACACTGATGCACGGGACCCACCATCATCGTCACTAATGTAGGTAAATTCTACCTTGAGACAGAGGATATATGTATGTATTTACATATGTTCATATCTAATCACGTGTTCAGGTATCATAAGCAAGTTCTAATGGGAAGAAAACACAATAGGCCCATCTGTGACTGTAGCGATAAGGTGACGAATTTTAGGAAGATTACTACACTTCCTGTGTCACTGTACAGAACTGTACCACTTTAGCTTTAATATCCTAGGCCATAACTTGAAAGAGCTCTGTCATAAGCCGCATATCTTTCCGAGGATGTACATTCCCTTTGAAATTCTTTCGTAGAATTTGGCAGAACTAGCAGTATGATACATAACTTGTTTCCTTCATTTCAATAGAGCTACATCATTCACATTTGTAAAGCATGGGATAATTTCTAAGTCTGAACAATAGTACAGCACTTAGGATTAGGGAAACTATCTTCAAGCTCATAATATGTTTCTCTTATGATTATGATATTAGCTAAGTACCACCAAAATCGTTTTATGTTTTCAGAATCCGCTTACATCTAATTCTAATCCCAAATACCTTAATACCGTCCCATTTATTCGGTTTAACAGTATACAGACAGATAACCAAACAGTAATCCCTTTTTGCATCAATGTAAACTCCCTTTCCTTTCTAATCGTTCTCTAAATACATTCCATTTCATTCGCTCAGTTTAAGCAATATGTACTCGCTGTAATTCTACATAATTTAAGAGGAATAGTCATGCCCTCCTCGTTCAAATACATTGCAATGTACGAGTACTACACAAAACAAACGAAAAATTGCATAACGACCTTGTGCTTCCTTTAAACATAGACAACAACTTCCTGCCAAATATAAAAGTACATAATCTCCATTCAGCCAACTACCCTAAAAAAAAAAGTTTAAACAGCCAAAACGATTAAAGCTGAAAATGTGCTTTTTCCGAAACCAGAAAAAGGACGACGGAAAACAGTAGTTCAGGATTTAATGAAAAGTATTCTGAGGATCAAAATATTAAGGCACACTCTTAAGGGCCATCATAGAGGCATAGATAAAGACAAGTAGATTTAAAATTTGTACAAGAAAAGCTATGAAGCTACCTTCAGCAAAAGGCAGAAATAAAAAGTTCGCAAATGTCAACATTTTGAAAGTTGCGCGCATTTTAAGTTTATCGTAGCTAAAGGATTCAAATTTTAATTAAAATCAAGAAGTGGGACACATAATTTTATCTGTAAAAGGAAGTAAGTGTTAATTTACATTTCCTCTGCCGTCTGTAAGAATAAAAAAAGAATACAGTTTGAAAATTCAACTTGCGGCGATAAACGGAAGTTGCCCCTTCTTCCGGACCAGACAAGAGGGTACCACACAAGTGTGCATGACATGAAGTGAGTGCACCCCTCCAAAAATAACCGAAAGGAAGAAACTCTCCAAAATGTGTGTTCACGTTATGAATTATTTAATTTAATTTAATCATTTTACTCAATTATTATTGCTGCGGGTAAAATTCTAAGTAAAATGGTGATTTTCTAATAAAAAATTAATATCGTGCGGGACACATAGAATAAGGAAAAGAAAAGAAGTATGTATAAATCAATTTGGAGAGTTTGACAATTGCTACATAATGGTTTAACGCGCTGTCAACCACAAACTGATTTGGCTAATTGTGTGGCATGAACACAACGCGCAACGCCATTTTCCCTTGAGGTGTCAATTGTGCACATTGAACTTGTATCTCTTTTATTGTTGTTGGTGTTGCAGGGGGAGTATCTACTTTCGAATCGAGTTTATTTGTCTCATCAAGAGTGCCAATCGAGATTTGTTTTGAATTAAAATCAAGTGTGGGTTGGTAAAATTGACAACTCAGTGTGCGACGTTTAACCCAGTTTTCGGTTGAAGTTTCAGTATTGAATACTTCGATGTACTTGTACAGTGGCTCAAAGTAATAACCGGACAACCATATCTTCGAACTTTGTATGAATTAACGTAAATTATTTTTGAAATTTATTCTGACTTATGTACATAATGTGAAGACCTCTTATTGTCCATGACTAACCTAAATCTAGCCGGCGTAAAACACAAGATATATAAGAAACAATTTAATGTACATACATATGTATGTATGTATGTATTTCATAATATGGTCGGATGGCTTGTGGAAAGCCAAATAGCAGTCTTCTTTGGGACAGGGACGGACACGTGCCCATCCTTTAAGCATCTTGGCCTATCAGACATTTTCCCGTGAGGTCTGCGAATCTTAAAAAGTATTGAACACGTTCGGACCACAAGAAAAGCCTAGAACAAGTTCAGCATTGTATTCCCCAAGACCCTGGAGTGTTACTGACGTCGATTGTGAGAAACGTAGTTGAACGGTAGACTGATGCTGGGAGCGACCAATGATGTGGATATCATTCCAGGATATCCCAGCAGCTGGACGTATTTGTTGAAGATAGTGTGTTCTGTGTAAGAGACACAATTTTCAAAATAAGAAAAGAGAGGAGAGAGGGGATAGGGATGAGTTAGAGAGCAGAGGTGGAGGAGGCTGAGGTGAGTCAGACAAGCTGCTTCATATTCGTGTATTTGATTGTGCGCCCGAAAACAGACTTAAAGACGTAGGGAAGACGCCATACGTGTCTTGCGATTGAACTGATGGGCAGGCAGAACACAATTATAGATTTCATACAACGGCGGTGTTCAAGCGATGGAATTTCACCGCAAATTCACCACCAATCTATTTGCAAGTTTTCTCTGAACCCTATTAGACAAGTTGCAGGATCATCTTCCCAAACATGCGAATTATGTACATATGTATATTCGAGTTTCAGACCAATATAAGCCAAGTCTGTAGGCTACACCGTTTACATCTTTTGAGCAATGCTGGCGAGAACGTCTACTTAGCACTGATAAACAACTTGAATCCTCAATGTCATCTCCGTTCAGTATGCTGCTTAAGAAACAAGAGGTAGCACTGAGTTTTTATCAAGTTGAACCCAACGTGATTTTCGGCAGCCCAATTGATCATCAATATTGGAATTGAGTTCGGATTCATTCGCCGTTGCTGGACTCTACAGCTCGAGCTCCCTACCGTGAGGTGGTTAAAAACTAAAAGCAGTCAAGAATGCTGTCCATCCGCGAATGAATGGATTTGATTGCGAATGAGCAAAAGAGCCATTAAAAAATATAATAACAGGGTTAGAGAGAAGACATAATCCTGGGGAACGTCAGCATTAGATGAAAAAGCCGTAGAAGTACACTCGTCTAATGCAACTTGTATTGACCGATTACTTAAGACTTGCAACCCATGATACGAAAATTTTACCAACACCAAAAGCTTGAAGTTCTTTTTATCGGAAGCCATATTGCTGAGCATGCAGAAGCTTGTGTCTTTTTAGATATTATGGTAATTTACAATGTTCTTCATGACCTTAGATTGTACTGATGTCACAGCTATGGGTCTTTTGGAAATTGTCTTCAAATACACACGTTTTCATCTGGCTGGAAATATGCTTCAGAGTACGATATATGTACATATATGTAGGAGAGCTTACGTTGAGGGTTCGCCAGGGTAAACTCCTAAAAACAAGGGTAAGATTTCCATCTGGGTTTGAAAATTTGTTACAATCAGGGTCTTTAAGGAGTCGAGCTACTGAAGGAATGTGGGAACATTTGAAATAAAAATCAACTGAAATCTAAAATCTAATCGATTTGAGATTGTTTTACTATAAATTTCCTACGAAAACACTATGCTACGGGAAAGCAAGCATAAAAAGCTATAAAAAGTAAAAAGAGGTTCAAGCTTCAAACAGAAATAAGAAAACATGACTTTACACGTACATATGTACATACATATGTTAGAGGAAAATGTGTTTACTGCACTAATGCACTACTACCGCTGCTGAAGGCAATATTAACACATGATAAAAGGAAATAAATCGCGGTTTTAGACATTTGGCATCATCGGCTTTTGACATTTGCTGTTTGTGTCGTTTATAATTTCCAATCAAATAATTGAGTTTGTAAAAGAAAACGAATTTACACATTTAGAATAAAAATAAAATTACGGTGCAGTTAGCATTGAACCTTGTCACTCAACTACGAGTCAGAAGTGCAAATTTATTTTTTATTGCCGAATTTGATTAGTTATTATTTTGACAGATAGAAAATGATGTTGTCATTCTATCTAGATTAATTTTTCGACTTTGCTAATTAAAAAACAAGTTTAATTGAAATTACGGTAAACAAAATGAGCTCAAGCTTCATGACAGTACAAATTTGAGCGCACACCAAAGCGAAAGAGTGAAGTTAGTTAGTTAGTATGGAGGAGGAGGAGGAGGAGAGCAGGAGCTTAACGTACATTAGAGTGGCGTAGCAGCAATTCGTTTAGTAATAATTTCTGCCAATGAAAATGCTTCGCCATTAATGAAAAAGTAATTAGAATCGGGTTAAACGTCGTATTTGAGTGCATCCTTTTTTATGGAAAGTAGAAATGTGAGCAAATGTTAAAACAACCCCTGAGGCCCAATGCTGACATACATAAATTTGGTTCTAAGTTGGTGGCTATGCAGGGTAAAATGTATGCTCTTTAACTGAGAAACTGTCGCCTATGGAAAGAGCAAGACACTGGTCATGCCAGCTTACTTATGAGCACCTTTATCTCCCCAAGGTTACTGACCTCTTGCCTACTAAAACTGACCTCAGCTAAGGCTTCCAACACTCGATACCAGACAGTTTAAAGTGGACGCAATGCGATGTCCTGTACAACGATTCGCTGTCTATCTTTACGGATGAGTCCAAAGCCGAGGGCAGAATCGGTGCCGGAGTCTTCTCCGAAGATTTAGACATCCGCATCTACATTAACCTTGCGAACCATTGCAGCGTCTTTCAGATCGAAGTCACGGGTATTTGTCAAGCTACTTATGCCAAATATGTACGCCGATGCGCTCAAAAAAGCTAACTATAGATGGAGCCAACGTGGCCAATGCATTTTAAAAGCAACTATGGCCAAAACTAGATTAAAAAAAGGTCCAACGGACTTCTTAAGCATAAGAGGGAACCTATCTCTAGATTAACTAACGTAATAACAGGACACTGCAGGATAGGCTGGCATGCTTAAAGGTTGGGCATCCTCTGTAATGACTTTTCTGCAGGAGTTACAAAGACGAGGAGGAAGAAGAAAAAGTCCCTCACCTCCTGTGCACGTGTCCTACACTTGCTAACATTAAGAAGGTTACACTAGGTAGCCACATCGCATCAAGGCTTCAACTGAATGGTTGCATTCTTAATGCAACCATCATTGACGCGTCAACGCAGTGAACAACAAAAACACCACGGCGAAAAGTGTTCAATATGATTACGTTAACGCAGTAGAAAATCCTGCCACGACAACGTTTGGACACAGTCAACGCGTTGACGAGCAGTACGAAAAAAAACTATCAACGTGTCGACAGCGTTATGGCCATAGAAAATGGTCAACGTGTTGAACTAAAAATTCATGTCAATGCGGCTGTCAACGCTGCCGTCAACGCGTTGACATCTTTCGGAACAAATACCGACGTTATTATAACATTAGAGAGTTTACACGTTGACCGTATGAACGTAGCCTTACGACATCAAAAACAGCAAACACAACCGATTTGCTTGAATTTGGAAATTTTGTATCGAATTGTATGCACAGTTGGGCGATTAGAACTACCACGACGGACAGATATTACGGATTTGTTAAATTTTTAGGAAGACGTAACAATTTGTATGCGTTGAACGTTGGTTAAACGATCCAAATTGTAAAGTGGCAAAGCAATAACTAACTATCCGTCACCATGGATGACAGATGGATTTGACAGATGCCACATGGCAGTGACGTGAAATACCAGACTTGCAATGAATAACCCTTTTGTTATAAGGAGCACTGAAAATATTTACGTAAATTATTCAAAAAGCGAAATAAAATGAGGACTTTTCATATGATCTAAAACGAATCTCATTTTTGCCGTACATTTTTAACACAACGAAGGCAGCTGCAGGGCTCTTTTTAAATTACTGAGCATCTAGAATGAAACCAATTTATATTTTCCCGCTATTATAGAAATTTCGCTCACTGTAAAAGTGTAAACTGCCGAAGTATGTTCGAAAATAAATTCAAATTCTACCTCATTAAAATGCCGACAACAACCAATCAAATCAAATAGGATATCAAATTCGGCCAAAAAGAAGCCCCTGGCCCACTCTGTATTAAAAACTGCATAAGTAACCGTTTTATTATTTCCTATAACCGAAACTCTGAATAATAATTATGTACCCGCCAAATTAAACAAGTTCTGCACACCTGGTCTTCAATAGAAGAACAACAATCACACCCCACCCCACCCCATCTCCTCCCAAAGCCATTTATGAAAGTTTACACCTATTGGCCTTTAATCACGTCTACGAACTTGACTCATTCAATGAATTTTAATTATCAACTTTTTATTCTGCCAATGAATTAATACGTGTGTGCACCAATACTACCACGTCAATGGGAAAATTACTTATTTCCTCCTGCAAAATTGTTTATTGCTGTAAATTATTATCTCGGCCTGACTTTAATTAATGGAATAGATTAATGCCAAAACAAAAGAACAATTCAGGTTTCTTAATGAGAAATTAAATTGGCAAAAGAAAAATATATACACACACACACATACATACACGCACAACTACAATTAGAGATCGAGAGGAGGAAAAGCGCCTTAACGAGCCAATTGTATGCAGGAGAGAGTGCAAAGAAAAGCTGATCGCAAATTAAAAAAAAAAAAAATTAAAAGCTCTAGGCGGGGCACCACGCACAACACAACCAACTACGAGTATGTACAGTTATAAATGATCAGAATTTGGAATTTGCTTTTTGGAGAAAATGTTTTTTTTTTTTTTTGATTGAATTTGAATTGTTTACCTAAATGCATTTGATATTTCCCCGTATCGCGTTGTGTACTTCTGATCATCGGACCTAGAGCGGAGAAAAAAAAAAAGAAAATATTTTTTGTTTTATAAAAAACTTATAAGAGACAATAGACAATAGTGTCGAAGGAATATGGTTGTTAGTTTGGATTTATTTTTATTATTTTACATAAAGGGTCTATCTACGGACATTTTAAATGAATGACGGACGATTTAAGAAACCTAATGAGCGGTTAATGTGTCATGGTTAATCGATCATTGTTCTGTGCAGGAGGGCGTATGGATTTGGTGACACAATTTTTTTTTTTTTTTTTGAAACCACCATGACAGACATTGTTCATGACGATGTGGGGTTTGTGAGGTTATTGTTCGGCAGGATGATGATGATTATGAAAGTACAGATACCCATTCATCCATCCATAAATGTGGAGGAAATCTCTTGTTTATGGATCATTTGCGGTTGGAAAATTCATTCGTAATGAGGCACGCGAGTGGGAAGTTTTATTTTCATACTTTGTGCCGTTCGTAGGAAGGAGAGTTGGGAGGTTTATATATTTTTTTGTATTAGGTTAAATGGTTTATTTAAATTTGGAACTGATGACAAATGTGTACCATCAAAGAGGAAAAGCAAATAAATGGTCCACTGTTATATTTAATTGCAATTTTAAGTTGGTATTTATAATTATCTCATGGATTAAGTGTAAATAAATTCGGCAAAAGAGTTCATCAGACTGTTGGTAGTTTGGATCAAAGTTTGGAGCCGACCCTTAATTCTCTTCGTCAGTATAAGCCACCCGAAAGAAAAGGTAAAGAAAAGTTATAGTCTGTCTGGAACGAATCGGATTATACCCTATTCCTTATTTCTTAACCCCAAAAAAAGTACAAATACAAACATTTGGCGCGACCATTCGTATTGTGCGTGTTATATTTTTTCACACAAATAGAAGGAACCAACAGTTTAAAACCATACCCGAAAGGCAACCTGAGAAGCTTTTACATGACAGTTAGTACTCTCGAACGTCAGCCAATTGCGTGAGGTAAGACTTTTCGAACTTCACACTTAGTAATCTAATGCACTATCCACTAAGTCACGGCGTCTAATTTTTTCACCGACGTATAATTAATTTGCCATAAATCCCTATGGAGTGTAATAAACAGAGCGTCATCTGTTGGTTTATTTTCGAAATTCATGTTGCAGAAAAACTGCGAAATTTGAAAATAATTTTTAGTCATAATGAAGTGCTGATGTAACGAAATTCATGAATAACAATAAAGTTTAGTGACCACAGATCAAAAAATGTGTTTTGAAGTGTACGTGAAAACCCAATAACATAACCACAAATACATAGTTGCAGAGCTTAACAACGCTGCCGTGACATAAGGCAAACATGTGGACATTTCTTTGACTCATACAACGGACAGCCTTCGGCCTCACATGCAGGTGCTCAGGTCGACGCTACGCGGCATATAGTTAGGTCTCTTTTTATTTGACAAATTTAAAGATATGCAGTGGAAAGTAACATAAACGCAAATTGGCCTTATGTCGCTTTATCAAAGTGTCATAAGGACAAATGCAAGAATTTGGCCTTATGTCACTTTCACAAATTAGAGATTTGGCCTTATGTCACGGCACCGCTTAACAACTGAACTTCAGTCGCTTTTCGCTGAGATGAATATTGCATCTAAACTTCGGATTTTTTATTTACAAAGTCTACGCGTTGTGGTAAAGAAGCCAACACATCCTCGAAGAGTGACAGTTTGATGTGCGTTTTTGAGTGCTGGCATTATTATTAGCCGTCCATAAATCGATCTTTTGTGCATTAAGTCCACAAAAAAAATATATTTGGCGACAACAGGGCTATTCAAAGGCCCATTCAAAGCTCAGCGACTTGACATTGCATTCACAGTAATTTTTTTTCTAGTCGCAGCAATCTGCGAATTTCTCTTATTATTCGTTGTATTTCAAAAGAATTGTGAGGTTAAACTCTCGCGAATGTGGATTGCGTTCCATACCTGTGGAATGTGAATAAAATTTCAGTTCGCAAGAAATATTCTCCTATTCGCGAAAAAATTAGCGAATTGTTAAGTACTTTGCAGAAAATAATTAAAATTTTACTTTTTTTTCTATTAATCGATAGATAAATAAAGCTCTGTTCTTTTATAGTTAAGTTGAAAGTTGTGTGCCTTTAATTGTACTAAAAATGGTTTGTTCACAGTTCGCCCATTCGCCGGTCGTTGGACTGTGAATGGACCTTAACGCCTAGCCTCACGCGACCATTCGTGCACTAAGTCCGGTAACTGAGTCCACTACACAGCTGTGGTTAGACGCTGTTGGATTATTTCTGATGAATCACCAACGATTCACTAACTATTGACCATCGAGCTATCCGTGAAATAAAGCCACAAACAGTAAACGTTGTTCTGCAATGAAGATGGGCTTTTGCCAAGGCAGCAATTTCAATGGAAATAGTTTACAAAAATAATTCGAAAAAATTCAATAAAGCAGTTTCCAAAAGGAACTAATGGATGACCACCTCTTAGTAATACCAGTACTTGTCCTCTCAGACCAGAAATGTGTGGACAAAGTTCTTTAAACTGTTTCAAACGTTCTAAATTGTCCCCAAAAGTTGATGCTTAGTTGACAACAGATTTTGGATTTAAGCAAACGAATTATTACGCTCGATAGAGTAAATTTTAAAGTTCCCTACACGACGAAGCCGAGTTATAAACAAATTAAGTGCACGTACATATGCTGGGACCTGCATGTGATTGCATCTTTAACTGCTTCAATATTTTGACTAAAATATGGTAGACCCGCCATTTCTACAAAAAAACTACATTAGATTGTTGATCGAAATTTTTTGCAGTCATTGGCTTACCTTCTCTGGAATAATGAAGTACCTTCAATAGAACAATACTCAAGCATCTCGAATAGAAATCTCAAAAAAGATTTCAGGAAAATTTCTCCTTTTGCACACATACAGTTACAGTGGGGTACCTGATTGTCTATTCCTCCATCAATGCTATAAGAAATAGAAATTAGTCCTCCAGAACAGTGACTCTTGAATTCGACCTTGAATATGAGCTTCTCAAAATATTTGTATTCCAGCATCTGTACTCCACTGAATACACATCAATCTATTCAACGTACAACTACCCTCGCGCAACCACCCAACACGATAATACACCCATATAAGGACTTGTGGGATTTACTTACTATAGTACTTCATGCGCCATTGATCCCTAAGAAAATTCTGTTTACACAGAGCGACCTCCTAATACATACACACACAGTCTTCCGGCATTTTTCTTTTCACATTGTGGCCAATCCACCACCCAATACCATGACCTAAGGACTCCGTAGTATCCACAAACACCATACTAGCCTCTTTACCCACATTACAACAACAAAAACGAGTATTTGCATAAGGACATTGCTTCGCTCTCAGCAAACATCTCTAAAGGCAGAGAAGGTGGCACAACTACTTATGTATCTATGTACCGAGTTTCAACGAACACTCTCTTACCATGTTTACGCACATCCATCCTTAAAGAATCCTGTTTTTTTTTTTTTTTGTGCAACGTCATCGTTTTCTATGCTACTCCTCTGCAATAGATTTACACGCCTACGTGTGACATTTTCATTTTATGTTTGTCTTCCTTGAAATTGAGAAAAGGGGGAGAACGCGAAAAGCCCTTGAAAAATTATTTCCACTCCTTATTCAAAGGAGGTTCTCTGATTAAAATTCACTTCGGTGGTGTGGTTAGAACTATGTAGTGACTGGAGGGAGTTCATCTCTAATGGATGAGTGGCTCTATGCTTCTTCTGTTCTTCGAGGTTTCTGATGATCAAGAAGACGAAAGACTACAAAAAAATATCTCCTTTATAAGAGAAGCCAAATAAGAGAAAGGCGATTATCCTTGCGAATTAAAGAGGAAGTGAAAGAAGTTGCCAAATGAACACCATGCAAACAGCTAAAGCTTTCGGAGCTACAAGTATGTTCAGAAACAATTTGAATTTGTGCAATGCAAAAAGGACGATAGTCCCTCCAAAGGTTGTACTCATAATTAGACATGTGCGTTCCTTTTTACCTTTAGTCGGTTAAGTTTAAATAAATATTATTTACTGAAGCATACTGCAAACAAGAATCACAATTCGAAGTATAACGGTCGTACATTAAAACAAGCCACCTGGAGAACATACGTCCACCTTATCGTCTAATATGTATGTTTACTCTATGCTGAGGCAAAGGTCCTCGAGCAAATTATTTAGAACAGATTGCTCATAACAGCAGATGAGAAAGGAGCGCTGTCAGGCCACCAGTTCAGCTTCAGAAAATCGTATTCTACGTTTGATGCCATTAAAGCGGTAGAAGATACAGCAGCTGAAGTCATACAGTGGCGAATATTGTGCAGCAGTTACTTCGGCTATTAAAAAAAGCCTTTAACTTGGCAAATTGGTTTTATATCAGAAGGTCCCTGGCCGAATGGATACACCAGTCATAAACTTCTTTATAAACTGGAATTTAAGGTAACAAATCAACGGGGAGGCAAAGTACTACAATGTCACCGCGGGAGTTCCACAGGGATCGGTACTAGGCCCTCTACTATTGAATATCAAGGTCGGTAGTCTGACTATTACATAGATTCAAGAAAGCCCCAAAATACTTGGGAGTAATGCTCGACGATAAGCTTAAGTTTTAAACTCACGTGAAGCACTCGAGGAAAAAGGCGTCATTATT
Organism: Blera fallax; assembly: GCA_946965025.1. NCBI lineage: Eukaryota > Metazoa > Arthropoda > Insecta > Diptera > Syrphidae > Blera > Blera fallax. The sequence continues at coordinate 46,367,520 of OX337245.1, forward strand.
TCAGGCAGTCCTTTCTCGAACACTACCAAACACTGGTGGTATCCAGAAAAATTACCTCGATCCTTCTTTACGGTGCCATGGTTTCGGCAAGGGCGTTAGTAACGACAGTAACACAGAAAAAACTTTCAGCACCACACAGCCCCTGCACGAGGACACGACAATATCGGACGAAGCAACGAGTGTCATAGTCCCTATCGACATCCACACGAAAGAAATGCTAAAGACCCACCAAAAAAGAACCTCGAGCCAGTGAGATGCTGGTGCAAGAGAATAAAGGAAGAGGAGAAGGCAGGATTAGTAGCTATGTGGTAAGACGGGACATCACAACAAAAGGCAGATAGAACTACAAGTTGATTGAGCGCTGGATAAAGCGTGGGCATTGGAATTGCAACTACTAACTATCTAGTCATGGAGGCTTTCGAAAATACATACATACATATGTACTTATACAGATATGAACACAAAAGCTCACCTAATTGTCTACTGTATCCAGATAAAGAGGAAGACACGGAGCATGCAGTATTTCATTGCAGTCATTTCACAAAATGGAGAAATAACCTGCCACCGTCCCTAATAGAAAATATGACTTGGTCAGAGGAGAATTCGGTGGTAATTTGCACCACTCGTTACAAATTTGGAAAACGAGCCCCGAAGCATTTAAAAAATAGGGCCAACAGTCCCCCAGGTAATACCAAACGACAGTCCCGTAGGGAGAGTGGTTGATGTGTGCAAGGTGTGTACGTGCGGTGTATTCCTGGCAGCGATTACTCAGGTTTACGAATCATGCATGCGCGTACACCACCTATGCCTCGAAAATAGATAGAGGTACAGCAGCAGGTTTGTACTCGGATGCACTGCAAAAGCAGGAATCTTTTCTAAAAGCGTGCAGTGTTTTTAAAGCCGAAATTCTGGGAATAAAAAGAACTGCAAGGGCATACATAGAATACAGTCAGTCACCTTTGGATATAACTATCTTCGTTGACAGTCAACCAGCTTTCAAATCGATAAAACCCAATGTCGTGACGCACCAATCACCATCAGGCACCATTCGGTGCCTTAGAAATGTAGAAGCGAACGAAAAGGCGGATGCTTTCGAAAGGATAGAGTCGGCAATGAATTTCAGTGAGGCGGACACATCCATGCTGCTACGGATTGAAAAATTGAAAGAAACCAACTCGTCCTGGCTATTCAGGGAAGACTGTTTCGCCTCTCTATGGCCAAAACTAAAAACAGTCTCCTAGCACTGAATCGATCCTCTCATGGTCCGTAAAAGGAAAGTAGAGTCCAACGTAGCAGAGCTACGGAGATAAAGAAGTGGGGGCAATGCAACATTTGCTACGCCAGTGCCCCGCTCTGCAAGAATAACATCTACGTTCCTTAGGACCCAGGTTCTTCGCAAGCACTGCAGAGGTAGCATGAGCTCAAATATCGGTTTTACTTTGCTTCTCATAAAGCAAACTTTTCAAGGCGGGTATCACCAGGATAGGGTGTCTTCCTCTGTTTTTATTCACATTTCCACAAACAAGGGAGCATGAGATCTCCGAGTAAACTTGATAAGTACATATCCACCACACATCCTTCCGTAACCTAACCTGACATGGGCAACATAATATATGACGGCGGACTGAGATTTGAGGTCGAAATCTTGATCGAAAAAATCCAAAATAAGGCGTTGGTTGCTATCAGTCAGACTAGGACATGCTGAACAAGAGACGGAAGCAGTACTAGTCAGAAAAACCAACGATTTTATCTAAATCTGAGTGATGCCGTTCATATGCAAATGCGTACAAATCACTCAACCACCCTGTTTTTATCCAAATCGATTTAAGAATTTAAGCTGTTTGGCGCTTTTATAGATTATAGTACAGATACCATGCAATGCACTACACTCTCCAAACTCCATTGAGGGGCGCACTTGAAATAAAAGAAAAATTAAGAGGTGTGGCAAAGATCACTACTAGTGGATTATCTGACATTTCCCCCGTAATTAATTCCATTCGTTAACATGCCCTTGACACATGCCCTTCTGCAAGTTACATGATAAACTTTTTCGCTGCGAATTATTTTCCATTCCCACTTCTCCCACTGCTTGTCATGAAGTCATATCAAAGTAATGTCGTGTAAAACACCTTCAATTACATGCATTTCTTGCATCAGCAATTCACTCCCTTTCTCCACAGATGACAATGTCGGTCCTTGAGTGCTCCTCTGGGCGTGCACCACACACGTCATAATCCGGTTGCAATAATTGTATGCAATGCAATGCAAACCGAACACCAACTCATAAACCTGACGCGAACCCAACAAAGTGCAAATCCACTTTTACCGCTTTAGCTGGAGCGCTGCTCAACGCTTTTGAGTTAGATAGACACCCAACAACAACAATGACAGTACGACATAAGTGCATGGGAATCGAGACCAAAGCTCCGCGAGAGTGACAGAGAGCGAATTCAAGTCGAGTACTATCGTTAATTATTTGCGAAAATTCCACCCTGCACCACGAGGCGGGGAGACAAAAGAAATTTTCTTTTTAAATTGTCAGAGGAGTCTCTCTTGATGTGTGAGTGGTGCAATGACGGGGCCCTTTACAACACACAGGCACTCATACAAAATGTGGTTATAGATACTATCCAGCCGTTGGCTATGACTTGGATTTAATTAGCGCTGTCTTCCATGTCCGTCTACATTTCCTTGAGCGTAAATTGTATTGCAGTCGCCGCTTTTGGGTATCGTTTGCTGTTGTTGTTGGTTGGTTGGGGCTTTTGCGAATTTTACACAAGAAAGCGAATGAAATGGAGAGAAAAAAACGGTAGTATTGTGTAAAATTAAGGCAGACAGACGAAGTTCATTGTAACATTGTTTTACGCGGAAGTTTTTCTCCTGTCATTCACTTACTTAATGAAGGTTGATGAGGAGCTTTTAGTTAGAAAACAAAAAGTGTCCTTAAATATTTCTAAGGAGTTGATATAGAGAATGCGGTTAAGTAATGAAAGTAGTTAGAGTACTTCACTTTGGAACTAAAATTTATACAACCAGAGTTGCAATTGTGTTGGTGAGGCAGCAGAAGGACGTAAAGGGTTATGCAATTTGAGTCTCCGAACAAATTTAAGGAAATCATCCTTTTTTTTTTAATTTAATTTTTAAATGGGCGGCTGGGTCCTTCTGCAGCAGTCGATCCATTCGAGGAAATTTTCGATTACTTTTTGGTAAATATCAGTTTTTAGTTGCTCCAAATTTTTGGGTCCGTTGGCGTAGACACGACTTTAAGCGTAACCTCACGAAACGAAATTCAAGGGCATTCAATCGTACGATCTTGGCGACCAGTTGACGCATCAATAGCTTCGATTCGTGTCAGAAATTCCGGTTATCATGCGTTTATAACGCTCCCCATTGACTGCTACAGTTCAACTCTCATCAACTTCAAGAGAGTAAGCCCAGCTGATACCGCGAAGCCACAATGCGCACCAAACAGTCTCTTTTTGGGCATGTTTCGGTGTCTCGTGAATCTCGCGCATCCGATTCGCCCGGAGAGGTAGCAATGTACCTAATCAGAGAACATTTTTTTTTTTAAATCAGCATCAACTACCTGCTGCTCTAACAAAATATCTCCGTGAATTCCTCGTTGTCCATGTTCTCTGCACATCAGTTCTTACTTTAATAGAATTTCGAACCGGTGTGGGTGCAATTTCTGAGTCAAAATGCGTCAAAGGGAGCCATAAGACCGACCCAAAAGCTGTGAATGGGGACCGTCAACGTGTCAACGCATAAAACCTTGACGACCACGCTAAGTTGTCAAAAAATGTGTTGATGAGTAATATGTTAGCGCGATTTCTCCCTTCGGCGAGAATGCGTGGACACGCAAAATGTTGACGATAACACGACTTGATTAGTTTTGAACACGTTGACCGTTGACGATTCGCTGAGGCCACGTTGACAGGAGGGAAAATCTGTCATTTATCGCATTGACGATCACAAGTCGTTGTCAAGTCGTGTCAGTGTGCACTGTAAGCTCACAATTTTACTTCCCTGTGATTTCCACAAACATAATATGTATTCGTCTCCATAGTGGAATACACACCATCTGATTGGTTGTGCTCTCAATCGACAATAGCGCCAAAAACACCACGGCGAAAAGTATTTAACACAGACATACTCAACGCGTTGGCGAGCATTCTGACAAAATGTGTCAAAGCGTTGACAGGGTGATTGTCGTTTCTATTGATATGTGGGGCCCCGTCTTTCATTTGGAAGACCCTCTTTGATCAGCTTCCTGCCCCACAATTTCCCTGAATATCTCTATGACCAGGAACCCAGTATAGAGTTATGGTGCACTAGTTCGATATCTCAGAGATGTGCGACGGTGCCTAAACAATTTAGATTTTATAATTGGTTATTCGAGTGCTTTAATGGGTGCCTGGCTATCGGTGTAAATGACGATGGCAGGATCCAACACTGGTTTCATCAACAGTCACTCAGCAGCCTTAGGATTTAGTCAAGACTTCTGTTTGGAATGCACTGCAGTGACGAGGTAGGGCTGGTTTAGGTTCAGAGTGATCAAAGACCTGTCTTAGACCCGTCAGTGTAGAATTTTAGCGCATTGTTATCATTTCTCATAGCTTTCGGCTGGGAATTCTTGCTCTGAATTTAATACTGAAGTCTAGGACCGGTGTTACATAGACCGTGACTCCTATTTTAATGCCATTTAGGCTTAGAATTTCGCGCATGCCCTGAGTTATAAGATTTGGCAACGCCGATTCCAATGCTCCCTCCCTTGCATAAATATCCAAAGGGAGAACGATGGGAACATTACGGCGAAGATATAAGGATTCATTGGCCTGTAGGAGACTAGAAAAAAAGCAGAAACTGACTTAAGTGGATTGGGCACGACTTTTCAGGAACCACGACAGCAGTTTAATTTTTCAAATCGATCAAGCTTTAACATCCATTATCTACTAAATCACATAAATTGCAAATTTTAATTCAAATTCTTGCATCTATCTTACGTAAAATAACTTGAAACTCAATTTGTCACAGTTCGGCATTCCAAATCCGCACACCATTGACTCACCCTGTACTCCTCCATCGACAAAGAATGTCCTCTCTCAAACCATTTTTTTTTTGTATTTGGAGGTGAAAGAAGTATCCACTTTGTATTCATTAAAAATTGTTTTTGACTTTAGGCCAACACAAATGTTTCAACCCTTTTCGACAGATAAAAAGGAAATATATCTCAAAAATTGAAATCGGTTGAAGGAAACAAACTCTCGCTTATGACCCTCGTGGATTAATTAACACCAAGTGAGAGCAAATATTCGAGCAGAATACACAATATGCAGGACGACACTATACAATGTCACTTCCCCTTTCATCTGCCAGTAACAACTTATTGTCCCCGCAGGCACTCAGAACTTACTTAACATTCCATACACAGATGCTCTTCACATGTGCGTCAGGACTCAGAATATTCTATAATAAAAGGGTGGCTTCTTGCTGCCTGAATGCCGATCGATAGCCATCAAATTGCAAAACCAATACCAGCGCAGTCTAGCTTTGTTATACAAAAAAAAAAAAAAAAAAAAACTCCCTAGAGATCGAACAATAGCGTTGAATTCTGCCTACGAATGTCCTTGGCCTTTTTTCCTCATCGTTGTCATTGCTTTTTCGTTTAATTTACTGGTACATGTACATATGTACATGTACGAGCTGGTGGCATATCGATTATGAACGTTTGCCAAAAACCATAAGGATACGAGAATTTCGGAACAAATAAACCAAAAAAAAAAAGAAGTGAAATGGAAAAATTATACCGCCAGGCAGTGTAAGTTTTCCTATATAATGGCGTTGAAAGCAGACATAAAAAGAAGTCCTGGCCTTTATTATGCAGTCTGCCCGAGTGTCTGCCATACACTCCTACTACACCCCTCTTGTGTGGAACAGAAGATAAGGACATGCATAGGTTTTCCTTTCGCTTGAAATCGATAATAATTTTTCCACAAGAAGGCATATCGGCGAGTAGCGTAGCTTTAGGTAAATATTTGTCCTTTGCTGGTCTGTAGAACAGAGGAAAGTGCAAAATGATTCTTCCTGACATTGCACATTGGAGTAGGGATATTACTATCGCAAATACATCTACAATACAATGGGTGATTCATTTAAGTGGAATGCTCTTCTTTTTTTTTTGTTTGTGGATTGGATCAGGATTCCTTTTCTCTCTTCCTTTAGAATTGACTTTTCAGATAAGAAATTAATTTAAGGAGCTTGGACATGAGGTAGTGAAAAAGTAAATGAAGTGCAAACTGGATCAAGAATAAGTCACGTTCTTGGTGAATAAAGATTATAATACGAGATACCAACAGTAAGGTGGTCCAACTAACTAAGAGAGGCTTGAGTCCCATTTTAAAGATATTTCGCAGCAATCTGTGGTTAAATGACGTCAAGGCCATTAGAAGAAGCACGAGATCTGAGGTAATATTGAACGTTTTACAATCCTTTAACCCGTCCCAAACTAGTTCAAGAATACACCAACTCTTTGAATTTGGTCGCAAGACTTAACTCTCTGACTCTTGCCTGGATCCCACGTCAAACTGGGATTGCGCGAAATGAGATCTCTGATGCGGTTGTAAAGAAAGGCTCAGAGGATATCTTCTCAGAACCTGAATCTGTGTTGGGTCTTCAGCGTCTTCGTTCAGGGCCTCCATTGACGATTGGGTTTGCTACAAACACAATTACTTGCGGCACGGCTCTCCAGGATGCAGGTGGACTAAACGAATGCTCCTGAACGTTTGTAAGAAACCAGCGGCATTCTTGCTGTCTCTCAAGACTTTTGCTAAGCATCTTAGTATGCTAGGCTTACGAGACACAACTCTCTGCGACGCTTGTGAAGAGGGTGACGATACTTCGGATTATTTCCTTTGTTATTGTCCAGTCTTTACTCGGATCAGGTGGCAGATCTTCGGCGTTGATATGGTGAGTGTTGATACTGTAAGCTCTGCATCACTGAAGAGCCTTCTCGGCTTTTTTCGAAAGTCGTAAAAATACCAGAAAAATGGGTAATCCTGGATCTTGCATCCTGGTAGTATAATGAACCAGGTGTGTCAGAGTGCTCCAGTGGAGTCCAGTCCCGGTTTAGTGAAAAAAAAACTAAATGGAATGGAATGCAGGGTTGTAACTTCTAGCAATCGACTCTTAGGACAAGTTTTTTAAGTTTAAGAAGTTCTAGATGAGGCAGCTCGTACGTGTATGCGCTCAACTCGTGCAGAAAGCTGAACCATTCGTTTCACAATGCTGCAACAAAGAAGGACTCCCCATCAATCCTCGCAAGACCGTTCTTGTGCACTTTACGAAAAGCAGACAATTCAACCTCGAACCCATCATCATAAAAGCCGTCACGTTAGTCTATTCCATTGAAGTAAAACACCTGGCAACCATTCTTGTGGGAGACCTGAAAAAACTCCACTCAATTCCTAGAGGGAACATTTTCGGCACTATTTCCCACATTGTGGTCAGAGGAATACTGTTTCGGAATGTTATTTTGAGGTGGAAATATTGGCCGGACTAGACCGTAGAAGATAGGTTTGGTTTGCCGACGAATCGAAGATGGAATTTTGAGTTGGAGCTCGCGTCTTTGGACCTAACCACAAAGTCTCGATACCTATGGCAGCGTGTCTCACTGTGCTTAAGGTTGAAGTCCATGCTGAACCCTCGAAAAGACATTAAGAGCGGTAGAATACATATATTCTCCGATAGTCAGACAGGGCTTAAAGAACTATCATCAAACTCTGTTGTCTCAACGTTAGTTAAACATAACAGGACAAGGAATGCTTTCTGCATTCTTAAAACCAGAATCGTACGGTGGTGTTTACTGGGCAATCCAACAAGCCTTGTTCATAAGGGATACCATCGATCTTTTAAGTCGCAGTGTCGACCAAATGGACAAGTGTTCATTCTAAAAAGCACTCGAGTTCGAGCTCAGCTCCATGGGCATCCCAAGAGGTCGACAACAGAGTCTTCACCATAGAAGGCGATGATATGCAGATGCATTGGGAAAGATTCAGTCGATAATGCTCTGCTGCAAGAATCTTGAATATTTAATGAAAAGGTCAGAGGACATACGAATACCGTGGCCAAATTGCATTATGTGGATACAAGGAATCCTTTGTTATAGTAAGGCACGATGTCTAGCCAGCCATCTACGCACACCAGATCTTGCGTGTCGTACGAGTGGGAGCAAGTGCAGGAACTTTTTAGTAATCTCTGCATAGCCGCTTTATGATTCGTCGAAGCCGCTTTCAACATGGGAAGTAGAGGTTTCGGTGAAGGCGTACAAGGACAGAACACAAGACCTAATAACAACCTCTTTTGACGCCAGACGAAGGGAAGTGATTGAAGGGAACTGATTGGAGTAGCAGGAGAGTTTGTGAAATTAGAGGTTAATGGATCGGGTACCAATGTCAGATCACCGATCTAATCTTAAATTTCTTAAGAGATAGGAAATTCGTCTGAATTTCAAGGATCACGGGACAGATTTAAATATGTTACAGGGAAAACTGAATACGATGGTACCCAGAATACAGAAAATCACTCAGAAACGCAGCTGAAATGTGTATATATGTACATAAGTATGTACATTCAGCGATTGGGCGCGCATATTGAAAGGCGTTTCCTCCAACCTTAGTAAAAGAAAAGGACGCTACACCAAGGAACTAGAACTAGAAACCCTAAAGAAGGAAGAACGAAAAGCCTTAAATTTTGTCATTAGAAGGGTAGAACTCGTATCTTAGGATAGTTATAATGCGAAAAAGAAAGAGTTGGACCAGGCCATACTACGACAAAAATGGGAATCGTGAAGGGATTTCTACTCGGCGATGAGGAGCATTTCAGAAGTCAGTACACTTCGGAAAATGGCCTCCAGAGATTCAGTTTCCAGGCCAGGAAGGGACATCCGAGATGACAGAAACTTTAGGAAAATCGAACGAGACCCCGTTGGAAGTGCAATTTCCAGGAAGTTTATAGTCAGATCAGCCTATAAACTGATGGAGAGTATAACGCCCTAAAATTGTGTCACTTAAATAGTAGACAACACGCGTATAGAGCGGGAATATCCACGGAATCAGCGCAACATCAAGTTGACCGGTATCATGGACATTGAAGGTGTCTCCGATGAAGTATGCTTAGAGAATTTTAGATTCGCTCTGGAGAGACGTAGGGTTAACACTTCAATTGCAGGCTGGATGAACAATATGTTGAAATACAGGACGATAAATATGTGTTCAGACGGTGGTTATCTCAAGACTCGGGTATAGGGTTGGCAAAGGATGCTCTCAGGGTGGTGCCCTATCACCCACTTTCTCCTACGAGTACATTCATAGGTAGACTTGGGGGATCTAGCTTCCATACAGTTGGTTACGCAGATGATTTTGCGGAATACTTTTTGAAATGGAAATCAAGGAATCTAAGGGAGTAAGTTACTTGGGGATACCTGGTTATATGGCGGTATACGTTGAAGAGAAGATCAAGAAGTCGAAGGGAGTATTTTGTCAGTGTAGAAGAGTATGTGGACAATGGTTGGTAAACTCACCGAGGTCAGCACACTAAATGGACACAACGATAGTAAGACCCATGATTGCATGTGTCGGTGGTGATTACGAACCGTTTCAATAGGGTACAACGTTTAGAGTACATGTGTTTCCAATGCAGATAAAATTGTCCTCCTTAATCCATTTTCAATACATTTTTCGCTGTAATTGCTTGCTTTTGAATTGTCAAAGAAGCTATGAAGAACCACCAACAGAAAGAAAGTGGCGCTGCAAGCAATAAGATGATGGTATACCACCAAAAATTTGCGAATCTCAAAACTAGGTCCTATTCATGGTACACTAGGTTCTAACGTGGTATTGCAGTGACAGACATGTGGTATAGAACGTAGTATTGCTATACCATGGTATCAATACCAGCAGTCTGTCTCCCACATTACATGAAGAAAGCAGCAACACCGACGGGACTTCGGTTGCATTGTGACGTTAAATGAGACGTTAAAAAGAGTTAATGATACTGAAAGGCATTATAGAACCCTAGTCGAGGATGGTTCAGTCTCGGGAGGAAGGGAGGAATAACTATTGCTAACATCTTTTCTGCTGTAACACCTCTCTAAGGCTTCGGTTTTACGCTTCGATGTCTTGTGCGATAGTCCTCCGAATTCTCATTTCATAAACTCTTCTCTTTTCTATCAGCAGTTAAATACTACATTAAGCGGAACACACGTTTCCCTTTATGAGTACCGTCCAAGTATTTCAAACGTTCATCACGAACTGACAGCAAACATCGGAAATCACGATGTCCAAAATCATCGTACTCAAATCAATCGATTTTGATTGACAGTACCCAGTAGCGGACAACCCTAGATATTACGTTCCCTTCAATGCTCATAAATCCCCACAATATCGTACTTAGCCAGCCCGCATATGGCTACCGTTTTTCGACATCGAATGCAAACACATCCCATAAAAACCTATAATTTAACGATTGAGTTCACTTTGAACAGCGTCTATACACTCCGACGCCGACAGGTAATCACATAAAATTAAACAACTAATTACACAACACACAAGTGCACGGCAAAGTAGTTTACTTATGCCCATGAGTCATGAGCGAATATTTATGTACACAACCTTTGACGGCGTGTATCTATGAGTTTGAGAAAAATTTCACTTTTTCTTCGATCGACAAGTCAAAGGAGAATTCGCCGCCGCATTCAAGTCGTGCCCAACTCACAATTGCCAACGATACAAAAAAAAATTCAAAATTGATTACTTTCAGTTTCGTGATCAATCGAAAATGATCGACTGATAGATAGACAGACAGATAGATAGATAGATAAACCCCCGGAGTAATTGAAAACGCATAGAAACCAAACGAAAGTTGCCCATCAAGAGGGTGATAACCAAGGGAGGGTTGTTGTTCATCGTAATAAATGCAACTGCAGTTGTTCGTTCATCCGCCGCATACACTTGAATTCGTAATTTATTGACTTTTTTTTTATATAAAAAGTGGGCGTGTCTGGAGTACGCGCAAACCATTCTGATTATTTTTCTATTAAAGTTGATAATTTATTTTCGTATCGTATTAGGTTGTTTTATTGGTGTGGCGCGCGTTGCATTGCATTTTCGTGAACGATTGGGTGCGTGGAGCAGTCATGCAAGTGCAGAGGAAATTATTATTCTTTGATTGCATTCACCAATCGGACGTGAGTATCTGAGATACAAATTATTTATGAGTGCAAATGTGGAAAAGTGAAATTGTGCAGGTTGGCAATGAAAACGTTAATAATAAATGCAAGCTGTGGTTGAACTTATATTTCAAACAGTTGTTGCATTTATACATGAAATGTGCTTCTATTGATTTTTTTTTTTTTTTTTTTTTTTTAATATCCAATGAACGTTTGTCGCCGTTTTGTAGACAACAGGAATAATGGACACGTACGTTTTGAGATGCTCTACACAGACTTGAGTTGCATAAATTTTGAAGTATCACAGTACCAGCTCCATCTAATTTTAACTTGAAGGTTGGTCGCATCACATAGCCTTGTTGGAGATGACTCATAGTGCGCAGCTATAATTAGCGTCAAGAATGAAATAGAATGATCCATAGAGAGGGGTACAAGACTATCGCAGATTGAATACAACATATTCTTGGGCGTTATTTCAATAGCCATAGGCAAGGTCTAAGATCACTTCGTGTCCACAGGGAATTCCCCTTTTTAGAAATAAGATTTCTGCCTGTCCACTTGGCAGGGCTGGCATTGAGCAACTTGAGATTAATTATGGTACAGAATGACCAAGAAGAAGACAAAAACCCTGACTTTGTGACTCACTACTCCAACGCTTAGTGATTCCAGGTTAAATTAGTCAACATTTTACGTTGGATGTATACCATGATAGTGAGACCTTTACAACATTTACTACGCATTGTCTTTGGCTAAGAAGACAATGAAGAACGTCGAGTAATTACAGAGACTGACTTGCATGGAGGTAATCCTCAGTCTTACTTGTACGATTCAAAAACCAGTCCTCATTCGCCAAGGTAGCACTTATATTGGATATTTTCAAAGTTGTCATGACCAAAAATACGGTGCCTTCCAAAACGGAAATGAGTACGAATAAGAAAGAAGCAAGGATACGTAGTTCAGTAGTAGTAGGTGATACATTTTTTGAGCCTACACAAAAACAGGGTTCGGGGGCTCGGCTTTGCTGAAGTTATCGATTTGGCCACCGTGACCAAACCCATCTCCACAGGTAGAGTCCTCCACGGATGAAGCGATCACCAGGATCAAAAAATGTCTCTTCGGGCCTAGCTAACCACAAGACTGAAGCTGTCTTAATAACCCACCAAAAGACTGTGAAATACACAAATTTCCGGGTTCGGAGCCAAACAATCAGGTCTAAAGAGGCGTTAAAATACTTGGGTGTACTGGACAACAGATTGAAATTTAAAACTTACGTCGAGTACTGCAGTAAGGAGACGTCACAGATTCGGGCTTTCTCGGATGCCGTGAAACATCGCTGGACCTGGAGGCGCCAGGATGATTTTGTGGAAAGCTCAATCCTTCTATACGCTGCTCCGGTCTGGGCGGAATCACTTACAACGAAGGAGACAAAAAGATAGCTCTCGTCTGCATGCAGGGTCCGCGCAATAAGAACAATATGCGGTTTCCGTACAAAACAGCCTGTGTTAGAGTGGGTATGGTCCTCATCGACGTTTTCGGTAAGGAAATGCAAATTGTTTACCTTAGGCGAACTGCGGATCGTGCAGAGTTTAACGTTTCCAGGAGGTTAAAGGCAGGAGAAAGAGCAACATCTATAGCACTGTACCAAGCCAGGTGGTATAACACGGCAAAAGGCAGATGGGCACACAAACTGATTCCCTCGATCGAGACCTGGACGAAAAAGAGAGAACACGGGAACTGTAACTATCACCTTACGCAAATCCTATCCGGTCACGGCGGCTATCCACAGTGTTACGCACGATAGCTTGCCCTTCTACCCAGAATGTCCAGGTGAAAAGGAAGACGTAGAGCACGCATTGTTCCACAACAGGCGCTCGGCAGATTGAAGAATGAACCGAAAAATTCCGAAGCTTCTAACAACGTCGGGGACGATTGGTCGGAAATATAATCTTTTATAATGAGCGTGCAGTAAGAGTTAAGAAGACTCGAAATATTATGAAGAGCAACTGCAGATACAGAGGATATACATACATATGTGGTAGCATAAGCCTGGGCCGGCAGTTAGTATATTTGGAAGATTACGACATCCATTCATAAAAAAACGGTGCGGACGCTATTGTATGCCTGTAAATCCTAGAAAGTCTCTGCAAAAATTACGAGAAAACTACGTGCTTTTGTTAATCGCTGTCTACGATACATCCTGGAGATACATTGGCCGCAAATTATATCCAACCAAGAATTGTGGCGCAGGACGAGTCAAAAGCTGCTGGATATCGAGATAAGGCAGCGAAAATGGCGCTGGATTGGACACATACTGAATACGCATGCTCTCACACACCAGCAGTCGACCAGCATTAGTTAGCCCATTATCTGGAGTCAGACGCGACCAAATTAGGGCTTAAAATAAATACGGCAAAAACAAAGGCCCTAAGCACTTAAATTTCTTAAGAAAACACCTGCGCCGCTCAACTCAACATTGTCGGACAACAAGTCGAACAACTAAGCAGCTTTCTATATTTAGGAAGCATGGTCTCGGAAGACGGTGGTACCGAACTGGATGTGGAAAACAGAATTCGTAATGTAAAGTCTGCGTTCGATATGCTGCCTAAAATATGGAAAAGCAATGTTTTTAGCACAAAAATCAAGCTGAGACTGTCCCGATCAAACGTAGAAACAGTGCTTCTTTATGAGTGTAGTAACGGGAAAGTGACCAACACCATTACAGGAACAGCTGTCTTAGAAACATCTTAAGGATCTTCTGGCCGAACCGTATATCGAACGACCATCTACACGCGATAACGGGCTAGGAGCCAATAGACGTCAAAATTCGGAGGAGAAAGTGGCAGTGGATTAGTCACACCTTACGGCGCGAAGACAGTTCCATTGCAAAGTACGCCATGCAATGGAATCCACTTACCCATTCAGGCAGACGAGTGAGCCGCCCTAGGCAGACATGGAGAAGGGCAGTCGATGAGGAATGTAGATCATTGGGAATGGCTTGTAGGACCACCTTACTTACTATACCCTTATGCGTTGCATTACTCTGTGCAAGGTGCAGTAGAACATAAAACCAACAAACATCCCCGCTATGCCTCCCATGTTCTTAAGGATGCCATTATCCGAGTGATGGTCAACATCAACGAGGACCATTTAATTCAGAGATAATGGCGTTTCACGTTTTGAGGGTGTTATCGATCAGCTTACGTGGACTGTATTTGGCTACAGAAATATCTCAAGAAAGACATTGCTTTTATGTCAAAGAGCCATTTTAGCCCACTAAAGCAATAAGGCAGCAAAGAATGGTGTGGGAGTGCCTAGACAAATTCAAAAGGGCATAACCAAAAAGCTCAACACATGTACATTGACCACATTGAGGTAAGAGACCAAAAGGTTAGCAAAAAAAAAAAGAAGGACGGGGTAGGATAGAAACCTTTGAGGAATGAGTGCTACGATTGGAGGAGGAATTCCAAACTCTTCAGAGATCTTTCAAAAATTGGACAGGCAAAGGATCTTCTAAGAAATGTCAATCGATGACGACTATAACAATCGATGAAGAATTGTGAGCTCAGCAGATGGAGGAAGAACTACCTTTAGACGCACTAAGTTGGTTGAAACAGTTAATATTATTCTAAGCATGCTGGATAAACTAGCTTGAATCGTGCACAACTTCTCCCGGGTCCTGAATGTAGAGATCACGAAATCCTATCTATTACCAAAAGGAAGGTAGGCAACCGTTCTTTGTGCTGGGGCGCAGAGCTCAACATCCTACGCTGTTGCATGAGAAGGATGAATGGGACAAATCAACTAGGTTAGCCCTAGATTTGGAGATATACAAGAGCATCTGAACCAGCTATCAAACTATGGCTTTCTACAAGGGAGGACGAAAAACGGAGAAAACACAAAATCGTAACGAAATGGCAACGACGCGTCGCAGCTGTGGGACTAGAACTAACTCATAAAATGTCTCCAGAGGTCCTGAACGTATTTCTCATAAAAACAGTCGTAGTGAGAATGACTTTATAGGAGATAGTCAAACTAAATCAATGCATCGCGATCTGGTGACGACTGCAAGCAACTTACAAGGGTTCTACGATTTACTTCGCTTTTACGAAACAACTGTGAAGTCTGGAACGCCATTGTGGGACCATTTATCTCTGAGTTTTGTGCCTTTACGTAGGTAAAAGTTGCAGGCAGAAAAAACGAGCTATTTTCAGGGTTCATTTACATTAATGATTCGTCCAGTCACACATCGGGTTCTGTAGTATAAGACAATGGAAAAACCTTCCTATTTTTTCCGAGTTAAGCAGGTTCTTGGTTTCAATATTTTTAGGTACATAAGCGAGAGCGCCGTGACTCCGCGGTTAGTGTGTTGGACTACTGAGCGGGATGCTCGAAGTTCGAATCCCAGAAAACACATAAAAAACAAATTTTACACGGCTCCATCTCTCGCAAATGTCTGACAAACTTCCGAGAGTAATAACTGTCATGAAAAAGGTCTTCAATTTGCCTTTCGAAAATGGCTTTAAGCTGTATGTCCCTTACATTCGTGCGAAAAAATATAACACGCACAACAGGAGTTGTCGTGGGAAGCTAGGCCCTAGACCATATACGGTTTGTTGCGCCAAATAAATATTTATAATTTAAATACATTCACAGACCGGAACAGCGAAAAGACTTAAAACGTACTACAAAACCAGTCCACCCGACCGCTATTGATTTTGAGATTTGAAAATTGGCGACGATGAACGCACCAACACAATTCGATGAACAGAATGTCATGGTGCATCCCATCAATTCATTTTCTGCTGACATCACATGTGTGCTTAAACTTTGCACATCCTATTAAGGTCAGGATTAAAACTTTCCCATTCTACATGATAACGAAGAGTGTCACTTGATATTATTCAACCCATCAATTCTTTCAGTCGAAATTTTTCCCTCATGAGAATATCCTTCAAATGTAAATGAAAATGTGCTAAGGATACATATCCATGCTGTCAATCCCAAGAAAATCTAATCTCAAATGTCAAATACCTCTTGAGGCTCAAGTCTCTAAAAATAGAAAAACTCTACACGAAAACAATTCCTCTCATGCATTTGGCTTCCTTCAAGGAAGTCATTAGAACACAAGGCTATTAACTCTTCCAACAGCCTGTGTCCGTTGCACATGTGTGCGTAAAAAAAATTATCCAACACAAATGCCAAGAAAAATCGATTTTCTTACCCAAAAGAGAAGATGAAAAAACAGTTTACACCCCAACGTACAGGGGATACCGTGAAACCATAGAACAGCTAACAGTAGCAACAGGGAAAAGCAGGAACAAAAGGAGAATTTTGCTCCACCATGACTACTTGTGTGAACTCTTGTGCAAATGATACACACGGGAAGGAAGACAGTCCCTTGTCATTGTCTTGGTCATGCAAATGCAATGTGCAACTATGTACTACGTCCTCCTTGTTCTCCTCTTCAAATGATGACAAACTCAAGCGCTATGTCGGTTGTTGTGTCGCACCCAAGACGGGGAGTGAATTGAATTACACAACTCAGTCATTGGATGCGGATCCTAAATTTAAGTCCTGTCATTAGGTTAAAGTTCTTTCCTCTTTTTTTGTCAGTTCAGCTTCATAGGATAACTGGAAACCAACAGAAACATATACGACTAATGGAGCTCGTAAATAATCCCCAGTGTGAAGTGTTTATGAGCGTTTTGGCCATAAAACCTGTCCAAACTCAAAGGGTTGGTGAAAAGGACTTTCGGTGGCGAATAGAAACTTTTATAGTAAAAAATGTCGCTGCACACATAATATCCTGGAGTGCGTCGCTTGTTTTATCACAACAAAACGTTGCGAACCAAGAGAAACGAGGACATTTTCTACGATATTATGACACCCGGGTGCATCGTTTGCAGGGCTTACAGTTTTGTGAGATAAATTCTATGACTGAAGCGATATGACTTTCAGGAAAACTGGGAAAGATTTCATGTCACTGTTAGTGGACATCTGTTGCTACGGAAGGGGTTTTTACGATTAAAAAAAAAAACCTTTATCAGTCCAACAATAAAGGCAAGGAGTAAAGCGTTAAGCTGAAGCATCCTGGAAGACGTGGAAACCAAGTCGTCAATATACCAGGTCATAACACTTGCCGCAAATGTTGAGAAAGTTTTTCCTAGAGTCTAGCTTTTGTAGCTTTGGCTAATTTTGACAGAAGAAAGCTTTCATTATGAATGCGGAATATAGCTGCAGTGTAACAGTTGACAAGGGCGGCCCGCAAGATATTGTGCACGATAACCGACTTTTTGCAAAGTCTATGCTTTGGCAGACGCAGATGATGTAGCCGTACTTGCTGTCGAGAATCATGCTTAGAGGCTGTCTGCTCTAAGACAGATAAGCAATAAAAGGTGAACCTATGCAGTTTGGGTTCACGATTAAAGCTTTGCAAATCAAGAATGTTTGCCATAGGAGGGAGAGGAAATTAATGGCGCTGACTCAACCGATGCTCAAGGGCGTCAAAATCAGAAAATCGAATGACAAGTTATCCTGGACAGTCAAATCCTTCGCTCAAAGCATTTTTAGACGAAGACTGCGCTGTCAGTTTTCTCGCGATATAGTCGTGATTTTGACAAGACATGAACTTATCACCGAAAAAGGTTCTGTGAGTCTGCATGATACGACGTTTTTAAGCAAATGTCCTGTGAAAGGGGCTGGTAAGGTTTTTTTTTCCAAAGAACTTTTAGGTTGTCTTTCGTCCTGAGTCAGATTTTTAATTGACTGTTGTTAATTGTTCGAATGCATGCAGAGCATGTCATTGAGGACATCACTCATAATTGCGTGAATAGCAACGAATATCTGAAACTAGATTAAAACACTTAAGCAGATCCTCAAGAGAAAACTACAAGAGGTAAGGAATAAAGACTAGACAGGAGTCGTAGATGCGTAGCTTAAATAATCGGCATGCAGTACACTTGTCGTTCCGAGAAAAATATGACGCTGAATAGTCGAGAAAGATGCTCGGCAATTGGGGAAGAGTTGGTTCAAATCGTACACGTTGGCACTTAGGCGTAGTAGAGGCCCTATGATCCAGGTGGCGATACAGGACATAAGTAAAGTAAAGTAATCAAGGCTCGTCAACTTCACGGAAATCGGTTACTCTTTCCTTACCCAAACCTGCATATTCAGGGTTAAGATTGGACATAAGTTTTCATCTTGTTTTTTGTTTATCGTATTTTCTTCTCTTAGTGAATGCATCTTAGGGTCGACATTTAGCAGACTTTAGTTTGGCTAGAGCCTTTTAAGTTATTTCCCACTCAAGAGCTTGCCTGCATACGATAGTATGTAGTAGAATATTAGGTAAGACTTGGGGACCAAGTCCCAGAATCATCCTGTGGATGTACATATATGGCATTTGTACGATCCATAACACCAATGGCAGGACTCGAGGCCATCCTCAACCTTCTCCGGCTAAACCTTTTTTTTCTTTTACAAAAATCGGCGCCAAGACAGTATCACGTGAGGATATGTATCTCCTTTTTCATCGACAGCCAGCCAGCCCTAAAACCGATGTCTGCTGCAGTAATAAAATCGAAGCTCATGAGACGCTGTAGAGAAGAGCCCAAGGTGCTTGGAAAGCATCATAAGGTAAGATGAATTGGCTAGTGCAGGCTCAGCACTCGACGCGGAGCCAGAATGGATCTATATTGACCCGAGTGTGGCATGGAGGAGTTTTCTCCCCCCTTAGCCAACCCAAATATGTAACCTAATCCATGTTGAAAATCTGCGGAAATTATTAGCACGCCAAAGGAGGCATTGCGCCATATTTTGTAGGAACATTAAGGCATAAAGCAGCTGCGCAATAAATGGATGCCGTATCTGACCAAAAACAACGATTGTCTGGCAGTCTATAAGTACAATCCAGCTGAACTCTTGCGCCGATTGACGTTGACAAGATTTCGGTCTATTACTACACTCCTGAGACCATACAAAATAATTCGGGAGAAAGATATTTACAAACGACAGTTAAGTCATCGGCGATGTAAGAGATTATTTTAAGGATCTCGACAAATCTGAACTTCTATGTCTGGTCGGACTCAACAGATCTCAACTTCGGGACTCAGACTTAAGCTGGATGCCATCAAGAGAACCAATTTAATACTACTTTATCGAATTGTATGGAAACTACGAGTTTTTAGAGAAATAAAGGAAAATTAATCCAAAAAGTAGTTTACTTATCAAAGCCTAGAACCTTTGCCTAATTACTACGAAACTCTAAGAATTCCTGTCCAAATTTGCGAAGAATAGTAAAATACAGGCGCAGAAAAGACGGCTCCCGCCCGAAAAAGGCACGCAAAGCATGTATAAATCACTTTTTATCCACTTGATGTGCGGATTTTGAAGCCAGCGTTCAACACACAGCTTAACAACTCAGTCCCTGAGTTCAATTACACAACCACCCATCAACATACCCCCTTCACGGTCGTCGGTGAAAAGACATCCCATTAACTGCAGAAGCAATTTGTTGACCGTCTTCTTTTTTCCGTTCTTCCTCCTCTAGTCAAGCATACATACATACATGTGTACATATGTATGAGGGAACAAAACTATTTTTAAAGCCACCGGTGAAGGGATGGTGTAAAATCTGAAGACCCAGACAGGCTCAGCGGAATAAACCCAACCCAACCTCACCTAGCCGTCTCCATCGCATGGTACCAACACAATCGATTGTATAAGTCTATTAAGGTACCCATTCCCACACGTAAACAATACAAAAACCCGGCGCAGATTTATTCCCATTGTGAGAATCCACTCTTGACTCCTACTCCGTCATATGTCTTCTTTGCGCTGCTCCATGGAATGTGGTTGTTGGTAACGAGCAAACAACCCATCAAGAGGAATTTCTTGAATTTATGATTTACGAAGCTCCAGAGATTAAGAAAAATCAAGAGAAGTAGCAAAGATTTCACTCATTGCATGATGAGGACTCCTCTTCTGGTTTGATTGAGTCTGAGGATGGTCTGGGAAATCGGTTACACTACAGTGAATTTGGGGAATTCAATGTTGTGGAAGCCGTAAAGATGGCAGTTTCCGGGCAAATGAGAAAACTTCGAAGCTGTTGCCAGAGGATTACGAAGGGAAATTTGTAATTTCATTAGTCCAGATGTGTGTGTGAAAGGAAATTGATGGGAGAGGGACTTTTTTTAATTGCAAATTCTTTCTTTTATTCTTGTGTTCTGGACAGACGTGCATATGCAATGCATATGATTCGTAAGAATAAATGAAAAGGTTTCCGGTTGGGAATTTATAAAGTTATTGCTTGAGAGCTTTCATGGGAATGGATGCTATCTGCTAACTGCTTTTAGTGGCTTTGGTGTGGAACTACAAATAGTTGTTACAAGGGACGACATATTTACATGATTGGTAGAGCAGCAAGAAATATTTGCGTCAAAGGATTCTCGTATCTATGTACATACACACGAATGGTTAAGTTCTGTTCGTTTTGTAAACAAGACAATAATACGCGCTCAGGTATCAACCTCAGATACGAATATTCAAATAGAAATACTCAGGGGAGTGTTACCCTGAGAAAAACACTACCGAAGCACGATATGTTTGTAGAGCTCTCGAAGAGTTCATCAGCAGCAAGAACAAGTACGGAAGACCAGCGAAAACGCTTTCAGTTACTACTCCTAACTAGAGCTCCCTCAACTGAGGTTCTTGATTTTATTCAACTATCTGTTCGAAACCTCTCTATTGATCCGATTTAGCCCCGCTAAAAACTGATAACATCGAAACCTATAAAACGCCACATAAAAAAGGAAGAAAACGGGCCACAAACAGCGGGAGATCAAGAAAATTGAGTGATCTTGCAGAGGAAAAATATTACAGAATTCCTACAGAAAAAATAAAGGCTTTAAGGTAATACGCAAGGCGGCTGTAGAAAGTCCTTCGAAAGGGAAAATTGACAGACCTGCAATGCCGACTCGCAGCTTAACTGGGCAACAAACACAGAACAGTAGGTTTATGTAGTCTACAAATCCTCTTGCGGGTCTTAGACCTCTACTACGCCAGAGTGCCATCGGTTACGATTTCGGGCAAAGAGTTTAAGCTCTCTCCAACTCTTCCACAGCTGCCAGGACTCCTCCTCTATTGTTCTGCGCCATATACTTCTCGATCGACCCTTGGGTTAGAGGTTTCCATTGCATCGCGTGCTTTGCTATGAAACTGTCACCTTTTCGAAGACTTTTCGAAGGGTGTGACCGATCCACTGCCAATTACGCCGCTTAATTGTGTTGCCTAAAGGTTCCTGACCCGTTCTCTGATATACATACATTAGAGATACAGTTCGGCCAGAATATCCTTAGAATGTTTCGTAGGCATCGGTTCACAAACGTTTGTAGCTTTTTTGTGCTAATGCAGGTCACTTTCCATGTGCTACACCCCTGTTATATGGACTCAACATTGGAGCGACACACTCTTAGATCTGTGTTTCAGCTGATAGCATTGCTTCTCCATATTTTGGACAACATTCCAAATGCAGACTTCACTTTTGCTATCCGGTTTGCAACATCTACTTGGGTACCTTCATTGACTGAGATAATGCTTCCAAGATATTGGAAACAATCTACTCTCTCAACCGGCTGTCCTGTCCAGCAATGTCTATTTGAGCAAGAGAATTGCTACCATGGCTGAGTAACTTTGTTTTACCGACTTAATTTTCAGCCCTACGATGCGACGTTAGCATCCCTCTCCACATTTGTTGACATTTGGTGGAGGTCCATAATCCGATGGGAGAGTAAACACACATCGTCAGCGTAGTCAAAGCGTTTTACTTGAGATGAAAGTATCCATAGAATTCCATCAGTTCTCGATGACATACCAGAGATAAGCACATCGCTAATCAAAAATTAAAAACAATATTGGCGAAAGGATCCAACCTTGCCTGACTCCACTCTGTATTTCGAACTCTTCTGGCAAGGTTGCTCTATGCAGTACGTGACACTTTCAGCCATCGTAAGTCGCTTTGATAATGGCGATAAGTTTTTAGAATGCCAAATAAATTCCCTGTTGACGCTATCGAAAGCTTTTACAAACTCGATGAACAAGAGGTGAAGTGGCGATCGATATTCAACACATCGTTCAATTACTACGGGATGAAACATTCGGAAATATTTGCAGAAAATTTGAAGAAATCAACCACAGAATTTTATGAATCGCCCAAAATAATCAAAACAGACTTTAGCTCCAGGCGCCTGTGGAGAGCTCTTGACATATCCTTAGCGGAGCTTCGAAGTCGCAAGAGCGGCTATATGGCCATATCATATTTTTGATTTTTTTTCATTGCTGTTTGGATTTAAGGTACTCCCTACAAAGTTTTGAGGAACGTTTGGGGTCGCTGTCTCGTTGGAGCCAAAAGTTATTCCCAATCAAATAACGTCCTGATGGAAGAGCATGGTCCATCAAAATGTTTTTATATCCCTTTTTGTTCAATATGCCATCGATTTTTACCAAATCTCCAAATCTTTCGTAAAAGAACGATCCCTTGACTATAAACGAATCGCATCCATGCTTCACAGTTGGAACCATACATTGTGGAGCCATCTTCTGTTGGTCCGATCGCCTTTTTGACCCAAAGACTTGAAATTTGGATTCTACGGCCCACAAAACATTTCAATGGACCAATCTTTATTTTGACGCGGCCACTTTAGCTGTTTTCTGCGATTTCGAGACCTCAGGAGGGGTTTTCGAACAGCAAGTCCATCTTTAAGTGCCGCCGCAACTAAACGGCGTTTTAAGGTGCTAACAGGTAGCGGGATTTCTCTACTGCCATTGACTTCTGCTCGAATTTCCAGTGCTGTAAGCCAACGATTCTAGTCTAATGTTGAAATCATTCGAGTTTGTCCTCCCGAGCCTTTTTTTGCCATAAATGGTACCCAATGCTTTAAAACGTTTAACCGTGGAGTAAACGCCGTTGTACGCCATTTTTATTTCCTTGAAATTTCCCTGAGGGAAATATTTTCTTTGTACAATGTAAATCTCTGGTTTTGGTGCCATTTTTAAATCAAAAATAATGCTAATTCAGCTTGAGCCAATTCGCAACCAGTGACACCATGTGAATGGATTGTAGACGATGCTTGCTCGTGAAATGATGACTTGTTATTTCAAAATAATCTAATCCCTCAGTGTCTTTCAACATTGTCGCCTTCATTATCATTTTATTTGGAAGGAATTTTCCCCCATTTGGTCTGACCAAAGCTGGTTTAGGTTTGTGGGTGGACTTTTGTGTCTAACTTCGAACTTTGTGTGGGCTATTGAAAGTTGGTTATCAAGCCAGTTTTTGACAATTTTGGCGTGTGTTTGGGGTCACCGCCATGTTGAAAGATAATCTCTTCAATGGGATACGTAAATTCCTCAACAAAATCCGGTCGATTTGTCTGGAGTATTTGAAGGCAATTTTCTTTTCTCATTGTACCATCGAGTTTTACCAGAACTCCAACATGCCACCAAGTAAAACACCCCCAAACCATTAGGCTACCTATACCGTGCTTCATTGTCTCTCTGACTTGGTGCTTAAGGACCCTTTCGATAGGTCTGTGCTAGAAGTATTCTTTGCCATCTGACTGGTAGCGATTGATTTTTGTCGCGTCAGACCATATGGTTCTCTTTCAGTCTTCTAACGTCCAATTTACATTTTTGTCAGATAAAACCAGATACAAGACGAATTTTTCAAGGACTCGTCTGGCAGTCCATTCACTAACGTCTTTAATTATAGCCCCAGAGGCAGCCTTTGGTGTCTTCATCACATTCGCTCTAGCCATCCTTTCCATGACACGAGCTTCCCATCCGTTAACAACCGATGTCTTCCACCTGCATTTTAAGAGGGACTGCAGTTTTCCGTTTCTGTACCATAATGACTGTTCTCTCACTTTCGTTGCAGAGCTTGGCAATGTGCAGCCATATGTAAACAGCAAAACAATGTTATTTTCAATGTCTATTGAAACTTTTCCCATTGTTCTATGAAGGCTTGTAAAACAGGACAAGATAAGAACGTGCAAAACTGAGTACATCAGAGTTCTCAACACATTCGCGTCAAATTCCTATAAAAATCCGTTAACTTTTGTATTTTTTGGAATACATCCAACACGATACCTACCTCACATATTTTCTGTCTTAATGTAAAATACATGAATTTGTATTCATTTTGTATTTAATTTTGTTCACCACTGTGTATGTATGTAGGTATAATGTGCACGTAAAAATGAACGCACTCCAAATGTTTTACATCATAATTCTCTTACTCATCAATATCAACAGAATCTAACACCCACCTCCGAACCCCTTTTGCAGCCAGTTCCTCACTAATCCATTTCTGTATTTATTTCTCGAGAAAAAACCACAAGACTTGTCATCACTCGCCCTGAATTTCAGATCGTTTACGAGTTCAATGACATTTCCTCTCGTGTTTATTCAGAATTTCATTCATTCTCTCCTCTGCGAATGCAATTCGAAAGCCATTCGCTTGACCAAAGAAATAATGAAAAAAAAAAAAAAACGCAAAGCTTTCACACATTAAAGCGGCTAACGAAAAAATAAAACACCGTTAAAACCTGTTGATCCGTAGAAAAACACATTTTCACGATAAAATGCTTCCCTCTGTGCCGGCGTAATTAAAGACAAAGTTTTTGACTGACAGGTAGTTGGCGCAACGCCTGTTGCTCGTTTCTACAGCCTTCACCCATTCGCAAGGTGTAAAATGTTTACAAAAATGCATCTAGATATGAATACGCATTATATAACCGCAGCCCTGTGCGATATATACAAGTACATGGTACTCGTACTGGTATTTATTTGTTTTTAACACTTGGTAAAGGAGGACACGCCTTATTTCTCGTGCCAGCCGCATTCATCAAATCGAGTGAGGTACGTATGGCTACGGTAAGACCTTGACCCCGGACATTTCTCATTTGAGTTTTCAATTTTTTTTTTTTTTTTTCTTATTTATTCTGGTTACAACATTGGGATGTAGATACTTATGTATGTATCTATATGCGTGGAGCAGAGAAGAAAGAAGAACAAAAATCGTAGCATCGAGAGAAGTGATGCAGAAATTCCAATTAAAAGTCGACGTCCGCTGTGGATTGTTGAGTGGTTTTTTTTTTGTTTTTTAAGATGGAAAAATAAATCATTAATTTTGATTGAGAGATACTTCATGCTCGAAGACTGAAATGGATAGGATACAAAGGAGAGTGGTTTTGGTTACGGAATTTAGATCATAATTAGCAGCCGGTGCGAGCAGCGCAATTCTTTAGAATGGGTTATTTATAACCTATAATGTGCGAGGCATTTTTTTTCTACTGAGTTCACAGATTTTTACCTAGAGGTCGTCAGGTATAAATACCAAGAAGTCATAATCCGAAGCATTTCAACACGGACTGATAAAAAGGATCAATTACTTGGTTACTTCGGTAGCTCTACAGTTTCGGACTTCAACCAACAAGCCTCTCCAATTAGCCCGATCCCTTTCCGCGCATTCCAAGTTGGATGAGATTCCTTTAGATTCAAGGATTGGATTCAAGAACCCTGCGGGCCGGAGCATTGATGTCCATTCGCTCTACTTATTCTAGCCATCTTAAGCATCCAATGCGCAGTTTTTGACCAGGTCGATGTCGCTTTGCAGCTCATATTGTTCGTCATTGAATCTTTTTCTCCAAAACCCGTCAATGTAAACGGGACCGGATATCTTTGAAATCGGTTAAAAGATGATGTCTATCAAATTGGACATCTTGGGTTTTCTCTAGAATCTGTCAGAAAAATTTGCTCAATTATAGACTTCTTCGGCCTAAGACTGATAGGACCCGATTATGTTGTTGATGAAAAAATTTCAGGGGAACTTCCGAATATCATTCCTGGAGTGGCACCTCTCTATGTCCTCGATCACGCTTTTCTCATGGTCTTTTTTTTTCTTTCGGAAAAGCGGGTGCTCCTCCCGTCACAAGTAGCTCTCATCCTTCCTTGCAGCGCCGCTTTATAAGCCTTTTGTTTTATTGCGTGAGTTATACACATGCATACCAAATCTGCAACAACAACCCGACAAGAGCACAAGCGGTAGTGGGTTTACGCTTTCTCCTGAAAAGAAGCTGCATAGGAACTGCTTATCCAATGCTTGAATTGGACAAGTGTTATCAGCGATTGGGATAAACTAGGAGAGCGATTTCGTCGATATACTATGTACACATACACACACAGACGCATGGTATATGTATAACTCGGGCGCCTGCCAAAACTGTTCGTCAAACCAGGGGCGGAATTCTGGTAAATCCCAGCGTATAAGTTGCGGCTTCGTTGAAAGCTTGCTGGCAGCATTGCCATTGGTCTTCGCCACTTGGTGTTGTTGTCGGCATTGGACTTCTTGATATTTTATGGGATTCGCAATAGGTGAAGGCCGTGGCGATTATAACTTCTCGAGGTCATATTTCCTCGCAGTAATTTTCGGTTCACTTCTAGACAATTTTGAAACCAGGAGGTTAGGAAGTGGTGTTTTCTCGGAAAAATTTTAACTGAGCATCTCCTTTCGCCTCTCAGACTACAATAGCGTTCTTAAGGGAAAACAATGGCGACTAAGGAAACCTTATCTTGGCTGAAATGTAATATCCGTCGGAGAGAAAAGCCTTTGCGCGAATTTTAATCTGTGCAATCGCATTTATTCACGGCCTAAATTGTCTGTTGCTTGCACTGGTTACCATCTGATGAGATTGCAAGGAAGGATACGACTCCTAGGATTCTGCATAAATAACATAATCTGGGTGTACCACTCGCTGCATGTAAACATCTACTCAAACTGAAGGCTTTCAGCAGGACCAATTCTTCACGAGCAAATTGAAGGGGCCCTTAAGATATTGAGCTCTTGGGCCAAGAAATATGGGCTAGCAGTCAACCCCCAGAAAATTGAGGAAAGATACACCAATTTACAACACCTTCTGTAGGCAATATACCCCTAGAATCTCTGACAGCGCCAAATGCCTTGGTCTAGTGGTTGATAGAAAACTAAATTGGAGACTGAACATTATCGACAGAATTAAGAAAGCCACGATAGCCTTTTACTCGTGCAACAGTGTATTTCGAAAAAAAATGGGGACCAGGTCCCAAAATCATTCTGTGGATGTACACGGATGGATGTATGTTATGTACATTGTAAGACCTATATTGACTTATGACAGCCTTGTATGATGGCAGGCCACCAGCAAAAACGTCAAAAGGCTAGCATATATTGGAGCCTACAGTACCATGAGAACAACATGAACGGCAGAACTCGAAGCCATCTTACACCTGCTTCCGCTAGACCTTTTTATATAAATAACGGCGGTTATAAGTGCATTCAGAATAAGCCAAACGAAAAGCTGAAGGTCGAATATAATGGACATACTATGAACCTAGAGAAACATCTAGGTAATGTAGCCATCTTCACAATACCGTACCTAGACTTCGAAAGACTTTTTTTAATTCATTACTCGAGCGGGGAAGAATGGGTAAGCAGAGAAGTATCAGGCATACAATCCAAAGTCGTGTTTACTGAGGTTCCAAAATGGACATCGGTGTAGGCGCGTGTATCTGTTCTGATATGCTGAACATATCTAAGTCAGTCGGACTTCAGAACCACAGAAGCGTCCTTCAAGCGAGGGTCATAGATGTGGCAATAGACGCTCGTGAGACTGCAATAAGGGTAGTATCACAGGATGATATCACTTTCGCATTGACAACAAGGCAGCGATAAGAACGATATGTGCTATAGAAATAAAGTCGAATCTTGTGAAGTACGGCCGAGAAGAGCTTAAGGTTCTTGGAATGCAGCATGACGTCCCTGGACATAAAGGCATACCAGGCAATAAAAAGGCCGATGAACTGGTAAGAATAAGCTCGGCACTGAATTTAGAAGAAGCCGACAATTCAGTAAAAAAACCGCCCTGCACGCTTACGCATGGAATAGGCGAAAAATCCTTACCAGAGCGAACGATAGATGGTGATCCCTGAACATAATAACTGCTAAGCAAAGGAAAAATGGACAGAGTTTTTCAAAATGACAGGAAATCCTTCTCTGTTCAAGTGGCATAAAACTCTGTGGCACTATTTCGGAAAAGATACGGCTTACAGAAGAAAACCTTTGTAGAATTTGCGACGACGAGGAGGTCAATGAGGATGCGATCCACTTCCTATGCCAGTGCACAGGTCTCTGCCTAGACAACTTGGTGAACGACATCCTCAACTTTGTCAAATCTACAGGATTGTTTGTATTACCAGTGCAGTAAGTTGAAACACTCACATGTTTGTATAACTCTCTGTAGAGGTTACGTTCCACGCGCAAGGGATCTTTTTCCCCATGAGTTTCTCAGTTCTGTAGTGACCTGAGTGTGGCGAACTGAATTATCTTCTCCTTCGTCAAGCCCACAAATCTAATCGAATCTAAAATTCTCAAAGGTTAAGCCTTTTCTCAATTGACTTCTACGAAGAGAAGGAGAAAAACATCCTTCATCCCCTATACGCTTGTCCGTCCGTGTCGCAAAGAAGGCTACTCCATTTAGGGAACCATTTTTCCAATGACCTCGACGAATTGGCGTCCTTAGACGTTATGAGCATTATCCATTAAGAGCTCTGGTTGGTTTTATTAGTTCCTGGGTAGCCAAAGTGGAAAGATCCATGGTATCACAGAGAACATCTTTTAGTCTAAGTGTGTGTGTATCCTGGAGAAGACAGATAGCCACCCCAACCTTAACCTAAGATCTATCTATTAGTGATAATCTGCATTTCTCCATCTAACCGCAAGAAATACAAAAGCACGAAGATCTTGAATGGGTCGCAATCTAAATAAAAACGAAATCAAGCTTACAAAGGCGTGTCCGAAGCACGTTTTAGGGTAACTGGCTGATGGATAGTAAATGCAAGAACTTAGTACGTACACATGCACGTATTTCCAGGATTAAATTGTCCAATTTCTCAAACTCGAGTAAAAAAACAAAAATTGAATTCGAACCCGATCAGTGGAATGTGCTCCTATTTCTTCCAACACAAATAATAATTCAACAAATAATTCCATAAAATAAACAAATTCACTCAGAACAGTGACTTCGCTCAAAGCAATCCTCTCGACATCGTAAACATGATACGAAACAAGATTGCCAACCTCTCAGTTTAGAAACCTCCCTAGGCCAGGGGTGCAGTAAAAATGTATCAACAACTACATCATCAGTTCACAGCAGTAGATACAGAAGCGTGTAGAAGCAGGTTGAATCCTGTTCTTCTTTGCGTGTTCGTGCATATCTTTTACCTCATTTGGTACACGAACTTTTTTTTTTTTTTATTTATCAAGCTGAGCTGCGACAACGTCTCTCTCTTTTGAGGTCGGTGTCAGGTTTCTTCATCCCTCATTCACACCGAAGGAAAATACCAAGAAAGGAAAACCATTTCCTGGCCATCCTCTGTGAACAACGAAAATGAGAGTATAGTAACTAATTGATTTGAAATCAAATTAACAAAACACTTTCAGAATTTGCGCGTCCGTCGTCGGCTGGCTACTGCAATTTCCCAATGGGGACGACATGCAGTTTAATTATAGGACCACAACCTGTCTGGCCATAAAACAACTTTTTATGCTGCGGCAGCTAGTGGCGGCAGGCAGCAACAAATCTCTGTATGGAAACACGTTTGTAACACGTTCCATTCGGCGCGGCACAGGAGAGGTTGATTACTATTTTTAGCGGCAAAGGACCGGGTTTTCAATTTCTTTCGAGTTAATGTTTTTGTTTTTCAAAAAAACACTGTGAACGCATCCATTAGTGCCACGCTGAGATGTATATTTTCGATTCCAACAAACAAAATAAAACAATTCAGGCGATGTCAATAGATTCGTACGAGTCTGCATCCTGGTTCTGTTCAAAATTATGATCACAGGAAAGCAGCAACAACTGGGGTCTGAACGAGTTACAACTGTAGCGTTTATTTTTGTAGGCAGGTGCTGTGTATTTTAAACAAACAAAAATTAAAAAAGACTGTGCCACTGACGTAGCCATGGAAACTGTGCGGCGAAGGTTCTTGAGGATCCATATGCCTCTACCCATCGTCGCTGTGTTTAATTCGGCATCGCCCGAACAAAGCTTTAGAACATTCTCAAACTTGACTTAAAAATTATTCCATACAACGCCCAAATGGTACAAGCTTTGCTACCCCAAGATATTCAGCATCGCCCGCAGTGAGCCATTCGATTCCAACACCTAGCCAAATATAACCACAACTTTTTGATGAGGCCCATCTCCCTTTAAACGGGTATTTCAACAACAAAGATCTGAAACTGAAAACCTATCAATTTTAGGCCCAGAAGCAAAGTCTTGAAGTTTTAAATTCTAAAACTGGCGACTATAAACCCACCAAATGCTCCCCAGATTTCATTAAGTCAAATCCTGAAGAACATATACTTATGGCTACCAATTTCGTCAACGATTCCATTACAACCATCGATAGACCAAAATTGGAGGATGTACATAGTTTCTACTAACGACAATCTTGCCACAATTAGTGCACTTAACCCAACTTACAACCCACTTTCCCTTGTCAAAGCTCTCTATAAATAAAGGTGATCTTCAAATAGATCCCATCACAGCAGTCAAAGCTAACACACCATCTTTAGCTCCACCGTCTTCTTGAAGTCGTATTTCTGCCAAGTTAATCCCCTACTAAGCCCAATTCGTTATTGGTTCTCAACTCAATCCCCTCTAGAGGCACCAAAGTCTGAAGAATCTTTCCAAACAGTTGAAGAGGAACCTATAAAAACCACCGTCCACTAGTATTTTTATCTCTTTCCGGTTTTTCGGAAAATATTTGGCAGTGGTGATCGCGTGGTTATTGAACCATCCTCGAAACCAAACAATGAGGTTGTCTATCCTGTCTTTCACAGAGTTTTGGTCTTGAAGAAAACCTCATGAAGGATACTGCCTCGAAGAGCACTAACTGATGCAATCTTGAAAGCTCCACTATAATCTGAAAAACAAAACCGCGGATTTTAAGGTACTGAGAATGCCAGGAAAGTATAGGTTTATCAGCATCAATTCTATCCCCAATTCTTTGTTTGCTCTGGTGACGGCTTAGCTGTCAGAGGAAGACGCAGGCAAGAAATCTTGGGCTGCCGCTACGTAAGACGCCGAGTGATGACCATACGCATTAAAGCTGGATTTCGTAACAGCAGCCTCATTTGTGCTTAGGCCCCCACAGAGAAGAAAGACGATACCGCCTAAAATTGTTTCTATAAGCTCCTTAAGAAAGCCTACGAGCAATGTCCGAGATATGACGTTAAGATCATCAATGGAGATTTCAACGCCAAGATCGGAAGAGAAGACATTTTTGAAGACATACTCCGCACGACACCATCTCCGGAAACGAACTCTCACGTGTAGCACTAAGTTCTCACGTCTCAACATTGACAAGGCAACCTGGAAATCACCCGATCAAATTGATCACGTTGCCATCAATGGAAGACACTCCTCCAGTGTATTGAATGTACGAAGGTCCCGAGATGCAAACATCGATTCGGACCATTACCACCACAAAGTTCGGCATTGAAAGACTGCAATCGCAACCGGTCTGATCGGCAAGAGCCTTTGCCGATCGAGTCTCCCTAGAGCTCTTAAGAAGTCCCCCGGCTGATTTGATGTTGAATGTGCGCAGGCAAATGCGAGAAGAAAGCGAGATCGAAGATCGAAGAGATGCAGAGATGTTACGACAGGAAAGTGATCCAGAATTTCTACAAATGGCCTAAAAACGGCAACCCAAAGTTTCGCTAATAAAGCCGGAAATATCATAGTAGGGAAGCAGCTGGTACTAAACATATGGAAAAAACCACTTTCGCGGACTGTTAAAGGACGATGGAAGCCAAAATCCCGCTGTCTGGCAGTCGGATAGTCGCAACTTGAAGGACAACCTATCATTACAAACACCGGACTGGAACCAAGTTTAAGTAGCTATTGATACGTTTGAATCATATAAGGGCGCAGGCCCAGATGTCCTAGCAGCTTATCTATTTAAGGCTGTAGACGATGACTTAGTAGGGAACATCTGAAAAATACCGTCCGATGAAACCATGCCCGTTGATTCGAACCTAAGTCCCATACGCCTGATCCATAAGAAAGGAGAATGCCTCACCTGCGCCAATTTACTCCGTCTCCTGAACATCCCATAAAAAAAAGTTATCTGGTACAATGCTGAGTCGCCTCAAACTATACGTGAATGAACTGGTGGGGAATTACCAGTACGGTTTTATGCCTGGAAAATCGACAATCGACCAAATCTTCACTCTACGCTAAATCTTGGAGAAGACCGAAGAGCTCCAGATCGATACTCACCATCTATTTATCGATTACAAGGCCGCATAGAGGTGAATAGAAATGAACTGTTTTGCGCCGGGTTTAGTTTTGGTATTCCTCCACAACTCAATCGTCTATGTGGGATGACTATGGAGAATGCTCCGTCAAGATCGGGAAAGACGCAACCGAGACCGTCAATACCAATAGAGGTTTTCGATAGTGTGACGCACTGTCATGCACCTTCTCCAACCTGGTACTCAAGAAAATACTGGCGCTGTTGCTAACATCCAATTCAAAATGGGTCTCACCGAGGACACGGAGAAAACACCGAGAAACAATACCGACGTTTCTTTTGACCTCGAGATAGTGAAGGACTTTGTTTACCAATAAACTCTGCCAACGACATCGGCGCAGAGATCCAACGTAGAACAACACTCGTCAATCGCTTTTACTTTAACCTTAGGAGACAACTCTTTAGCAAAGCCCTATCTAGAAGGACCAACGAGACGCTATATAAGATGCTCATCATCTCCGTCCTGCTGTATGGCTTGGAATCTTCGGGAGAAAAATTCTACGTTCGATTTATGGTCCCACAAACTATACGAGCTCCACAGCGACACCGGACCTGGTCAAAAAGAGACGTGTACTACAATGGCTAGGTCATGAAGAACGGATGAATACCAACGCCCCCGCCCGAAAATTCTTCGATTCCACGCCTGAGGGACTACGTAGGAGAGGATGATTTCACCTCTGATGGAGATGGAGCGCAAGTGGACGGTGACCTCAACCAACTCAGCGTACGCAACTGGCTAAGAATCGTCCTGGCTGGAGAGGCTTGTTGGTAGGCACTGGTTCCGCACGAAGTGTAGCACCGCCATAAATGAGTACAGTAACAAAAATTAAAACAAATTAAAGGCGTGAAACCCGATGATCATACGGAATCAAGACTTATACGCAACAAGGCCAAAAACCATTCCAGCGCTTATTGTTTAAAACTCCTTACGGGAATAGAATCGCTAACTTGTTTTTCAGAACACATGCATGCATACTAGCCAGTTTGGTTTCTATTAACGTGGAGTGTGGCCTTAACGTGAATCGAGTCGTGGTAAAACCGTTGCATTAGTGCGGAAAGAGTGCCGGCCAAATTTTCGAGTTGCTAAAAACACTCGGGAATAACGGGAATATTTGTTTATCGGGCTATTGATCGCTTTGGGGAATTGTCTGGAGTAGAGGACAGACAAAGAAGTGGTCGTTCGCGTGTTGTCGGTAGTAAAAGCGGTGCGTCAACCAATTCCGAAGAAGTCCCCTTAGGAAACAGATAATCATGTCCAATTGGATATATCAGCCAGATCCACGTCTAGGCTGATTAGGGATGGTCTCACGGGTCATCTTTTAACTCAACTCAAGGTTCAACGTTGCCATCATCCCGCTCCCGGGAAGTTTGGTGGGGAGTCCCTCACCAAGGTGTCAAATCTCTCCATTTCTGCGAAAAAGGCGTCGAACTGATGCACAAGTTTACCAACAAGATGTGGCAGAGGGTGTCGTGACCAATACTCTTTTCAATGGAGACAGATGGATCTTCCAGCAGGACTCGCACAAGCCAAAACTACCCAGGAGTGGCCAGAGTCAATAGCACCAGAAGATTGGCCGTCCGGCAGTCCAGATTTGAATCCACTGAATTACGGTTTGTAGTCAGAATTGGAGGACTTGGCCTGTAAGACTCCTCACCGAAATTTGAAAAACCTCAAAGCACCATTAACTGCAGCAGCGTCAATGGCTTCCATAGAAACCGTGCGTGCCGCTATGGCCACAACGTTTGAAAGCTTGTGTTAAAGGCAGTCATTTCGAGTAAATCAATTTTTTTTTATATTTTGGACTAATAAATGAAACAATATTAAATACTCGTTTTTTTTTATGGCGTTTTATAAAGGGTGTCCCATAATTCACGCAAAATTTGAATTTTGCGCCATTTAATAGTACAGTGATGCCAACGGAAAACAAAAACAATGTGACAGCTGACATTTCGTGGTTAGTAAAAATGGAGCGCTATACGAAAGAACAACGCATTTCCAGTGTTGAGCAATATTTTAAAAATAATGAAGGTTTGTCAGTTACAGTCCGCAATTTTCGTACAAAATATGATCGTCATAGTGATTTAAAACCATCAACTGTGAAGAGAATAATTGAAAAATTCAGGGAGACTGGATCAATTAGTGATTTTTAACACTCTGGGTGTCCTGTCACAAGTCGTTCAGAGAGTATTGCTGACAGTCCAGGAACATCAATTCGGCACCGAAGTCAAGAATTGGGCATTTCGAGAAGCTCTCTACAGCGAATTCTCACAAAAGACTTGAAACTTCACGCTTACAAAGTTCAATTGACTCAAGAACTGACTGACTACTAACCATGCAGAGCGAAGAGAGTTCGTTGAATGGATTTTGGAACAACAACAAGTGGATGCTGATTTTTCGAACAAAATCATCTTCAGTGATGAAGCTCATTTTCATCTTGATGGCTTCGTTAATCGTCAAAATTGTCGCATTTGGGGTTCAGAAAACCCACGAGTAATCGTTGAGAAACAAATGCATCCACAGCGCCTGACTGTTTGGTGTGGATTTTGGGCTGGAGGCATTATCGGACCATTCTTCTTCGAAAATGCGGCTGGTCAGGCAGTAACAATTAATGGTGTTCGTTATGGTGACATGATAACCCAGTTTTTAGTGCCTAAATTACAAGATATGGATGTGACCAACATGTGGTTTCAACAAGACGGTGCCACATGCCATACAGCCAGAGAAACAATTCAATTACTGCATGAGTCATTTCCTAATCGTGTAATCGGTCGTTTTTGTGATCGGAATTGGTCATCCAGATCTTGCGATTTAACGCCATTGGACTTTTTCTTTGGGGTTTTTTGAACTCAAAGGTCTATGCAAACAAGCTCACGACCATCAACGCCTTGAAAGAGGAAATTGGGAGGTGTATTAATGAAATTCAGCCACATTTATACGAAACGGTCCTAAAGCCGTGGCGGCCATTTATCCGATGTGCTATTCCATACATAACCCTAATCTGTATACTCTATGATATTATGAGCGTCTATTTGAAAGCATCCTGCACTATATTTTTAAAAAAAAGGACATGTACTACACACATACATATGTATGAAACCAATTTTCTGCCTCCCAATACGTTTTTCATTTCCTCATTTGATAAAAATATAAAAAGCAAGTCAAGACCCATCCACAAATCTTATTGTCGCTTACACCGCACATTTTCCCGTGTACACTTTAACGAATGATCTCTTTTCTCTGCAAGAGAGGTCATGGAAATGTTTACACAGAAGTCGGAGCTAAAATTAGAAAAAAATAAATTATTTTCCTTTTTCATGCTCTGTAGCCTGGCAAGTGGGGGGAAATTCCAACGAACTTCAGACGCCGCAATAAGAGTTCATCAGTACACGAGTATACGAGTATCTACATCTTTAAGTGACAGAATTTGTTTTCTTTTTTTATTTCTCGGGATAAATGTAGTATTGCGGCTAATCCTTGAGATAGTTTGCATATGGTAGCAGAAATTCCAACGAAAATGTAACACACGGGACGAGTTGTTGCGTTGTGTTGAAAATTTCTCAGTGGAATCTCTTCTTAACAGAAAATTCTGAATCACACAAAATTGAAAATTTTATCTAAAAAACAAAAAAAAAACCTTTTAAGTCTGTGAGTGAGAGAGTTTTCACCTCCTGCAATTTTAATCACTGCTGCCCAAGAGTGTTAGAACGTGTAATGAAAGTTTTTTTTTTTTTTTGTTTCGTTGGGCTGAGGAGGAATTTATGGCGCCTTTTAAAGATGATTTCACGAAATTTTCCAAAGTGCCTAGGTAATGGATATTTTACGATAAGAACATAATCTTTTCTACTTAAAAGGTGTTAGGTTTCATTATCGGGGGAAAAATCGTTACATGTTGTCAAACCAAAGCTTCGGAACGTGCTTTTCGAGGTGATTTCAGATTAAACAAAGAATACACATGATGAACATGCACATATTCGTTAATTAGGGCACGAATGAAAATTATGAAATTCATAAGTGGGTGCCATAGTTGACTCAGGCTTACTTAGGCTAACAAGAACTCCATAGTCACCATCCCTTCCAGATCAATCTGGGAGAAAGGTGCATTTCTAGAAGATGATTCAACTCACTTCTACACTGACGGGTCAAAGACCAAAGACGGAGTTGGTGCAGGTGTTTTCTCCAAAAGTCTTAATCTCAAGCTCTCTTTCCGACTTCCAAATCATTGTAGCGTGTTCCAGGCGGAAACAATGGCGATCAAAGAAGCCCTATCTTGGGTTTAGAAAAACGTGATATCTGTTAGAGATATCCGCATCTTTTCAGACAATCAACCAGCAATCAAATCGCTGTAGTAGCTCTCTTGTGGAGATGGCTGAGCAATTCAATATTCACCTGTGTTGGGTGCCGGGGCATAGAGACATTCCAGGGAATTGTAAAGCCGATGAAATCGTCAGAATAGGAACAACTTGCCGGACAATGGCACCTTAGGTATACCAATAGCTACTCGCAAACTTAAACTCAAGCTGGATGCTGTCGAGTGTACAACTCTTAGGTGGACAAGTGGATCAACATGTCCAGCGACAAAACAGATTTGGCCGAAGCTGTATCTGAAACGCTCTAGGAATTTGATTTCCCTCAATAGATGGCATATCGGCACCACAATAGGTGCTTTAGATGATTAAGACGAAACTATTCCTCACCTTCTTTGTTTCTGCCCAGCTCTCTCCCATAGGAGCCCCCTATTACAACGATATAGGCGACCTGATTAATATTGACATATTATTAAACATGGTTTAACGACTAGGTACAGTCGTTTGATTCACTTGGTATCACAACCTTCCATTGGTCGACGGCTGAACTAAACCACTCAGATGTATACATAAATCTCAGGAGTTTCTTCAGCTCTATGTTTCTTAGATCATACAGCCTCGCAGTGAAGTAGTAGTAGCCAAGTGTGTTCTTCCTTTTGGTGGCTAGTGCTGGACTATCACATAGCAAGTGGCGAATGGATTCTATTTCTTCTTTGTCCCTGCAATTCCTACAGAAGTCGTTTTGGGGTAGTCCTAACCGTGCTGCATGATTAGCTTTCACACAGCGTCCCGTCACGACGCCGACAGCTATAGGAATATCCCTGCGACTGAGTTTCAAGAGATCTGCGGATCTCTTTTTGTCATAGACTGGCCATAACGGTTCGTTAGCTTCCTCCTTAGACTTAATGTCTATCTTTCTGTTCAAAGTGCTAAGCTGTGTGCTAGCCTCGGGAATGGCCTGCGAGTCGCATAGATGTAACCCTGCTCTGGCTAGTTCATCCGCCTTTACGTTACGTGGTATATACATGTGGCACGGTACTCAACAGAGGTTTACCTTGTTGGCCACTGAGATATCGCGCAGTCCTTTAATGCACATTTTTTAGCTCACGAATGTTGACTGTAACGCTTTAATGGCAGCTTGACTGATAGATGCTGATTGTTTTTCCACAGATGTTACCCGCTCTAATCATGTCCGCAGCTTGTTTTGAAATGCATAAGATACGACAGTAAGGACCCTCGGCATCGAAAGACTCTGTGTTTAGGTTCAAAAATGCATTACCTTTTAGTTCAAAGCGTTTTGTCCAATGCTTCACTAATGGATGATCTCCATCGCCGATATGTGATTGTGGAAGTCCTAGAAAATACGAGTCTACGGCTGCCATCACATCGTTTGACTTAAAACGTTTTTCAGACACAAATTTCGCCAGATGTAGGAGTAAATGCAACTCAGAGGGTGAATAGGGTAGGTGTTCCAGGAATTCATACTTCAAATCCCTGTTTTACCATTGCGAAAGCAAATTTGTGGGAATTGTCCTGACGAAAGATAAAATTTCTCTTGAAATTGTTCATCTAGTTGAAACAGAAAACTTATGCAGAATTCGCCAGTCAATGTTTTAACCTCCAGGAATCACTGTCCACGACCATTCCGGCAGATGAAATCGACTTCGCATTTATTGGCGCTGATCCACCCGTGTCATCATCGCTGTCTATGGTGATTACATCGCTCCCATTCGTCTATTTCACACGTATAGCGCCTTTCGCACATGCATTCGTACTTTTAGGCATGCTATCCGTCGAGCTGTGAGATTCAGAAGAGTTGGTGGTTCTTGTTTATTGGAATTTCTGCAGACTTTATAACGGCGACGAAGACCAACAAACGCCTGCCAGGCAGAATGAAACATTTAGCATAAACAATGATAACCAGAGCTGACTGAAATCTCAGCATCCTTTGCCAGATCCACAAGAAAGGAGGCCCCCTCAACTGGGCCAATTATAGAGGCATCAGTTTCCTAAACACCGCCTACAAGATCTGATCTGCCATATTGTGTGAACTGTGAACCCTTCGTCAACAACCTGATTGTGGTTTCAGACTAGTATAATTCACTCTCGATCAAATTATCACACTTCGGCAGATCCTGAAAAAACCCAAGAAGTTCAAATCGATAACCATCATCTTTTCATCGATTTTAAGGCTGCATTTATAAAGACAAACTATACAGAGCCATGCCTATGATTGACATCCCTTCCGAACTCATCCGTCTATGCAGGATGACGATGGAGAACGCTCGACGCTCCATCAAGGTCGGTAATGACCTCGCCGAGACCATGCATGTCAAAAAAGGATTCAGACAAGGTGATGCGCTGGCATGTGACTTCTTTACCATCGAACTTGAAAAACTTGTGCGAAACTCACAAGCCAACACCGGATGTACAATCTGTGCAACAACAAGCGTACGCCGACGTTATTGACATAATTGGGCTGTCACTGGTGCGTTCGCTAGTATACAAACGGAAGCTGCTGATATGAGTTCAGCGAGAAGTGAGGGCAAACCCAACTACATAACGCTGTCAACTAGAAGGGACACTCAATATCGCCGAATTGTACAGAACGTCACAGTTGACAGCTATGACTTTGACGCAGTAAGGAACTTGGTCCACCTTGGCTCTGTTATATACTCTGACAAAATCATCTCTGCAGCAATCAAAAGCAAAATAACCCCTGCTAATCGGGCTGAGGAGGCAATTAAGTAGTAAGACCTTACCCCAAACAATTAAGGAAACTCTATAAAAGACCTTAATCATCCCAGTCCTGGTTCATGGTGCTGAAGCATGGACAAAGTCGAAAGTGACAGGAGAAGGACAAGAAGAGAAGATTCAACGATGAAATATACGAGCTGTACAGCGTCATCGATCTAGTCAAAACTGGGTATGTTTCGCTTAAGATGGCTAGCACATGTAGAGCGAATGCACGTCAATGCTCCGTCCCACAGATTCTTCGAATCTAACCCGAGCCGATCTCGCAGTAGAGCTGACTAGACAGACTTATT
Source organism: Blera fallax (assembly GCA_946965025.1). Taxonomy (NCBI): domain Eukaryota; kingdom Metazoa; phylum Arthropoda; class Insecta; order Diptera; family Syrphidae; genus Blera; species Blera fallax. Next base: position 46,407,501 of record OX337245.1, read on the forward strand.
GGTTGAAGCCCATGTTCACCTTGAACTATAGTGACACTTAAGTAAGTAAGTTTACTGGAATTCAAACTACGAAGCTCCTGCTCAGTAGTCCTCGGAGTGGGTGCCGTCACTGTATCTACAATTACTTGCGTTCCACAGTATTTCCCAAGATGTATAACTTGCAGGTATTCCGAGTGCGCAGGTTAAAACGTTTTCTTATGCAGATTATTTGATCTACAAGTCCAACAATGAGTCCCAAAAAGAGGTGTTTCTCTCCTTTCATTACAGAAGAATGCATATACGACCGCCCACCATGAAGCAAGAGACCAAGCCCTTGAATACGAAATGAGGGCTTACGCTTCTGTCGCAAATCATGAGAAACCTGTTCATTTAAATAACATTAATATTCATTGCATAGATATCCTTTCAATACACAACTGAACGGTTCTGTTGCGAAACTAGGCCATCTGCCCAATCCCCAAGTGCAATTTCTTATCAAGCTCATCCACATTTAATTCCACTAAAAGAAATTTCCTATTTTTATCATGACAAGGACAAATAAATTCTCTTTCTCCCCCACAGATACAATCAGTAATCACTCCCAACCCTTTGCCTTACCAACAAACCATAACAAATACTCGTACACACACTAATCGAAAGCACTAAAGTAAATTAGATCAATCGATACCCTCGGCTGCAATAAATACCAAGAGGGAGCGATATGTACCTATCCATGTATCCATGTCATCTCGGCACCGCAAATCAAACGAAATGGTTCCCTCTCTGCTATCTGCGAACGTGGTTCTGATACTACAGATCGGTTGCGGAACAGCACAGATGTGGAAACTGTTGCATAATAATTCGTCTCCGGTTCTGGGTAACCGCAATCGATGGGTGTTATCACCAAACATTACCGCATATCACACAACCGCAGCACATTGCACGTCACTTCACCACCAGTTTTCGACGTGGTTCTCTTCATCATCATCATCATCATCATCTCATCACTGAGACGTGCTGAAATACGACTCTAGCTCATGTTTTATTCATGTAGCTGCTACTTTAAGTTGGAATTGGAGTACCAAGGGGTACCAAGGAAAGACGACTTTCTTGGGTGAAGAAAAAGTTTTAACACTTCTGTTGTATTGGCATCACTCCTACTTTACTTGAATTACATTGCACTATGTACAATGCACTATATTACTTTATGTTATGTTATGTTGACATTTGGGTTTAATAAAGAATCCACATTCTTTGGTTAATCGTCATACCTAACACAACTTCAACACTCAAAGTCAAAGTTCAGATGAGTCACTTGACGTTACCATTGAACCAAAACACAGCTACAAAGGCAACACTCATAGTTAACAAAGTTTTGTTAAAAAAAAACAAGAAAATCGTTAGTGGGCGGTAACAATGAATCAATTTACACTTTCAGTCCCCAGTTTGCTGCCCATGTGAACAACAAATGACAGAAACAATCAGTAGCGATGGAAACTGGGAAACAAAGGCTTCCGTGCAAAATTAGTTGAAATAACTAGCTTCTCTAATTACAGGGTGTTGCTACATCTCGATTGTTAGCGGCGGTGCTGTCAGTCGTCAGTTTTCTCGTTCGGAAGACTGGCTCTGGCTAGTTAGTGAAGTTGCAAAGCAGGTGGTAGAGTGCACGACGCTGAAAGTTGTTGTGAGGTTTTTTTTTCTATCTATACTCGTGCAGTGCAGTGACAGTTACTCAACTTTTTTTTCTCGAGTGGTGTTAGATAACTTTTTAAATGAATGCGAAGGTGGCAGTTAGAGGACAAAATAGTTTTCTGTACACATTTTCATCACTCCCTAATGAAGTGAACTCAAAGGTTAGATAGAGGTGCAATGGTGAGATTCATTGGGAACTTTGTTCTCGGAATCTTTTCGGTCGGTAGTAGTGATGTGACAGTATTCACGTAATGCAAAAGCTGTCATTTTATAGAAAGCGTATCAGTGTTGAGCACGAATAAATGGGAACAGCAACGTCATTGTGACTGTGCCAAACACTACTGAAGGCGCTATGCTGATGATACAGTTTGCAGATACAATTCGTAGTAGCGACTGAAGTACATATTTGATTCGAAATTCAAATATTTCATAAATATTTTCTTTTACAAAATTTAATACGACAATGGCCCGGTTGATGGCTGGATAGTGTAGAAATAGGGTAGACTCTGATTGCTGTGAACCAGGCGATACCCAGTGTTGTACCTCGTCCGAGGGGTTTCTACAATGGAACTGGTCCTCCAGGTTGGGAGTTGTACTGCCTGACCACGAAACAAACAGTAATTTTCAAAGCAACAACAAGCCTCGGCTATGGACGGATCATCAGTTAGATGACGAACCATGCAAACGAAGCAAGGACAACGAACTTCGGGTCTGTACGTGAAATGTAAGTAAGTTCCCTCAACAGACCACGTGCAGTCGAACAACTAGCGGAGGTCCTATACTGCTGCAAAGTACATAGATATCATCGCCATCTGAGAAGTGCGATGGGATTGGGCGGGCCAAAGAGAGCGCTTCACGACGATTCGCATCGAGGCTACATTTGCCAACATTAGCCTAATATGCGCGCATGCCCTCACAGAGGAAAAGGCCGCCACGCCAAAAATACATGCAATCAGTGCTCTAGCTATGACATTAAAATTGTCCCGGGCGATTTTAACGCAAGGGTAGTAGGAGAGGTCATCTTTAGTAGCACAGTCGGAAAGTACTTCACCTTCGATAACGGATACAAGCTGATTGACTTTACGGTGGGGCGAAAGGTTGTCGTACGTATATACGTACATATATAGTACACAGTTCCCACTCGATATTCACAAAAGAACATGGAAATCTCCTGATCAATCAAACTCAAAGCACTCCTCCTGTATTATGGATGTCCGAACGTTCTGATGGGTCAACATTGACTCGGCCACCACCTTGTTGTAGCCAAAGTACGGTTGCGGATATCCCGTACACCGCCAAGACAAGGAAATACTGTGAGGAAGCTTGACGTTGGACGACTACAATCGCAAGAGATCGTCCTTTTCCAATCGAGTGTCCCTAAATTTCTTAAGAAATCCAATGCCGCCTGCATCAAGTATTGAAGACCAGTGGCAATATAGCCAAGAAGGCATCAGAAATGCCGCATCTGACGCACTGGGTTCATCTATCAGTGCTCTTGTCTGCCATATTGTGCGAACGCCTTAGACCCTTTTAAGGCCGCAATTGAGTAGTAAGACCCTATCTCGAACAAATAAGGGGACTCTGTACAAGACATCATCCCAATCCTGCTCTATGGTGCTGAAAAAGGAAGATATCCTCGGCCGTTTCAAGAGACAAATTTTCGTAAGATATTTGGTTCTGTTTGCGTTGACGGGCTTTGAAGGAGAAGATTTAACGATGATATTTACGAGCTATACAACGACATCGACCTAGTCAAAAAAAAAAAAAACTGCTAACGTATCGTACCGACCCATGGTTTGACGACGAATGCCGGCAAGCACATGCAGCTAAACAAGAGGCTAAGAATTAGACATTCTGAAAGTATCTTACAGCGAATTCTGGCAAAAGATCTGCGTCTGACTGCTTACTAGATTCAACTCATTTAAGACCAGACCACAAGACCAGTTTAAATGAAGAGAATTTGCAATTTGGTTCATAGAAGGAAGATCAGCTGGTGAACGACAATTTTGCGTAAGAAAATCGTCATTAAAGTTGAGGCAGACTTCTACGTCTTAATAAGCCAACTTTTCCAATTTTGGGTACGGAAATTGGATTCAAGAATGCATCCACTGTATGCTTTCCTAATCCCACGGAAAAGCAACAACCCAACAAAAGGAATAAATAGGGGTGACTGCCAAGACGAAGGCGGAGACTTTCAGTCTTCTGCTGGAAACTCATTTTCCAGGAAACCAGATAACGATTGGATAATATTTGGACCCGATTACACAGGCTGAGCTTGATCTAGGTCGTAAAACTCGGTGTAGCTGGCATACGATATCGGCCGTGGTAACAGACGAAGCTATCAGATATCCTGTAGCATCCTTTGATAGTTTCAAATCGCCTGGTACCGATAGAGTGTATCCAGCCTTGCTGCAACAGGGTACAACAAACCAACTCTGACGAGAATTTCCACACCTTGTCTGGCACTGGCATATACGTACATATTCCGAAGCCTTGAGGAACGGTTAGAGTGGCTTTCATACCAAAAATTTGCAGCGATGACTACTCCCTCGCCAAGAGTTTCAGGACCTTTAAGTCTGTCGTCTTTCTTGCTCGAAAGTTTGGAGAGACAAGTCGAGATTCACATGCGCAGGTTTCCACCGAAGGCGCACCGTCTATCTGAGATGCAGCATGCATATCAGCGTGGAAACTCATACGAGTCTGCGCTTCAAAATTTAGTTGCTGGAATTGAAGGGGCGCTTCCGACAATGCGACCTTCGACTGCATGTGGGACTTTGCTAGACAACACGGGGTAGATGAGACATTAGTATTGTGGATTAGGGCAATGCTGATGAACAGAATTTTGTTAGTAGATGCGGATTTTGGCCGCTATGTTATGGTGGGTGTAAAAAAAAGCTGCCCACAAGGCGGTATTCGGTGATTGACTCTCAATAGTTTAAATGTCTACGCCTAGGCATACGCGGAAGACGTTGTCATACTTTCTATCGAGCCATACCTGGAGACTTTCTGTACTAACGCACAGGCACCTCTAGATATGATCGATGAATGGTGCACTACTAGTGGGCTTTCGGTCAACCCTCTAAAAACTAAGGCTGTTCTCTTTACGAGAAGGAGGAATGTAACCGGTCTGACTCAGCCAGTGCTAAAGAGCGTCACTATCCAGATCTCCGATGATTATTAAGGAGTGATCCTATATAGCAAACTTCTTTGAGCAAAACATGTCAAGTCGATGACGTCCAAGGTGCTGTCAGTCTTCTGACAGTGTAAGGGTGCTTTTGGCAAGACGTGGGGCTTATCACCGAAAAAGGTTCTTTGGATCTATACGGCTATGATAAGACCTTTTCTAGCTTAAGTTCCGTTTGTTTGGTGAGGGGCTCTCGTGTGAGTATGTGATTGCCTTCAAGGTAGTGAGCTTCAAAGAAAGGTCTATGTCGGCTGCACAGGGCTTTTCCCAGTACGCCTGGCACTGCTGTAGACGTTCTGCTTGATTTACATTCCCTTGATCCGTGTATCATGGGTTGTACTATCAAAGTAATCTGCCGTCTCAGACGAGGTGGCTTTTGATATCATTCGCACTGGAGTTTCGATGACCTTGCGCGACACTTTTCCACAACACTGGTTCCATGAATATGCCGTCTGATGCTATGACACCAGAACTTCGGCTGCTGTGCAAATTTAGAGTTGTCTTCCCTTGCATTCAGAACTGGCTTCCGCCAGAGTCTGAGCCTAGACTGGGCTATAGTCGAATTTTTACCGAAGGGTCCAAAACCTGTCAAGGGTCTGGCGCTGGTCTCTTCGTGGACATCGACAACATTACACTTCACTACTCGTCAGGTGTGCATGCCACTGTTTTTCAAGCAGAGGTGTATGCTATCCTAATGGCTACCGACTGTAAGAATAGATGGAGGGGTCGGAGTAGCTGCGTCTGTAGTGACAGTCAGGCTGCGCTTAAGGCCTTGCCTCCTTTGCAGATTGGGTCCCTCACGAACACAATTGTGTGTGGCAAGACTCTCCAAGATCCAGGTGGACTAAACGAATGCTTCCGAACGTCAGACCTTAAGAAATCAGACCGTAGACAAATTATGGGCGTTCTCACGGGCCGTTCTCCGTTTGCTAAGCATTCTAGTGTAGTAGGCTTAAGAGAAACCGCTGTCTGCGACGTTTGTTGAGAGATACTTCGAATCACTTCCATCAAGTGGCAGATCTTCGGTGATGAAGTGTCGAGTGCTGAGGCTCTAAGTTTTGCAGCACTCAAGTGTATTCACTTTCTCCGAAAGTCAAAGAATTTCCAATAAAATGGGTAATAGTGGGTAATACAATGAACCAATTACGTCAGAGTGCTCCAGTGGAGTGTTTCCTAACCCTAACAAAAAAACAAAAAAAAAAAAACGTTCAGCCGCTGTTGGCCCCCAATGTTCCACAATACCAGAAAGTCCATCCAGTAGCTGCGTAGAGGGTTACACATGAACGCAATAACCTCATTAGGTAAGAAATTGCGGGAATATGAAAGAGGCCCACACTTGACCGGTTTTCCTAACCTTAAACTTTACACTGAAAGTAACTGCGTAATTCCATCATGCTTCGACTCTGATTGCCAAACTCAACTCCGAGTTTCACACATAAACCCAACTTTCGGCCAAAAAATTTGCATACCTTATTCACCTGAGGTAGTTATCGTTTATTTTTTTCTACATAACACACGAGTAATTAAAAACATAAAAATCAAAACATGGTAATCAAAATTACACAACAATGGATAACTAGAAAAATAAAATCATTAAAGCATGCCGCGTTCATGATAACACTCTGTTTATCCGCACGCAATTATTCCATTTTATGACTCGAGTTTGCCTATACATATTTTTATTTTATTTTTTTTATTTTAGTAAACAAATTCTGCGATTTAGTGCGGGTTATTCTGCGAGCTCTAAAACTTTTGGATTCGCATTTGCAGTGAAGGAACTATTTTTTTCTGCAGTAAGTGTGTCGTTGTATTATCAGTGAGCTGATAACAAACTGACAGCTTGAAGTGTACTATGACACATGAAAGCGATAACGCCATAGTCATTGGAAGGAATTCCCAAAAAGATTTGCGTGTTATACATGGAGATACAAAGATATATTCAAAAAAAAAAAGAAAATGTTCGCCACAAATGACCATTTGTCATACAGATACAGTTAATCTATTCAAATCAGCTAAACAGCACAAAAGAGTTTGGCGATAATGAGACCATGCGAACACCATAGAATGCGTCAGTCCAAGTTCATTATCAATAGAATGAACGGGTTTACTAAATCACTGGTGAATTTTGCCGACAGAAATATGGCAAATATGGCAAACAAAGGAAATGAATATTAAGAACAGTTTTACCGCAGCCAAAAATATTTTTAATTATTCATTTGGCTATCATTTCACCATGAAACGATTAGATACAATTCAGCATACCGCTGCTTTACGAGAGTGTAATTAACTGTAAAGTGGCACCTATTTAGTAATTTGCTTTTATAATCTGTCGCAGCAAAAAATACCAGATCTTATTGACTTTTTCATAACGAAAGGAATTAATTGGTTAGGTTAGGTTAAGTTGAAGTGGCTGCCAGCTATCGCCGACACACTTAGACCAAAGGCAAGTCCATTGTGATGCCACGTGGATCATTGGAGACATTTTCCTGCCTACTCATACTCATTAAACCAATTTGAACTTCTGGTCAAGCATGGGAGGTTTCGAATATTTGCCTAGATCGTTGGAATAAAAAACACCTAAGTAAAGCTTCCTTCTGTGGGAGAGAGCTGGACAAAGAAGCTGGTGAATAATTTGTCCCTCTACCTCGTCAATACAGCTTCAACAAAAATCGTTCCAACATAGCCCAAGCCTTGTTGCAAGCTTGCCTATCAGACAATACCCCTATTGTAGCGCCAGTATGCAATCTGTTGAAAGCAATAAAATTCTTTGCTCGCTTAAGGTTTAGCTTTGGCCAAATCTGCTCTGTCGCTAGACATTCAATGGCACTTGTCCACCTAAGATTTGCTCCCTCGATAACATCCAGCCTAAAAGTCCCCAAGTTACGATCAGTAAACATAAACTACGTTTTTCTGAAAGGCTGGGTAAAAGCAGTTGTTCCAAATCTGGCGAGTTCGCCAGCCTTACAATTTGCTGAAATATCCCTACGCCCTGGTACCCACTAGAGGTGAATATTGAACTGCTCCGCCATCTCCATCAGTGACGATCGGATCTCTAGAGCTGCTGATGAATTTAAATAAACCGATTCCAAGGGTTTGCTTCCAGTTTGGCCATCCAAAAAGATGCGGATAACTATAGCGAATATCAGTTTTTTTTTTTTAGCCGAAATATTGGCGGCGGTGATTAAGGAAGTCGTCATTATTGTGGGCACTATGATTCAGTGGTTTGATGCGGGAGCTTCAAGGTTAGAGTTCAAGAAAACATCAAATTTTTTCAGAGTCCTTACTCTCGCCAAAGCTTCTCTATTTAAAAAAAAAAGGCCTTTCGTACCAACACTGTAGGTTCCTTCCATTTGTGCGAAAAAATATAACACGCACAAGAGGGCTAGGCCCTGGACCACATACCGTCTACTGCGCCAAATATTTGGATTTTGTAATCGGTTTAGTCCGTGTTTTCAGCGGAGATTTTGAATTTATTCAGAGAGGTGTGTTATTTATTTAGAGGTATGGACAAAATCTTTTCTAGACCACTATGAGGTTCATTCTAGGCGAACAGCTGTACCAGCAGCCATTAACTGGAACCCGCCCTTAAATAAGATTACCAACAGTTCTACTAGGACAATGTTCAGGTACCAATGCCCCAAAGGAAAAACCTGGGCACTTCAATCAAAGTTGATTTATTGGTCGTGTGACGCCCAGTGATCACCGACGCGTCATAAGTATGGTGGTCCAACTTAAAACGCAGGTGCAACATAAATATATCTTCTAGCCTGCGTGCCCAACGACATCTATAGCAACGCTTAGTCTTACGTCGCTACATTTAGGCTATGCTAAGAGCTCCCAGGCTGCCACAGATACTGGATCGTAAGGCAAGTGTCTTTACAAGTCATCTGAGTATACATTACTCGTGATCCAATTCTTCAGATTCCACATACCATACACAAAAGATTTCGATTGTTCAGAAATTTCGAGGTTGTTATAGGACACCGCCAAGAATGGAAAAGAAAGGTTTCATAACACTGTCAAATTCTAAATCTCCAACGTCGACAGCGCTTACAAAGTCAACGACAATATTTCAAGCCTCTGGTTCATTCTACTGAACTACATAAGTACACGAGAATGTACTTATAGAAGAATTAAGGGAGCCCGCATTTGTGTATGTAATCTTTTCCGACAGTCAAGCCGCACTACTGGTCCTTAAATACTACATGGTAGGGTCTAAGCTTGACTGGGCCTCGCTTAATCTCCTCGAAAATCTTGCATCCAAAACCAGGGTCTGCCGCATCTGGAGCACCGAAAACCCGAGAGTGACTATCAGTCAAGCTCTCCATCAGCAAAAAGTTACAGCTCGTGGCATCAGCAGACCTTATTTCTTCGAAAATGAATCCGGTGCCAATGCCTCAGTCAATGGATTGTGCTGCGGACAGATGCTAACAGATTGTTTTTGGCCTGAGAACTAGACTTGAGCGATATTTATTTCTAGCAGGTCGGGGCTACGACCATAATAGCAGTGAAACAAGCGCATTATTGCACGAGAAATTTAAATTTTGCGTTTCGATTGGTTGATTTAACGCCTTTGGAGATACATACGTTGGGGACAGGGTCTTCGAAAATTATCCACAAACGATTCAAGCGCTCAAAAATACTATCAGAGCTGTTATTCGCAAAATCTTGCCGCAATTGTACGAAAATGTCATGCAAAATTTTCTCAAAAGGATGACCAAAGGATGGCTTGAAAGACGACGCAAGCCGACGTAGACATTTATCAGATATCGTGTTCCGAAGGTGAATAATTGTCAATCACCCGACGAAAGGCAACATAATAGAGTGTGCGAACGGGTGTTCTTTTAGGGTTTTCCTGGTTTAAACACATCATGGGCGCCGTAGCTCGAGTGGTTAGTGCGTTGGATCGTTGAGCGTGAGGTTCGAGGTTCGAATCCCAGAGAACACCAAAAAGTTTTTCACGGTCCCACCTCTCGCGAATGTCTGCCAAACGTCCGAGAGTAATAAGTGTCAAGAAAAAGCTTTTCAATTTGCCTTTCGGATATGGCTCTAAACTGTAGGTCCCTTCCATTTGTGTGAAAAAATATAACACGCACAACAGGAATGGTCGCGAGAAGCTAGGCCCTGGACCACATACGGTCTGTTGCGCCAAGAATTTGTATTTGTAAACACATCAAAACATTCCGTGTTACTATCGAAGAATGTGTCGAGTATACTTGTAGATCGCTAGTTCTCTTGAATTTTTTTTTTTTACAGATTCCGAGAATCCTTGTACGGACCACAGGCCGAGAGAGTACAGAATAATCGGTCCCTTGGAAGTACCGCCTTAGTTCACGATGGCACCAAACGCCAAGGTTTGAAGTAAGAGTTTACAAAAGCCTTTGTATCCCGAAAACAACTCCGTTAAAGGCCAGAAATTATAGTTGTGGTAGGAAACTATCATCAAATTTCAGTGCTATAGGCTAGCAGATGATCTAATGATCATAATCAACTTATGCAAGCTGCGCTTCTTGAACTTTCTGACTGCTGCGTTACAGGATGTCTATCTATCAACCAGGTCCACGGCAATCATTATATCTTTTTCTTTGGCCCCAAATGGTGCAACAGTTCGTTTTTACGACGAACTCTCTACTGGAACTCCCACAATAAAAACAAAATCGCAAAGGCGACTAAGGCGGCCAAGGCCATGTAGGGTATCGAACGTATGGTAAAACTTGTGGTCTACTCTCAAAGGTCCACTGGCTGTAAACCACGGTGTTTAAACCCATCCTGACTTACGCATCCATTGTCTGGTGAAGCATACTCTGCTATCAAACGCGCAATGCATACGTGTCCTACGGCACTCATCGAGAATATTATCAGGCTCATCCCGTCCATATTTTTGTCAAAAAAGTAGCAATTTACTGTGCCAATGTGGTGTCTCTGAAAAGCAAATGAAAAATTCCTCATGATCAGGTACATGGAACTGGTATCCGACCCTATGTCCAAACCACTTTGCTTTGGCTGAAGGTTCAAGATTGAGTTCTCTAACCGGGACTCATGGACCATTGGCCGCCCGCTGCTCGATCCAAAAGTAAACGTCTGGTATACAGATGGATCAAAAATGAATTCTGGCGTTGGTGCTGGGATGTAGGAACCCAATTGCAAAATCGCGAAACGACTTGGGAAAAGTCCCAGTGCTTTCCAGGTCGAGCTTTACGCTGAAGATATAAGCGCCGGCAACAACCTGAACTCAGGCATTAAAGGTGCCACTATCCATATACTCACGGACAGTCAAGCGGCGCTGACGGCTCGCAGCTCCCACTTGATTAACTCTAAATCAGTTTTATGCTGCTTTGACAATTTGCAAAGATCGTGCGCAACAAAGTAAAACTTTGGTGGAAATAGGGTCTGATCGACAGGCAAGCGTGAAATCTCTGATTCTGCTTTCAAATACATGCATGCTATACAGTTGGGAAAGCCACATGGGCAATTTTCACTAGACAAACATTTCAGTTCTCATGTTGGCTAAAAGAGCCTTCCGACCCTGCCATAAAAAGCAGGAGATATACTCAAATGTATCACAGACTGTATAAGTAGGCTGTCTGCCTTTCTGGTCACTGCCAGCTCAAGTACAACTTCCGTAAAATGAGCATCACTGACGATACCATCTAGAAGAGAACGAAACCGCAGGACACATACTATGTGAGTACATGGCTTTCCAGAGAAAGAATATTTCCCTAAAAGATCTGATCGACTCCTCCGCAGCAGTACCTACAGTTTCTCCGGGAACATCTCAGAAACAATTACCTCATTTCAGTTCAGAGTTTTAAACCATTTTTTTACCGACAATCCCAGATGCGGATTTTTTTTTAACAAAAAATGTTTGTGATTTATTCTATTGGCGCCTGTCTCCATCATCCCCAGATCCTAACCAAATCACAACCACAGACCTGAAAACAAAAAATCCATAAACCGCAAATTAAAAAAAAAAAACAATTGCTCAGTGGCTGGCATATTTTTGAAATTCTCTGGCTAACATGAATGCTTGCCTGTCTGCCCTCTCCAGCATTTAGGTCGGTCGCGGTTTCCAACGATTCGTTATGTAACCAGAGCCCGTATGCGTGGTTTACAGCTTCCACCCCTGACCGCCAGGAAAAAAAAAAATAGGTTTTCACTATACTCAACCCGTATTGTTTTTTTTTTTGTAGTTTCAAACTCCCTTCCCTCTGAGTGGAAGTGGAAAACAGTGGGGAGGAATACGATAAAACAATCGCAAAAACGAAACACAATAAAATTACAGAAAAAAAAAGTCGAAAAAACGTAGAAGTATAACCCCAAACAACCAGATCCAGCTTAGTTCTGTGCAACTGTGTGTGTGAAGTCGCTCTCAACTACATATTATTATCGACTTCCGCAATCTCGCTCAGAGGCTTGATAATGATGATGACGATGACGTTGGTCTCTCTGTGATTTTAGTTCTGTTTTACTGCATTTTTTTTTTTAGTTTTGTTTAAAATTCTTTTCTTATTGTGTTGTACACAAATTTTTCCCGGGCATTTAAATCCGCTTTACACATGTTGAACAGAGCCTGACAGAGAAAGAGAGAGAGACAGGGAGAGCAATGGGAGTTAGTTTGTGTTGATAATGGCGACGGTTTGTGTTGATGATCCGCTGTTGGGTGAAATTGCGGTCGTCGCGGTTGTTGTATCTTTTATTCAGAGGCCCACTTTAAAGATTTAATTGCAACCCCTCGAATGAATAGGGTTGAGTAGCGTAACGTATATTAATTCGGTTTTTGTAAATTTTTTGGAAAACCCATGCAATTAGCGTCGAAATTTGGAACTGAAATTAAAATTTATTTGTTTTCTTTTTATTCCGTGCCGGAATATTTATCTCGATTCGACACCAGCACTTTTTATTTAGATTGGAGTAGCTGCGATATACAAGTCGAAATTGTTTAGTTCGGCTGCGAAGTACGGGGAGTGCCATCATTATTGGATTTTTATTTAGACTCGAGGAATTGGTCAAAAACATCCCATATTATAGATTTTTTTTATTTTAAAAGGGGTACCTGAGACCACTACTAGCGTTCAAGAAAGTCTTGATCCCTCCTCTTATCACTTACCAGTCATCCTGTCAATTAGTGGAAATCTTGCAGAAAATGTTCACCCAGCTAGCTAGCATAAAACTTAATGGAAACCCCTTTACAAAAGGCTGCGTAAAAGAACATACAACCTTGAAAACCCAAAGTCGACCGATCCTTTAAGTGTAAATCTTGTCGCGGTATAAGCCCCACTTTGAAATCGCAGAACTTGTCTTGCAGAAGGGCCACCCAAGCTCGACAGGTCGAAGTGAAGTCGTTTGGTTAGTCGTCATTAATTACCCGACAACACAACAGACGGATGTTCTCCTTAAATTCTTCATAACCGGACGACAAGAAATTCCTAATCGGAGTCAACGGTGGTGTCCACAGTTGCAAATAAGCCGAACTACTTGGCTAACTAAAGAATAGATAATCCGGTAAAGGGCCTGCTCCCTCAGGCTGGAGTTTTAAGCGGGTTTAACTCTCCCACCATGGAAAACCAAACTAAAAACATCCCCGTAAAAGGTTCACCTTATTGTTGATGACCCTGAAAAACAAAAGAAGGATAACGACGCTTACTCCGGTGCAGATATGTTATACTCGTTAGACTTATTCAAGAAAACTTGAGCTTCTTGAGAATTCATATTAGATAAACCTGATATGCACTCACTACTCCACAGGGGACGATGTTATCAAAGTGGTTCTATGAGCTCCTACGAGCAATGTCCCAAGTACGAGTATGGTGTTAACACGATTTTAATGCCAAAAAAGGAAAGGGGGACATCGTTCGTAGTACGAGTGGTAAGCACAGCATTCATGGCACAACGTCAGGAAACGGACGAAACGTCAAACTATAGCCAACACATGGTTTCCCACATCAAGTTTATAAAGGTACATCGCGATCCTCTTATCAACAGACGGTCAGTCAAATTAACCAGGTTACAATCGATGCAAGCCATGCCTCTAGTAATCTGGATGCCCGAACTTTCCGAGCTGCTAACAAAGACTAGGACGAAGATATGAATGCGAATGTCCTTTACACCCTAACAACGAAGAGTTACTTAGAGTAAATAAGATATCCCAATGCCGCCATAAGAAGCCCAATGCCGCCATCAGTAAGTGCCGAAAACCAATAGCAGACCTCCACCAAGAGTCGGTAAAATCAGTAGGCACACACAGCAAAACAGAAGGCATATAAAGCGACGCTGCAAAGAAGGACGAGGGCTGCTCGCAAGGTCTACGAGCTAAAGAGGGGAGAGAAAAATCGGATCATAATCAAGAGAGCTTATTTGGCCAATTTTATGACGACAATTGGGTCACCACTACACTCCTGAGACCAAACAGCAATCAAAAGAATGGAAAAGGTCTGCACCACCTGCCCCAAAAGAGCCAAATTTCAATTATCGTCGGATAAGGTAATGGTATCAAAGCTCTAGACTACTAATTGTCTCTTTGAAAATAGTGGAGCAGTTCAAAATTCACCTGTGTTGGATGCCGAAGCATATTCCAGTGAATTGTAAGACTGGAGAAGGTACCTTGGGCATTCCGATTACTGCATGAAAACTCAAATAAGAGCTGGATGCCATCGAAAGAGAAAATCTTAGGTGGACCAGTGGTATAACGTACATATCTAGCGACGAAACCGATTTGGTCAAAGCTGGATCTGCAACGCTCTAAGAATTTGATCTCTCTCAACAGATGCCATTACTAACCACTGTCTAGTAAGTGTTCAACAAGGCTTGAGTTCTATAGAAGTTGGTGTGGACGAAAAATAAGAGGAAACTATTCTTCACCTTCTTTGCGCCTGCTCCAAAGAAGAAAACTTCACTTAGGGGTTGCTTCCAAAATGACCTAAGCGATCTAAAAAAAAAAAGATATAGAGGCCTCCTATGTTTCATCAAAAGCTCCACTTGGTTCAACGAGTAGGCAAGGAAATTTTGTTTTTCCAAAATACACATAGCATCACAATGGACCTATCATTCGTCTATGATGATCTAACCTAACCCAAGCTAATGGCATCGCATTTTCGGGCGTCAGACGGAAACATCATGGTTTATTACCTTGGCAAGGGTCGAACAAGTACCTTTACCCACTTTAGCGGTCTTTTGCGCTTCGAAATTTGTTTGCTTGGTGGGCACTTTTCAATCCACCCTCCAACGTGTGATTGCATTATCTAATGCGAAATTCTCCACTCACCTTCGGAAATAGCACTGTTCTTACCAAGGCTTACAAATTTTAGTAACCATGTTTCACAAAGAATATGTAACTTACGAGAAACTTCTTCGTATTATTCACGAATAACGAAAATCTCGAGATCAAAAATGTTCACGAATCTAACAGCTACTTCGGCATTTGTAGAGAATTAAAATTTTTAACTCAATTCTGCAAGCAGTGCCTGCTCATCACCCAAGTATTGAGATAGTTTTCACACATTTATTTATATACTTCAAAATATTTAGACTTTTCATACCTTCAGTTTTTTTTATGCACATGACTCAACACCTACGTCGTAGACTGTGCACAACCGAATCTCTGATCATTAACCTAGATTTTTGTGAATAAGTTTGTTTTTTATTAACAGTTCTGGTATTTATTTGTTAAACTTAAACTATTAACGAGAATACTTCCTAAGAGGATAAGGTTAAGAGACAGAAATTCCGTTTGTCAGAAATTCCGTTTCGTGATGCATTATAGCCTTTAAATAGTGTAGATGCGAACTTTCTCCTGACGGATTTATTCTACACTACTTACTCAATTTCACTTTTAGAAAGATAAAAAAAAAAAATGCAAAAACGATTGCAAAGAGGCAATTGAAATCGAGAACAAGTGCAAAATGGAAAGTGACATAGTGTAGGTGCCAATTGTGAATGCGTACCGTACTGAAAGAGAAACGAAGAAAAGAACACTCCTCGTTCAAAATGGATGATGAAAAAGTCGCCATTGATGCAAGATTGTTATTTTTATGGTTATTCAGAGGTACAGAGTTTAAACGATACCTTAAGTTGGATAGAAGTTTATTAAATTTTGGAAGTAAAAAGTTTAAACGCACGTGGTCTTTGAATGCATTCATTTTGAGAATTTCTAGTCGGATACGAAAAAATATAAAATTTTAGGTCGAATGCATACACAGTTATGGGACTGTTGACTCGGACAAGGACTCGACAATTACTTCACCATTATTCCCAAAAGACAAGAATGGAAATCCAGCACATGTAAGGACATCCAGTTCTACACTGATGGGTCTGAGATGGAAATAGGAGTATTCTGAGAATCCTTACAGATTCCAAGTAATTGCAGTGTCTTTCAAGCTGAAATCTTTATAATTGATAGAGCAGCGAGGTCAATCCTCACAAACAAAATAAGTCCATCTCGGATTACAATCTTCGTGGACCGCCAAGTAGCTATCAGTAGAACAGCATGTAATTGTCGTGAAATCCAAAACAAATTGAACAATATCCACGTAGTCAGGCTCTGCTGGGTTCCCGGACATAGTGATATAGAGGGGCACGAGATAGCAGATGAACTAACCAGAAAGGGTTCAGAACTAGGCCGCAGAATATATTCACATTCACACTCACACAATAGACATCCCTATTGGAGTATTGAAAGAGAAAATAAGCCATAGGACGAGGCAATTAACAAACACTGCTTGGTTATCAAGAGAGAACATATCCCGGAACCTATGGCCAGAATTAAATGAAGGTAGAACCGAATGCTTACTTACTATGGGGAAAAGGAAATCCGAACCTTGATAGGAGTACTGACGGGACATTGCGCGATCGACTGTATGGCCCAAAAATTAGGTATAAACACCTCGCTACCACTGCAGGAGCTGTCAAGATGAAGAGGAACCAGAAACAATCAATCGCAGAGCAAATGATTGCACAAATCTCCACAACCGTCGCCGTCGCTTTCTCCACATGGGAAACAGACTCTTTGGAGAACTGAACGAGTTGGCACATGCATCGCTGATGTATTTAAAGAGACTCATAAAGAGCACACACATCTAACCTAGGTCAAATGCAGCTACATGAGTGACCTGTGGAGTTGGTCGCGTTTACGTAGACGATAGACTTTAGTGTGCCAATTTTTGAATACCCTAGAGATCTGAAAAGAAAATACGTTGAGTTAAAGGTCTTTATGCCAGGAGGCGCCCAGAACGCCTTCGAGTTCGACGCACAGGGTAGAAAGAATCAAG
Organism: Blera fallax; assembly: GCA_946965025.1. Classification (NCBI taxonomy): domain Eukaryota; kingdom Metazoa; phylum Arthropoda; class Insecta; order Diptera; family Syrphidae; genus Blera; species Blera fallax. The sequence continues at coordinate 46,424,619 of OX337245.1, forward strand.
TCCAAGGTGCCACAAGAGAAATGTCCAAACCACAGGAAGTGCAGCGAAATTATGAAATATCGACGTCACAGCTTGCAAAAATATCTGTAACAGACTTTGCTTACAATACCCAGTGCCGAACGGGATGCCCAACAAAGTCTTTAAAGCGGAAATATGATGTAACCCTGCAATATTCGCAAAACAATGCAGTTATTCCTCGAAAATGGTACCTTGCCTTCAATGTGGAAGAAGCAGAGATGCTTATTCTCAAAAGCAGAGACAAACTCAGACGAGCCATCGTCCTACCACCCAATGTATATCTTTGACGCAAGGGGAAAGATGCTCGAAAGCCTAATTCCTGGTCACTGAATCGGAGGAAGATTTTCGGACCAACAATTTGCATTCCGTAAAGCGAGATCAATAGTAGATGCTATTTATAAGCTGGTGTTGATGGCCAAACAATCGATACAGGATTCCAGCTGGAAGTCAGGGCATACAAAGTACTGCGCAGCGATGTTAAAACCACGTTCAATGCAGCAAATTAGGGCTTTATTATGGATGCGCTAACAAGTATGAATACACCAGGATGTATCCTGCGCATAATCGAAAACTATCTTAAAAAAGCTGCTGTTATACGAGACTGGCATATGAATAAATGAGTATGTACTCCGTAATCGCCGGCATTCCACAGGGCTCCATCCTCGCTCGTATGGTATATTGAAGCCGCGAGTCCAGAGTACTAATACAAACTTTTCCGACGACATAGCGATAGTGGTTACGGTAAAACATTTAGACGAGTCAAAGTGGAAAGCGAAAGAGACCATGGCATCTGTCAAACAATGGTTTGAGTCAAATAGGTTAACTTTCGGAGAACACAAGATGGAGGTACATAGTTCCTCCTAAAATAAGACAGACTGCCAAAGCCAAGGTGGAGAATTATACAGCACACTCCAAAAGATGCGTCAAATATGACACAGAGTACATATCAAAGAAGACACCTAGTATACATATGCGCTTTAAAAAATGTTGCTAAATGTTAAGGCCCAAGAGAATACTACCGTCTAGACGCGAGAGCTCAACAATTCTCTACGCATACCCAAACTGGTGACGTTAAGCACAATCAGTTGCGGATAAACAGTGTCTAAAGACTAACCGCAGTTATATCGATTTAAAGGTCAATTTCACGTTAGTCGATGTACGTTATCGCGGGTATGATCCCCATAGAAATTCAAGCCGAGGAATTCGGTCGGTTTCGGGATGGAAGAACAGAAAACATGGACTCCAGAGAATAAAGAGACAAGAGAGGAATATACCACTGAGGTAACAAAGATGGGACGCCTCACACAAGGGAAGGTGATCATACAGACTAATTTCCAGGATAGATCCATGGGTAAATAAAAGTCATGGCGAGGTGAACTACCAACTGACGCAAATTTTTGTCCAGCATATTTTTGATGTGACAAAGACGGAGATTGGATAGCGAGATGCTAAAGTCGGTGGTTAATTGGAAGGCGGATTGCACACTCCCGAACACACATCGAGCTCAGACATGCGGAAAGCGACAGTGGAGGGCTACGTAAACAGACAAAGGCGGCTGTGTGATGCATAAAACCCTACCTGCGACTTAATGCCTGACGTTGTTCCCGCGGGTTGAAGGTCTAACGTCGCGGAGGTAGGATTTGTCAAGAAGAATTTTACCGTGTAACTTGAAACGCAGTGCCTATACAAGGTTACAAAAAAAAGGTAAGAATACGAAATCCTAGAGGTCTTTCAGTTCAATTTCACACCTAATAAGAGTTGTCATTCTTCTGCCCACGAGAACCGGACAAATTTAAATGCCGCTTGTAGATTCATCATAGCCTAGATCTAATTACTGCTAACTACAGAGCTGCTTTCTCACAAACTTCACAGTAGGTTTTTGCAGTCGGGATAATGGATGACGTTGTCCGAATCTGCAGAATGTGTTGATTCGTAGGGTTTCATAAATAAGCCTTAGTTCCTGAACCGCCACCCACTCTGGCCATTCTTCAGAATCTCCAGCCAACAGCAAAAGTACACCGCTCAGCCTGGCTTAACATCTAATCTCAAAGTCGTGGGCAAAATTGTTTCATAAGTACATTTGCAGATCCAAGCAAGTGTAGAAGTTCTTCCTTCCTCGGCGGTTTTTTTTTTTGGCTTGTCTAGATCTTAATCTAAGTACTGATGTCCCTTCTAGAGAAATAAAGTTAGTTTTTCTATTTAGCTTGCTTTGAGTTTATTCTGAGTTCAGCGTTTTAAAGGCATTTATATAAGTACAGTATGCGGCTACTGCTGTTATTTGTTCTGAAGCGCATCTAGAAACAAATACGTCGGAATACGAGTGTTTCCATATTCCCAATTTCGTGAGTCAAGCTCTTATCACACATTCCGTCATTAACTGTACCCCAGGGTGGAAAGAAATATTTCTAAAACCCCAGATAAACCACACTTTGATAACAATTCTCAAGAAAGCATTAAGAGGAAATCTGTACTACGTATCTTAGGATGCCAGTTCGTTTCAAGCTCGCAAACAATTCGCATCGAAATGTCGAAAGCAATTGCATGTGCTATATTGTTGGGGACTTCCTTGAGTTTTTTGACGTTTGCCTCTGCAAGGACTTGCGTTAAGGAGTACATTCACACGTATACAGTGCTCAAAATGGATTCGTACACTCAACGCCTTGTTACTGCAGTAAGAGAAAACCATGATTATATGCAGCAGTTATAATTATTTGCTTCCCTTCTCTTTTTAGCACGCAAGTAAGAAGAATAATATCATCGTATGCTGTGAAGGTTATCGCGAGATCACTAGGAATCGATTATATCCAACATGTGAGGCCATCTGTACGCCACCCTGTGGCCGTGGCATTTGTTATGAACCCAATGCATGTAAATGTGACAACGGTTATATAAATTCAAAAATTGGAACTTGTGAAATAAAAGTTAAAGGAAATGCCGCCCAACCGTCGTCGGTAGGATCTGGACTATTACCAGTAACGACAACAACGCCTTCAACGACAACAACGCCTTCCACGACAACAACGCCTTCAACGAAAACAGCGCCTACAACGACAACAACGCCTTCCACGACAACAACGCCTTCAACGACAACAACGCCTTCAACGACAACAACGCCTACAACGACAACAACGCCTTCAACGACAACAACGCCTACAACGACAACAACGCCTACAACGACAACAACGCCTTCAACTACAACAACACCTACAACGACAAGGAGGAACCCCAAATTTAACGAAGAATTACCCGAACGAGACGCCATAGAATTCGATTTAGACTACGCATTCAAAAAGAAACTGCTGCCACCTACAATGCACAGTGAAAGGAAATGTGCAACATGCCATCAAGGAAACTGCGTTAATGGAATCTGCGTCTGCCCGGCTGGCTATAAATTAACCCAAGAAGGAAATTGTCAAACTTTATGCTCCCAATCCTGCCATAACGGTCGATGTGTAGGCGCTAATTATTGCGAATGCCTAGATGGGTACACCTTTGACTCAGAATCTCTTCATTGCAAGCCGTTGTGCAATGGGAAAATATATGGCTGCATCCGTGGAACTTGTGTGGGCTATAATCAGTGCCGCTGTGACAATGGTACAGTTTTACATAAGGATGAGCTCTTTCATTGCATTGATAGTGAGGCATTGGTAAAGGTGGCGTCATTCAATTACATGTGGTATCTTCCATTATTATTGATACCAGTTGCTCTAGTATTCATGAGTTTTTTCATTGTAATCAAACGTTGGAAAAAGGCCAAGACGCACCGTTTAGGCACTCAAGGTTTGTAGTTTTTAAAATTTTTAAAGGATTCTTCAAAAATTTTATAATTTTTAGATGCATCCTTCTCGGAAGTACGGTATTTTAATTCCAATTCCGAACATTCAGTGAATGAAAAACTTCGGCTGGTTCGAAATAATGATGAACGTACAGACGACGGGCCCAGTTCTAGCCATGAGGATACACGAAGGCATGGAAATATAGTAATTATAAAAACTTAGGTTTTCTTAAGAAATAAATTCATTTCAAGAGTCCTTAATAAATGCTTAACATTATTCTTTAAGACTGTGTATTGATACATATTCGCTATCATCTCTTGGGATAACCTTGGCCAGGTTTCAGGGGCGTAGTGCCGTCTTTTTATAGAACGACCCATGTTAGGCTTAACATAAGTTTAGTTCATTTTCAAGTTTAAAGAGTCGTAAACAAGCTTAGTGATTCGCGTCCTTTTTGGTCAGCGGCAAAAGCGATAACTTTACTCAACTTTAGCCCTCCTCTTCTTAAATAAGATGAATCAGTAGCCACGAGACTGATTTTTTATTATCTACGCAAAAAAAGGAGGATCCACGCTGCTTCCTATTTGAAAAAGTGAATGGAATTATGTCATCTGTGAGTAGGGCCTCGGGTATGTACCTAAATAGCATTTCGAGGAACTGTTAAATGGCCAACAAAAAGACAGAGTGATAGAGTAAGAAGCGAACCCAAGCTTTACATCTCCCGTCTACAAAAAGGCAGCCAGACATCCTGCAAGGAATACAGAGGCGAAACACAGTAAAATGTTGTACACAAGGTCCTTTCGAATATATGTACGTCTTAACCTTTTTTGTGCCACACACCAATTTGCTCACATCACGACGCTAGGTCGACACAACCGGTGCTGAGAATTTCAAGAAAACTTTTTCTGAAGACTGTATAATGTGACGAAGACAAACATAGCGCTGTCAAGCAGAATAGACCATTCAACATAGACGTCCACCTGACGAAAAGGAAGGGAGAATAGCAATATCTAAGCTTAAATCCAACAAATCTTCTGGACGTGATGGTCTACCGGCCGAGGTAGCTGGAAATGACTTAGCAGAGAGCAAAAACCATCTCATTTCCAAGACTTGGTCAGACGAGTGTATGCCTGATGAATAGAATCTCAGCATCATTTGACCGATACATAAGATCCTCCACTGCGCTGATAACATAGGTATCAGTGTCCTTAACATCACGTACATACAAGATCTTATCTGCCATCTACGCAATTAAATACGCCCAATTTAACCTCGATAGGAAGTATCATGGGCAAGACATCGCGATATTCTCGGATAGCTAAGCCGCTATCAAGGCTTTAAGCTCCTATGAAATCAGGTCTACACTGGTATGGAAGTGCCTTGACAAAAAAACCGACAAATAGAGTCACCCTCTACTGAGTACCAGGTCACGTGAGAGTAGAACGAAGCAGCTGGCAAACTAGCTAGAGAAGGATCAGGAACCGTATTCACTGGGGCCGCATACGAAACGGGAAAAACTAAGAAAGGAAGAAGGATGCAAAAGAGCGGAATTCTGGGAGAAACACCCTAAACTAAGACAGACCAAAGAACTTCTCCGGTATTATAACCGGAAAAGAAGTAAGGTCTGTGTAAGCATCAGCAATAACCGGCTGCGCATCCTTACAGGCTTCCTAACGGGCCACTGTAGACTTAAGGACCAGGAAACTGGGTATTGAGCAAAGTGCGGATTGCAGATTCTGCGGAGATGTTGAAGACACCCCAGGGAACGTTCTAAAAAAATGTGGAGCACTGATCCACCAAAAGAAGAAAACACCTGGATGCCTTCCAACCGCTAGAAGATCTATCATTGTTAGATCCACTCCAGATACTTCGATTCATCAAGGAAATCGGACTGAAGTGGGTTCTCTAAATCGAGTATCTCATGGACTAGAGCTCCAAGCCAGGGTAGCACAATAGATCTATAAAGGTCGCAGTGCGCTATAACTTCGAAGTAGTAAGGGACTTTGTCTACATTGACTCTGCTATAAATTTTGACAACCACAGTTTAGAAGAAATTAATCGAAGAATAACTCTTGCCAATTGCTGCTTTTTTGGGCTAAGAAGGCAATTGACTAATAAGACCCTATCCCAAACAAATAAGACGAACTTTACGACCTGTACAGCGACACGACCTAGTCACAAAACTACGCATCAGTCGCTTAAGATGGCTCCAGCCCACAGAGTCTTCGTATCTAACCCGCAGTGACAACGAAGTAAAGGTGGCGCGCACAATTACAAGGGGACTTCAACCGACTTAAAGTGTACAATTGGAGGCAATTCACTAAGGACCGGGCTACCTAGAAAGGCTTGTTGGTTGACGGGCAAATTCACCGCGAGAAAGTCAGATTATTCGAAACGCTACCAACACTGACGGCATTTTATTCGAGTGGTCCATCCAGCTGCTGGGATGCCCTGTCGATAATCGTATAAGCATTCAACAAACATCACGTTTGACAGCTATAACCTCAAATTTTTAGAGTTTGCCTAACTTAGAGTCAATATATCCTCTACAACTGGCACCCTACTTTAATTGGGCAACATTTTGACTATAATCACGTTACTTGGTCCTACGTGTAAGACGAGGGTCAGAAAAGTCAAGGCCTGACAATTATACTGTCTCGATCGAGAGTCAAGCGAATGGACAACACCCCAATCAAGAGGATTATCGAATCCCAGACACGAGGCTCAAGACGTCTAGACAGACCGAACTGAACCTTGTTTTAAAGACCACACGATCATGGATGTTAGGCAGTTTGATCTAGAGAACTTGGCACAATGTTCAAGGGACCGAAAAGTAGGGATAGCTTGTGTCTCAAGGCGAGACCGTTCACGGATCGAGAGTAAGTACATAAGTAAGGCAATTCGACACTATGTACTTATGTATGTGGGGCAAATAGAGCCATAAGCAATCCCTGAGGTGAAGTGAAGTTTCGACCTCTTGCAAATTGGCACATTCGAAAGCATGTAGATTACAGAAAACAAATGGATCTGACGGTACACTCAACTGATTCAATGACATGCAGTCCGGAATAAACCACCACCGCCCTCATCGTATTGCGCGCTCTGTATGCTAGAAACGGCCTGAAAAATCTTAGAACGAATCCATGCCCAGCCTGGAGGCAGCTGTTGAAGCCACTGGAGAATTATGAGATCATAAACGCAGTAGTTAAACCTGAGCAAGGAGCTATACAGGGAGAAGGAACCAGTTTAGGCACCTAATAGTGCTATACAATACCGACAGCAGCTTAAGGAATACAGGGTCAAAAAGTGCCTTGTGCTGAATCAACGGATTTAAAACATTATGCATGACAGTCTTTTGCCGCTTCCAATACCCGATGAATCTAGACTATTTGGATTTTTTGACAATATCGTCATTTTTATCACCGTTAAAGTCTTGAAATTTAAGTTAGGTTAAGTAAGATCCAGACACACTTAGACCAGAAGAGGTTCATTATGATACCACTGAATCATTGCCTAAGAGAACCAGAGCTTATTAAAGAGGATGCTTCTGACGTCTGTGTTCGTTAGGTCGTCAAGCTTGACAAAGAGAAAAGCTCCAAGATGGAGTAATCTTCTCTTAGTCAGGGCTGGACGAATGCAGAGTAAATGCAAGATGGTTTCTTTCCCTTCAGCATCCCTGCAGCTCTTGCAGAAATCGTTTGAAAAGAAACCTAACCTATTTTCATGTAGGCCTACTGTGGCAATAAGGACCTTTGGTTAGCTTAATACCGCCGGAACATAACACTGAAGTTATTTTTATAAGCAACAAAAAGAACGAAAAAGCTCTCAATGAACACAAAATTAGATTTAGATTGCGCCTCAAATATGTAGGCTTCTTGATAGATACGAAGCTCTACTCAAGGCCCATTTTAAGCACGTATTTCAGAAAAGTGCAAACGCAAGCGCTGCAAACGATAACCAACGACTACAATTGGCTACAGTATTCACATCGATTATCCCATGCAGAGTACCAATTTGGGCTGGAGCCATGGGGACAGAAACGTTAAATCACAAATGACGTCAGTGTGTGAACGGAGAGTTAACAGTGAACTCGGCACTACCTCACGCAGTCAGAATGGTGCCCAAAGAGACCTAAAAGTATGACAAGAACGGTGGAATGTCTCTGAGAAAGGCAGATGGATACAGCGGCTCATACCTAAAATTCATTGATAGATTGATAGGCGCCACGGGACATGGACACATTTACTCGTATTTGGGTAAATACAAGCATTTAAAAAGCAACAAGTCCACACAGCTAGGACAAAGGAGACAAATAGACAAGGGGTTCCTAACTTTCTCTGTGTTCACAAGCTCAGTTCCGTCTGTGAAGACTTAGGCAGCAGTTCTTTAGTTTCGTGGACGTAAGTCAACATCTAATGATTATTGCCGTCAACACATATGTACATATATCCAGCATGCCAGGACCTCATGTTAAAAAAGTTTTTTACTTAATACGTCACTGCTTATTTTGCTAAACTCGACTGCATAAGATACTACCCTAGTAGGCTTAAAGCATGCCTGGCAGGTCTCTAGATGTTCTGGGTGTCAGATAAGGTAATGAATTTGCCAGGCAAGGCTCAGACAACAGGACCTGGACCATCGCTAGGTTTGCCAGTATCTGCAATTAGAAGTTTCATCGGTAAATGAGTTTCTTGTGAACACAATCGTCATGGCTCTGCTGAATCTAGACAGACCGACCAAATGTATACGTGTTGGTATACGTGTTGTGCGTTTATGTATTTTTCACACAATTGGAAGGGACCTACTGTTTAAAGCCATATGCGAAAGGCAAATTGAGAAGCTTTCTCATGACAGTTGTTACTCTCGGACGTTTGTCAGACATTCGCGAGAGGTGGGACCGTGGAAAAACTTTTTGGTGTTTATTGGGATTCGAATCTCGAACCTCCCGCCCAGTAATCCAACGCACTAACCACAGAGCCACGGCTTTCGCTAATCGCCTAAATTTTCTGGGTTTAAGTGACACTCAGTGCTCTTCATCGCCATTTCATCATTTCCCGTCTCTCTCTGAAAATCGGGAAAAAGTGCAACCAGTCTGTTTGCGTGAAGACTTATTTGTAGTCTCCCTGTAGGAGCTATAAACCTAGCCTCACTGAAAACTCCTTAGAAATATAAACCTAGTTCGGAGTCATTCATCCTCAAAACAATTCCCTTACACCTGAGACTCCACCAATCAAAGATCGCAACCAGGCACAGCCAGAGTGCAATTTTTTTTTGTTTTTCAATCCCGAATGACTGGAAATCCTCTGGAGTCGACTTCTTCCTCACAATTCATAAATCACTCAGCAGCTGAACAAACACAGAGGAGTCCCGCAGAAATATTTACGAAGAATAAATAACGACCGGGCCCATACAACATGCACATCATCCCAATTCTGATGCCCATAATGGAAATGAAATAATTAATTGGATTCTATAAGCAACCACTTGGGACTAGGACACGACGGTAGCAAACGGACAGATGATCAATTTTCATATTTCTTCCTTTATCCCACCCAATTTCCAATCGTTGACACCACTCGTTCGAAAACTTATTTTCCCCGATATCATCTCAACTACGGTCAGCATTAATATTTCGTCGAAATGGCGAAAAAATCAGGACAATGTACAAACAACCCACAAAGGAATGTCTGCTAAAGATAGACCCACGAACAAAAAAAAAAAAAATCAAAAATCTTCATTTAATTGAATTGGGACTCTTGGGACGGTCGACAGTTCTGATTCATTGTTGCGGATTTGGAATTGCCACAAACTGCTGATGAGAATTAACATTTCAGGGTCCTCTCGCTATCCGTGTCTCTTTCGCTCGCAATTTTTCTCTAATCAAACTCAAGGCGTGTTCAAACACGCATGCAAATTACCCGCGCCCCACACTGATGGGACAGTGCGAGAGGCCAGCAAAACAGAACAATGATAGGCAAAAAAAAAAAAAAAACGTGGAAGAAACCGAAGCGCGGAATATAATAAATTTAAATAATTACGCGACTGGGGGTTGTTCTGCTGTGGTTATGGTGATTGAGTAAGTGGTATGGTTTAATCGATAGAGTTGCCAGATCGATAAAATACAAACACATGTGGTGTGCAGGAATAAGTGGATAGGTCAAGTACGTAGTTATTTCATCTATGTATACTTAATGGGGATTGACCCTGAACGTTGGATGGTTTCTGCAGATGTATTAACACTGTGCTATAAGGAAGCCGAATAAAGACCTCTTAATCCATTTAGTGCAACTCTTTTAATTAAAGTAGAAAGTAGGTGGCATTAAGGAATACGAAACATTACTTAGTTACACGTGAATAGCTAGAAATGGCTAGAGAGAGATTGTAGGTATGCTAAACGAGAGACTTACTAACACAGAACTAGGAGAAAACCAATCAACTCTGAGAGGGAGACCACAGGGTGGGGTATTTTCTCATTTCTTAACGATTTTTTGTTCTGCACGAAACACTCCTAGAATTAAAGGACAGCCGATAGATGTTCGCTAAATGAAAACTTGTTGTCGGCCTTTGGTTATCGATTGTAAAAGAAGTTCGAGGGACGAAATGTGCGAGGTAATATGACTTGATGTCCTTCGCCTATAAAAAATGTTCCCGCCCTACTCATGTACACCGGCTGGAAGCCCTCAGAAATTCGGCGTAGGACCTTATAGCAGACTCATTTTATGTTAACCTTACCCTGACTGGATACTGAAGGCAAGCTTCCAGAGTAGAGCGAAAAATCACCATCATTCTGTGTTATGCTCCGAGAGAAGCCGAATCTGAGCAAGAAAAGGACAAATTTTATACACAATGAGAAGCCATCCAAAATTTCTTTCTTAACTTTAAAGCACCTTTAGTCCAAACACATAATGGAAGTTTATGATGGCTTAGGAACCCAACCATTACAATTAACTGAGGCTTCAAAAATGTTATCTTAATCTTCGTACTTCATCTCTCCGTCCGTAGATGACCAGTGGAAGGCTGAGAAAATGAGGCCTCTCAACATCGACATTGAGAAGGCATTCCATAGGTTTAACCGAGATGCTATTTGGTTGGCCTTGCGAATGAGATGAGAAGTATCCAGAAAAAATCGTGTGCAGTTTTTACAAGGATTGCATACAGTGAGGTCTTAGGGGATATTAATAACCTAAAAATAGCATAATAACCTAGAGTACAGCAGTGTTGTATACTCTCACCGATATTATGAGTGGTCATAAACGATGTACCAAAGCGTATTTGAGCAACAACGGTAGAGGGAAATCAAGGAATAACATGGACAATAGCATCTAAACCATCTGAACTACGCTGACGATGTTAAGATAAACCAACGTGCACTTTGTTTATACTTACAAGGAGGCCGTCACCGTCACTCAGAAGCTACAAATCTTCGTAAATTGGACCTGGTCTGCAGTTTTTTTTAAGTTTTCTTTGGGACGAATTTTATCTCAGTTGGAGCGGCAAATCAACTGGTACACTGATTGTTCCAAAATAGCACAGTGTGCTATGTGCCAGAGAACGCATTAGAAGAAATCTCCTACGATCAAATATAAATATTTTATAAGATAGCCAAGCAGCTCTGAAAGTCCTCAAATCAGAGAGCTTTGAGTCGAGCCTAGCTTTGATTTATCTCCTTAGCCTCCAGCAGGTCATTACAAACAATACTCAATGATTCACCTATATATGTACATAGGTCCCTGGTTAGAAAGGCATCTTGCCAGGGGTGCCTTTGTAAGCAGGGATTGATGATGATCTCGCCTGATCTATCTTCCAATCCAAACTTAAGACAATGAGCGCTAGCCAATCTGACCCTTACAGACTGTATTTGAGTACACTCAAACTGCCGAGCACATTATATGCGAATGTCCCGCCATGTCTCGTAGCAAACTGTCTTTACAATCGTAAGCTTCATTCGAGTACCTACTTGATATCAGCTAGCACACAACACAAATGACAGCCACAGGTCGCAGTGCTTTGGTTGGACTTCTGGAATCCTCTAGACCCCTCCACATTAACTGAATTATACAATCAATCAATTATCTTTGGTTGGAGAACTCTAGGACTCCTAGGCCTTGTTATATGTTTTTAGTTGTTTTTAGATTTGGGCATGGAAAAAAATCTGTGTCATCATCTACATATGTATGTAGATTTCAACACTGCATTTTAATGGGGGTCAGAATCGAGCTGTCAAACATTGACTGCGTCAGGTTTAACTCTTCTTTACCGTGCTCAACTCTACATCTCGGATTTCAACAGCTGGATTAATTTCGGTTAACTTCAGATTGGAACAGATTAGCGTGGTTTGTAAGCTTGATTTACCGGCCAATTTCGCGTTTTATTGAGTACACCTGGGAACAAACCCGGTTCAGTTTTGGAACCACATTAAAAAAAAAATGTGTGTCTCGGATTTATGCCCCCTTCAGCTTTCCTTTGATCAGAATACTTGATCAGTTTAAACGCTTAGGCTGAAGTATTTGGTATTGGCATTAGGTATGGCCCATCTGATCAGTATTCTAGGTATCTATATGTATATTGGGCGGCAACTTTTCCCTTTGCGAAGTAACCTGTGGCAGTCTAAACACATCCCCTTTGCGAAGTTAAGCGTAGTCGTAAAAAAATTTGGCAGAAACACACAGACACCTCCTGGAAACACATTCCAATCGTACTCAGATAATCAGCGCCCCTTTTTCCCTTATTGTTTGGCATTTCTTTCAAACCATATGTTCACAAGTATATCATCCTATTGGCGATCCGAAAATGTATACTACCCTAGCCGATTTAAAAGTCCTCAATCAGACCTTCCCTTCAAAGGATTTGAAAAAAAAAACCTTTCCTTCTCAATTAGAAAACCGACGAAAACAAAAAAAAAATGCATTCCACCCTTTTGCACTCATTCACCTCTCCTTTGAAGCATGTACACAACACAAACACAATTACTCCCACACAAATAGCGCACACCCTCCTCATAGTCCACTACTACACTGTTTAAAATACGAAACGAATACCAAACGAAAGGAAATACAGAGAGAGAAAGAAAGAGAGAGAGAGGAAGGAAAAAAAGAACTCACCATTGTGTTCGGTGAAGATATTCAATCCAATTGCACTCCGATTATCCTTTGTTGGGGCGGGTGCGGCGGATGAACGGGACTTCATACGGCTCGCTCGAAGGGTTGATCCCGCACCCAAGGCATTGGCGCCCGCACCACCCCCTCCACCGGTGCCACTACCGCCCACACCTCCGATACTCGACGAACTACTGCTAATGCCAACACTGCTACTAATCCCAATACAACTGACAGTTCCTTGGCTTCCAGACGACCGATCCTTAGCCTGTTGTGCCCCCATAATGGTGGCGACGAACGACTTGACGGTGAAAAATTCTCTCGCTCTGAGCCCGTCAAGACACACCAGTTACTCACTGTATATGCCACAGTATGTGTGCCACTCACTCGCTTTCAAAAAATTTGTATTCCCGACCCCAAACTGTGATTTGCTTTTCTTTTTTTTGTGTGTGAAAAACTATCTTTTTTTTATCTATTCCTTTGTATCCTCTCTCGGAAAATTTTACAATCTCACCACACACAACCCCGACACTGCAAACAACGGGGACTACAAGGATCCAAGGAGTACGAAACACCGATAATACTATGCACGCCGCTCGATAATAATCGCAAGCACATTTTTCTTAAGGACAATTTTTAACACACTTTTCACTGTTTTTTTTAGAAAATTTTCGCACAAACCACGACAATTTCTTATAATTTTGCACGATTTTTTCTTATTATTCTTCTCCCTGCTGCGCTTTACACATACACACACGCAATACTACTCACATACGGCATATACGGAATTCCTTATTGGAATCGATTGCGTTCACAGAAAAAAGAAAAGAAAAAAAAAACAGAACGCGTAGAGAAAGAAAATACGAGTGGCACTAGTACAGAGTGGAGGAGAGAAAAATCCTTTTTTTGTGTGTGAAATGGAATTTCCTTGGATTTTCGATATTCTCGCGTTTTTCCTGCTGCTTCGTTGAGTATACACAACACCGAGCACACGACGACGACGACGACGACAGAGACGACGTACGCGTAGCCAAAGCCCTTGAGAAATCCACTCCCTGGAGCTAGCAACAATGAACGCAAGAGAAGGGGGACGGACCAAAGTATGTGTATGCCCGTGGAAAGGAAAATGCAATGCACTTGTAAAACGAGATGCCCCGGCGGCCGATGGAGCACTTTTTTTCTTTTATTTGCGTACACACACACACACACACTTCGAGGGATATTATTTTATTTCACTTCTTAAATGCAAGCAATTTTCGAAAGAAATTGGAATTTTATTCATTTACAATTTGTCGGCATTAGAAATTTGAACTTTTTAATGCGAAATAAAAGAAAGAAAAAATCTTTTTTTCGTCGACACACAAGAACCCGACGACGTCTACTCTCGGGAGTCTGACATTTTCTCGTTTGTCGTCGTCTCCATTGAGAATTTTTCTTGATGGTATTTTACTTCTCTCTCTCTCGGTACGATTTAAACCTCAGGGTACATGCCTGAACCCTGTTCGTCTGATGTTATGGTGTGGTGAACTATTGATGGCGCTAGTGAAAGTTGGAAGTGAGTGTTAGGGAGTGTTCGCAGACGTTAAATTAGGGCGTGGAAAATAGGTTTTAATGTATTCTCGATAAAAAAAATAAAACAAAAGAAATGAATGATACGAAAACTCATGAAAACGTTTTAAAGGGACTGGAGGTACTCCCGCAATAGCTAATAAAAGGATTTTCAAATATTTACCGAGTTGCCGAGTTGCTGGTTGCACCATTAATATAAAACACACAATAATGACAAATTCTGTACAGTTACGCACGAATATGGTATGTAAAAAAAAGGCAAAAGTGTCGAAATCCTTCTCGAATGTGCACTCTGATACGTAGTCCTATTTATCGGTATTCAAGAGAAAGCTCACGCCGGGAATGTCATTCACCACTGATCGTGGATGCCTAAGATCTTTAGATTTAGTTCACGTCGTTTCATTCTAAGGACAACTTTTTTTCTTTTGTGGACCTCTCAAGTAATCTTGTTCCAAAGGCTAGTCCAACCCCTTTTCAGTACATCCTAAATATGTATATGTGAAGCGTGCGCCGCTTAGATTACAAATTTCATCTGTCGTATCGCAAGCAAAAAATTAATATAATATTAATGCGATACAGAGCAGTGAAAATGTGAAACTATTTTCAATTAGTGCTTTAAAGCTCAGCTATAATCAGTATAGGGAAACATAAGCGATATATTTGGGTAACAATGTTCCTCTCGAATAAAACTCAAAATCATAACTTTGATCACATATTAGAATTGAGAGGCACCATATAAAGAGAATATGATCAAATTCATAGCACTGTAAATTTATACCTTTTTCTATTAATTTTTACTGAACGTACATATGTACATATATGTATACTTATAGTGTTATGATGTAAATTTGAGAGAAAATTTGTCAGGCAGAATAGTGTTGATGTCGGCCAGCCTTAGCGATAGTTCGGGGAAAATGTAAGCAAACCAAGGACAAAAAAAATACAAATATTTAGCGCAACAGACGTACGTGGTCCAGGGCCTAGCTTCTCGCAACCATTCGTGTTGTGCGTGTTATATTTTTCACACAAATAAAAGGGATCTACACTTTAGAGCCGATAGGCAAATCGAGAAGCTTTTCTTGTCAGTTATTACTCTCGGACGTTTGTCAGACATTCGAGAGAGGTGGGACCGTGAAAAACTTTTTGGTGTTTCTGGGATTCGAACGTTGAACATCCTGTTCAGCGAACTAACGGCGCTCACCAGAGATTGCAAAAAAAAAAAAAAAATAGTGAAATAGTGAATAAGCCAGCCAAATCCCTTTGGCAAGTCCCAAAATGTGATGAAGATTTGCACAGCGGTCAACTGAACACATTTCATACAAAATGTCAAAAAACTACAACCTTATATACATAAATTACATCCTATGTCCCATATATTCACGTAAATGCCTGGACAATCAGTTTATTTGTCCTAATGATACAAATATAAACAATAAAGAAATAGTCTGCAGACAAAGATACGACGAAGTGAATGACTCCAACTGTTCTTTTCAGTACAACACATCAGTCCATCTGTGCGATGACAACATCAATAGGTTATCTATCATTGGCCCTACGTCATACTTATGGGAGCACTCCATATGCAATTAAACTGATTAGCATAAAGTCTAATGACGACAGCAGTGTAGTTTCCCAGAGTACTCACCTTCTCTCAATAATCGACCGTTTTCATCATTCTCTGCTTTTGTCTTTCTCTTATGAAAACATGTATGTTGATGCCGCAAATTCTTTCAGCTTTAATTTTCTTAAGGCCGAATTTGCTAATTTTGACTTAATCACGGATACTGCACTTGATATATTCTACTATCTAATCTTCCCCTGCACTGCTCAGTCCCTACTAACCCAGAAAACACTGCTCGACTTTCACGCCCTGGTATAATAAAGAATTGCGTTCAGTTCGGAATAATAGGAATAAGCTTTGGCAAACTTTCCTATTAACCAGGTTTGATATCGACTACTCAAACTACCTTTGTGCTTACAATAGTTTTTCCCTGCTCTATGAATTCCATTATCACGATTTTCTCGACAGTATGCAGCTGAGTCTGGTTTCTGATCCCCACGGCTTACACGCAATTATTCTAAAAAATGTATGAATGTCTTATACCAGCGACTTACAGATCTTTTTTAACTCTCACTTTCCCAAGCCGTCTTCCCATTACTGTGGAAGGATTCGTTTATTTTTCCTATCCACAAAAAAAGGCTCCAAAAGCGAGATATCTAACTACCGAACTATTGCCACACTTTCTTGCATCCATAAGCTCTTTAAGATCATTGTTTGCGATACAAAATCTCTCCCTCGGTTTTCCACCACGATTTATCTCGTGGCTTAGGTCATATTTAAAAAAGATGAACTGAAGCTCCTCCAAGTAGTCATCTTGGACCACTGATATTTGTCTTAACTATAAATGACGTGGAATTCAACCTTTCCACGTACACAGATGACAAACAAAGCTTTGACTTTGACTCCCTTTCATTGCAAAGTGACCTAGATTCGTTTAACACATGGTGCAAATTTATCTTCTTAGAGCGCTTTCTTCGAGACCTTCCGTGGACTGATAGATCTAATTTGCCTCCATTCTCAGGCGGAAGTAATAGCAATCAAAGAAATCTTATTCTGAGTAAAAGAAATTCATGTTATCTTTGGATATCCCCATTTTGTCGCATAGTCAAGCAGCAATCAAGTCATTCACTAAATTCAGTAGTAGCTCTAGATTGCCGAACGCCAAAATGGCATAAAATAGTTTCTACTTTCATAATAGGCAGGCCTCTTAAATCTCCCGATTTCAAAATTGTCAATACAAGCGGAGAATGTATCAGTACAGTTTTGTCAATTCTAGTGAATTAAACATTTTGACATATGTACATACATAAGTACATATGTTTGCATGGTTTTTTTTATCGAGTAGAAGAGTACACACCGCCCATTACGGTAGGGATAAAGCCTTCCCTTAACTAATTGCAACAATCGTACATTTTTCTCGGTGTGACAATTTATTTAATTTATTTAATTTGTTTGTCTCCCACTATGTCCCTTAGAGGACATGTTACAGAGTGTGGGCTATCATTTTCAAAACAATGCATTCTAGAAATTTGATAACTTCGGTAGCTACATGTTTTTAAAGTCAACACCCATTTATATCATTCGAATACTCACCACAGAACTGTCATAATACAATTACCCCACAGACGGCTACTATATAAACTGAGGCCAACTTCACTTCATCAAATATATACCAAAAAAGAGCCACATTTTCGACATTTCTGGAATTACAATTTTTGTATTAATTCGATATTTTCATCTGAGGAAATTGATATATTCTGTAAACACAAATTGCATAGCGTTGATTACAAGTTGAAAGAACTGATTTGTCTTTCTTAATTTGTTTCATTTGTAGTACAGATTTAACCATGGCTGACTGGGACACTGTTACGGTTTTACGTAAAAGAGCCCCAAAGGCCTCTACCCTCAAGACAGAGAGTGCCATCAATCAGGCACGTCGTCAGGGTGTACCGGTGGACACTCAACAAAAATGTAACTAACTTTTAATAATTTGAGTGCAAGCAAAATGTGCAGGCATTTGTGTGTAGTTAAGCGCTGGATCATTTTGTTTGCCAGAAGCTGCGTCATGCCTCTGTAGTCTGATAACAATAATTTGTATTTTTTCTTACCCGGCTTAGCATATATTTCGCAATATTGCCGAAGATATCACATTAGTCATTTTATAATTGTGATTAGATAATGGATATGCGAGATTTCATTGATACCAAGCTACTTTGTTTCGAATTGTGTAATTGCAGTCGGCGCTGGTACCAATAAGCAACATGTCACCACTAAGAACACTGCCAAACTGGACCGTGAGACTGAAGAATTGAAACATGAGAAGATTCCACTCGATGTTGGCAAAATCATTCAGCAAGGTCGCAATGCAAAGGGTCTCAGTCAAAAGGATTTGGCAACTGTGAGTATTCTGTCTTTAAATGTTTTTGTTTTTGGTTGTGGTGTGTGTTTCTCAGAGTAATAGTGTTAAGTTCACATTTAAGTAATGATGTGTTTGTTACTACGCAACAGTTTTGTTGGGGATACCTGGGCTAGGATATCTCCTTCCCACTGTTCGCGTTTAAAGCGTAAACCAGTGCTCTCAATCTAGTATTGACCTAGGCGAGGCATCTAATAAAATTGGTGGCCATTGAACAATTGGGATGTGAAAGTGTTAAAACATTTTACGGCGTAGTTCCCCTGCTTAATGCTTTTATTTGTTGAGTATTTATTAGTCAGCTTGTGGGTATTTAATATTTTCATTTTTCACACAACAAGTTGTCGCAATGACCCTGAAAAGTTACTGCAGAAAAGAACTACGTCATTTGTATGTTTTATTTCCATGTTCTAAGGTTTGAATATATTTGCATCTGCTTTCGGACATGTTTTGTTTTTATTGCTTGTCTTTCCTTTTCATTCCTTCTATAAACTTTATAATTTGGCACCCAAGTAACCTGAAAAATATTATGACCACTTACAACCTGAAGCTCTGGACGACAGGGCAACCATTTTGGATGACATTTTTATTTCATAGTTGGCAGTATGAAAACCAACGCCAAGACCATTAAACCTTACTTAACCTCTTATAGTTTATCGCTCATCTTTTACGTTGGATTCTATCCATTAGATATGGAGCTGTATTTATGGCTCCGACTTAAAGTTCTTCATTCATAACATGTCCTCTCAACAAAGCTGTACGTTCTACATTTTCGTTCGATGATACATTTTATAGCTGCCAGTGACTTAAATGACACTTGATATTCTTCCTAAATAGAGATATCCTTCTTTTAAATGCCCAACACATTTACTGTAAAATAAATTTGTCGGTATCACGGATGTTGATATTCCTATTTTTTCTGGAAAAATGCCAGCTCCGTCACCATTGTGTATCCTTGACCCGTCCCCCTAAATTACTATCACAAAATCGGCAGCGACGGTATTATACTTCTATTCTTTCCTACTTAATATTCTGATCAGGTGAATGGAATTTGGAATTCTCCTTGGTGTCCGTCATATACATATATTTAATTTTTTGCTGTAGACAGGGCCTGGGAGCGCCTGAAATCCTTGAATTCTTTAATGTAAAACCAAAAGTATTACCTGTTCTTGGAACATTGTAGAAGAATAGCGGTGCAGTTATTTCTAACCGATCTAGTGCAAGTCAGGTTGCAATTTATTTGAATCTTTCATTTTTAAAGTGGAAATGCGGCTATTGCACCTTTGAGCCATTGGAATGGATATTATGCTGTTGTTGATGAAAAACATTTTTTTATATGATTTCTAAAATTAATGTTAGAAGAATCCAAAAAAAGTAAACAAGAGCAACATTTCGAAATCCCGATAATGGACATGAGTGGCTTACTAGTTTCAAAATGTAACGCAAGAGGCGTACATACAAAATGTAAGAATAAGAAATTTCTTGAAAAGTAGAAAAGTATGCAGATGAGAGCCTAAAATTAGACCAAATCTTTCTACACGGATAAACCAACCTACTGGTCAGCAGATACATAGGAATAAAATTCCTTAATTACCGGACTTTTCAATAACAAGACGAGTCTTACCATAGTTCAAGAAAATTACGACTTAAACTTAGATCTCTCAGCAGTGCACTTGACATTAAGCAAACGAATTATTAAAAAAGAAAATAGAGCTATGCTAATCAATATCTACTTAAATGTATACACACTGAAAATGTTTTAATCTTCTTCTTCTTCCTTTTTGTTCGGCGAGGTTATGATCAGGATTATAGGGATCATAACCCTCCCACTTTACTGCATCCCTACTGGTCCGCCTGTGGGGTTCGCTGATTCGACCTCAGAAAATATCTGCAGGCCTTCCGGTTTCGAATCACTTCGTCGCTGAGGCCGATCAAATGCTGTTTTTTTATTTGGGTGATCCAGGAGTTTTTTGGCCTGCCTCTCTTCCGCGCTTCTGTAGGGACGTTGATTGACATTGCCCTTTTGGCAGGGTTCGTAGGATCCCTCTTTTGAACATGGCAATACCAACTGAGCCGATCGTGCTCCAATTTTTTCGAGATGGGTTCTTTGACGTGAAGGCTTCCTCGGATCTTCGAACTTCTAATTTGATCAAGCTTTGTTACTCCTGCTGTCATGAAAATGTTTTAATATTGATTTGAATAACAATATAAAGTTCACTTATATATTAAACGATAATATTCAGCCAGAAAAGTCGATCAGTAAGCCTATTTGCAAGGATATTGATGGAGCATATGCCATTACAGGTTCACCATGAAGCATGGACTTCCCAAAACACAATAGATTGATGGAGTCGAAGAAGACGCAAAAAAAAAACTCCGTATAAGATTCTGAAGAACCTTGGCTTTAGGTTGCACTACAATTCTGGCACTAAAAATTTTTCGATTTACACGGTCTTTAGCTAACTGCCTCCAGTTAGTCAGGCAGCACTCAAAGCGTTGTTGTCCAATTTAATGGACTCCATATCAGTTAAATACTGCTACGATGCACTCCAGTCCCTGGCGAGACACAACAGGGTTAAACTTGGATGAGTCCCCGGTCATCAAGGGACTGCAGGCAACGAACTAGCAGATGAACTAGCTAGGGCTGGCTCAGAATTTGCGTTCATGTGGCCCTGAACCTTACTGTGTCATCAACTGGTCTTCCGCCACAACTCCTATAAGGATTTACGAAACCTTAATAAGGATAGTATCAGAAAGCTGGTGGGCTTTTTCACGGGCCGTTGTGGCCTGCGATACCACCTTAACAAACTAAATCTGAGCTCAGACGCGGAATGTGGGTTCTGCTCGGAGGAGGACGAATCATCCGAACACATTCTCTGCAATTGCCCACCATTACATTGGTTAAGGATACGTGTTTTCTGTAAAGAAATATGTACGCCAGCGGAATTGAGAAATTCTGCTACTAAGGACATACGATAGTATTTAGGGAGGTAGTACTGTTAGATTAACTATACCCTTATGATACAATGTATCTTTTAGGTCGCAGTATTTGCCACATGGGCAAGGGTTATTAAAAAAAAAAGAAAACTGCCTCCAATTGCGCACTCCAAGTTGATTGAGATCTCTTACTACCTGTGCGTGCCACTTTAGATGAGGTCTTTTTTATACTGCGTTTTCTATGGGGTTAGATTCGAAAACACCGTGGCATCGAGCGTTGGTGTTAATACGCTCTACATGTCCTAGTCATCTCAAACGTTTTCTTCGATTAGGTCGATGTTACTGTACTGTTCGTACAGGAAGTCATATTACTCCAACGCCTTCCAATACAAATGGGACGGACCGAAAGAGGGGAAATACCAATTTAGAATTAAAACTATTTATATGGAAGGCCGGAAAGTTTTCAGTCCATCCTCGTAGGTGAGTTATGGGATATCATACGATCGGATCCAGATGGATTGTAGCTTTTGTATTCGTTTTAGGATTTGATGAGTTATTTTCTGAATTTGAAAACTAAACACTTATGAATTGTACTTTGTGTAGTTGTAAACTCTGTAAGCCAACCACTTATTCTTATGTCCAATTGTGGAACTGCAGTTTTCAGCAAAAGTATATAAAGTATCATAAAACTATCTTACTAATTTGAAGCTTCATGATGGCTGTTTTCTAATTTGTATAATATTTCATCGACTATTTAGTTTTTGAGTGGGTTGATATGAATATTTAGACGTGAGACAACATATAAGTCCACGAAAAGGACCCGTTGCAAATGAAATGAAACTAATGTTTTAAAAATATTACAATCATGGAAAAATAGATCTTTCCTTATTCTGATTAACTGATTTTTTCATTAGGTCACATCCAGGCACAAACATTGTGCATATCGTATGCACACAGCGATGTGGATCTGGAAGGTTTTAGATTCACAAATCATCAAGAAAGTAGAAAATTATTTGGTTACACAAGTTAAATTCTTAGCTTGACTAATGACTAGACGAATCTACGTATCAGACTAAAAGAATATATGTAAAGAAATTTAACGTTGAACGTCTAAGACCTCGTGCAGTAGATACAGATCACTGGACAAACCTGTACCGAAAGCTTTTCGGTATACCAGCAGCTACAAGTCCCAACGACAAAAATACAACATATAATAGAACATGATTTGTATTTTTGCATGATTAACAGTGTACTATGACTTTTCAAAGTTAAATATTTAAGAAAATTGGGACGAATTGAGACCGGAGATTTATTCAAATCGTTTTGCGATAGAAAAAGTTCGCATCACTTTATAATTTTGCGCAAAATTTCGAAAACTGTCCGGGTGTTTTTTTTTTAAATTAAACGGCAATAAACATTTTCTTTCTTAAAAAAATTCGGTCGACAACATTATAGATCACATTTTATTATTATTCATTTCAATTTTTTTTTTTTTTTAAATTTTTGCTTTTCGGCCAATTTTTTTGTAGGCAGAGACTTCTTAAGCAACTTTCAAAGGAAAGTATACCAATGCTGACATACCTAATGAATGCTGCTTTTAGATTAAAGTATGTTTCAAATATGTACTTCGGAAATGTCTGAAAAATACGAAATACTTAAGCGTGTTAAACCAATAATAACAAACAAAAGTCGATTCCCAGCTTGGGATCAGACATAAGCACAACACAACAGCACATAGGTTAACAGAAGTAAAAGAAGCAGCATTCGAAAAACCAATATGTCCCTGTATGTTCATTGACCGGGCGCCTGCTATCCGCATGAACTGGCCCACATGATTAGTGTACTAGCTTCGAAAACAGTAGGATAAAACATTGAAATTATATACATACATTTTTTTTTTTATAATTTGCACGCACTTAAGGGGTTATGAATACCCTTTTACATGTTATCACACGGTGCGGGCGTTGGAAAGATAGAGAGAAAGAGATTGGTGTAGTGGTTTGAAGCTCAGGTGTTATTAGGTTTCACAGTAACTCCAGGGCTGGTAAAGCAAGAATGTACGATGTGACAATTGCTAGTTATACTGCTTTCCTAGAAGAAGGCAAAAGAGATGCAAGTCGCGGGCTCCACTCTGCGTAAAATAAAGCTAAAGTAATCCAACGCACTAACTACTAAGCCATGGCAATCACCGTTTCCTATAAAAAAGTTAAAAATCGCAACTGCGCGTTGCCAAGGCGCGTCTCCAGAACAGCTAATAACACCTTTAGCGAAATTAGTATGTAAAAGATCGATTGTTTGGCAGCTGGCTCGCTGCACCTTCCTGCTAGAGCCAGACCGTTTCCCGAAAAAGAAATAGGTTCCAATGATGCCACGACTCCAAACCGTCACCATATGAAGATGTACATACATATGTATATATGTCACCATATGTATTCTCGATTTTCAGGACCCCAAGCCCTACAGTTTTGCTTTTTGATGACAATGAGCTTGATGTTGCGATTAAAATTGACATAATTTTACAACGCATGAAGCGTGTTAGTGTTGCCAGCGTCGAAAACAGATGGATTACCCTTTATATTATCTTAGAGGACGTTACGGTATCCAGCAGTGGGTATGCGCCACAAAATATCAAGTCGAAGGTATTTAAATCTTCTGGAACAGGGTCAGTTTTCAGAATACAGCGGACACCGACGGTTCCGAAGATTTTGTCCGCTTATGAGAGATGTCCGGTTATAGGAAACAAACAAAATTACCTTTAAAAGAAATGTTCTTTGATATCTGCCCGGTTATGAATTTGTCAGGACTTCAATTGCATGTAAATCCGAAATCTAAACAATTCATTGACATCCAGACTATAGCAATAAAATCAAATAGAACAAAACAAAAGCACACGAATGGACGAGGACATGAACCTCGTCCTATAGCTAAAGTAGCTGACAACTTTCCTAATTTCATAATAATGAACCGTAGAAATCAGAATGGTTGACATACAATTCAACAATACAACTAGAACTAGAAGAACATAGATTAATAATCTTAATATGTCACATGCTGAAGCTATTGGTGTAAATAAGTAAGGATAGAATATATACAGAAAAAAAAACTTTTATGGAATCGGTATATCAGGCCAGAAAGTCTGCATATACATATATGTATGTATATGGATGGAGTAGAATTTGACGACTGCGTCAATGTTGTATCCTATCGCCCCCGCTCTTTAACATGTAGGCTAAAAAAACCTTGTGAGTTACTTAAGATGATGAGGAAGGTGGTATCATTGTAAACGGAGCCAAGATCAATAATCTAAGGTATGCTGAAGATTCGGTTATTATTGAAAAAAGCGAGTTTGAGCTTAATATGATGAGGAGAATAGACCGGGTAAATAAAGTGCTTTGGAGGAGGAGCGTCATATTAAACATTCAATGTTTTTTGACTACGTCGATATCGCTGTATAGCTCGTATAGTTCGTCGTTGAATCTTCTTCTCCGCAACCCGTCAATACAAACGGCACCGAGTATATAGTAAATAATTTTTAGTTCAAAACGACGAACGAATATCTTTGTTCGCCTTTGATAAAGTCCGTGTTTCTGCGCTGTAAAGTAGGTACGGGATCATAAGGTTCTTATATAGTCCTTACTTGTTCGGGACAGAACTTAACTACTATTGCCTTCGATTCAAGAGAAAGTAAGAATTATACTTCGAGAGATTTCTGCGATGATGTTATTGTGAAATGTAATTGCGGAGCCAGGACCAGGTTCACCACGAAATGTAGCGCTACCCAAGTAAGTAATTGCGGAGCCACTGTAGCTTAGCTGTCTTAGTTGTCACTGCTCACTTAGACCAGCAATTGTGCATTTTATAAACATTTTATCCTAGGAACATGTAAACAAAAAATAGAAACCATTGATTATAGCCATCCAGGAAATCCCGCATTCTTTTGTGACAAATAGCAGACCGCGCAAAGGTTCCTTTCCTCGTCCCTGTAGTTTCTGAATTAATCGTTGTGATGTATCACTAGACGCTCCACATGCACACCTGTGGCACAGTGCTCTGTGATGATGCCGAAAATGACGTGCATCATGCCGACGAATTTTGACTAAAGAAAGAATTCTCTTCTTGTTGTAAGCTTGCCATAAGGTCATAGACGTTATACATGTGTTTATTTGCACCCATCGCACTTTTATTGGATTTATTATAACTCGCACAACGGCGAGGGCCTGCGAGATGTGCATCGTCAACCCTTTCCTTACGCGTCCATCAGCCCTTTCATTTCCTTTAATGTTTTTTACAAGTTTTCACGAGCCTCAATTTAATTATTTCGGAGTCTAGAGCTTTGATAGCAATCTGACTGTCTGTATGCATATTTATCATCCTAACGATAATCCCTCCTTCAGTCTGACAGGGTTTTTGGCCGTTTTACTGCAACAGTACCAACGGAATAAGACTGAAACTGAGTACGGTTTCCATTGCCTTCGTGGATGTTGTTCTTTTGAACCCTTGACTTCGATGCAGGCTAAAGTTTGGATGGTAATTTAAAGAGCCTTCCACTAAATAGATGAGCTTAGTTTGGAATCCAAAATTACGGCCCAGATAAATCGCTAATTCTGAAAGACCCCCCGCTTCCTGGGAGATTTGAAGTGGTAAAGAGAACTAATTACTAATAGCTTTACTAATCATTGAAATTGTCCTTAAATATAAATAAAGCCTGAAATAAACTTATGTACATATGTATACATATGTATATGTACAAAGTATGTAGTATTTGCATAACATATCATAAAATTATTATTTTTCTTTCAGAAAATCTGTGAAAAGCAACAAGTTGTGACCGATTACGAAGCCGGACGTGGTATCCCGAACAACTTGATTCTTGGCAAAATCGAGCGTGTGATTGGAATAAAATTACGTGGCAAGGATCGCGGTCAACCGCTGGCGCCTCCTGGTAAAAAGTGAACTGCACAACATCATCATGCTGGCATGAAATCAGGGGGCGAATAACCAATTAAAAAAAAAAAAAAAACTAAAAAAAAATCTCTTTTGTTTGAAATTACGTATGTATTGTTCTAATTTTTACAAGCGATAGTAGCATACAAAAATACACTTACACCTGCCTATATAAATTATATTGGACTTCACAAGAAAATAGGATAAACAAAAAGAATTCAAATATTATTAATTAATCTAATCGTGTGGTAACAATTTCTCTCACATTTCTGTGTATCTACTTACAACAATAGCGTGGAATGTATTTTTATTCCAAACCAATTGATATTCAACTGTATAGGTGTTTTATTTTTTCATTTATTATGATACGAGTTCCTCATTTGGATTCAAAACTTCAGGAAAGACAATTTTTATAATATATTTCGAGTGCGTTTAATATAAGCTTTTGTTTCTATTAGCATTTCAAATCAAAAAATGCTTTTTCACACGTACATATATACTTTTTTAACAAAAGAATGAACGAAACTAATCATTGTACAATGTTTTAATTCTCTTTTAATTGAGTCAAACTGAATTAAATGATTTATGAAGAAAAGAAACTTTTTTTCGTTTTGCTTTATTTTGAATTATTATTCTTTTTTTTTTATTTGTTTCACTAGGGATAGGACCTTCTTATTTTGATCTTTAGATGTAGCGAAACTTTTTTGGGAATTCGAAGCATATACATATGACGAACATATGTCACGCTTCAATTTCTTTATGAATAGATGTGTTTATTCCACAACTTAATTGTGTATAAAAAAAGGTATCTAAATGTAGAATATGTAGATTTCTTAAATAAACTTGGTGTTAAAAAAATTCAGAAAAGTGTTGTTATCGATAGAAAGAATAGAAATTGCTTCAAATTTAACTTTTGGCAGGTGGTAGGTTAAGATGTCCGAAAAGTCATAGTCAGCCTATGAAAAGTGGTTAATTGCTATTCCATTCTATTCAAGACTTCACTTCGATTTCTATTTCTTCTAACGAGTGCCGACTTCAGAAAATACTTTATGGGGTTTACTTCAAGAAAAAGTTGGTGTTCACTTCTTTTTAATTGAACGAAAAAACAAAAAAATGGAAATTCAAAAATGGATGGAAACACGAAAGTACGGTACGGATAAGCACAATTACAAATTTAAAGTAATTAAATACATTTCATTTAAATATGTAGGTATTTCAGACATGCCGTTAAAAAGGGAAATTCTGACGCAATTCCATAGAAATTTTCAAACTTAAGAGCAAAAGACGTAAATCAGCCAATCTGCGGTTTGGGGTTATCAAAGCAGCATAGGACTGATTTGGAGTTAATCAAGTGGGAGCTCTGAGCGCCGTTTGACTGTCCATGACTATATGGATGGAGGCTCCTTTAATGCTCGAGTTCAGGTTGATGCCGGCACATATTTCTATAGTGTAAAGCTCGGTCTGTAAAATACTGGGACTATTTCCGAGTGGTTTTGAGATTTTATGTTTGGGTATGTAAACCCTAGCAGCAATACCTGAATCCATTTTTGATCCATCAGTATACCAAATGTTACCTTTTGGACCGAGCAACAGTCCGCCAGTGATCGATGAGTTCTGGCTAGGGATCTCGGTTTCGAGCCTCCTACCAAAGAAAAGTGATTAGGACATAAAGTCGGACACCGTGCTGAGTAACCGTGAGGGGAAGTCGGATAGCAGTTCCATGAGATCCATCTGATCACAAGGAGTATTTTCGTCTGACTTTCGGAGACTTACGCACTGCGATCGCCACTTTTTGGTCAAATGCATGTAGGAGGTGAACCTAATAAGAGCCTAGATGGCTCCGGTAGATCAGGTATGCATTGCGCCTGTGATGCCAAGGCATGCTAGTCTTTCGTCCACCAGAAAATGGATGCATAAGTCAGGATTGTGAATAACCAGTAAGTGACCTTTGGGGATAAGCGCCAAGTTTTGTCATACATACAGGCTCACATACTTTTGGTCGCCTTTGCAATTTTGTTTTTAATATGGGAGTTCCAGTTAAGTTCTAGTTAGTATCGAGTATAATTCCTAGATATTTAACTTCTTCGGAGAAACCAATAATAGCTCCATTTAGGGCAACTGATCAAAGGTTCAATTTAATTTTCTTTGTGAAGGACACTACGACTGCTTTGCTAGAACTAATCAATAGATCTTCACCAGCGCACCAATCAGAAACTTTAGGGAGCGCAGTTTGCATGAGTTGACGCATATTGCCTGCATGCTTGTCCTTGATTATGGTCACTAGATCATCTTCATCGATTGTGGCACTAAAGCCTAAGATATTTATTCCTACCAGGAGCGCAGTTTGCTTGAGTTGACACACATTGTCTTCATGCTTGTCCTTGATTATGGTCACTAGATCATCTTCATCGATTATGGTACTAAAGCCTAAGCTATTCTTACCAGTAGGTCATGCACGACTATAGACCATAGTAAATGCAAGAGCGCAACAAACCGTGTGTGGTCCAAGCCCTAGTTGCCTTGCCTTGCCTTCAGAGATTTAGGCAAGAAAGTTGGTGGTTGTTAGCCTATTGTGATGAAGGTTGGCTTGGATTTTATTGATTTTTCTTGACCTAAAGGATTACAAAGCTCACTTGGTAAAACCTACATAACCTTTGTCTGTCTATTCCTATCACATGGATTTCCATATCAGCCAAATCATTAAGTCGCTCTTCGATCATGCTCTGGGATTATTGGCTCACAATATTGCTCGAAAAAATTAAAAAGATTGTTGGACGATAAAACACAACTATTGGCCACTGTAGAACGGTGGTTCAATGAATTTCGATGGAGCTGTACTTCTCTGAAGGAAGACCCAAGTGGGCGACGTCCTACCACTTTTGTCCTCAAGTACGCCATGGACTCCGTTCGAAACACCTATAGGATTATCGACTTATTTTTATGTACATATGTACATACGTGTTCCGCATGAATACAATTCTCAAGGATCGATTGCCCCTTAGGAAGATATTTGTTCGGTGTAGCCGTACAATTGGATCGAGGCGATGCCCAAAAGAAGGCGTGAATTGACTGGGGCAAGAAAATTCGATCCTGTCAAAAGAAGTGTTCAATATTGTTACTGATGAAGAAACTTAAATTTACTATAATGAGCCCAAAGCAAGTAAGAGTCACGGCAAAAGATCTTCCTAGGCGACAATAAGCCAAGAAAAGAAGCGTGTGCTGTGAATCTGGCGAGAAAATTGTATTTGTCACATTCTTTCGGAAGTACAGGTCATGTAGTCACCATACTGGAGGATTGTTGTACAGTGATTTCACCATAGCACACCGCATCTCGAAGTTGAAAGGAGTTGGTGGTTCATCCCCCATACAGTGCAAACATATCACTTTGTGAATGCTCTTGGTTCCCTTTTATAAACAATAAATTGCGCAGATTAAGATTCAGTAGGTCTAAATTAGCGGTGGAAATCTACAAAAGTCTTGTTTCAAAAGAGTTTTTTCAACCTTCGGCTCCGTGCTTACAACATCATTTCGAAAAACAATAAAATCAAGTAATTTTGAAGTTTTCTTCTTTATTCGCGAAGTTTTGGTTGCGAATTTCGTACAAACGTACATATGCATGCAGTATGTAAGGTATATTACATTAACCTTTTAGATATGTACATACTATTAAAAGAGAAAATATAAGAAAACAAATTCAGATTACTGCGACGTCACCCCGACCGGTACACCTACAATAAGACGCCTGAGATCCAGTCGTATTCTTTATTACAAACGTATGTAGATCTTTTTGACTTGGAGAAGTTTTTCAATACGGGCTATTGAAACCCGGTTTCTTGTCGGTGTAGTGTCCAATGATCTGATGACGAACTAACATAGCCAAGTAAAGTAGGTGCTCAGATCACACACACAGTAAAAAACAAAACGTAGAAAAAAGAGAAGACCGCAACTGCGGTTGTTCATCTCTTAATTATTTTTTTTATTGAGCTGATATGACGTGATTACGTGAATCACTGACTACAAGCTAGCGCTAACTGAGAACATTTAGTTCCTCACTTTAACTCAAGTCGTTCGGATGTATTTATTACACTGAAATGTTTAAATATACGTTTTTAGTATTTCTGTCGCTAGTCGTGATGTGGGCTACGGCCTACGAAGTTCCACTTGCCGAGTTCAAAATATTTTCCCGAAAGGGCTTTGAAGTCTCCATACCCGCTGAAGAGAATATTACACTATTCGCCTTCCATGGTAAACTGAATGAGGAAATGGATGGCTTGGAAGCAGGTAAATGGGCAAGAGATATTGTGACGCCAAGAGATGGTAGATATGTATTTAGAGAACGCGTCACAAGCTTAAAATTGGGAGATACCATTTACTATTGGACTTATATTATTTACAATGGATTGGGCTATAGAGAGGATGATGGAATTTATGTAGTTACGCACTATACACCACAAGAAGGAGGTTCCACTTCAACAGAATCTGCAATCGCACCACCTGCTACTGAACGATCACCACCTAAAGCTTCACAAGGGGGTTCTCCAACAAAATGCCGACCGAGTATCACAACCACTAACAATGGAACCCCAATTCGCTGCGCTGGTGAAATCATATTTGAGGAGAATTTCAATGGCAACAAATTAGATAATAGTAAATGGGTAATGGAACGGCGGTTCACATCTCAACCGGACTACGAGTTTGTGATATACTTGTTGAACAACGAAGTCCTGAGAGTTAACAATGGAATGGCTACTATCAAGCCAATTACTTTGACAAGGATCTACGGACATGATATTTTAAAAAACGAGCTCAGCTTAGGACCAAACTGCACGGGTATTCTGAACACGGGTGATTGCGTGCGTGCGAGCAATACTGAGGACATACTTCCTCCATTTATTTCTTCTCAATTCTCAACGAAGGGACGTTTCAGTTTTAAATATGGCAAAGTGGAAATACGCGCCAAAATGCCAAATGCTCTTTGGGTATTCCCACAGTTATTCCTGGAACCAGTGGATTCCCGCTATGGTTCCAAGAACTATGAGTCTGGACAGATGAGAGTCGCTTTTACCCGCAGCACCAATGGTGAATTGCTTAACGAACTATTTGGAGGTATTATTTTGAACGCGCAAGAACCCTTTCGCAATATGGGCATATGTAAAAGGACTCTACCTCCTGTTGATTGGTCTGCAGACTATCACGTATACACATTAGAGTGGTTATCAAATAAAATAACAATAAGTGTGGATAATGATCAATATTGTAGTGTAGATCCGAACGATGGTGGATTTGCGAATATGGTATCGTGTGGAAAATCGCTGCCAAATAAGGATAATCTGAAAACAGGAACAATAATGGCACCATTTGATGAGGAATTTTATATCACATTGGGCTACGGCATTGGTGGACATAATGACTTTCCAGATGATGCAATGCTTTGGGCCGAAAAGAAACCATGGACTAACTTTGATGAAAAATCGATGAAAAACTTTTGGAATAAGCAAAAGGTGAACTGGGATCAGTGGTTGGGTCCTCATGCTGCATTGAAAATCGATTATGTGAGGGTTTATGCTGTTTAAGTGATATTTAGCGATTAAAGTTAGATTTTTTTTTCATTTAACCATTTGTTTGCTTCTCCTTAACTAAAACTTCTCTGGAAATATTGGACGTATGCAGAATAAAATAGTTAAATATGTGGTTATCTTAAGGCGACTAAGGGTATGGCACATGGATTGAAATAAACATAGATAAGATCATTCCGAAAGACTGTGGTTCAAGATTCGTATACTGTCTTTTGAAATCAACTTCTTTCTATTGAGAGTGGCATACATACGTGCTTCAGCTTTACCATTACCATGATATGACATTTTTAATGCTCATATGTAGAACTGATGTCTGATTGTTGTTGAATTCTGTTTTTCATTTGTATGGCTTGATAACAGCACCGCTTTGTACTCTAAAGACAGCCGAAAAAAATTGATAATCGGTAGAAATTGCTGACACTTGACATACATATGTATATATTTATTTCATTCTTTTTATAAACTACTGAAAATATTGCGCTTTTCTGGAAATTTATAAATTATTTCGAATTCATGCTAATTTTACATTACTCAGAATTTTAATCACAAGTACTTTTAATTTTAATTAAAAAAGTATATGAATGAGTTCATAAAATATACATATGTACGTACATTAACGTCATTGCATTGCTTTCTCACGCATTTACAATATATTAAATCTTAACAAGTGTTGTCTGTTGGGGAGAGGCGAAAACTAATGCGCTTAAATTTATGAGTTACACTCGTCTTACATATTAGAGTTCTTCGGAACAGGAAAGCTTTCTTTATATAGTTATGTATAGTTTCCCCGTGATTCTCCATTTCTTCGTTAAGAAGGCTGATGATTTCATCTTTCCGCAGTGTTAAGGTTAGGTTAGGTTCGCTTGGCTGTCCGCACGGGAGTGCAGACACACTTAGACCGATAAAGGTCCTTTGTGATACCTTGGATCAAAACCAATTCGCCACTCATGGACTAACAGAACCAACCGGAGCTTTTGATAAAGACATAGATGCGCATGACGTCTAAGGACGCTATGTCACCAAGGACTTCAAGGAAGGGGGACCCTAAATGGAGCATTTTTTTATGCGACAGAGCTGGGCAGTTACATAGGAGGTGAGGGATACTTTCCTCCTCCTCCTCATCCCTGCAGCTTCTGCAGAAATCATTTGAAAAGAGGCCAAGTCTTTTGGCATGTTGGCCTATAAGGCAGTGTCCAGTGAGAACACCAACAACGCAGCTGATTTGTGATCGCTTTAGTTTGACCAACTCGGTACTGCGTTTATGATCCAGCCTGGGCCAGATCTGTCTCGAGATGAGACACGTTGACACGTTTTCCCATCTGAGGTTGGTCTTGTTAATAGCATTCAGCTTTAGTAGATGCTTACATGTAACTAGGGGCATACCCAGGGACTGCCTATCAGACAGAATCCTGAGTAGTGCCTTGTCTGGCGAGTTCGTCTGCCCTGCAGTTTCCTGGAATGACTCTATGGCCTGGCACCCAGCATAGGTGAATATTGAACTGCTCTGTCAACTCCATAAGAGATAAACGGCAGTTGAGAGCGGCCTTTGAAGTGAATGAGCACGATTCCAGAGACTTGATTGCCCCTTGGCTGTCAGTGAGAATGGTAATATCCCTGACAGATAGTACATTACACTTCAGCCAGGACAGGGCTTCCTTAATCGCCATGATTTCCGCCTGAAAAACGCTACAATGCTCAGGGAGGCGGAACGATAATTCGAGGTTGAGCTTTTCGGAGAAAACATCACATCCCCCCCCGCCTTCGGTCTTAGAACACGCCTAATGTAATGAGTCCTAAGATGCCAGCCCTCACTTTAAAAGTCCACATTATCCACTGTAATTTTCATCATAGAAATAGAAATTGGCTATTGAATGATTGGGTTTTCCTATATTCCATGTGAGCTTATTTGTGCGTCTTGGTACGATTGATTAAATTTGGCTATTTCTTAGGCTCTCTAGTATCTTATCTACTTATATATATATTTTTAAACGTCTTCATCCAAAAGTAGATTCATCCACATTATTGTTGAGTCTTCTCCTGCATCTAATATATTTCTTTCTCCTAAAATTTCATAATTTCAAGAGCATGTGTGGCAGGAGGGGGACTTCATATATAAAGTTTTGTGAATATGAATGAATGAATGAAAAACTTTAGCGTATATACATAAATGCTTGTCGGGACTCCTGTTTCTTAACTCAGTATATAAATTCGTGCGCAATTCTACATCAGCATATGTATATCCGAACCGTAACAATCGATGTCAATATACTGAAAGTACACTCCCTACACAAACGTCATGCAGGTCGTTCAATAGCAAAGCAAACAGCAAATTACTAAGAAAACACCCTTGCTCGCATAGCAGTGTCAAAGGAGGCTGCAACTTTTTCACCATCTCAAACTGCGAAAACTGTGTCCCTCCAGATTTTTAAAAAGAGTTGAGAGCTTTGTTGATAAATATTACTTGGCTTGTAAAATACTGCCCTTCGATAGAAGGCACAAAAAATAATCGTATACAAATTTTTTTCTGTTTAGTATTGTTTTTCCTAATGATGCTGCACAAATTGTGTACTATCGATATTATCAACCGTGAAATATTTTTCTCGGAATCCTGCTTGAAATTCATTAAATATTTTGAGTTCTTTTCTTATTTGACTAGCATATTAACTTATATTTTGGTTACACAATTTTTAAAAGTATTATCTTATTCACAAAACTTACTAAGCGTTCTGTCGGCTTTTTTATATTTTCAAATATTTAACCAATTTCTGTCTTTTTTTATTAAAAAAGAGCAGAAAGCTGAAAAGTGGTAATAGGGCGCATGCATGATACGATTTGTCTGTCCGACCGTGCTTCACTTTGCCACACACAATACATACGGTGGTTGGACAGATTTCCCCATAATCACATTCTCTTATTTGAGTATTAAATGCGACAATTAATCCTTTATAATATGTTATACGTCTTTGAAAAGCATGTAAATAAAATGCTCTTACAAACAACACATGTATCATGCCAATTGAACTTTTTATTTCATAGCAATTAGTGTTCAAATGGTGCTTACGATTGTTGTTTACAAATCGTATGACATATGCTCTATAATCAAGAATTTCGGACGTCATATAATTAAATACACATTTTTACGTGACGAATAATACGTTCACGAAAGAGGCGAAATGACCCCAGAGTCCACGAGTCATCCCATACGCTGAATAACACTCAAAGCCTAAAACCAGATTGATTTCAGCATAACAGGTTGAAGTCGGAAATATGATGTCAGCTGCTGGTGAATCAACTTCTTCATAAATTTTCCATCTTCAACAGCTTTAGATTTGACTCTGAGTATTGCTCGTACAACATCGGCTTGATCAAGTCCGGAGCATCCCACTGCTTGTAGAGACTATGTGCTGCGGGCTATGCTTAGGTTTAGTTTGCCTCAGTACAAAATCCTCGTCCAGTTGATCATGATCAACATTCCCTACGTCCATACTGTTTTTGTGGCCCATCCCAACTTTGCACTGATTTTTCCACAACATTTTGGATGATGGAGAGTTGTGAAGTACATATTGGGAATTAAACATTAAACATTCCCTTCTATTTTTTTGTAATTTAATGTTTATCTGACTCACCCTGTATCGTTTCTTTTTATTTATATTCGTTTGCTGGTTTTATGTATTCAACAGACCATATGGAAGGGACCTACAGTTTAGAGCCATATCCGAAAGGACATGGTTCTTAAATTGACAAGTTTTGCATGACAGTTATTACTCTCGGACATTTGTCAGAAATTTGCCATAGGTGGAACTTTTTGTTATTTTCTGGGATTCTAACCTCGAACTTCCCACTCTGCAGTTTAAAGCACTAACCATGGAGAAAAAAAAAGGAAAATGAGTCGAATACACTAATTCTCTGATGAGTTATTGTCCTGCCAGATTCTCCTAATCATTACCAAATTAATGTCACAGCTGTTCGGACGTGGAGATGGATGTTCATTAAATCCGATACTCATTAAGTTTAACGATAATTTAACGAATCACCATATCTATTTATTTATTTACAAGAAGGGCGATCCTATGCAAGCCACGAAAAATACCAGTGTGACTTCTTCGTCGGCAGATTAATTCCATGAATGACCATCTTACTGGATATTCGACGAACACTGGCCCTAAGAAATTGGTGCTCCTTCGGAGGACACAAGTTATGCTCTATAGAATGCTGATCCTGCAAGTTCTGTTACATGGCACCGGATGCTGGACGATAAGTAGAAGAGCAAGGCCGATATGGGGAGCTTTTGAACCGACAATTTTAGATCTTGTTGCCAGGAGGGCGAATGCAGAAGACAACTCCGAACTCTAAAGAAATGCATACTGCAAATGGATGTACTTCTAAAAGATCATTTACAAATAAATTAAATACAATTTATTTCTTAAATAGTAAGCATTTTTAATTAAAGCGGGTTATTCAAGGTGACCGCCTTTTGCCAAACGATGTGGCCATTGCGCTACAAACGTACACACGGTTGCGTACAGGCTGTTATCTCCAACAGTGATCGCAATGAATAATTCAAAGTATTCTAATCTCGGCTTCTTGGAAGCCAATCCTCGGATGCAAAAGAGTAGGAATATTGATTCTAAACCACTGCTGAGTTGTTTCAGTTTTATGTTCTGGGGCATAGTTTTATGGGAAAACAAATCTCGTTCCATCTAAATGAGTATTGGTCATGCCTTTAACGACGGACAAGATGCCCTGCTTGGTACACCTTTGCCCAAGTTTTGACTCCTTTTTCAAATCTCCACCACCACCTGGGAGAGTGCGCAGGACAAGAAGAAGCAGCAGGAAAGAAGAAGAGACGTTGCTGCGCAGCAACAGGGCCAGACAAACGACAAATCGGGGCAGAGGACAGAGGGAGACAAAAACGATGACATCTCTACTTAACGAATGAAGGCAACAAAAGTAACCTGCCGTGTTGAACTGGTGATTTGTCCGGGAAACTATTGGCTTGATACTAATTCAGAAGCTTCGAGGGAGCCATTAAAGGGTTCTCCACGCAGAACTGTGAGTTTGTTTATAATGGTTGCTCACATAGCAGCTTGGGCAGCTATTCTACATAATTAATAACTAACTTAAAATATACATGAACTTCCTAATTCAGAATTCGTTACTAGGGACCTGGTGGTCATAGTGGCGAAGTACCGCTTACAAAGGGGAGAGCGAAGGTAGTCATAGCCTCCGCTAACTTCACTGGTGAAGATATGAACGGGCCCAAGAAAGAGAGTGCGTGGCTCTCTGCTACGTCAGGAGGCGTTTTCTCCTCAATGATATTCTGGCCCATGAGGATTAAAGAACTCAACTTTATTAGGAAGGTCAACAAACTCTTAGTCCAACAGGGTACCGCGCAATAGATTTCAGTCGCGTCAATCGCAGAGCCAATTTGCAAGTAAAATTTGCATTAAATTATGCAATTAATAAAATAATAAATTTCACAGTAATGAGGTTTAATACATCTCTTTCACAAAAATACATTTTTTAAATTTTCTCTTATGTTTGTACTGCAGACTGATAACTAAGTGTTAATTTGAATTGAGTTCATGTGTAGATACATATGTGATGTAAGTATTAATAGAAAGTGTTAACCAATTCATATTTTATTTATTTTTCCATTATTGTAGCTACATTTTGAATAATGGTGCACGATCACGTAACCGATTTTCATTGTCGAATCTTACATTCGGCACAACTCGTCAATTGTAAGTACACAACCGATTTCGCAGTCATGCCATGGTGCGTTTTATTGCCTCTTTTCGGCAAGAAGGAACTGTGTTCAATTACATGCAAATTGGGAGACCTGCATCTAGATATTCCCGGGACAGCAGAATCCGCATACAGGCATCTGTTGGCGAACACCCTTCGACATTGCCCAGGTCGCGCTCGTCAAAGTGACCACATACTATATTTTTTAATTTATTATGTCAAGGGAAGACCGTTTTTTACCTCAATAGCTTAGTCAATAAACAAAATTTGTGGAGTGTGGAAAATCCCTCGAATAATTCAAGAACGGCAGATGCACTTCCTTCAAATCATAGTTTGGTGTTGTATTTTGGCTGAAAAAGTTATAGGGCCCCATATCTTTGAAGACACACAAGAGGATCCTGTAATGGTAAATAGAATAATGCTCGAAAACTTTTTACATACACAACTGGGTCATCTATTTCGTGCCCGTATGTGGTTTCAGCAAGACAACACTACTGCCAGAAATTGGATGACTATTCTTTGTCTGCTTTAAATATCTTCCTATTGGACTTTCTGAAAGAAAAAGTTAAGGAGAATAATCCACATAGTACAGACCTAACCCTCCTTGCAGACCTTAAAAAGGAACATCAGGTCAATCAAGATTGAGTTTACCTAAACGAAGATGACGTTCCCTAATTAAGTAGTCACAGGGGCACTTCGTAACACATGCATTTTGGACTATTCCCATAGTCATGAGATGGACGGACTTCTAGTTAGTCCTAGGAATTGTTTCGTTCTTGTATGAGAGATATTTGGCATGAAAATGTTGCATTGTCTGTAACCTTCGATTTTCGTCCAATTATAGTGAGCTTTGTTTTTCAGCCAGCTTTTAATACAATACAACATTTCGCAGTGCTGATTGGTAATCCACAGAATGATCCTGGCATCATAAAAATCGATGTAGATACTTTTCTGGCTAGTATGTCTTCTATTTCAATGCCTATATGACCTCTGTATCTTTCCACTCAAATTAAATGAGTTCTATTTGTGCTGTCCAATGATCTGAGTTGTGGTTACGCACCGATGGAAACCATAACTGAGGAAGTGATGCATAACTTTAGCACGCACCATTAGGTAGGAAGCTGCGAAATTGCTCTCAAAAACAGGATGTGATTTCACGACCTTAGAGAAACGACAATGGCGAATGATTTGTTGGACGTACACTGCTTGAGCAACGGACCTGTCATAAGATTAACTGGATCTCGTTTGCAAAACAAGGCAATTTAATTACTAAGCCGTGCCCCGAGCAACTAAGGAGAACCTTAGAAATCCCTTATATTCACAGTCCAGATTTATTAATTATTTGCAGTTGGTATTTTCAGACGGTTTTCGGGTAGCTATACAGGACATTCCAATCTCGACCACTCAGTATTGGTATAGATTCGTTTCTCGAGAGCATATAGTTTCCCAGTAAGCTCATCTACATACAAAATTGTCCAGATTCCGATGAACTGAATTACATCTTCTTTCAAGCGCAGGTTACATATAAGTATGTAGTGTGCACTCTATATTCTCCACAACTCTATGCGGCATAAAATTTAAATGCAGTAGTTCACCTCTGGGCTTGAAAATTGTTGAAATATTTTTCAAGCCGTTATGTTCGTGAAAATAATTGTTCGTTATGGTCTAGCATTCGATACATCGTTCTAGTTTCATTTTGGTGCGCTTTGACTATAAATTATCTTCGAATTTAATCTTTCAAAAATTTAAGAAATACTAAAGACAATAGAATCGGTAATTTAAAATGAAAAAATTAACGCTTTTGAGTGTCCTTGCATATTATCATACAGAGGATATACGTATGTAAATAGATCGTAATCAAGCATTTATTGACCCAATCGTATGAGTTTCACTTCAAATTTACGTTACGCGGAGAGGCAAATAAAAACATGAGAACAAATCTTATGAAAATCGTATTCATTCTGA
This sequence comes from Blera fallax, assembly GCA_946965025.1. NCBI lineage: Eukaryota > Metazoa > Arthropoda > Insecta > Diptera > Syrphidae > Blera > Blera fallax. The sequence continues at coordinate 46,464,218 of OX337245.1, forward strand.
AAAGTTATAATAAAACGGGTTTAGTTGAACCATGCCTGTCGATTTTTAGTCCACTGAACACGACGCGATTCTCAGAAGATTTTCTCTCCTCTACCCAAACTTGTTTATTACAAATTCAAGACATTAGACTTCAGAATTCCTGGTATTACCACCACATACTTACATAAATATGTGCAGATTCTTCTTTAGTAAAATACAAAACAAGTTCTTCGCAGTATAAACGAACAATAAAAAAATAAAACTATAAAAATCTTGGATCTTATAATTAGCATGAATCAAAAACAATTTTTAGATTGCAACGATAGCCCCGGGGTTTGGGGTTATCACTTCGCAAGGAATTTTATGTACACAGATCGAATTCTACTAAAAGCGAAATAAAGATAACATATTTGTATAAAAATAAATATAGAAATACTTTATTTCTTACAACAATTTTTGTAATCAAGTGCACAAACTCAATGGATTACCCAATCATAAAAATTAACTACGTACTTGTTACGTTACGTTTATCAACACACCGACAAGTCGCTGAGAATAATTACGCAAAATAAAGCTCGATTTACTGTAAATTTTAGAAGATGCCGGTATGTTAACCTTCAGTATATGTATGTATATGCAGGAGGCATATTATTATCCTAAGAACTCGTGTGCTGAAAGGTCCACTGTAGTTCTACCCTTGGAAAATGCACAGTTCCATGTTGTACGCATTGAGAAGCTTTCTCTTGACACTTAATATTCTCGGACGTTTGTCAGACATTCGCGAGAGGTGGTTTGTTCCTGGGATTCGAACGTTGAACCTCTCGCTCAGCGATCCAAAGCACTAACCACTTGAGCCATGGCGCCCACTGTTCATGTTGTTTTTTTAAAGTAATAATCCAGACTTATTAATTTTTTATCTAGATCTGTTGTAGAATATTTGGAAAAACCTGGGGACTAGGTTCAAAAAATGTTCTATGGGTGTATATGACTAATGTGAGGTGTGGTGACAAGTCGTTAGAAAAGTCACAAAGAAAAGTCAAAAGTCACAGAAAAGTCAAAAACTTGAAGGCCATTACAAGAATATAAACACTGACTTGCATTGAAATTACCACTGCCATGAGCATCACACCAATGGTAATAATAGAACTTATTCTTAACATGCTTCCATTAGGCCATTTTATACACGAGTTTGTAGCCAGAAGTGCCCTGAGAATCAGCCAAACAAACGACTGGAAGTCGGATCGTTAATACATACTTAGGTGATGTAGAAACTACTAATTACGCAGTACCCTACTTAGACTTTAAAGGATCACTATCTTGTTAATTTCCCTACAGAGAAGAATCGGTAGATGGCACAGTACTAACAAAGCCATGTAAAGTGATGGGTCCAAGATTGACATTGGTGTGGGCCCAGGCTGGCTGTCCGTAAGACGGCTATAAAATCCTGTGTGCTATAGAAGTGAAATTGTAGCTTGTGAAGTCTTGTCGCGACGATCTTAAAGTCCTTGGCACAGAATATGAGATAAAACAGGGCTGGGTCTCTGGACATGACGGTATTCCAAGGAAAGACCAAAGAGAAAACTGACGGACTGGCAAGAAAAGGATCTACATGAATGTAGAGCAAGCTGATCATTCAGCAAAAATGGGTCTCTCGCGGAAGCAAACAGCAGATGACACTCCCTGCACACCTGCAAAATAACGGGGAAACAGGTTATAATTCTCTGCGATATCATATAAAAAAGGGCGCTATGGCCGGCCTTCAGCAAGAAGAGATCAACTTCTCTGATGAAACTTAGTGGTTATCACACACGGCTCGTTTCTGGAATAATTACTGGTCATTGAGCCATTGGTCATTGTGGTGTGCTACATATCGACTATTGTAGAAGTTGCAGGGACGAAGAAGAAATTGAATCAGTTCGTCACCTGCTGCGTGATTGTCCTATCCTATCCGTTATAAGAATGAGGACTCTCGGAAGTTACTCCTTCTCGGAATTGGAGGACTTCGGTAATGTAGACCTGACGGACCTTCTGAAAATCATATTACTCGGTGGTTCTAATAGCGGACTTTACAGCGTTTTCAGGTTTAAATGAGCAGTGACTCTATTTTCACAAGGCACCCATCTACCTAACCTAACCTAACGGTATAATCCGTTATGTTTCAGGTTGCTAAGTTGATCTACAAAACTCAATGGGTGGTGAAATGAAAACATTCTTGCTACATTCTTAACAGGCACGTGAAATACTTCTCTTTGATGTGAAGATGGATATAGTAAGTGTTGTTCAGTATGCTTAAATAAACGTGTTTGAGAATGTTTAGCCTCCCAGTAATGTTTTTAACATGACATTCCGACATTCCTGGTTTAGTAAAACTTTATCTGGCTCATAATAGCTCCCGTGTGATACGTTTCTCCGGATATACTTTTCACTTCTCTCAATCTATCCAATCTAAGTACACAAAGTAGGCTTATATACATAAAGTTTCTAAATCCGAAGTGAGCTTATTTGTCAGACGATTTCTGACATATGTGCTTAATAACAGAGAAAAATAAGCTTCAAGATGAAACCGATATTGGACAGCTCCTTAAATAGATGTGGGATGACTTTTTGGGGTCGAAATGTAAGGGCAGAGCCGTTACAAAATGTGATTTCAGGTAGCGCTACAGCACACACAAGACCCGAA